>CM046881.1:217265996-218701037 GCA_025667525.1 Glebionis coronaria
ATCACATTCAATAGTTGCCTTGGTTAACCATCTGATTACAGATCTGAACGTCGCTTTAATAAAACGCCATGACAAGGAGAGAACCTAGCGGCGTCATGCCAATATTAAGGCGACGGTTAAAAGCTTCGGAAACCCGCTCGATGGAAAAAATTTACCAGCGAATAAAACGCATCTTTATCGACATCAGACGAAATATTTCATTCGCAAGTTGATGTACATTGATGTAAATAAAGATTAAAGAGTGGCTTTTTTTTATCAATATATTGGGACTTTTTTTAGATCTGAGGTATGGAGAGTTTTTTTTTGGTGAGAAAATAGTGACGGCAGAAATTATAATGAGAAAGAAGTTAACTCAATTTTATATATGCCTTATATAAATGGGTTATTAATTAAAAAAATTGTTAGTTTTTTTGCAATACTTTTGAAATCCCTACAATACCCTTAGCTAATTTATTTACTTTTACCTAAGAGTCTTTTAGTTTACAATAATTACACAAATAACCCAAGTCATCTCATCCATTGATTAAATGATCTAATGGTTATAAATTGGTTCTGTAAGTTCTGTACAAAAAAAACTGGTTCTACATATAGCACTTCACTATATATATATATATATATATATATATATATATATATATATATATATATATATATATATATATATATATTATATATATATATATAATATATATATATATATATATATATATATATATATATATATATATATATATATATATATATATATATATATATATATATATATATATGTATATATATATATATATATATATATATATATATATATATATATATATATATATATATATATCTATATATATATATATATATATATATATATATATATATATATATATATATATATATTTATATATATATATATATATATAATATATATATATATATATATATATATATAGAGGGAGGTTAATGTGAGAGCTTTTTTAAAGTTGTAAAAATGAGAACTAATCTAAAACACCACTAAAACATTGATACATAACCATTTTAAAAATACTACACCAAAATATACATTATTTATACAACTAAACACTCTACCGACTAATAAACAATGGATAAGTGTGTAATAGATTACTGATACATAATTAAGAATGTGATACATATACATCAAAATCTTAAAAAGTTAATATCTTATACATAAATTGGTACACTTGATACACAACCACCACTAAATAACTTGATACACAATACCAAAACATGATACGTATCACACCTCGAATCAAAATGTATCACTTAGATTTCACCAATTTTCAAAAGAAAGCCCATCGAACCTTTAAAAATTATATTTTTACTTAATAATGTTTTAAATTTTTTTCAAATAGCGTGTCATTTATAAGATTTTGGTTGGTTCTCATTTTTACAACTTTAAAAAGTTCTCATATGATCCAAATTCTCTCTCTCTCTCTCTCTCTCTCTATATATATATATATATATATATATATATATATATATATATATATATATATATATATATATATATATATATATATAGACTAGTAACAAATAAGCAACCATGTTTAATTAAATATTGTCTGAGCTATTATATGATAGTTAAATTCTCCGGTCTAATGTACATTTTTTATAAAGAACTACTAGTTATATTATCTCATGTCTAATGTACATAAAAAAAATACACTTATATCAATACCACATCAACATAAGAGCAATACTAAACAACCTCATCTTATCATACCATCTAATAACACCGCTCAATTTTTTTTCAATTTTTTCAATCTTCTACTTAGTAAAAGCAAAGCGTTTAGTGAAGATTTCATTCGTTTAAAATATCAATTCTTCCCTTATTTGATAATATTTTATGAAAGTTAAATATGATTAAAAATTTTAAAATAATAAAAATAAATTACTTCTAAATTCAGTTAATTTTTTTATAAAAAATATGAAAAATTGGTGGAGATATTTGATGGAGAAAAATTGACATAAAGTATATGGACAAATTTGTGAAAAATAAAAATGAAAAAAGAAGATAATTCATAATACTTTAGTGGTTAAATTTTAAATAAAATAGATGAAGTTAAGTGAAACTTGTATTTTTTATACTTTTACAATAACTTTAGATTATAAACAATAATCCTCACACTTTATACATTCTAAACTTTATATCTTAACATACAAAATTCATAAAATTTGTTTAAACACTAATTGTTGATACAAATGTTGGATTGGAATTTGATGACCCAAATTAGAGGTAATTCGGATGTTGAAGGCTTCGACTCCTTCACCTAGTGAACTTGTTTGAGGACCCTGTATAGTAACAGAACACTGTTAAGCTTATCGTCAGATTGTCTCCCACGATTAACCTCCGACGTGAGAGTAATTAATCGGTTTGCAATTTAGTAATCGGTTAGGTTTTACAGATTGCGTGAATCGTACCTTTAAAGGAACCAAAGGGGTTCTTTAATACCCGATGAAACCCTAGCATGACTTCCAAATCGTGCAGCCCAAGTCAAGGAAAGATATGCTAGGTTTTGTTTTATAATCCTTACCCATAAATAAAGATTGCATATCTATTCGGGAAATAGGGAGAATCGCAATCCTTGTTAGATTATGATTCAATTAGCGCTAACCGTGTGCGGTCAACCGTAGTCTGCGTGAAACCACGTGCGACTCACCCTGGGCCAGGCCCCTTGGGCTTTATCGCAGTGAAGAGACCAATTCGTAATGGGTCGGTTACAAATTGTATACGTAGGCCGGGCCGAATGGTCTGACCGACCCTGGTGGCAATGCTGGTACCGGGATTCGGTATGTTTGGTTTGGATAAGGTTGGTGAACAAAGTATGTCAGGTTTGGGTGTTGGTATGTGATGACGTATAATCCCTAGTGGGTATCCATGAACAAAGTCGGCAACCCGCTACTAGAAATCGATTGGAAGGTCGAATCCCTATGTGGGTATCCTTTCAAATGTTTCTTAGAGGCATACAAAGGATATCACCAAATCCATATGGCGAAACATGACAAGGAAAAAACAACTTTCCACACTAGTCAGGTTATCTACTATTACCTAAAGATGTCATTCGGCTTATAGAACGCATAAGCTACTTATCAACGGCTTGTGGATAAAGCCTTCGATAACCAGATAGGGCGTAACCTTGAAGTCCACGTTGACGACTTGGTTATAAACAGCCATACAGAGGATGAACTCATCCACGATATGAAAGAAACTTTCGTGACACTGCGAAAGATCAACATGAAATTGAATCCTAAGAAGTGTACTTTCGGCGCTATGGAAGGTATGTTCTTAGGATACATGATAGATCCTAACGACATTAAACCATGACCGGAAAAGACAGAAGTGTTATACAGCTCAAATCTCCAGGAACCATCAAGGAGGTACAATCTCTCAATATAAGGTAAGCTGGATTAAATCGATTATTATCCAAATCCACTGAAAAATCCCTTCCCCTCTTTATAACACTCAAGAAGTGTATGAAGATAGGAGAATTCTGTCGGACAATGGAAGCAGAATAAGCTTTTGACCTGCTTAAAAAACACTTAGCAGCACCGCCCATGCTGGTCGCACCACGACCGAAAGAAGAGATGATCGTATATCTATTCGCTACACATGGAGCGATCAACGCGGTGTTAATGACTGACAGAAACTCTGCAAACACCAGTCTACTTCATCAGAAGGGCTCTACAAGGTCCGGAACTGAACTACACTCCAATGGAAAATCTAGTCCTAACACCAGTGTATGCTGCAAAGCAGTTGCACCGGTACTTCCAAGCGCACCTAATCGTGGTGATTACGAATCAACTAATCCAGCAGTTCATATCAAAACCAGACATAGCAGGGAGATTGCAAAAGTAGAATGTCTTACTGGGGGAACACAACTGTAACACCCCACTTAGATAAGTGGACCGTTACGTGTATTTATGGAGTGCCATCAAAGCATGCAAGGCAATGTATTAAACATTAACTGACCATAACGGAAATACCGGAATCAAACATCGGTAATCCAAACATAAGCTCAAATATAAAGATTAAATACTAAAAGGAAAAGGACGAAACAATGTACAAAAAACAGAAGTAATGTATGAGTGCATAAAATAAAGGAGTCTGGGTAGCTCCCATCCAATGCATGTACTCTCTCAAAAATCCTAAGAGCGTCCCTGTGTACTTGCCGTTTGGAACATGAAAGGAAAATTACGGCTGAGCATAACACTCAGTGAACGGATGTGAAGTACGATAATAATGTACTGGAATGAAACATGTAACAAATACTGAAACGAAAACTGTTATGAAATTAGAAGCAAGCTGTGTAAAATCTGAAATGTCATATTAATAAATAATACAACTGAATCACTAACTGTTAAATCTGAAAACATGTATTTAATGTCTTTTTAATTGCCAAGAGTTTATATAGGTCATGTTCTGTAACAACTGTTGCATGAATAACTGGAGGGGAGTCCTCGTCATGCTGTAGAGGGGTGACCTCAAAATAATGTGTTGGATGGAGGGATCAGCTCCAATGTGAAGGATGTAGAGCACACACCACATTCACCTGATAACTGTAAACTGATAAGCATAGGATGCATCCATACGCCCCACTAATAATACTGATAAAATAGCCAAGCTGAGCTGAATGGGACGCTGCATAATATCACTCTCCTACAGATGTGTCATGACACCGGTGCCTCAAGTGTCATGGTTACGGTACCTCCGTAACTAGTACAACTAACTGGTCATGCTTTGTATATAAGGCTCATGCAATATCTTAGTCATTAAAATAATCTTAGATAATTTATAACATGTACGGGGAAAACATTTGGCTGCAGACGGGGAATCCTAATCATGCATAGAAAGGAAGTCCTAGCAAAAAGGATGGAAAATCCGTACCTCGTGTCCAGTAAACGACCGAGATCAACTGACAGAAAGTCTACTCTGATTTCACGCGAGCTACATGAATAAAGGACGCGAATAAGTTAACTGATATTCGTTTTATTTTATTTATCTCAACTGTCCTTAATTAATTAATTTATTCTTGTAATACTGTTAATATATAAACTGATAAGTCTGAATGTTCTAATATTTCTGATTAACGTATTCCTGTTCTATTATTAATTACGGTATAACATGTATTATGACATTATAATCTTTCTATATTTTTATTAACCTGCTAATAATAGAAAGTTCCCTAAATTAGAACGTTTCCAAATTAGTTTTTCTTCTTGAAAATTAAATCATGATAAATCACATGTTTTTGGGGGTTAAAAGGGATCATTAAAAATCAATTTAATTTTACTAATTAAATTATGACAACAAAACCACTTAATTAATTAATATATATATATATATATATATATATATATATATATATATATATATATATATATATATATATATATATATATATATATATATATATATATATATATATATATATATATATATATATATATACTAGCGTCGTAACCCGCCAACGGGCGGGGTCGTTTTTGTTGCTGTTCCGAAGAGTTTATTGTATGTGTGTTTTTAGTTTACTGTATTTCTAATTTAATCTTTAAATATATTTTAGTTATAGTTTACGTTTAAGTAACGTTATATTTATGTTAATTGAAAATTTTACATTCAATCTGAATTTAAATAAAAAGTTCTTAAGTTTTTAATTTTTTAAAGTTTTAAAAATATATTTTGTAAACCATCCAAATTTTTTTAAAGAATTCTAAAACGTACCACATGTCCACATTGCATTTTTTTAAGCTAATTATATAAAAATTTACATATTCTATGAAGATTTTAAAAACATAGTAGGCAGTGTTTGTCAAATTGTTTGTATTGTCGTCGTTTTAATTTAAATGGCCTCTTATTATCTAACGATTTGATGATCATACACGATATTACGCTAATAGTACGTTTGTGCGTTATTTTTATGTGTTTATAATTATGGTTCGATTTTTTACTTTTTTGAGCCCAGGTCATTGAGTGATCGTGTTTTGTTTCTTTTATATATCCAGTGATCGTATTGTCGACTTTTTAAGTATGTTTGTGTATTAATTTTAATTTTTTAAGGTGACACTCGTTTTTGTTAAAAGAAAACTTAAATGAATCTAATTTTGATATTTTTAGGGTTGGCTCACCCAATGGACTTATTTAGTCCCATGCCAATTTTCCGTTTTACTAATATGGACAGGTTTGTTTTATTTTATTTTCCGTTTTGCTTACTTTCAAAACACATCACAATCCAGTTTATTTGTATTCCGAAAACCAAACTGGGAACTTTTAAATGTATTTTTAAATTCTAATTTCTTTAGGAATTTTTTCTATGGTTATTTGCTTTTTAATGTGTTTTACATACTGATTACACATTTCATTTTTGAAGTTGTTTATGATTAAGTAATTTGTTCTTTTTAAATGGTTTTTAACAACGTTTGTCGATCAGTTATAATAATTGATAGTTGGACATATAGCTATTAGTGTGATTAAAATGTTTTGTTTAAAAGGATACAATTTTTGATAATGATTGTTCTTGGTTCACTCGACGACCTTGTTTGTTTCATAATTTTTTTTTTAGTTATTTTCTAGGGCGTTTGGTATGTTATATGTGTATCCTAACATCAAATAAATAAGTGTGAACTCTAGAGTTTTGTTTGGGTGTTTAAATCTACCTAATGTAACTTAAGACGAGGTTACCCTTGCTCATGTGACTGAATTTATATTCTAATTAAAAGATTTGAAAAAGCATGTTCAAATATGTAAAGTAAATTTCGTCAATATTGAGTTCAAAGGTTATTTGCTTGGCTCGAAAATTCTATTGTGTTCCTTTGATAATTTGTGTCTTTCCATTGTAATATATATTGTGAAGTTTTGCTTTTGATGTTTTCCATTCAAGTGACAACCTCAAGCAATAGCACACCAAAACTATAGACAATGTCTTTTCATTAACTGGCCATGGGCTAGGTACTCTAGAGCCATGTATCCATGGTTGGCATTAAAAGAAATGAACACATTAACAGACTATTCATTAGAGGACCATGTGCGTGAAAATGTAACACATTATGGCCATATTTTGGAATATATTATTTTTCTTACATTGATAAAAGAATCTAACTTTCCAAAGTGTTCATTTAAAGGAACTCTACCAGGTTATAGTAGGTTGTGAACTAAATTATGAAAAACTTGGACCTGCTTCTCATGCTTCCTTTCATAATACTAAGTATTAAGAAAATCCGCCATCAATGTCCGCAAAGCCGCCATCACTGCAATAAAATCAACAAATTGGAATTTTGACCACAAGGATTTTGGAAGACATCCCAGCTGTTACTTGTTTCAACCTATATGAATATGAAAATTTACACAACTAACTATTTAAATAGATAATTCCAAATAATATGTAGACTGTAGTCGTAGACCTTCTTATGTGGCATATGCCAGAACAGTTTTAAAAGAAAGCGTGCAACATCAAAAATACGTTTGCATCAAGAATCTATACATTCTCACTTGTGGAGCTACGGATCTTCAATTTGACGACAGACTTCATGTGACCTGCTCATTATAGATTTCAACCATTCATATTTCAGAGCCGAATGATTGATTCCCATTTCTTTTAGACGTGCCAGAAGATCCACACTATTATAACAACCAGTATTAATAACCATAATTTCTACTCAAAAGTGAATAGTATATATGAAACCCATTCTACAATTGCCAATTAAGAAAGATTTTTTTCTATTTTGTTACATATGGGCTACCAATCGTTCCTATGCTCCAGGGTACTAATCTGAATATTAATAGAAAAATAACATTTCATAGTATAACTACTACCAGCTACTTGATTTATTGTATCTAGTACGAAAGAAGGGAAAAGATAAGAAGAAAATTTGAACCCATAACGTTTTGGTTGATTAGTTAATCTGAGACTGATAGGCTACGAAACGCCTAGCTCTGCACCTTGTCTGTAAAATCCAGTTTATAAAAAAAGTCTAAAAAAGGTAACCTCATTGTCTCTTTTATTTAGGTCATTTTTGCCCTTGTCTGCTTAATTTGATACTGTGTATGTAATCCATCTAAATAAACTGTTGTGTGTTCACCATTGTGTATAACCTGTCCCAGTCCAGTGACTCCATCTCCAAGGTGGATAGAGGAAGGAATGCCAGCCCCAATCTCCTAAAAATCTTTTGTTTGTATTAAAATCCTTGAATTGATGTGTATATGTCAAGTCAGTCCCTTGTTTCGCTTAATCGCTGTTCACAAAGGATATGTAATTGTTATATAGTTATTACATAAAAGAAAATCTATTTAATGTCACAGAGGTGGGCACACAGTATTTTTAACCCATTTATTTACAAATACGTCGATTTGAATACAACGGGCCTATTTGACCAAGCTAAAATGCAAGAAGTTTGTATGCATGACTTAAATCAGATCTTCTTATGTTGTTATGTGTGCTTATGTTTAAACTTCAAGGCTCAAGTTGCTGACTTATAACAAATTAAATTAAATATGCTATGTTTGCTAATATTTTCTAGCAATTAGCACTTTAATCCCTTCCTTATTTTGTTGAACAGCTGGTCACTTGTCTTATTCTTTTTGTATCTTTGTGGTGTATACAAACTTGATTTTCATAGTTTTGTTGCTAACTTTGTTTTTGCTTATTCGGGATCTGTGATCACTCGACCAATTGAAAAGGAATGTGCTGTTCTATGGCCAAGAATTGCGAGTGCAACAAACACTACTGTTTAAGTTGTTTCCTTATCAAGACAACTTTGTAAAACTCTTGCTTTTTGCTATAACTATTACCCTTTAAATAACACAATTTACATACCAAAATATGCATAAAGCGACTAAAGTTTGTGAAAGGTTACATAAATTATATGTGGGTTAATCTTACCTGAACATGCCCCTGTCAACATGTAGCAGTGTCTATTAAAACCATGGATCACTGCCTGTAAAAAGAAGATAAAAAGAATTATTAAATTGTCCACAACATGTACGGAGGTTCTTATGTTTCAGTTTATCTCGTAACATTTTGAACAATTGCACCTTCAAATAAAACAAACAAAATAGGTAAACAAAATTCAAAATCATGATATTAAAATTTGGGAAAGTAGATAGTTCACTACACTAATTTTAAAAACAAACCATAGACTCCACACATTGCAAGTCACCTGCTACACGCTTAAGAAGCTAGAACAACACCGACGGTTGACTCGGCTCTTAGATGTAAAAAATCATAAAGGCAACATGAAGAGATGTTCAGTGAGTTCTGGAATTAATAATGCCAACTTGCTTTTCTCAAACACCTCACAAGACCTAATAACTTATTTGTGGTTTAAAAAAACGATATATCCCAGATAAGCATGGCATATAATAACAATATTATGATAATTGATGCATAGAATCTTAGTAACAAAATAAAATGTATGCCAACTTGTATTTTTCAACCAACTTCAGGCATGCATCTCCAGTTAGTTTATTTGCTGCTAAGCTGAAAAGGTGAGGGTGGCTGTCCCAGAGTAATCTGTGATGTATCCTCCCAAATTGAACCTATAAATTTTTCGATGGGAGAGCGTTGCCTAATACTCTAACAGATAAGGAATATAGTTACATTACCTGTACAATTTTCTTTTTTGGTAGGATTGTGTGGGTCTGTCATCTGCACTTTTTTTGGGACGTCGAAACTTTGTCCAGGATGCTATCAAGGCTGTAGTCTGTTGGTTCCTTTTTGCAGTGCGTTAGTCATTTTTCCCTTTTATAGCTATCAGGTTGTTGTTTACAATAGGTCGACTTACATGGCTAACTCCTACACCGCTGTAAGCAGATCTGTTGGCCACTTTCTGTTGTCAACATGAGTTTTCATCTCGCTGTTGGCGTTACAACATTTCTGGTGCTGTTGGCGCATCACTGCAACCCTGATATTGATGACGCCTCTGCTTGTAAATCACAGTTTCCTAAAATTATGATGATGATCAGTTCTCAACATATACATCTTCAAATTTTGAAGTAAGATTTGAGTAAATTGGCATCTCCCTTGCCAATGATGTGTGCTTGGAACCTATATGTCTTGATTTTATTTATTTTACGCGTTATAGGTTGTAAGAAATGCAATATAAAAACGATAAAGGGTGTGGGATTCGCAATGAAAATCCAATGATATCCGTAGCAAAAGATGGATCACTTTAGTAGGGTTCAAGACAAATCGATCCACATAAGGGCGGATCCTAGACACATTTTCATTGCATACGGACCATTAAAAGACACAAAGTGATAGTGGCATTCTATGCTTACCATGGTTATATATAAATAACCCCATACTCAATAAAAAACTGGATAATAAATATAGGGGTTTACCATCATTAAACAAAAACAATCCAATAGCTCAATTGGAAAACACCAAAACAAATAACCAAGAGGTCATGAGTTCAAATCATGCATTCCCCTGTTTAGCAAAACACTTTTTAATAGTTTTCGGAAAATCAAAAAATTAAATCAAAACCGAAATTAATGAATTGGACCGGTCCAGACCTACAAAACGCGATTTTCAAAAAGCAAATTTCAAAACTACGTTTCCAAAACGCGATTTTCAGAGAACTGCGATTTCAAACGGAAAATTCGTGGAATTTGGAGATTTTCTAGGGAATACTCAAATACTATTGGCTAAAAGATGTGACTGGGATATGACATGGATTAAAACTGTGGTTTCAAATCATAATTATACCTATATATATAATATATATATATATATATATATATATATATATATATATATATATATATATATATATTTATATATATATATATATATCTATATAGAGGAAGGTTAACGTAGGATAGTTCTTAACGTAGGAAGTATAGGAAGTAACGTGAATCGTTTGATATATTTGTATATGATGTCATTTGATGAAGTCTGGTCAATGTCATTTTGTAAATAACATGAAAGAAAGTGGCGGTGCTCGCCCCGAATAACTTTTTGATACATAATACAAAGAAACATGGTAGTTCGCTGTGAGTAACATTTTGATGCATGATCTACGAAGAAATGTCGTTTCTCAACGTGATTAACTTTTTGATACATAATATACAAAGAAACACGGTACCTCGTTACGAATAACATTTTTAGAGATAAATATATATATGAACATTGATGACGTATAGTCCCCAGCCGGCTCATGGACCCGGCCCATGGGTACTACCCGTATCCGGCCCATCACAGATGGGTGGAATAATGTCAGTCAGGCTTATGGGCTTGGATGAACAGTAACCGCACACATGTGTGCGGCCCATGGCCCGGTACGGCCGACATGGCCGACATAGGGTTAGACAAAATAATATTCTGTCTAGGAATATCTTTATCCCAATAAGGGAGGATATTCACTACCAGAATTAGAAGATAACAATCATTCTAATTCTGGTGCTTATCTCTTCCTTAGGGCCGAAGCATCAGTGAAAGCCCACTAGGGTTTCACTGCCTATAAAAGGAACCCCCAAGGGTTCCACAAAGGTATTACGACTTATACTCTAAACTCACATAAACCTTAAACCGATTACTTACTCTCACGCCAGAGTCTAATCGTGGGAAACATTCCCACGGTAAGCCTAACGCGTGCTGTTTAGTGTGCAGGATCCCAACCAAAAGATTCACTTGGTGCAGGAGCCGGAGCCCAGCCAACCCGAATTAAGCCTAATTCGGGTCTAGCAAGGATCAACCAACTTTTGCATCAACAAACATACACATGATACATAACTTCCTACACTAACTTATTTTAAGCACTGTTTTACAAGAACCTCAATCTATATATATATATATATATATATATATATATATATATATATATATATATATATATATATATATATATATATATATATATATATATATATATATATATATATATATATATATATATATATAAAATTTATAAACATGATTAATCATGAATAAAATGAATCTCGTATTTATTATCTCCCGTGACCCCGAAACCCGAGTCAAACTTTAGCCTACCGAGACTTTTAGAAGTCTCGGTCGCAGGACAAAGCAAACAACAAAACAGCAACCAACCCCCTCTTTCTGCCGTCTTTGTCCGAGATCTCACAGCCTAGTGCTGTCCGAGATCTCAGACCTTCCCATTGCTACTCCTTGGGCATCAGTTCCACCTGCTATTCATTTTGTTCCCACTATTTATTAAATATTCCCACTGTTTATGAAATGTTCCCACTGCCTTGTTATTATTCCCACTGTATACTAAAACAAACACCCCTTTATGATGCGACTGCCCCCTGTTTGGGTTTATTTTCGGCTAATCACAACCGAAGACCAACGAGACCTTTATAGGTCTCGGCTGTGCAACCAACACCCTCACCGAGAGTTATTAACTCTCGGTACACCCCGTTGGGGTTTCTGACCCTTGGTCGGCCAAAACAAACACCACCGAGACTTTTGAGTCTCGGATGGATTAAACCCCATACCACCGAGACATGATGGTGTCTCGGTTTTCATGCAGCCTCCAAAACCGACCCCCTTTATCTTTTATTTCATGTTTATAAACGTAACCTCCTTTTTCTTTTAGATCACCACATAAATTCGTGTGTACTGAAATTAAAGGAGAAAAGATTAATTACCGTTGTATGATTGTTAAGGAATGACGAGTATATACAAATCAAAAGATGAAAATCAACCCGAACCCTCTTTTCTTCCTTCTCTAGCCGGCGGCACAACTAGGGTTACCAAACCCTAGTTTTTGTTTTGTGTTTATGAAAATGAAATAAGCATAACTCTTGTTTTCCCTGTTATTTTATTTTAAGATGGGCCGGGCCAAGAGCCCATTGTTCTTCTTTCTTATTTAAGCTAGCCACCCCCTTCTTTTATATATATATGGGGTTTTCGTTTGTTTTTCGGTCTAACATTTATTCACGTAAACTCATAATTATTTCCCGACGTAAACTCATAATTATTTCCCGTATTTATATTCGCAATAGTAATTATTCTTTTCTGTATAAAAAATAATGTATACATAATATTTTTCTGAAACCTAATAATTATTTCTGAATAATTATTATTTTATAATATTTAACTTAAACTGAGCGTGCGTATTTAATATTCGGGAATTTTTAAATACGGGTTTTACAATTCTTCCCCTCTAAAAAAAAATTCGTCCCCGAATTAAGGATACGACTGTACTGGGTTTTACAGTCTCCCTTTCTAAAAAGAAAAATCCGTCCTCGAATTTAGGGTAATTTAAGTTGGGAATATATCTAAACTTAACGACACATGGACTGAAAGAACATGAAAGCTGAAAACATATAAGCTGAAAGACGTGTAACTGAAATACATATCCGAATCAAAACTGGAAGTGAGGATAAGAAGTCCGTATAGACTCCTCTGTTTCCCAAGTGGCCTCCCGCTCGGTATGGTTCCTTCACAGGATCTTGACGAAATGAATGGTTTTCCTTCTCATAACTCGATCTTGGCGATCTAAGACTGCTTCGGGTTCTTCAATATAAGATAGGTCCTCCCGAATCTGATCAAGTGGGTAATTAACTTTGTGAAGCTCATGATAGTTCTACCCTTTGAGTAGTGATACATGGAATACATTATGAGCGTGTGAAAGCTGAGGCGGTAATGCCAACCGATAAGATACTTCACTGACACATTCAAGGATTTCGAACGGTCTGATGTAGCGAGGGCTGAGCTTGCCTTTGAGGCCAAAACGTCTGACGCCGCATGCGGGTGATACTTTGAGGAACACACGGTCCCCAGTCTGAGATGATAGATCTCTGCGATGTTTGTCGGTGTAACACTTTTGGCGAGTACACGCTTCTTGCAGCTTTGCCCTGGCAATGGCGACCTTTTCATTGGTCAGCTCTATTAATTTTGGTCCCTCAATCAAACGTTCTCCAACCTGATCCCAACAAATAGGGGCACGACACTTTATGTCGTATAACATCTCGAAAGGAGCACGCTTGATACTGGCATGCCAACTGTTGTTGTAGGCAAACTCGACCAAGCAAATATAGTCATCCCAGTGTCATGTCTATTCTAATGCACAGTCGCGTACCATGTCCTCTAAAGTCTGGATGGTTCGCTCTGACTGACCGTTCGTCTGCGGGTGGAAAGTTGTGCTGAGCTTGAGCCTGGTTCCTTAAGCTTTATGCAAACCTCCCCAGAAGTGAGAAGTGAAACGTGGATCCCTGTCTGATATAATATCTGAAGGTGTACCGTGTAGTCATATAATTTCCTTTGTGAATAGATCTGCTAGTTTACTGACTGTGAAATCTTTACGGATAGGAATGAAAGGTGCTGATTTAGTCAAGCGATCGACAATAACCCAGATTGCATCATGTCTCCGCTGAGTCTGTGGTAATCCGGTGATGAAATCCATAGAGATCTAGTCTTATTTCCACATTGGAATATCTAATGGCTGAAGTAGGCCACTGGTACGCTGATGCTCTATCTTAACCTACTAGCAGGTTAGACATTTAGAAACAAAAGTGGCGACATCCTGTTTCATACCGCTCCACCACAAAAATGCTGCTTAAGATCGTGGTACATCTTAGTAGAACCTAGATGGATAGAAAACGGAGAGTTGTGAGCCTCAGTCAATAAGGCTTCTATGAGATTAGGGTCTTCTGGAACGCCGAGTTTGGTACCCTGCCATACGATACCATCGTCATCAATACAAAATTGAGTCTGCTGGTCAATATTCTGGACAATCGCCCAGATTTCACCATCATACTTTTGTGCAGCTTTAATCCTAGAGAGTAAATCCGGTTCTACCCTTAGACTAGCCCATTATCCCCTCTGTCCGCATACTAAGAGCTCAATATCATACCGCTCTAAGTCTTGAATAATTTCCTCCTAAACCTTTATGCCATTTATCATTCCTGACTTTCTGCTAAAGGCATCTGCTACTACATTTGCTTTACCTGGGTGATACTGAATATTAGTGTCATAGTCTTTCAGCAGTTCCAACCATCGCCTCTGTCTCATGTTCAGCTCTCGCTGTGTAAATATGTACTTGAGACTTTTGTGATCGGTGAAGATATCACACGACTCACCGTATAAATAATGCCTCCAGATTTTGAGGGCGAACATGATTGCTGCGAGCTCCAAATCATGTATGGGATAATTTTTCTCATACGGCTTTAGCTGACGTGAAACATAGGCAATGACTTTCCCATGCTGCATAAGTACACAGCCCAAGCCTTTTCTTGAAGCGTCACTGTAAATCTGGTAACCACCTGTACCAGATGGGAGAGTAAGGATCGACACTGAAATTAAACGATGTTTGATTTCCTTGAAACTCTTTTCTTTCTCCTCGGTCCATATAAACTTTCCCCTTTACGCATAAGTTTGGTCAATGGTAATGCCAAACGTGAGAAATTTTCTACAAATCTACGGTAATACCCCGCTAACCCAAGAAAACTGTGGACTTCAGTGGCAGATGTCGGTCTTGGCCATTTAGTGATAGCCTCCACCTTTGTAGGATCCATGGTGATCCCCTCTACAGAAACAATATGGCCTAAAACGCCACTTTATTTAGCCAAAACTCGCACTTAGAAAATTTAGCATAAAGCTTCTCTCGTCGGAGAATCTACAAAACTGTACGAAGATGATCCTCATGTTCCTCTTTAGATTTGGAGAAAATAAGGATACCGTCGATGAATACAATCACAAACTTGTTTAAGAACTCGTGGAAGACTCGGTTCATCAAGTCTATAGATACTATAGGCGTATTCGTGAGACCGAATGGCATGACTAAAAATTCGTAATGACCATACCTCGTGCGAAAAGCAGTTTTGGATATATCCTGCTCTTTTACACGCAACTGGTGGTAACTTGATCTTAAATCGATTTTTGAGAAGTGCTTGGCACCCTAAAGCGGATCAAATAAATCATCAATACGAGGAAGTGGGTTGCGAATAGTGAGCTTATTCAGCTCGGGGTAGTCGATACACATCCGCAAACTACCATCCTTCTTTTTAAAAAACAAAACAGGCGCGCCCCAAGGTGACACACTTGGACGAATGAAACCTCTTTCTAGAAGTTCTTGAAGCTGATCTTTCAGTTCCTGAAGCTGATCTTTCAGTTCCTTAAGCTCTACAGGAGCCATACGGTAAGGAGCTTTAGATACTGGTTCTGCACCTGGAATGAGATCGATACCAAACTCTACCTCTCGCATGGGAGGTATGTGATAGGTGTGAAAACAACCATCCTTTTACCACTTAATTATAATAATAACCAAGCCAAAACGTGTATTTTATATTGTAAATGTCGGAATTATGCGTGGTTTGTGTTTTTGTTGTGATTTAGGACCAAAATGTGATAATGGAAGAAAACACGGGCTTTCACGGGCTTTTATCGAAGAAAAAGACAAAAAAACGAAGTCAAAAGATCAAGAGTGCAAAAAGAACGGAAGTTCAAGACCTATTCTAAAGATTTATCAAAGAAAAAGTCTAAAGACGGAAGTTTAATGAAGTCGAAGAACCAAGTCTAATTAAAGAAGAAAATTATAAGACGAGCTCAATTTATATCGACAAATCCCGAGAGGACGTCGAGAAAGACAAAGAATTTAAATCGAGTCGAGACAAGAAGAAAGAATGAAGAAAGCATCAATATTTTACTCCTCCTATAAATACCCTCCTAATGTGTCATTAGGAGGGGGTTAGTCATTTTAGGAGTAGATTAGTTTTAGGAGTAGGATTAGTGTAATTTACTTTCTCTCTCTAGCTTAAATGTTTTTCAAGCTTTTTCATTAATCTTGTAATTTGAATCTTAATCATTTTAATTTCAAGCTTTTTCAATCAATCGTTCTCATCTTCCTTTCTTAATCTTTTTTTAATCTTGTTTAATTTTGATAATCATGTAGTTTAATCAATCATGTTCTTGTTTGATTGATGTTTTTGGTTGATTGTGCTTTTGGTTTTTATGTGTTTGATTTTTATAGCTTATAGTGTTTTAGTGCTTATTCTGTTAATTTTCTTATTTTTAATTAAGTGCTTATTAGTTAATTTTTATAAAAAAGTTGTTTTTAAATATTTTTATTATTTAGTGTTTTTAAAAGTTTTTAAATTTTGGCTTATTAGCTTTTTCTTAAAGTCAATTTGGTTATGTTTTTAGTTGAGTGCTTATTAGTTTTTAGCTTAATTTTGGTTCTTAGCTTAATTGCATTTTATTCTTATCCGGGTTTCTTTAAAACCCCAGCATTCCGTATAGCCAGCAAATTCTAACATTCCGGATAGTGGAATTTATTGTATTCCGGATATTAGGATTGGACACTTATTCCGGATAGTAAACATTCCGTATATAGCAAAAAAACCAAAAATCCGGATAAGTGAAAGATAAATATTCCGTATAAGCCAATTTTGCATTCCGTATAAGGACGATAAAAATTTCATCCGTATACCAAACGGAAAAAAAACATTCCGTATAAGGCAAACTAAAGATTCCTTATAAACATGAATTTGACCTACATGCCTAGCAGCGTGCTTCCCTTTTTCCCGCCCATTTCAGCAGCTTGCCTGCATGCTTGAGTAGGGTGCTTGCCTGCTTGTTTATTAATTAATATTGTTCCGTAATCATGTAGTTTAATCTGAAAGTTGTCCGATTTTAATTTTGAAAGTTACGTATTTTTAGTTGAATTTTTCGTCTAATTTTAAAATTAATATTTTTTCGTAAAGTTCAAGTTTTATCTTTTATTTAGTACCCGCTTTAGGTTTTGCCTCGTTTAGCTTTAAAGTACCATCTTAGTTTTATTCTCTCTTTTTTCTTTAAGTAAACTTTATTTTCGAGTCGATAGTTAATTTCTTCGTTTAGATTTATTTTTATTAATTGTTTTATTTTAATTTACGTTTTATCATTTGTTTCGCTCCTTTGTTATTAGTTAATTTTTTTTGGCTTATTTTTATTACTTTTCGCATTTACCTTTCAAATAGAAATAGATAAACAAAACCATCTTTTTATTAACTAAAAACTACTGAGTCACACTTTTAACCGGAGATCAATTCGATTAGACACCGAGAAAAACGAACTTTTAACCTAGTAAAACCTTGTATTAAATGGCGCCGCTGCCGACTCTTTTCGTGAAGATTAACGGTTTTTTGTGAGAGACGCGTTGGATTTTGGGATCCGTTCACTTTTGAACGTTATTTTTCTTGCCAAAAATTTTCATAAATCCATAAAAATAAAATTAAAAAATTTCAAAAATCCAAAAACATTTGAAAAATCATAAAAGCATTTCTTTTTCGAAAGTTTTGCAACAAAAATATTATTCTTGCTTATCTATTGTTCTTAATGAATACGTATGTTGCTTGTGCTGCAGGGTGTGGAAGACCATTGTATGGCTTTCAAACATGTTAGTGGTGTACATTTGAGCGGTGTAGAAATGATATCGATAATACACAATTTGTCCCTCGTGCAATTCGATTAACTCATCCTCTGCTTCTAATTCACTTACTCCACCCTCTTGCATATATTGTGGAAGCGATTCTCATTGGCATCTTTCGTGTCCAATTCGATACCTGTCTCATGGCGAGCAAGAACTGGGTTACAATTATGACAATGGTAATAACTATCTACAAGAAGCACCGGGTTTTCCTCAATACCCGTATTGCAACAATTGTGGGGCCCTCACGATACCTTTTCTTGTCAGCCGATGAATTATTATGAGCCAAATCCATGTTCTAATTCTTTTCAACCGATGATCTATGATGGACCACATCCTTGCTATAATTCCGGTTTTCATAATTTTGAGCCCCCACCATACACCCTCGATCATCAACCTTCTGTTGGAATGAGTGAAGAAGAACGAGCCACTTTTTTGAATACACTTCAATACGTTCAACAAGAATTAGATAGCCTACGCGAAGCAAGGGCGGAGCAACGACGACAAGAGCAAGTATCTAATCTTAGTGCTTATACTCCTCTTGTGCGTACATACTACTATTATGATGATGACGAGGATGATATCTATGATCTCAACCCATCTTCTGAGATTACTACTCCTACTCTTGATATCCCTAATGCGTCTAAGGATAGTGATACATCGAGTGAGATTAGTGATTTTTTTCTTGATAAATTCTTTGATGAGGTTTGTGATGCACCGAATTTTATGGAGCCTACGGACGAGGTCGCTCTTACTGATGATTTTTATCCATGATATGAGAATTTCACTTTTGAAATTTCTCCTTCTCCTCCGGGCGATGAAGGCGATGTTGATTTATTCTCTCCGACATATAAGAAGTTCACCACTGAACTTGGTCTTGTAGATGAGGTGGAAGACGTTATTCTTCACGACATATTACTGAAAGTTCATCTTCTTATTGCTAAAATTGAAGCGTTGAATTCTGCTCCTATTTCTGAGTATTTACCTTCGTCTATTACTTCAGTTGAGAATAATGATACAGCTATGGAAGAAATCGACATTCTCTCAATACCTCCGGGTATTGATGATGATGATACGGAGGGGGATATTATTTTTGATAATTTGCTGCATGACGATATTGTCCCAACTCCCCCTCTCGAGCACCTTTCATCCACTCCTTTAGACACCATTACGGAGGATGAGTGCTTTGACCCGGGAGGTGACATTGACCATTTCATGATTGACACCTTTACGGCTTTGCCGTTCAGTGATAATCATATGTCTTTTGGGGATGACATTTTGATTCCTTTACCCACCCCACCTCCCGTGGATCATGATTTCACTTGCTTTTCTTATGTTGAGAGGACTTTTCTACCCTTCAAGACTTATCCCCTGGCCACTCCTTTATTAATGTACTCCGGGAACGAGGACAAGGTCTTTGATCCTGGTATTACATTTGAGGCCTCCCCATGGACCATTTAATTCGGGGACGAGTCAGGCTCGTGACTCGGTCAACAAAAACAAGCGCTTCTCGGGAGGCAACCCGATTATCTCTCTATCTTTATCTGTTTTTATAATAAGTGTAGGGGAAACCCTAGTATGTGTTTGTTGTTTTCTTTCTTATCATGTGTAGGGATTCGAGCTTTCAGATACATTCTTGATGACTTTTGACGACCCGTGATTCCGTGTACCCTTCTTCCCGGTTCTATCCTAAACTCTTTTGATTCACTATTTTATATTTTTCAATATTAAAATAGGAATCACTTTAGTTGTCTCTTTCTTAGCAAGATTTAAACAACGTGAACAATGTCCTAAGTGTAGGGGAGTTTACTCCCACATGCTTAAACATTGAGGAAAATGTTTATATCAAGTGTAGGGGGACTTCTATCGAAATTAAGTGGGCTTTTCCTTGTATTTGTCCTCATTTTAACCGAAAAAGTTATTTTTCGACATTTTTCAAAAATTTTGATCTATTTTGGCCTAGTAGTTTTTCCTTTGTTATAGTTATTTTCTTTCTTTGCTAGAATAAATTTTAAATAAACTAGTTTTAATTTTTAAACTTTGTGAATCTTTTGACTCAACCCGAGTTTACTTATATAAGTTTACTCTAGCTAGTATCCTTAACGTGTTTAAGTCAAGTTTTGCTAGGTTTTTATATATGGAACTTTAAAACGCGAAAGTCTTAACTTTTACAGGTTAAGAACAAGAACTTTTCGCAAGTTCCTATAATTGATCATAGAAAGTCGTTTATCAAAGGAACTTTAAATGCGAATTCTAAACTTGAAAAAGTCTAAGAAGACGCAAGATCCTATAGATGACTTGAAAACCCAAAACTTTGATTTAATTGGCTAAGCATCCACGAGTCTCATTCCTTGAGATTTTAAATTGTGGAGAACGAGAGATGATAGAGTCAATTATAAGTTTGGTATTCTTTCATGAATTTATGTGAGTTGATTATAAGCTTTTTCTCCCATCGCTTGCTAATAAATTTAATTGCAATAAATAAGGTCGTACGATTTGAAAAGTTACTTAGCTTCTAGCCCAAGATCGTTTAAAAGTTGCTCGGTATTAATTAGAGTTCATAGCCAAGGCATAACTTATTGAAGCCGGATGCGAAGATTGGCGAGTCCAAAAAGGTCCTAACAAGGCATGAGGGCTACATTTTGTTGCTAAAGATCCCAAGTGATGTGAAAAATCATTTATCAAAAATCAATATGAAGGATCGAGACACACGACGAAAAGTAAATACTCCCCTAAAGATCATGGAGAAGTCCTAAAAGGAGGCAGATCGTTGTATATAAAAATCCCAAATAAAGATTGGATAAAAATGAAGAAGTCGTGGTCCAAATATGAAGAATCTCTCAAAAAGTACAAGTGAAGAAATTCCTATTATGAAGAGAAGACCATTATTTCATGAACGTCTCTCAAGATTTGAAGTATAAAGTCAATGCCAAATATCGGTCCGAGAAAGGTCTCAAATCGTGAAGCGAGTTATGCCAAGATATGAACTTTAAGAGGTCTCGAGAAGCAGTTTTAAAAGATTTTGTCCTCTAGCTAACTATTGATTAAATCGTCCCACTTTATTTTCAGCCTAAATAACTATCGAAATAAGTCAACAATGCATCCTCGTGATCATTCAAGATAATAATAAAATATAAGAGATACACCTAGGAATAAGGGAGTCTAAGTGAATAATTGGACCACATGAATTTGTGTTAGTTTACTAACTTATAATAACAATGATCTCGTTTATAAGCTTGGTGTGGGGAACGTTAAACTTGAGGATGATAAACATTCATGACAACCAAAACCCCAATGTAAGTCTTTGATTTCTTTACTTCTTTTGTATATATTTCTATCTTTTTAGGTTCCTTAATGTTTAGTATTTAATAAAGGCCAAGGTAGGTTAATTATGATGAGAAATGTAATCTGTGCTTGGAAATTAATGCATTGCATGAGGGCATTGCAATGTTCAAGTGTAGCGGATTTGATAGGTGTGAAAACACCCATCCTTTTACCACTTAATTATAATAATAACCAAGACAAAACGTGTATTTTATGTCGTAAATGTCGGAATTATGCGTGGTTTGTGTTTTTGTTGTGATTTAGGACCAAAATGTGAAAAGGGAAGAAAACACGGGCTTTCACGGGCTTTTATCGAAGAAAAAGACAAAAGACGAAGTAAAAAGATCAAGAGTGCAAAAAGAACGGAAGTCCAAGACCTATTATGAAGATTTGTCGAAGAAAAAGTCTAAAGACGGAAGTTTAATGAAGTCGAAGAAACAAGTCTAATTAAAGAAGAAAATTATAAGACGAGCTCAATTTATATCGATAAATCCCGAGACGACGTCGAGAAAGACAAAGAATTTAAATCGAGTCGAGACAAGAAGAAAGAATGAAGAAAGCATCAACATTTCACTCCTCCTATAAATACCCTCCTAATGTGTCATTAGGAGGGGGTTAGTCATTTTAGGAGTAGATTAGTTTTAGGAGTAGGAGTAGTGTAATTTACTTTCTCTCTCTATCTTTTCTTAAATGTTTTTCAAGCTTTTCCATTAATCTTGTAATTTGAATCTTAATCATTTTAATTTCAAGCTTTTTCAATTAATCGTTCTCATTCTTCCTTTCTTAATCTTTTCTTAATCTTGTTTAATTTTGATAATCATGTAGTTTAATTAATCATGTTCTTGTTTGATTGATGTTTTTGATTGATTGTGTTTTTGGTTTTTATGTGTTTGATTTTTATATCTTATAGTGTTTTAGTGCTTATTGTGTTAATTTTCTTCTTTTTAATTAAGTGCTTATTAGTTAATTTTTATAAAAAAGTTGTTTTTAAATATTTTTATTATTTAGTGTTTTTAAAAGTTTTTAAATTTGGGCTTATTAGGTTTTTCTTAAAATCAATTTGGTTAAGTTTTTAGTTGAGTGCTTATTAGTTTTTAGCTTAATTTTGGTTCTTAGCTTAATTGCGTTTTATTCTTATCCGGATTTCTTTAAAACCCCAGCATTCCGTATAGCTAGCAAATTCCAACATTCCGGATAGTGGAATTTATTGTATTCCGGATAGTGTGATTGGACACTTATTCCGGATAGTAAACATTCCGTATATAGCAAAAAAACCAAAAATCCGTATAAGTGAAAGATAAATATTCCGTATAAGCCAATTTTGCATTCCGTATAAGGACGATAACAATTTTATTCCGTATAACCAAAAGGAAAAAAAAAACATTCCGTATAAGGCAAAGTAAAGATTCCGTATAAACAACATGAATTTGACCTACATGCCTAGCAGCCTGCTTCCCTTTTTCCCGCCAATTCCAGCAGCTTGCCTGCATGTTTGAGCAGGGTGTTTGTCTGCTTGTTTATTAATTAATATTGTTCCGTAATCATGTAGTTTAATCTGAAAGTTGTTCCGATTTTAATTTTGAAAGTTACTATTTTTAGTTGAATTTTTCGTCTAATTTTAAAATTAATATTTTTTCGTAAAGTTCAAGTTTTATCTTTTATTTAGTACCCGCTTTAGGTTTTGCCTCGTTTAGCTTTAAAGTACCATCTTAGTTTTATTCTCTCCTTTTTCATTAAGTAAACTTTATTTTCGAGTCGATAGTTAATTTTTTCGTTTAGATTTAATTTTATTAATTGTTTTATTTTAATTTACGTTTTATCATTTGTTTCGCTCCTTTATTATTGGTTAATTGTTTTTGGCTTATTTTATTACTTTTTGCATTTACCTTTCAAATAGAAATAGATAACCAAACCTTCTTTTTGTTAACCAAAAACGATTGAGTCACACTTTTAACCAGAGATCAATTCGATTAGACACCGAGAAAAACGAACTTTTAACCTAGTAAAAACCTTGTATTAGTATGCCTGGGAGTTCCTCTGGAAAGACATCCGGAAAATCTGACACAACTGGCTGATCATGAAGTGAAGGTGTCCCAGAAGCAGTGTCATGAACTGTAGCTAGAAAACCCTCACAACCATGGTATAATAGAGTACGGGTCTGTAAAGCTAATATAATCCGAACATGTTTTCCTGGTAGAAAACCCTGGTGAATAAACTCTGGTGCCTGGACATCACCGAAGATAACCCAGTGTGCATGACAATCTATGGTGGCACGATGAACTGACAACCAATCCATACCCAGAATAATATCGAACTCACACATATCTAGAGGTAGAGCACTGACTGGACGGATTTTATCGTCAAACTAAAGAGGGAGATCCTTGTACACCTGAGTAATGCGTGCAGAGTCTCGCATAGGTGTAGATATACTAAGCACACTGTCTAGTGGTGTAGGGGTCATGTTTATTCTAACAACAAATGAAGTAGATATAACTGAGTGTGTGGCGCTTGTATCAAAAAGAACACAGGCAGCCTGTCCGTGTATAAACAAAATGCCAGTAATGGTACCTATGATCTTATTTGCTTTCTCTCGGGTAGTAGTGTAAACGCGACCAGTGGTTGGTGGTAGTGGTGGTGGTGGAGGTAAAATCTGAGGAATCTGCCCTGAGGTACCTGCAGCATCTCCTTTCTTGCAATCCCTCATCATATAGCCCGGCTGTCCACACTTGTAACAACCACTCGAACCACGAAGGCAAGGTCCCGGGTGTTTCTTCCCACATGTGATGCAAGTGGGATTAGAATACCCCGTTGAAGCAGCTCTGCTTTGCTGAGAACCTGATTTAAGAAGATGTACGCGTGTCACGATCCTGATAACATAACTGGAATACGACTGTTTAGCTGAATTTAAAATTACTAGAATTTGCTGGTCGGACAGACTGCTGACCTCTGTAGTTTTGGTCACGCCCCTGTCCAGCATCTCTGTTGGCATACATAAAGTTAGAATCTATTTTACATGATGGTTTAGTGTTTTAGAGTTTAAAGAATCAGTTGTAGTTTCCAGATGAGGTTGAGTTGTCGCACTAGTTATCACCACCGCTTCTCTTATCTGATAGATTGCGGTCCTAAGACTGTCCGTGGGTTCTGTACTTCTGTTATGGAGTAGCCGATGGGATCGGTCTCCTCCTCTGTGTCTACACGATTGGATAAGGCATGCTATATATTGACAAGTAATAATCGGAGTTAATTTTTTTAAGTCTGTTGAATGAGATATACCTCTTCTCAGGACGCTCTACATTCTCGAGCTCATCCCTCTCGAAAAGCATCTCAATATCACGAGCTGCATTAGCTACCTGTGACACGTTAGTGAACGTGTCACTCATTAGCCATTCCGCAGTCCTAGAGTGAAGGGCCCAACGAAATTGTTTCGCTTGTTCCTTAGCGGTACCTGCAGCCTCTATAATGTTCTCGCCATGATTCTGACGAATGGTGTAAAAGTCCCTCTTCAGTTTAGCTTGCTCAGCATGCGGGAAAAACTGGTCATAAAACATTGCCTTGAACTATTTCCAAGTCAATGTGAGCACCCACTCGTCTCCCCCATTTGTCAACTTATGAGCCCTCCACCAATGTAGGGCCTGACTCTCCAATTTGTAAATAGCAAGCCTAACCTTGAAAGCATCCCCACAACCCATGGCCCCAAAATTTTTCTCTATATGATAAATCCAGTTTTCTGCGTCTATTGGAGCTACAGTCTGTTTAAAAGGTCAGAGTTTCTGTTTGTTAAACAAATCTAGCCAGGTCGCTAAAGTGACAGGTGGTGGAAGTGGAGGGTTGTTATTTTGTTGAGGTCCGTTTTGGTGTTCAACTCAGATCTCATCACGAATCTGGGGTAGCATGGCTTGTACAGCCGCCTGAACAGCAGCAGCAATTGCAGCTGCTATAGTCTCATTCTCATTTTCGCGTTTGGGTGGCATCTGAAATGAAAGAGGATAAGCTGATTAATCTGTTAGAAGCTGGAGTAATAAATTTGAATATGCATGGTGTAGGTCATAAAGGCATAGCCAACAAAATATGACATGAATACTGGTGAATGCCTATCGTCAATTCACAAAATGACCTTTAACTGAAAACATGAATCTGACATGAGTAAGGATGAACGCCTATGGTCAGTTCATCTATACAAAATCTGAACGGGCAAGGGTGAACGCCTATGGTCAGTTCACCAAAACTAAAATTTGCTAAAAAGCACATACGACTAAGTATGGTCAGTTCTGTACCAACCATTTATTTGGTCAAAATTTAGAAAAACCGACATATAAAATACATGAGTAACATGAAAGATAACAACGCCTAAATACAGGAAATTCTTGGTGACTACCCACTAGTCACAGATCAAGTTTAGAGCCTATAGGTCGAACCTTGCGCTCTGATACCATAATTGTAACACCCCACTTGGATAAGTGGATCGTTACGTGTGTTTATGGCGTCATCAAAGCATGCAAGGAAATGTACTAAACATTAACTGACCATAAAGGAAATACCGAATCAAACATCGGTAATCCAAACATAAGCTCAAATATAAAGATTAAATTTTGAAAGGAAAAGGACGAAACGATGTCCAAACAACTAAAGTAATGTATGAGTGCATCAAATAAAGGAGTCTGGATAGCTCCCATCCAATGCACGTACTCTCTTAGAAATCCTAAGAGCGTCCCCGTGTACCTGCCGTTTGGAACATGAAAGGAAAACTACGGATGAGCATAACGCTCAGTGAACGGATGTGAAGTATGATAATAATGTACTAGAATGAAACAGGTAACAAATACTGAAAGTAAAACTGTTATGAAATTAGAAGCAAGCTGTGTAAAATCTGAAATGTCTGATTTATAAATAATAAAACTGAATTATTAACTGTTAAATCTGAAAACATGCATTTACTGTATTTTTAATTGCCAAGAGCTTATATAGGTCATGTGCTGTAACAACTGTTGCATGAATAACTGGAGGGTGTCCTCGTCATGCTGTAGAGGGTTGACCTCTAAATAATGTGCTAGGTGGAGGGATCAGCTCCAATGTGAAGGATGTAGAGCACACACCACATTCACCTGATAACTGTAAACTGATAAGCCTAGGATGCATCCATACGTCGTACTAATAATACTGATAAAATGGCCAAGCTGAGCTGAATGGGACACTGCAGTATATCACTCTCCTACAGGTGAGTCATGACAATGGTGCCTTAAGTGTCATGGTTACGGTACCTCCGTAACTAGTACAACTAACTGTTCATGCTTGTATATAAGGCTCAGGCAATATCTTATTCATTAAAATAATTTCAGATAATTTATAACATGTACTGGGGAAAACATTTGGCTGCAGACGGGGAATCCTAATCATGCATAGAAAGGAAGTCCTTACTAAAAGGACGGAAAATCCGTACCTCGTATCCAGTAACCGACCGAGATCAACTGACAGAAAGTCTACTCTGATTTCACGCGAGCTACATGAATAAAGGACGCGAATAAGTTAACTAATATTCGTTTATTTTATTTATCTCAACTGTACTTAGTTAATTTATTTATTCTTGTAATACTGTTAATATATAAACTGATAAGTCTGAATGTTCTAATATTTTTGATTAACGTATTCCCGTTCTATTATTAATTACAGTATAACACGTATTCTGACGTTATAATATTTCTATATTTATTAACCTGCTAATAATAGAAAGTTTCCTAAATTAGAACGTTTCCAAATTAGTTTTTCTTCTTGAAATATAAATCATGATAAATCACATGTTTTTAAGTGGTTAAAAATGATCATTAAAAATCAATTTAATTTTACTAATTAAATTATTACAACAAAACCACTTAATTAATATATATATTAAAACCAATTTATAAACATGATTAATCATGAAAAAATGAATCCCATATTTATTATCTCCCGTGACCCCGAAACCCGAGTCAAACTTTAGCCTATCGAGATTTTAGAAGTCTCGGTCGCACGACAAAGCAAACAACAAAACAACAACCAACCCCCCTCTTTCGGCCCTCTTTGTCCAAGATCTCACAACCTAGTGTTGTCCGAGATCTCAGACCTTCCCATTGCTACTACTTGGGCAGCAGTCCCTCCTGCTTTTCATTCTGTTCCCAGTCTTTATTAAATATTCCCACTGTTTATGAAATGTTCCCATTGCCTTGATATTATTCCCACTGTATACTAAAACAAACACCCCCTTATGATGCTACTGCCCCCTGTTTGGGTTTGTTTTCGGTTGATCACAACCGAAGACCACCGAGGCCTTTATAGGTCTCGACTGTGCAACCAATACCCTCACTGAGAGTTATTAACTCTTAGTTTTTGTGCCCACAAGCTAAACCCGACCTTATAAGCTAAACAAATACACCCCATTGGGGTTTCTGACCCTCGGTCGGCCAAAAAAATCACCACCAAGACTTTTGAGTCTCGACTGGATTAAACCCCACACCACCGAGACATGGTGGTGTCTCGGTTTTCGTGCAGCCTCTAAAACCGACCCTTTTATCTTTTATTTCATGTTTATAAACGTAACCTCCTTTTTTTTAGATCACCACATAAATTCGTGTGTACTGAAATTAAAGGAGAAAAGATTAATTGCCGTTGTATGATTGTTAAAGAATGACGAGTATATACAAATCAAAAGATGAAAATCAACCCGAACCCTCCTTTTCTTCCTTCTCTAGCTGGCGGCACAACTAGGGTTACCAAACCCTAGTTTTTGTTTTGTGTTTATGAATATGAAATGAGCATAACTCTTGTTTTCCCTGTTGTTTTATTTTAAGACGGGTCGGGGAGCCCATTGTTCTTCTTTCTTATTTAAGCTAGCCGTCCCCTTCTTTATATATATATATGGGGTTTTCATTTGTTTTTCGGTCTAACTTTTATTCACGTAAACTCATAATTATTTCCTGACGTAAACTCATAATTATTTCTCGTGTTTATATTCGCAATAGTAATTATTCTTTTTTGTATCATAAATAATGTATACATAATATTTTTCTGAAAGCTAATAATTATTTATGAATAATTATTATATTATAATATTTAACTGAAACTGAGCGTGCATATTTAATATTTGGGTATTTTTAAATACGGGTTTTACAACAACATCTCATAAAGACCGCGCACCACGGTCAAAGGGTTGATCTTGGCAGACTTTATCATAGAGAAACCGAATGAAGTAGAGATCCAAAAGGTATGGGAGGTCACGTATGTTTTAGGCTTTGATATTAGGTTTTCACCAAGTATGAAAATTTGTTCGTCTCGATTCAATTCGAATTGATTAAGGTTAAAAGTGTGACTCAATTGTTTTTAGTTAAGAAAAAGGGAAGTTTGGTTAACTATTTCTACTTAAAAGGTAAATGCAAAAAGTAATAAAAGTAAGCCAAAAACAAATAACTAATAATAATGGAGCAAAACAAATAATAAAACGTAAATTAAAACAAAACAATTAATAAAAATAAAACTAAAAGAGGAAATTAACTTTCGACTTGAAAATAAAGTTTACCTAATGAAAAAGGAGGAAATAGGACTAAGTGGGTACTTTAAAACTGAACGAGGTAAAAACTAAAGCGGGCACTAAATAAAAGATAAAACTTAAACTTTTCGAAAAATATTAATACTAAAAATTGAAGAAAAATTCAACTAAATATATGTGAATTTCAAAATTAAAATCGGAACAACTTTCAGATTAAACTAAACGATTACGGAACAATATTAATTAATAAACAAGCAGGCAAGCACACACATCAAGCACCTAGGCAAGTAGCTCAAATTGGCGGGAATAAATAGGAATCTAGCAGACATGTAGGACAATCTATCGGAATGTTTAATGCGAGATGTATCGGAATATCTATCACAATATGAAGTATCACAATATGAAAACCTATCACAATATGAAGTATCACAATATGAAGTATCACAATATGAAAACCTATCACAATATGAAGTATCACAATATGAAGTATCACAATATGAAGTATCACAATATGAAGTATCACAATATAAAAACCTATCACAATATGGAAAACCTATCACAATATGAAAAACCTATCACAATATGGAAAACCTATCACAATATGGCTGTTGAAAATTAGGCAGCGTTTCGTTGCAATATGCCTTAAATCCCGATTGCAATCCACGATGCCAGGGGCAATCGCAATCCTCGATCGGAATACGGGGATATTATAACACTTCGATCGCAAAGAAGCTGTCGGAATGAGCTGTCACAATAAACTGTCACAATGTCAAAACCCTAATGATATTGTGATGAAAAATCACAATATTCGGATGGATTACAATAAGCTAAAATTCAAATAAACAATTTAATCAAAAATTAAACCAAAACAACAATAAGCTACGTATGCAAAACTTATCAAAACACTAAATAAGAAAATTTATAAAATAAACTTTTAAAAAGATTAAACTTTTACGAAAATCAAATCTAAATAAGCATAAATTTGATAACTTTTAAAACACTAAAGAAGCAAACTTTAATAAGACTAAACTTTTATGAAAATTTAAAAGACAATTAGCTAGATACGAAATAAGCCGAAAAGCATAACAAGCTTAAAGCTTAAATCGTATAAAAACTTAGATAGGAAAAAAAGATAAACTTTTTGATCAATTAAGCATTAAGATTAAGCAAGATGCATACTTAATCCGAATCAAGATCAAAATCAAAAACAATAAAAGTAGAATAAGATGGATAATGAAAAGCTTGATTAAAGGAAAAGATTCAACAATTAAAAGTAAAGATTAAAACATACAAATTTAAGGTACAAGACAAGGAATTTAAATTGACAAGAAACTAAATTACATGAAAATAAATGGTGGAAGAACTATGTGTAAAATAGCCAACACCTCCAAAATGAGAAGGAGGGTTAGTATTTATAGGAGTGGAAGGTAGGTAGTGGGATGCTTCCTTCCTTTCTTTCTTTTTGTCTTTTCGTCTTTAGTCTTTGACAATAAACTCGTCATTCTCGACTTTGTCTCGGGATTTTTCGATAAATAAAATGAACTCGTCTTCTAATTTCTTCATTAATTAGATTTGGTTCTTCGACTTCGTTAAACTTCCGTCTTTAGACTTTTTCTTCGATAAATCTTCAGAATAGGCCTTGGACTTCCGTTCTTTTTGCACTCTTGATCTTTTGACTTCGTCTTTTGTCTTTTTCTTCGATAAAAGCCCGTGAAAGCCCGTCTTTTCTTCCTTTTTCATATTTTTATCCTGAAAAACAATAAAAACATAAACCACACATAATTCGACTTTTACGACATAAAATACACGTTTTGGTCTTGTTATTATTGGAAATAAGTGGTAAAAGGATAGGTGTTTTCACACTAATTAAATCCCCTACACTTGACCATTGCAATGCCCTCATGCAATACATTAATTTCAAAGCACGGTTTACATTTTTCATCATAAATAACCCACCTTGGCCTTTATTAAATACTGAACACTAGGGAAACTAAAAAGATGGAAATATATACAAAACAAGTAAAGAAATAAAAGACTTACATTCGGGCTTTGGCACGTCATGAATGTTTATCATCCTTAAGTTTCACGTTCCCCATACTAAGCTTAAAAACGAGATCATTGTTATTATAAGTTAGCAAACTAACACGAACTCATGTGACCCAATTATTCACTTAGACTCCCTTATTCCTATGTGTATCTCTTATATTTTATTGTTGTCTTAAATGATCACGAGGATGTATTGTTTGACTTATTTCGATAGTTTATTTAGGCCGAAAATAAAGTGGGACAATTTAATCAATAGTTAGCTAAAGGAAAAAATCTTTTAAAACTGCTTCTCGGGACCTCTTAAATTCATATCTTGGCATAACTTGCTTCACGATTTGAGACCTTTCTCGGACCGATATTTGGCAGCGACTTCATACTTCGAATCTTGAGAGACGTTCTCGAAGTTATGGTCTTCTCTTCATAATAGGAATTTCTTCACTTGAAGTTTTTGAGAGATTCTTCATACTTGGACCACGACTTCTTCATTTTTCTCCAATCTTTATTTTGGATTTTGATATACAACGATCCGCCTCCTTTTAAGACTTGGATCTATTTATTCTCATACCTTGCTAGGGTCTTTTCGGATAGAATTCTCCATGATCTTTTGGGGAGTATTTGTTTTTCATCGTGTGTCTCGATCCTTTATATTGATTTTTTTTTTATAAATGATTCTTTACATCACTTGGGATCTTTAGCAACATAATGTAGCCCTCATGCCTTGTTAGGGCCTTTTTGGACTCGCCAATCTTCGCATCACGCTTCAATAAGTTATGCCTTGGCTATGAACTCTAATTAATACCGAGCAACTTTTAAACGATCTTGGGCTAGAAGCTAAGTAACTTTTCAAATCGTACAACCTTATTTATTGCAAAAAAAATTTTTAGCAAGCGATGGGAGAATAAGCTCATAATTAACTCACATAAATTCATGAAATAATATCAAACTTATAATTGGCTCTATCATCTCTTGTTCTTCACAATTTAAAATCTCAAGGAATGAGACTCGTGGATGCTTAGCCAATTAAATCAAAGTTTTGGGTTTTCAAGTCATCTATAGGATCTTGCGTCTTCTTAGACTTTTTCAAGTTTAGAATTTGCTTTTTAAAGTTCCCTTGATAAACAACTTTCTAGGATCAATATAGGAACTTGCGAAAAGTTCTTGTTCTTAACCCGTAAGAGTTAAGACTTTCGCGTTTTAAAGTTCCCTATATAAAAGCCTAGCAAAACTTGACTTAAACACGTTAAGGATACTAGCTAGAGTAAACTAAGATAAGTAAACTCGGGTTGAGTCAAAAGATTCATGACGTTTGAAAAATTAAAACCACTTCATTAAACTTTATTTTAGCAAAGAAAGTAAATAACGATAACAAAGGAAAAACTACTAGGCCAAAATAGATTAAAATTTTTGAAAAATGTCGAAAAATTAGATTTTCCGGTTAAAATGAGGACAAATTCATGGAAAAGACCACTTAACTTCGATAGAAGTCCCCCTACACTTAATGTTAACATTGTCCTCAATGTTTAAGCATGTGGAAGTAAACTTCCCTACACTTAGGACATTGTGCATGTTGTTTAAATCTTACTAAGTAAGAGACAACTAAAGTGATTCCTATTTTAATATTGAAGAATATAAAATAGAGAATCAAAAGAGTTTAGGATAGAATCGGGAAGACGAGTACACGGAATCACGGGTCATCAAAATTCATCAAGAGTGGAACTTTGAAAGCTTGAATCCCTGCACATGATAAGAAAGAAAAGAACAAACACATACTAGGGTCTTCCTCTACACTTATTATAAAAAACAGAATAAAAGGATAGATACTGCGGATTGCCTCCCGAGAAGCGCTTGTTTTTGTTAACCGAGTCGTGAGCCTGACTCGACCTTGATTAGCATGGTAAGAAGCTTAAAGAACATCCACCGGGATCAAATACATGGTTTTCTTCCATCAAATAGCACAAGCTTAAGGCGAACAAGGCAAGCCAAAGAAGAGCAAGCAAGGTTCCCTTAAGCAAAGGTTGAGCACGGTGGTAGACAGTAGAATGAAGTGCAAGCATATCTCCATAAGTTCCAAATATCTTTCCTTTTATTTCGTTAGATGGATACTGAGATGGCTTAAAAATTGCAATACCGGGATGGAACACCTTTTCCTTTAGGGGAAAATAACACTCAGGCTCAGTAGACCTTGAAGAAGATCCGCTCATAAATCTCACAATCTCATCCTCAGAAGGTGGATAAAGAGGTGTCAAGACATAGGTACTACGAATATCGGTGTCTTCCCCCTTCTTCTCCTTTAAAACGGGTTTCTTAATATCCGAAGGAGGATAAAGAGCATCTTCAAAGTCTAAAGGAGGAGAATCATTCTCATTGGGGAAGTAAGTATTGAGAAAAGTAGCAAAGTCTTCCTCAAATGAGTAGTCATCCAAAGTAGGATCAAGCATTGTTGGTGGAGGATCTTCATCAAAAGTAGGAACAAGGTCATCATGTGAAGAATCACTCGAAAGAGTATCAACATCATCAAAATCATCATATGTTGGCATGTCTTTATACTCTAAAGAAAAATTGTCATAATAATCCCCATTAGAACTAGTATCATCATCATAGTCATCATAAATCAGTGGAGACTCATGAATTGGTGGGGCATCATATATTGGTGGAGGATCCAAATTTGAGAGAGAATCATCCACATCATCTTGGAAAAGTGGATTATCATAGAAAGAGTCAAAAAGAGGATTGTTGTAGACGACAAAATCATCAAGCTTTGTACTTTCACAAGTGTTTGTATCAAGCTCGTCTTGAAGCACATTAATCATATTCGCTGGTTCTCTTCCATTTGATTTATTTGTGATTTTCCCCATTTTAGACACTTGTGCATCATTCCTGACTCTTAGAATGAGTTCACCTTTGGCAACATCCACTAAGGCTTTTCCGGTTCTCAAGAATGGCCGTCCAAGTATTAACGGAATACGAGGGTCCATTTCATAATCAGCAACAACAAAGTCGACCGGAAAAGTAAAGGTACCAACTTTAATAAACACATTTTCGGAAATACAAACGGGGTAAGCGAGAGTTTGATTTTCTAGCTCAAAAGTCATCTTTGTTGGTGTAAGATCGGGTAATGATAACTTTTTCCAAACACTTAATGGCATCAAATTAATACTTGCCCCGAGATCAGCTAAGGCAGTAAATTCTTCGGTTTGGTTAAAAGAACATGGTAGCACAAAATGACCGGGATCTCCAAGTTTTTCCGGAAGTTCTTTAAGAATGACTGCAGAACAATTATCATTTAAGCGTGTGTTGACAAACTCAGCCATCTTTTCCTTCTTGTTAAGCAATTCCTTGAATGCTTTGACAAATTTCGGCATTTGGACAAGTGCTTCAACAAGGCTAATGTTGAAATTCATTTGAGAGATCATCTTCAAATAGGAATTAACTTGAGAATCCTCCTTAGTAAGCAATTTGCACTTGTCTAATCGAGAAGGATAAGGGATGTTGGGTTTAGATGGTGTAGGTGTAGCAGGTAAAGGTTGAGATGTTGAGGGTTGAGAAGTAGAAGGTTTAGAGGTGGTAGTTGGGGTTGGTGGAGGGTTTTGTTTAGGTACTTCTTCTGTGAGAGGTGGAGACGGTAATGGAGAACTAGTACTAGGTGTGGTAGTAGGAGGAATAAATGGAGGTGGAGGAGGTGTAGATGGAGTAACGGGAGGAGGGGTAGAAGGTCCTACTAGAGTTGCTCCACTTAGTGTAGTAATAGCACTCACATTAGCTCTAGGGTTTGTTTCGGTTGCAGAAGGAAGAGCACCTTGGGGACGAAGGGTTTATAACATTTGAATGAATTTCCTATCCATGGACTCTTGCATTTGTCTATTAGATTCTTGCATTGCTTGCATTATTTTCTCATGTTCATTCAATTTTTGCAAAACCAAGTCCATTGGCGGATGAGGTAAATTGAACCCTTGTTGTTGAAAACCTTGGTTTGGGTATTGGTTATAAGGTGGAAAACCTTGAGGATTGAAACCTTGGTTTGGAAAGCCTTGATTTTGCATTTGGTAATTTCCCTGATTTGCATTTGAGCCCCTCATATTAGCATTTTGTGGAACATTTGCTCTTGGTGGCCCTTGGTTGCTTTGGTTGGGTGGTGGTGGTCTTTGTTGAAAACCGGGTGGAGTCAAGTAATTCGTCGAGTTGTAAGACAAGTGATTAACATCGACATTAGGCTTGAAATGAACTCTCTCGGTATTGTTGTAAGCATACACTTCCCCGTGAGATTGATCATAAGCTTTATCACAATTAGCATAAGAGTGTGGCCTACCACAAGTTTCACAAATTATATTAAGAGCATTGTTGTTATTGGCATTGTTAATGGCTTATAAAGCAAGTGCTTCAACAACCGAAGTAAGCTTATCAAGTCTCTTATCGGTGTCACTAGTACTAGCACCAACCACATTAGCCCGAACACTCTTAGTTTGCACTCTAGATTTATTCTCAATAATATCCCACGCGGCATTAGAAGACTTAACCAAAATGTTACCCCACGAGGCACTATTTAGTGGATCTTGGTCATTGATGCTTAAACCATTGTAAAAAGTATTAATTTGATGCACTTTTGTGAAACCATGTTGTGGACACTTTCTTAAAAGTTCCTTAAAACGGTCCCAAGATTCACTAAATGTCTCACCGTACTTTTGTTCAAAGTTTAAGATTTCATTCCGCAAAGCGGTAGTACGTGAGGGTGGGAAAAAGTAGTTGATGAATTTGGTCTCTAAATCCGACCACGTAAGAATACTTTGTGGCGGTTCCTTATCAAGCCAATGCTGTGCTTGTACCTCTAAGGAGAAAGGAAAAAGTTGCAAGCGAATTACCTCTTGTGAAACCCCATTAAACTTGACCGTATTAGTGAGTTGAAGGAACCTTTTGATATGGTCATGAGGATCACCAAGTGTACGCCCCAAGAATGGTTGAGCAGAGACCATTTGAATGAAGCTGGATTTGAGCTCAAATGTTGTTGGCTCCAATCTCAGGTATGACAATAGCATCGGTGATGCCCTCTACGTGCGATTGTAAAAGCTCGATCATTGGTCGATTGTCCATGGTGACAATAGGTTGAGTTTCGACTTCGGCTTGAGTTGCTTTCTTCTTACGAGCACGGGTACGCATACACACCTACAAAAGGAAAAGAAAGATAGACAAGAAATATTTTTGGTTTTTTTATGTTTTTCTATTTTTTTGGATTTTTTGAAAATTTTATATTTTTTAGGATTTTTGAAATTTTTTGAAAATTAGACAAGAAAAATAACGTTCAAGAGTGAACGGATCCCAAAATCCAACGCGTCTCTCACAATAAACCGTTAATCTTCACGAAAAGAGCCAGCAGCGGCGCCATTTGATATTAGGTTTTCACCAAGTATGAAAATTTGTTCGTCTCGATTCAATTCGAATTGATTAAGGTTAAAAGTTTGACTCAATTGTTTTTGGTTAAGAACAAGGGAATTTTGGTTATCTATTTCTACTTAAAAGGTAAATGCAAAAAGTAATAAAAATAAGCCAAAAACAAATAACTAATAATAAAGGAGCAAAACAAATAATAAAACGTAAATTAAAACAAAACAATTAATAAAAATAAAACTAAAATAGGAAATTAACTTTCGACTTGAAAATAAAGTTTACCTAATGAAAAAGGAGGAAATAGGACTAAATGGGTACTTTAAAACTGAACGAGGTAAAAACTAAAGCGGGCACTAAATAAAAGATAAAACTTAAACTTTTCGAAAAAATATTAATACTAAAATTGACGAAAAATTCAACTAAAAATACGTGACTTTCAAAATTAAAATCGAAACAACTTTCAGATTAAACTAAACGATTACGGAACAATATTAATTAATAAACAAGCAGGCAAGCACACACATCAAGCACCTAGGCAAGTAGCTCAAATTGGCGGGAATAAATAGGAATCTAGCAGACATGTAGGACAATCTATCGGAATGTTTAATGCGAAATGTATCAGAATATCTATCACAATATGAAGTATCACAATATGAAAACCTATCACAATATGAAGTATCACAATATGAAGTATCACAATATGAAAACCTATCACAATATGAAGTATCACAATATGAAAATCTATCACAATATGAAGTATCACAATATGAAAACCTATCACAATATGGAAAAACTATCACAATATCAAAAACCTATCACAATATGGAAAACCTATCACAATATGGCTGTTGAAAATTGGGCAGCGTTTCGTCGCAATATGCCTTAAATCCCGATCACAATCCACGATGCCAGGGGCAATCGCAATCCTCAATCGGAATAAGGGGATATTATAACACTTCGACCGCAAAGAAGCTGTCGGAATGAGCTGTCACAATAAGTGTCACAATGTCAAAACCCTAATGATATTGTGATGGAAAAATCAAAATATTCAGATGGAGTACAATAAGATAAAAATCAAATAAACACTTTAACAAAAAATTTAACCAAAACAACAATAAGCTACGTATGCAAAACTTATCAAAACACTAAATAAGCAAAATTTATAAAATAAACTTTTAAAAAGATTAAACTTTTACGAAAATCAAATCTTAATAAGCACAAATTTGATAACTTTTAAAACACTAAAGAAACAAACTTTGTAAAAACTAACTTTAAAAAGACTAAACTTTTAAGAAAACTTAAAAGACAATAAGCTAGATACGAAATAAGCCGAAAAGCATAACAAGCTTAAAGCTTAAATCGTATAAAAACTTAGATAGGAACAAAAAGATGAGAATACCCCGTTGAAGCAGCTCTGCTTTGCTGAGAACCTAATTTAAGAAGATGTACGCGTGTCACGATCCTGATAACATAACTGGAATACGACTGTTTAGCTGAATTTAAAATTACTAGAATTTGCTGGTCGGGCAGACTGCTGGCCTCTGTAGTTTTGGTCACGCCCCTGTCCAGCATCTATGTTGGCATACATAAAGTTAGAATCTATTTTACATGATGGTTTAGTGTTTTAGAGTTTAAAGAATCACTTGTAGTTTCTAGATGAGGTTGAGTTGTCGCAGTAGTTATCACCACCGCTTCTCTTATCTGATAGATTGCGGTCCTAAGACTGTCCGTGGTTTCTGTACTTCTGTTATGGAGTAGCCGATTGGGATCGGTCTCCTCCTCTGTGTCTACACGATTGGATAAGGCATGATATATATTGACAAGTAATAATCGGAGTTAATTTTTTTAAGTCTGTTGAATGAGATATACCTCTTCTCAGGACGCTCTACATTCTCGAGCTCATCCCTCTCGAAAAGCATCTCAATATCACGAGCTGCATTAGCTACCTGTGACATGTTAGTGAACGTGTCACTCATTAGCCTATCCGCAGTCCTAGAGTGAAGGGCCCAACGAAATTGTTTCTCTTGTTCCTTAGCGGTACCTGCAGCCTCTATAATGTTCTCGCCATGATTCGGACGAATGGCATAAAAGTCCCTCTTCAGTTTAGCTTGCTCAGCATGCGGGAAAAACTGGACATAAAACATTGCCTTGAACTATGTCCAAGTCAATGTGAGCACCCACTCGTCTCCCCCATTTGTCAACTTATGAGCCCTCCACCAATGTAGGGCCTGACTCTCCAATTTGTAAACAGCAAGCCTAACCTTGAAAGCATCCCCACAACCTATGGCCCCAAAAATTTTCTCTATATGATAAATCCAGTTTTCTGCGTCTGTTGGAGCTACAGTCTGTTTAAAAGGTCAGAGTTTCTGTTTGTTAAACAAATCTAGCCAGGTCGCTAAAGTGACAGGTGGTGGAAGTGGAGGGTTGTTATTTTGTTGAGGTCCGTTTTGGTGTTCAACTCGGATCTCATCACGAATCTGGGGTAGCATGGCTTGTACAGCCGCCTGAACAGCAGCAGCAATTGCAGCTGCTATAGTCTCATTCTCATTTTCGCGTTTGGGTGGCATCTGAAATGAAAGAGGATAAGCTGATTAATCTGTTAGAAGCTGGAGTAATAAATTTGAATATGCATGGTGTAGGTCATAAAGGCATAGCCAACAAAATATGACATGAATACTGGTGAATGCCTATCGTCAATTCAGAAAATGACCTTTAACTGAAAACATGAATCTGACATGAGTAAGGATGAACGCCTATGGTCAGTTCATCTATACAAAATCTGAACGGGCAAGGGTGAACGCCTATGGTCATTTCACCAAAACTAAAATTTTCTGAAAAGCACATACGACTAAGTATGGTCAGTTCTGTACCAACCATTTATTTGGTCAAAATTTAGAAAAACCGACATATAAAATACATGAGTAACATGAAAGATAACAACGCCTAAATACAGGAAATTCTTTGTGACTACCCACTAGTCACAGATCAAGTTTAGAGCCTACAGGTAGAACCTTGCGCTCTGATACCATAATTGTAACACCCCACTTGGATAAGTGGATCGTTACGTGTGTTTATGGCGTCATCAAAGCATGAAAGGAAATGTATTAAACATTAACTGACCATAACGGAAATACCGAATCAAACATCGGTAATCCAAACATAAGCTCAAATATAAAGATTAAATACTAAAAGGAAAAGGACGAAACGATGTCCAAACAACTAAAGTAATGTATGAGTGCATCAAGTAAAGGAGTCTGGATAGCTCCCATCCAATGCACGTACTCTCTTAGAAATCCTAAGAGCGTCCCTGTGTACCTACCGTTTGGAACATGAAAGGAAAACTACGGCTGAGCATAACGCTCAGTGAACGGATGTGAAGTATGATAATAATGTACTGGAATGAAACAGGTAACAAATACTGAAAGTAAAACTGTTATGAAATTAGAAGCAAGCTGTGTAAAATCTGAAATGTCTGATTTATAAATAATAAAACTGAATTATTAACTGTTAAATCTGAAAACATGCATTTACTGTATTTTTAATTGCCAAGAGCTTATATAGGTCATGTGCTGTAACAACTGTTGCATGAATAACTGGAGGGGTGTCCTCGTCATGCTGTAGAGGGTTGACCTCTAAATAATGTGCTGGGTGGAGGGATCAGCTCCAATGTGAAGGATGTAGAGCACACACCACATTCACCTGATAACTGTAAACTGATAAGCCTAGGATGCATCCATACGTCGCACTAATAATACTGATAAAATGGACAAGCTGAGCTGAATGGGACGCTGCAGTATATCACTCTCCTACAGGTGAGTCATGGCAATGGTGCCTTAAGTGTCATGGTTACGGTACCTCCGTAACTAGTACAACTAACTGTTCATGCTTGTATATAAGGCTCAGGCAATATCTTATTCATTAAAATAATTTCAGATAATTTATAACATGTACTGGGGAAAACATTTGGCTGCAGACGGGGAATCCTAATCATGCATAGAAAGGAAGTCCTTACTAAAAGGACGGAAAATCCGTACCTCGTATCCAGTAACCGACCGAGATCAACTGACAGAAAGTCTACTCTGATTTCACGCGAGCTACATGAATAAAGGACGCGAATAAGTTAACTGATATTCGTTTATTTTATTTATCTCAACTATACTTAGTTAATTTATTTATTCTTGTAATACTGTTAATATATAAACTGATAAGTCTGAATGTTCTAATATTTCTGATTAACCTATTCCCGTTCTATTATTAATTACGGTATAACACGTATTCTGACGTTATAATATTTCTATATTTATTAACCTGCTAATAATAGAAAGTTTCCTAAATTAGAACGTTTCCAAATTAGTTTTTCTTCTTGAAATATAAATCATGATAAATCACATGTTTTTAAGTGGTTAAAAATGATCATTAAAAATCAATTTAATTTTACTAATTAAATTATTACAACAAAACCACTTAATTAATATATATATTAAAACCAATTTATAAACATGATTAATCATGAAAAAATGAATCCCGTATTTATTATCTCCCGTGACCCCGAAACCCGAGTCAAACTTTAGCCTATCGAGATTTTTGAAGTCTCGGTCGCACGACAAAGCAAACAACAAAACAACAACCAACCCCCCTCTTTCGGCCCTCTTTGTCCAAGATCTCACAACCTAGTGCTGTCCGAGATCTCAGACCTTCCCATTGCTACTGCTTGGGCAGCAGTCCCTCCTGCTTTTCATTCTGTTCCCAGTCTTTATTAAATATTCCCACTGTTTATGAAATGTTCCCATTGCCTTGATATTATTCCCACTGTATACTAAAACAAACACCCCTTATGATGCTACTGCCCCCTGTTTGGGTTTGTTTTCGGCTGATCACAACCGAAGACCACCAAGACCTTTATAGGTCTCGGCTGTGCAACCAATACCCTCACTGAGAGTTATTAACTCTCAGTTTTTGTTCCCACAAGACAAACCCGACCTTATAAGCTAAACAAACACACCCCATTGGGGTTTCTGACCCTCGGTCGGCCAAAAAAATCACCACCAAGACTTTTGAGTCTCGAATGGATTAAACCCCACACCACCGAGACATGGTGGTGTCTCGGTTTTCGTGCAGCCTCCAAAACCGACCCTGTTATCTTTTATTTCATGTTTATAAACGTAACCTCCTTTTTCTTTTAGATCACCACATAAATTCGTGTGTACTGAAATTAAAGGAGAAAAGATTAATTGCCGTTGTATGATTGTTAAAGAATGACGAGTATATACAAATCAAAAGATGAAAATCAACCCGAACCCTCCTTTTCTTCCTTCTCTAGCTGGCGGCACAACTAGGGTTACCAAACCCTAGTTTTTGTTTTGTGTTTATGAATATGAAATGAGCATAACTCTTGTTTTCCCTGTTGTTTTATTTTAAGACGGGTCAGGGAGCCCATTGTTCTTCTTTCTTATTTAAGCTAGCCGTCCCCTTCTTTTATATATATATATATATATATATATATATATATATATATATATATATATATATATATATATATATATATATATATATATATATATATATATATATATATATATATATATATATATATATTCGGTCTAACTTTTATTCACGTAAACTCATAATTATCTCCTGACGTAAACTCATAATTATTTCCCGTGTTTATATTCGCAATAGTATTATTCTTTTTTGTATCATAAATAATGTATACATAATATTTTTCTGAAAGCTAATAATTATTTATGAATAATTATTATATTATAATATTTAACTGAAACTGAGCGTGCATATTTAATATTCGGGTATTTTTAAATACGGGTTTTACAACAACATCTCATAAAGACCGCGCACCACGGTCAAAGGGTTGATCTTGGCAGACTTTATCATAGAGAAACCGAATGAAGTAGAGATCCAAAAGGTATGGGAGGTCACGTATGTTTTAGGCTTTGATATTAGGTTTTCACCAAGTATGAAAATTTGTTCGTCTCGATTCAATTCGAATTGATTGAGGTTAAAAGTGTGACTCAATTGTTTTTGGTTAAGAAAAAGGGAAGTTTGGTTATCTATTTCTACTTAAAAGGTAAATGCAAAAAGTAATAAAAATAAGCCAAAAACAAATAACTAATAATAATGGAGCAAAACAAATAATAAAACGTAAATTAAAACAAAACAATTAATAAAAATAAAACTAAAAGAGGAAATTAACTTTCGACTTGAAAATAAAGTTTACCTAATGAAAAAGGAGGAAATAGGACTAAGTGGGTACTTTAAAACTGAACGAGGTAAAAACTAAAGCGGGCACTAAATAAAAGATAAAACTTAAACTTTTCGAAAAATATTAATACTAAAAATTGAAGAAAAATTCAACTAAATATACGTGAATTTCAAAATTAAAATCGGAACAACTTTCAGATTAAACTAAACGATTACGAAACAATATTAATTAATAAACAAGCAGGCAAGCACATACCTCAAGCACCTAGGCAAGTAGCTCAAATTGGCGGGAATAAATAAGAAGCTAGCAGACATGTTGGACAATCTATCGGAATGTTTAATGAAAAATGTATCGGAATGTCTATCACAATATGAAGTATCACTGTAACACTCTCATTTTTCGTATCGGTACAGCGGAAGGGTCTTTCAGAGTGTTACGGGATAGCACAATAACTCCAATCATAGACAACACATAAAAATGGTTGTACAAGGTTTAACAAACATTCATTCGATAAAAAGGTTTAAAAGTGTACAACAGGTCCCAAATTATACAGGTCATTAAGTTTACAAAACACAGATCGAATGAACATTTTTAATATTAAGTGTGGGCCATCAGAGTCGATCTCCATCCGGATTACCTTCAAGCACCTGAGATAGAAAACATGCAAAAATCATATCAGCGAATGCCGAGTGAATTCATAGAGTTTAATGAAAACCGTTATATAAAACAATCATTTACAATCATTTAAAATCAGAACACAAGTATAATATCGGAAGTAAGTCCACATATTGCTAGTCAGGCAATATATAAATCAAGCATACATCTGAAACCGTCCATGAGACCGTAGTCTCTATATTACCATGATAGGTAATATATTCATCGTAATAGCGTCGTTATCGTTTATTATATATGTCTTATATTGTATTATAGGTTGTATAGGATTATTATTAGCCGCATGACATTGTTAACTTACTGTGAAAACAGCGGGCCGCGAACCCGACAAACAATTTGCCCATCTAAGTTAGCGTGTCGTCACAAAAATCACGCTAGGGAATCTTCTCATACATAAATTCGCTTACCAATCAATGTGGTACGATGGGGATCAACCGTCAAGGCGCGAACTGGGGTGATCGTCCCCAAATAGTACTATCAAATGCATAAGCGTCTACCAAATCCCGGTAGTTCACAATTCATGCTAATGGGACTTTAAGTGACATAACCTAACTACTAATAATCCTTTTAGTCTCGAATATAGGGTCATAGCATCATTCGGGTCCATCTCTTTAAGCATACAATCGGGACTACTTGTGTTCTATTTATAAAAATCTAGCATGTTATCTCCCTCGCGGGTTTACAAATCATTTTATAAAACATTTAAAAGAGTGTGAGGCTATGAACTCACGTTGTTAATGAAAGGCAGATTATCGGCTACGGGCGTGCTTCGGTCACGGAAACCTATATAAATAATAATCGGTCTTAGACTCGGTCCAATGACTTTTATCAAAATAACAATATACATATATATGATTATTGTACATATGATGATGATCAAGTGGGTTTATAAATCCTCATTTACTCATTTTAGCGTTTACGTTTTAGTATCGTCTTACTAGTTCACTAGTTTTACCGATTTTACCTATTTTAAGTTCATTAAGTCTTTTATAAGTTCTTTTACTTGTTTTTACCCATTATATACTTATATGATCAGTATATATACTTTTCATGTTGGGCCCTATTGGGTTAAGCCCAAATAATTCTTTTTACAAGTATTTATCTTATTAGGTCCAATTATTAGTCTAATAGGTTTAGTTAGCTCGTAATTGTCCGTAATTCTTATAGTTCGGGTTTTATCGATTTTATAGTTCGGATTTTATCGATTTTTACTTGTCTTAGTTACTTATACATCAGTATATAACTTTTATAAACTTTACATTAGACGGGTTTGGTCGTCTAAGTTTTATTTGGCGAAAAACGTTAATTTCACGGCAATAGCCGAAAAAGTCGTAAAAATCAAGTTTATAGTTTTTATTACTTATAAATATTATTTTACCACCATTTATATAATTTACCCATTTAATTAACCTTTTATACATTTATATAAATAAGTTTTATAAGTTAGTGGGTTTATATTTTACATTTTATAAATTATAAAGTGAGTGCTTATATAATAATAATAAACATTATTTCCAAAATCTGATTTTTAACTTCACATTCACCATTTTTATCATATCCAGAGTTCTACAATGACTTAGAAGCTCATTTTTGGATGACAACTTCTTCATAATATGTGCTACATATAACTTAGTTATAGCTACTGCCCATTTTGAGTCTAAGTTGCCTTAACAGTCCCTACAAAACTGCTTATTCAGATTGTACCACCTAACTTGTTTTGATCATATCTCACTCATTATTTTGATTCCATTGCATGGCCAACTCTCACATGTGTATAACATCATCTACTTTACTGTAAATTGATCAAACCATGCATTTTTATCAGTTCTTCATTTAGTTATCTACTGTTTTTATACAGCCAACTAATTAGACATGATTTTATCTTCATTTCTTATGGTTATCATCATTTTTAAGCATGTTTATCAACACTTGATCCCCACACAACATTTTTATCATCATATATACATCATATACATATAAAAAATGAAAGAAAATACATTTGTTCTTTACAAAATAATAAGAGAAAAATGTAGAGGATGATCTTCTTTACCAATCCAAGTGGATTTCTTGTTTTAGGAAGGCAAGAACTTGATGAACACAACAAGTATCTCCAAGACCATCAAATATCAAGATCATATGTTGGAAAATCAGCCCTAGGACACAAGCAAATAACCTCCAAAGTTGGTTATATGGCCACCAAATGATCAAGGCTTCAAGGAAACACCTTAATAGGACTAGTAAACATGTGGTTTGTAGTTAGAAAAGATCAATGAGGGTGTTTGTGGCTTGATGTGGGACGGCACAAAGATGAAGTAGAGAGAGTTTTGAGAGTGAATTGCATGTAAGAAATGGTTAAGTGAAAACCATTTGTTGGTTTTGTGTAGTGGTGGAAGGTTTAGCTTAAAGTGTAAGCATAAGCTTACACTTGTATAAGCTTAGCTAGAAAGTGTGCCACCTAAGTGTGGTGGTGTCCTCCTTGCCGTCCCATTTAAGCTAGTGGGATGGGGCAAAGTGTTTTGTCCCATATCACTAGTTTACGGGTATTTCTCGATTCTAGTTTTCTCGATTTACGTGCCCTCGGGTCGTTTTACGAAAAACATTTTTCTAAATTATGAATCACCGTCACAAAACGAATCCAATAAAAATTGTCTCATCAAAAACGGAGTTCAAAAATGTAAATACGTAATCCTAAGGTTTCCGGTTTAGTCGTAAAAGACGCCAAATTATGCACGCAAGCCCAAATTTAAATCCGTAAATTGTGAGTTCGTCAACCAACATAAAAATAAGTTTCAAAATATTATACGAGAAAATATTTAACTACCTGAAAATGTTAGATTTATCACAGCTTTTCCTCCTAAAAGGGATCAACGTCCTCGTGATCCATTTCATTTGGATGTCCGTTTCTTATTGAAATCGAACAGGTGCGGATATTTCTTCCACATTTCATCCTCTCGTTCCCAAGTATACTCCGGTCCATGCTTTGAATTCCATCGGATCTTAACAATAGGTATCCGACTTTGTTTCAGTTGCTTTACCTCACGGTCCATAACTTCTACGGGCTCTTCGATAAAATACAACTTCCCATCTATTCGAACCTTACCTAACGGAATTTTCTCATCACTCACTGCTAGACATTTCTTCAGATTAGATACATGGAATGTGTTGTGAACACCATGAAGTTCTGGGGGTAACTCTAGTTTGTAAGCCACCGGACCTACTCTAGATAAAATCTTAAAGGGTCCAATATAACGGGGATTCAATTTTCCTCGTTTTCCAAATCTTATAACGCCTTTCCATGGCGATACTTTCAACATTACTCGGTCACCCACTTCAAACTCCATTGGCTTCCGCCGCACATCCGCGTAACTTTTCTGTCTACTACGGGCAGTCAACAACCTCTTCTTAATCTGAACTATCATCTCCGTAGTCTCCCGGATCAATTCCGGTCCCGTGAGCTGGGTATCCCCAACTTCACTCCAACATACAAGAGATCTACACTTCCTACCATACAAAGCTTCAAACGGTGCAGCCTTAATACTAGAATGGTAACTATTGTTATACGAAAACTCTGCTAACGACAAATGTTTATCCCAATTCTTACCAAAGTCTAACACACAAGCTCTCAACATATCTTCAAGTGTTTGTATCGTCCTTTCACTCTGCCCATCAGTCTGGGGGTGATAAGCAGTGCTCATATCGAGATTCGTTCCCAAAGATCTTTGGAGAGATTTCCAAAAATTCGATGCGAATCTAGGATCTCGATCTGAAATGATCGATACAGGCACTCCATGCTTGCATACGACATTATCCAGGTATATTCGAGTCAGCTTCTCCAGTGAGAACTGCTCCTTAACCGGAATGAAGTGTGCTGATTTGGTCAGTCTATCGACAATAACCCAAATCGAATTGTTTCCAGATGATGTTCTAGGAAGCTTGGTGATAAAGTCCATCGTAATTCACTCCCACTTCCATTCAGGAATCTTTGGTTGTTGAAGTAGTCCTGATGGTTTTTGATGTTCGGCTTTAACTCTAGCAAAAGTCAAGCATTGAAGAACATACATAGCTATGTCAGCTTTCATATTCGGCCACCAGTACAACTTCTTCAAATCATGGTACATCTTATCAGATCCCGGATGAATGGAATACTTAGATTTATGGGATTCTAACATAATCAAATCTCTTAAGCCTCCAAACTTAGGTATCCACATACGACCTCTTAAGCATTTCACTCCATCAGCTCTAACCTCTAAAGGATCTCCTTCTCCTCGGAACCCTTCATTAACAAAATTCTCCTTCTTACCAGCTTCTATTTGCGCATTTCTAATTTGCTCAGGCAAATTATTGTGCACGGTCAAGACTAGAGAACGCACCCTGATAGGCTCTCTATCTTTCCTACTCAACGCATCAGCAACAACGTTGGCTTTTCCTGGGTGATACTTTATATCACAATCATAATCACTTAACAACTCTATCCATCTTCGTTGCCTCATGTTCAACTCCTTCTGGTCGAGAATATACTGTAGGCTTTTGTGATCGGTGAATACCGTACACTTGGTGCCATACAGATAATGTCTCCACAACCTAAGAGCAAAGACCACAACTCCTAGCTCAAGATCATGAGTAGTGTAATTCTACTCATTCTTCCTTAATTGCCTAGAAGCATAAGCTATCACTTTCTCTCTCTGCATCAAAACAGCTCCATAACCTCTAAGAGATGCATCACAATACACTACAAAATCTTCACTCCCTTCGGGTAATGATAAGATTGGCGCACTACATAATTTTTGCTTCAATGTCTGAAATGCTCCATCTTCATCACTTCCCCAAACGAAAGGTTTATTCTTCTGAGTAAGCTTAGTCAAGGGTTTAGCTATTAAAGAAAATTCTTTAATAAATCGCCTATAATAGCCAGTTAATCCTAAGAACTGTCGCACTTCCGTTGGCGTTGTCGGTGCGGACCAATTCTTAATAGCTTCAACCTTTGCAGGATCAACATGAATTCCATCTCTGTTAATCACATGACCAAGAAATTGCACAGAATCTAACCAGAAATCACACTTTGAAAACTTAGCATACAACTTTTCATCCTTCAGCAACTTCAAAACAATCCTCAAATGTTCTCTATGCTCATCTTCATTCTTAGAATAGATTAGAATATCGTCAATAAACACAATCACAAATTTATCCAAGTAGGGCTTGCACACTCGATTCATTAAATCCATGAAAACCGCAAGTGCGTTAGTTAACCCAAATGGCATTACTTGAAATTCATAGTGTCCATAACGAGTTCTAAATGCAGTTATAGGAATATCTTCTTCACAGACGCGAAGTTGGTGATATCCTGACCGCAAATCTATCTTAGAATACACACTAGATCCTTGCAGTTGATCAAACAAATCATCAATCCTAGGTAAAGGATATCGATTCTTAATTGTCAACTTATTCAGTTCCCTATAATCAATGCACATACGAAAAGATCCATCCTTCTTCTTAACGAACAAGACTGGAGCTCCCCAAGGCGACGAGCTCGGTCGAATAAAACCTTTATCAGACAACTCCTTAAGTTGCTCAGATAACTCCTTTAATTCAGAAGGGGCTAATCGGTAAGGCGCACGTGCCACCGGTGCAGCACCAGGAATTAAATCGATTCGAAACTCTACTTGCCTTATCGGTGGAAGTCCTGGTAAATCTTTAGGAAATACCTCAGGAAATTCACAAATAATAGGTACATCTTCCAATCGTTTCTCCCTAGACTCATTCCCGGTCACTTGAGCTAAGAATAACTCACAACCGTTCCTGATGTACTTTTGGACTTTAATACATGAAACGATTTTCAAACGGGATTCACCTCGACTACCATCAATTACTAACGTTCTATTCCTAAGAGGAATCTTAACCTTCTTCTCTCCACATAAAATAGTAGCATTATTCAATGACAACCAATCCATACCAATAATAATATCGAAACTACCTAATTCTATCAACATCAAATCAATCGGAAAGGAATGGTTCAAGAGATTTAGAGAGCATCCTTCTAATAGCTTATTAGTTTTCACTAATTTACCATCAACCAATTCCACCTCGTAACTGGTACTTATCTCAACAGGTTCAATATCAATAAGGGCACTAAATTTAGTGGATACAAAGCTCCTATCAGCACCCGAATCGAATAAAGCAACAGCATAATGATTGTTGAGTAAAAACGTACCGGTAACGACATTCGGATCCTCTTTCTTCACCTCAATTGTTCCAAGTTGGTAGATACCACCCTGGGGGTTTCTTCCAGGTACAATCGCTTTCAACTTGGGGCATTCCGATTTCCTATGACCTTCTTCATTACAGTTGAAGCAAATCGTTCCCTTCTTACACCTTTCAACCTTGTGTCCAAGCTTTCCGCAATTTCGGCACTTCCAGCAGTCGCCAGGATGCCTCTTGTTGCCATACTTAGGACATCTATCATCGTTGCGCGGTGCATTGTTGGTAATAGCATTTGCATTCCCCTTTCTCTGGTTCTGACGGCGATTGAAATTCTTCCTATAATCACCTCTATCTACACGCTCACCGTCTCCCTTTCTTTTCTCACCTACACGGGCTTCATCTTCCTTATCCTGAATTATCTGTCCAATGAGTTGGTAAGCCATTCGAACAGCATCATCAATGGTCAGTGGTTTCGATGATGTCACGTCCCCCCGGATATTCCTGGTCAACCCTTTCACATATTGCTCAATTCGGATCTCTTCGGGTTCAACCAATCGAGGACATAGCAAGGCCAACTCATGGAATCGATTCGTGTAACTATCAATGTCCACACCTTTCATTCTCAGATGAATCAACTATTGTTCTAACCTAATGATCACACTACGAGGACAAAACTCCAAAGTCATCCACTTCTTGATTTCAGCCCAAGGAGTAGCATTAGCAGCATCAAGACCCATGAAAGCAATTCTCCCGTTCCACCAAGTCAACGCACGACCTTTAAGAGTAGCCATAGCAAAAGTCACCTTATCTTCCTCCTTACACTTACTAATCCTAAACACCGATTCAATCTTCTCAATCCACTGGCTTAGTCCTACAGCACCTTCAGTTCCATTAAAAGGTAGAGGTTCACACTTCATGAACGTCACATAAGTACAGCCACCAATTTCAGGTGCATTCGTTACAAGTCCTCCTATGTTTCCTCCAGCATTAACATTCACATTATTAGCATTTACATTCACATTAGTACCGCCAGTTCCACTACCGCCAGCTCCACTACCGCCAGCTCCACTACCGCCAGCTCCACTACCGCCAGCTTCATTTCTAGCATTTGCCATAAATTCAGTCATAGATGCGGTAACTTGCTCCGTAATAATCCTACGTACATCATCCTCAGTCACAGCCTTCTTGGGCGGCATAGTTCTATAATTCCACAATTTCAAAGTATTAAGTATTCATCCGACAAAGGATTCATATAATATGGATCGAATTCATAATCAAGATACAAATAAGGCACAATATGGAATTCAAGACAAGATACATATTTCATTCGATCTGAAACAAAAGTATTGTCTTAGTACATCCATATCAAAGTTTTAACACTATAAACACTCAAAATTCGTGCCAAGTCTACTACTAACAAGTCGGTTCAGTCAAAGCTACAAAAGCACAAAAGATATAAAGGTCACTACTAAACACAGACTGGTCTACTGAGAACCGCCAGATGGTCCATCATCCATCGTCTTCTGGATCTTTGCCGGACGATCACTAGACACATCTTCAGCTGGGCGCTTACGGATTACTCCTCTTTCAACCATGTAGGCATTAAATCTACTGTTCCAACCCACGGATATATTCAACTCCTTTTCGGCTTTCTCACGCATCGCACGAGCCACACTCAACTGAATTTCCATAGTGTTCACCTTTTTCTTCATCTCAGCAAACTCACGACTTTCCAACACCGATAACCTCCTAAAAGCCTCATTCAAACCACGTTCTACATCACTCAAATCCAAACTAAGCAATTCCCGCTCTTTCTCGCCAATCTTTGCCTTCGACTCCAAATAAGCAACCTGAGTCTGAACAACACCTAATCCAACCTCTGTCACACAACTCTTAACACGGGAAGCATCTAGATCACGTCTCAAGGACCATGGTGCAAGACCATCAATATGAGTAGCCTCTCGAGTACTAGACGACTCTCCTATCTCACATCTACGAGCAGCAATACCGTCGGTACCGTCAGGTGCATCGTCATCCTCATCCTCCTCTGATTCAGAATCAGATTCAGACGATTCAGACATTTCGTCCCTAGGTAACTCATCCTCGGAATCAGACAAACAAACTGGTGGGGGCAAAGGCTCGCCCTCTGGAACATCATACGGGTAAATAAGCTCAGCTTCCTCATCGTTATCAACCTCAACATCTATACCTACATCTTCCTCGACATCCTCGTCGTCAATCTCAACATCTAACTCATCTAACCCAATCTCATTCTCTACTAAGTCAACCTGAGGGGCAATCTGATCTCCTAGTCCTAACTCGGGCTCGGGATCCTCAAATGGTTCCTCCTCGTCATCAATATCAAAATCTACTAAGTCTAAATAAGGATCATCTTCTATATTAGGTTCGGGAATAACATGGTTTTCTACAGGAATATTAGGGTCAGCCATGACAATCTGCATTTATATATATTTATCTCGTATTAGGATAACATACTAGTTAAACAATTACATAATGAAATCACGATATATACATATATATAAATTAAATTATATATATCAAAATATATATCTTCTCAATAGGGCTTGTTGGTAACGTCGGAGATCTCTGGCACCGTTATAGTCAAAAGATTTTTCAAATATTTTCTCAAATGTTCATTGTCAAAAGATTTTGAAAAGTTTTGTTCAAAACCTTGGTTTTTAAAATCTTTTGTTCTCTACAACGAGAGCTCTGATACCAAACTGTAACACTCTCATTTTTCGTATCGGTACAGCGGAAGGGTCTTTCAGAGTGTTACGGGATAGCACAATAACTCCAATCATAGACAACACATAAAAATGGTTGTACAAGGTTTAACAAACATTCATTCGATAAAAAGGTTTAAAAGTGTACAACAGGTCCCAAATTATACAGGTCATTAAGTTTACAAAACACAGATCGAATGAACATTTTTAATATTAAGTGTGGGCCATCAGAGTCGATCTCCATCCGGATTACCTTCAAGCACCTGAGATAGAAAACATGCAAAAATCATATCAGCGAATGCCGAGTGAATTCATAGAGTTTAATGAAAACCGTTATATAAAAAATCATTTACAATCATTTAAAATCAGAACACAAGTATAATATCGGAAGTAAGTCCACATATTGCTAGTCAGGCAATATATAAATCAAGCATACATCTGAAACCGTCCATGAGACCGTAGTCTCTATATTACCATGATAGGTAATATATTCATCGTAATAGCGTCGTTATCGTTTATTATATATGTCTTATATTGTATTATAGGTTGTATAGGATTATTATTAGCCGCATGACATTGTTACCTTACTGTGAAAACAGCGGGCCGCGAACCCGACAAACAATTTGCCCATCTAAGTTAGCGTGTCGTCACAAAAATCACGCTAGGGAATCTTCTCATACATAAATTCGCTTACCAATCAATGTGGTACGACGGGGATCAACCGTCAAGGCGCGAACTGGGGTGATCGTCCCCAAATAGTACTATCAAATGCATAAGCGTCTACCAAATCCCGGTAGTTCACAATTCATGCTAATGGGACTTTAAGTGACATAACCTAACTACTAATAATCCTTTTAGTCTCGAATATAGGGTCATAGCATCATTCGGGTCCATCTCTTTAAGCATACAATCGGGACTACTTATGTTCTATTTATAAAAATCTAGCATGTTATCTCCCTCGCGGGTTTACAAATCATTTTATAAAACATTTAAAAGAGTGTGAGGCTATGAAGTCACGTTGTTAATGAAAGGCGGATTATCGGCTACGGGCGTGCTTCGGTCACGGAAACCTATATAAATAATAATCGGTCTTAGACTCGGTCCAATGACTTTTATCAAAATAACAATATACATATATATGATTATTGTACATATGATGATGATCAAGTGGGTTTATAAATCCTCATTTACTCATTTTAGCGTTTACGTTTTAGTATCGTCTTACTAGTTCACTAGTTTTACCGATTTTACCTATTTTAAGTTCATTAAGTCTTTTATAAGTTCTTTTACTTGTTTTTACCCATTATATACTTATATGATCAGTATATATACTTTTCATGTTGGGCCCTATTGGGTTAAGCCCAAATAATTCTTTTTACAAGTATTTATCTTATTAAGTCCAATTATTAGTCTAATAGGTTTAGTTAGCTCGTAATTGTCCGTAATTCTTATAGTTCGGGTTTTATCGATTTTTACTTGTCTTAGTTACTTATACATCAGTATATAACTTTTATAAACTTTACATTAGACGGGTTTGGTCGTCTAAGTTTTATTTGGCGAAAAACGTTAATTTCACGGCAATAGCCGAAAAAGTCGTAAAAATCAAGTTTATAGTTTTTATTACTTATAAATATTATTTTACCACCATTTATATAATTTACCCATTTAATTAACCTTTTATACATTTATATAAATAAGTTTTATAAGTTAGTGGGTTTATATTTTACATTTTATAAATTATAAAGTGAGTGCTTATATAATAATAATAAACATTATTTCCAAAATCTGATTTTTAACTTCACATTCACCATTTTTATCATATCTAGAGTTCTACAATGACTTAGAAGCTCATTTTTGGATGACAACTTCTTCATAATATGTGCTACATATAACTTAGTTATAGCTACTGCCCATTTTGAGTCTAAGTTGCCTTAACAGTCCCTACAAAACTGCTTATTCAGATTGTACCACCTAACTTGTTTTGATCATATCTCACTCATTATTTTGATTCCATTGCATGGCCAACTCTCACATGTGTATAACATCATCTACTTTAATGTAAATAGATCAAACCATGCATTTTTATCAGTTCTTCATTTAGTTGTCTACTGTTTTTATACAGCCAACTAATTAGACATGATTTTAGCTTCATTTCTTATGGTTATCATCATTTTTAAGCATGTTTATCAACACTTGATCCCCACACAAAATTTTTATCATCATATATACATCATATACATATACAAAATGAAAGAAAATACATTTGTTCTTTACAAAATAATAAGAGAAAAATGTAGAGGATGATCTTCTTTACCAATCCAAGTGGATTTCTTGTTTTAGGAAGGCAAGAACTTGATGAACACAACAAGTATCTCCAAGACCATCAAATATCAAGATCATATGTTGGAAAATCAGCCCTAGGACACAAGCAAATCACCTCCAAAGTTGGTTATATGGCCACCAAATGATCAAGGCTTCAAGGAAACACCTTAATAGGACTAGTAAACATGTGGTTTGTAGTTAGAAAAGATCAATGAGGGTGTTTGTGGCTTGATGCGGGACGGCACAAAGATGAAGTAGAGAGAGTTTTGAGAGTGAATTGCATGTAAGAAATGGTTAAGTGAAAACCATTTGTTGGTTTTGTGTAGTGGTGGAAGGTTTAGCTTAAAGTGTAAGCATAAGCTTACACTTGTATAAGCTTAGCTAGAAAGTGTGCCACCTAAGTGTGGTGGTGTCCTCCTTGCCGTCCCATGTAAGCTAGTGGGATGGGGCAAAGTGTTTTGTCCCATCTCACTAGTTTACGGGTATTTCTTGATTCTAGTTTTCTCGATTTGTGTGCCCTCGGGTCGTTTTACGAAAAACGTTTTTATAAATTATGAATCACCGTCACAAAACGAATCCAATAAAAATTGTCTCATCAAAAACGGAGTTCAAAAACGTAAATACGTAATCCTAAGGTTTCCGTTTTAGTCGTAAAAGACGCCAAATTATGCACGTAAGCCCAAATTTAAATCCGTAAATTGTGAGTTCGTCAACCAACATAAAAATAAGTTTCAAAATATTATACGAGAAAATATTTAACTACCTGAAAATGTTAGATTTGTCACAATCACAATATGAAAACCTATCACAGTATGAAGTATCACAATATGAAGTATCAAAATATGAAAACCTATCACAATATGAAGTATCACAATATGAAAACCTATCACAATATGAAGTATCACAATATGAAGTATCACCATATGAAAACCTATCACAATATGGAAAACCTATCACAATATGAAAAACCTATCACAATATGGAAAACCTATCACAATATGGCTGTTGAAAATTAGGCAGCGTTTCGTTGCAATATGCCTTAAATCCCGATTGCAATCCACGATGCCAGGGGAAATCGCAATCCTCGATCGGAATACGGGGATATTATAACACTTCGATCGCAAAGAAGCTGTCGGAATGAGCTGTCACAATAAACTGTCACAATGTCCAAACCCTAATGATATTGTGATGAAAAATCACAATATTCGGATGGAGTACAATAAGCTAAAATTCAAATAAACACTTTAACCAAAAATTAAAGCAAAACAACAATAAGCTACGTATGCAAAACTTATCAAAACACTAAATAAGAAAATTTATAAAATAAACTTTTAAAAAGATTAAACTTTTACGAAAATCAAATCTAAATAAGCATAAATTTGATAACTTTTAAAACACTAAAGAAACAAACTTTGTAAAACTAACTTTAAAAAGACTAAACTTTTAAGAAAATTTAAAAGATAATTAGCTAGATACGAAATAAGCCGAAAAGCATAACAAGCTTAAAGCTTAAATCGTATAAAAACTTAGATAGGAAAAAAAGATAAACTTTTTGATCAATTAAGAATTAAGATTAAGCAAGATGCATACTTAATCCGAATCAAGATCAAAATCAAAAACAAGAAAAGTAGAATAAGATGGATAATGAAAAGCTTGATTAAAGGAAAAGATTCAACAATTAAAAGTAAAGATTAAAACTTACAAATTTAAGGTGCAAGACAAGGAATTTAAATTGACAAGAAACTAAATGACATGAAAATAAATGGTGGAAGAACTATGTGTCAAATAGCCAACACCTCCAAAATGAGAATGAGGGTTAGTATTTATAGGAGGAGTGTAAGGTAGGTGGTGGGATGCTTCCTTTCTTTCTTTCTTTTTGTCTTTTCGTCTTTAGTCTTAGACAATAAACTCGTCATTCTTGACTTTGTCTCGGGATTTGTCGATAAATAAAATGAACTCGTCTTCTAATTTCTTCATTAATTAGATTTGGTTCTTCGACTTCGTTAAACTTCCGTCTTTAGACTTTTTCTTCGATAAATCTTCAGAATATGCCTTGGAATTCCGTTATTTTTGCACTCTTGATCTTTTGACTCTGTCTTTTGTCTTTTTCTTCGATAAAAGCCCGTGAAAGCCTGTGTTTTCTTCCTTTTTCATATTTTTATCCTAAAACACAATAAAAACACAAACCACGCATAATTCCGACTTTTACGACATAAAATACACGTTTTGGTCTTGTTATTATTGGAAATAAGTGGTAAAAGGATAAGTGTTTTCACACTTATTAGGCTTCGAGTTCACAACCACAAAAAAACGAGGCTGAGTACGAGGCATTAGTTGCAAGATTACATATAGCAACTCGCATGGGTGTACGCAACATGGAAGCGAATGTGAACTCCCGTTTGGTTGCAAATAAAATCCTAGGAGAATACGAAGCGAAGGCGGAAAACATTAGCCAGTACTTAGAAAATACTAAGTCATTGATCGAGGGCTTCGACAAGTTCATCATTCGACAGGTGCCTAGAGGTGAAAACAAAAAGGCTGACGCCCTTAGCAAGATCGCGTGTACTAGCTTCGCCCACCTACCCATGGAAGTATTAATGGAAATCTTGAAAGACAAATCCATCTCTGAGGAAGAAGTATCCATGGTTTTGGAAGAAGAAGGACCTACATGGATGACTCCCATTGTGGAATTCTTAACGGATGGAACGCTTCCACAAGATGAAAAAGAAGCGTGACGAATTCCTTGAAAATCATACCAGTTCGAGGTCAGGAATGGATTTCTATATAAGCATCTGTTATAGCCGTGGTTCAGATGCGTAGGACCTCTCCAAGAAAATTACGTGATCAGCGAGATATATGAAGGGTCCTGCAATATGCATGCGAGGCCTAGATTAGTTGTTGCGAGATCCCTGCATTCCGGATACTATTAGCCGACTATGCACAAGGATGTGCGGGAGCTCATTCTAAAGTGCAATGATTACCAGGTCCATCTACCAGTATCACGACACCCGCATCAACAGTTGACACCCATCATGTCACCATGGGTATTTCACAAGTGGGGAATCGACATTGCCGATCCTTTTCTTGTAGCAGCTAGGGGGTCAAACTTCTCATTGTAGCTATGGTCTACTTCACAAAATGGATAGAAGTCAAGGCAGTGGCAATGGTGAATTGGTGATAGGCAAGTAGATAAAGAAGTTTATTTGGGAGAACATAGTATGTCGCTTTGGCTTAAGAGGGGAGATAGTCTCTGACAACAGAAAACAATTCTGTGACAATCTATTCAAATACTGGTGAGCAAAGCTCAGCATTACAAAACGATTCACATCAGCGAAGCATCCGCAATCTAATGGATTGGTGGAGCACGCTAATCGAAGTCTGTGAGAGGGGTCAAGACGCGCATAGATAAAAAGAGTTCAAAATGGGTTGATGAACTTTATCATGTCTTTCGGGCGCACCGAACGATAATCAAAACAAGTACTAGGGACACCCCATTCTCTCTGACCTATGGAACAAAAGCAGTCATCACAAATGAGATAGGAATGCCAACCATCCGCATTATGAAGGTTGATGTTATGACAAAGGATGAAGAATTGCGGGTGAACCTGAACCCACTTGAAGAAAAACGAGAAAGGGTAGCAATTCGCGAAGCCAAGGTTAAGTAAAAAATGAAGGGTTACTATGATGCTAGAGTCCGGGGAGTCTCCTTCAAACTAGGTGACTTTGTTTACCGTACCAACAAAGCAAGTCACATGGAGAACACATGCAAGCTTGGACCCATGTGGGAAGGACCTTATAAAGTGACGAAAACTTTGGGACAAGGCGCATATATGTTACACGACATAGATGGGCGCGACCTACCCCGTACATCGAATATTTGCAACCTCAAAGGGGCTATCTTTAACACTACATCCTGCGTATGGACGCCTTTATGTTGTAGTAAGAACCCAATAAAGTTCCATGTATTCAGTTTCTTTAAATTTGTTTTTTAAATGATACAAGTATTAATAAAACGTCGCGGTTCCTAGCCAGTTCTATGACCCCTTTCTTTACTTGTATTATTGTTTCAATTCCTTAGTTAATTGTCAATATTCTTTGCCTACGGGCGTACACGTACTTAAGATTTCTACATGAAATAAAGGATTGAGTGAAACTACAAATTAACTTACCGCATAAGCGGGATGCAACCCCAGCGGCCATAGATCATGAATCCTTGTTAAACAATTTATATCCAAGACGTTGGTTATAAATAATTAGTAGTTGCAAGACAAGTGACAGATTATATAAAGACACACTGTGCACGTGTTTAACTAAATTATCCATGAGATACTAAGACACAAACAACGTGCAAACATAAACAAACATTAGATAATTCACATACTACGGACATCTTCACAAAAATGTTAATATTACAAGTTTGTTCCAAAGATACCACATGCGGTGCAGACAAATAAACTACAATGTTTAAAGTACAAATTCCATAGCAAAAGCACTACACGCGCCCTACATGGGCCGTGAACCATACAGTGGAAGGGACCGTCCACGCTCTAGTTTTTCTACAATTGAAGTTGCTAGAGTAGAATAGGATGGAGCACTCTCTAGAAACATAACAACTAATCCATGCCTTGTGGAAGAAAATACAGCAACCCCGTCGGACATAAAGAAATAGGCAGACCCTGTCGTATGAGTCCTATATACAATGTGGTCCTCCTTTTAGCATTGTCTCGTGCTTTATAGCGTCCAAGGCCTTCTCCAATGTGATCTCTCCTTTCAGAGCCCAAGGGTATGAGGTTGAAGGGTTATCCGCATAAATGGGAACCCTTACTTAGAGAACGGTGGGTTGAATCCTCCACCATTATTTGGGTATGACACCTTCCTAAAAATCACCATCCAAGTGAAGGCCGACTATGAGCGTTTCCAATGGGGCATCCTTTAGTCTCTAAAGCTCGCCTACTAGCGGATACTCCACATCTTTTAATGCTTTCATGGAAGCATCTAGTTGATCTGCGGCTGCGGGCTTGTAAAACTTGTGGCTCACCAAATCTTGTCCTTCCTGAACATGTTGTGCACCAGCCATGAGACCTTCGTGGTTTCCCATGTCAATCCCATCGGATACTATATTTGAAAACGGCTGTCAAAGTGGTGGAGACTAGGCATATTACATCACGGTTAGGCGATGACCGTGACCGATAACCCATCTACTTCCGGCTATAGCCGTTAGCATATGGGGATACAACTTCTCTTCGAAGTCAATGGATAGAGCGTCCACACGAGAGTCCAGCTCTGCGGCCGTCTCAGCAAGGAATTTGTTTTTTTCCTACTTGTACTTCATGAATTCAGCAACGATCTGCTCCTCACCTTTGACTAGTATCTTCAATCGGTCGCGGTCAAGGGTGAGGGTAGCCACCTGTTCAGACAGTTCTTGTTGGAAATTTAGTGCAATTGTGGGAACGGGTAATACTTGTAAATGGGTTTGGAGGTACGGAGTGTACACCCATTAAGTCCCTTACCTCCCTGGACTCAATATAGTGGTTGTGATATCAGTAGGAAGCTGCTCCTGGTCAGGAAGTTGCTTCTGGTCAGGAAGTTGCTCCTGGTCAGGAAGCTGCTCCTGGTCAGGAAGCTGCTCCTGGTTAGGACGTTGCTCCTGGTGATGCACAAAGTCTTTGTAACCTCTTTGACCAGTTAATGAGGGTTGAATATTGACTTGATGACCAGATTTCTGGTCATGTAACCACTATGCTTTATGAAGGTTATTATGAGATTAATAGGCCGATTAATGCTCTTAATACCTTTGACTAGGAGTTACATTCCTTAAAGGAATAGGATCACTATAAATAGTGATCATATTTTGCATGATGAAAAACAGAAACAAGAAACACAGAAACGCATAGAGTTCTTGATTTGTGCCTAAAACAAGAACTAACTCTTGGTTTTATCCCAAGGAGGTATTCGTGTTAACCCAGGCATAGGGTCGAATAATCTTCTTTGGAAAGTGATTACACGACTCCAAGAGATATCCGGTAACCATTCATTGGTACGTAGTTAGGCTATTGATTATCTTCACCCTGTTGGAACGAAGTAAACCCCAACAGTTCTTTGGTGGTGGAGTCAAGGGAAGATACTTTTGCATTTGCAGCTTCAAGCTCTTGGGCTAGCGTCGTGGCTCGGGCCTTGGTTTCTTTGGTGGTGAGCGTTCTCTTCATATTGCATTCTTAGAGTAACCCCTAATGTTACTTGATGAGCTGCTTTGACATTGTACCCTACAAGGAAGTCTTCATGGCTTATTTCCCGCAGGAAAGGAAAGTATGCCGAAGGGAAACTTGCTCAATCAGTTCCTGGCATGATCGGGGGGTCTCCAGCCTATCCACATCTGTAATCCCCCACGTTGGTTTGTATATCTGGCTAGGAGATCCTTCGGCCATGTTGTGGGAAGATTTGGGGCCTGGGCCAAAGGTAGGGGGAATATCCTAAAATGTTAGGGAATGTTCCCCGATATTCAACTAAAAAACGGGTGATGGCTCACGCATCGTCTCATCCATAAGTGTCGCATCAGCACCTTGATCTTCACTGCATCCATGGATCAGTATAAGCAAGGGTTAGTATGAAATAGGAAGGAAGATACTATATTGGTTACGAATAATCATGAAGTACAAAGACATGTTACTTACGGTGTTGTAGCAGAAAGCTCTAATTCAGGTGGTCGTACGGCTGATACAGGCGTTGGGTTTAGAACACCTGTAGTAGATGGTGTTTGGGTAGTCATAGGGACTTCCTCATCTAATTCGGTCACCTTTTTTTCCGTTCCAACCGTACTACTTCCCCTGGCCCAATATTATTGGTGATCTATCCTTAGGCTCTTGGTCGGGGCATTGAATGTGGACGTGCTAGAATACAGAACTTTCCTCTTCAAGGTGACCCTTCCCCTAGATATGTGGGGGACGAGGTTGTCCCCTTCTTTAGTTACAATTTCCTCTTCGGTGGCAACCGCGCTCACATTTTCCGCGACCGGTTCACCAGGATTATTGGGGGAAGATTCTCTAGCATCCCTAGCTTCTATATACAGGTTATCACTATCTTCATTCGTAAAGTCCAGTGTGTATTTCTGCATGGTGGTATTTCCTATTGTGTCCGATGAAGCAGGAGCAACGACATTCAGAGGGATAGTCACATCAACCGCCGCCTCGAGCAAAGGAGACTCATCTAGTCTACAAATGTGGGTGCTCTCCTTCACAGCCTTATGGTTACCCTGGTGTAAGAGTCCGAAAAGATTCATTTCTATAAAGTTAAAAGGTGGTATTAGTCATATAGCTATGCACTTAGGCAAAAAATAATGGGAAGTGCAAGACACTATTGTGACTCTAATTACACATCTTTTCTTCTTGTAAAATGGGCTTAAAATGATTAAATATCATCAAAAGTGCACAATATATGCTTGTTTTCTTGTTTGTGTATGTGCAGGAATAGATATCGAGAAATCACAAAGAAATACCAAAACAAGATAAAACGGACATGAGGAACGAAGACGTACAAGAAAACTGAAGCTGGATGTCATTCTACGGGTTTTGAAACCCTAAGATCTCAAGTCTCAACTTACCAAATCTCCCTTGAAGATGATGAAATTAACAAAATTCCTCCCAACTTTCCTAAAATTACACTTTATACCTTGCAATATTCCTATAATTTCAAATGGATCCTTGAAGAATGCTAAAGTTATAAGAATAGTCTGTGGTAGTTATGTTATCAAGTCTAGGGACTATTGTTACCAAGTGAGAAAGTTATTACAATGTTTAATGAGAGGGACTAAATCTTGTGGAAACCTTGGTTTCCTCAAATCTTTTAGCTACTAGGAATAACCATTGTTCATATGATTAGATAATCAAAGCGGAATAGAACAACAATCATTAAACAAGGTGTTTGGGGCACAAGAACACATAAATTAATCAAAGGGTTGCTAATTATATTAATAATCAACAACCACTAGACGTGTATACATTAATCCCACGTCTAGTGCAACACACGCTTTAGGTTTACATTGAGAGTGAAGTTATGAAAAACCTAATAACCATTGGTTCCTTTTATAGTATAAGGATTAGAGTTTTACAAGAGATAAGGTCAAATAAACATGTGTATCTTCTATTTAAATAAACTAATACATAATTCATAAATAATATTCTGAATACTTATCCTAAATAGATTTCCAACAACGTTTGACTTCTGTCAGTGTTTCATTAACACTTGTCAACGTCTAGACATAATGTGTCAGCGTTGAACAAATGCCTTCATGTTTTCTTTGTTTTGAGTTTCTGTCACATCAACTTTTTGACCCAACAATCTTCCCCTAGTTGATGTCGGCAAAACATTATGTGTATCTCTTGTAAGTGGTACATCATCTTCAAATTGCTTCCCCTCAAGTGTAGCATGTATGTCTTCCCCTTTTTGTCACATCAATAGGGAAGAAAATAATGTATGCAATCGAAGATTCTCCAAATGTAGCTCTATAATGATCTTGAAGAAAAATAACTATAATATTTTGGTGTAGAATTAGAATAACCCAAACCTGTGTTCCATGTCTTGTACTAATCACTCAACTCCAAAACTTACTTATCAATGAGTAGACTCCAAAACTCACGGCAATAATGAGTAGAAGCCTCTTGACAAAAAGAATCCTCGCGCTGACAAAGTGAGGCACATACAATAGAAAATACGAGCATAAAACACCAATACACAGATCTCGTTCCTTTGCTACCTTTTTATCAAGTCCTTTGTCACAACTTGAAGCACGAACAAGTTACCTTAAAAGTCAGTGGCTGGGAGTTCACGACTTTAAGATATGATAGGACACAAACTCGCGAAAGTCTTCTTCGAACATCAATTATTATAAGAATTCTTCCCCTTAAGCCAACACCTCCTCATGACGAGTCTTAATGAACTAGTATCTTCGTATGTAAAAGTAGATATGGATAACTCTTTCACAAGGCTACCTCGATTACATATGAATATTACTCCAATAAATTACTTCACGAATTATTGCTAACTCACATTAAAATCATTGACCCCTTTTAAAAATATTCGAGCCATAAATATTAAATAGATATTATGTATAAAAACGGAGATCCCATGTACCTTCGTGTGTAAATACCTCGTTTTGTGTGCAAGAACCTTACCAATTTTTCAAACAGCAGCATTCTCTTTGTTATCCAAGATCCTTCACTGTCCGAGATATCATCATTGTGTGTTGTCCAATATCGGACAACACTTGTCAGCGTTTGAAAAATTATATATCGGACAACACTATGTTTTTCTGTCAGCGCCTACACACAACCTTGTCAGCGCCAACTTTATACGTGCCAGCACCTGGTCATCAGTGTCAAATCCATGCCTTGTCAGCGTCAATGACATCCACTGACATCAACATCTATCAGCGTCTACATAACACATGTCAGCGGCTAATCGATCTAGGGTTTTACAAACCCTAAATCATGATTTTATGTGAAAACCATAAACTGCAGCGAACTTCGACATCGAATATCTTCTTCATGAGACCTCAGATTGAAGATCCACTCGGTGAGATCACAAGTGCTAAGAACCTACAGCGCGAATTTCACGACGATCCAACTGTTAACGAAGGAGAAATCACGTTTTTACTATTACTGTTCGTAGAAAATAGCATATGACCACTGCTAACTTCGACGCTTAATAACATTTTCTTGGCGATAGATCTCGAAAATCCCTCCGGTGGATATCTAGATATATGTGTGTAGAACACACAAAAAATATTTCATGGCGATCCAACGGTTCAATAAAATGTTATGGCCTTCTGAAAACTTCTACACACACAAAATCACCGAGAAAAACCCTAGACGGATTTTTATTTTCTTCTCAAAACACGAACACCTTGTTGGTCCTATCATCACGAGCCACGAGGCTCTGATACCAACTGTAGGAACCTTGGTTTCCTCAAATCTTTTAGCTACTAGGAATGACCATTGCTCATATGATTAGATAATCAAAGCGGAATAGAACAACAATCATTAAACAAGGTGTTTGGGGCACAAGAACACATAGATTAATCAAAGGGTTGCTAATTATATTAATAATCAACAACCGCTAGATGTGTATACATTAATCCCACGTCTAGTGCAACATACGCTTTAGGCTTACATTGTGAATGAAGTTATGAAAAACCTAATAACCCTTGGTTCCTTTTATAGTGTAAGGATTAGAGTTTTACAAGAGATAAGATCAAATAAACATGTGTATCTTCTATTTAAATAAACTAATACAGAATATTCATAAATAATATTCTGAATACTTATCCTAAATAGATTTACAACAGCGTTTGACTTCTGTCAGCGTTTCATTAACACTTGTCAACGTCTAGACACAATGTGTCAGCGTTGAACAAATGCCTTCATGTTTTCTTCGTTTTGAGTTTCTGCCACATCAACTTTTTAACCCAACAAATCTGTCATATCTTAAAAGTTGCAATAGCCTATTATCTAAAATTTTAAAGGAGGAATTGTGCCAAGTTTCAAAGTACAAGAGACCTTATACCAACTTAAGGGACGAAATTTACCTATTTTCAAAGTTTAAACTAATTAAATAAGTTTAAATGAAGAAAACGTGGGAAACATTGTCTTTATCCCCAACTAAGATCTATATCACCCATTTATCTCATAAACCCTAACACCCGCACCCAAATTATTTAGTTTCAAATCAAATGGGTTTTGTTTATAAATTGGAGGAAAATGAAATAAAATTAGAATGTATCATACCCCATGTGATAGATATCATCCAACCCAGCAAGAGTGGACCTCACTAACTTTCAAAAGGTCATGAGTTTCATACCATTTGACTAATTGTACGAATCAGATACTATTGCTTGTTCAGCACGTTAAGTAGATGGCCAAGATCAGCTCTAAACACTACAATCACATGGAAGATTCAAGAACACACTTTCAAATTCACCATATTCTATGAATATGCCAAGGTCTGAATTAGGATTTCTATGGCATTAGGGTTAGGGTTTATGTTCCTCACTTGTAATATAAATAGTATTGGATAGAGTAGCAACTTTCTTGTTCCTATTTTTAGTTCTCATTTGTAATTTGATACGAATTTAGAATTAATGAATTGTGTTCCATTTATTTTTCTTCCATTTTAATTTACAAGTCATTTACTTTCTTGCAATTTATTTTCATGTCAAGTTTAAATTCCAGTCTTGTCTTTTAATTTTATCAGGCCAAAAATCCTTTTTAGTGTTCACTGTTTCATAAGCTCAACAAGTGCTTTCTGACAATAAGCTTCTTGTTAAGCTTATGAGCTTTGAAGGATCTGTTTTTCAGTTATTCAATATTATTTGTACTTTAGTTTTTAAAGATCTCAAAATATTTTCCAAATTCCTCAAATACCTCTTAATCACTATCGCATAAGCTACTAAGTAAGCTTTCAAATAAAATGTTTTTTATTAAGCTTATGTATATGTGAAAAAGTGGTAGTGAATGTTTGGAGGTTTGCAGCTTGTTGTTTCAAGTTGTGGTTCAAGTTCTTAGTTCCTGTGGTACATGGCTGTTTGATGATCTTGGTGTGAGCTTATTGGAATAAGCTGGTGTTAGGTGGTTGATAAGTTCAAAAGAAAATAAGAAGCTCAAAGTAAGCTTAGTTGGGGTGGAAAGTTCCTCAACTCAATGTGAGTACCTCATTTCCCCCTTTTTTATTATTTTTCCATCAAAACGGCTTATTTGATTTGGCTCATTCCGTTTGTTTTCTTGTTTTTAGTTTCTTATTTGGTTGTCTTAGCTGCTTACTTTATCGTTCATGTATTCAATTGCGTTTATTTGCTTTTTATTTAATTTGTATGCTTAAACTTGGCTTTGTTAAACTGAATAGCTTATTTGGGATAAGCTAAAAACTAGACTCATCACGAGGTTTAAATTATAGGCTTCTTGCACTACATCCTTGAAATTTTAAGGAGTCTTAGATCACTTTTAATTTTGTCATCAAAAGTAGAAAATCAAAAGTTGCTTGTCATACTTATTTTCTGCTTAGGTATTTAGAGGAATCAAAATCCTTTTATTTGTTATTATTTTGGCTTTGAATTGTGTTTTTTATGTTTGTTCCATGATATCTTATTCCATGCTTGCTAATCTTAAGCTAAAAGAGAGATATTGTGTGTCTTTCGTTCAAACTTGGCCAAATTTTGGTCAAGTGTTACGCACAATAAACTAGATCTAATTTTACCTTGGATTTGGGGTTATATAGTTTGATACCTAAGATTCTAGTAGTTTAGTTATAGTCTTAGATATGTCTTAGGTGAATTCAGTGTTTGGGAAGCTTATTAGTGTTACTATTAAGCTAAAATTAACCTGGGTTCAACTTGTTTTAGTATATAGTTTTAGTTTACTATTCATTATTCCTTGTTGTTTGATTATACTTATATTTGGTCTTTGTGTGTGATTTTTTTGCTTGTGTTTGTTTTTTGTACTTATGCTAATCCTCTAATAAGCAACAACTTATTAGGGCTTTATCTAAAAACAAAGTGATCAGAAAAAATAAGTTACAACAAGCAGTGACTGGGACTCGAACCCACGTCACCTCTCTTACATACAAACAACTTAACTTTTTCGTTATAGTCTCTAGGTTGTTTCTTTTTATTCCTTTTTTATTTAATTTTCATACATAAGCTGCTTGCAAGCTTATTTCGTCTTAAAACTAATTTACAACGAGCAATAACTTTAGTTTAGTAAACCAAACCAATTATCCTTGTCTTTTATTTTATATTCTTAGGTTTCAGCCTTAGTTGATTAGATTTTCTTAGAGTTCTAGCTTATTTCGTTTTCTATAAAGTGCTTATTTCGTCTCTACTACTTATCCACTTAGCTTATTTTAATTTTCTTGGTCGTTGAGTCTTAAGTGTTGTATTTCTACCTTCTTGTGCAAGTTTGAGGTCAAATTGTCTGAATGTGAATGAAAGAAACCACACAAATAACAAATAACAAGAACTCGATAAACCCTCAAACGGGTGCCCAGCCGGGACTTCAAGAGTACACACTCTTATTTTCTTAACTCAGAATAAACTGTTTCAACTGTAATCCTATTACATGTATTTATATTATAAAAAGATACTTAATGAGAAAGCTAACAATCTCTAAAATAAGGAAACAAAATTAAATCAAAACAAATCTTGAAGCCATAAGATAGATGCAAATATTAAAAGATAGATAACGACAACTAGTGTCGTTTTTACCCTTCAATATTTTCGAACTAATTGACACACTTGACTTCATGTGTTTACCAAAGAACCGGCGGCTAAGCCCGAAGAGCCAGAGCTCGAACATGCCCTGCATCATTCTCCTCCTATTGGAAAAGACTCGTCCTCGAGTCTTATCTTTCCAAGTCTCGAACTCTGAAACTTTCTAACCCCCTCCGTTTTCTTAACACGGCTTATCTATTGAGAATCACATTTCATCATGTCAGCCATTCGATAAAATCATCTAGGTATAATGACATCATCCTCATTCACGTGACCGTTGCCTCAATCGGCGAGTCTACGGTTAGCTTGATTTTGTAATCCGTCTTGAAGTTCCTTCACTTGTTTATGGAGGTCTTCATTCTCTACAATACATGGTCGTTGTTGGTCAGTTGCGGCGTTGCCTCGTCCGGCGAATCTACGAGTTATGTAACCAAATGTGTTCCACGTCCACACATTTGTGGGGTAAGTATAGCCAAAGATATCAAAAAACATTTTTACAGAAAAAACAGCCACTTCAGACAGGTGAATCTCCCTATAGAAAACTCCAATCGCAAATCCGAACGGTGTGATCATAGATCTATGTGTCTTAAACATCGTGTCCAACGGTTAACCAACGCGTGCCATCAATTTTCTCACGGCTGTGTAGAAAAAGACGAACGGAAATAATTGTTTTTTGCTTTTCACGATAAGGCTTCAATAAGCAGTGTGATTTCTTCTCCAACCTAGGCTCTTGATACCAAATGATGACGGGACTGTTGTGAATGCAAGAAACCACACAAATAACAAATAACAAGAACTCGATAAACCCTCAAACGGGTTTCCAACCGGGACTTCAAGAGTACACACTCTTATTTTCTTAACTCATAATAAACTGTTTCAACTGTAATCCTATTACATGTATTTACATTATAAAAGATACTTAATGAGAAATCTAACAATCTCTAAAATAACGAAACAAAATAAAATCAAAACAAATCTTGAAACCATAAGATAAATGCAAATATTAAAAGATATATAACGACAACTAGTGTCGTTTTTATCCTTCAATCTTTTCGAACCAATTGACACACTTGACTTCATGTGTTTACCGAAGAAGCGGAGGCTAAGCCCGAGGAGCCGGAGCTCGAACATGCCCTGCATCACTTTCATATTTGGCTTAATATAGCTTATTGATAAACCTTTTTCCAGAATTCTTTTTCCATTAGTTTAATTTAACGGTGGCAAAACGGGCGAGCGGGCGGGCAAAATGGGCCACGGGCTAAACAAGCGGCGGGCAAAACGGGCGGCTGGCTAAATGGGAACGGGCTAAATGGGTGGGCTAAATGGGTGGGCTAAATAGGTGCAAGCTAAAACAGGAAAAAATATATTAAAACATAGAAATAAAAAATAATAATACTTGTTTGAAAGACGACGATAAAAAATTAAATATAAAAGATCCGCCGAGTAGTCTAATTAGCATTTTTACATACGCCCTTTAAGGCCATTTAGTGTCTTACATGTGTGCCCGTTTAGCCATCAGTAATAATGAATGAACAAAAAGTGCCCCATCGTTTTTCGAAAAGTATCAAAATGGGAAAGATTTGACACCTCTAGTTAATTTTGTTAAAAAAGTAGTCCTTGCATGTTTTTAGCTTCTCTAGTTAAGTATTTAGTTTTTGGATTTTTTTTTCAATAAGCTTATTGCTTATTTGGATAAGCTAAACTTTACTTTTTTCAAATTTTCTTTTGAAAAACTTTGTTTATTGCTTAAAAACTGAGATTGGTTCAATAAGTTTTCTGATAAGCTCACTAGATAGCTTATGGTACTTATTAGGCCTAATAAGATAACTTATTGCTTATTTGGAGCTTATAAAAACTTTTTTACACTTTTTTGCTAGTTTTAAAGTTGTTCAAAATTGAATTTTAAGTCTAATAGCACTTTTCATTTCCTATTTTTCTAACTTTTTCTTATTAGGACAAAAAGCCCATTAAGCCTTAAGTCCATTTTAGTTATGGGCTATTTTAGGCCCATTTAGGTTTTAAAATTATTTTTTTTTCTTTTTTTAATTACATTATTTAGAATTAATTTTGAAGTTCTTGAAAATTTTGATACTTTGATTATTTTAATATTATTTTCTCAATTTACGTGATTCGCGTAAATCGGATTTATTTTGTTTTTAGTATTTGTAGTATATAACTATCTTTAATTTAATCCCTTCTTTTACTAAGAATCGACTAATCCAAATACGTACAAAAGTGGCCATCTAACTCCTCGTTCACAACGAACCTTGTAGTTTTAATTGTTTTACGTCTTTTGCGTATTTATAATTTATACCCCTACTATACTCCTTCTATTAAAATGATGCCGCTGCCGGGAGGTTTTGATAGTGCCATTGATTACGTTTTTGTTTGAGTAGTTGACTTTTAGCCTTCCATTTTTTGGAAGTGTAAATTTGTGTATATTTTTATTACTAATTTTTTTTTGAACGGCAGTTTGGTGCAGCGGGGTATCTTGCGTGCCACCGAGGCACCATGTCTCTCGATCCGAGTTCGAATCATCTCACGAAGAGAATATCAACCCCCATGCTAGCCATCCATTTTCCCACTAAGGGGCTTGATGAGACTGCTTTTATACATGGTCTCATCGTCCAAATCGGGCTTAAAATGCATAAAATATCATTAAAACTGCCAAATATATGCTCGTGTTTGTTACTTATGTATTTTTAGGTAAGGATATTGAGGAAATGGCTAAAGATTACAAGAATCATTCAAAAACGAACACGAGAAACGAAGCCGCACAATGAACCGGGCCCAAGCTTGGATTTTGCAAAAAGACCCTTGAATAATTGAAGATTGGCAAGAATGGTCCCTCATCTTTGAAGATTTGACACTTTATACCCCTCAAATTACTTTAAATATGTTTAGGGGTCCCTGAAGTTTGAAGATATGTCAAGATTAGCCCTTGCGAATTGATTTTTATTGCAAAAGTTAGCCTTAATTAGCATAAGGACTTAACTTGCAAATGATCTTGGACTGCCATTGTAAAGGATTTAACGGATTGGACTAAGTTTGCAAACATTTGTGACGGATGTTAAATGTTTTGGACTGACACCAAAATTACCACCAAGTGGCCCATTATCCCACTTAGCCCAAACCTTCCCCCATGTTTAATACCCGGTTTTATTAATAGCCAGTCAAACCCCGGTCAACCCACAATTTCCCCCCAAACACTTATTTTAAATCTTTTCTTTCCCAAATTGGATTCATCACCCCTAATCCCAGCTCAAGAACACAATAAACCCTAATCAATTAACCCTTCAACTCAAAGGGGTTTAAGCTGAGATTGTGCAGATTACTAATTACCCATTATGTCACTTTATCCCACCTCACAAGACACCCTCACATGCCTTATGGACCCCACCCCGACCTTCCCCTGCTGCGTCACTTTCACCCAAAACCTTACACCCGACCATTTGAACGTGTAGGATTGTTCTACTTGGCCTCCTTGGGATTTTCAACGTCCAAGATCAAGATTAGAGAGCTGGCATCACATGGGTTCCATTTTTGACCAAGAATCAAGAGAAGACCAAGGGCAGCTTTTGAAATTCCAAGATTAGGGTTTTAGAATTCGATTTTCTTGTATTATTTAATTAGTCTTCTAGTATTTTCCATAGTTTAGTATAAATACACCCGGATGTATTTCTTTGTTCCAGATTTTCCTTAAAATTTCATGTAAGTCCTTTTTAATTAAATTAAAGTTGGTGTTTTCTATTAATGAAAGTGTAATTCCTTTTCTTTGTTTTTAAAAGTTGGTATTAAGTTGTTAAGGAAATCTGAGTTCCATAAAATTTGTTTGTTGAAGTGTTGAGTTTTCAAAAAGTGATTTCAAGTTTTCTAAAAAGAGAAGTTTTTGGTGAAACTTGTTGCAAAGATTTGGATTTTACAGGTTTGTAAGTTGATTAGGGGTAAATGTTTTGAAAGATAAACATCTAAGAAAGTTTTTGAGAAGATTTAAAAGAGAAGGATAAAAACAGTTTGAATATTATTATGCTTGTTTTTTCCTTCTTTTCTTAGCAGGATTATGTTGTTTGTTGATCAAGAGCCTGCATAGACCCGGGTCTATTGGAGAAGGCTAAAACAGCTTTGGTTGAGCCTGGATGTAGGCTCAACAAGGTAGTCCCTTGTTTCATTTCTTTCATTTTCAGAAATGTTAAGATTTTTGGTGATTTGTATGAATTTTGTGCAATCTGTTAAATTGTTGTTTATGTTGTTTGGATATTGCTCAATTTGGGTTATTATGCATGTTAGGCCTGTTAGAAATCAGTTCGAGTAGGTTTTGTGTAGATTTGCTTTGTTAAAAATCAAGTCCAGTTTTTAAGAGGGTGTTTGGAACAGGGTTTAAGCAGGGGTTAAAGTCATCAATTGTGCTTAAAACCTGTTTAAATACATTCATTAGGGTAGTGTTAGGAGATAAGTTCCATTGGTTTTCAGTTTGTGGTAGTTGTGAGCACATTTGCAAGTTAAAAGTTTGAGAAGGATAGCTTAAAACTGCCATGTCACTTTTCTGCTTGTTCATGTGAAATTTGAGCATCAAAATTGATAGGCTGCTAGAATATAGGTCTGTTTAGGTTTGTGTTAGGTTTGTATGTCACTAGGTAATCTTATGTGCTAAACTTGGAGCTTTGAAAGACGAATTTTTGCTAGTATATAGCCCTTTTGTCACACAGACCCATAGAAACACATCAGCAACATCATTTTGCTATTTTTTGCAATTTTGTGTAATTTGGAGTGTTGTATTTGCTTGTTTGCTGATTTGTTTTGACTCCTTGTACTCAAAAGAGTACAAGGGTGCCCATTGTCCATAAAAAGCACCACCAAATCATCAAGACAAGCTCCTCTTGTCCTCTCTTTGCACCTGTGAAGAAAACACAAAATGCTTTGTGTTCTTGAAAAAGAACTGAGCACGTTTTTGTTTAATTAAGCTTAATCTTTGATGAACTTTGGATTTGTGTTGTGTTTTTGAAAGTAAAAGTGCATCAGTTTGGGTTTGTAAAGCTTAAAAAGTAAAAAAAAATAGAACAAAAAGGGGGTTCGCCAGCCTCGACCCTTTGACATCACGTTCACAACACAACACACTCACCACTGCGCCCTTGGGTCTTTTACTGACCAAGGGTGCAAACCAATTGTATTTAAGGTAATTTAAGTGGGCTTTTTATATAACAAAGCCGTAGCTTATTCAGCTTGTGTGGGCTTATTGGATAAGCTTATTTGCCACAACTTATTTTTCCTAGGATTATAGTGTAGTTTAGGATTTTTCTACGGCAAGTTTTGATTTTTCTCTTTATTTTATTATTTTTTATTCATTTTTATTACCCGGTTTTTATTAAATGCTTAAAAAATAGAAAAAAGTAGTTTTAATTTTTAGAAAAATAGTTTTTAGGTTTTAATTTATATATTTGAGGTTTACAGCCTAAAAGGTTTTCAAAAACATTTATTTTTAATTTTATTTGATTTTAGGGTTTTTAGACAACTTTAAAAATTAATAAAAAGGTTTTAGGAGCTTTAATTTACATTTTTGTTCTAGTTACATTTTTTAGGATTTTTAATAATTTTTTAGATTTATTTTATAAACTTTTCATTTTTTGGATTATTTTAATATTATTTTATTCCCAAAAATAGAAAGTTTGTTTTTTCTACTTTTTTCATTTTTCCTAGATTGTAGTCATTAAATTAGGAACTTTGTCACTTTCCAAATATTTTTTAGGCTTTTTATTTATTTTCTAGATTTAATTTAAGTTTTAATAGATTTTAATAGTTTTGAAGTGTTTAAAAATAGTTTAAATTGGTTTTAAAATTTTTAAAAATAGTTTTTAGCTTAATTAGGTCATTTTTGAGGTTTACAAACTATAAAATCTTGTTTGAGGCTTTTTAATAATTAATTGTGATTTTTAGGGCTTTAATTAGCATTAAAAAGTCATTATTTAATTAATTAAAAGGTTTTAGCAAGTTTTGATTTTTTGTAAACTCTTAGAATTATATTGTGGATTTTTAGTAATTTTTAGGAATTTTTAGGTTAAAATTTTAATTTTTGTAGTTTTACGGTTTTACGTTTACGCCTTTTTCGTCGTAGTTTTAATTCGTCTTCGTAACCGTCTTTTCTTTCCTTTCTCATTTCTCATTTCTTTTCTTCTTAATAAAATCATCAAACAATTAATCATCATTCAATTCACAACGCACTAGCCTCCTCGAGAACGAACTCACTTCATTGGGTCATAACTTGTGGTTTTCCTAAATCACTCGTTAATACTTACCCTAATTTGTCATCCTTTTCCTAAAGGATACAAAAACACTAATATCATTTTGGCGCCGCTGCCGGGGAGGTGTGTTGTGTTTTGATTGAACCATTGTTGTTTTTTATATTAGCCATAATAGTATTTGTATTAGTAGCACTCTACTAATACGTATTATCGTTTTTCGGTTTTTGTGTGAATATTATTAATATATTGTATACGTAGAACAATAAATTCACAAATACTCCAAATACGTGAGAAATCACAACCTTGACTTGGGAGGTCATTACCCAATCATTGTATTCGAATCTCAAACCAAAGAAAAAAGGCAAAAATAGATAAATACTTTCGTGAAGCTTAATCTTGATAATACAAACTATAAGGTGGGTATAAGGCGGTTGTATTTCACGACCTAAAGGAAAAAGGCTCTTAAGTGCTTCGTGCCGCCTCGTTTCCTCCGCTTGCTTGTGCGTATTTGATTTTGAGAGTGAATCGAGGGTTTTGCCGCCCAAAGTATTATTACATATCATATATATTTTCTTGGTTTCTATTGATTAAACCCTCTTGAACGATTTGGTGTTCCACCATCGTTCTAAAGTCATCGAAGGCGTTCACTCCACGTGATCGTTTTCATTCCTTGAGGCTTCTTTAATCGAGAGATTTGATTAAGGAGGAGATTTGTAGATTTTTGTCTACTTAATACATTCACCAATTTCCAAAAAAGTTAATACAATCAAAAACCACAAAAAAAAAATTTGAAAAACACAAAATACCAAAAAGAATCTTCTTTGCTCGTCTCCACGTTGTACGTGACGTTTATGCTAACTCGTAATCAAGCAAAACGTGCACGTAGACGAAAGAACAAAACTCCCACTCCAACTCATTCTAGTGAGGAGTCTCCTATTGACGAACCCGTTGTAGTGAAAGAAGCACCCATGGCTAATCAAACTATGATGGAGTTACTTCAAGCACCCACCGAGGGTTATGGAGAAGCTATTGTAATTCCCGCTATCCTTGCGGAGAATTTTGAGGTGAAAACGAGTTTGTTGTCGATGATCCAAAACAACAAATTCTGTGGTGATGAGAAGGACAATCCCCACAACCATATCCGCCAATTCAATCGTCTTACCGCCACGTGCAAATTCAAGGATGTCTCGAATGACTCGATTAAGATGATGCTTTTTCCGTATTCCTTAGCGGGGCCCGCTAAAATTTGGTTAGAGAAAGAGCCACCCAATTCTATATTGACGTGGAAGGATCTCGTTTCAAAGTTTGTGAACCAATTTTTTTCGCCCTCTAAGACTACGCATTTGAAAAATGAGATTTCTAAATTTTCACAAGAATCAAATGAAAGTTTTTCTACGGCTTGGAATAGGTTTAAGGAGATGTTACATGAATGTCCTCATCACGGTTTTTCCGACTTGCATCAAATCGACACGTTTTACAATGGACTTAATGATCATGAAAGAGATTATCTAAATGCCGCCGCGGGTGGTAATTTTTTGTGTAAAACGGTTGAGGAAGCTTTGGTCATAATTGAGAATAGGTCTAAGGTTTATAGCCCTCGTAACACACCGAGTGTTGCCAAAATGGGCTCATCATCGTCTCGTTCCATTAATGCTTTACATGATGAGGCAAATGAAGAAAATCGATTTTTTGATACATTTGCTAGCCTTATGTCCCATTGGAAAGCTCAAGAAGCTTCGAATTCCGCTTCGGTTAAAGCGGTTTCTAAGAGTTGTTTGTCGTGTGGTGGAGCTCATGATCTTTTCGAGTGCATTACCACGGATGGTAACACTTCGAGTGCTTATGTAGCCACGGGAACTTATAACCAAATCGGTCAAGGTTCTCGCCAAAATCAAGCTCCACCAAATCAAAATGCTAATAATTATCGCAACACCAACCAAGGTGGAAATTACCAAGGAAATCAAAGGAATTATAACAAGGGTAATTATCAAAGTGGAAATGGGCAAGTTTCTAACCAAAATCAAAACCGTGATTTTCAAACATCGACTCAAGGTTTTCAAAATGATCACACCAAAAATCTTCAAGGAGAATTTTTGAATTATGCTAAGGCTAATGATGCTAAGTTTGATAATATGCAACGTGAAATGGTTAGCTTAAGGTCCGAGTTGAAAAACGAGCTTAAAAACGAACTTGCTAATGAACTTAAAACTCATGCTAATAAAATGGAAGGAAATGTCACACGTCTCCAACAAAATCAACAAAAAATGGAGCAAGGACAACATGAGATTAAGCAAGAGTTGTTAAAAGCGGATGCTAGGCAATCTAAGTTTGAGGACCGTATGGCTAAAATGTTTGAAGCTATCATGTGTAAGCCCTCTTCTTCGGGTGGTCTTCCTAGTGATACCATCGTGAACCCGAAAGGAGAGTTGAAGGTTATTACTACTCGTAGTGGTAAAACTTTCAAAGAACCCATTTCTCGTCCAAGTACTTCTATGGAGAAGGAAAAAGAGAAAGAACCCGTGGTTGTGGTTGAAAAGGAGCAAATTACAAGCCCACGAAGTACCGCTCAAACCACACCTACGGTTGAACCAATACCTATCATGGAACCCGAGATTCCAAGGCCGAAGCCTATGCCTACTTTGCCCCAACCCACACCACCTTTACCCTACCCTTCAAGACGAGACAAGGAAAAGGCACAAGAACGAAATAATTATCAATTTGAACTCTTTATGAAAATGTTTCGTGACTTGCATTTCAACATAAGTTTTGCCGACGCCTTAGTCATGATGCCTCGATTTGCCGCGAACTTCAAAAGTATGTTGAATAACAAAGAGAAATTGCAAAAATCGTCTAGTTGTTCATCGGTTTTTCTAAGCCGCATACCTCAAAAAGTCGGTGATCCTGGAAAGTTTTTAATCCCAAGTGCTATACAAGACATGGAAGAATGCTACGCCTTGGCCGATCTTGGTGCTAGTATTAATTTGATGCCTCTTGAGATTTTTAAATCGCTCAATCTTCCAAATCTCACTCCTTCAAGAATGTCAATCAAAATGGCCGATCATTCTATGATTCTAGCTTGTGGAGTTGCCGAGGACGTCTTTGTGAAAGTTGGAAAGTTCTACTATCCTGTAGACTTTATTGTTGTTGATATTCCTATCGATCCTAAAGTTCCGTTAATTTTAGGTCGATCTTTTTTGGATACCTCGAGAGCACTTATCGATGTGCATGCAAGAAAAATCACTCTTCGTTTAAATGAGGAAGAACTCGTCATTAATGCAACCCAAAAATCCACTCTTTCTTATGTGTATTCTATCACATCTTTGTATAATGTCAATCCCATCAAAAACATTTGCAAAAAGATTTCCAATAGAGTTTTAGGATTTGTTGAGAAAAATGAAGTTCCGTCCCCTCCGCCAGTGGAGGTTAAGAGTGTTAGGCCTACGATTCCAATCTCGAGTGATTCTTCGGATGATGAATACGTTGATCCCGATGGGGAGGTTTTCTTTGTTGACAAAAGATTTGAAAACTTACCACCACCTTCACCAAAAAGATTTCAAAATGTGAGAATTTTTAGTGTGACTAACATTGCTTTAGATACACCAAATATTTTTGACATAATTAAATCGGGTTTTCACAAGGAGAGTGTAAAAGATGCAAAAGGAAAAGATTTTTAATTGAATTTAAAAGATTTTTCTACAATTCTAACTCCGTCATCACCGCGTTTATTGAGTACTACAAGCTCGTCTTCTCCTTTTGACGATGCTTTGTGTGGACTTAGTGTGGGGGAATCCCCTTATGTTCCCTCCCCTTTCTCCACCGAGGACGAGATATTTGATCCTGGAATTGCTTATATAGGGAAATCTCGGTCTTCCACCGATGCAATAAATGGAAAATCTTTTCATTTGATTGGTGCGAGTCTACCTCGAGTAGCTCATGTTTTTAGAGACTTACCCATTGTCCCACCCTTCTATTTCTTCTCTCCTATTTTCTTGAAACTCTTTGAGTTTTTGTTGACCATTGATGAAGTGGCGTTGATTAGTTTTTCCAATGAAAACGAGAACGCCATCTTCGATCCCGGTATTTTGCACCATCAAAGGACTTAGTCCTTAATACCGGTTGTTTTTGGGCCTTGTTTATCATGTAAGCCCCACCAAAAATTGACCACACCATGATATCCCTAAATGATCATATTTATGGGGATTCGAGTCGAGTTTTTGACTCGGTTATCAAAAACAAGGTGCCTTGTGGGGGAGACCCATGCTTATCCATGTACATATTATTGCTTTCTAATTAGTAATGGGAGGGGATTTGTGCCCTTCCAACCTTTGTTCCGTGGTTGTTTGTGCATTGTGGTTTTTAGATCATGATCTTCATGATTGGAGCCTCTCGTGTTTCGTTTTATGGGAGCACTCGATCATTAGCTTTGGAGACATTCCTCAATATCCAAATGATATATCCTTTTATGTTCTAACCTTAGGTTTTTAGCGCACTTCATAAACGGATTTAAATTTAATGGTTACACCCTTTCCATGCTAGATTAGGCATTCGACTACGTCTCTAGTAATGGGGTGTTTGCACCCCTAGACTCGAAACATTGAGGACAATGTTTAACTTTAGTATGGGGGGGGTGAATAGATACTTGCCTTGCCAAACCTTCACGCTTTCCAAAGTTTATCGTTTTGTTTATCGTTTTCTTGCAAAATAAGGCTAAAAATGGCCAAATTTTAAAATTTTCTCATGTTTCATAAGTGTTTGAAGACACGAATGTAGATTTTCCGATGGCGAGAATAAGAGTAATTTTTGACTCGACCGTGCGTGTTGAGCACTTAGCTTTGATTCCTTAACTACACATTAGGCTAAGTCTCTTAAATGAGGACGAGAAATGATAGGGTTAATTATAAGTTACTATGCTAAACGTAGAATACTCGTATTCTTTCAAAAACTCATGTGTTCTCGTTGTTTGCTTATTCTCCCTTCGCATGTAAATATTTTTTTTGCTTAATAAATATTGACTTAGCGGTTTAGTTAGGATTGTTGGGTTTCCTGTCTTTTCTAGTAGCTTCCGTGTAATTAAATTGGGAAGACATTAAGGTATCGCCAGCGTCACGGTTTTGAAGTATTGGCACCCTAATAATCGAAAGCTTCACCCAATAATAAGATTTCAAGTGCTCACCTAAATCAAGCAAACAATTTGAAGCCCCACAAGGCCTAAAATCTATGCAAAAATTGAAAGTGAATCAAGCCTTAATCTTCGAAGCTTTAAAGATCCAAAATTCGCCTTAGCGTGAGGATATACGTCTTTGGCTAATAAAACCACCGATGAGGCAGATAATAAAAGGCAAGGCAAGACCGAAGTCATAATAAAAGCTTCATGGCGAAGTTGAATAAAAGATGGAGGTAAACCAAAGATAATAAGGTCCTTCCGTTAGGGGGCGTATAAAAGTCTTGGTAATAAGTCTCATGTTCAAAACCGTTATAAAACCGTGTTTATTGATTCTTCTTGTCAACTTAATTTTTTAGCATCGTTGTCTATTAGGAGGGGTTATTGATTTGATGGTCTTAGTTACACCGTTAGGACTCTATTTTTAGACCTAAATCTTTATTATCGCATAAGTCAATGATGTATCCTCGTGATCATTAAGACATAATAGAATATAAGAGATACAACTTAGGAATAATGGGAGAATAAGTACGTGATTAGGGCATATGAGTAGTGTTAGCATTACTAACTTATAATGACAATGATCTCGTTGCACGCTTGGCATGGAATTAAAGTGAAAATCGAGGATGACGAAATTATTTCTAACGAAACATTCACGTGTTCTTATTCTATGAACCTAAACGTCCCATTTTGCGATGAAAATCATACATTATGTCTAAAACGCAAGTAGTAGTAATAGTAGTAGTGTAGCTAGTTTATCATTTCAATAAAGTGAATAAAATTGAATTTTGGAGATGCTTTGATACTTTATTCTAGCATTGCGTGAGGGCACGACAATGGTTTAGTATGGGGGAGTGATGAGACTGCTTTTATACATGGTCTCATCGTCCAAATCGGGCTTAAAATGCATAAAATATCATTAAAACTGCCAAATATATGCTCGTGTTTGTTACTTGTGTATTTTTAGGTACGTATATTGAGGAAATGGCAAAAGATCACAAGAATCATTCAAAAACGAACACGGGAAACGAAGCCGCACAATGAACCGGGCCCAAGTTTGGATTTTGCAAAAAGACCCATGAAGAATTGAAGATTGGCAAGAATGGTCCCTCATCTTTGAAGATTTGACACTTTATACCCCTCAAATTACTTTAAATATGTTTAGGGGTCCCTAAAGTTTGAATATATGTCAAGATTAGCCCTTGGGAATTGATTTTTATTGCAAAAGTTAGCCTTAATTAGCATAAGGACTTAACTTGCAAATGATCTTGGACTGCCATTGTAAAGGATTTAACGGATTGGACTAAGTTTGCAAACATTTGTGACGGATGTTAAATGTTTTGGACTGGCACCAAAATTACCACCAAGTGGCCCATTATCCCACTTAGCCCAAACCTTCCCCCATGTTTAATACCCGGTTTTATTAATAGCCAGTCAAACCCCGGTCAACCCACAATTTCCCCCCAAACACTTATTTTAAATCTTTTCTTTCTCAAATTGGATTAATCACCCCCTAATCCCAGCTCAAGAACACAATAAACCCTAATCAATTAACCCTTCAACTCAAAGGGGTTTAAGCTGAGATTGTGCAGATTACTAATTACCCATTATGTCACTTTATCCCACCTCACAAGACACCCTCACATGCCTTATGGACCCCACCCCGACCTTCCCCTGCTGTTTCACTTTCATCCAAAACCTTACACCCGACCATTTGAACGTGTAGGATTGTTCTACTTGGCCTCCAAGGGATTTTCAACATCCAAGATCAAGATTAGAGAGCTGGCATCACATGGGTTCCATTTTTGACCAAGAATCAAGAGAAGACCAAGGGCAGCTTTGGAAATTCCAAGATTAGGGTTTTAGAATTCGATTTTCTTGTATTATTTAATTAGTCTTCTAGTATTTTCCATAGTTTAGTATAAATACACCCGAATGTGGGATGTATTTCTTTGTTCCAGATTTTCCTTAAAATTTCATGTAATTCCTTTTTAATTAAATGAAAGTTGGTGTTTTCTATTAATGAAAGTGTAATTCCTTTTCTTTGTTTTTAAAAGTTGGTATTAAGTTGTTAAGGAAATCTGAGTTCCATAAAATTTGTTTGTTGAAGTGTTGAGTTTTCAAAAAGTGATTTCAAGTTTTCTTAAAAGAGAAGTTTTTGGTGAAACTTGTTGCAAAGATTTGGATTTTACAGGTTTGTAAGTTGATTAGGGGTAAATGTTTTGAAAGATAAACATCTAAGAAAGTTTTTGAGAAGATTTAAAAGAGAAGGATAAAAACAGTTTGAATATTATTATGCTTGTTTTTTCCTTCTTTTCTTAGCAGGATTGTGTTGTTTGTTGATCAAGAGCCTGCATAGACCCGGGTCTATTGGAGAAGGCTAAAACAGCCTTGGTTGAGCCTGGATGTAGGCTCAACAAGGTAGTCCCTTGTTTCATTTCTTTCATTTTCAGAAAAGTTAAGATTTTTGGTGATTTGTATGAATTTTGTGCAATCTATTAAATTGTTGTTTAATTTGTTTGGATATTGCTCAATTTGAGTTATTATGCATGTTAGGCCTGTTAGAAATCAGTTCGAGTAGGTTTTGTGTAGATTTGCTTTGTTAAAAATCAAGTCCAGTTTTTAAGAGGGTGTTTGGAACAGGGTTTAAGCAGGGGTTAAAGTCATCAATTGTGCTTAAAACCTGTTTAAATACATTCATTAGGGTAGTGTTAGGAGATAAGTTCCATTGGTTTTCAGCTTGTGGTAGTTGTGAGCACATTTGCAAGTTAAAAGTTTGAGAAGGATAGCTTAAAACTGCCATGTCACTTTTCTGCTTGTTCATGTGAAATTTGAGCATCAAAATTGATAGGCTGCTAGAATATAGGTCTGTTTAGGTTTGTGTTAGGTTTGTATGTCACTATGTAATCTTATGTGCTAAACTTGGAGCTTTGAAAGTCGAATTTGTGCTAGTATATAGCCCTTTTGTCACACAGACCCATAGAAACACATCAGCAACTTCATTTTGCTATTTTTTGCAATTTTGTGTAATTTGGAGTGTTGTATTTGCTTGTTTGCTGATTTGTTTTGACTCCTTGTACTCAAAAGAGTACAAGGGTGCCCATTGTCCATAAAAAGCACCACCAAATCATCAAGACAAGCTCCTCTTGTCCTCTCTTTGCACCTGTGAAGAAAACACAAAATGCTTTGTGTTCTTGAAAAAGAACTGAGCACGTTTTTGTTTAATTAAGCTTAATCTTTGATGAACTTTGGATTTGTGTTGTGTTTTTGAAAGTAAAAGTGTATCAGTTTGGGTTTGTAAAGCTTAAAAGGTAAAAAAAATAGAACAAAAAGGGGGTTCCCCAGCCTCGACCCTTTGACATCACGTTCACAATACAACACACTCACCACTGCGCCCTTAGGTCTTTTACTGACCAAGGGTGCAAACCAATTGTATTTAAGGTAATTTAAGTGGGCTTTTTATATAACAAAGCCGTAGCTTATTCAGCTTGTGTGGGCTTATTGGATAAGCTTATTTGCCACAACTTATTTTTCCTAGGATTATAGTGTAGTTTATGTTGATCCCAAACTTAGATCGATTAGCTTTGTGTATACGAGATTAGATCAAGTATAACACGTAGAGAAACCTTTGTTATATGCTTTGTGAATCTAAGTGTTATGCGGAATTTAACACTTAAACAAGAACACAAGATGTAAACAAAACTTTCACTTTGATTATGAATGTCGAACTTGCTTACAATGAAAGATGTTTACGAATGAAAACTTATATATAACTTGATATTAAACATTAACCTAAAGGCCTTCTTTTATAGACTAAGAAGCCTTGTACAATAAGCTACGTATCAACTATTCTAGGTAAAGATAAACATAGAAAATACATTGTCGTTTCTATCCTTACTAGAAGCATTCTAGAATATAATAAACGTGTAGCTTATATCTTCCATCAGTGCTTGTCTTCAATCTGTCAACGCTTGACTTTAACTTGTCAACGCTTGAGCTGTCAGCGCTTGCTTTGTTCCTGTCAACGCTTGTTTTGTTCTTGTCAGCGCTCAAGTGATCTGGCCTTAATTTATTCCCAACAATCCTCCCCTAAACTTGATATCCACTCTTATGATCAAGTTTCTGAATAAGCATTAAGAACTTGGAGGAGTCTGACAAACCTTCTCATATTGGTAATGAATAAATCTGATAAAATTCTTTGCCACGTCACTTGAATAATCTATCTCCAGCTGAGTGTCCTTCATCTTTTCCAAAACAGCCTTGGATATGAAATACTGAGCATCCACAAGTAGATACTCCGCAAACTTTGTAGAACTCAAATGGTATACACCAGCAGCTGAATATAACCTCCATTGAAGACCACTGAGGTCATCTTCAAGATCCTTCCATATTTCAGGATCTTCCTCATTTGTCCCACACATTCTTTTAAATGTGGTCCAAAGTTCTATTCCATTAGCTGAAGTTGGTGCTTCAGCCTCATACTTGGTCTCTAGTAACCTCCAAATGTCCACCAAGTCTTATCTATCACAACTTGCAAATAAAGATATGAGAGTGGTAAAAGTGTGTACATCCTTGCCAAATCAGCCAATCTTCCAGAATCCACATTCATCCTCATCATAACTCACAATTGGATTCCTGGAATCTAATGGTAACACCTGCACCATATCTGAAGCTTCTAATGGGGAGAGCTTGAGGCTCTTTCTAATAACTGCTTCACTTGGATATAGTGGATTCATATCTTTTGGAAACTCAAGTTTAAATCCCTTCTTCACTGGCCTGGGAACTATCATAGCTTTCTTGATTTCCATCTCTTCTGCAAGTTGCTCCTTTCTTTCATCTGAAAGAAGTCTGAGAGTGTTTTCTTCCTGCACTCTCACCCAAATAGGATAAGCCCTATGTTCCAACTCATCAAATGTCAAAGCCTTCAACTTCTGATGTGTCCATCCAACTCCATGACATCTGAGCAACATAAAGTAGAGCTCTCTTCTATACCTTTTCAATTCTGAGAGAATATTGCTTGCCTTGTGCTTCAAAATCACCTTACAATCCTTCTGAACTCTAAGAAGAAGCTCCAAACCCCATATTTTATCTGAAATGGTCAAGTCTGGATTATCCATACAGCTTTCTTCCCAAGAATTGTACATCTGAACCACCTCTGGCATGTCAAAGTCAACCTGCAATTTTAAATCTCTCAACTTTTCCCTAGCAAGCTCATCACCATACTCAAGCCTTTCTGGTTCTATAATCATCACACTTGAGTCCGAGCTAGCTCCATCACTTTCTTCTTCAGAAGTCACAACAAATGGTGACTTTTCCGTTTCACCTTGTTCCATCATTTGTTCAGCCAATCTTCTATCAAATTCAACTTGGGCTGCATTCTTTGGAACAATTTCTTCTACCAATTTACCCTTACCCTTATCTGATGGTGCAATGGTTGGTAAGGTAGATGGTAATACCTGAGTAGAAACTTCTTTGATGATAGATGATGACTGGAATACATCACCTTCATGAGCAGGTCTGTCAACGCCCAAATTTCCTCTATCAGCGCCCAAAATACTTCTATCAGCGGCCAAATTTGTCTCGTCAACGCTCAAATATTTTCCCTCAGCGCCTTGTGTAACCTCTCTCAACATAGCTGTAAATGATAAATTTAGATTGGTTGGAGAGATTAAGGACGTATCAAAACCTGTTCGTTCCTTCAAAGTTGTAAGGGCTTCAACAACATCCATTGATTGACCATCTTGGCTGCCCTTATCACTCAGATTTCTTTGATCTTCCTCCCCTTTGGAAGACTCCTCCATACCCCTCCTAGCATGATCACTCTCCAAAACAACAATCCTCTCCCTCAATTGCTTGAGTTCAAGGCCTTGTGAGCTGACAATTTATACTAAGTCTGCATTTTGCTTTTGCAAGCTAATGCAGACTGCCGTCAACTCCAAAAGAGTCATTGGTTCCAGTCTGCCCTCTTCCGAAATGGGGATTTGACCTCCCAAGCCAGGTTCATTGGGCATTAATGAGGACTTAATTATGGTGGGACTGCATTGGCCAGCATCTAAGCCAGAACCAATAGTCCCAGCCTCATCCAGGTCACCAGCCACACTTGTGGTGGTGGTTCTCTCTGCTTCATGGCTAGGACCACCAGAGGAGAACACTCCAGTAGTCCTTTGGCGTTTCATCAACCTATATTCAGGTGGTGTGGAAGATGGTGTGGAAGAATGGGTAGATGTGGGTTGGTTAAGGGGTGTTTGGGATTGTGATGGTTGTGTGTCAGTGATGGAAATAGGCACATCAACGCCAACATTTGATGTGTCAGCGTCAAAGGGTTCTTGGTCAATTTGAATTTGTTCAGGTGAGGGTAAAGGTTCAGGAATGGGTTCAAGTTGTGGTTGAGGGTCAATTTGAGGTTGAGGGTCAGGTTAGGGTTGTGCTGCTGCAATAACAGCAAGCATGGCTGGGGTTAAAGGTAAGTCTCTAAGAGGTGGTGAATTCATCTTTGTAAAAATAGCTTTCTTTTGTTCAGGGATCTTATAAAAATCATTGTGATCCCTTGAACAATAACCTTGATCATCAAAAATCATTTGCAGAAAACGGGGATAAGCTAAAGTCATTTTTGTCCCCTTGTTTTTACACATCCCTTCAAAAATCATTTTAGAATAGTTATATTTTTGCCCTGTTGCAATGCACACAATAGCACTGGCAATGGATCTGTTGATCTCATTGTGTGCAGTACATTTGGGACTCAAACATTGAAGGAGGATGTGAATGAGGTACTTCCAGGCTGGCGAAATTCCTGCTTATGATACTTATTAAGAGTACCTTCATCAGGAAAAGGATATCCCAAAGCCCTAAGCCCTTGTTCTATTTAATTTATGGGAAGGATGGCTACACCATCAGCATCATCAAGATGCAAGGCCTGGCGTACCAAGGCCTCAGTAACCACCCAAGATCTCCCATGAACAATAGAAGTCAATGTGGTCACTCCATTAACTGTTGAGGAACTGACAGTGTTCCAAAACTGCTTAATGTGTGTGACTGGAATGAGTGGTGCATGAGAAAGAGCATACCTTAATGGGGATGTGTTCAAATACGCCACCATTTGTGTGTATTGAGGAAACAAATCATTATCAGCAACAAGATAAGCAATCATGTTGTGTTGAGACTTGAACCCCAAATCCAATTCTGCTGAGTTAAACTTTGGTGCCGTTGATGAAATCTGTTAATTTGAAATGTAGAAGATGAAGTTGATAAGAGAAAAGTGTTAGACAAGAATTATAGATACCCTGTTTAAAAATAGGAGCCAAATTTATAGGAGATAAAGAATGCATGTGATTGGCCCAAAAATAGGCAAAGATTTTCAAAAACTAATCATGAAAATATTAAAAAAGTTATAAGTTATCTCATGCATTTAATGAAAGTAACAACTCCTAAAATTACAGCTTGAAAATATGTCAAAAAGTAACAACTGGGTAGGTCCCATTGAGTGTCAACGGTCAAAAATAACCTATCAACGCCCAACGGCTATAATCTTGTCAACGTTCGCCTAAAGCCATGTCAGCGTCCAATTTGGTCACAACAACGCTTGGAAAAATCTTGTCAGCGTCCAAAAATAAAATTGTTTTAAAAAGTGAAAAATGACCTTAACAAGTAATTTATCCTAGAGAAGATAACCAAAAGCTGATAATTATTATAGGGCGGCAAGCACTGTCCAGTTATGCACACTTGCATAAGCAAGATAGACATAACAGTCCTCTAGTGTCCCTTGCTAACCAAAACTCTTAACAACAAAGTTACCTTATAAAATCCTTGTTACTCCCAGGTAAATCCCATATCAAAATCATTCCCAAGTCTCCCAACAGACCACAACCAATTCTAGGCCAAAAATGTCTTGGCAGCATGCAAAGTTGATATACTATGCATGCTACAGTGCCTCATGGTTTAGTAAAACTAACCCATACTCACCTGTGGAGACAATCTAGAATTGTGATAAGAGTATCATATGGATACCCAAAAATCCTAAAGGTTCCTAAAACCTCCCCTTAAACTATGATACAAAAAGTTTGCTAAAATCATACATGAACATAAAAAATTTATGTCAAGATAGGAATGAAACATTCCAACCATCATCCATAAAAACTTGTCCAAATGCTACTCCATTGATCCATAAGCAACTCTGTATCCAATGGTATACTGCTAACACCATCTGCACATTTAGATTGAAAACCACAAAACTAACATTGTTGCTGACAACGCCCCGATAACACACAACAGCGTTGAAGGAAGCTTTGTCAGCGTTAGACAATTATATTGCTGACAACGTTGCAAAAACACTTATCAGTGTTCAAACAACCTTTGTCAGTGTTAGAAAAATATAGTGGAAAATCTAAATCATCAATAAGACCAATAATAATAATGCATCATCCTGTACATACTTTTACAAAAAGAATCCAAAACACATATTAAGAGAGATTAACCATTCCAATACTTGTTACCAAGTATTGAAATCTTCCAGTATCAAAAGGTTTAGTTAATAAATCTGACACATTTTCCTCAGTGTCAACCCTATCTGGTTGTATTAAACCTTTCTCAAAGCAATCTCTTATAAAATGGTGTCTAATTTCTATGTGTTTAGTTTTAGAATGATGTACAGGATTCTTAATGATGCATAAAGTACTATTATTGTCAACAAATATCTTAGTATGCATGAAATTATACCCATAGTCCAACAGCTGGTTCTGAATCCACAACACTTGACCACAACATGCTGCTGCAGCCACATACTCTGCTTCAGTTGTAGAGTTAGCCACCACTGTTTGTTTCTTGCATTGCCAAGATATTAATCTGCTCCCAAGAAACTAACATCCACCAGTTGTGGATTTCCTATCAAACTTATCACCTCCATAATCACTATCTGAATATGCAATCAACTCCAATGGTGAATCCTTTGGGTACCACAAACCAAGACTGGGAAAGCATCTTAGGTACCTAAAGATCCTCTTTACAGCATAAAGGTGACATTCTTTGGGAGTCACTTGATGGCGTGCACAAGCACACATAGCAAACATGATATCAGGTCTGGAAGCAGTAAGATACATCAAGGATCCAATCATGGATCTATAATGCCTGACATCAACATCTTTCCCATCTCCAATCTTTCCCCAAGGGTGTTCTCTATCCATAGGAGTAGTAGCCCTCTTTTCATGTGGAGAAAAGCCAAACTTCTTCAAGATTTCAGCAACATATTTGTCCTGGGAGATGAAGATACCATCCTCTTTCTGCTGAACTTGTAAACCAAGAAAGAAGTTCATCTCCCCCATAGCACTCATCTTGAATTTGTCTGTCATAAGCTTGGAGAAATCCTCACTCATCTTTGGATCAGTAGACCCAAAAATGATATCATCAACATAGACCTGCACAAGCAACACATCTTTGCCTTTCTTCTTTGTAAAGAGTGTCTGATCTATGGTGCCCCTCTTGAATCCATTGTCCACCAAATAGGTAGACAGAGTACCATACCATGCTCTAGGGGCTTGATGAAGGCCATACATAGCCTTTTTGACTCTATACACTTTATCTGGATGCTCTGGATCCTCAAAACCAGGAGGTTGCATGACATAAACTTCCTCAACAATGGTGCCATACAAGAAAGCACTCTTGACATCCATTTGATAGACTGTGAAGCCCATGCAAGAAGCATAGGCTAGAAAAATCCTAATAGCTTCAATCCTTGCAACTGGTGCAAAGACCTCCTCATAGTCTATCCCTCCTCTTGTGTATAACCTTGAGCCACTAACCTTGCCTTGTTTCTGACCACAATACCTCGTTCATCTCTTTTGTTCCTGAGAACCCATCTTGTCCCAATAGGTCTGACATATCTAGGACAATCAACCAGCTCCCAAACATCCTGAATTGCAAATTGGTGAAGCTCATCCTGCATTGCTTCCACCCAACTTGGTTCTTTGAGAGCATCAAATATCTTCTTGGGTTCTTCTTGTGACAGAAAACATGCAAACAAACATGCTTGCACAAGAGGGGTATCAACCTTCTTGTGTATATTGGCAATAAATCCACCAAGACCTTGATGGGATCTTCTTGTCTGAACTGGAGTCATAATATCACCAATGATCTGAGATGTGGGGTGATTCTTCATTGTGGAGGTGAGAACCCCTCCTTCAAAAAGTCTGGTGTCCTCAACCTCATGCTCCATGTTGCCAATATCTTCTTCATCAGACTCTCTTTGAGCAACAAGAATCTCTTCATGAACATTGGAAGGTCCACCTTGTTCAAAACTGGAAGAGAAAAGATGCCCATAAGTGTTGTCAACGTTTGAATCTTGGTTGTCAGCGTCTGAGCTAACAACGCTTGAAATGTTGTTGTCAACGTCTGAATTGGTCTTGTCAGCGCTAGATTTGCCTTTGTCAGCGCCTGAAGAACCATGCATGTTTGTATCTGGTGGTATTTGGAGACCACCATTATCTTGTCCAGCAGCAGCAGCAAAAGCATCTGTCCAAATGGGAATTGTGACATATTCAAATGTAGGAGATGCCTTTTCTGCTTGTGATCCAACCTTCTCATTAACCTGAGTACCTGAAACATTAACAACTTGTTCCTCCACAACATTTGAAGTTACCTTCACAATGTCTGGATTAGTAACAGGCATATAATTTAAAGTTCTAGATAAGGGTTCCAAATCAAACAACCAATTAGGACCACTCTCAGGATCACTAGGTTTATTCTCTAAGAACCTAACATGTACTCTCTCAACAATACGTTTGTCCTCCTTAAGATAAACCCTATAACCCTTGCTCTGCACTGAATACCCCATGAAGTAACCTTCATCACCTTTTGCACTAAATTTCCCTAAGGCATCACTAGTGTCTAAAAACTACTACATGACATCCAAAAGGTCTGAGAAAACCAATAATAGGTTTTCTACCCCAAAATAACTCATAAGGTGTTTTGTTCTGAATTTTGTTAACCAATGCTCTATTTTGCACATAGCATGCTGTATTAACAGCCTCAGCCCAAAAGGCTATAGGAAAGTGAGCATCAGCCAACATTGTTCTGGCTGCTTCAATTAGGGTTCTATTCTTCCTTTCAGCAACCCCATTTTGTTGTGGGGTTCTTGCAATACTGAATTGCCTAGTAATTCCCTTCCTGGCACAAAAATCATCTAGCTTCTTGTTCCTAAATTCTCCACCATTATCACTCCTAAGCATCTTAACCTCATTGCCAGACCTTTTCTCAATTTGAGTGATAAAATCAATAAGAACATCAGTTGTGTCACTCTTCATAGCTAGAAAGAATGTCCAAGTAAACCTAGAAAAGTCATCAGTTACAACAAAACAATATGACTTGCCATTCAAACTCTCTATATTTGTTGGACCAAAGAGGTCCATGTGAAGCATATGAAGAGGTCTGGAACTAGTATGCACCTGCTTGGACTTGAATGAGACCTTGTGCTGCTTGCCTTTAAGACATGCAACACAAGAGTGGTCATTGTGGAAGGCCTTCTCAGGCAAACCATCAACTAAACCAAGCCTCACAAGTCTATTTATATTTTTAAAATTTATGTGCCCTAGTCTCCTGTGCCACAAATTACTTTCATCTACTGAGGCCTTAGCATAAAAACAAGACATATTTGTATTCACTTTAATCCCATTTAAATTCACATTATATATGTCCTTATGCCTAGGTGTTCTATACTCAATATACTTCTTATCGGGGATCTTAAAATCCTTGCTTAACACCAAACACTCAGTATCAGTGAAAAGAACCTTATTTTTGTTATCACAAACTTGTGAAACACTAAACAGATTATAATCTAGTTCTTTTACCAGGAAGACGTTCTCAAAACGTAGATTATTGGTGAGAAGCCTTATGCCTAGTTGTTCTATACTCAATATACTTCTCATCAGGGATCTTAAAATCCTTGCTTAACACCAAACACTCAGTATCAGTGAAAATAACCTTATTTTTGTTATCACAAACTTGTGAAACACTAAACAGATTATAATCCAGTTCTTTTACCAGGAAGACGTTCCCAAAACGTAGATTATTGGTGAGAAGGGTTCCTTTGCCTGTAATGGTGTCGTAGCCACCTCCAAAGTATACCTTATCACCATCTTTAATAGGAGTGAAGTTCGTCAGATAGTCTTCCTTTCCTGTCATGTGCCTTGAGCATCCACTATCCCAATATCCATAATCATTGATATGCTTTTGAATGCCCTGCACATAAAGAAAAAAAATTAGTTTTCTTTGGGAACCCAAGTCTTAGAAGACTTGGATTCATCTGGTTGTTCAATAAGAACAGACTTAGTTCTCACAACAACCCCATTCTCATCCTTTTTAGGATGAAAAACCCAGTTAACCCCAATAGGTTTTGTAATGACCTTTGAAATGTAATTAAATTTATTGTAAGTCATTGAAATTCCATTATTATTAGGGTTTTGATCTTTCTTGGGTCTCCATGTTAAGCTTGAAGAAGCTTTTGACCCCTTACCTTGTGGCTGCAAATATTTAGGTCTGGTCACGTTTCTGTCAGCGTTGGATTTTGTCCTGTCAACGCTGAAATTACCCTTGTCAGCGTTGAACCTAGGGTTTGCTACAGGAACCCATTGCCTATTTGACCAGGTATTTGTCTTTTGAAAAGGTCTTTGTCCATGAGTGTTAGACCTTCTAGAAAAGAATGGGCAGGTCTAATCACTTGTGGACTTTGCTGCACACAAGGTTTGGGTCTGACAACGTTTGACTTCCTAACAACGTTGACTTTCTTCCTATCAGCGCTGAAACTGTTCCTATCAGCGCTGGCTTTGGGAGCGTTGACACACTTGTATGCCAAATGTGAAAAGCTACCACAAGTGTAACAGGCTTTCTTAGACACACTCTTAGGTCTAGAAGAGAAGAAACCTGTTCCATGATTGTTAACTTGGCTCTTGGGTGACCTATTATTCCTATACATCTCTGCATATTTAATGGTAGGTCTTCTAACAGTGTTTGAGCCTAGGTCAACAGCTTTACCAGTAACTGGGTGAGTAACCTTAATGGGTGGTGATTCATTGGGACTTTCATATAGCAAACCCCCTTTAACAAATAAGGTAGGGTTAGCTTTCTTCCACTCATTTAGGTCAGTCAGTTTTTGTTGATACTCTTCAACTGGAGTGACAACTCTTGGTGGAGGAGAGAATTCCTCTTCTTGGCATTCTGGTATACCAGTCCAAGACAAATCCTTTCTAAGGACACCATAGAAGTCACCAGCTGGTGGTGGAACCAGAGAGTAATCATTCATCCCAATCCCAGTCATGTCCTTAGGATCCCTTTGTTTAGCTACACAGTCTCCTAGGGTTTGGGTGGCTCTATCAAATCTTTGAATTTTGAGGTCAACATTATCTTTATTCTTAATGGCCTCATCTAACTTAGCCTGTAAGTCTCTATTGACCTTTGTCATGATATTTCTAATATCCATACTACCCTCTAGCTCATGTTTTAAGATATTGATCTTATCTTTTAAATCAAATTCCATTTTCTTGTATTCAGAAACGGTTTTCTCAGTTTCAGTAAGAGCTAGTTGGTAATTGGACAATTTACACCTTTCAGTGCTCATATCATCTTTTAGTTTTAACACCTCTTTATTAAGTCTATCAGTGTTTAACCTACAACCTCTGCTACAAAACGCATCATCATATACCTCATTATCAGATGAAGAGGAGGAGTGTGCCATGAGAGCATATTTAACATGCTCTTCTTCTTGAATATCAACAACCAAAGCTTTGTCCTCTTCAGCATTCTTAGCTAGATAGCTCCAATCCCATCCAGTACCATCAATTCCTTGAACTGCAACCATGGCTTTGGAATCTTGAGCTTTAACAATCTGACTTGAGGGTTTACCAGCATCAGATCTTCTAGGAGATCTGCATTCCCTCATGAAGTGCCCCATACGATGATAGTTATAGCATTCAACTTTGGATTTATCAAATCCAGCTGTGTCTTTAGCATTGAAGGTCATCTTCTTCTTGAACCTTCTATTCCACCTATTTGCTCTTATACTAGCAAGAGCCATGTTCCACTTGATGTCCATCTCTTCCAAGTGCTCATCACTTATCTGCTCAAGGTCCTCATATGTAATCACTGAACCATTGGGCAAAGAAGCAATGTAAGCACACACAGTATCCAAATCCAAACCAGCAGGTTTAACTCTTGGGGAGTCATTCATGAATGTGTCAGCGTCTGAAAAGGAGACGTTGACAGGACTTGTTCCAGCGCTGACAAATGATGATCCAGTAACTGGATGCATAAAAGAGTCCTTCTGATTGAATTGACCTTCACTATTAGAGAAGAAGGCCATGTTGCTGGTGCTAGGTTTGCTTCCATGTGCTGAAAGAGTTTCATCTTCCAATAGTCTTAGTTTGTTGTAGATGTCATCAAACGAGGAGCTCTTGTAAGTATTATTGGCAAGAATAGATCTTGCCTCAATCTTCCATGCCTCACCAAGACTTTTAAGAAAGGTTGCATTGGTGTCAACATCACCAACTTGTGTCCCCATGAAGGAAAACTTGCTTGTAATGTCAAGCAATCTGCTTCTCACACTACTCAGTTTCTCATTGGGTTGAGCTTTGAAGACAGCATAATCATGCAGAAGTTGCTTTTTCTTTTCTTCCTTAGTGTCTGCATTGCCACCATATGCAACTTCAAGTGCTTCCCAAAGATCTTTAGCAGATTCATAGCCTCTATATTTGTGCTGATTTTCTTGTCCCAAAGAGACTTTTAGAATATTTAGGGCTTTCATGTCAACCCTCTTCTTTGCAATATCTTCAGCACCTACAGCTCTACCATCTCCAGGTTTTTCTTTCTTATCATCATCAGGGCATCCTTCAACAGCTGATCTTTGAGTAATGGCATCAAGAATCTTTTGAGCCTTATTGAATGAGTTTCCATATTCAATAATCTCCCATAGTGTGTAGTCATAGATCCCCAGATATTGTTCAAAGTTGAACTTCCATAAGTCAAAGTTGGTTGCATCAAGCATGGGAATCCTGATGTTTGGTAAGGGTGAATTGGAGGTGGTTATTGCTTCAGACATGATGTTGTTAGGGTTTTGGTGTTTTTAAGGTTTCTGAGAAAATTAGGGTTTTGGTGTTCGTGTATCGTTCTGATGTTCTTCAAAGATCAAAAGTTCCTCAAAAAGCTCTGATACCACTTGTTGATCCCAAACTTAGATCGATTAGCTTTGTGTATACGAGATTAGATCAAGTATAACACGTAGAGAAACCTTTGTTATATGCTTTGTGAATCTAAGTGTTATGCGGAATTTAACACTTAAACAAGAACACAAGATGTAAACAAAACTTTCACTTTGATTATGATTGTCGAACTTGCTTACAATGAAAGATGTTTACGAATGAAAACTTATATATAACTTGATATTAAACATTAACCTAAAGGCCTTCTTTTATAGACTAAGAAGCCTTGTACAATACGCTACGTATCAACTATTCTAGGTAAAGATAAACATAGAAAATACATTGTCGTTTCTATCCTTACTAGAAGCATTCTAGAATATAATAAACGTGTAGCTTATATCTTCCATCAGTGCTTGTCTTCAATCTGTCAACGCTTGACTTTAACTTGTCAACGCTTGAGCTGTCAGCGCTTGCTTTGTTCCTGTCAACGCTTGTTTTGTTCTTGTCAGCGCTCAAGTGATCTGGCCTTAATTTATTCCCAACAGTTTATGATTTTTCTACGACAAGTTTTGATTTTTCTCTTTATTTTATTATTTTTTATTCATTTTTTATTACCCGGTTTTTATTAAATGCTTAAAAAATAGAAAAAAGTAGTTTTAATTTTTAGAAAATAGTTTTTAGGTTTTAATTTATATATTTGAGGTTTACAGCCTAAAAGGTTTTCAAAAACTTTTATTTTTAATTTTATTTGATTTTAGGGTTTTTAGACAACTTTAAAAATTAATATAAAATTAATAAAAAGTTTTTAGGAGCTTTAATTTGCATTTTTTTTCTAGTTACATTTTTTAGGATTTTTAATAATTTTTTAGATTTATTTTATAAACTTTTCATTTTTTGGATTATTTTAATATTATTTTATTCCCAAAAATAGAAATTTTGTTTTTTCTACTTTTTTCATTTTTCCTAGATTTTAGTCATTAAATTAGGAAATTTATCACTTTCCAAATAGTTTTTAGGCTTTTTATTTATTTTCTAGATTTAATTTAAGTTTTAATAGATTTTAATAGTTTTTAAGTGTTTAAAAATAGTTTAAATTGGTTTTAAAATTTTTAAAAATAATTTTTAGCTTAATTAGGTCATTTTTGAGGTTTACAAACTATAAAATCTTGTTTGAGGCCTTTTAATAATTAATTGTGATTTTAGGGCTTTAATTAGCATTAAAAAGTCATTATTTAATTAATTAAAAGGTTTTAGCAAGTTTTGATTTTTTGTAAACTCTTAGAATTATATTGTGGATTTTTAAAATTTTTAGGAATTTTTAGGTTAAAATTTTAATTTTTGTAGTTTTACGGTTTTACGTTTACGCCTTTTTCGTCGTAGTTTTAATTCGTCTTCGTAACCGTCTTTTCTTTCCTTTCTCATTTCTCATTTCTTTTCTTCTTAATAAAATCATCAAACAATTAATCATCATTCAATTCACAACACACTAGCCTCCTCGAGAACGAACTCACTTCATTGGGTCATAACTTGTGGTTTTCCTAAATCACTCGTTAATACTTACCCTAGTTTGTCATCCTTTTCCTAAAGGATACAAAAACACTAATATCAGGGCTTCAAGGCATTGCGATGGGATTCAAACCCGGCTGCCAATTCTGGGAAAATCCCCCACATGGGGAATGACAGGAGTCGAACCCCTGACCTCCCCCATATGAAGACTATAACCAAATGCATCCATTCAACTGAGCTAGACTTCATTTTCTTTTTATTACTATTAGTAACCAAAATAAATAAATAGTGTTATTTGAACTCAAGTAACACCAAATCGTTTTTCGTTTTTCTGTGAATACTATATTGTATTACGTAGAACAAATAACATACATATCTCCATAAGTATTAATTTTAATACACCACAATTATTATCGTTCCGATAATTTTGTTGGTATCGATCAAAGAAAATTAAAGGCAAAATAGATAAATACCATAAAAAGTTTGAACGAAAGAAAATATGAATTATAAGGTTGGTATTTGGAGGTTACTATAATAGGTAACCTAAAGAAAAAGCCTCTTAAGTGCTTTGTGCCGCCTCGTTTCTCCAATTGCTTATGAGTATTTTGAGAGGAAATACCGATTTGTGGTTTGCCACCCAAAGTATTAATCATGATATTTGCTTTGATTTAGTTATTGAACCCTCACAGTGTTAACCATACACTACAAAGTCGAAAGAAGGTTTTCACTCCATGTGATTACTTTCATTCCTTTAGATTTTTAATCAAGACTTTGATTATGGGAGAGTTTTGTTATTGTTGTTTTTCTTAATACACCAAAAAATCAAAAAAAAAATAAAAAATAAAAAATAAAAAGAATTTTCTTTGCTAATCTCATTCATTTTATTTTCTTTTCTTTAACCCTCTAATTTCTTCTAGTGAATGTGCACTCTTTCGTCTTATTATCCTACAAATTCAATCAACGTGTCTAATTGACGTAATCGTAATCGAAGGCGACGACAACAAGAAGTAGGACCCGAGATTCCTATTATTGTTGAAACTCAAGAGACGATGGCGGAAAATCGTACAATGATGGAGTTGCTCCAATCACCCACCGAGGGTTATAGAGAGGCGATCGTGATTTTCGATATCTTAACGGATATATTTGAAAATAAATCGAGAATGCTATCTTTGATTCAAACAACAAATTTTAGTGGTTATTAGAAGGATAGTCCTCATGATCATATTCATATTTTTTCTCGACTTATGGCTACTTGCAAATTTAGGGACGTTCCTAATGACGCTATTAATCTCATGTTTTTTCCTATTCTCTTGAGGAACCCACCAAAATTTGGTATGAGAAAGAACCACCTCGATCTATTTTGACGTGAGCCGATCTCGTATCAAAATTTGTTAAACATTTTTTGCCGCCTTCGAAGACCACACATTTCAAAAACGAAATCACGAGGTTTACCTAAAAACCAAATGAGTCGTTTAGAGAGTCGTGGATCGTTTTAAGGAATTTCTTAGGCAATGTTCTCACCATGTTTTACCGAGTTGCACCAAATCGATACGTTTTATAACCGTCTTAATCCTTATGAGCAAGATTCGTCAAATGCCACGACGGGTGATAACTTTTTGTGCAAAACTCCTAGGGATGCTTTAATGATTATAGAGAATAGATCGAAAAAATTTCAACTCCGAAGCACGTTAGAGGTTAATACAAGGCTTTTAACACCCCGTATAAAAATTACAGTTCTTATTCTCGGTATCTTAACGAATTGATCTAGGTTCTATGCGTGACTCAGTTGACTTTGGTAAAACAAATATTTTTGGTTGATTTTAAATTAAAAGTGTAAAGACGTAAATGTAAATGAGCGTTAAAGTAAAAGTGCGTTAACGTAAATGGCGTTAATTTAAAAGGCGTTATAATAAATCTAAGTCTAATTAAAAGAAAGTTGCAAAATTTAAAACTTTGAAAAGTAAAATAACGAGAAATTAAGTGACTTAAAAGTAAAGCGTGACGAGAATTAAAATATAACAAAGTATTAAAATGTAGACTTAAAAATAAAACAAGACAAAATAGAAAAGTAATACCCAATCGGAATGTAATTTGATCAGACTTCAATCGGAATGTATTCAAACCTCCCTATCGGAATGTTGATCGGAACCTTAGATCGGAATACCTGTCACCTATTTAGATCGGAATATCCAAACAAACCCTTTGATCGGAATGAATACTACCTCTTGATCGGAATGTGAATAACCAAACCCTGATCGGAATGTAGATTGGAATACCCAATCGGAATGCTGTCACCTTTTCAGATCGGAATACCCAAACTCACCTTGATCGGAATGTTTCTTACTTACCCTGATAGGAATGTCACAACCTCTTGATCGGAATACAACAAACCTCCCAATCGGAATGTTAAAGCCCTTTTCCGACCAAGCAATGAAGCTATGGTCGGAATGATAAACCCATTTCCGATATACAAGATCGGAATACGATGAAAAGAAGGAAAAATAAGCTAAACAATTAAGCTATAAACCAAATAAGCACAAATCTAAACTCCTAATCAGAACCGTATAAGAAAAAGCTATTAAGCTGAAATTTAAAGACTTTAAAAACCACGAAAATGAAAAAGGTTTACGAAAATAAACTTTTATATAAAAATAACTTTTATAAAACTTAAGAAACTTGAAGATAAACACAATAAGCTATAAAAATCAATGATCTAAAACAATCAAAAGCACAAAAACATAACCTTTAATTAAATAAGCAAGACAATAAGCATGTAATCAACAAGATCAAGCAAAGAAAGAAAGGTAGAATGAGAGATAAAAACAAGAAAATTAAAGAACACTTACTTGAAATTAAATGTATTTAAGGGGCAAGACATGTATTTAACTTGACATGTATTTAAAGAGCAAGTAATTAAAAGGTGGAAGAACTAGTGTCACTCTAGCCAACCAAGAAAAAATGAAACTAGATGATCCTATTTATAGTAGATCAGGGAGATGGTTAGAGGAAGCTTCCTCCCCTCCTTCCTTTCTTCTTAATTGCACCATTTAGTCCTTCCCTTCTTAATCTTTTGTTAATCTTGGACTTTAATGACTTATGGCTCGGGATTTCTTTAAACTCGTCTTTTAATTCTTCAATAAATTAGACTCGAGTTCTTCGGCTTTTTGTAAACTTCCGTCTTTTGACTTTTTCTTCGATAAATCTTCAGAATTGGTCTTGGACTTCCGTTCTTTTTGCACTCTTGACTTCTTGACTTTGTCTTTCATCTTTTTCTTCAATAAAAGCCCATAAATGCCCGTGTTTTCTCCACTTTTCACATTTTCGTCCTAAATCACAACAAAAACACAAACCACGCATAATACCGACATAAATGACATAAATACACGTTTTGGTTCGGTTATTATTGTAATTAAGTGGTAAAAAGGATGGGTGTTTACACACCTATCAAATCCCTTACACTTGACCATTGCAATGTCCTCATGCAATGCATTAGTTACAAAGCACGTTTATATTTTTCATCAGAATCAATCCACCTTGGCCTTTATTAAAGAGATAGAAAACTATAAACATTCAAAGTAAAGAAATCAAAAGCATACCTTGGGTTTTGGAAATGTCATTAATAATCATCATCCTCAAGTTTTCACTTTCTCCAAACCAAGCTTAAAAACGAGATCATTGTTATTATAAGTTAGCAAACTAACACGAACTCATGTGGGCCAATTATTCACTTAGACTCCCTTATTCCTAGGTGTATCTCTTATATTTTATTTTTGTCTTGAATGATCACGAGGATGCATTGTTGACTTATTTCGATAGTGATTTAGGCCGAAAATAAAGTGAACGATTTAATCAATAGTTAGCTAAAGGACAAAATCTTTTAAAACTGCTTCTCGGGACCTCATAAAGTTCATATCTTGGCATAACTCGCTTCGCGATTTGAGACCTTTCTCGGACCGATATTTGGCAGCGACTTCATACTTCAAACCTTGAGAGACGTTCATGAAATTATGGTCTTCTCTTCATATAGGAATTTCTTCACTTGAAGTTTTGAGAGATTCATACTTGGACCACGACTTCTTCATTTTTCTCCAATCTTAATTTTAGATTTTGATATACAATGATCCACCTCCTTTTATGACTTGGATCTATTTATCCTCATACCTTGCTAGGGTCTTTTCGGACTCACTTTTCCATGACTTTTAGGGAGTTTTTGCTTTTCGTCGTGTGTCTCGATCCTTCATATTGATTTTCGATAAATGATTCTTCACATCACTTTGGATCTTTAGCAACAAAATATAGCCCTCATGCCTTGTTAGGGCCTTTTCGGACTCGCCAATCTTCGCATCCCGCTTCAATAAGTTATGCCTTGGCTATGAACTCTTATCCTTACCGAACAACTTTTAAACGATATTGGGCTAGAAGCTAAGTAACTTTTCAAATCGTACAACCTTATTTATTGCGGATAAATTTATTAACAAGCGATGGGAGAATAGGCTTATAATTAACTCACATAAATTCCCAAAATAATACCAAACTTATAATTGACTCTATCATCTCTCGTTCTCCACAGTTTAAAATCTCAAGTAATGAGACTCGTGGATGCTTAGCCTATTAAATCAAAGTTTTGGGTTTTCGAGTCGCCTATAGGATCTTGCAAACTCTTAGACTTTTTCAAGTTTAGAAATCGCATTTTAAAGTTCCCTTGATAAAAGACTCTCTAGGATAAATTATAGGAACTTGCGAAAAGTTCTTGTTCTTAACCCGTGAGAGTTAAGACTTTCGCGTTTTATAGCTCCCTATATAAAAGCCTAGCAAAACTTGACTTAAACACGTTAAGGATACTAGCTAGAGTAACTTAGATAAGTAAACTCGGGTTGAGTCAAAAGATTCACAACGTTTGAAAGTTAAAACCACTTTATTAAACATTTATTCTAGCAAAGAAAGAAAATAACTATACAAAAGTAAAAACTAATAGGCCAAAATAGATCAAAAATTTTGAAAAATGTCGAAAAATTGATTTTCCGGTTAAAATGAGGACAAATACAAGGAAAAGGCCACTTAACTTCGATAGAAGTCCCCCTACACTTAACATAAACATTGTCCTCAATGTTTAAGCATGTGGGAGTAAACTCCCCTACACTTAGGACATTGTGCACTTTGTTTAAATCTCGCTAAGGAAGAGACAACTAAAGAGATTCCTATTTAAATATTGAGAAAATATAAAATAGTGAATCGAAAAGAGTTTAGGATAGAACCGGGAAGAAGTGAACACGGAATCACGGGTCGTCAAGAATCATCAAGAGTGGATCATTTGAAGCTCGAATCCCTGATTAAGAGAGGAGAGGAAACCAACGGGTCCCCCCACACTTAGGATAAAGAAAGCTAAAAGATAGATACATGGGTTGCCTCCCAAGAAGCGCTTGATTTTTGTTATACAATATAATCCGCGAAGAAGCACAACCTCGTCCTCAGAAGGGGGACAAAGAGGTGTTAAATCATATATGCTGCGAATATTGGTGTCGACCAGTTTCTTCTCCTTTGAAAGAATGTTCTTCAAACCCAAAGTAGGATCAAGACGATAATCTTCAAAATCATAAGGAGGAGCATCACTCTCATGAGGGAAGTAAGTGTTGAGAAACGTAGAGAAGTCTTCCTCAAATGAGTAATCGTCCAAAGTAGGATCGAGTGATGGCGGAGGATCTTCATCATGTGAAGAATCGCTCGAAAGAGTATCGGCCTCATCAAAATCATCGTATGTGGGCAGGTCGGGATACTCGGAGGTACAATCATCAAAATCATCCGAATCTGAGCTAGAATCATCATCATAAGCATCAAAGATCGGTGGAGAATCATAAATGGGCGAAGGTTCCAAATTGGAGAGAGAATCATCCGCATCATCTTGAAAAAGTGGATTATCAATGCAAGAGTCGAATAGAGGATTGTTGTAGATGACAAAATCATCGAGCACATTAATCATATTTTGTGACAATCCGTCAATTTATGGTCGATATTTTATTCTCAATATTTATTTGAAAACATTATTTTAATGTTACAATATGAACTCACTTATTTTTGGGAAGTAATTTGGATTTACGTCTTGAAGTAGCGTCGACTACGTCTAAACCGGAGGATTCAACGTTACGTGCTTACGTTTACATACACCGTCTTTGGTGACAATCCGACATTTCAGAAAATAAATTTATCCGTGAATATTATTTTGGAGTTTTAAATTTGTGTTGGTTCATAAACTCACAAATTTACGAGAAGAAATTAGGACTTACGATTTTAATTTAACGTCCTTTACGACTAAACCGGAAACCTAAGGATTACGCATTTACGTTTTCGAGCTCCGTTTTTGATGAGACAATTTTTATTGGATTCGTTTTGTGCCTTTGATTCATAATTTATAAAAACGTTTTTCGTAAAATGACCCGAGGGCACGGAAATCGAGGAAACTAGAATCGAGGAGTACCCGTAAATTAGTGGGATGAGACAAGATAAATCTTGCCCCACCCCACTCAATATGGACGGCAGTACTAAGCTACCAACACCTTAGGTGTCAATAACTTAACAAGACAAGTAACACTTGTCTTAGCTTACAAAGTAAGCCTTCCACTAGTCAAAACCACTAGCCAAAACCACACATTCATTCTCACAACATGCAAACAACTCAAAATCTCTCTCCCACCCTCCATCTATGCCGTCCCAACCTACACCATAAACACCCATTTGATCAAAATTTACCATGAAATCTCATGTTATTCATACATATGTTGAAGCCCTTTTGAAACCCTATTGATTGATAGTGATTATAACATCCAAGGAGGAGTTTCCATGGTGTCTTGGGACTGATTTTCCACAAGGTGTTCATGAAGAATGGTGGTCTTGAAGATGGTCTTGGTTATCCACAAGTTTCTCCATCAAAATCCATGTTTTGATCAACCTACATCATCATGGTGGTATAAAGATTGTTCTCCTCATCTTCTTGTTATTTTTGATTATTTAATCTTGTATTTCTTTCACTTATGTATATGTATATGATGATTAATGATGATTAAAAATATTGTGTGGGGATTTGGTGTAGATAAACATGCTTAAAAAGATGAAAACTATAAGAAACAAGGTTAAAATCTTGCTTAAATTAGATGGCTGTAAAAAACAGTAAAGAATCATATGGTAAACTGGTAAAATGACTTGAATAGATTGATATACAGTAAGCTATGAGTCTTGTACACATGTGAGAGTTGGCCATGCAATGGAATCATTGTAATGAGTGAGATATGATCAAAACAAGTTCAAAGTATAAATCTGAGTTCACTGTTTTGGACGATTTTTAGAAAATACTTAGAGGATGATTCAACAGTATCTATAGGAGAGTTAAATGGAGCATATATCATGTAGTTTATGTCATAAAAATTTGAGCTTCTATCTCCATATAAAACTCTATATATGGCTGTTTTGGTGAACATGAAAATAAAAATCAGATTTTGAGAATTAATGTTTATTATTATTATATAAGCACTCAAAATTATATTGTATAAAATGTAAAATAAAAACCCACTAACTTATGGATTTTATTTGTATAAATATGTAAAAGGTTAAATAAGTGTATAAATTATAAAAATGGTAGTGGAATAACACTTATAAGTAATAAAAACTATAAACATGATTTTTACGACTTTTTCGGCTATTACCGTAAAATTAACGTTTTTCTTAAATAAAAATTAGACGGTTGGACCCGTCTAATGTAAACTTTTATAAACTCATATACTGATATATAAACATATATAACAAGTAAAAACCGATAAAACCCGAACTATATAACATACGGACGTTAACGGGCTAAGTTAACGTTATTGGACTAATAATACAACAAAATGGACTAAAACACTTATAAACTTATTTATTGGGCTTAACCCATTTAGGAACAACATGTAAAGTATAGATACTGAAAATATAAGTATAACATGGATTAATACAAGTTAAAGAACTTATAATAAGTTTATTGGACTTAAAACACGTAAATTGGTAAAACTAGTAAACTAGTAAGAAGATACTAATACGTAAACACTAAAATGAGTAAAAGAGAACATGTAAACCCACTTGATCATCATATATATAAAATCATCATATGTATACATAATTGTTATTTTTATAAAGTCATTGGACATGAGTCTAAGACGAGTATTATTTGTCTAGGTTTCCGTGATTGAAGCACGTACCGTACGTCCGAGTTGCCGATAACCCGCTTTCCCACATCAACGTGAGTTCATAGCCTCGCACTCTTTTAAATGTTTTATAAATGTTTTATAAACCCGCGAGGGAGATAACATGTTAGTTTTAATAAAATTAGGACACCATTTGTCCCGATTGTTTGTTCATTGATTTGGACCCGAATGATTGTATGACCCGATTGTATGACCCGATAAATGATTAAAGGACCCGATAGATGAAATTAAATGGATTATTAAAGTTAGGTTATGTCACTAAAAGTCCCATTAGCATGAATTGTGAACTACCGGGATTTGGTAGACGCTTATGCATTTAATAGTACTATTTGGGGACGATCACCCCAGTTCGCGCCTTGACGGTTAATCCCCGTCGTGCCACATTGATTGGTAAGCGAATTTATGTATGAGAAGATTTCCTTAGCGTGACCTTTGTGATGACACGCTAATTTAGATGGGCAAATTGAGTATCGGGTTAGCTACCCGTTGTTTGTTTTAGTAAGGTAACAATGTCATGCGGCTTATAATAATCCAAATTAAAATTAACAAAATACTGCTGTACGCTCCGAATTACTATGTATTGCCTGACTAGCAATACGGGGTCATACTATTGATATAATGTTTGTGTTTTGGTTTTCGTAACCATATTCATATACGGTTTTATTTAACTTTATACAACGTCATAGGACGTATTGTATGATGTTTTTACGACATTGGCTCGTATAATGATTTTTAAGCCAAATGCCTATATTATGATTTTCGATAAGGATTTGTATAAAAATGACTTTGGCTATTTTATGGCCTACTACATGTATTTAAACGAAATGATTTTTGGTAATAATTTTATACCAAAGTTATATTGATGGAATTTATTAAACTCTATGAATTCACTCGGCGTTATCGCTGACCTTTTCTTTAACATGTTTTATCTCAGGTACTTGAAGGTAATTCTCGGGAAGACAACAAGAATTCATGGACCGCACTTAAACAATATTTTCCATTCAAATACTTTGTAAAACTTTGTATGAAATGTAATGACTTGGGACCGATGTAACTTTGATATTTATGAATGGAAATGATTTATTATTAAACGACGCGATTTTTATGCGTTGTCTATGATGTGAGTAATGTGCTATCCCGTAACACCAACTAGTCTTCCGCTGTATTGAGTTGTATAAATTTGGGGGTGTTACAGTTTGGTACCAGAGCTCTCGTTATAGAGAACGAAAGATTTTTAAAACTAAGGTTTTGAATAAAACTTTTCAAAATCTTTTAACTATAAACATTTTTCTAAAAATGTCTAAAAATCTTTTGACTATAACGGTGCCGAAGAATTCTCGAGTTACCGACAAGGCCAGACTGAGAAGTGTTATTTTAATATATATTTAACTTGGATTATATATATATATATATATATATATATATATATATATATATATATATATATATATATATATATATATATATATATATATATATATATATATATATATATATATATATATATATATATATATATATATATATATATATATATATATATATATATATATATATATATATATATATATATATATATATATATATATATATATATATATATATATATATATATATATATATATATATATATATATATATATATATATATATATATATATATATATATATATATATATATATATATATATATATATATATATATATATATATATATATATATATATATATATATATATATATATATATATATATATATATATATATATATATATATATATATATATATATATATATATATATATATATATATATATATATATATATATGATGTAATTTTATTACATGATTGTTTGATGACTATTTTGTTGTTTATACGAGGTATTTATACGACGTAGATTGTCACAAGAAACCCTAAATCCCCTAGTAAATTAATCGAAGCTATTCTCGTAGGAATTCTAGCTACCCTAGATCTAAACCAAGTTGTGGATATTTATGATCCCAACAAATGGTTGATATTCATAGAACTATAGATATTAGTTGATTGTGATATTGAAAAAGAATTGGCGAGATTAACACTGATATCGATGTCATGACGATCTTTTCTTATAGAGTGGAGTTTGACAAAACGTTACCACCTAGAAAGATGTCATCTGATTCGTTGTCATCCAATTCTTAAATCGAAATCGAATGGGTGAATGTTGCACTTGAGGCTGTCATTGGAACCATTACCCAAAAGCCTCATGCCACTAATACCTTTCCGAGAAGCCTAATTGAATGTGTGAGTCATTTAATACTAGTGACTCATTTGATAATTGTTATTGTAAGAGATATAGGATTGGAAATTTAGTGTTGATTCATATCGATCTTTTATTGCCCTATTAAGGTTTATGAATAAGATTGAAAGTATTGGAAAATGAGGTAGGATATCGCATTGAGTATAAGTTGGTTAAAACTTGAATAAAGTAAAATTTAACTAGTATTGAATATGAAATTGTTAAGAGGAAGTCGTTAAGTTTTGTGATTGAATTATAAGGTTTTAAATGATTGTTAGTTTGTGTTAAGGATTGTTCCTAGGCCATTGTCCACTAACGAGGATGCCCAGTGTCCAAGAAATAAATTGAAGAAATCTTCTTCTGAATTGGGACCGATGGATCTTCCGGGACACCGTGGGACACCTAATGACTCTTGTAGATTAGTATTCATTGTGGTATCTTTTAAAAATCCCTAACTTAACTGAGATATCAGTTGGTAGGATGAGTTCTGAGAATTGTATGACATAGTGACACGTAATGTGTTACGGTACAATTTTGACTTGTTTGTGATTAATGAAAAGACTACCTTTGATTGCTAAATTCTACATGTATCGATGTTATCTATCCTTTATTGCTTCATCCTAATGTTCGCATTAGTGATACAACCATTGAGCAAGTACTCATCTTTGTTTGAGTTACGTTGTGGATTAATCTTTTTGGAGCGCCATCAAGGTCATGAACCTCATGATTATTTGGCTAAGCTCATCTCCTATTATATTGTAGTTAGTTCTTGGTGAACAACTTTTCATCACTCTTTTGCAGATCACTGATTGTTTTCATAAGATAAAACAGTATTCCTTGAGAATAATTGGACTTTTATCACTATATGGATTATTTAAAGTGAGATTTATAAATAATCATTATCAAAGTAAAGTTGTTTATGAAACGCTTTGGAAACTTAATTGTTTTCATAACAAAGAAAATCTTTGTAAAGTTATTTTGATTCTTATTTAAGAATTAAGCATGAAAATGTTTTTATTATAAACATGATGACAAAATTTTGACGAACTGAGTATTGTATCGTTAATTTTGAAATTGTATATAGTTGCGCGCCTACATACAATTTGGAATGGACCATGCAAGGCTGATTAGTAGTCACCATAAAACTGATTAATAAACGCTACATTTTCTTTGAAGATTGTGAAAGATTAAATTTTATGAGATCTGCAAGAAGTGAAAAATAGGGACATAGTGTTAAGGACACCTACATATGTGCCTGTAGCATCTATCCTTCTGAGTCGAATTTACTCATCTGTGGAAATTATCTTATTTGACAATTGACAATTCTTTCTTTTCCAATTCTCCTGTAGTGAGATTCTTAGGAAAAGTATCTGATTACCGAGTGTTAATACCCGACTGGATGTATTGACGTTCTTATCATTTCTTTTGATTTGATTTCATTTGAATGACCTGGGTAACGATCCGAGGAGCTTTCGAATGCGTACTCAAATCATGAAAACATGGAATATATTCATATTCATTAAATGTTTTCGTCTGTATCTGATTTGAAATTCTCTCGCGTAGAATATGCGTTAACCTTACTCTTTTAATAAGTAGTTGTGTCTCCAGATATCCTTGAACTTGTGAAGGATTATGAGTTATTATAGTCTTTTGAGAAGTTCACATCTTATCGACGGCAATAAAACTGGAAGGTTGATAGTGCCAGTAGAATGGATTGATTGATTATGACATGACGACATTGTCTTAATTGATGGGAACTCGAGTAGAATTCACCTAAAAGATAAGATGTTGATTATCAAAAGTGATCTAAATAATTCTTGGTGGATGACTGTATCCTGCATTTAGACTTGAAATTATACCGTGAATGGTTGTGAATTAGTTATAGATATTATAATCTAGAAATAACTTAAAGTGAATTTATTAAAAGATGTTTTCATTATCTAAAACTTTAGGAGGTATTTGTTGATAAATTACCTAGACTTTTGCCATTAAGGCAAGTTGAAATTGGTATTGATTATATTTCCGGTGCTGCACCTGTGGCTTGTGCACTGCACGTCAACACCATCTAAATTAAAGGAATTACCGTACAACTGAGAGAGTTGTCGGAGTAAGATTTTATTCTACCGAGCTCGTCATCATGAAGAGCTATGGTGTTATCATTCCTTATATTTATAGGTTACTGTAAACTGAGTAAATTGACAATCGAAAACGATATCCATAACTCGAAATGGAAGATTTGTTCGATCATTTACAAGGTTCTAGCATATGTTTTAACGATTTGATTCACGGCATGGTTATCATCAACTTCGCTTCCGCGAAAAAGATTATGTATTCCAATCACTACATCCGGTACTTGTAATGAACATTATGAGTTTCACATGGTGAAGTTTGGATTGACTAATACACATGTAGCATTCATAAATTTGGTGAATCACGTGTGTAGGTTGTAATTTGATAAATTCATGCTCGTGATGATTAAGAACTATTTGTTTGTTTATAAGAATAAGAATGAAGTTAATAATTAATTATAGATTGCCCTGAATTGGCCGAACAACTAAAACTTGTACCTTGAATATTTAACATAAGACCTAAGACTTAATCCTTTACATGATTTAACCGTGTGATTAATAGATAATGGAATATAAATTGACTCTTCAAAAATTAGAAGTCATTTAAGACTTTGGGTTATACTAAAAAGAAAGTGCAAATATATTTTGACAAATGTTTTAACAAAGGATTTTTAGGGATTATTCCCTTATACACAAACCATTTAACTAAACTTCTGTTTAGGGGTAAATGTTTGTGTATACTTCTAGACAACTTAAGAAGAATTGAGGAAACTATATAAACCATGACTTAAAATTTGAAACGACAATTTTTGCTTTTCAACTAAGAAAATTTTGACCAAAGTATAGCCAAAGATTTTTCGAACATTTACGAATCTTATTAAATATTTTCGATAAATCAACAAAAATCTTGTTAATTAAATTTAAATTTATTTTGAACATTTTATATAATTGGTCGAACTAAGAAATTCAAAATTTTTACGTTTACGTTTCATAAAAATTAAATAATTATTGTTAATTTACATGTAATAATTATCGACGCTTTAAACGTCGGATTGAGTAAAACGGATAAAAATGATAGCTGAAACTAAACTAAAACATAGAAAATATGAAGAAAGGTGAACGTAATTACTGACGCATAATATAGAAAGAATATCTGAGTAAATTGTGGACATGATAATTATATCATCATGAGAGGTGAATATAGATACCGACGCATTATGTAGAAAAGATAAAGAACCAATTAGGACACGTTCCTTAGTAATGACTGTGCAAAATAAATTGTTGAACAATTTAAAATAAACGATGTTTGTAAAAAGGATAATATAGATAATAAAAAGGGGATTCACGGCTAATGTGAACCATTAGAATTGAGAAGCCAATGGCGTTAAATGTTTTAACAGGCCACTTGTGGTTGCCTAAATATGGAGATTGTGAGATATAGTTATGTTGGAATCTGTAAGTATAAGTATTCTATTCTTGTCATTTCTGATTTAATGTATTATTATCAGAAGAAGTTGTACTGATGGCAATTATGAAGGCAGACATCGCCTCATACATTAGTTAACGTCTAGCTATTGCAAAGGTCATCATCTGAATTTGATTCGATTTGGGTCATCGTCGACAGACTGACCAAATCTGCTAATATCATTCCCGTTAATGATAAATGTAAAAGAGTTATGCAAACATAGTGTGCCTGTATCGAACATCTTTATCAAGATCCTCGCTTCGCATCGAATTTCTAGAGATTTGCTCAGAAATCATTGAGAACGAACCTTGATGAGAGTACTATGTACCACCCCAAATCGAATGGACGAGGTAAAGTAACGATACAAAGTAATATAAGTGATGTTTTATGTTTGAATGAATGACCTTTGGTAATAAACCGTATAATCATTTTCCTTTAGAAGGATTACCATTGATAATCATCGTATTAGGATTGAGATCGAATCTTGTTAGGATCTAAATATTAGAGCATCTGTAAGCAGGAGTTGAGATAAAGACACCCGACATACACCCACTGTGAGTTGGACATGTCTTTTAGGTTTAAGGTTTCCTATGATGGCGAACCTATCCTTGCAAAATACTCGACCCGCGAGACCTGAAATTATTGTTGAAACTAGGATTTGATTATTGACTGCCGATAGTGGGCAGGAGGTTATGTGAATATGAAATGTAGATCTTGAAGTGCCAGATGGGTAGCGAAGTTATGCCAAAATTTTTAACCTTGGAAAAATGAATTAATGATCTGACAAATCATGGGATATGAGTCCCCGTTGTATGAGACCATTGAGATGATGTAAAAGATTTGGTTTGAAAGGTATATAAGCTGGATCTACCCTAGGACTTCAAGGACTGCGTAAATCGAACTTGATAAATATCTATCAAGTAAAAATCTGAATTCTTCTTAGTAAAGTTTAGATCGTGAAAAGTTGCATTCATCAAAAACCCGTGAACATCATGGATAGAGAAAGTAAGTCAACAATAAGCCTGATCTTATTCCCGTAGTTATGTTTGATGAAACTCGCGTATTGTAATGAATTACACTTGTGAGAAAAGACCGAATGTGGAGGAAATACCCACATGGATTTAACTCAATAAGAAGCAAGTAGTAAGATGATCTTTGAGGACAAAGATCCTGTTTAGGGGTAAATGCTGTGACAGTCCATCAATTTATGGTCGATATTTTATTCTCAATATTTATTTGAAAACATTATTTTAATGTTACAATATGAACTCATTTATTTTTGGGAAGTAATTTGGATTTACGTCTTGAAGTGGCGTCGACTACGTCTAAACCGGAGGATTCAACGTTACGTGCTTACGTTTACATACACCGTCTTTGATGACAGTCCGACATTTCAGAAAATAAATTTATCCGTGAATATTATTTTGGAGTTTTAAATTTGTGTTGGTTCATAAACTCACAAATTTACGAGAAGAAATTAGGACTTACGATTTTAATTTAACGTCCTTTACGACTAAACCGGAAACCTTAGGATTACGTATTTACGTTTTCGAGCTCCGTTTTTGATGAGACAATTTTTATTGGATTCGTTTTGTGCCGTTGATTCATAATTTATAAAAACTTTTTTCGTAAAACGACCCGAGGGCACGCAAATCGAGGAAAGTAGAATCGAGGAGTACCCGTAAATTAGTGGGATGAGACAAGATAAATCTTGCCCCACCCAACTCAATATGGACGGCAATACTAAGCTACCAACACCTTAGGTGTGAATAACTTAACAAGACAAGTAACACTTGTCTTAGCTTACAAAGTAAGCCTTCCACTAGTCAAAACCACTAGCCAAAACCACACATTCATTCTCACAACATGCAGACAACTCAAAATCTCTCTCCCACCCTCCATCTATGCCGTCCCAACCTACACCATAAACACCCATTTGATCAAAATTTACCATGAAATCTCATGTTATTCATACATATGTTGAAGCCCTTTTGAAACCCGATTGATTGATAGTGATTATAACATCCAAGGAGGAGTTTCCATGGTGTCTTAGGACTGATTTTCCACAAGGTGTTCATGAAGAATGTTGGTCTTGAAGATGGTCTTGGTTATCCACAAGTTTCTCCATCAAAATCCATGTTTTGATCAACCTACATCATCATGGTGGTATAAAGATTGTTCTCCTCATCTTCTTGTTATTTTTGATTATGTAATCTTGTATTTCTTTCACTTATGTATATGTATATGATGATTAATGATGATTAAAAATATTGTGTGGGGATTTGGTGTTGATAAACATGCTTAATAAGATGAAAAACTATAAGAAACAAGGTTAAAATCTTGCTTAAATTAGATGGTTGTATAAAACAGTAAATAATCATACGGTAAACTGGTAAAATGAATTGAATAGATTGATATACAGTAAGCTATGAGTCTTGTACACATGTGAGAGTTGGCCATGCAATGGAATCATTGTAATGAGTGAGATATGATCAAAACAAGTTCAAAGTACAAATCTGAGTTCACTGTTTTGGACGATTTTTAGAAAATACTTAGAAGATGATTCAACAGTAGCTATACAAGATTTAAATTAAGCACATATCATGTAGTTTATGTCATAAATATTTGAGCTTCTATCTCCATATAGAACTCTAGATATGGCAGTTTTGGTGAACATGAAAATAAAAATCAGATTTTGAGAATTAATGTTTATTATTATTATATAAGCACTCAAAATTATATTGTATAAAATGTAAAATAAAAACCCACTAACTTATGGATTTTATTTCTATAAATATGTAAAAGGTTAAATTAGTGTATAAATTATAAAAATGGTAGCGGAATAACACTTATAAGTAATAAAAACTATAAACATGATTTTTACGACTTTTTCGGCTATTACCGTAAAATTAACGTTTTTCTTAAATAAAACTTAGACGGTTGGACCCGTCTAATGTAAACTTTTATAAACTCATATACTGATATATAAACATATATAACAAGTAAAAACCGATAAAACCCGAACTATATAACATACGTACGTTAACGGGCTAAGTTAACGTTATTGGACTAATAATACAACAAAATAGACTAAAACACTTATAAACTTATTTATTGGGCTTAACCCATTTAGGCCCAACTTGTAAAGTATAGATACTGAAAATATAAGTATAACATGGATTAATACAAGTTAAAGAACTTATAATAAGTTTATTGGACTTAAAACACGTAAATTGGTAAAACTAGTAAACTAGTAAGAAGATACCAATACGTAAACACTAAAATGAGTAAAAGAGAACATGTAAACCCACTTGATCATCATATATATAAAATCATCATATGTATACATAATTATTATTTTTATAAAGTCATTGGACATGAGTCTAAGACGAGTATTATTTGTCTAGGTTTCCGTGATTAAAGCACGTACCGTACGTCCGAGTTGCCGATAACCCGCTTTCCCACATCAACGTGAGTTCATAGCCTCGCACTCTTTTAAATGTTTTATAAATGTTTTATAAACCCGCGAGGGAGATAACATGTTAGTTTTTATAAAATTAGGACACCATTTGTCCCGATTGTTTGTTTATTGATTTGGACCCGAATGATTGTATGAACCGTTTGTATGACCTGATAAATGATTAAAGGACCCGATAGATGAAATTAAATGTATTATTAAAGTTAGGTTATGTCACTAAAAGTCCCATTAGCATGAATTGTGAACTACCGGGATTTGGTAGACGCTTATGCATTTAATAGTACTATTTGGGGACGACCACCCCAGTTCGCGCCTTGACGGTTGATCCCCGTCGTGCCACTTTGATTGGTAATCGAATTTATGTATGAGAAGATTTCCTTAGCGTGACCTTTGTGACGACACGCTAATTTAGATGGGGAAATTGAGTATCGGGTTAGCTACCCGTTGTTTGTTTTAGTAAGGTAACAATGTCATGCGGCTTATAATAATCCAAATTAACAAAATACTTATGTATGCTCCAAATTACGATGTATTGCTTGACTAGCAATACGGGGTCATACTATTGATATTATGTTTGTGTTTTGGTTTTCGTAACCATATTCATATACGGTTTTATTTAACTTTATACAACGTCATAGGACGTATTGTATGATGTTTTTACGACATTGGCTCGTATAATGATTTTTAAGGCAAATGCCTATATTATGATTTTCGATAAGGATTTGTATAAAAATGACTTTGGCTATTTTATGGCCTACTACGTTTATTTAAACGAAATGATTTTTGGTAATAATTTTATACCAAAGTTATATTGATGGAATTTATTAAACTCTATGAATTCACTCGGCGTTATCGCTGACCTTTTCTTTAACATGTTTTATCTCAGGTACTTGAAGGTAATTCTCGGGAAGACAACAAGAATTCATGGCCCGCACTTAAACAATATTTTCCATTCAAATACTTTGTAAAACTTTGTATGAAATGTAATGACTTGGGACCGATGTAACTTTGATATTTATGAATGGAAATGATTTATTATTAAACGACGCGATTTTTATGCGTTGTCTATGATGTGAGTAATGTGCTATCCCGTAACACCAACTAGTCTTCCGCTGTATTGAGTTGTATAAATTTGGGGGTGTTACATATTCACTGATTCTCGTCCAAAGGATTTGCTTGTAAGCTTTCCCATTTTAAAAACTTGTGAATCATTCCCGACTCGTAAGATTAACTCACCTTCGGCAACATCAACTAAAGCTCGTCCGATTCTTAAGAATGCCCGACCAAGTATTAAAGGAATAGGAGGGTCCATTTCATAATCAACAACGACAAAGTTGACCAGGAAAGTAAATGTGCCAACTTTAATGATCACGTCTTCGGCAATACCAACGGGGTAAGCGAGAGTGCGATTTGCAAGTTCAAGAGTCATCTTTGTTGGAGTGAGGTCGGGTAATGATAGTGTTTTCCAAACACTCAAAGGCATCAAATTAATACTGGCCCCGAGATCAGCAAGGGCAGTAAATTCTTCAGTTTTGTTGAAAACGCAAGGCAACACAAAACGACCGGGATCTCCAAGCTTTTCCAGAAGTTCTTTAAGAATAACTGCAGAGCAGTTTTCATTTAAGCGTGTGTTGGCGAGCTCAATCAACTTTTCCTTCTTGTTAAGCAATTCCTTGAATGCTTTGACAAATTTCGGCATGTGGACAAGTGCTTCGAGAAAGCTAATGTTGAAGTTCATTTGAGAGATCATCTTCACATAGCTCGACACTTCAGAGTCATCCTTGGTTAGCATTTTGGTCTTGCCTAAACGAGAGGATAAGGGATATTGGGTTTGGGTGGTGAAGGTGCAGGTGTAATAGGTAAAGGTTGAGATGTTGAAGTGTCCTTCCTAGAGACATCGTCATGGCGAGGCGGAGACGGTAATGGTGCACTAATACTAGGTGTAGGAGGAGTAGGGATAAATGGTGGTGGAGGAGGTGTAGATGATGGGGGCGGGATAGGTGGATCGACAATGGTAATTCCACTACGAGTAGTAATAGCACTCACATTTGCTCGCGGATTGGTGACGGTGTTGAAGGTAGAGAACTTGAAGTAGAAGGTTGAGCTGTGGGCAAGAAACTAGCAAGCATATTCTTCAAATCATTGGTTTGATTGCTGAAGGAGGATTGAATATTATCTCGAAGCTTGGATCTAATCTCATTTCCTTGCTTGGTAATTTCTCCTTTTAAATTGATAATTTGGCTCTGCAGATTCTTGATTTGCTCACCTTGGGTTCTCATGATGGCTTCAACATCGGGATTTATGGGTGGGGCTTGTTGAGTGGGTGGGTGATAAGGATTAGAAGCTCATGGTGGGATTTGGTTGCTTCTATTGTAGTTGTTGGCGGGGTTTTGGTTTTGAGGAGAAAAACCGGGTGAAAGGTAGTTGTTTTACCGGTAACTCAGCAAATTTCTATCCCCTTGAGGTCGAGCTTGGTAATTTTCCGGTGAATAATTACCATATGATGCATACACATTTTCCGGATTTCCTTGAGTAGAAGGACAATCGGTGTATGAGTGTGGACCGCCGCATGTTTCACAAGGATTAGCAACCGCTTTAACTTGTTGTTGTTGGTTTGAAGCGAGAAGCAAGATACTTTTGCTCATTTCAGTCATCATGCGGGTGAGTTCGGTCATATCAGGGTTTGCTGAAGTAGAGGAGACATTGACTCTCGGGTTGTTCCTTGAAGAAGCGGAGGAATCCCAGCTTTTGTAGTGAGTATTCATGTTCTCAATAAGCTCTCTACACTCCTCGGGTCTCCTTTTTATAAATGTGCCACCGGCGGCTGCATTAATCGTATCACGATCTCGAAAAGTCATTCCGTTGTAGAAAGTATCAATTAAGGTCACAGGGAGCATGTTGTGGTTTGGACAACGATCAATCAAGACATTATATCTTTCCCAAGCATCAAAGAGAGATTCATTAGGATCTTGCATGAAACCGCTGATTTGATTGCGAAGGCTCGTGACCATGGATGGTGGAAAGTAGCGCGACAAAAAGCGTTGAGTCATGTCATCCCAAGTATGAATAGAATTCTTCGGGAGACGATCAAACCATTTCTCGGCATGATGTGATAAAGTATGTAAGAAGAGTTGAAGGCGAAGAACATCCATTGTGGCACCAGGCAACTTCATGCTTTGGGTGATTGTAATGAACTTGTCGAGGTGTTTGTTGGCATCATCATCAGGCATTCCGGCGAATGGATTAGTTTGCACTTGCTGAATCATGTGGTGCTTCAACGAAAACTCCGGAGCGTTGATTTCATCGGCGCAATCGGTCCTCCTCGTCCAAACATGGTAGGTTGACAAAGCTCCTCCATTGTCCGAAGATCGGGCTGTGGAAGAACATTGTTGTTATTGTTGAGGTGCGGTGGATTATTATTGTTGTTAACACCTGACATACTTAAATCTTCTCGAGTCTCGGGCTCTTGATAATTAGAAGATCTAGTACGCATACACCTACAAAGACAAAAGAAAACAATACCAAACACAAAGACAATATATATACACAATAAAGATAATATCTTTTTGGATTTTTGAAACTTTTAATTTTTATGGTTGTTTATCAATTTTTAATTTTTATGGTTTTTTGAATATTTTTGTGCAAGAAAATAACGTTCACAAGTGAACGGATCCCAAAAAGCAACGCGTCTCTCACAGAAAACCGTTAATCTTTACGAAAAGAGCCGGCAGCGGCGCCATTTAATAACTGGCTTTTAACACCCCGTATAAAAATTACAGTTCTTATTCTCGGTATCTTAACGAATTGATCTAGGTTCTATGGTGACTCAGTTGACTTTGGTAAAACAAATATTTTTGGTTGATTTTAAATTAAAAGTGCAAAGACGTAAATGTAAATGAGCGTTAAAGTATAAGTACGTTAACGTAAATGACGTTAATTTAAAAGGCGTTATAATAAATCTAAGTCTAATTAAAAGAAAGGTGCAAAATTTAAAACTTTGAAAAGTAAAATAACGAGAAATTAAGTGACTTAAAAGTAAAGCGTGACGAGAATTAAAATATAACAAAGTATTAAAATGTAGACTTAAAAATAAAACAAGACAAAATAGAAAAGTAATACCCAATCGGAATGTATTCCGATCAGACTTCAATCGGAATGTATTCAAACCTCCCTATCGGAATGTTGATCGGAACCTTAGATCGGAATACCCTGTCACCTATTCAGATCGGAATATCCAAACAAACCCTTTGATCGGAATGAATACTACCTCTTGATCGGAATGTGAATAACCAAACCCTGATCGGAATGTAGATTGGAATACCCAATCGGAATGCTGTCACCTTTTCAGATCGGAATACCCAAATTCACCTTGATCGGAATGTTGCTTACTTACCCTGATCGGAATGTCACAACCTCTTGATCGGAATACCACAAACCTCCCAATCGGAATGTTAAAGATCCAAAGTGATGTGAAGAATCATTTAATACAAGGCTTTTAACACCCCGTATAAAAATTACAGTTCTTATTCTCGGTATCTTAACGAATTGATCTAGGTTCTATGTGTGACTCAGTTGACTTTGGTAAAACAAATATTTTTGGTTGATTTCAAATTAAAAGTGCAAAGACGTAAATGTAAATGAGCGTTAAAGTAAAAGTGTGTTAACGTAAATGGCGTTAATTTAAAAGGTGTTATAATAAATCTAAGTCTAATTAAAAGAAAGGTGCAAAATTTAAAACTTTGAAAAGTAAAATAACGAGAAATTAAGTGACTTAAAAGTAAAGCGTGACGAGAATTAAAATATAACAAAGTATTAAAATGTAGACTTAAAAATAAAACAAGACAAAATAGAAAGTAATACCCAATCGGAATGTATTCCGATCAGACTTCAATCGGAATGTATTCAAACCTCCCAATCAGAATGTTGATCGGAACCTTAGATCGGAATACCCTGTCACCTATTTAGATCGGAATATCCAAACAAACCCTTTGATCGGAATGAATACTGCCTCTTGATCGGAATGTGAATAACCAAACCCTGATCGGAATGTAGATTGGAATACCCAATCGGAATGCTGTCACCTTTTCAGATCGGAATACCCAAACTCACCTTGATCGGAATGTTGCTTACTTACCCTGATCGGAATGTCACAACCTCTTGATCGGAATACCACAAACCTCCCAATCGGAATGTTAAAGCCCTTTTTCGACCAAGCAATGAAGCTATGGTCGGAATGATAAACCCTTTTCCGATATACAAGATCGGAATACGATGAAAAGAAGGCAAAATAAGCTAAACAATTAAGCTATAAACCAAATAAGCACAAATCTAAACTCCTAATCAGAACCGTATAAGAAAAAGCTATTAAGCTGAAATTTAAAGACTTTTAAAACCACGAAAATGAAAAAGGTTTACGAAAACAAACTTTTATATAAAAATAACTTTTATAAAACTTAAGAAACTTGAAGATAAACACAATAAGCTATAAAAATCAATGATCTAAAACAATCAAAAGCACAAAAACATAACCTTTAATTAAATAAGCAAGACAATAAGCATGTAATCAACAAGATCAAGCAAAGAAAGAAAGGTAGAATGATAGATAAAAACAAGAAAATTAAAGAACACTTACTTGAAATTAAATGTATTTAAGGTGCAAGACAAGTATTTAAATTGACATGTATTTAAAGAGCAAGTAATTAAAAGGTGGAAGAACTAGTGTCACTCTAGCCAACCAATAAAAAATGAAACTAGATGATCCTATTTATAGTAGATTAGGGAGATGGTTAGAGGAAGCTTCCTCCCCTCCTTCCTTTCTTCTTAATTGCACCATTAAGTCCTTCCCTTCTTAATCTTTTGTTAATCTTGGACTTTAATGACTTATGGATCGGGATTTCTTTAAACTCGTCTTTTAATTCTTCAATAAATAAGACTCGAGTTCTTCGGCTTTTAGTAAACTTCCGTCTTTTGACTTTTTCTTCGATAAATCTTCAGAATTGGTCTTGGACTTCCGTTCTTTTTGCACTCTTGACTTCTTGACTTCGTCTTTCATCTTTTTCTTCAATAAAAGCCCGTAAATGCCCGTGTTTTCTCCACTTTTCACCTTTTCGTCCTAAACCACAACAAAAACACAAACCACACATAATTCTGACATAAATGACATAAAATACACGTTTTGGTCCGGTTATTATTGTAATTAAGTGGTAAAAAGGATGGGTGTTTACACACCTATCAGACGTTTTCAATGTTGTAGAGTCTAATGGATCAAGACTCATCTAGGAAATCATAATCATGATTAAGTGGAATAACGATAAGAAACAATCATAATTAATAACAAGATTTTACTAATAAAGATTAAGCCTTTCATTTGTATTTGATCAGGATACAAGGCTTACTATACTATTAATAAGCTATTAATAAGCTAGCTAACCAACCTAGGTGCCTTATAAGATTTGACGCCTAGACAACACACACACACCTTTGGTTTTCATTGTATTTGAATGAGTTAGTGAACCAAGATCCCTACCTCTCTTTATATACTAGAGAGGCCAGAGTTACAAGATATGTTAATAACATTTAGGTCCTTCATCTATTTTGTCATATCAAATCAATCTATAATTCCCAACAATATTCTCTTAGTTGATAATGACAAACTCATAAGCACGAGCTTCACTAGAAGCTAATATAGATGAAGACTTCCCCTCGATCCATGCACTCTTCCACTTTTTGTCTTATCAGCTCAAATACCCATGAAGAAGTGAATGTCTATGAATCTCGGACTTTAATTGGCTGGAGATAGTAGGTATTAATGAAACATCCAAGTGCAATAATGTCCTCCTCTCTTATGTAACTGTTGCCTCAGTCGGCGATCTACCACAACCCTTTGTTGCATCTCACAAAAAGGTTGATCTTGTCATATAATAAATTAAAAAGCTAATGCATCAAACTGTCTTCACAATATCCTTTTTTTGATTTGGTGCGCACAAGGCATGTTTATTACATCTCAGTTATGGATCACCGTTGGTCCCTGACCTACCTAACAATAACTGATGTAGGTAAAATTCCACCTTTTAGTAAAAAGGAGTAAAAACGACAAGTATTAGATGTTATGTTTAAAAAAACGTAAAATCTGAAAAGTGAGTTCGTTCTCGAGGGAGGTGTTAGTTGTGTGCCAAGATAAAAACGTTATTTGGATTTGTTCGTTTTTGGTGGTAAAAAGAGAGAAAAGAAAAGACGGATTACGCTAAAATTAAACTAAGACGAAAAATGCGTTTTCACGCAAAACGAGACGAAAAATAGATGTTAACTAAAAAATTATTAAAAATTGCAAATAAATCCCAAATAATATAATTAAGGTTGAAAAATTAATAAAACTTCTTGAAACTTTATATATTAATTATTATTAAATTTTAAAATCTAATAAAAGACCCAAAATTCAAAATAATAAAGAAAAAGCCCAAACAAATCTAATAAAACTAATTTTAACTATTTTAACTATTTTTAATCTAATTAATAAAAACAGAAAAAGAATAAAAGATTAAAAATATTTAAAAAGTGGGAAAAATCCCAAATCAATTTTGAAAAGTCTTAAAGTTATACTAGAACATAGGAAAAATAGAAACAAGCTGAAAACCAAACTAAATAAGAAATAAGCTTAGAATAAGCCAAAAGTTATTAAACACAAAAGAAATGAAACATATGTTAAATATAAAACGGGGGAAGCCTTGTCAAGAACAGACGACTGACACAATGGTAAACCCTTGAACCCATGAGCTACTGGTCAGAGGGCCGAGCCATGTCAGGATCATTTTTGCTTTTTTTTCTTGGACAATTACAACTCCAATAAGCTTTGGCTTATTGGAGAGGTGATGAAAAGCAATAAAAAACAAGATTTAAGCCAGAATTAGCATAAATAGCATACAGTTCAGACCAAAAATAAAGTACAGCTAAACGACTTATATCTGATATCTGACAATAAGCAAATCACTTTGTCAGATATCGGATGGAACACAATTTCCAAAACTCAGACAAAGGGAAACAGTGACTGATGCAATTTACCACAAATCGGATTTTAACCTACAATAACTTGCAATCCACTTAACTAAAGCATAATTATCAGGCACACATCCCTATGGGCATATGAACTAGATTTTAAGAAAGTTTCAAATCAAAAGAACCAAAAATCATAAAGATTATGGATCTGATATGTTTGACCTGATTTTGCACAAAAACTTGAACTTTTCACTTACACTACTCACTGGTTTAAAACAAGTATTTTAAAATCACTAATCAAATAAGTCCAACAGGTGCATGTCTACATGTAGGGCCTTGTTGTCACCCAAAACTCTTTCAACATACAAACCAAACATCCCTTAAGCTTGCTGGTTGAAATTTTAACAAAGGAAAATTTTGCAAACTAACTCAAAACCTTTTAAACTATCAAAATCATAAATCAAACAGTACAAGAACACATATAAACTACCATAACTACACAAGAACAATCAATCATGAATTTCACATAAATTTCACAAAATCTTAAATTTTTTACAAAGGGGGTTCACACTTACAAAGTGGATGCCACCAACCATGAGGGGTTTTTGAGAGGCTTATGAGGTGTTGTGAGGAACTATAGAGTGCAATGAGAATGATCCCTTTGGACTATAACAGTCCAAAGGGATATCCTAGATTACAACTGTCAAGGACTATGTCTTCATGGTATCTGTTTAAATCCAACACCACAAAACAAAACAATACAACCTATAAAAGCTTATTCACAAGCTGGTTATCAATCAGCTTATGCAAGAGCTTTTGGAACAGTAAGATAAAATATATAAAAAACCAGATTTCTTGAAATCTTGAAACCAAAAACTTGCAAAGTAAAAGGAAAGTAACCAGCTAGAATATAACTATGACTTATGCTTTCACTATTCTTTGAGTTTGTCAAAGCTCACAAAGCTATGATCAACCATAAACCATAGGACCTCAAAGGAGTTTTGACCAAAAATGTTTGAACAAAATCTTTGATCAAATTTTAAGTAACTTAAGGGTAAATGGAACACATGTAACACCCCCACTTTACCTTTACGCAGCGGAACATTGATCTGGGGTATTACTTCGTAGAACAAAAGTCATAATAATAGAAAACAACTCAAAAGAGTGATGAAATCAACTTTCTTTCTATATCATTAAAAAAATTCAGAGTGTTACAACATGAGGTTCCTAAAATCTATAATGATTTCAAGCTTGTACCTCTTCATGCCATCCTCATGCTGCTCCATACTATCAATCACAGTTCCTAAAATATATGCTTTAAGGTCAACACAAAGGTTGAGTGAATTCATAGGTTTAAACATATTTTAAGTACAAGTATACCCTCCGGGCTACATTATTATACACCCACATAAAATAATCTGCATACTGCACTATGCTTATGACCCCGCTGCTTGACAATAACATAACCAACAAACTGCCCTTATAAGAAGGTAGTCTGCCAACTAACCTTAGTTTAAAATAATAAAGTGTATCTCATTAGCCTAGGTAGGAAACTTCAGCTGGTGGCAAGCGCGACTTGCCCAGATAGGAGATGTCAACCCCAAAATAGTACTATTCATAATATTAGCGCTTATTTTCTAAAAATGATTAGCGGTTCACAATTAAAAAGGGACTTAACAGCAGAAGTAAACATAGTGTCAATAATCATACCATACAATCATTAAAAAAACACTTGTATTTCAGTATTAGCATATATCCCCCTCAGGGTTTTAAATCATTTATAAAGCATTTAAAAGTGAGGCTATGAACTCACCTTATGTCCATAGAATCCGATCTATAATTAGATATATTTCATTCACAGATAAACAGCTTGGTCATACAAACCATAACTTGGTCTCATAAACAACAGCTTGATCTCACACAAACCTGGATTAACACATTTTGTATAGTATCAAGTCTTTGATCTTTAGTTCAGCATTCTTAAGTATTGGTTATGTATTCTTTATTTAGTATTTGGTTGTAATTCTAGCATCATTGTTCGGGCCATTATACTTGGAAGCCATTCTATAAACGTTTGAGGAGCGAGGGCACTTTAAATCGTAAACCCAACCACTCAGTTAGAAGGTAATGTCGAGATGGAACATCTTTGTACAAAGCTCCCTACTAACATGATACTTTCATTACTTCCTCATATTTATATTAATCTTCTTTAGTTTCAAATTTGGTAAAAATAGCCCTTTTGGTTATACTTTGGTATAATTACACTTTTAACCCCAAAAGTATATAGTTTCATTATTTACAGTTTAAACCCTCAAAAAATGAACTTTAGGGCCTCAAACTTTCCAATAAATTTTCTTACATATTTAAATTTAACAAAATGACACTTTTGGCCCAAAATTGTAAATACATTCAAAAATGACAGTTTTAGTCCTTATACTTGTAAAAATCACATAACAACCTCAAAAATGGATCAAATGATCTAGGATTTTGAAACAAAGTTTTAAGACACATTTATAATCATAATAAAAACATTTTACCAGAATTATAGTTTTTGAAATGAGTTTTTGCTTATTATTTTATGTAAATTACAAAATTAGGGTTTTAAGACATCTTTAGCTTATAACTTTCATTTAAAATGATCAAATGCTCTGATTTCTTTAATATTATCATTATAACATTATTTTGGAATTATAAAAATTCTAATTATTCATTATAACAAGATCAAAGTATAGCTAACATAGAAATTACCTAGGTAGATCTAAAATGGCTCCTAATGGCTTCCTATGAGCACAACTTGCTATCAAAACTTCAAGATCTTCAATGGCTACCTTTTAGACCTGGTTTTTGGTCTTATGGGATGTCCTAGGACGTATATAGAAGTGGAAATGAAGAATGGGTAGGAGGTTAAGAGAAAACGGGGTGCGAATTAGAATGAAAGGTTTAGGTTGCTATTTACACTAATTTCGACCCTTAGGCTCCAAGCAAGGCCATGAAACGTGTAAATCAGCTAGGTATGTGACTAAGGAAGCCTAGGAAATATCTATGAAAGGATAGGAGCTAGGAATAAAATATGGAAGCTAAAATTAAAAATATCTCAACATATGGCCTAGAATTAGTCACGTCATGTTTAAGATAGTATCAATGATGTGTAAGCCACAAGTAGGTGCATCACCTACTTATAAAAATATCCCATTTATCTGATCCTAAGTTTAAAAATGGGAGGGAAAGAGTTTAAACTTAGTTTTGGAGGGAAAAACCTAGCCGGATCCATTTTCTAGGGCTTGTAACTTTATACTTTGTTATTTTCGTGATTAAAGGTTTAGGAATGCGACTAGTGATGGATTTGGGTATAATTAGGGCTTATACTTTATAATTAAGAAGTTTGGGTCTTTGGTTTGAAGTTTATCAAAGCTTTGAAGTGAAATTGGAAGAAAACCTAGGCGGGTTAGGGTTTCTAATAATTTATGGTTAAGTCTTAGTAAAACTGATTATCCTTCAATTAGATACTGATATAAACTCAATTTATACATCCTACATTTTCCTCAATGTGTTCATGATGTCCCTACATTGGTTTTACTAAGTTATTCTAAGTAAACATGTCTAAAGGATGAAAATACCCATATTGATCTAATTTTACAAGCCATGCATTAAAATGTTGTACCTTGTGCTTTAGGGTACTTTTACATTGTATTAATATAATCTTATAACCTTAATGTAATGCTACATGTGTTTGTAGACATGTTCTAAAAGATTAGGTAGTGATTCTATGTAGATTTCTTAATATAAGGGTTTTTAGGTCATTAAACCTAATGACTTTCTATCTTGGGTACTTAGTGTTAATCTCCTCATATAAACTTATTCTAGGATTATATGATGTGTTTAAGGTTTCTAAAGATTCTACACACTTAGTTTAAGGATTTGTATAGGGTAATCATAATCTAGGTATATGTAGAATATTGGTAATCTTGAATCACAAGTGAGGTTGATGTTTCTAGAGAGAGAAAGTAGAGAGAGAAAGATGAGAGAAAATGTGTACATGTATTAAGAATAATGAAACAACCAACACCCCTTTCCATGAATGAAAGGGGTTTATATACCCAAGTGCATAATTGGACTTGGGCCTCCGGCCCATGAACATGCTCATGGGTCGAGCTTTCTTAAAGTATTATTAAACTATACTACAAGCCCGTAACTATATTGTTGGAGTGACCGAGACTTTCTAACTATAAAAATGTATTTCTAACAATCTCCCCCTAAGGGAGGTCATTCCAAATTACAAAGTCCTAAATCTAGCATGTTAGATCTTCGTTCTTGTGATCGTAGTCCACTTTCTCTTTTCTTCATTTTCTTTTCTTCCTTGTTGTGAATATGTATTGATAATCATTAGGTTTTGGCTTAGAGCATGTCTTTTGACCTTTCACGTGCGATCTTTGCCTTCTTGTGAGGCTTGCCTCTTCGTGACTTTTTGTCCCACACACCTGTAATTTGTTGAATTCTTGAAAGTTTCAGAGTTGATACAGCGGAAGACTTTTTGGTTGAACTTTCTTAAATTTTGTTGAAGTATTTGGTGTAGAAAGTATAAGTATTTGAGGCCAACTTCATCTGGTACACCGCAACGCCACCGTCTTCGAATGAAGCACCATAATTAGGCACAAATAAAATGTCTTTGACATTTTATTCTGATTCATTAGCATTTTACCTCCGGTCGGTGAAGATCGTTGGACGATATTAAATATCGTACTTGTGACAGGTAGCTCTATTTAAAGATCTCCTTGACAAGATTTCACGGGTAAGCCCGTTCTCTTTATTCGACCATCCAAAGCTTACTGTGAACATAAACAGTGGACTCTTTGGATAAAAATTATTCTCATGATTGAACCGGTCAATTCATGAACCTGGAACAAGTGAAATTCAAATAAGAGCTTCACCATTGTTGCTTTCTAGTTGTCACGAGTTTGATTCTGATAGAATCTTGCTTGTCACATACCGTAGTGCTGTTTAATGTTGACACTGGAAGGATTTCCACTCATCATTGTGAACACTGAAGAGTGTCACTCTGAGTGTTCTGGCAAGATCACTTAGATTTTACGTAGAGGCCCTAGAACAAGTTTGAGATCAATTAAGATTCGAACTATCATTTCTTTCCAATTATGACAAGATTGGTTCTTAAATAACCGCACGTGTCACCTACCATGAGCTTTTTTGATGTTGGCTCAAGCAGGACTTCCATCTTCATTGTAATACTTTCGTATCACTCGGATGTTCTAGAAATATTACAAGATTATTGCGTAGGACTCATAAAAAATCTTTCTTACTTTTCACAGTGTATGAGAAAGCAAGGAATATTTAGAAAACGTTCCCTATTGAGACTTTTTATGATCTCGTGGCTCTAGACTCAATAGTGCATTTTGATTTGGTGAGCAGAGGCTCGAGAGGATTGCCACCTTTTCAATATCAATTTATTCGGAGTGAATAAACCGATACATCACGTGTTGAACTCCGTGACAATAAAAAAAATATCTTTTAAGAGATATTTGAGTTAGCTGGGAGGGGTTGTGCATCGCATCACTGGGTCCATGATGCTTTATCGTCTTAAAGATGTGTTGACCCGGTTACTGGCTAAGTTGTAAGGAGGGCTTCTTTCTTTACACCCTTTATCTTTACATTTCTTTTTCATTCTTCAACCCCTTCAATGCTTACCAATACATCATCACTAGCACCTTGTTCTGATTGTTCTTGTGACAATCCGTCAATTTATGGTTGATATATTATTCTCAAGTATTATTTATTAACATTATTTTAATGTTATATTATGAACTCACACGTTTCTGGGAAGAAATTTGGATTTATGTCTTGAAGTAGCATCGACTACGTCTAAACCGGAGGATTCTACGTTACGTGCTTACGTTTACATATACCGTCTTTGGTGACAATCTGACATTTCAGGAAATAAACTTATCCGTGAATATTATTTTGGAGTTTTAAATTTGTGTTGGTTCATAAACTCATAAATTTACGAGAAGAGATTAGGACTTACGATTATAATTTAACGTCCTTCACGACTAAACCGGAAACCTTAGGATTACGTATTTACGTTTTCGAACTCCGTTTTTGATGAGACAATTTTAATTAGATTCGTTTTGTGTCGTTGATTCATAAATTATAAAAACGTTTTTCGTAAAACGACCGGAGGGCACGTAAATCAAGGAAACTAGAATCGAGGAGTACCCGTAAATTAGTGGAGATGAGACAAGTGGGACACTTGTCCCACCCCCACTATAACCATCCAAGCTTAACCAATACACCATATAGGTGTCAAGTTTGTGTGTAAACCAAGGACACATGTCCTTAGTTTCTTCCAAAACTACCAAGCTAACACAAAACCATCTAACTCCTCCCACTTTCTCATTCATACATGCAATACCACTCCATTTTCTCTCTTCTTCTCTCCTATTTCGTCCCATACTCCACCCAAAACACCCAATTTGATCAAAAATTCAACCATGAATCATATGTTTAACTTGCACAAGATGAAAGCCTTTTGATGTCTTGTTGATTGGAGGTGATCTTAACATGTAAAAAGGAGTTTTCAAGGGAGTTTGGGGCTGATTTCTCAAGGAGTTTTCATGAAGAACAAGGTCTAATTTTTGGAGGAATCTACAAATACTTGGTGATCCTAGAAGTTATGTTGATATCTCATAAGATTGGTTACCCAAACCAAGTCTTGTTCATCCAAAACCTCATAATTTCATCACTTTGGTGGTATAAAGATTGTTCTTCCCATCCTCTTGTTATTTTGATTATGTAATCATGTATTTTCTTTCTTATTGTATATGTATATGATGAATATATGATGATAAAAATGTTATGTGGGGATCAAGTGTTGATAAACATGGGTAAAAAGATGAAAAACTATATGTAAAAGTGGTTAATCTTGCTTAATTTAGTAGGCTGTATAAAAATAGTAAATAGTCATATGATGAACTGATAAAATCGTATAGAAGAATTGATATACAGTGAGTATTGAGACTTTTACACATGTGAGAGTTGGCCATGCAATGGAATCATAAAAATGAGTGAGATATGATCAAAAGAAGTTTAGAGTGCAAATCTGAGTACACTGTTTTGGACGAATTTTATAAAATATTTAGAGGTTGATTCATCAGTAGGAGGAATAAAATGAAGCACATATCATGTAGTTTCTGTGATAAAAATTTGGGGTTCTATCTCCATGTAGAACTCTTGATATGATCATTTTAGTAAACTAGATTTTTAGGACTGATTTTGTATAAATAATATATAATATAAGCACTCAAAATTTATATAAAATATATATAAATACAAAACCCACTAGTTGATAATAATTATAATAAAAGAGTTATATATATATATATTGATATTAAAATGGGATATGTTATATAAATTGAAAATATAAATGTTTTTCCAAGTTATAAAACTATATACTAAATTTTACGTCTTTTCGGCTAGTACCGAAAGATTAACGTTTTTGTCAAATAAAACATAGATGGTCGGACCCGTCTAATGTAAACTTTTATAAACTCACATACTGATATATGAACTTATATAACAAGTAAAAACCGATAAAACCCGAACTTTACAACATATAGACATTAACGGGCCAAAGTAGCCTTATTGGACTATAAACCTGACTAGTTAGTAAAACACTTATAAACTTATTTATTGGGCTTAACCCATTTGGGCCCAACATATAAAGTATAATACTGATAATAAAAGTATAATTGGGCTAATGGATAGTATTGGGCTTGTAATAGGCCCATTGGGCTTTAAAGTGTAAACAAGTAGAACTAGTGTAACTAGTCTTGAAAATTTCCAACACATAAACACTATAATAAATAATTAAAGATGTATAAACCCACTTGATCATCATCATATGTATAAAGTCATCATATATATACATAATTGTTATTATAAAGTCATTGGACAAAAGTCTAAGACGAGTATTATTTGTCTAGGTTTCCGTGATTGAAGCACGTACCATACATCCGAATTGCCGATAACCCGCCTTCCCACATCAACGTGAGTTCATAGCCTCGCACTCTTTTAAATGTTTTTATAAATGTTTTATAAACCCGCGAGGGATATAACATGTTAGTTTTTATAAAATAGGACACCATTTGTCCCGATTGTCTGTTTATTGATTTGGACCCGAATGATTGTATGACCCGATGAATGATTAAATGACCCGGTAGATGAAATGAAATGGATTATTAAAGTTAGGTTATGTCACTAAACGTCCCATTAGCATGAATTGTGAACTACCGGGATTTGGTAGACGCTTATGCATATAATAGTACTATTTGGGGACGATCACCCCAGTTCGCGCCTTGACGGTAGATCCTCGTCGTGCCACATTGATTGGTAAGCGAATTTATGTGTGAGAAGATTTACACAAGCGTGATTATTGTGACGACACGCTAATTTAGATGGGCAAATGAGTTTCGGGTTAGCTACCCGTTGTTTGTTGTAGTAAGGTAACAATGTCATGCGGCTTGTAATAATCCAAAATAACGAAAATTCTGCTTTACGCACTAAATTACGATATATTGCCTGACTAGCAATACGGGGTCTTACTATTGATATTATGTTCGTGTTTTGGTTTTTCATAACCATATTCATATAACGGTTTTTATTTAACTCTATACAACGTTATAAAACGTATTGTATGATGTTTTTACGACAATGGTTCGTATAATGATTTTGAAGGCAAAAGCCTATATTATGATTTTTGATAAGGATTTGCATAAAATGACTTTGGCTATTTTATGGCCTATTACAATGATTTGTACAAAATGATTTTCGGTAATAATTTTATACCGATGTTATATTGATGGATTTCATTAAACTCTATGAATTCACTCGGCGTTATCGCTGACCTTTTCTTTTAACATGTTTTATCTCAGGTACTTGAAGGTAATTCTCGGGAAGACAACAAGAATTCATGGCCCGCACTTAAACAATAATTTCCATTCAAATGCTTTGTAAAACTTTGTATGAAATAATATGACTTGGGACCTATGTAAATTTGATATTTATGAATGGAAATTCTTTATTATTAAACGACGCGATTTTTATGCGTTGTCTATGATGTGAGTGATGTGCTATCCCGTAACACCAACGAGTCTTCCGCTGTATTGAGTTGTATAAATTTGGGGGTGTTACAGTTTGGTACCAGAGCTCTCGTTATAGAGAACGAAAGATTTTTAAAACTAAGGTTTTGAATAAAACATTTCAAAATCTTTTAACTATAAACATTTTTCACAAAATTTCTAAAAATCTTTTGACTATAACGGTGCCGAAGAATTCCTGAGTTACCGGCAAGGCCAGACAAAGAAGTGTTATTTTAATATATATATATATAACTTGGATTATATATATATATATATATATATATATATATATATATATATATATATATATATATATATATATGTATATATATATATATATATATATATATATATATATATATATATATATATATATATATATATATATATATATATATATATATATATGATGTAATTTTATTACATGATTGTTTGATGATTATTTTGATATTAATACGAGGTATTTATACGACGTAAATTGTTACAAGGAACCCTAAATCCCCTAGTAAATTAATCTAAGCTATTCTCGTAGGAATTCTAGCTATCTTAGATCTAAACCAAGTTTTGGATATTTATGATCCCAACAAATGGTTGATATTCGTAGAAACGTTAATATTAGTTGATTACGATATTAAAGAAGAATTGGCGAGATTATAACTAATATCGATGTCATGACGATCTTTCCATATAGAGTGGAGTTTGATAAAATGTTACCACCTGGAAAGGTGTCATCTGATTCTTTGTCACCCAATTCTTAAATTTGAAATCGAAAGGGTGAATGTTGCACTTGAGGCTGTCATTGGAACCATTACCCAAAAGCCTCATGCCACTAGTACCTTTCCGAGAAGTCAGATTGAATGTATGAATCATTTCATGCTAGTGACTCATTTGATAACTATTATTGTAAGAGCTATAGGATTGGAAATTAAGTATTTTTCATATTGAGTTTTTATTACCCTTTTAAGGTCTAAGAATAAGGTTGAAAGTATTGGAGAATGAGGTAAGATATTGCATTGAGTATAAGTTGGTTGAAACTTGAATAAAGTAAAATTTAACTCGTATGGAATATGAGATTGTTAAGAGGAAGTAGTTAAGTCCTGTGATTGAATTATAAGGTTCTAAATGATTGTTGGTTCGTGTTAAGGGTTGTTCCTTGGTCATTGTCCAATGATGAGGATGCCCAGTATCCAATAAATAAATTGGGACCGATGGATCTTTTGGGACATGTGGAACACCTAATGAATCTTGTAGATTAGTATTCATTGTGGTATCTTTTAAAAATCCCTAACTTAACTGAGACATCAGTTGGTAGGATGAGTTCTTCGAACTGTATGACATAGTGACACGTAATGTGTTACGGTACACTTTTGACTTGTTTGTGACTAATGAAAAGACTACTTTTGATTGCTAAATCCTACATGTATTGATGTTATCTATCTTTTAATGCTTCATCCTAATGCTCGCATTAGTGATGCAACCACTGAACAAGTACTCATCTCGATTTGAGTTACGTTGTGGATTATTCTTTTCGAGCGCCAGCAAGGTCATGAACCTCATGATTATTTGGCTAAGCTCATTTCCTATTAGATTGTAGTTAGTTCTTCGTGAAAAAGTCTTCATCACTCTTTTACAGATCACTCATTGTTTTATAAGATAAAACAGTATCCTTTGAGAAAAAATGAATTTTCATCACTATAAAGATTATTCAAAGTGAGATTTATAAGTGATCATTATCGAAATGAAGTTGTTTATAAAACCCCTTGGAAAACTTAATTGTTTTCATAATAAAGAAAATCTTTGTAAATTTATTTTTGATTCTTATTTAAGAATTGAGCATGAAAATGTTTTTATTATAAACATGATAACAAAATTTTGACGAACTGAGTATTGCATCGTTAATCTTGAAATTGTATATAGTTGCGCGCCTACATACAATTTGTAATGGACCATGCAAGGCTGATTAGTAGTCACCATAAAACTAATGAATAAACACTACATTTTTTTTGTAATTGTGGAAAATTGAAATTTTATGAGATCTGCAAAAAGTGCAAAATAGGGACATATTGTTAGAGACACCTACATATGTGCCCGTACTATTTATTCTTCTGAGTCGAATTTAATCATATGTGGAACTTGTCTTATTTGACAACTGATATTCCCTTCTTGTCCAATTCTCCCGTGGCGAGATTCTTTGGAAAAATATCTGATTACCGAGTGTTGATACCCGACTGGATGTATCGACGTTCCTATCATTTATTTTGATTAGAATTCATTTGAATGACCTGGGTAACGATCCGAGGAGCTTTCGAATGCGTACACAAACTATGAAAATATTGGATATATCTATATTCGTTAAATGTTTTCGTCTGTATCTGATTTGAAATTCTCTCCCGTAGATTATGCGTTGACCTTACTCTTTTTAAGGTTAGTTATGTCTCCTTATATCCTTGAATTTGTGAAGGATTATGAATTATTATTAGTCTTTTGAGAAGTTCACATCTTATCAACGGTAATGAAAATGGAAAGTTGATAGTGCCAGTAGAATGGATTGATTGATTATGACATGACAACATTGTCTTAATTGATGGGAACTCGAGTAGAATTCCCCTAAAAGATAAGATGTTGATTATCAAAAGTTATTTAAATAATTCTTGATGGATGACCATATCCTGCATTTAGACTTGAAATTATACCGTGAATGGTTGTGAATTAGTCATAGATATTATAATCTAGAAAGAACCTAATATGAATTTATTAAGAGATGTTTCTGCTATCTAAAACTTTCGGAAGTATTGTTGGTGAATTACCTAGACTTCCGCCATGAAGGCAAGTCGAATTTGGTATTGATTATATTCTCGGTGCTGCACCCGTGACATGTGCACTGTACGTCAGCACCATATGAATTAAAAGAATTACCGTACAACTAAGAGAGTTGTCGGAGAAGACTTTTATTCTACCAAGCTCGTCATCATGAAGAGCTATGGTGTTATTGTTTCTTATATTTATTGATTACCGTGAACTAGGTAAATTGACGATTAAAAATCTATATCCACTACCCAAGATGATAGATTTGTTCGATAATTTACGAGGTTCTAGCGTATATTCAAGATTTGATCCTCGGCATGGTTATCATCAACTTCGCGTCCGCGAAAAAGATTATCTACTCCAATCAGTACATCCAGAACTTGTAATGAACATTATGAGTTTCACGTGATGTCGTTTGAATTGACTAATACACATGTAGCATTCATAAATTTTGTGAATCACGTGTGTAGGCTGTAATTTGATAAATTCATGCTTGTGATCATTAAGGACCATTTGTTTATATATAAGAATAAGAATGAGTTAATAATTATTTACAGATTGCCCTGAATTGGCCGAACAATGAAAATCTATACCTTGAGTATTTAACATGTGATTAAAGACTTAATCCTTTACATTATTTGGCCGTGTGATTAATAAGATAATGGAATCTATATTGACTCTTCAAAAATTTAAACCCCTTTTAAGACTTTGGGTTTTACCAAAAAGAAAGTGCAAATGTGTTTTGACAATTGTTTTATCAAAAAGAACTTTTGAGGGATTATTCCCTTATACCCAGAACATTTAACTAAACTCCTGTTTAGGGGTAAATATTTGTGCATACCTCAAGACAACCTAAGAGGAATGGAGGAAACCATTTAAACCATGACTTGAAATTTGAAACGACGATTTTTGCTTTTCAACTAAGAAAATTTTGACCAAAGTATAAACAAAGATTTTTCAAACATTTACGAATCTTATTAATATTTTCGATAAATCAACAAAAATCTTGTTAGTAAAATTCAAATTTATTTTGAACACTTTTATAAAATTGGTCGAACTAAGAAATTTAAAATTTTTACGTTTCATAAAATTTAAAATTTATTATTTAATTACTAGTAATACTTATCGACGCTTTAAACGTCGGATTGAGCAAAACTAATAAAAATGATAGTTGAGACGAACCAAAAACTTAGAAAATATGAAGAAAGAAATTTTGAATGAATACGGTCATGATAATTATTTCATCAGGAAAGATGAATGTAGATACTGACACCTTATATAAAAAGGATAAAGAATCAATTACGATGTATTTCTTAATAATGAATGTACAAAATAAACTGCCGAACAATATAAAAATAAACGATGTTTGTAAGAAGGATAATATAAATGATAAAAAAGGGGTTCGCGGATAATGTGAACCATTAGAATTGAGAAGCCGATAGCGTTAAATGTATAAAAGTCCACTTGTGATTATCTAAATATGGAGATTTAGAGATTTAGTTATGTTGGAATCTTGTAAGTATAAGTATTCTATTCCTGTCATTTCTGACTAAATGTATCTTTATCTGATGAAGTTATACTGATGGCAAATTATGAAGGCAGAGATCGCCTCATACATTAGTAAACGTCTAGCTATTGAAAAGGTCATCATCTGAATTTGATTTGATTTGGGTCATCGTCGACAAACTGACCAAATCTGATAATATCATTCTTGTTAATGATAGATTCTCGATGAAGAAATTGACTCTTTTTGTATTTAAAGGAGTTATGTAAACATGGTGTGCCTGTATCGATCATCTATATCAAGATCCTCGCTTCGCATCGAATTTCTAGAGATTTGCTCAGAAGTCATTGAGAACGAATCTTGATGAGGGTACTGTACCACCCCAATCGAAGGGACGAGGTAAAGTAACAATACAAAATACTATAAGTGTTGTTTTATGTTTGAATGATTGACCGTTGGTAATGAACCGTATAATCGTTTTCTTTTGGAGAGATTATCATTGATAATTATCGTGTTAGGATCGAGATCGAATCTTGTTAAGATTTATATATTAGAGCATCTGTAAGCAGGAGTTGAGATGAAGACACCCGACATACACCCATTGTGAGTTGGACATGTCTTTTAGGTTTATGGTTTCCTATGATGGCGAACCTAACCTTACAAAATACTCGACCCGCGAGACCTGAAATGATTGTTGAAATTAGGATCTGATTATTGACCGCCGGTAGTGGGCAGAAAGTTATGAAATGCAGATCTTGAAGTGCCAGATGGGTAGCGAAACAATGCCAAAAATTTTAACCATGGAAAAATGAATTGATGATCTGAAAGATTATGGGATATAAGTCCCCGTTGCATGGGACCATTGAGATGATGTAAAAGTTGGGATTGAAAGGCATATAAGCTGGATCTACCCTAGGACTTCAAGAGCTGCGTGAATTATGTTTCGTATATCGAACTTGATGAAATGTCTATCAAGTGAGAATCTGATTGTTTCTTAGTAATGTTTAGATCGGCGAAAAGTTGCATTCATCAAAAACCTGTGAACATCATGGATAGAGAAAGTAAGTCAACATTAAGCCTGATCTTATTCACGTAGTTATGTTTGATGAAACTCGCGTATTGTAATGAATTACACTTTTGAGAAAAGACCGAATGTGGAGGAAATACCCACATGGCTTTAACTCTATAAGAAGCGAGTAGTAAGATAAGATGATCTTTGAGGACAAAGATCATGTTTACGGGTAAATGCTGTGACAATCCGTCAATTTATGGTTGATATTTTATTCTCAAGTATTATTTATTAACATTATTTTAATGTTATATTATGAACTCACACGTTTCTGGGAAGAAATTTGGATTTACGTCTTGAAGTAGCATCGACTACGTCTAAACCGGAGGATTCTACGTTACGTGCTTACGTTTACATATACCGTCTTTGGTGACAATCCGACATTTCAGGAAATAAATTTATCCGTGAATATTATTTTGGAGTTTTAAATTTGTGTTGGTTCATAAACTCATAAATTTACGAGAAGAGATTAGGACTTACGATTATAATTTAACGTCCTTCACGACTAAACCGGAAACCTTAGGATTACGTATTTACGTTTTCGAACTCCGTTTTTTATGAGACAATTTTTATTAGATTCGTTTTGTGTCGTTGATTCATAATTTATAAAAACGTTTTTCGTAAAACGACCGGAGGGCACGTAAATCGAGGAAACTAGAATCGAGGAGTACCCGTAAATTAGTGGAGATGAGACAAGTGGGACACTTGTCCCACCCCCACTATAACCATCCAAGCTTAACCAATACACCATATAGGTGTCAAGTTTGTGTGTAAACCAAGGACACATGTCCTTAGTTTCTTCCAAAACTACACAGCAAACACAAAACCATCTAACTCCTCCCACTTTCTCATTCATACATGCAATACCACTCCATTTTCTCTCTTCCTCTCTCCTATTTCGTCCCATACTCCACCCAAAACACCCAATTTGATCAAAAATTCAACCATGAATCATATGTTTAACTTGCACAAGATGAAAGCCTTTTGATGTCTTGTTGATTGGAGGTGATCTTAACATGTAAAAAGGAGTTTTCAAGGGAGTCTGGGGCTGATTTCTCAAGGAGTTTTCATGAAGAACAAGGTCTGATTTTTGGAGGAATCTACAAATACTTGGTGATCCTAGAAGTGGTGTTGATATCTCATAAGATTGGTTACCCAAAACCAAGTCTTGTTCATCCAAAACCTCATCATTTCATCACTTTGGTGGTATAAAGATTGTTCTTCCCATCCTCTTGTTATTTTGATTATGTAATCATGTATTTTGTTTCTTATTTTATATGTATATGATGAATATATGATGATAAAAATGTTGTGTGGGGATCAAGTGTTGATAAACATGGGTAAAAAGATGAAAAACTATATGTAAAAGTGGTTAATCTTGCTTAATTTAGTAGGCTGTATAAAAACAGTAAATAACCATATGATGAACTGATAAAATGGTATAGAAGAATTGATATACAGTGAGTATTGAGACTTGTACACATGTGAGAGTTGGCCATGCAATGGAATCATAAAAATGAGTGAGATATGATCAAAACAAGTTTAGAGTGTAAATCTGAGTACACTGTTTTGGACGAATTTTATAAAATACTTAGAGGTTGATTCATCAGTAGGAGGAATAAAATGAAGCACATATCATGTAGTTTCTGTGATAAAAATTTGGGGTTCTATCTCCATGTAGAACTCTTGATATGATCATTTTAATAAACTAGATTTTTAGGACTGATTTTGTATAAATAACATATAATATAAGCACTCAAAATTTATATAAAATATATATAAATACAAAACCCACTAGTTGATAATAATTATAATAAAAGAGTTATATATATATATATATATTGATAATAAAATGGGATATGTTATATAAATTGTAAATATAAATGTTTTTCCAAGTTATAAAACTATATACTAAATTTTACGTCTTTTCGGCTAGTACCGAAAGATTAACGTTTTTGTCAAATAAAACATAGACGGTCGGACCCGTCTAATGTAAACTTTTATAAACTCACATACTGATATATGAACTTATATAACATGTAAAAACCGATAAAACCCGAACTTTACAACATATAGACATTAACGGGCCAAAGTAGCCTTATTGGACTATAAACCTGACTAGTTAGTAAAATACTTATAAACTTATTTATTGGGCTTAACCCATTTGGGGACAACATATAAAGTATAATACTGATAGTAAAAGTATAATTGGGCTAATGAATAGTATTGGGCTTGTAATAGGCCCATTGGGCTTTAAAGTGTAAACAAGTAGAACTAGTGTAACTAGTCTTGAAAATTTCCAACACATAAACACTATAATAAATAAGTAAAGATGTATAAACCCACTTGATCATCATCATATGTATAAAGTCATCATATATATACATAACTGTTATTATAAAGTCATTGGACAAAAGTCTAAGACGAGTATTATTTGTCTAGGTTTCCGTGATTGAAGCACGTACCGTACATCCGAATTGCCGATAAACCGCCTTCCCACATCAACGTGAGTTCATAGCCTCGCACTCTTTTAAATGTTTTTATAAATGTTTTATAAACCCGCGAGGGATATAACATGTTAGTTTTTATAAAATAGGACACCATTTGTCCCGATTGTCTGTTTAATGATTTGGACCCGAATGATTGTATGACCCGATGAATGATTAAATGACCCGATAGATGAAATGAAATGGATTATTAAAGTTAGGTTATGTCACTAAAAGTCCCATTAGCATGAATTGTGAACTACCGGGATTTGGTAGACGCTTATGCATATAATAGTACTATTTGGGGACGATCACCCCAGTTCGCGCCTTGACGGTAGATCCCCGTCGTGCCACATTGATTGGTAAGCGAATTTATGTATGAGAAGATTTACACAAGCGTGATTATTGTGACGACACGCTAATTTAGATGGGCAAATGAGTTTCGGGTTAGCTACCCGTTGTTTGTGGTAGTAAGGTAACAATGTCATGCGGCTTGTAATAATCCAAAATAACGAAAATACTGCTTTACGCACTAAATTACGATATATTGCCTGACTAGCAATACGGGGTCTTACTATTGATATTATGTTCGTGTTTTGGTTTTTCATAACCATATTCATATAACGGTTTTTATTTAACTCTATACAACGTTATAAAACGTATTGTATGATGTTTTTACGACAATGGTTCGTATAATGATTTTGATGGCAAAAGCCTATAATATGATTTTTGATAAGGATTTGCATAAAATGACTTTGGCTATTTTATAGCCTATTACAATGATTTGTACAAAACGATTTTCGGTAATAATTTTATACCGATGTTATATTGATGGATTTCATTAAACTCTATGAATTCACTCGGCGTTATCGCTGACCTTTTCTTTTAACATGTTTTATCTCAGGTACTTGAAGGTAATTCTCGGGAAGACAACAAGAATTCATGGCCCGTACTTAAACAATAATTTCCATTCAAATTCTTTGTAAAACTTTGTATGAAATAATATGACTTGGGACCTATGTAAATTTGATATTTATGAATGGAAATTCTTTATTGTTAAACGACGCGATTTTTATGCGTTGTCTATGATGTGAGTGATGTGCTATCCCGTAACACCAACGAGTCTTCCGTTGTATCGAGTTGTATAAATTTGGGGGTGTTACAGTTCTATTGCTAGCATTAGTACTTGGTCGGCATTCTGCTACGTTCACAATCCATTCCCCATCATTCCTAAGGACTACTATTTTCTATCTATGAAATTGTCCTTGGGAAGATTCCTCCGGTTCTGGAAGAGTTATTGGACTTATACCTAATCCTACCACCCTTTTGTCACCAAACCGTCGTGAATTAAGTGTGTTTTTGGTAAGTACTTGTCACCATGAAAATTCGTTGAAATCACCGAGGTACATATGATATAAATATCAAGAGTTTTGTACTTTCAGTGTTTTTGACATCAAAATGCTCCCCCTTAACTTGTACATAACACATATTAAGCTGGATTTTCTATTAAGTCTTTTTCACCTTTAGCCATGTATATTTACAAGTCTCCTTAATCCTATTTTCTCCCCTTATCCAAAATGTTAACCGTTAATATTTTGGATATTAATGGATTGTAACACCCCCAAATTACCATGCAGTGGAATACCACATTAGGGCTCTACTCATAGCACATCGCACATAATCATAGACAACGACCTCAAAAGAGACGTTAAAATAATATACAACACTGTCTAAAAGTTTCCATTCCAATATATAAAATCAGAGTAGCGTTTAGTCCCAAAAACCATTACCAACACATCACATTCATCAAAGACTTTAAAAGTCATTTATTCATTTCAAAGGATGGAAAAATTAGATAAACTTTAGACAAGTAAGCATCAACTCCCTCCTTGCATGCTCTGCTGCCATCCATCTTGATTACCTGAAATACATGCTTAAAATCATCAACACAACGGTTGAGCAAGTCTATATGTTTTGTAAATCATCATTTGAACACAAGAATTTTAATCATCTCAAGCTTGTCACACAGACAAGTCATATATATATATATATATATATATATATATATATATATATATATATATATATATATATATATATATATATATATATATATATATATATATATATATATATATATATATATATATATATATATATATATATATATATATATATATATATATATATATATATATGTATATATATATATATATATATATATATATATATATATATATATATATATATATATATATATATATATATATATATATTAATAAATGCCTTTAGCTCATGCAACTGAACGTTAACCTGTGAAAACCTTGGTTTCCGGATCTTTTAAGCTACTAGGAATGATCATTGTTCATATGATTAACAAATCAAAGCGGAATTAGAACAACAACCATTAACAAGGTGTTTAGGCACGAATAACATGAATTAAAACAATTGGATTGTTCATTATATTAATAACAAACAGTCACTAGACGTGTATACATTGAATCCCACGTCTAGTCGACACACACTTTTAGGTTTACATTGTGAATGAATTATATGAATAAAACCTATGACCCTTGGTTCCTTTTATAGTGTAAGGATTAGGGTTTACAAGAGATAAGAATGAATAAACAAGTAAATCTTCTATTTAAATAAACTTATGCAGAATATCTTTTGCATGTTTATCTAAATAGAAGCGTCCATAAGCTTCTTTGTCTACGTTTTGTCAATGCTTGAATTGCACGTGACAATGCTTGGATTGCACACGACAATGCTTGAGCCGTCAATGCCTAATTAACTCTTGTCAACGCCCAAATTAGTCTTGACAACGTTTAGACAATAACTTCACGTTTTCTTCATTTTTGAGTTTCTGCCACATCAACTTTTTGACCCAACAATCTTCCCCTAGTTGATAGTGGCAAAACTCTATGTGTATCTCTTGTAAGTTGTACATGATCTTCAAGTTGCTTCCCCTCAAGTGTAGCATGTATTTCTTCCCCTTTTTGTCACATCAACAAGGAAGTAAACAATGTATGCAATGTTGAAGATTCTCCAGAAGTAGCTCTATGTAATGATCTTGAAGAACAATTAATATAGTAATTTTGATGTAGAAGTAGAATAACCCAACCTTGTGTTCAATGTCTTGTACTATCCATGTGACTAAGAACTTATAGAGTATGATATAAGTAGACCTCGATCCCTTGTCAATATTCTCATCCTTTGTGAGACACTGAGCACGATAATGTAACTCCTTCAAGTGTTTATGACAAGTCTTCGTCACCAACCATGTAAAGCACGAACAAGTTACCTTTAAAGTCTATGACTGGAAGTGCACGACTTTAAGATATGATAGAACACAAACTCGCGAAAATCTTCTTCAATCATCAAACTTACCACAAGAATTCTTCCCCTTAAGCCAACACCTCTTCATGACGAATTTAATGAAATAACATCCTCATACCATATGTAAAAGGTCCTTAATGGATAACTCCTTCACAAGGTTATCCCGATTACATAGTTTAAATATCCATCAAATTCCATGAATAGTTGCCAACTCGCTTTAAGATCATTAATCCCTTTAAAAATATCCGAGCCATAAATATCAACATGATATTCTAAATAAAAACGGAGATTCCATGTACCTTTGTGTGTAAATAACTCCTTTTTGTGTTCTTAAAACGTATCCATTTTCTCAAACAGCAGCAAACCTTGTGTTGTCCAATATCCTCTTCTGTCCAATATCTTTGGCAGATGTATTGTCCGATATCGGACGACACTTATCAGCGTTGAAATAGCATATATCGGACAACACTGTCAACTTGACAGTGTTGACTTATTCCTGTCAGCGTCGAAATCCTTCTTGTCAGTGTCAATTCCACTCATGTCAGCGCCTCTTTTGCTGATTTCATCTAGGACTTACAAACTATCAGAAGCTTCCCTTCCACCAAAGTTTGTACATCCATATAAAGTAATAGATCACTTGATATAACAAGTCCAATCTATCCAGCCCATAACTTTGTGATACCTGTTTAGTATGAATGAAAGAGTATTTATGCATGTCCTAAGATTTTGGCAAAATTCATGCATCAAATACGCGTTTAGCATATAACAGTTTCTTCACATATCCATGCATATTCTATTCATCAAAAACATATCCCACAAAATCAGGATAAGATATTCATCACATGATCTATTTCCTTTTCTGACTTTTTCCTTCTGCTATGAACAACCGTCCAATATTTGCGCATGTATATCCAGATCCACTTAATATTTTCCATGAAAATAGCATCCACATCCAGCAAGCTGTGTATGAAAACTATAATATTTTCTTTGAAACGTGTTATGAAAGTCTTCACGTTTGACTTCCAATATACTAGGAGAAAATCGATCTGAATAACTGACTTGACAGAAGACGAATATCTAGCAGAATAAAAAAAACTCTCGTTTGATGTCAGGTCTGATGTTACGTGTAGCAACCAATGGACTGATGAGATTTCCTAACACCAGATCTTAATGGTTCTTGATTTCAAAGTAACACAGTAATGAAACCATGAATGTTGCATTCTTCACAGATTCTAGGTTTTACCAAAACCCCATTATCCATGGTGACTTTAGATAGCATCCAAGAACCTCACCATACTAGGGTTCATCATGACTTTACAGATTCACTCACCAAGGCTAGCATGATAGATAACATACTTCAATTTTTCAGTTTAAAAACGATCTAGGGTTTGGAGAAACCCTAAATCATAATTTTATGAAGACCAGAAAAACTGAAATCCATCTCAACAGCCAACTTCGACGCTTAATAACTTTTGCCTGGGATAAAACTCGACAATCCCTCCGGTGGATGTTTAGATCTATGTATGTAGAACACACATATAAAATTTCGTGACGATCCAACGGTTCAATCAAAAGTTATGACCTTCTGAATACTGCTGCGCACACAAAAACGTCCAGAAAAACCTATACGGATTTTTCTTTTCTTCTCCAAACACGAACACCTTGTTGGTCCTAGCATCACGAGCCACGAGGCTCTGATACCAATTGTGGAAACCTTGGTTTCCGGATCTTTTAAGCTACTAGGAATGATCATTGTTCATATGATTAACAAATCAAAGCGGAATTAGAACAACAACCATTAACAAGGTGTTTAGGCACGAATAACATGAATTAAAACAATTGGATTGTTCATTATATTAATAACAAACAATCACTAGACGTGTATACATTGAATCCCACGTCTAGTCGACACACACTTTTAGGTTTACATTGTGAATGAATTATATGAATAAAACCTATGACCCTTGGTTCCTTTTATAGTGTAAGGATTAGGGTTTACAAGAGATAAGAATGAATAAACAAGTAAATCTTCTATTTAAATAAACTTATGCAGAATATCTTTTGCATGTTTATCTAAATAGAAGCTTCCATAAGCTTCTTTGTCTACGTTTTGTCAATGCTTGAATTGCATGTGACAATGCTTGGATTGCACACGACAATGCTTGAGCCGTCAACGCCTAATTAACTCTTGTCAACGCCCAAATTAGTCTTGACAACGTTTACACAATAACTTCACGTTTTCTTCATTTTTGAGTTTCTGCCACATCAACTTTTTGACCCAACATAACCAACATGTCAAACCGACTCACTTACGGCGCCCCAACAACATGTAATATTGTCATATATCAACGACCTCTTATACATAATATCCCTTTCAGGTGATCACAAGGATACATACCCTAGGATAAGGCTGTCAAACCAAATAGATCTATCAAATGTATTAGCATTTACCTCGTAAGGTAATTAACAGTTCATGAAATTCATGGATTTCATAAGACAATGGTACTTAGGCCTTTATCATCATATGCGAGTCCAGCATACCAAAAACAACTTGTGTTCATTTATAAAACAACATGTATTCCCCCCCCCCCCACGCGGGTTAAAAAAATCATTTACAAGATAGTATAAAGCGAGGGTATAGACTCACCTTAGATAATATACGAAGCTAGTAGTAGTAGTGATCGCCAAAGTGACGATGCCTCCCAAATATACACGTCAAAAGCCGCCACCTAACAAATAAGGTGCGTACTTAGCAACATATTTAAGTATCTCAAAACATACTTAATATAATAAAATCAACGACTCAAAATAGTACATACATAGGCATGACCAATCAATGCAAGTGATTTCCTTCTAAACCCTACAACATATACTAGCTTTCCAAAACTAGTACCTTCGATATTGACCCATCTCAAGATGCCAAATCAACACGGTTCAAGTACCCAACACGGGTCTTCAATCTCAGAATATACACTCCTACTTAAGACTTATATCCTTTTAAAACTTTGAGAAGCTAATAGATTGCCTCCCAAAAAGCACTCAATCGGTACCTACCAAAAGTACACGCTGATTTCCCATACATAAACAACTCCATTTTCGACGAAACTTGGTGACAAACTCACTTATAATCAATACAAGACTTAGTTTAAATTTCATCAAATGATTTACATTTTAGAACCACCTGCTCAACACATCTTTAGACTTTAAAAACCGGACTGTTTTGCACACTTGACTCGTAGAATCATTTTGAGTTCGTTAAACATTCTCATTTACAAAACCGACACTTGAATTTGAAAATAGGCTCAATACCCTAGGTTTAGAACCTGAGAAAAGCCCATGAAAATTTACAAAACTCAACTTATAGTCCCCGAGATTTGACCCAATATCGACAACAATTTCGTATTGTGTCGATACGCATCTCTAGGTACACGAATATTCAAACTAGTGTAACTTCATCCTTGTTATGAGTTAGAAGCTCTATCTTATATCAAAACGAGAGTCTCGATGACCACTACAGTAATATCCAATCATACCAACACCTTCTCAAACTTATACCCACGAAAATCTGCCTTAAACCCACTGATGTAAAATACCCATTTAAAAATCATACCAAAACCCTTTTTGACCCATTTTTAACATCATCAACCCCTCAAATAAGCTATACCAATCATCCCTAACAAATCCTATTACCCCTAAATCACTTGCATGATTCATACTTTCAAAACCCAAATAAAAATTCACACATGCAACTATTAAAATCAAATATATAATAATAATAATAACACATTCATATAAACATAAAAATAGATCAAACCCTTGTTCTTCATCAAAATTTTTGAAAGAAATAAAAGTACTTGTATGTGGGTAAAAATCATACCAAAATTATCTCCTTTGAATTTTAAACATGGGACTTTTATTAGTTTTTCATGGATCATACTAAAATTGAATGATCAAGGGTGCTTTATGGTGAGGAGATGGCGGCAAGGAGAAGAGAGGGTAGAGAGATGATAAATTTTGGTGGTTGCTAGTTATGTGTGTGTAAAATGAAGCTTATATATGGTGGGGAAGGGTCAAAATTGCAATATTGGCCTTCTTGTGGACTAAAGTGTAAATATTAGTTAAACATCGGGAAATGACTACCAGTCAATTTATTTACGAGAGTTGGGTTTCGTCCCGACTTCATAAGGATATAAATCTCGTTTGTTAAATCGATCATTTTAATAATTAAACACACAAAAAAAGAAATAGTGAAGTTCCGTCTCGACTTAATACGTAATGAAATAAAAATTTCATAAATCTCAGACATCGAAATAATCGATACTAAAATATAATATTTGAGCATCCATTGGTATCGTGATCACTATTAGTACTCTCCAATCGTCACAACGATTAAATATATCCACACATTATCGGTTTCAGCGTAAACCGTCAAACATAACGATACTTACCATCACTTTAAAATTCAAAATCAGGTACATAGTTAGGGTAAAATAATGGCGTTAAGTTCGGGTTATTATATGGATTAACCGGTCTTTGGGTAAAAATAAAATCGTTTGTTGGCCATAGAATATATTGATGCTCCCCCTCAAGTTAATGAGGGTTAGTTGTAGTGATCGAGTACGATATATTTTGAAAGATTTAGAATCTCGTGAGAATTTCTTGAAAGATATCATACTTTCACACTACAGCATGCCATAAAAAACCTAATATACACAATATATACATATTCAGAAATAAAACGTATGGAGTTGACCTGAAATAGTACGATCATCACGTCAAGTGGATCGTTCCATTAGCCTGTGGTGAGCTCCATACGGTCTGCCACCCGCGAATCGTTCTAAACTCCAGATCAACCACCGTTCCCTTAATTTCTCCTCAATCTTCTTGATCACATAGACGACACTCTTCTTGAACTTACCTTTTCATACTTCACTTTTGGAAGGGATTGTTTAGAATTAAGAATTAACAGTTTATCACGAACATATTTAAGAGTTCCATCGCTGAATTTGTGCAGTTCTGAAAGTCTTATGTATTGCATGACTTCTGCTTCATTCAGATAAAATATTCCCAGTTCTGGTTCAAGAGTATCCATATATGGCTGGTTGTGTTGATGAAAATGACTCAAAGGTGTGGTGTGAGGACGTTGTAAGTTCAACTTTCTTTGATAACTTTCCACACCAAGTTGTAGATCTTCAACCTGATATTTGATGACGACTTAACGAGTGTATTGGTGAATGGCCGAGCTTAAGGAAATGACGAGTTCAGGATTAAGTGAGTAAGCTTTTATTGAGTCATCACAAGTGGAATGTCTTCTATATATTCAAGATGAAGATACTGGAATGATCCTTCACTGATGGTATATTCTTTATCATCTTTACGTTTGAATCTGATTTCCCTTAAGTAAGAATAGCCGAATATCTGTTCAATAGTACCACCCTGAATACTTTTAACTCGACGATCTGAAAGTATAAGAGTACCGGGTCTTGGACGATTGAAGTAGTTGTAGACTAACTTCTTCTTTTCACCCCAATGAGAGATGCCAAGTTCCGCGTATGGATCGTATGAGGTAAGTACTACTTGACGCCAGAGCTTAGAGACTTTGTACTCTATCCAAGGTATATCATCCAAACATACTACTTTGCCCATGGTTGAAGATGTAGCATATTTTCCGCGCCTTTTTGTAAATAGTCGAAATCATGGCTGGCAAAATAATTCATTGAAAGATTTTTGGATGTAGCAATGACAGAGGCTGTTAATGGACGCAATGGTGGAGTTTGAATACCTGAAGCCGTTGAGTTCATTGCCTTCACGAGTTCATTTGTATGATATTCACACTTATCTCTGCTGATCTTCGTACTGGCCCAAAAATTTGAATCTTTGAGTACCCTTTTTAGAAGATTTGGATTCATGGTACGTTCTCTATATTCGTGTACTAGGAATCCCGAGAAGTCGATTGCATTATTGAGAAGCTGTGTAAAATCTTCCTTGTCTTTAGCCGAAAATTTATGCATGGTTGCTGCTTGTGTAAGCCAAGGTTGTTCTGGTATAGTCTCGTCTATGTTGATAATATTAGCAAATTCCGGATCTAGTAGATTTGTATCTTCAATATCCATATTGATGTAATGCTGATCCGTTGTGGGAGGTGGAGAATGATGTTACACTAATGTTGGAGGTTCGTCTTCGATCATAGGTTCTGTAGTTGAAATAAAATCATAAACTGGTTCAGTTGACTTACCTTTGTCTTATGAAGTAGATGCAGATGGTTCTCTCGAATCATCATCACTGCGTTCTTTAGCCTTATAATCATCATTCTTTTCCTCATCACCATCAACATGACTTTCCTTTTTCTCTTGATCATCGACTTTGTTCTTAGTTGCAACATCATTTTCTACTTCGTCATCTTTACCCTTATCAGATTTTTCATTATTAGCATTCTTTCCATTATCATCCTTATCAACATCACCACCTTCATTAACATTACCCTCACCAACACCATTACCATTATCGTTACCGTCACGTTATCATCACCATCATCATCATCATCATCATCATCATCATCATCATCATCATCATCATCATCATCATCATCCTCATCATTATCCTCATCCTCATCTTCATCCTTATCCTCATCCTCGTCTTCATTCCTACTTTTATCTTCATTATCATCCTCATCTTCATCTTCATCCCTATCTCTATCTTTATCCTCATCCCCACTACCATCATGATTATCATCCTCATCCTTTTCCTCATCCTCAGATTCTTGACGTTTCCTTTTATTTGTTGCTTTAGAAATGTTATTAGCATCCTCTATTGATGGTTGAGTATCTTCAATTATGGCTTTGTTGAGAACTCTCTGAAGCTTGCATTGAGTCTTCGTTTTTGTTGACCCAATGTTGTTCAGTCGAGTCTGCAATAACATCATCAACTCCAGGTCTGTAAAGCCTTTGGTGAGTATTGCTGGTAGTTCTTGATTGAGAGATGACTTGACTTCGTCTTTAATGATGGTTGTCATATGATCATTAATGGATTCGATGAACGTTGCATTTTTGTTGTCAAGAGCTTCTTTCTCCTTGATATATGCGTCTAGCTTTTGTTCAAGATCTTTCATTTTGAATTTGAGTTCATTGATCTTTTCTCGGTCACGTTTATCTTCTCTGTGTTCTGCTTGACGACTTTTACGGAATAATTCTTTGAGCGCTGAAAGATCTTGTGTTTGCAACTGTTGTTGAAGGGATTGGATGAGATTGTTATTGAGAGATAGGTTGGATGTGGTTGGTACAGGTTGTATGATTTTTGGTGTAGGTGAAAAATCGTTTGGGAGGTGGTTGGTACAGGTTGTAGGGAGGTGGTTGGTACAGGTTGTAGGGAGGTGGTTGGTACAGGTTTTTCAATCGTCGGTTAAATTATGGGAATGGTTGTCACCACTATGCTAAGTACTGGGGGCGGGGGAGGTGTTTGTTGAGTTATTGGTGTTAAAGTCAGATAAGCATCCTCTTGCACAATGAGTGAAGGCGTTATGGGTATAGGTTTGCTGACATTAACATCCCTGTATAAGTCTTCATGATCGGTATCCATGTTGTCTTCTCCCCTATCCTCCTAATTCTTTTCAAGGTCTTCAAAGTTGAAATAATTTTCAATCTGTTCATCGTCTTGATTCAGTTGGCCTTCAGATTCCTTTTCCTTACGGATCTCCTCTTCCTCGTCTTCATCTGTATTATCGGGGTTTCCAAATTCTTCGTAAGCCAATTCTTAAGCTGTTTTGGACCAAGAGCCACCAGTTTTAGCAAGTGATTCCATATTACTCTTCTAAAGAACGATTTGGAGCTGTTTTGCTTCAGAAATAGTTTCCAGTGTTCGTTCTTCTTCATCCTCATCAAGAAGTTCCTCCTTGCCCTTGTCCTTAGCTTTAGCCTTTGAAGAAGATGTCTTTTGACGTTTAGAAATTGTTTTATTCCTCTTACCTTTTCCTTGTTGGGCTGAAGAATCTTCTTTTGACCAGTTTGCCTGGATTTTAATATCTCTAAGCATGACCTTATATGCCTGACTTTCCTTCATTCCCTCATTAATCATAGTGTCAGGAACTGGAGCTGGATGCAATGAATACTTAGTGGTTGGACTGTCAGTTTTCATGTGTTCCATAATGTAAAACCCCCAAATTTATACAACTCAATACAGCGGAAGACTAGTTGGTGTTACGGGATAGCACATTACTCACATCATAGACAACGCATAAAAATCACGTCGTTTAATAATAAATCATTTCCATTCATAAATATCAAAGTTACATTGGTCCCAAGTCATTATATTTCATACAAAGTTTTAGAAAGTATTTGAATGGAAAATATAGTTTAGGTGCGGGCCATGAATTCTTGTTGTCTTCCCGAGAATTACCATCAAGTACCTGAGATAAAACATGTTAAAAGAAAAGGTCAGCGATAACGCCGAGTGAATTCATAGAGTTTAATAAAATCCATCAATATAATATCAGTACAAAATTATTACTGAAAATCATCTTGTACAAATCATTTTAATAGGCCATAAAATAGCCAAAGTCATTTTATACAAATCTTTATCGAAAATCATAATATAGGCATTTGCCTTAAAAATCATTATACGAATCATTGTCGTTAAAAACACCATACAATACGTTTTGCAACGTTGTATAGATTAAATACAACCGTTATATGAATATGGTTATAAAAAGCCTTAAAAATCATTATACGAGCCAATGTCGTAAAAACGTCATACAATACGTCTTACGACGTTGTATGAAAATAAAAACCGTTATATGAATATGGTTATGAAAAGCCTTAAAAATCATTATACGAGCCAATGTCGTAAAAACATCATACAATACGTCTTACGACATTGTATGAAAATAAAAACCGTTATATGAATATGGTTATGAAAACCAAAACACAAACATAATATCAATAGTATGACCCAGTATTGCTAGTCCGGCAATACATCGTAATTCGGAGCTTCTAGTAGTATTTCGTTAGTTTTGGATTATTATAAGCCGCATGACATTGTTACCTTACTAAACCAACAACGGGTAGCTAACCCGATACCAATTTTGCCCATCTAAAGTTGCGTGTCGTCACAAAGGTCACGCTATGGAAATCTTCTCATACATAAATTCGCTTACCAATCAATGTGGCACGACGTGGATCAACCGTCAAGGCGCGAACTGGGGTGATCGTCCCCAAATAGTACTATTAAATGCATAAGCGTCTACCAAATCCCGGTAGTTCACAATTCATGCTAATGGGACTTTCAGTGACATAACCTACCTTTAATAATCCATTTAATTTCATCTATCGGGTCCTTTAATCATTTATCGGGTCATACAATCGGGTCATTCATTCATTCGGGTCCAAATCAATAAACAAACGATCGGGACAAATGGTGTCCTAATTTTATAAAAACTAACATGTTATCTCCCTCGCGGGTTTATAAAACATTTCATAAAAACATTTAAAAGAGTGCGAGGCTATGAACTCAAATTGATTTGGGAAGGCGGGTTATCGGCAATTCGGACGTACGGTACGTGCTTCAATCACCGAAACCTAGACAAATAATACTCGGTCTTAGACGTTTGTCCAATGACTTTATAAAAATATCAATTATGTATACATATGATGATTATATATATATATGATGATCAAGTGGGTTTACATATCCTCATTTACTCATTTTTTTGTGTTATGTGTCGATAACTTTTATACTAGTTTTCTCGTTTTATCTATTTACGTGTTTTAGGTCCAATAAGCCTATTATAAGTTCTTAACTTGTATTAATCCTTGTTACACTTATATTATCAGTATCAACACTTTACAAGTTGGGCCTAAAAGGGTTAAGTCCAATAATAAGTTTATAAGTGTTTTAGTCCATTTTTGTTGTATTATTAGTCCAATAACGTTAATTTAGTCCGTTAACGTCCGTATGTCCTATAGTTCGGGTTTTATCGGTTTTTACTTGTTATACATGTCTATATATCAGTATATAAGTTTTATAAAGTTTTCATTAGACGGGTCCAACCATCTAAGTTTTATTTAACAAAAACGTTAATTTTACGGTATTAGCCGAAAAAGTCGTAAAAATCATGTTTATAGTTTTATTACTTATAAAACTTAACAAGTTACCATTTTTATAATTTATACACTTATTCCACCTTTTACATATTTATATAAATAAGTTTTATAAGTTAGTGGGTTTTAATTTATATTTTATACTATTAAATTTTGAGTGCTTATATAATAGTATTATTCTTTAATTTCCAAAAATCTGATTTTTATCTTTACTTTCACCAAAACTGCCATATCTTGAGTTCTATATGGAGATAGAAGCTCAAATTTTTATCACATAAACTAAATGATATGTGCTACATTTAACTTAGATAAAGATACTGCCCATTTTAAGTTTATCATGCCTTAACAGTCCTTACAAAACTGCTTATTCAGATTAGACCACCTAACTTGTTTTGATCATATCTCACTCATTACTTTGATTCCATTGCATGGCCAACTCTCACATATGTAAAAGAGACATAGCTTACTGTAAATCCATTCTACTTCATCATTTTATCAGTTCATAACATGTTTCTTTACTGTTTTATACAGCCAACATTTTTAAGCAAGATTTTAGCTTTGTTCTTTATAGTTTTTCACCTTTTTAATCATGTTTATCAACACCAAATCCCCACATAACATTTTTATCATCATATAATCATCATATACATATACAATAGGAAATAAAATACATGTTTACATAATCAAAATAACAAGAAGATGAGGAGGACAATCTTTATACCACCATGATGATGTAGGTTGTGATCAAAACATGGAATTTGATGGAGAAACTTGTGCATAGCCAAGACCATCTTCAAGAATACCAATCTTCATCAAATCCTTGTGGAAAATCAGCCCTAATACTCCATGGAAATTCCTCCTTGGATGTTATAACTTGCACCAATCTTCATCTTTTTGAATGGAGATTAACATATGTCAATTATAACATATGTTTTGTGGTTAAATTTTGTATGAATGGTGGTGTTTGTGGAGCAAATGGGACGGCATCAATGGAGAGTAGAGAGGAAATTGAGAGTGGTTTTGCATGGTGGAAATGAGGAAATGGTAAGTTGCTAGTGGTTTTGATGGAAGGTACCTTCAAGTTGAAGCTAAAAATCGACAAGTGTTTAAGTTAGCAACCTCAAGATGACACCTCAAGGGTGTTAGCTAGTTTGGACCGGTTTTGAGTGGGGGTGGGACAAGTGTCCCACTTGTCTCATCCCCATTTATTTACGGGTACTCTTCGATTCCAGTTTCCTCGATTTGCGTTCCCTCGGGTCGTTTTACGAAAAACGTTTTTATAAATTATGAATCAACGACACAAAACGAATCTAATAAAAATTGTCTCATCAAAAACGGAGTTCGAAAACGTAAATACGTAATCCTAAGGTTTCCGGTTTAGTCGTAAAGGACGTTAAAATAAAATCGTAAGTCCTAGTCTCTTCTCATAAATTTGTGAGTTTATGAACCAACACAAATTTAAAACTCCAAAATAATATTCATGGACAAATTTATTTTTTTTGAAATGTCGGACTGTCACCAAAGACGGTGTATGTAAACGTAAGCAGGTAACGTTGAATCCTCCGGTTTAGACGTGTCGATGCTACTCCAAGACGTAAATCCAAATTTCTTCCCAAAAATAAGTGAGTTCATATTGTAACATTAAAATAATGTTTTTAAATAATATTCGAGAATAAAATATCAATCGTAAATTGACGATTGTCACAGCATTTACCCCTAAACAGGATCTTTGTCCTCAAAGATCATCTTACCTTACTACTCGCTTCTTATAGAGTTAAAGCCATGTGGGTATTTCCTCCACATTCGGTCCTTTCTCACAAGTGCAATTCATTATAATACGCGAGTTTCATCAAACATAACTACGGGAATAAGATCAGGCTTAATGTTGACTTACTTTCTCTATCCATGATGTTCACGGGTTTTTGATGAATGCAACTTTTCACCAATCTAAGCTCTACTAAGAATAATCAGATTCTAACTTGATAGATATTCCATCAAGTTCGATTTACGAAACATAATTTACGCAGTCCTTGAACTCCTAGGGTAGATCCAGCTTATATGCCTTTCAAACCAATCTTTCACATCATTTCAATGGTCCCAAACAACGGGGACTTATATCCCATGATTTGTCAGATCATGAATTCATTTTCCCAAGGTTAAAAATTATGGCATAACTTCGCTACCCATTTGGCACTTCAAGATCTACATTTCATATTCACATAACCTCTTGCCTACTACCGGTTGTCAATAATCAGATCCTAATTTCAATAATCATTTCAGATCTCGTGGGTCGGGTATTTTGTAAGGATAGGTTCGCCATCATAGGAAACCTTAAACCTAAAAGACATGTCCAACTCACAACGGGTGTATGTCGGGTGTCTTCATCTCAAATCTTGCTTACAGATGCTCTAAGATTTAGATCCTAGCAAGATTCGATCTCAATCCTAATACGATGATTATTAATGGTAATCCTTCCAAAGGAAAACGATTATACGGTTTATTACCAAAGGTCAATCATTCAAACATAAAACAACACTTATATTACTTTGTATCGTTACTTTACCTCGTCCCTTTGATTTGGGGTGGTACATAGTACTCTCATCAAGGTTCGTTCTCAATGATTTCTGAGCAAATCTCTAGAAATTCGATGCGAAGCGAGGATCTTGATGTAGATGATCGATACAAGCACACTATGTTTACATAACTCTTTTGCATTTATCATTAACAGGAATGATATTAGCAGATTTGGTCAGTCTGTCGACGATGACCCAAATCGAATCAAATTCAGATGATGACCTTTGCAATAGCTAGCCATTTACTAATGTATGAGGCGATGTCTGCCTTCATAATTGCCATTAGTACAACTTCTTCAGACAAAGATACTTTTAGTCAAAAATGACATACATATAATACTTATACTTACAAATTCCAACATAACTATATCTCACAATCCTCCATATTTAGACAACCACAAGTGGCCTTTAAAACATTTAACGCTATTGGCTTCTCAATTTTTAGTGGTTCATATTAGCCGCGAACCCCTTTTTTTATCTATATTATCCTTTTTACAAACATCGGTTATAATTTAAATTGTTCGGCAATTTATTTTGCACCTTCATTATTAAGAAATATATCCTAATTGGTTCTTTATCCATTTTATATAATATGTCAGTATCTATATTCACTTCTCATGATGATATAATTATCGTGTCCATAATTCACTCAGATATTCTTTCTATATTATACGTCAGTAATTACGTTCACCTTCCTGATGAAATAAATATCACAACCGTATTCATTCAAAATTCTTTCTTTATATCTTCTATGTTTTAGTTTCGTCTCATCTATCATTTTTTTATCAGTTTTGCTCAATCTGACGTTTTAAAGCGTCGATAATTATTACAACAAATTAAATAAATATTTAATTTTTATAAAACGTAAACACAAGTTTTTAAATTTTCTCAATTTGTCCAATTATATAAAATGTTCAAAAATAAATTTGAATTTAATTAACAAGATTTTTGGTTGATTTATCGAAAATAATTAATAATATTCATAAATGTTCGAAAAATCTTTGTTTATACTTTGGTCAAAGTTTTCTTAGTTGAAAAGCAAAAATTTTCGTTTCAAATTTCAAGTCATAACTTATATAGTTTCCTTAATTCTTCTTAAGTTAGAAGTATACACAAACATTTACCCCTAAACAGAAGTTTAGTTAAATGGTTTGTGTATAAGGGAATAATCCCTTAAAATCCTTTGTTAAAACATTTGTCAAAACATATTTCCATTTCTTTTTGGTAAAATCCAAAGTCTTAAAAGGGCTCTTAATTTTTGAAGAGTCAATTTATATTCCATTATCCTTTTAATCACATAGTCAAATCATGTAAAGGTTTAAGTTTTTAATCACGTGTTAATTATTCAAGGTACAGGTTTTTATCGTTCGGCCAATTCAGGGCAATCTATAAATGATAATCAACTCATTCTTATTCTTATAAACAAACAAATGGTCCTTAATGATCACGAGCATGAATTTATCAAATTACAGCCTACACACGAGATTCACCAAATTTATGAATACTACATGTGCATTAGTCAATCCAAACGACATCACGTGAAACTCATAATGTTCATTACAAGTAACGGATGTAGTGATTGGAATAGATAATCTTCTTCGCGGACGCGAAGTTGATAATAACCATACCGTGGATCAAATCTTTAAAACATACGCTAGAACCTTGTAAATGATCGAACAAATCTTCCATTTCGAGTTATGGATATCGTTTCCGATTGTCAATTTACTCAATTCACAGTAATCTATAAATATAAGGAATGATAACACCATAGCTCTTCAGGATGACAGGCTTGGTATAATAAAATCTTTCTCCGACAACTCTCTCAGTTGTACGGTAATTCGTTAAATTCAGATGGTGCTGACGTAAAGTGCACAAGCCACAAGTGCGGCATCGAAAATATAATCAATACCAATTTCAACTTGCCTTAGTGGCGAAAGTCTAGGTAATTCATCAACAATACTTACTAAAGTTTCAGATAACATAAACATCTTTTAATAAATTTATATTAGGTTCTTCTAGATTATAATATCTATGACTAATTCATAACCATTTACGGTATAATTCCAAGTCTAAATACAGGATATGGTCATCCACCAAGAATTATTTAGTTCACTTTTGATAATCAACATCTTATCTTTTAGGGAAATTCTACTCGAGTTCCCATCAATTAAGACAATGTCTTCATGTCATAATCAATCAATCCATTCTACTGGCACTATTAACTTTCCAGTTTCATTGCCGTCGATAAGATATGAACTTCTCAAAAGACTAATAATAATTCATAATCCTTCACAAATTCAGGGATATTAGGATACACAACTACTATTAAAAGAGTAACGTCAACGCATAATCTATGCGAGAGAATTTCAAATCAGATACAGATGAAAACATTTAACGAATATGAATATATCCCATGTTTTCTTAATTTGAGTACGCATTCGAAAGCTCCTCGGATCGTTACCCACGTCATTCAAATGAAATCAAATCAAAAGAAATGATATGAACGTCGATACATCCAGTCGGGTATCAACACTCGATAAGCAGATTGATGTTGAGTTTTTACCACCCTTTAGGAAAAGGATGACAAAAGTGGCAAGTATTAAGTGTCGGTTTAGGAAAACCAAGCACTAATGACCAATTAAGTTCGTTCTCAAGGAGGCTAGTGTGTTATGTGTGTAATGATATGGATTAATTTGTGATTATATTTGAGAAAGAAAAATAGAAAAGGGGTTAGAAGAGAATGACGGTTATCAAGACGGATTAAATTAATTCTAAAAAGGCGTACACGTAAAGTCGTAAAAACTACCAAAATTAAAATTTTAACCTAAAAATTTCTAAAAATTACCAAAAATCCCTAATAATATTCTAAGAGTTTACAAAAAATCAAAACTTGCAAAAACCTTTTAATTAATTAGATAATGACTTTTTAATGCTAATTAAAGCCCTAAAAATCAAAATTAATCATTAAAAAGCCCTAAACAAGATTTTCAAGTTTGTAAACCTCAAAAATACTCTAATTAAGCTAAAAACTATTTTTCAAAATTTTAAAACCAATTAAAACTATTTTTAAACAATTAAAAACTCCTAAAATCAATTAAATCTTAAATTAATTATAGAAAATAATTAAAAGACCTAAAAAATAATTGGAAAGTTGCAAAAATCCTAATTAAGTGTTTAGAACCTAGGAAAAATATAAAAACCTAGAAAATCAGACTTTTAATTTTTAATAATAAAATAATATTAAAATAATATTAAAAATCTAAAAATTATAAAAAATTCTAAAAACCTGCAAACTAGCTTAATTTAACCTAAATAACTCAGAAATGAAAGTGAAATTACTTAAATACCCCTATTGGGCCTAGAAAATGGGCCAAACCCAAAACAGTCCCTTATTGGGCTTAATTAAGGCCCAATAAGAAAAAGTGTTCAAATTAAGCCCAAAAAGCACAGGTTGACTCAAAATTTGATTTTAAACAACTTTTTCCAAAGGCCCAAAAGCTGAAAATGTGAAATAAGCTAACTTATAATAAGCAGCTTATTCTTAATGGGCTTTTTGGCCCATTAAGCCATAAGCTGATGCCATAAGCTAAAATTTAACACACAACCTTCTTTTGACCTAACAAAGACTTCTGCAAAAAGAATATTCAAATAAGCCCACTTAATAAGCCAGATACAAGTCACAAACTTATTCACAAAATGACAAAATAGTCGTTTTTATGATCTAGACCACCTCAGAAGCTGATTCAAGTTGCAAAATGTTTCTTTTGACAAAACTAAGCTTAAAAACCAAAGACATTTCAAATAAGCACTCTCAATAAGCTGGAAAATCAAATAAGCACTTATGTTAAAAGTCAAACAAGTTGGTTTTCTAGTAAAAAGTCAAAGTCAAAGTCTCATAAGCTCCAGTTCACTTAAATGGGTCAAATAATGAAGATCTATCACAAAAAATAAGTTGTTGCAAGTCAGAATAAGCTAGAATAGCTTATTGATAAGCTGATGACAAAATTGCACTAGCAGGGGCTAGTTTTGGATGTTGAGCAGTGGAAACTTTTTCCACTGCTTGACTATTTTGACTTTTTGTCTTTAGTGACTTTTTTGGAGATTCAGATTTCACAAAGGCACCCAAATGATCTTTGGATCAAAAGGAGTCAATAACAATCAAAATAACACAATCACTAACACCCCATTGATACAGTTAAATCAATCAATCACCAGACATTGCACAGACATGAACAATAAGCAGTTTAGCACTTAAGAGCAGTTTTAGCACAAATCAGCCAGCCAAATTCAACCAAATGCACACAAAAGCTATAATAAACTCCAATAAGCAAGTCTAAACAGGTTTCATGCACTGGTTCAAAGAATTAAGCAAGATTCAAGCAATGAAAGTTACTGATGAACACTAAAACATGCAGTTTTCTACTCTTGCTGATGTATTTGACACACAAGCCAATTTCAACACCTCAAATCTTTCAAACAGGTTATATTAACTTTGTTTAAACCAATTTTATCCCTAAGCATGCATACACACTAAGTGTTCCCAAAATCCTAGGTCAAAACAAGCAGAAACAAGGTCTATATAGCAGATTGATTAATTCAAGTGTTCAAACCCAAAAACTTGCAGCAAAACACTCTCAAACAAAGGTATAGCAGATACAAAGCATAAACAACAACTTCCCTTAACACAATAACAAGTTAAAAGCATAAACCAGTAGACCCAAACACCCCTTTAACTCTTTCAAATCAAAATTTTCAAAAGCACAATGAGATTTCAGGCCAACCAAGCATCAATTAACACTAAAAGAAGTATAATAAACAGATTCAAGCAAGAACAAGCCACAAAATTCACAAGAACAACAGTTTCATACAAATAACACCAAAAATCACAATTTAAGCAGATTTGGAGATTAAGTATGCAAACCTCATGGATGTACATCCACACCCACGAATTTTGAGCTTATGTGCTAGCAAGAACAAGCACAAGCTTCCACAATAAGCCTGCTAAGATTGAACAAGGGTTAAGCACAATATCATAAAAATCAGAAACTTTGGAAAACTTCATTAATGCAAACTTGTTACCCTAAACTTGATTATCCCCAAGTTATAAGCCTCACCACACCTTAACCAACTCAGTTAGGATGCTATGATCAGCCCTATAGCCCAAGAATTCCAAGATTGGAACAAGACTTAGCAAAATATCAAGAAAATGAGGAAATATGCAAACATTTGCACACTCCTCTTTTGAAAACAGGTTTTGAACTTTTAGAACTAACAAGCATATAACAAATGAAAGCAGTAAACAAGATTGGCCAATGACTTTTCTTCAAGATTTCAAACTCAATTTCATTAACTTAGAAATAGGATTTACAGAAACTTGAACCAAGGAAAAATCAAAAGCAAACGTTTAATGAAGCACCCTAAGGCCTTTATATAGGCATACAAATGACTAAGGAACAGCTAAAAACTAAAAACCCTAATGGTTGAAGTTCCAAAAATGCCCTCTTGAATTTGAACTCAAATGCTTCATGTGACTGATTCTTGGACGTATGTGAAGTAGATAGCTGTTGAAATTTGATCCAAGGGCTCAAACAAAGCTTAAAATGTAAGCTTGTATCTGGATGGTTGATTCTCTGGCTGGTTTTGGCAGTTTCCCCAAAAGTGTGTAGCAAGGGTTTATCATGTGAGCATATGAGTGACATGGCAAGGGTTTTTGAAGTGGAGATATGTTCATGACAAGCTTAATCACTAATCTGGACGATTTGGTGGTTTAATTTTGGCTTAAACACAAATACCCAATTTGTGTTCATGTGTGAATAGTGGGTGTATTTGATCCAGATTAATGTTTAAAAATGTGTTAGGCGCCCAAATTTAACTTAATAAATTAAGTTGTTAATCCGGTTGTGAGTGGATGATGATGTGGAGGATTGGGGCACGTGGCAGCTTGTCACTGGTCTAGGTATCTTCTTTGTCTGGCCCAATATTACCCCCTTTCTTTCTTCTTCTTGCCACTTTGTAAATAAATAGCCCAAAACTCGTTTCCTTTGTTATTGAAGTTTCAAACTTCACACTTTTGCCCCAAAAAGTTTTGTAAAATGATTTCAGGGGTATTTCTTGCCATTTTTGCATTCTTGAAGGACTGATTTGGTATTTTCTTCAATGATAATGGTCTAGACTTGTTTAATTGACATTTTGGAGGACTGAAATTGCCAAGTCTTGATGATTGAGGGACCATTTTTGCCAAATGTTGAAAGTTGAGGGTCCTTTTTGTAATTTTGAGATTTTCAAAGGACCAAACTTGTCATTTCTTGTACTTTGAAGGACTTCATGATGTATTTGACTTTGTGGATGATATTGGTAGACAATTTAGCTTTGTTGAGGGGCTAAACTTGCCAAATCTTTAAAGTTAAAGGTCCTTTTTGTAATTTTGACAAACTTTAGGGACCAAACTTGTAATTATGAGTATACAAGGGTATCAAGTGTCAATTCTTCATAATTGGAGGACCCTTCTTCATAATTCTTCAAATCTTCAAGGGTTGATCTTGGGAAAGTCTTCATTAGGGCTTGGTTCATTGTGCGGCTTCGTTTCCCGTGTTCGTTTTTGCATGATTCTTGTGATCTTTTGTCATTTTCTCAATATCCGTACCTAAAATACACAAGCAACAAACACAAGCATATATTTGGGTTTTTTGATGATATTTAATGCATTTTAAGCCCTTTTTGGAAGATGAGACTATGTATAAAAGCAGTCTCATCACTCCCCCATACTAAACCATTGCCGTGCCCTCACGCAATGCTAGAATAAAGTATCAAAGCATCTCCAAAATTCATTCTATTCACTTATTGAACGATAAACTAGCTACACTACTAATATTACTACTACTTGTGTTATAGAAATAATGTATGATTTTCATCGCAAAATGGGACGTTTAGGTTCATAGAATAAGAACACGTGAATGCTTCGTTAGAAATAATTTCATCGTCCTCGATTTTCACCCCAATTCCATGCTAAGCGTGCAACGAGATCATTGTCATTATAAGTTAGTAATGCTAACACTACTCAAATGCCCTAATCACGTACTTATCCTCCCATTATTCCTAAGTGGTATCTCTTATATTTTATGATGTCTTGAATGTTTCACGAGGATACATTGTTTGACTTATGCGATAATAGAGATTTAGGTCTAAAAATAGAGTCCTAACGGTGTAACTAAGACCATCAAATCAATAACCCCTCCTAATAGACGACGATGTTAAAAAATTAAGTCAACAAGAAGAATCGATAAACACGGTTTTATGACGGTTTTGAACATGAGACTTATTACCAAGACTTTTATACGCCCCCTAACGGAAGGGCCTTATTATCTTTGGTTTACCTCCATCTTTTATTCAACTTCGCCATGAAGCTTTTATTATGACTTCGGTCTTGCCTTGCCTTTTATTATCCGCCTCATCGGTGGTTTTATTAGCCAAAGACGTATATCCTCACGCAAAGGCGAATTTTGGATCTTTAAAGCTTCGAAGATTAAGGCTTGATTTACTTTCAATTTTTGCATAGATTTTTCGGCCTTGTGGGGCTTCAAATTGTTTGCTTGATTTAGGTGAGCACTTGAAATCTTATTATTGGGTGAAGCTTTCGATTATTAGGGTGCCAATACTTCAAAACCGTGACGCTGGCGATACCTTAATGTCTTCCCAATTTAATTACACGGAAGCTACTAGAAAAGACTAGAAACCCAACAATCCTAACTAAACCGCTAAGTCAATATTTATTAAGCAAAAAATATTTACATGCGAAGGGAGAATAAGCAAACAACGAGAACACATGAGTTTTTGAAAGAATTCGAGTACTCTACGTTTAGCATAGTAACTTATAATTAACTCTATTATTTCTCGTCCTCATTTAAGAGACTTAGCCTAATGTGTAGTTAAGGAATCAAAGCTAAGTGCTCAACACGCACGGTCGAGTAAAAAATTACTCTTATTCTCGCCATCGGAAAATCTACATTCGTGTCTTCAAACACTTATAAAACATTAGAAAAATTTAAAATTTGGGCTATTTTTAGCCTTATTTTGCAACAAAAACGATAAACAAAACATAAACTTTGGAAAGCGTGAAGGTTTGGCAAGGCAAGTATCTATTCACCCCCCCATACTAAAGTTAAACATTGTCCTCAATGTTTCGAGTCTAGGGGTGCAAACACCCCCATACTAGAGACGTAGTCGAATGCCTAATCTAGCATGGAAAGGGTGTAACCAATAAGTAATAGCCGTTTATGAAGTGTGCTAAAAACCTAAGGTTAGAACATAAAAGGATATATCATATGGATATTGGGAAAGGTCTCCAAAGCAAACGATCGAGTGCTCCCATAAAACGAACACGAGAGGCTCCAATCGTGAAGATCATGATCTAAAAACCACATATCACAAACAACCATGGAACAAAGGTTGGAAGGGCACAAATCCCCACACGTAAGCTACATTAGACTAAGAAAGCGATAATATGTACATAGGATAAGCATGGGACTCCCCCACGAGGCTCCTCGTTTTTGATTACCGAGTCATGAGCTCGACTCGATCCCCTCAATACTAATTATCATTGGGGAAAGTGATTTGGTCGAGGTAGTTCAAGGATGGAACTTCCCCGCCAAAGTAGTGCTTCAACCTATGTCCATTCACCTTGAAGTTAGGACCATCATCTTGAGCTAGCTCGATGGTCACATACGGAAACACTTGAGTCACGGTGAATGGACCGGACCAACGGGATTTCAATTTACTGGAAAAAAATTTTAGTCTTAATTTAAAAGTAAAACTTGATCCCCAATGTTAAAAACCCGGTTTTTAATTTTAGAATCATGCAACTTTTTAGTTTTCACTTTGTAAATCAATGAATTTTCATAAACAATATCCCTCAATTCATCCAATTCATCCAATTGCATTTTTTGGTGTTTTCCCGCGGTCTCCATATCATCATTACAATGCTTTAGGGCCCAATAAGCCTTGTGTTCTAACTCGATAGGCAAATGACAATTCTTTCCATACACAAGCTTATAGGGAGTGCACCCAATGGGTGTCGTATGAGCGGTCCTAAAGGCCCATAAAGCATCGTCTAACTTATCCGACCAAGATTGTCGGTTTTCCCCTACGGATCTCTCCAAGATCCTCTTCAAAGCTCGGTTTGAAACCTCGACTTGCCCACTCGTTTGTGGGTGATAAGCCGTAGAAAGACGATGTGTAACCCCATATTTCCTTAAGACTCTTTCGAATTGGTCATTACAAAAATGGGTTCCACGATCGCTTATGATCGCACGAGGGGTTCCAAACCGAGCAAACAAGCTTTTCAAGAACTTAACTACCACACGAGCATCATTAGTGGGCAAGGCCTTCGCCTCCACCCATTTAGATAGGTAGTCAACCGCAACGAGAATGTACTTATTACCACGAGATGATGGGAACGGCCCCATAAAGTCTATGCCCCAAACGTCAAAGATCTCACATACTTGAATGATATTTTGTGGCATTTCATCTTTTTGTGAGGCTTTTCCTTGTCGTTGGCATGCATCACACGACTTCACAAGATCTTGTGCATCTCGGTAAATAGTAGGCCAAAAGAAGCCGGCATCAAACACCTTTTTAGCCGTGAGATTAGCACCGTGGTGACCACCAGTGGGTCCCTCATGGCAAGCTCTAAGGATGTTAGAAGCTTCGGTGCCAAATACATAACGTCGGATGATTTGATCCGCACAAGTTCGAAACAAGTAAGGGTCGTTCCAAAAGTAGAACTTGACGTCACGAAAGAATTTTCGTTTTTATTGAGTCGTCATACCCTTAACGATGAAGTTACCCGCATGGTAATTTGCAAAATCCGCAAACCATGGGGTGGAAGAATCAAGCTTAGAATTCACTACACCAATTGTCTCGAGCGGAAATGTTTTGGTGATTTCCTCAGGCTCTTAAACACTTTGGTGAGGATCTTCCAAACGAGAAAGATGATCGGCCGCTAGATTCTCGGCTCCTTTTTTGTCAACGATTTTGTGATCAAATTCTTGAAGGAGGAGAATCCAACGAAGTAATCTCGGTTTTGCATCTTGTTTAGCCATGAGATACTTGATAGCCGAATGGTCCGTATACACTATGCATTTCGTCAAGACGAGATAAGGTCGGAATTTCTCAAATGCATACACCACGGCAAGGAACTCCTTTTCCGTTGTAGTGTATTTTAGTTGAGCCTCGGTCATCGTCTTGCTAGCATAGTGAATAGGCAAGAAGTGCTTATCATGACGTTGCCCCAAAACGGCCCCAATGGCGTAATCACTATCACACATGAGCTCATAGGGGAGGTTCCAATTGGGAGCAACAAGAATGGGAGCTTCGGTAAGTTTCCTCTTAAGGATTTCAAAGGCTCGTACCCAATCTTCGTCAAAGACAAAACGTGCCTCTTTTTCAAGAAGATGTGTAATGGGTCGAGAAATCTTTGAAAAATCCTTGATGAATCGACGATAAAAGCCCGCGTGGCCTAGGAAACTCCTAACTCCCTTAACGGTTTTGGGATGAGGTAATTTGGCGATGACGTCTACCTTAGCTTGATCTACCTCAATCCCCGCTTTCGAGACCTTGTGCCCTAAGACGATTCCACTCCTAACCATAAAATGACACTTTTCCCAATTGAGCACAAGGTTGGTTTCCTCACAACGTTTCAACATTCTCTCAAGGTTCGACAAACACGAAGTGAACGAATTACCAAACACGGAAAAGTCATCCATGAAGACTTCCATCGTCTTCTCGATCATGTCATGAAAAATAGCCATCATGCACCTTTGAAAGGTTCCCGGTGCATTACAAAGTCCGAATGGCATTCTACGATAGGCAAACGTTCCATATGGACACGTAAACGTAGTTTTTTCTTGATCACGAGGATCGATGGGAATTTGGAAGTAACCGGAAAAACCATCTAAAAAGAAATAGAAATCGTTTCCCGCAAGACGCTCCAACATTTGGTCCATGAAGGGCAAGGGAAAATGGTCTTTTCGAGTGGCTTCATTCAACTTTCGATAGTCAATGCACACTCTCCATCCGGTCACGAGTCTAGTGGGAATCAACTCGTTGGCATCGTTTGGCACAACGGTCATCCCTCCCTTTTTAGGGACACAATGAATAGGACTCACCCAAGGGCTATCGAAAATAGGGTAAATCATTCCCGCGTCAAGGAGTTTAAGGACCTCCTTTTTGATGACGTCGTGAATTTTGGGGTTCACCCTCCTTTGACTTTGGATTCTTGGCTTGAAATCCTCCTCCATTAAGATTTTGTGGGTACAAAACTTGGGATCGATTCCCTTAATGTCGGATAACTTCCACGCAATCGCCCCTTTGTGGTCCTTAAGAACATCGACAAGTGCGGTTTTTTCATCATTCGAAAGATCCTTCGCAATAATAACCGGCAACTTGTCGTCCTCCTCCAAATAGACATATTCGAGGTGAGGAGGTAAATCTTTCAACTCGAGGATAGGTGGTTCCTAAAGTGAAGATTTGGGCTCGATGCTCATAACCTCCTCGGGTGGAGGAAATGGGAAATCGTTAAGAAATTCCTTGATAATCGAGAAGTCCTCATCGTTGTCGAGGTCTTCGTCACAAGTACGTGGAACATTGCATTCTTCCAACGTAAAACCACCACCTTCAAAAGGAGTGAAGGTTGGTGTCGAATTATCAAGAATTGGATCCAACATAGTGGGATTGCCACTAGTTTCTTCATCACCAAAACCTAGAACTTCTTGTGAAAATTCCTCGCAAACCACGTCAATCATATCAACGAGGTTTATGGTTGCAACGGAATAAACATGAGAAATTTGAGAGTTTTGAGTTGCGTTTATAACAAGTTCCTCGTCGTTGAAACGTAAGGTGATCTTTCTAGCATGAACATCAATCAAAGTCATAGACGTATCTAAAAACGAACGACCTAAAATGAGAGGAACTTGAGGATCCGTGGGGATATCAACAACAATGAAGTCTACGGGATAGTAGAACTTCCCCACTTTCACAAAAACGTCTTCCGCCAAACCACATGCGGGAATTGTGGAATGGTCGGCCAACTCGATAGACATTAGTGAAGGAGTAAGATTAGGAAGATTGAGCGACTTGAAGATTGCAAGTGGCATCAAGTTAATGCTAGCACCAAGATCGGCCAAGGCGAAGCATTCTTCCATGTCTTGGATTGCACAAGGGATCAAAAATTTACCGGGATCACCGACTTTTTGAGGTATGCGATTAAGATAAACCGACGAACAACTAGACAATTGGTGCAATTTCTCCTTGTTGTTCAACATACTCTTAAAGTTAGCGGCAAATCGAGGCATCATGACCAAAGCATCGGCGAAACTCACATTAAGGTGCAAATCACGAAACATTTTCATAAAAAGCTCAAATTGATAATTGTCGCGCTCTTGACGTTTCTCCTTCCTAAGTCTCGATGGATAGGGCAAAGGTGGTGTGGGTTGAGGCATAGTAGGCATAGCCTTTGGAATCTCGGGTTCCAATGATGGTAATGGGTCAACCGTAGGTGTGGCATGAGCGGTACTTCGTGGGATTGGGACATGCTCCTTTTGGACCACCACCTCGGGTTCTTCCTCAATTGCTTCCTCCGTAGGAGCAATTGGTTGAGGAATCGGCTCCTTAAGTGTCTTACCACTACGTGTGGTAATCACTTTCATCTCACCCTTAGGGTTGGATATGGTGTTGCTAGGAAGACCACTTGACGACGGTTTACACATTATTGCCTCAAACATAGACGAGATTTTATCTTCAAAATTAGATTGCCTCAATACGGCTTCGGTTTGCCTTTTCTCAGCCTTAAGCATCTCTTGTTTAATCTCATGTTGCCCTTGTTCCATCTTTTGTTGGTTTTGTTGTAACCTAGTGACATTTCCTTCCATCTTGTTGGTGTGGATTTTAAGTTCATTAGCTAACTCATTTTTCAACTCTTTCTTCAAGTCGTTCTTAAACTCGGATCTTAGGCTAATGATTTCTCTTTGTATGTTGTCAAACCTAGCATCATTCCCACTAGCATATTCAACAAACTCACTTGGAAGATCTTTCAATGTTTGCAAACTTTTGTTGTTATTTTGAAAATCATTTTTGTTTGAAACTTGATTATTAGCCCCTTGATTCCCATAGTTTCCCTTGTTGTAATTGTTCTTAAAACCAACTTGATTGTTGCGATAGTTGTTAGCATTTTGATTTGAACCAAAACCCGGTGGAGTCATTTGATTAGAGCGGGAAACTTGACCGTTTTGGTTGTAATTTCCCGTGGCCGCGAAGGCACTCGAAGTGTTACCACCGTTGGTAATGCACTCGGAGAAATCATGACCACCACCACAATACATGCAAGAAACCTCAACCGCTTTAGCCGTAGCGGGAGCACTTGGTTCACCAACTTTAAACTCAATCAAAAGTCCTTTCAACTTATCAAAAATCTTGTTTTCCAAGTTTACCTCAATTTGGCAAGCATCGATGGTATTAGACAAAGAAGGTGAAGCCGAAGACGAAGCCTTACGAACACTAGACGTGCTACGAGGACTATACACCTTAGATCTATTTTCAATTATCACCAAAGCTTCCTCAACCGTTTTACACAAAAAATTACCACCCGCGGCGGCATTCAAATAATCCCTTTCATGATCATTAAGTCCATTGTAAAACGTGTCTATTTGATGCAAATCGGAAAAACGGTGATGAGGACATTCATGTAACATTTCCTTAAACCTATTCCAAGCCGTTGAAAAACATTCATTAAATTCTTGTGAAAACTTTGAAATCTCGTTTTTCAAGTGCGTAGCCTTAGAGGGCGGAAAAAATTAGTTCACAAACTTAGACATGAGATCCTTCCACGTCAATAAAGAATTGGGTGGCTCTTTCTCTAACCAAATTTTTGCGGGCCCCGCTAAGGAATACGGAAAAAGCATCATCTTAATCGAGTCGTTAGAGACATCCTTAAACTTGCAAGTAGCGGTAAGACGATTGAATTGGCGGATATGGTTGTGTGGATTGTCCTTCTCATCACCATGGAATTTGTTGTTTTGAATCATGGACAACAAACCCGTCTTAACCTCAAAATTCTCCGCAAGGATTGCGGGAATCACAATAGCCTCTCCATAACCCTCGGTGGGTGCTTGAAGTAACTCCATCATAGTTCGATTCGCCATGGTTGGTGCTTCTCTTACAATGGGTTCGTCAATAGGAGACTCCTCACTAGAATTGTTGGGAGTGGGAGTTTTGTTCTTTCGTTTACGTGCACGTCTTGCTTGATTTCGAGTTAGCATAAACGTCACGTACAACGAGGGGACGAGCAAAGAAGATTCTTTTTGGTGTTTTGTATTTTTTAATTTTTTTTGTGGTTTTTGATTGTATTAACCTTTTTGGAAGTTGGTGAAATGTATTAAGTAGACAAAAATCTACAAATCTCCTCCTTAATCAAATCTCTCGATTAAAGAAGCCTAAAGGAATGAAAACGATCACGTGAAGTGAACGCCTTCGATGACTTTAGAACGATGGTGGAACACCAAATCGTTCAAGAGGGTTTAATCAATAGAAACCAAGAAAATATATATGATACTTAGTAATACTTTGGGCGGCAAAACCCTCGATTCACTCTCACAATCAAATACTCACAAGCATGCGGGGAAACGAGGCGGCGCGAAGCACTTAAGAGCCTTTTTCCTTAGGATATATTTTATAATATCCGCCTTATACCCACCTTATAGTTTGTATTTTCAAGATTAAGCTTCACGAAAGTATTTATCTATTTTTGCCTTTTTCTTTGGTTTGAGATTCGAATACAATGATTGGGTAATGACCTCCCAAGTCAAGGTTGTGATTTCTCACGTATTTGGAGTACTTGTATCTTTATTGTTCTACGTATACAATATAGTAATAATATTCACACAAAAACCGAAAAACGATAATACGTATTAGTAGAGTGCTACTAATACAAATACTAATTATGGTTAGTATAAAAACAACAATGCCAAATCAAAACACAACACGCCTCCTCGGCAGCGGCGCCAAAATGATGTTGAGTTTTTACCACCCTTTAGGAAAAGGATGACAAAAGTGGCAAGTATTAAGTGTCGGTTTAGGAAAACCAAGCACTAATGACCAATTAAGTTCGTTCTCAAGGAGGCTAGTGTGTTATGTGTGTAATGATATGGATTAATTTGTGATTATATTTGAGAAAGAAAAATAGAAAAGGGGTTAGAAGAGAATGACGGTTATCAAGACGGATTAAATTAATTCTAAAAAGGCGTACACGTAAAGTCGTAAAAACTACCAAAATTAAAATTTAAACCTAAAAATTTCTAAAAATTACCAAAAATCCCTAATAATATTCTAAGAGTTTACAAAAAATCAAAACTTGCAAAAACCTTTTAATTAATTAGATAATGACTTTTTAATGCTAATTAAAACCCTAAAAATCAAAATTAATCATTAAAAAGCCCTAAACAAGATTTTCAAGTTTGTAAACCTCAAAAATACTCTAATTAAGCTAAAAACTATTTTTCAAAATTTTAAAACCAATTAAAACTATTTTTAAACAATTAAAAACTCCTAAAATCAATTAAATCTTAAATTAATTATAGAAAATAATTAAAAGACCTAAAAAATAATTGGAAAGTTGCAAAAATCCTAATTAAGTGTTTAGAACCTAGGAAAAATATAAAAACCTAGAAAATCAGACTTTTAATTTTTAATAATAAAATAATATTAAAATAATATTAAAAATCCAAAAATTATAAAAAATTCTAAAAACTTGCAAACTAGCTTAATTTAACCTAAATAACTCAGAAATGAAAGTGAAATTACCTAAATACCCCTATTGGGCCTAGAAAATGGGCCAAACCCAAAACAGTCCCTTATTGGGCTTAATTAAGGCCCAATAAGAAAAAGTGTTCAAATTAAGCCCAAAAAGCACAGGTTGACTCAAAATTTGATTTTAAACAACTTTTTCCAAAGGCCCAAAAGCTGAAAATGTGAAATGAGCTAACTTATAATAAGTAGCTTATTCTTAATGGGCTTTTTGGCCCATTAAGCCATAAGCTGATGCCATAAGCTAAAATTTAACACACAACCTTCTTTTGACCTAACAAAGACTTCTGCAAAAAGAATTTTCAAATAAGCCCACTTAATAAGCCAGAAACAAGTCACAAACTTATTCACAAAACGACAAAATAGTCGTTTTTATGATCTAGACCACCTCAGAAGCTGATTCAAGTTGCAAAATGTTTCTTTTGACAAAACTAAGCTTAAAAACCAAAGACCTTTCAAATAAGCACACTCAATAAGCTGGAAAATCAAATAAGCACTTATGTTAAAAGTCAAACAAGTTGGTTTTCTAGTAAAAAGTCAAAGTCAAAGTCTCATAAGCTCCAGTTCACTTAAACGGGTCAAATAATGAAGATCTATCACAAAAAATAAGTTGTTGCAAGTCAGAATAAGCTAGAATAGCTTATTGATAAGCTGATGACAAAATTGCACTAGCAGGGGCTAGTTTTGGATGTTGAGCAGTGGAAACTTTTTCCACTGCTTGACTACTTTGACTTTTTGTCTTTAGTGACTTTTTTGGAGATTCAGATTTCACAAAGGCACCCAAATTATCTTTGGATCAAAAGGAGTCAATCACAATCAAAATAAAACAATCACTAACACCCAGTTGATACAGTTAAATCAATCAATCACCAGACATTGCACAGACATGAACAATAAGCAGTTTAGCACTTAAGAGCAGTTTTAGCACAAATCAGCCAGCCAAATTCAACCAAATGCACACAAAAGCTATAATAAACTCCAATAAGCAAGTCTAAACAGGTTTCATGCACTGGTTCAAAGAATTAAGCAAGATTCAAGCAATGAAAGTTACTGATGAACACTAACACATGCAGTTTTCTACTCTTGCTGATGTATTTGACACACAAGCCAATTTCAACACCTCAAATCTTTCAAACAGGTTATATTAACTTTGTTTAAACCACTTTTATCCCTAAGCATGCATACACACTAAGTGTTCCCAAAATCCTAGGTCAAAACAAGCAGAAACAAGGTCTATATAGCAAATTGATTAATTCAAGTGTTCAATCCCAAAAACTTGCAGCAAAACACTCTCAAACAAAGGTATAGCAGATACAAAGCATAAACAACAACTTCCCTTAACACAATAACAAGTTACAAGCATAAACTAGTAGACCCAAACACCCCTTTAACTCTTTCAAATCAAAATTTTCAAAAGCACAATGAGATTTCAGGCCAACCAAGCATCAATTAACACTAAAACAAGTATAATAAACAGATTCAAGCAAGAACAAGCCACAAAATTCACAAGAACAACAGTTTCATACAAATATCACCAAAAATCACAATTTAAGCAGATTTGGAGATTAAGTATGTAAACCTCATGGATGTACATCCACACCCACGAATTTTGAGCTTATGTGCTAGCAAGAACAAGCACAAGCTTCCACAATAAGCCTGCTAAGATTGAACAAGGGTTAAGCACAATATCATAAAAATCAGAAACTTTGGAAAACTTCATTAATGCAAACTTGTTACCCCACACTTGATTATCCCCAAGTTATAAGCCTCACCACACCTTAACCAACTCAGTTAGGATGCTATGATCAGCCCTATAGCCCAAGAATTCCAAGATTGGAACAAGACTTAGCAAAATATCAAGAAAATGAGGAAATATGCAAACATTTGCACACTCCTCTTTTGAAAACAGGTTTTGAACTTTTAGAACTAACAAGCATATAACAAATGAAAGCAGTAAACAAGATTGGCCAATGACTTTTCTTCAAGATTTCAAACTCAATTTCATTAACTTAGAAATAGGATTTACAGAAACTTGAACCAAGGAAAAATCAAAAGCAAACGTTTAATGAAGCACCCTAAGGCCTTTATATAGGCATACAAATGACTAAGGAACAGCTAAAAACTAAAAACCCTAATGGTTGAAGTTCCAAAAATGCCCTCTTGAATTTGAACTCAAATGCTTCATGTGACTGATTCTTGGACGTATGTGAAGTAGATAGCTGTTGAAATTTGATCCAAGGGCTCAAACAAAGCTTAAAATGTAAGCTTGTATCTGGATGGTTGATTCTCTGGCTGGTTTTGGCAGTTTCCCCAAAAGTGTGTAGCAAGGGTTTATCATGTGAGCATATGAGTGACGTGGCAAGGGTTTTTGAAGTGGAGATATGTTCTTGACAAGCTTAATCACTAATCTGGACGATTTGGTGGTTTAATTTTTGCTTAAACACAAATACCCAATTTGTGTTCATGTGTGAATAGTGGGTGTATTTGATCCAGATTAATGTTTAAAAATGTGTTAGGCGCCCAAATTTAACTTAATAAATTAAGTTGTTAATCCGGTTGTGAGTGGATGATGATGTGGAGGATTGGTGGAATGGGATTGGTGGGTTTGAGTGAGTGGGGCACGTGGCAGCTTGTCACTGGTCTAGGTATCTTCTTTGTCTGGCCCAATATTACCCCCTTTCTTTCTTCTTCTTTCCACTTTGTAAATAAATAGCTTAAAACTCGTTTCCTTTGTTATTGAAGTTTCAAACTTCACACTTTTGCCCCAAAAAGTTTTGTAAAATGATTTCAGGGGTATTTCTTGCCATTTTTGCATTCTTGAAGGACTGATTTGGTATTTTATTCAATGATAATGGTCTAGACTTGTTTAATTGACATTTTGGAGGACTGAAATTGCCAAGTCTTGATGATTGAGGGACCATTTTTGCCAAATGTTGAAAGTTGAGGGTCCTTTTTGTAATTTTGAGATTTTCAAAGGACCATACTTGTCATTTCTTGTACTTTAAAGGACTTCATGATGTATTTGACTTTGTGGATGATATTGGTTGACAATTTAGCTTTGTTGAGGGGCTAAACTTGCCAAATCTTCAAAGTTAAGGGTCCTTTTTGTAATTTTGACAAACTTTAGGGACCAAACTTGTAATTATGAGGATACAAGGGTATAAAGTGTCAATTCTTCATAATTGGAGGACCCTTCTTCATAATTCTTCAAATCTTCAAGGGTTGATCTTGGGAAAGTCTTCATTAGGGCTTGGTTCATTGTGCGGCTTCATTTCCCGTGTTCGTTTTTGCATGATTCTTGTGATCTTTTGTCATTTTCTCAATATCCGTACCTAAAATACACAAGCAACAAACACAAGCATATATTTGGGTATTTTGATGATATTTAATGCATTTTAAGCCCTTTTTGGAAGATGAGACTATGTATAAAAGCAGTCTCATCACAGATACTTTTCTTAAGAATCTCACTACGGGAAAATTAGACAAGAAGATATTGTCAATTGTCAAATAAGACAATTTCCACAGATGAGTAAATTCAACTCAGAAGAATAGATGCTACAGGTACATGTGTAGGTGTCCCTAACACTATGTCCTTATTTTTCACTTCTTGCAGATCTCATAAATTTTAATCTTTCACAATCTTCAAAGAAAATTTAGTGTTTATTAATCAGTTTTATGGTGACTACTAATCAGCCTTGCATGGTCCATTCTAAATTGTATGTAGGCGCGCAACTATATACAATTTCAAGATTAACGATGCAATACTCAGTTCGTCAAAATTTTATCATCATGTTTATAATAAAAACATTTTCACGCTTAATTCTTAAATAAAAATCAAAAATAAATTTACTAAGATTTTCTTTATTATGAAAACAATTAAGTTTTCCAAGGTGTTTTGTAAACAACCTCATTTCGATAACAATCACTTGTAAATCTCACTTTGAATAATCCTTATTGTGTTGAAAATTAAATTTTCTCAAAGGATACCGTTTTAACTTTATAAAAACAATTAGTGATCTGCAAAAGAGTGATGAAAGTTTGTTCACCAAGAATTAACTACGATATGATAGGAAATGAGCTTAGCCAATTAATCATGAGGTTCATGATCTCGATGGCACTCAAAAGAATAATTCACAATGTAACTCAAATCAAGATGAGTACTTGTTCAATGGTTACATCAATAATGCGAGCATTAGGAAGAAGCAAGAAAAGATAGATAACATCGATACATGTAGAATTTAGCAATCAAAGGTAGTCTTTTCACTAATCACAAACAAGTCAAAATTGTACCGTAACACATTACATGTCACTATGTCATACAATTCTCAAAACTCATCCTACCAACTGATATCTCAGTTAAGTTAGGGATTTTTAAAAGATACCACAATGAATACTAATCTACAAGAGTCATTAGGTGTTCCACATGTCCCGAAAGATCCATCGGTCTCAATTCAGAAGAAGATTTCTTCAACTTATTTATTGGACACTGGGCATCCTCATTAGTGGACAATGGCCTAGGAACAACCTTTAACACGAACCTACAATCAATTAATACCTTATAATTCCATCACAGAACTTAACGGCTTCTTTTTAACAATTTCATATTCCATACGAGTTAAATTTTTACTTTATTCAAGTTTCAACAAATTTTATACTCAATTCGATATTCTACCTTATTATCCAATACTTTCAATCTTATTCTTAGACCTTCAAAGTGCAATAAAAGCTCGATATAAATCAATACTTAATTTCCAATCCTATAACTCCTTTATCAATAATTATCAAAAGAGTCACTAGTATGAGATGACTCATACATTCAATTAGACTTCTCGGAAAGGTATTAGTGGCATGAGGCTTTTGGGTATAGGCTCCAATTACAGCCTCAAGTGCAACATTCACCCTTTCGATTTCAAATTTAAGAATTGGGTGACAACAAATCAGATGACATCTTTCTAGGTGGTAACGTTTTGTCAAACTCCACTCTATAAGGAAAGATCGTCATGACATCGATATCAGATTTAATCTCGCCAATTCTTTTTCAATATCACAATCAACTAACATCTACATTTCTACGAATATCAACTATTTGTTGGGATCATAAATATCCACAACTTGGTTTAGATCTAGAATAGCTAGAATTCCTACGAGAATAGCTTCGATTAATTTACTAGGGGAGTTAGGGTTACTTGTGACAATCTACGTCGTATAAATACCTCGTATAAAAATCAAAATAATCATCAAACAATCATGTAATAAAATTACATCATATATATATATATAATCCAAGTTATATATATATTAAAATAACACTTCTCAGTCTGGCCTTGTCGGTAACTCGGGAATTCTTCGGCACCGTTATAGTCAAAAGATTTTTAGACATTTTTAGAAAAATGTTTATACTTAAAAGATTTTGAAATGTTTTATTCAAAACCTTAATTTTTAAAAATCTTTCGTTCTCTATAACGAGAGCTCTGGTACCAAACTGTAACACCCCCAAATTTATACAACTCAATACAGCGGAAGACAAGTTGGTGTTACGGGATAGCACATTACTCACATCATAGACAACGCATAAAAATCGCGTCGTTTAATAATAAATCATTTCCATTCATAAATATCAAAGTTACATTGGTCCCAAGTCATTATATTTCATACAAAGTTTTAGAAAGTATTTGAATGGAAAATATAGTTAGGTGCGGGCCATGAATTCTTGTTGTCTTCCCGAGAATTACCTTCAAGTACCTGAGATAAAACATGTTAAAAGAAAAGGTCAGCGATAACTCCGAGTGAATTCATAGAGTTTAATAAAATCCATCAATATAATATCAGTACAAAATTATTACTGAAAATCATCTTGTACAAATCATTTTAATAGGCCATAAAATAGCCAAAGTCATTTTATACAAATCTTTATCGAAAATCATAATATAGGCATTTGCCTTAAAAATCATTATACGAATCATTGTCGTTAAAAACACCATACAATACGTTTTGCAACGTTGTATAGATTAAATACAACCGTTATATGAATATGGTTATAAAAAGCCTTAAAAATCATTATACGAGCCAATGTCGTAAAAACGTCATACAATACGTCTTACGACGTTGTATGAAAATAAAAACCGTTATATGAATATGGTTATGAAAAGCCTTAAAAATCATTATACGAGCCAATGTCGTAAAAACGTCATACAATACGTCTTACGACGTTGTATGAAAATAAAAACCGTTATATGAATATGGTTATGAAAACCAAAACACAAACATAATATCAATAGTATGACCTAGTATTGCTAGTCAGGCAATACATCGTAATTCGGAGCTTCTAGTAGTATTTCGTTAGTTTTGGATTATTATAAGGCGCATGACATTGTTACATTACTAAACCAACAACGGGTAGCTAACCTGATACCAATTTTGCCTATCTAAAGTATCGTGTCGTCACAAAGGTCACGCTATGGAAATCTTCTCATACATAAATTCGCTTACCAATCAATGTGGCACGACGGGGATCAACCGTCAAGGCGCGAACTGGGGTGATCGTCCCCAAATAGTACTATTAAATGCATAAGCGTCTACCAAATCCCGGTAGTTCACAATTCATGCTAATGGGACTTTCAGTGACATAACCTAACTTTAATAATCCATTTAATTTCATCTATCGGGTCCTTTAATCATTTATCGGGTCATACAATCGGGTCATTCATTCATTCGGGTCCAAATCAATAAACAAACGATCGGGACAAATGGTGTCCTAATTTTATAAAAACTAACATGTTATCTCCCTCGCGGGTTTATATAACATTTCATAAAAAACATTTAAAAGAGTGCGAGGCTATGAACTCACATTGATATGGGAAGGCGGGTTATCGGCAATTCGGACGTACGGTGCGCGCTTCAATCACGGAAACCTAGACAAATAATACTCGGTCTTAGACGTTTGTCCAATGACTTTATAAAAATATCAATTATGTATACATATGATGATTATATATATATATGATGATAAAGTGGGTTTACATATCCTCATTTACTCATTTTTTTTTGTGTTATGTGTCGATAACTTTTATACTAGTTTTCTCGTTTTATCTATTTACGTGTTTTAGGTCCAATAAGCCTATTATAAGTTCTTAACTTGTATTAATCCTTGTTATACTTATATTATCAGTTTCTACACTTTACAAGTTGGGCCTAAAAGGGTTAAGTCCAATAATAAGTTTATAAGTGTTTTAGTCCATTTTTGTTGTATTATTAGTCCAATAACGTTAATTTAGTCCGTTAACGTCCGTATGTCCTATAGTTCGGGTTTTATCGGTTTTTACTTGTTATACATGTCTATATATCAGTATATAAGTTTTATAAAGTTTTCATTAGACGGGTCCAACCATCTAAGTTTTATTTAACGAAAACGTTAATTTTACGGTATTAGCCGAAAAAGTCGTAAAAATCATGTTTATAGTTTTATTACTTATAAAACTTAACAAGTTACCATTTTTATAATTTATACACTTATTCCACCTTTTAAATATTTATATAAATAAGTTTTATAAGTTAGTGGGTTTTAATTTATATTTTATACTATTAAATTTTGAGTGCTTATATAATAGTATTATTCTTTAATTTCCAAAAATCTGATTTTTATCTTTACTTTCACCAAAACTGCCATATCTTGAGTTCTATATGAAGATAGAAGCTCAAATTTTTATCACATAAACTACATGATATGTGCTACATTTAACTTAGCTATAGCTACTTCCCATTTTAAGTTTATCATGCCTTAACAGTCCTTACAAAACTGCTTATTCAGATTAGACCACCTAACTTGTTTTGATCATATCTCACTCATTATTTTGATTCCATTGCATGGCCAACTCTCACATATGTAGAAGAGCCATAGCTTACTGTAAATCCATTCTACTTCATCATTTTATCAGTTCATAACATGTTTCTTTACTGTTTTATACAGCCAACATTTTTAAGCAAGATTTTAGCTTTGTTCTTTATAGTTTTTCACCTTTTTAATCATGTTTATCAACACCAAATCCCCACATAACATTTTTATCATCATATAATCATCATATACATATACAATAGGAAATAAAATACATGTTTACATAATCAAAATAACAAGAAGATGAGGAGGACAATCTTTATACCACCATGATGATGTAGGTTGTGATCAAAACATGGAATTTGATGGAGAAACTTGTGCATAGCCAAGAACATCTTCAAGAATACCAATCTTCATAAACTCCTTGTGGAAAATCAGCCCTTATACTCCATAGAAATTCCTCCTTGGATGTTATAACTTGCACCAATCTTCATCTTTTTGAATGGAGATTAACATATGTCAATTATAACATATGTTTTGTGGTTAAATTTTGTATGAATGGTGGTGTTTGTGGAGCAAATGGGACGGCATCAATGGAGAGTAGATAGGAAATTGAGAGTGGTTTTGCATGGTGGAAATGAGGAAATGGTAAGTTGCTAGTGGTTTTGATGGAAGGTAGCTTCAAGTTGAAGCTAAAAATGGACAAGTGTTTAAGTTAGCAACCTCAAGATGACACCTCAAGGGTGTTAGCTAGTTTGGACCGGTTTTGAGTGGGGGTGGGACAAGTGTCCCACTTGTCTCATCCCCATTTATTTACGGGTACTCCTCGATTCCAGTTTCCTCGATTTGCGTGCCCTCGGGTCGTTTTACGAAAAACGTTTTTATAAATTATGAATCAATGGCACAAAACGAATCTAATAAAAATTGTCTCATCAAAAACGGAGTTCGAAAACGTAAATACGTAATCCTAAGGTTTCCGGTTTAGTCGTAAAGGACGTTAAAATAAAATCGTAAGTCCTAGTCTCTTCTCGTAAATTTGTGAGTTTATGAACCAACACAAATTTAAAACTCCAAAATAATATTCATGGACAAATTTATTTTTTTGAAATGTCGGACTGTCACCAAAGACGGTGTATGTAAACGTAAGCACGTAACGTTGAATCCTCCGGTTTAGACGTAGTCGATGCTACTCCAAGACGTAAATCCAAATTTCTTCCCAAAAATAAGTTAGTTCATATTGTAACATTAAAATAATGTCTTTAAATAATATTCGAGAATAAAATATCAATCGTAAATTGACGGATTGTCACACATAAGGTAGTCCTTTGCTGGTGTATGATAGGAGAATATTCCACGATCATCAATATAGCCTAAAGTCTTCATGAAGTAATTAATGATTAACTTTGTGAAGAGTAGAAATTGAAGGTGCTCGGATTTCTTCTTAGTGTTGAGAAACTGAAAGCAGAATTCTTCCCAAAGCAACAAAGCATAGTCCAGTCTTGCCCTTGTGTAGAGTCCTCATAATATAGAAGCATGAGGGGGTCTTAGAGTATCAGCTCTACTAAATTTTGAAATAAAGCACCAGGTAATGATAGTAAATATAGCCTTCCAAGGTTGCCCAACTTATGATGTGTGAAATTGAGATAAGTTGCAGAGTTCTCCCTCATAATTCAGAGATCGGAGTGTCTTGATAATTTCTGGTTTCTTGGGGTTTGCTACATATTCTTCCCCTTGAATAGGGCGGGGGAATTTAAAGATCTTTGGGAAATGGCCCAAATGAATCGTCATTGGTTATTTGTTGATCTTAAGTTCAATCTTGGCTTCAGATTTTTGTTTGCTCTTTGAGATTGTAGCTTTTGCTTAGAATTCCTGCATGTAAACCTCTGGGACGGATGCTGTAGGCCGTAAAGCAGTCTTAATCGGAGATATATCCAAGATTTCCATGAGTCGTAAGTTGTTCTTAGCAAGTGGCCATCTGTCATTTTGTGGGACAAGTGCTAGATCAAGTGCGCATTGTTGCTCTTGAGTGATATACATTTTCATGCTTTAGAGAAGACACATGCAAATGATACACACAAGTATATATATATATATATATATATATATATATATATATATATATATATATATATATATATATATATATATATATATATATATATATATATATATATATATATATATATATATATATATATATATATATATATATATATATATATATATATATATATATATATATATATATATATATATATATATATATATATATATATATATATATATATATATATATATATCATAAAACATGTAGACACTTAGCATGGTAAAGTATATCATGTCACATCATTTTGCTTGTTTTAAAATTATCCGAGTTTTTAACCTAAGTTAAACACAAAAGGATTCGGGAATAATATTTTTAACAAGGATTCCACAATAAATGTGCCTCTAAAAAATCTCGCAATATTATATCAAATGGCATCTCGCAATAATTTATTTAAGATGATCTTGCAATGTCAAGAACAAGAGATTCCGCAATGTCTTTCCAAGACATGATCTCGCAATAACGATAACTGAAGTTTTCGCAATATCTAAGCACGAATATCCCGCAATATCTATAACCAACACATCTCGCAATAATATTATCTCAAACAGATTCCGCAATAATTTTCAAATGAACTTCGCAATGTCAAAAAATATTCCGGAATACAGATCTCGCAATAATATTGCGAGATAACATATGGCAATAACTCAAAGTGAGAGATCCCACAATAATTTGAATGAAGATCTCGCAATATCTATTTTGGCAAACATTCCGCAATAACCTATTGTAAGAGATCCCGCAATACCATAAACTAAGACATTCCGCAATATTTTGAGAAAGATCTCGCAATAATCTGGCGGATATTACGAGGAACAATGTATTGGGTTTGATTGCGATGCAATGAGTTATTATGAGCAAATCTAAGGATTACCCTAACCATATCTATCCTAAACAAACATTTACCCTTATTAATTTCAAGATTTGCAACAAAAAGTTTCTAAAAACCCTAATTCGATTGGATATTCGATTCTGGGATTAATTATATGATAGAGACGAAACTAAATTGATGGGTGTGTTCATTTTAAGAATCTAAACATGGGATTAATACCTTTTTTGCTTGAAATTGGTTAAATCTTGCGAAATCGAAGCTTATGGGAGAAGTATCAATGGCCAAAGGGTGGATGTTTGTGTGTGAGATTTTATGAGAAAGAGAAGAAGGGGGGCTGGTTTGACTTTGGTCAAATCAGTTTAACCATTTTGCAAAATTTCAGTTTTGGTCCCCCTGGTTTCTATGGATGTTAAATCTTGTGTTAAATAATTTTCCACATAACGCCCGTTATCTCTTAATACTTGTAAACTATTTTCCCAACAAACACACCTAAAAATAGTGAGTTAAGGCAAAGGAGATATATCCTAAGGCACAAAAAATCACAATCACCTAGCACATAAGGCACCCACCACATAGGAAACGACAAAGGACATTAGCCATTTGCATTTTTCATAAAACACTTTTGAAGTCCAAATTTAATTTCCAAGACGATTTGATATTTTCTCCCCCTTAAACAATGACCCGTTTTCTATTTAAAGAGCTATAGTCGTTGTTTAAAGAGTCAAATACCCATGAAGACATTTTGCCGTTAAATGTTTTTGTAGAAACGATTCTGGTGGCAATAAGATTTCTCTTATTTTAACAAATAAATGCACTCAAGCGTACACTAATTTTTGTTAGACCAAGTTATAAAGTAAACTTGATCCCTTGTATTGTTTGAAAGTAAACCATACCCGAGAAAATTAATTCCCGTTGTGAGCCAACGTTTTCAGAAGAAATACGTGACATTAATGCGAAAATCGGGCTGCAGTCCGAAGTAACTACAAGCCATATAAGCATGTTTTAAAATATTTACAACTTTTATACGAACTCTATTTTTGGCGCCATGTCAATATTAATCGATATTTCTATGGCCGTAAATATTATCGTACTAAAAGACATGCCTTTTTGAAAAATGAAAAATATTTTTGGTTTTTCTTGATTTTATAAATTTTATGGTTTTTGTAGATTTTATATTTTTGTATTTTTCTTTTTAGGATTTAAATATATACAATATATACCTGATCACGAAAAATGATACTCGTGAATAGTTTACCACCACTATTCTGCAGTTTCTTCTGCCAACTCCTTAAGAGTCTCTGGAGAGAATGATCTCATACCTAACTTGTCGATCAAAAACTCGATTCGTCCTTGATCTAAAGCTTTGGTGAAAATGTCCGCCAGTTGATACTCTGTGTTGACAAAATACAGCTCGATTACTCCGTTCTCCACTTGCTATTTGATGAAATGGTAGCGAATGTCAATATGCTTCGACCGAGAGTGTTGAACATAGTTGCAGCAAAGGGAATTGCACTTTTGTTGTGGCAGTACATCGGTATTTTGTTGAAGTCAAGACCGTAGTCAGTCAATTGTGATCTCATCCAAATGAATTGAGCATAAAAACCAGACATAACAATGTATTCTGCCTCCGTACTGGATATCACAATGCTTTTCTGCCTTTTAGATGCCCAAATTATCAAACGATCTCCAAGTAATTGCAAACTTCCAGATGTGCTACGTCTAGTATCTTGACACCCAGTGTGATCCGCATCTGCATATGATATTATTGCAATATAGGAGTGTTTTGGATACCATAGACCACAATGAAGTTTTTCTTTAAGGTACCGAAAGATCCTTTTCATAACATGTAAGTGCTTTTCGGTAGGCCGAGCCTAATACCAGGCACACATGCATATAGCAAATTGTAAATCGGGCCTGCTAGCAGTGAGATAGAGAAGGGTGCCGATCATTCCACGATAAAGTTTCGGATCGACAGCAACCCCATCTATATCCTTATCTAACTTAGATCTCTCCACCATTGGAGTATCTACGAGGTCACAGTTTTCAAAATGATACTTTTTCAAAGATTCAAGAGCATATTTGGATTGATTAATAAAGATGCCTCTGGGATTTTTAAAAAATTTGTAACCTTAAGAAAAAGGAAAATTTTCCCACCATCGACATCTTGAAACATCTGGACATGATTTTCTCAAATCGTTTGGACAATTCTTGGGTACTGGCAGCAAATATTATATCATCAACATAAATTTGTACCAGTATCATGTCGTTGCCTTCCTTGAGAATGAAAAATGTCGGGTCCACTTTGCCTTTGGAGAAGCCTTTCGAGATGAGATATGATGACAGTATATCGTACCATGCGTGTGGAGCTTGTTTCAACCCATAAAGAGCCTTCTTGAGCTTGTACACATGATTAGGATACTCTGAGTTCACAAATCCATTTGGCTGGCTAACATAGACTTCTTCCCTTAGTTCACCATTTAGAAATGTCGTCTTAACATCCATTTGATAGACGATCATATTCATGTGATCAGCATACGCAAGGAATAGCCTAATTGCCTCCAATCTTGCAACAGGAGCAAAGGATTCTTCAAAGTTAATACCTAGTGCTTGCTTGTAACAACGAGCGACCAATCTTGCCTTGTTCTTTAATATTCCACCCATCTCATCGAGTTTAACCTTGTATACCCACAACAAGGTAAGAACATTGACGTTGTCGGGTAATGGACTAATACCCATACTTCAAGTTGTTTAAATTCATTAAGTTCCTCTTGCATGGCTTCAATCCAACATGACAGTGTCATAGCTAGTTTCCATGTTTTCAATCTCAGAGAGAAAGGCATGAAAGTAGAAAAATAATGCTTGTTCTTGTAATTGGTGGCTTGTAGAGACTAGTCTTTCAATGGCACCAATAATATTTCGGATTGGGTGATCCTTTGTCCACTTGGTGTTGTGAGTTTCAATCCGGTGAGGTATGGAGTAAACGGTTGCAAGAGGTTGCTCTGAGGTAGATATCCCGATAGGGTTGACGGGAATAGGTATACCAAAGTATGGAATCTCTTGAGTGTGAGCAAATTCCAAATCGTGATGAGTGTGATCCTATTCAGCATCATCAGGAACGAGTGGGGGTGCTGATTCAGGTGTAAGTTTAGAATTACTGGGCGATGGTGCACCCGGTTCAATAATGAGTGTAGATGCATCAAATTGATCTCCATTATCTAAAGCAACAACTTCGGGAATCGGAGCTACTACTGCAGGAGCTAGAACATCATCACTGGAAGGATCAGAGAATTCATCAAACATCAGTTGAAATAACTTATCCCACTCAAACCTTGTAGGTGGTATAACTGATGGAGAAGTAGGATTATTGGGAGCTAATCCGAAGCTAGTAGTACCGGGTCCCATCTCATGAAGTGAGAGTTCAGAGCAACGTTTCTCAGAAGCCATCGATGTAAGCTCATCAAGATCTACATCCATAGTTTCTATTATCTTGCCAAGACAATGGTAATATATCCGATAAGCTTTCTTTGCAGGTGAGTAACCAATGAAAATTCCTATTCGGTTGAAGTTTTCCCAAATTTTCACTGTTGATGGTTGGGTAACAAAGTGCACCAAACACATGAAGAAATGACAAGTCGGGTTTTCGTTCATGAAGAAGCTCATACGGTGTTTTTCCATGGCGCTTACGAACAATGAGCGGTTTTGGGTATAACATGCGGTTGCTACAGCTTCTTCCCATAAGAATAAAGGAGCATTTGCGTAAATCAACATGGTTCTAGCAGCTTCCATAAGTGTACGATTACGTCTTTCCATGACATCGTTTTGTTGTGGAGTGCGAGCAACTGATGTTTCATGTGAAATGCCCACTTATTTATAATAATTCTGCATATTTTGGTTAAGAAACTTAGTTCCATTATCAGTACGGATTCGGCGGACAGTAGCATTAAGACGCACTTAGATCATCCTTAGAAACGTGATAATATATGCTGGTGCTTGATCCTTCGTTGTTGAAAACTGTACCCATGTAAACCTTAAAAAATCATCCACAATGACGAGGACATATTTTCTACTGCTCACACTTGCTGTACGCATAGGCCCGTAAAGATCCATGTGCAAAAGATACAGTTTTTCTTGATTGGTGTCTTCACCTTTGGGTTTGTAAGATTTCTTGGTGCTTTTCCCCAATGAACACGCAGAACATAAATGATCCTTGTTAAAGTTGAGATTTGGAAGACCATGAACAAGTTCGTTTTTAGCCAAATGATTAATAGAATCAAAATTAAGATGAGATAAACGTCGATGCCACAACCATGACTTGGTCTTAGATGCTTTGGAGAGAATACATACGGGAGAAGCGGACATCATATTTTGTATGGACAATGTGTAGAGATTATCCCCTCGAGAACCTTTTAACAATTCTCTGCCTTCCGAATCACGGATGAAGCAAGTATGTTGTCGGAAAGCAACCTCAAGGTTTGAATCACAAAACTATCCCACTGAGAATAAATTATGACCGAGTCCTTCCACATAATACACATGAGAAATCATAACGTTCCCAATCTGATATTCACCATAACCCATGATCTTTTCAATGTGGTCATTACCAAATTTAACCATGCCTAGAAACTTGCTGACGAAATTTTTGAGCATAGAGCGATCTCCGGTCATGTGCTTTGAGCACCCAGAGTCCAAGTACCAAAGGATGATTTGGACCACCTAAAAATATCACCAAACAATGACGATGTATCAGAATCAAATCGTTCCTCTGTGTTAGCAAGTACAAATACAATTATCTTAGATTTTCTATCATAAGGTTTCTTAGATTTCAAAATTTTCTTCCTAGTTGTCGGCTTAGATTCTAGTTGTCTAAGATCCTGAGGTACTTCTTCACTGGTAGGGACAATAGTGGTGGCAGACCTAGTTAAAGGGCGCTTTTTCCATTTTTTAGTGCTAGTGTTCCTATTTAAAGAACGCCGAGACCTAACTTCAGTGGATGTGATCCTAGTTAAAGGGCACTTAGTTCCATTTGCAGTGAAGGTCCTACCAGTGGGTAGCCATTGCCATCCAACTTGGGTGAATTTCTTCCCTGTTGGTTTCCATTCAAGGTTGTTCCAAATGGCATACATTTCATTAACATGGTCAACAAGGTATAAATCATGACGCTGAGAAAACATACATGCATGGCAATTCCAACATCTCAAATCAGAATTCACATTACGCTTAGGCTGTTGCACAAACGCAGAGCGTTTAGTCTTAGCCACATGATTCTTTTTATTTAAATCTGAAATAAAATTCCTAGGATGAACTTATACTTTCTTATTCATTGTCCTACTATTAGAAGGCTTGATCATATCTTTCTTGACTTGAGATCATTTAGCCTTAGTAGAAACATTTACTCCTGTAGAAGGCAAGGGAACATTAGTGGCAGATTTTGATTTAGCCTTGTTAGGTGTACTTAGAGAAGATTTACCTCCTGGGGTTTTGTTGAATGGATTAATGGCAATGGTAATGGGTTGTCTTTGAGTGGTGCAGAACCCGATTGACCGATGTAATTAAGTTGTGCTAAGCAATATTGAACCCTGTCAATGTATGAATGAGCAGAGTTATAATAAATGTTTGTAGGATCTGATTCATATAAGTCATCTAAAATGTACCTCGTAAGGTGCACATGCTTAATTGCGTTCTTCATATTGTTGATCCCAAACTTAGATCTTAAACCTTAGCTTGTTTAAGGGTTGTAGTAGAAAGAAAGAATTCAAACTACTACTAGGGAAACTTTGTAATACACAAAGTAACTAAACAAAATGCGGAAAGTAATGTTTAGCACAACAACAAGTATTGAATCAAACGTTAAGCTTTAATATATTGATCATATACGAATATCCAAAGGTGGTATTAGGGTTTTACAACCTTAAAGCATGAAATGAATACGAGAGAAAAGGTATATTAAACATGAAACCTAATGAGTCCTTTTATAGCACAAGGACTCATGTACAACATAATCACTAACAAACTAGGAAGGTATTATTGAGTATTAATAGAAACGCGTCAATATCTCTTCCAAGTTTATCCATGCAGCAGGGGCATTGACCTCTAGCAGTGGGAACCAATCCCACTGTCTTCATTACTTCAGTAGGGGAACTTACTCTAGCAGGGGGATCTTGATCAACCAGCAGGGGGAACTTTGACTCATGTATTTATTCCCAACAATCCTCCCCTAAACTTGTGCTTTCACCAAAATGACAAGTTTCTGAATAAATGCTGGTTGATGAGGATGCTTACAAATTTCCTGGCCAAACTTTACTGTGGATAAACCTAACAAGATCATAAGAAACATGATTCCTGCAATCCACTATCAAGTCAGTCTGCACCATCTTCTTTAAGGTCTCTTGTGAGAGAGGATAATATCGATTGTTGAGCAGATAGACACTCACTCCTTCCATGGCCAGCTCATAGACTCCTGAATTTGTGAACAAATTCCAATATAACATTTTGGCTCCATTCTGTGCATCAAAAATAGGATCATTCAAATCAGTTTCATACATCCTATGCATGCTATCCCAAATCAACCAATCCTTCTCAACATCTTCTATAGTAGGAGGATTTGCTGCAAACATTCCTTTTAAAATCCTCCATAAATCATCTAAGTCTTCTATATCCAAAGTTTGAAACAGAAGACCCAAACTTTGGAATGTATGAGCTGTATCATCATCCCTTGTAAGCTTCTACCAAGACATGCCTCTATACTGATATACATGATACTTTACTATATAGTATTTCTTTTTCATGTCATCTGGTGCAATTTCATCAGATTCCTCCAAGATAAAGTGTTGATGATTGTTTAATTGGAGGGATTCTTATCTTCCCTAGTTACTGCTCCAATTTTCTACATCCTCTTCATTCTTTTGGCTGCTCTTTGTAAGTTAAGAACAGATCTTTCACCTGCTAATGAGCATCCACCTGTTTGAGAAGTTGCACCTGTTTGGGATCCCACTGTTTGCGCAGTTTCACCTGTTTCAACCTCTACTTTCCTTTTCCTAGACTCCTTGGCCTTCTTTATAAATCTCATCTTGCCTCTTGATGTATTCATCTTCTTCAGCTGTGCCAATGCCAAGGAAATTCTCCATACTATTAGCTCTTATCACTGGAATTGCAGCCTTTTGAAGTGTGCATCAGTGTACTTCTTGAACCTACTAAGCATAACTTTGTAATGATCCAACCTTCCTTTCTCAAATTGTAGATACCTTTTTTTAAGCTGCATTTCTCTTTTCTCCAAGTAATCCTTTTGAAAATTAAAGTCCAAGAGTATTAACTCATACCTTTGCTCCAATGGAGCATTTACCAGCTCTTTCTCCCATTGCTCCAAAAATTCTGCTTGTTAGGTACTCTATCATCCAACTCTTTATGCATAATTTCAATTTGCTTGAGCTTTTCCCTTGACTGCATCAGTACCTCCTTACTCCTCTTTTGTATTCTCTACTGTTCCATATGTAACTCTTATTCATGCATTCTTTGAGCTACAAATTCATCATGTTCAGTCTAAGCCCTTATCTCTTCTTGTGTTTTATGTTTATACTTCTTTTTGGGATGTTCAATCATTTTCCCCTTTCCTTTGTCTTTTGGATCCACTGCTGGTGTTGCTTTGGGAGTAGTCTTTCCAATTTGTATCCCCTTCTGAGCTGGGTGTCTCCTTTTTCTAGTAAATGTTTGAGAGAAAGCTGCTCTTGTTGGTGTCATAGTAATAGCAGGGGGAATACTTACAGCAATGGGATTAATGATAGCAGGGGAATCTTTTGTTGTAGCAGGGGCTTCTTCTTGATGACCCATATTTAGCAATGTCTGAGCTACATCCTTTGTTGCACTCCCCTTGTCACTGCCTTTCTCCTCATTAACCACCTTCTCTTTACTTGATTCCCTTCCACTAGGAAATGGATACCATTCAACTGACTCATCTGTGTGAGGTACTTCCTCCCCTTTGGAAGCATCCTCATCTGTGGAAAGAGCTAGTTGTGGTCTTTTCCTCCCCTCAAGCTTAGCAAGTCTGGTCTCCAGGTTAGTGATTACTAGACCTTGTTGTTTGACTATTTGTACTAGTTGTGAATTTTGCTTTTTCAAGCTCATGCACATATTCGTCAATTCCAATAATGATCGTGGTTTCAGTCTGCTCTCAACCCTAGTAGGAGATTGCTCTCCTCTTTGGGTATCACTGAGTGAGGAAGTGGACTTACTTATGGTGTCACTGTCATGCTCACCCCTTTGGGATGAAACAGTAGCGGCAGCCAAATCCCTAGTTTAATCCATACCCATGGAGACTCTCCTCTCTGCTTCTGGTGAAGGATCACTAGGCAAGGGAGATCTAGCAAACCTGGTTTTACTCCTTCTTTCATGTTGTGTATCAACAGGGGTAAAACACTAGTAGGGGCATCAACAGATGAAGCAGGGGTATCAGCAAGTGTGGTTTGGGTTGCTCTAGGTTGTGAAGCAGCTTCAAGTCTGATCTTGTTCAACATTGTGTGAGTTAAGGGTACTACTCTGGCAGAAAATTGTGGGGTGTTTGGTGCAAGGGTGGTGAACAATTTAGTGGTGTAGGGGTTGGCTGTGAAGTGATGGGTGTGTGTAATATGTCCATGTTGACTCATATCCAACAAAAGTTCTATAAACCTTGGATACATATAAAATTTTGTACTGCTCTTAACATTTTTAACCATACCCAAAAATCATTTGAGAAAAACAATATTTTCGCCATGTTTCCAAACACACCAAGGCAGAAGAAACTTGACTCCTAAATTCATTAAAAGCATTAGTTTTTGAAGACAAGCATTGCAAAATAGTATGGATTATGTACTTCTAATGGGGTGCAAATTGACCTTTATAAAATTTAGATTTTTGGTCCTCAGAAAGATTGTACCTCAAGTTTGTTAAACCTCTTTAATTGCATCCTCATGTAAGGAAAACCACCCCATCCTCATCATTCAAGACTAACTTGTCTCGAATGGAGGCAAGTGTGATCACTTTGGGATGGCCATCTACAAGACTTTTAAGTATAACCTCTCCATCCACTGTTTCAGTCCTTACATTCGACCAAAACTGTTGGATGTGTGAGGTATAAATTCTTGGACTGATCACAAGAGCTAACCTGAAATAACCAGACTTTAGGTAAGCCACTGCTTTAGAGAATTTCGCTGGTTCACTAGAAAGAATTGCAATCTGTTTGTGGTAAGGAGTAATTTTTAGAGCCATTGAGAGTGTTTGAAGAAGTAAAGGTTTATGTTTTGTCAAAATAAAGTGGGATATGATCGACAGAGTAAGTTGGACCTGTTGGTTAAGGGAATTGAGTTTATATAGGCGAAATAAAGAGTTGTGATTGGACCAAATTATCAATTTGTATAAAAATCAGAAACAAATCTTGCTTAGAAAGAAATATATTTGAAATAATGATAATGAGGTTACCAATCAGTGAAGAAAGCGCCTTAAATATCTTTTGAAAATAATAAAATATTCACTAACCAAAAATTAAACAAGCAGGCCCAACGGCTATAAACAATGTAACGGTATTGTCGATCAACAGTCAAACAGGGGATTGTTTTGCAAAGCAGGGGAAAGTCATACTAGCAGGGGAATGAAAATCAAAAGCAGGGGAAACTCTTCTAAGGGTATTAGGTTAACTTGAATAGTCCAATGCTAAATAACTCTGTTCCAATGCACAGACTTGCATAAGCAAGCGAGACACACAGAATCTCAAGAGTCCTCCATACAGCAAAGTCCTAAAAAGAAAAATCCAACACACAAGTAACCCTGCACCTGGTCCACCCATCAAAATATTCATACCCAGGTCTCCAACCCTACCATTCCCTTCATATGGTCAAGTGGTCTTGGAAACATGCATTCAAAGGCTCCAATGTGTGCAGCAAGCTGCTCAGTCAAGAGTTTTGATTACACATTATAGTGCCTCAAGGTCTCAGAACTCCAACAAGCTTTGCATCAAGTTTTCATTGTCCCAAGCCCTTACTCACCAATGGGTATGATCTAGAATCATACATGACTATCCTAAGGATACCCTAAATCCTAAAGGTGTGACCTAACCTCCCCTGATACATGGAGTACATACCAGATTTATCCATAGGGTACACCATACTCCACAATGATCCCTACATTGTTAGTCTATAACCACATGTGACCACTTATAAAAAGAACATACCCTAAGTAGGGGAAAGTACCCTAGCAGGGGAATTAACCCAAGCAGTGGAAACTTTGTTCAAAAACAGTGGCATTAAGAATGATGGAAAAGTGACTAGCAATTCTACAACAACAGACAATAAACAATCCTGAATATACACACAAAGCTACAAACATTTGTTTAGGGATTGACCATCCCAATACTGGCAAACAAGTACTAGAATCTCCCAATATCAAAAGGTTTTGTCAAAAGATCAGAAACATTAAGTTCTTTTTCAATTGTCCAAGGGACAATTAACCCTTATTCAGAATAGTCTCTAATAAAATGATGTCTGATTTCAATGTGTTTAGTTTTAGTGTGAAAAACAGGATTCTTAATTATGCAAATTGTGCTGTTATTGTCTATAAATATCTTGGTTTTAAGAAAATTGCACCCATAATCACCAACTGATTCTGAATCCAAAGGACTTGTCCACAACATGCAGCAGCAGCCACATATTCAGCTTCAGTTATGGAGGTTTCCAGAATATTTTGCTTTTTACACTGCCAAGATATAAGCCTACTCCCCAAAAATTGACATCCACCTGTTGTAGACTTTCTATCATTGTTGTCACCACCATAGTCACTATCTGAATAGGCTATCAGCTCAAAGGGTGACTCTTTAGGGTACCAAAGTCCTAAAGTAAGGTAACACTTGAGATATCTAAAGATTCTCTTCACAACAAATAGGTGGCACTCCATAGGTGTCACTTGGTGTCTTGCACACAGAGACACCGCAAACATAATGTCAAGTCTTGAAGCTGTAAGATACATGAGAGATCCAATCATGGATCTATATGTTCTGACATCAATAGGTTTTCCTTGGCCCTCTATTCCCCAAGGATGCTTGATGAGATGGCATTTATACATGATCTCATTGTTCTTTTCGGGCTTTAAATGCATAAAAATGTGATAAAATACCATATATATATGCTTGTGTTTGTTTACTTGTGTATTTTAGGTATGGATATCGTGAAAAAGACAAAAGATCACAGGAAACAAGGAAAAACGGACACGAGAAACGAAGATGTTCAAAGAACCGGGCCCTAATTCATGAATTATCCAAGATTAAACCTTGAAGACTTGAAGATATGCAAGATTGATCCTCAAACAATGAAGAAATGACACTTAAAACCCTTGTGAATTCATAATTACAAGTTTGGTCCCTTAAGTTTGTCAAAATTGCAAAAAGATCCTTCAACTGTGAAGAAATGGCAAGATTAGTCCCTCAACTATTCAACATTGTCAAATATGGTCCCTAATGAATGCAAACATCTATTGAAGACCTTTGAAGATCAAGAGTGTCCAAGATCAGCCCTTGAATTATGGAAAAATGGCAAAAATAGCCCTTGAAAACCTTTTGCCAAAGTTTTGGGGCAAAAGTTTTAAGATTGGAACTTTAATAACAAAGGAGTTGAGTTTTTGGGCTGGAAAAACACGTTTTACACACTTTGCCAAAAACCAAGGACTATTTGTGCCATTCTCGAAGTTTAAACAAAATAAACACGCGCCAAACACTTAACCTCCACTGATTTTGGATCAAACGTGGCACTATAGCACGTGATGAACCCAGTTTTTACTTTTTACCAACAAAGGGTAAATTGCAATTAGTTGTTCCCCCGTGAGATTCACACATGTAGAAACCCATCCCAACATTAAATCCCTCTTCTTTACTCACCAAAGAACCCCACACCCCAACCCGTTACCCAATCACATCACACCCTCCTCTCCAAGTAAGGACACGTGTCAAGATCAACAGCTTAGACTCTCTGCTTAACTAGCAAGCTAAAATGAACGGTTTTGATTATTTTGGACAGCTCACCAACAACAAACAGCATCAAGCACCCAAGGATAATTTAGGAAATTCACATCTAGGGTTTATGAATAGTGTTATGTATGCATTTGCCTATAAAAGGAGACCTCGACTTGTGAGAGTCCCTTTGTTCCAGATTTTGGCTATTATCTTTGTAATTCCTTTTTATTTAAATAAAATTTGAATTTCATAAAATTTTTGAAATCTCTTTTGTGTTTATTAAAAGTTGGTGTTTGAATAGCTAAAATATGTGTTCCATTTGATCTTTTAGACCTTCCTTAATCTTTTGGTTAAGGCACGTCTAGGTTTGATAGGTTTTCAAAGGTTCAAAAACCTTGAAATCCTAGTTTCTGTTTTGCTTATTATATTGTACTAACCCTTAGCCAAAAGCCTTAAGCTCATTCAAGCTTGTTGACACCAAGCCTGAGAAGAAGATTTAAGCTCTTGGTTGAGTTGTTTGCTCATTTGTGTTGAAGAATCATCATCATCATCAAAACCTTGTTCTACTTTGAACATCATCAAGTTTTGATCCTCTTGTTGAAGTACCTTGGTCTTGTTCTAGTTGTTGAACAAGGTCCAAGGAGCATAGCTGGTCCTCCTAGGATGTTGTGGAGGACAGGTATAATCCCTTGTTTAAGTTTCCCCTAAAAATTTCATGATATGGTCTGTGATTTTATGTTCTTGTGTTTGAGGTTGCGATTTTTGTGTTTGAATCTGCTAGTTGTCATCTAGGAAGTGTGTTTGAATCATTAAATCAGTAGGTTGTTAATTGGAATCACAAGTTGCTTTGAAAAGTTGTGGATTAAGGGTTGTTTTTGTTTGCTGGTTCAAAGGTCTTAGGGCCTTGGAGCTTGGATCCTTTTGGTTTGTATGCATTTGTTTGCTGATATATAAGTTGTTTCAAGTGTTGGATAGGTCTAAAACAAGGTATAACTAAAAATCATAGGTTGCTAGTTTTTGAACACTTTTTCAGTCAAACACATCAGCAGGTCTAATTTGTTTGTTTGTTTGAATTAAGGTGTGAAACTTGGCTTGCTTATAGATTTGTTTATTGTGCAACTCTGCATCATCTGGTTTTAGAGTTTGGTTGCTTATTGAATAGTCTATAGCTTATTGAATTTCAGCTTTTGGTCATTTAGATCAGCAAATGCATGCTATGAGATTTTGATGCTATTGGTTTGATTCCTATTGTTTTATGCTAGTATTTGGTTCCTTGTGCATTACTTGGTTTGTGCCTTTTTGTTTGCTGCTTATCTCACAAGCTTATAAGCCCACTGGCTTATTGGCTTATTGGTGCCAAAACTCATCAAGTCTACCCAACTGGTAGGCCTTGATTCACAAGGTTTGCACTCAAGCCTTGACCAGCAGGGTGAAAACAAAGTCTCAACACTTCATTAAGTCTGTCAACGTCCAATTTGTGCTTGTCAGCGTTTGATTTACACTTGTCAGCGTTTGACTTTTGGTCAAACTTGGTCATATAGCTTATTGAATCTATTTTGCTTATTGGTACATGCAACAACTTGGTTTTCGTAATAGAACTAATTTTTCTCAGCTTAATAACAAATCTGGAAGGTTACAAGTCTTTTGGTTAAGCTTTTGCTAGAAAACTAGCTTATTTTGCTTTTTCAGCCAGCTTATTGGTTCTTATAGCTTATTCTACTTGGCTTTTTGTGATTTTCTTGATTGATTATTCTTAGTTAAGCTATTTGTGAGCTTTTGCAACAAACTAGAGCTTCTGAAACAGCCTAGAACTCTATCCCGACTATTTTGTCGTTTTGTGGAATTGTTCTTAGCTTATTTCTGGCTTATTGAGTGTGCTTTTTCAAAATTTCTTTTCACAGATCTCTTTAGTATCCCAAAAGAAGGTTGTGTGTCAAATTAGAGCTTATGGCATTTGCTTATTGCTTAATGGGCTTATTGGCCCAATAAGAATAAGCTGTTTGTTCATTAAGCTGTGATAAGCTCACTTTCAGCTTTTGGGCCTTCAGAGTTTTGTGCTTATAATTGAATTTTGAGTCAGTTAGGGCTTTTCCAAGTCATTTGGGCGTATTTTGACTTTTTGGGCTAAAAAGCCCATTAAGCTTGACTGATTTTGCTTTTAGCCCATTTGGGGGCCCACTAGGGGTAATTTGATAATTTCACTTTCATTTTCTGTTTATTTAGGTTAAAATAAACTAGTTTGCAAGTTTTTAGAATTTTTTATAATTTTTGAATTTTTAGTATTATGTTAATATTATATTATTATTATTTTTCAAATTTCACATTTTTGCATTTTTATATTTTTCTTAGCTTAAATACATTAAAATAGGATTTTTGCAAATTTTAGATTAATTTTACCATATTTAGATTAATTTTTATAATTATTTTATGTTTTAATAGTTTTTAAATCATTTTAAATAGTTTTTCTTAGTTTAAAAATTTATAAAAATAGTTTTTAATCATGTAGGTCATTTTAGAGGTTTACCAATTGAAAAATCTTTATTTGGGCTTTTTGATAATTAATTTGATTTTTAGGGCTTTAATTAGCATTTAAAAATTAATATTTAATTAACTAAAAGGTTTGAAAAAGTTTTGATCATTGGTAAACTCTTAGTTTATTTATTTTTATTTTTGGTGAATTTTTGGTAATTTTTAGAATTAATTTTTATTTTTGCTCATTTTACGGTTTTACGTTTAGTCGTAGTAGTAATTAATTTCACGTCTTCGTCATTCTCTTTTCTCATCTCCTTCTAACCAATATTAATCTCAAACCAATTACGAATTACTCACACACATATACCTCCTTGGGAAACGAACTTCATTGGGTCATTAGTGTTTGATTTTCCTAAATCATCACTTAATACTTTTCCCTATTTACGCTCTTTTCCTAAAGAGTAGTAAAACACCGCAATCAATGCTCCTTGTCCATGGGAGTGGAGACTATCTTTCCTTCACATAATCCAAACATATTCATAACTTCAACAACATATTTATCTTGAGAAATAAAAATCCCATCTTTCCTCTGATGAACTTGTAACCCCAAGAAAAAGTTAAGCTCTCCCATTGCACTCATTTGGAATTTAAGCTCCTTCAAGCTTGTTGACACCAAGCCTGAGAAGAAGATTTAAGCTCTTGGTTGAGTTGTTTGCTCATTTTTGTTGAAGAATCATCATCATCAAAACCTTGTTCTACTTTGAACATCAGCAGGTTTTGATCCTCTTGTTGAAGTACCTTGGTCTTGTTCTAGTTGTTGAACAAGGTCCAAGGAGCATAGCCGGTCCTCCTAGGATGTTGTGGAGGACACCCTTGTTTAAGTTTCCCCTAAAAATTTCATGATATGGTCTGTTTTATGATTTGGTCTGTGATTTTATGTTCTTGTGTTTGAGGTTGTGATTTTGGTGTTTGAATCTGCTAGTTGTCATCTAGGAAGTGTGTTTGAATCATTAAATCAGTAGGTTGTTAGTTGGAATCACAAGTTGCTTTGAAAAGTTGTGGATTAAGGGTTGTTTGTGTTTGCTGGTTCAAAGGTCTTAGGGCCTTGGAGCTTGGCTCCTTTTGGTTTGTATGTATTTGTTTGCTGATATATAAGTTGTTTCAAGTGTTGGATAGGTCTAAAACAAGGTATAACTAAAAATCATAGGTTGCTAGTTTTTGAACACTTTTTCAGTCAAACACATCAGCAGGTCTAATTTGTTTGTTTGTTTGAATTAAGGTGTGAAACTTGGCTTGCTTATAGATTTGTTGGTTGTGCAACTTTGCATCATCTGGTTTTAGAGTTTGGTTGCTTATTGAGTAGTCTATAGCTTATTGAATTTCAGCTTTTGGTCATTTAGATCAGCAAATGCATGCTATGAGATTTTTATGCTATTGGTTTGATTCCTGTTGTTTTATGCTAGTATTTGGTTCCTTGTGCATTACTTGGTTTGTGCCTTTTTGTTTGCTGCTTATCTCACAAGCTTATAAGCCTACTGGCGTATTGGCTTATTGGTGCAAAAACTCATCAATTCTACCCAACTGGTAGGCCTTGATTTAGAAGGTTTGCACTCAAGCCTTGACCAGCAGGGTGAAAACAAAGTCTCAACACTTCATTAAGTCTGCCAACGTCCAATTTGTGCTTGTCAGCGTTTGATTTACACTTGTCAGCGTTTGACTTTTGGTCAAACTTGGTCATATAGCTTATTGAATCTGTTTTGCTTATTGGTACATGCAACAACTTGGTTTTTGTAATAGAACTCATTTTTCTCAGCTTAATAACAAATCTGGAAGGTTACAAGTCTTTTGGTTACGCTTTTGCTAGAAAGCTAGCTTATTTGGATTTTTCAGCCAGCTTATTGGTTCTTATAGCTTATTCTACTTGGCTTTTTGTGATTTTCTTGATTGATTATTCTTAGTTAAGCTATTTGTGAGCTTTTGAAACAAACTAGAGCTTCTGAAACAGCCTAGAACTCTATCCCGACTATTTTGTCGTTTTGTGGAATTGTTCTTAGCTTATTTCTGGCTTATTGAGTGTGCTTTTACAAAATTTCTTTTTACAGATCTCTTTAGTATCCCAAAAGAAGGTTGTGTGTCATATTAGAGCTTATGGCATTGGCTTATTGCTTAATGGGCTTATTGGCCCAATAAGAATAAGCTGTTTGTTCATTAAGCTATGATAAGCTCACTTTCAGCTTTTGGGCCTTCAGAGTTTTGTCCTTAGAATTGAATTTTGAGTCAGATAGGGCTTTTCCAAGTCATTTGGGCTTATTTTGACTTTTTGGGCTAAAAAGCCCATTAAGCTTGACTGATTTTAATTTTAGCCCATTTGGGGGCCCATTAGGGGTAATTTGGAAATTTCACTTTAATTTTCTGTTTATTTAGGTTAAAATAAACTAGTTTGCAAGTTTTTAGAATTTTTTATAATTTTTGGATTTTTAGTATTATTTTAATATTATTTTATTATTATTTCTCCAATTTCACATTTTTGCATTTTTATATTTTTCTTAGCTTAAATACATTAAAATAGGATTTTTTCAACTCTTAGATTAATTTTACCATCTTTAGATGATTTTTTATAATTATTTTAAGTTTTAATAGTTTTTAAATCATTTTAAATAGTTTTTCTTAGTTTAAAAATTTATAGAAATAGTTTTTAATCTTTGTAGGTCATTTTAGAGGTTTACCAATTGAAAAATCTTTATTTGGGCTTTTTGATAATTAATTTAATTTTTAGGGCTTTATTTAGCATTTAAAAATTAATATTTAATTAATTAAAAGGTTTGAAAAAGTTTTGATCATTGGTAAACTCTTAGTTTATTTATTTTGATTTTTGGTGATTTTTTGGTAATTTTTAGAATTAATTTCTATTTTTGCTCATTTTACGGTTTTACGTTTAGTCGTAGTAGTAATTAATTTCACGACTTCGTCATTCTCTTTTCTCATCTCCTTCTAACCAATATTAATCTCAAACCAATTACGAATTACTCACACACATATACCTCCTTGGGAAACGAACTTGATTGGGTCATTAGTGTTTGATTTTCCTAAATCATCACTTAATACTTTTCCCTATTTACGCTCTTTTCCTAAAGAGTAGTAAAACACTGCAATCAATGCTCCTTGTCCATGGGAGTGGAGACTTTCTTTCCTTCACATAATCCAAACCTCTTCATAATTTCAACAACATATTTATCTTGAGAAATAAAAATCCCATCTTTCCTCTGTTGAACTTGTAACCCCAAGAAAAAGTTAAGCTCTCCCATTGCACTCATTTGGAATTTGTCTTGCATCAATTTGGCAAACTCCTTGCTAAGCATGGAGTTTGTGGATCCAAAAATGATATCATCTACATATACTTTGACTAAAAGAAAGTCACATTTTTGTTTCTTTATAAATAGGGTTTGATCAATCTTTCCCCTGTTGAAGCCATTATCCAAGAGATACTTGGACAGAGTCCCATACCAGGCCCTAGGAGCTTGATGAAGCCCATACATTACCTTTTTCACCTTGTAAACCTTGTCTAGATGTTCTGGATCTTCAAAACATAGAGGCTGCATAACATACAGCTTCTCATCAATGGTGCCATACAAGAAGGCACTCTTAACATCCATCTGGTACACAATAAAGTCAATGAAAGAAGTATATGCCAGAAATAGCTTGATGACTTCAGTTCTGGCAACTGGTGCAAAGACCTCATCATAGTAAATGCCTTCATCTTGTGTGTACCCTTGTGCTACTAGCCTAGCTTTATTTATGACCACTGTACCTCTCTCATCCTTCTTGTTTCTGAGCATCCATTTTGTCCTAATAGGTCTTGCCCATTTTGGACAGTCAACCAAAATCCAAACCTATTGAATATCAAACTACAACAGCTCTTCTTGCATAGCCACTACCCAGCTTGGATCATTCAATGCTTGAAAATCTTCTTTGGTTCTTCTTGTGAGAAAGCAAATAGGCAACATTGCATATTGTCATGATTGAATTTAATTGGGATGTTTGTAATAAAGCTATGTTCCTTTTCTTGATACCTTGTTTGTCTGGGAGTATCAAGATCACCTATGATTTGTGATTGAGGGTGATCTTTATTGATTCTATAGGTGGGCTGCATATTCATAAGGACTTCAATTTCATCATTTCCCAAATCAGGTTCTATGAGACTATATTGATTGGGAAAGAACTCTTCAAAGGATCTTCAAAATGATACTGCCTGCTGAGAGATGGATGTTGGTGAGCTGTCTGTAGCTCTGAATAGCGTGGACCTCCATGCCTAATGTTTATGCTTCCACTACTTGACATATTGATTGGAGAAGATGTAGAAATGAGTGAGGATTCTCTTTCTGCATCATTAGCATCATCCATAACTGTTTCTTCAAAGGCAGGGGAAACATTTAGACCAACAGGGGAATCCATGATTCCACTACTATCAGACATTCCACTGCTTTCATGACTGTTCTTAGTAGGGGAAGAGACTGGCTGTGCATCCTTTTAAGGGAGGTCTTCTTCTTCAGCCATCTCTTTGACAACATCATCCGTAGGGAATAATGAAGGTACAGTTAAGTACCTCAAAGGTGGACTTTCGAAAGCAGTTGGTTCTTTTGTACCTAAAATGTTAGATCTAGAACGTACTTCAATATCAAAGAACCACTTGGGACCTGTTTGTGTGTCTTCAGGCTTATCCTCCAGAAAATTGTTATGTATGTTCTCTGTCACCTTGCTTGTCTTTTTGTTAAAGACCCTATATCCCTTACTTATTAGTGAATAACGAACAAAGTATCCATCATCCCCCTTTTCATTGAACTTTCCAAAATGATCAAGAGTGTTGAGTATTACTACATGACACCCAAATGATCTAAAAAAGTTAATTAAAGGAGGTCTTCCATTGAATAGCTGATAAAGGGTATTGTTGTGAGCCTTAACCACCAAGGCCCTGTTTTGAACATAGCAAGCAGTGGCAACAGCTTCAGCCCAAAATATGACTGGAAGCTTGGAATCAGATAGCATGGTCCTTGCAGCTTCTATGAGTGTTCTGTTTCTCCTCTCTACAACTCCATTTTGTTAAGGTGTCCTGGCTATGCTGTATTCCCTTTTGATCCCTTTGCTGGTATAGAAAGTGTCCAGCTCTTTGTTCCTAAACTCTCCACCATTATCAGACCTAATTTCCACCACCTTAATACTCTTTTAAAGTTCAATCTAAGTGATGAAGTCTTTGAGTACTCATGATATGTCATTCTTTTCAAATAAGAAGAAGGTCCATGTGAACCTTGAGAAGTCATCAGTCACCACTAGGTAGTAACACTTCTTTTTCATGCTTGCCACAGATGTAGGACCAAAAAGATCCATGTGAAGTAACTCCAACGGTTTGGTGGTGGAAAGAGAAATTTTAGATTTGCAAGAAGCTCTATGTTGCTTTCCTTTCAAACAAGCAACATAAGTATGATCATTATTGAAGGTCTTAGAAGGTAGACCATGAACAAGATTGAACTTAACCAATTTGTTCATATTTTTGAAGTTTAAATGACCAAGTCTTCTGTGCCATTTCTTGCATTCATCCACTGAGGCTTTGGCAATAAAACAATTATCATTGTCTTGAAGAGAAATATCTTTTAAGTCAATGGTGTACATGTTCTTCTGCCTTGGTGTTCTTTGTACAATAGGAGTATTGGGTGGTAAAACAAACTCCTTTCCCAACACCAGGCACTTAGTATTAGTGAAAAGAACAAAGTTTTTGTTGTCAGTCATCTAAGACACACTAAAAAGGTTGTACTTCATTTCTTTCACCAGATAGACATTATCAAATGTCATTCCATTAGTGACAATGGTACCTTTCCCTATGATTTTCCCATGCCCATCTCCAAATGAGACACCATCATTATCATGCAGGGGAACAAAGTTTGATAGATATGCTTTGTGACCAGTCATGCTCCTTGAGCAACCACTATCCCAATATGCTTTGTCATTCTTGGTCTGGTTTGTAACCTGCAAAAGGAAAAACGAATTTGTTTTTTTGGGGACCCAAGCCATTACTGACTTAGATCAACCTCATGTATCAATGTAAGATAATTTGTCAAAGGCTAAAGATACACCATTGGATTCAGTACCCCTTTCGGGAGCCCAAACCCAACGAGCTGAGGCTTTCACAGTTTTTCCCCATCTACCCATGTTTTTAGGGACCATAAATTTGCCAGCAGGGGAAACCCTGCGCTTCGCAGTGGAATCCCTATGCTTAACAGAGGGAACCCATTGCTTTTTTTGGCTTTTATAGGTGCCTTGGTAAGGTCTATGGCCAGATGCAAATTCATTAAGAGGTGTTGGTCTGGTCACATTAGAGATAGATTTGGGGTATGCTTCACGTATCTCTCTCAAAGCAGGTACAACATACTTATCACTTGCCTTATTTCTCAAAGTAGGGAGGATGTATTTAGCAGGGGGAAAAGCTTTTGCCCCTGCATTCAATAAAATAGCTTGTGGTTACATTTCCTTTAAAGGATTTGCAACCACCATTCCCATGGTTGATTTATAGTCTTAGTATATGTGATCAAAGCTGCCACAGGTGAAACAAGGTTTGGTGTTTTTCCCAAAGTCCTTTCCAACTTGAATAGACTTTTGATTATTCCAGTTTCTTTGATTTCCTCTAAACACGTTTCTTTTGTATCTAGGTCTATACATATCTGCATACCTAGTACTGGTTTAGTAAGGTTTTGGACTAGTGGTTTTAGTTTCAACCCCTGATTCACTACTAGTTCTAGATGAAGTAGTTTTAGAACTAGAGTCACTACAAAAAAAACCTTCTCTAGAGAAAAGGACAGGGTTATCTATTTTCCACTACTTTAATGCAGCTTGTTCCTTTTCAAAGTCCCTAACCTCACTGGTTTTTACGAAGGGTTCCTGTTGTTCCTTTTTGTTTGACACATAAGCATTTAAGTCAAACTCAATATGTGTCTGCTTGGCAAAACAAGGAAGACCAGTCCAAGAAAGATCTTTGATAGGAGTGGCTCCATGTATATTAGCAGGTGGTGGTGGAAAAGAAGCATTTTCATTTTTAACACCAAAACCAGTTTTATCTCTTGGAGATTGTTCTATCTCAACAACCTTAGTTATATCTTTAGAGGCTTTTCCAAACTTTTCAACTGTTTGCTCATCTACCTTTTTATTAGCTCTAAAGATTTCAACTTCAATAGTTAATTCCTTAATGGAATAATCTTTTTCTCTAGCATCTCTTTTTAGAATTCCAATGTGATCTCTATATTGGTTCTCTCGTTGCTTATATTCTCTAATGCTAGACTCTAGTTATTCTAAAGCATGTTTGTAGTTGTCTAGATTATTCTTAGAATTTATGTAATTAACATTTAGCTTTCTGATTTGGTCATTTAATGACTCAGTATTTTTCCTACATGCTTTGGTACAATAAGAGTCATCATATACCTCATTGTTTGAGCTAGATGTTGACATAGCCATAAGAGCAAATTCTTCCTCTGTCTCCTCAGCAACTAGAGCTTGATTCCTTTCAACACTTTCTATCATGGAGCTCCAGTCCCATCCAACTCCGTCTATTCCATGCATGGCTACCATAGCCTTAGCCTCAGAATCCTTATCCCTGCTATCCTTCCTATAGCTGCTACCATTCTTCGGACCCCTGCACTCCTTTGCAAAGTGACCTTTCTTCCCACAGTTGTAACACTCCACCTTTGATTTATCAAGTCCAGCTACATCAGAAGGATTAATGGAAATCTTTTTCCCACTTGATGTCCATTTCCTCCAATCCTTGCTTACTGATTTGAGTTAGATCTTCATGTAGCACATTGTAACCATGAGGTCCTTGTGATGCAATGAAAGCACAAGCAGTATCAAGGCTAAATGTTGCAGGCCTTTCTTCTCCATTTGATGATCCTGAATTTGAAACAGTGGAATGTGTAGCAGGGGAAACTTCAATCCCACTGCTTTTAGAGTTTCCACTGTTTTGGGAAATAAAGGCCATATTAGCAGGTGGATCAGCAAGTCCACTTGAATTTGTGGGAATGGTCCCTGAAGCCTCCATTTCATTGACAACAGGCTCAAAAACCTTCAGGTTGTTGTAGATATCATTAATGTTCTTGTCATCAATATCATCTCTGTTTTGCCAAATGGATTTGTAAACAAACAATTCTTTCTAAAGGTTATTGAGGAATCTTGCATTGACCTATTCTCTTGACACTCTTATGTCAAAGAACTCCAGTTGTGCCACAAGATCTTGAAGCCTATTATAGATGGAACCAATTGTTTCATCACCTTTTGCTTTAAAAGAAGCAAATTGGTCTATCATCTGATTTTTCTTTTTCTTCTTGGTAGCTTCATTTCCTCCAAATGTTTTCCCAATGGCTTCCCAAAGTTCCTTAGCCGTCTTATGCTTCCTAAGCATTAACTGATGTCTATCAGGTAGAGCTAACAACAAAGAACTGTGATCTCTGACATGATGCCTTCTTGCTTGGATCTCTTTGTCTAAAACAATAGAAGATATGCTTTTCTTAGCCTCACCTTTGGAGCTTTCACCTCCTTCCTTCTCTTTGTTCTTACCATCATCTTCAACTGCTATTATTTTGGTGAACTGATCACCAAGCTCTATGACCTCCCAGAGGGCATAGTTTCTGTACCACCCCATTTGTTAGGATAGAATGCTACAGTAAATTATGGAGTGTCATCAAAGCATGCAAGGTAAATGTCTAAGCATTCATGACCACAAATAGAAATACCAGAATAAAACATCGGTAGTCTAGTAACTCACACACAAGCAATATCAAGTACTGTAAATGAAAGGACGAAACAATGTCCAAAAGAAGTAAAGTATGATAAAGTAGGAATAAATGCATAAGGTAAAAGAGGCCGGATAGCTTCCAATCCTAATGCACATACTCTGGAGTTCCTACTTGCGACCTTGGGTACCTGTCGTTTGGGAACATGGAAAACTTGACGGCTAAGTATAACGCTCAGTGCATGGATATACAATAAAGCATGGAAACATAGAATATGGAAGCATATAAAGAGCATAAAGCATGAATAGCAGCGGAAATGAATAAGTCTTGGAAAACCTAGTTGTTTGTCATGTTCACTAGTTTTTATTCTGAAAACATAGCTTATGTTACTTATGAAAATCTGTATTAGTTAATATACCAAAAGCCAATATAGGTCATGAGGTCAACAACGTGCATGAATACTTGGAGGGATGACCTCGTCAAGCAAATTAGGGGGATGCCTCTAATTAATTGGTAATGGGTAGGAGGGATCAGCTCCTTGTGAAGCATGCAAGGCACACACCACATTCACCATGAAATCCTGACTGAAACATGTAACTAGGATGCACCTATACGCCCCACATGATAACATAATAAATATAATGGCCAAATAACTGAAAGGGGCGCCACGAGCTATCACTCCACCGTGGTGAAGTCATAACACTAGTGCCTCTAGTGTTATGGTTATGGTACCTCCAAAACTAGGTGAAACTGTTCATGCATGTATATGGCTAAGGTAACTAATAAAACATAAGCATTTAATCTATAACTACTGGGGAAAACAGTTGGCTGCATACGGGAAATCCTAATGAAGGAAGAGATTGTCCTTACAGAAGGACGGGAAATTCGTACCTTATGTCCAGTAGAAGCTAATGAAAACGATGAAGACTACTCCGCCTTGACGGATAATACTACATAAGAAATATGGACGTGTATGAGTTGTCTAATTTACATATGTTTTACTGGTTCCGTGTGTTATTAACTTGTTATACATATTCTGTCATGTTTTACTGTTTACTGTGTTAACTGTAGTTATTCTGATGTTATGTTATGTATTACTTATCTATTAGTGTATTATAATACTTGTATTGTAATACTAAGTAACTTTCTAAAAATAGAAGGTTTCTATAAATAGTACGTTTCTAAAAATAGAAAGTTTCCAAAAATAGTAAGTTTCCATAATTAGAAATAAGCTGGATTATAAATAATAATTAAAGTTTAAATAGTATAATACAAATCATGGTTATAGCTTATTAATTAAATAACTAGTTAATTAATTAAACTATACGTTATATGGAATTTGATTAAAATACATGTTTTAATTATATTAAGCTAAGGTAAATACTTTAGGTTATACATGTAATATTAATTTTAATATTTAACCTAAGTCATGAAATTAATTAAATTAAAAAGTCTAGTAATTAATTTAATTAACATGTTTTTCTGATTTTAATATTTAACCCGAGACCCGAACCTGTGTTTTAAAAATTAACCCGAGCTCGAACCCCGATCCCACACATAAGCCAAAACCAACAGCCCTACCAGTGGCTAGACCGGCTAGCCGGTTGCCACTGGTTGCTTGCGGTACCCACTACCGAGCCAGGTTCACACCGGTTCACACGTGTTCCTACCGGTTCACACTGATTCCCACCGTTATGACCGGTTCCCCCTGCTTAGGTTTGTTCGGTTCCCAATGTTAGCCAAAAAGAACCCCACCGAGACCCTATGAGTCTCGGCTGGCTCTCGGTCCAAACCAAAACACACCCCACACCACGTCGGGGGTTCCCCTTGCTGCGTTCGAGCCACACGACCCCCACACCGAGACCATGAGGTCTTGGTTAGGCGAAATCAAACACCTAAATTATGTTTGAAGTTTCCTGTGTTTTCTTTTCTTATGGGTTTAAGTTGGGTCATGGGCCAAAGCCCGTCTTCTCCTTTTTCCTTGTGTTAGCCGCGGCCCAAAGGGTTTCCACGGGAAAACACGTAACTTTTCCCGTGTTCAATTATTTATGTGAACTTTACGTTTTATATGTCGTGGTCTTTATACGCCGTGAACTTAACACATTTATAATATATACGTAACTACATGTTATTAAATACCGTGACGCGTGAATTATATTATAAATGGAAAGTTTTAATTTTACCGTATTTTCATGTGTGTACTGTGCATGTGTACTATTCATTGTATTTTAATGCGCGTTTTACAACTCTTCCCCTCTAAAAGAACAATTCATCCTCGAATTGGAGAAACGTAAACTGAAAGAAAACATACACGAATCAGAACTGGAAATGAGGGTAAGAAGTCCGTATAGACTCATCCGTCTCCCAAGTGGCTTCCCGCTCAGGATGATCACTCCAGAGGATTTTGACGAAAGGGATCGTCTTCCTCCGCATGACACGATCTTGTCGCTCAAGAACTCCCTCGGGTTCTTCGACATATGAAAGATCCTCTCGAATCTGATCAAGTGGATACTAGACAACATGAACTGGATGATAGTTGTATCCTCTGAGTAAGGACACATGGAACACGTTGTGAACGTGTGATAGCTGAGGCGGTAACGCTAAACGGTATGACACTTCACCAACACGTTCTATGATGTCGAACGGTCTGATAAAGCGAGGACTAAGCTTCCCTCTTATTCCAAATCGTTTAACTCCTCGTGCAGGTGATACCTTGAGGAAAACGTGATCACCTACGTTGAAAGATACATCTCTACGATGTTTATCAGCATAGCTGTTTTGACGAGCTGGAGCTTCCTGAATCTTCGCCTTGGCAACAGCGACCTTCTCATTGGTTACCTCAATCATCTCTGGACCCTCAAGTAGTCGTTCGCCCACCTGATCCCAGCAGATTGGGGCGCGACACTTCCTACCATACAACATCTCAAAAGGAGCACACTTGATGCTAGCGTGCCAGCTCTTGTTTTATGCAAATTCTACTAGAAATATGTAATCATCCCAGCTTCCTGACCACTCTAGAGCACATGACCGCAACATGTACTCCAATGTCTGAATGGTGTGTTCCGACTGTCCGTCGGTCTGAGGATGAAAGGCAGTGCTGAGCTTGAGTCTGGTGTCCCAAGCTTTCTGCATACTTTGCCAGAAACGTGATGTGAGACGGGGATCTCTGTCAGAGATGATTTCTGATGGAGTACCATGTAGTCTCATGATCTCCTTTTGGAAAATGTTTGCTAATTTGCTGACCGCATGCTCCTTGCGGATCGGCAGAAAATGAGCAGATTTTGTCAACCTATCCACAATAACCCAGATAGCGTCATCCTTCTTCTGAGTAACCGGAAGACCAATAACAAAATCCATGGAGATTTTGTCCCACTTACATGCTGGAATATCTAATGGCTGTAGTAAACCACTAGCTCGCTGATTTTCGATCTTCACCTGTTGGCATATCATACATTTAGAAACGAAGGTGGCAACATCCTGCTTCATACCACTCCACCAAAAGTGTTGCTTGATGTCGTGGTACATTTTGGTAGAACCAGGATGTATGGTAAATGGAGAACTGTCAGCTTCAGTCAATACAGCTTCCCTGAGTGTAGAGTCATCAAGAACCACTAGTCTAGTGCCCTGCCATAAGATACCGTTGTCGTCGATGTTTGATTTCGGTATTTGTCTTTATGGTCATTTAATTTTTTAAGACATTTACCTTGCATGCTTTGATGACACGTCATGATTATCTTGTGATATTCCATTTATCAAATGGGGTGTTACATATATGGTATCAGAGCCTGGTTTCGACCTGTAGGCTCTAAAAACTTGACATGTGACTAGTGGGTAGTCACAAGAATCTTCCTAAACGAACAGTTTATTTTCATGCATTTATTTCATGTATCATTGTTGCAGATATTTTGACTACGTAATGGTTGGTATAGGACTGGCCATATTTAGTCGCATGTGCTTTTATTCAAATTTTGTTTTGGTGAACCGACCCATAGGCGTTCACCCTTGTCATGTAAATTTTGTTTTGGTGAACTGACCCATACACGTTCACCCTTATCAGGTTAATTTTGTTTTGGTGAACCGATGCATAAGCGTTCACCTATACTCATGTCATTTTCGTTGGCTATGCCTTCATAAACTGTTTCATGCATCATTTTCTTATGTTTGTCCTATGTTCTAATCAGATTAATCATTTCTTTTCTGTTTTAAAACTGTCAGATGGTTAACAAACGTGAGCAAGAACTACAGGCAGCTGTCCAAGCTGCTCTGCAAGCTTTACTTCCCCAAATCAGAAATGGGATCCGTACTGAGGTTCAAGGCAATCACAATCAGCACCAGAATCAGAACAACCCTCCTCCTCCTCCACCAGCTACTCTTATCACTTGGCTGGAAAGGTTTAATAAGCAGCGACTTAGATCTTTTGATCAAACTGACAGTCCATCTGAGGCTGAGAGCTGGAATGCACACATAGAGAAGATTTTCAATGCCATGGGGTGTGATGTTGTCCTTAAAGCGAGGCTGGCTTGTTACAAATTTGAGGGAGATGTGTTGGCATGGTGGAAAGCACTCAAGCAATCGAATGGAGGTGATAACTGGGTTGCTGGTTTGACTTGGGCGCAATTTAGAGAGTTGGTCCTGGATCAGTTCTTTCCGAAAGTTGAACAGGATCGGCTCAAGAGGGAATACCATGACATTCGACAGAGAGGTGGGGAAATTAGTACGGAATTTATGCAGAGATTCCTCAGACTTACTGGTTTTCTTGGTGCAGCAGCCGAAACAGCAAAAGAGCAGGCATATCATTTTTGTTGGGCTCTTCGCACTTCTGTCGCCAACAATTTTGTGTGTGCTACTTTTACTAATGTGGCGCAGGTGGAAGATGCAGCTCGCAAGCTAGAGATGTTGCAGGAGAGAGACGAGTTTCATGAAGCAGACACATCTGAGAAGAGGTATATCTCAGTCATCAAACGTTAATCATTTCATTCAATTCAGTACCTTCCATTTTATATCATTCTCTATACAATTGCATCTTTCAGACAAAAGACTTGGGACCGGTCCCAACCGGCCACTCAGCAGTACCAACCCAAGGGAAACGGTCAGACTTAGGACCGTTCTGCATCTGATAGGCGTGGCGGTAGTGACAACTACCGTAACAACACCAACAACTCCAGCATCAGCAGGTCCCTAAAAGTTATTCATTTCTATGTTAGGCAGTTATATGATTCATAAATTCTGACACTTCAGCATCTATTGCCAGGAACACTGGCAACGGAAGGGATCAGGACCACATAGGTTCACAACCCAACCGCGCAGCTTCATCTGGTATTACAATCTAAACCTTCTGTGTAGTCATGTTGTGCCCCAATCATCATGTCTCACGCATATTTTCTGAAACAGGCTACCAACCAGCTAGAGTACCTGTTGGAGGGTACACTCATCCTATTTGCACCACTTGTTGTCGTAGACACCTAAGTCAGTGCCGTCGGGCAACCGGTGGTTGCTTCAAATGTGGTCAGTAAGGCCACCAGATGAAAGATTGCAAGAAGGGTGAGATTGAGGGTACTTCAGGGCATGCTGATTCCAAGCCACATCCGACTACTAGACGCGTGTATACCACCACCAGGGATCAAGCAAACAAGTCGTCAGGTACCATCACTGTTATCCTATTTATGTATGGTCAAGATGCTTGTGTTTTGTTTGATACGGGTGCAACTCATTCAGTCATATCCACTGCTTATGCCACTCGTGTTAGGATATCCCCTATGCCACTTGATAATGATTTAAACATATCCACGCCCCTGAAAGACTCTGTGTGCATCACACATGGTGATAAGTGTGAAAACACTCATCAATTATGATCCTAAAACCATTAAAAACACAGTCAAATACATCATATTTAACTGTTAATTATCAGAATTACGCGTGTATTTTGTGTTTGTGTATTTTCAGGTAATATAGGTACATTTGAGACAAACTCGAGCTTTCAACGATTTATTTGATCAAAAGACGAAGAAAAGGACGAAAGTTTCTTTCAAGGACCTTATTTGCCAAACTTCCAAAGATAAAGGGCTTAAAGTGCAATTTCTACAATGATAAAGGATGGAAAAGTGATTACCTAAAAGTCTTATAACCATTTGAAAAGAAATTTAAAGAAAAGGACCAAAAGAGAATTAATGGGAAAGTTTAATTAACTTTTCTTATTTACTTAACTTTGTCTCATTGACCAAGACCGGTCAAGATAAACACATTTACACGTCTCATCTCCTTCTACATTAGAAGAGAGAGAAAGAGTAAAAGTAACAGACGCTCCATACTTTCTATCCACCTTATATCTTCAAGATCATTTCAAGAAAGAACAAGAGGGAATCAAGCGAATACTTCAACTACAAAGATACTCCTCTCGTTATCCTCTTCATGATGATGCCACTTAATTAGATCAAGAGCAAAGAATAAAGAAAGCCCCAAATTCAAGATTTAAGATGAAGAACGAGTATCCTCGTATTTTCCACGTGTCATTCAATGATTGGATCAACCACGTCACCCACCCTCTCCAGACGGCTATAAATTGAAGACGAGAGCATCATTTGCATTCGGTTAGCATAGGAGTAGTTTCACCTAGTTAGTTAGGAGTAGAAATAGTTAGTTAGATTTTCTCTCAACTTTTCTTGTTAAGCTTTCTGTTAAATCAGTTAATACAGTTGTAACGATTTCTTCTCATCTCCATTAATGAAAGCTTCGAGTTATTTTCTACTAATCTCTCTTTGATTTCTTGGAGTTTGATTTCATATTTTTCTATTATTACTGCTTTAGATTACTGTTCACCGTAAGTCTTCATCATTCTTCATTTCTTTTTTAGCTTTGATAATCTTTCTATATAAACGTGAGTTGCGTTGATCTTTTCTTCTATAAGCTGTTACTTTAGAGTTCATAAGCTCTTAACCGAGCTTATGTTGTGTTACTCAGATAGCTAAACTGTTTTACATAAGTTTTGAGCTTTGCGATGATTTCAGTTTAAGTTTCGTTTAAAGGTTGTTCCGATTTTGGTAATTCAGTTTAAAAGATTTACTCATTTAGCTTGTGATTTACTTGTTTCTTTTTATATTTTCTTATTCAATTGAAAAAGATTTTTAAGAAGCACTTATTCAGTTTTTTTAGATTTGATAATCAGTTTGTTAACATTTTTCAGTTTAGATTGAGTTACTGTTCATCCGATAGGAATTTTAGTAGTTTCTAAGATTGAGCTTAATTTTGAATAGATAAGATTGTGCACGTGATGTGCATTGCGTTATTATAGTTTATGCAGGTTTCGTTATACAGGGTATACAGGTTGTTTTTTGTGTAGATCGAATTCGTTAAGATTTTTAGTTCAGCTCAATTTTGGATACAGTAGATACCATTTGTCTCATTCTCTTCCTTTAATATCAGCAGTAGCAGTAGATAGCATACATTTGGTTTCTCGTTTTCGATGTGATTTTGCAGGTGTATATTGAAGTTTATGCAGCTTCTGTTATTGATAGACTCAATCCGTCAGTTTTAGTAGTAGTCGTGTGGAGGTGTGTTTGGTTTATAAGCCGGCTCAGCGCCGCGTTTCTCTTCCACAACGGACTGACTTCGGATGTATTGGTCAAGCAAATTTTAATATTCTGCACATTATCAGTTTAAGTCTTCTTTTCTTAAGTTTTGATAGTGTAAAAATTTACTTGCAAGTTGCTTGTATCTGCATGTGATTCATTGTTGTTAACTGTTACAATCTAGTTACTTTGAATCTTGTAGTTTCTTTATAATCATTTTCAATTTGCTGATATAGGATTATTTGCTGATATACTTGAATCTGTCATCTATGGAGTAATTGGAAGCAATTTATGATATAGGGGTTATTCTTACTGATTAGAATTTTGAACTTGTGGTATTGTTATGTTTCAAGTAAAGCTGTAATGCATAAACTTTGCAATGTTTAGGTTGTTGATGGAATTTTCATTGAAGTAGTTACTCACCAGTTATTTTTGTTAAGTCAAGATTTTCTACAAAAAATAATAAAAGGAATAGTTGGTCATTTCCTGTATCAAGCTTTGAATTTGTTTGTCTTTCAAAATTTAGTAAATGTAGTATTAATAAAATTTAGATTTAATTCAAAATCTGTTTTTTTTACATGTTATGAAATCTGAATTTTTTTTTTTACTTTTATAAAATAGAATTTTTAATAGAAGTGTAATTTTAGTTTCATATAAAAAAAATAGTTTGTTAGAAAATTAGTTAGAATTTTTAGTTACAAAGTTGTTACATTTTGTCAATTTAATTATTTCCTTGTTTTCAAAGTTGTAGGTTGGTTATTCATTAGTTTTAATTGAATTTTGTGCTTTAATAGTGGTATGTGCTAAATGATTTTAGCGTAGTACGTATACGTAGGTATTATAGCATATTTTTACCTTTTTACTTGCTTCCTGCCAATTAGACATAAATACCATTAAACTTTTACAACCAAAAACAATCAAGTTGAGCTTTAAACGTTATATCAATTCGAATCGAGCTGAGAAGACAACTACACTAAAAACGAAATATTAAATGGCGCCGCTGCCGGTTCTTTTCGTGAAGATTAACGATTTCAAGTGAGACGATTGGATTTTGGGATCCGTTCACTTTGTGAACGTTATTTTTACGTATTATAAATCAAAAACATAAAAAAAAATCAATCAAAAAGATAAAAATACAAAAAAATAAAAAATCACAAAGTCAATTCTTTTCCTAAAGAATTGAACCAAAAAAATAAAAAATCCAAAAAGTAATCTTTTTCCTAAAAGATTACACCCAAAAATATATATTATTCGTTTTTATCGGTTTTTACGTAGATATAGTATTTTTCTTAAAAAATCAAATAACTACAAAAATATTTTTTATATATTATTATATGTAGATAAGTATACGTATAAGAACAGCCAAGTTACCTATTTCCATAAGTATTGTCGAGGCAATACACCGTGTTGAGGGGCGTTCCGGTCCTTGACACGCGTATCGATCCAATTTAATTAAGCAAGAATAGATAAATACTTCCAATTGGCAATAATTCGAAGAATACGAACTACAAAGTGAATAGATAGGCGACGTGCTATAAAATGTCGTCTAAGGGTTAATAGGTACTTAAGTGCTTCGCGCCACCTAACCCCCCGTTCACTAGTGCGTATTCTAAGAAGGAAGGCTTAATTGGAGGTCTTGCACCCAAGTAGTAATTATATATATACTTTCTTGTGGATATTTTATATCGAACCTCGAGGGAGATAATCTCTTCTCTCTCAAAAGTCGACCGAGGGCTACTCCCTCATTCCTCGTGTTTACTTACACGTGTACTCGCACACGTGTAAACATACCACCTTTGGTGTATCACTTCCTTCCCCGAGGAAGCTTTTAAACGTCATTATACTTGTATATACATTCGGCCACCTTGTTACACATGGATACTCGTTCCATGTTGGAGATTTTGCAACAACAATCCGCCACCGCTAATTATCCGTCTTGTTCGACTTGTGGTGGTCCACACGATACTTATTTATGTGATCAAAATAATGGTTATTATGGGGAGGGATATGCTTACAATGGAACCGAGAACCCTAATTTTCAACCTAACACTCAAATGGACTACACTTGTAATGACTATATGGGAAATTCCGGTTTTTCATCACAACCTCCACCATCATTTCATGATCAAACCTTTAATGTGCCATACCAAAACCAAGGATTTTCCAATTATGGAGGTTTTCAAAATGATAATAATTTTCAAGGCTATAATCAAGAAACCTTTCATAATCAAGGATTTTCAAACAATGAAGGCTTTCAAAATGATGAAAATTTTTCATGCTATAATCAAGATACTTTTCAAAATCAAGGATTTTCACATTATGCGGGTTTTCAAAATGAAGGAAATTTTCAAGGCTACAATCATGATAACTTTCATAATCAAGACTCTTTTCAAACCTATAATTCACCTAATTATGGAAATCCACCTCCACCCTATTCTTCGACTTATTCATGTGAGTATTGTGGAAAAGAACCCCATTATGGTTATGATTGTCGATCAAGGGATCCGCCTCCTTATACTCTTAGTAAGCGCAATGAGATTTCTGTTGTAGTCGAGCAACTAGGAAGATTCGATGGATATAGATTAAAGGCTCTTAATCTTATGATAGAAATGAGTATCGAGAAAATGAGAGAAGAATCTCGTTGGTTAAGGGAAGAAATTAAGTCTCTTGAGGATGATTTAAGGAACAAACGGTTTAATATCGAGAACTTTGGTAACATTTATAGAGCATCGGTGAACAAATCTTCTCAGTTCCTCCAGAACGAGTTAGACGATTTACTCATTAAGATTGATAAAGAAGAAAAAGAAGAACAATTTATTGCTAATCGTGCTCGGTTGCTTAAACAATGCTTATTAGATGAAGATTATGAGGAACCTTCGATTTGCATGACACTTAATGATGACATATCTTCATCACCTTTACCTCACGTGGAACCCACCGACTCTTTGACCATGGGGGACGAGCCTCTTAGCACTAATACAAACACCGATTTGGAAGAATTAACCGTTTCTAGTGTTGAGAACCTTATCCCAATCCAAAGAGAGCTTGAGAGGGTTTCAAATGAACCATGTGATGAGCTTTGTGTTGATACCTCTTCTCCTCATGATCATATTGAGATCTTATCGCATATTGACCTTCATGCTACTACTAGTGATTTTGGTGATTTTGATCTTGATGAATTGTTTAAAGAAAGGGATAATGAGATTGAGGAAGAGTTTGTGGAAGACTTGACACAAATAGAGGATGAAAATTGTGATTCTAGTGACGCGTCTTATGCTATATCATCCGATGATTTGTCTTGTCAAGATAACATTCCTAATTTGGATGAAGAGTTTGCTCCTATAGGAAAAGTGGATCCTTCTCCTCTACCATCTTATGATTCTTGTGATGAAACCTTTGATGATCCTTATGATAGTGATGAGTCTTTTACTTCTGATGATGATGACTCCATTTCTTCTATGATTCCTTCACCTATTCCTCTAAGTGATTTTGTGATACGTTCAAATCCTCTTTTTGAGACATGTTTTGATAACCCACTTTTTGAGGACTGTGAAGAACCTAATAATGAGTCTATAGAGAAAGAACCCTTGATTGATATTCCTTCACTGGTTTTTGAGGATATACCTATTGATTTTCATGATCATATCATCCCTTTGAGTGATTCTCTCATTAATACACCTCCTTTTGAGCCTTATGTTCCCACCCTCCCACCCTTGAAGTTGGTTATTGATGAAGATCCTTTCCTCTTAGAGATTGATACTTTTTCATCTAAGGCACCTTTAGAACTCAAAACCTTTGATATGGACTCTTTTATGGAGATTGATACCACCATAGAGGATACTCTTGCACATTTTGATATAGAGGTCGACGATAGTGTTTCTAATTTGGATGAGGAGGTTCGTCTTATTACTACATTGCTTTTTGGGAACATAGAGACTACACCTTCTTCACAAGATACTATTACTATTGATCCTCCTTTCACTATGCCTTCTATGGAAGATTACCCACCTTTTGATGATGATGATGAGCCTAATATGGACATAATAGTTATGAATGTTTTGATACCTACACCTTCATTGTCTCATGACGCTTTGATATCTAAGGGGGAATCTTATATGGTTGATATGAGCTCATCTTCTTATTTTCCCATGAAAGAAAAGGTTTTTGATCCTGGGATACGTATATTTGGGAAAAATTGGTTTTCATCTACTCCACTTAAGAGTGTGCCTTCGATTGATATGCGCTTCTTGTATGAGTTTACTTTGGTGATGCTACCTATTTTGGAGTTGTTCGAATGTCGAGATGGGAACTTTGTATTTGATCCTGGAGTGTTTCCTAGTTGAGAGATTTCGTATGTTGGACAAACTTGAGACACGTTGGACCGTTCCATTTATCGAGGCGAATATTGTAAATCTTATAGTAAATGGCAACGTGCTAAGTTTGAGTGTATCATGTGAGATGTGCTTCAAAGTGATATTCTTTATTCTCCATGATGGTTTCCCCAAGGACAACTTAATTCGGGGCCGAGTCGAGCTAGCGACTTAGGGTTTAAAAAACTCAAGCATTGAATAACTAGGTTAGAACACGTAGAGTAGATTTTCAATAGGTTAGGTTTAATTAAAAGGATGTTATAGTAGAGTTGAAGTGGAGGGGTGCCTTTCTTCGTCTTTTGGTGTTTGTTTCTAGGGTTGCTCTCTCACATTTCATGCTTGGAGCTTATGGAGGAGGCCCGTGTATCTGGTTCACTTCGATTCGTTTTTGCTATTGTGATATTAAAAAACTTGTGCTTAAAATGAATACCCTTTAGTTGTCTCTTCCTTAACTTGGGTTAAGCAAAGTAATCAATGTTTTAAGTGTAGGGGAGTTCACTCCAATGCTCTTAAACATTGAGGACAATGTTTATCTTAAGTGTAGGGGAGACTTCTATCGAAGTGACCTTACCTATACCATTGCCTTAACTTCATGATAATTGGGAAAATTAATTTTTTTTTATCATTTTTCGAATTTTTGATCTACTTTGGCCACCAAAAATATGCATTCATAATTTTTGCATCAATCATTTTTCATTTTGCATAACACATTTGCATTGTATATATTTCTTCTTTTATTTTTCATCAAAAATATAAAAAGGAAAAATATAATAAAACATGGTTTTAACAAGTTTAGACTTCTTTGACATATTAGGCCCGCCATGGATATTTTGACTCAACCCGAGTTTGCTTATTTTAGCACTCCCTAGCTAGTATCCTTAACCATGTAGTCCTTCATTGGTCTATTAGGCTAAGCTTCCACCAATTTCATTCTTTGAAATTTTAAATTTGTGGAGAATGGGAAATGATAGAGTTGAAGCAAGTGTAAAAGGGCTAGATAGACTTCATGGCAATTACTTGTGGCTAAACCCTTCTCTTCTTTACCTCTACTTTCTTCGCATGTATATAATTGTTAATAAATAATCAAGTACGGTTTTAATTGGTTTGTAATCTCTTATGCATTTTTGGCTAATCATTTATGGTTGATATGAGTACGTCTTAAGATTCTAAGTTAGCACGTTTTATGTGTACTAGACTTGTGTCATGCTCCATATTTAGCGGGTGTTTTTCCTTTTCTTCTTTGCAAATTTCTTTGTGAGGAATAAAGAAAAATAAGAGCGGCTTATGAAAAAAAAATGAGTGGCTAGAAAAAAAAAGAAAAAGAAAAAAAAAAAATAATGCAAGACTCCCAAGAGGGGCAGTGTGGTGTTAATTATAGTGACTATTGAGTTCCAATATTACCTTGACGGGTTGCGGGGATTCAATAGATTGCTCCAATCCAATATTACCTTGACGGGTTGCGGGGTTGAAGATCCAAAATCTCAAAAAGATGCGGATGTAAATTATTGCGTGAGTTTTATTTTTCTTTCCTTAGCGAGTGTGTAGTTACTTATGAAAGCATGACATGAGGATTTTACACATAAGGCGAATGACTTATTATTCTTAATACGGACTTGTATTAATTGTGAGCGGTTTTTCAAGTAATGGATGAGAAGATTACTTAGGATTAAAACCGTGCTTCCTTATTTTTGGATTTTACATTTCTTATACTTCACACTTTAAATAATGACAAATTTGCCCAAAAGCAATTTGCTCAAATAATAACCGGTTCCACATTTAATTGTCATGAATAAGTTGATGCACTTTTTACTTGTGAATACAATGATCCCATTTTTAAGCTTGGTATGGGGAAAGTGAAACTTGAGGGTGATAAGTATCCATGGTACCAAAGCCCTAATCTAAGCCATTGATTTCTTTATGAGTTATTTCCATCAAAACCATTTATGAAAAATCAAAAATATATAAATAGAATTGTTTTCTTTGCATTGCATTGCATATAATTCAAAATCATGCATCATATAGTATAGGGTAGTATAGAAGCATTCCATAATGGCCAAGGTTGGTTAATTATGAGAAAAGTGTAACTTTAGAGCTTTAAAATGTTGCATTGCATGAGGACATGGCAATGATCAAGTGGAGGGGAGTTGATAAGTGTGAAAACACTCATCAATTATGATCCTAAAACCATTAAAAACACAGTCAAATACATCATATTTAACTGTTAATTATCAGAATTACGCGTGTATTTTGTGTTTGTGTATTTTCAGGTAATATAGGTACATTTGAGACAAACACGAGCTTTCAACGATTTATTTGATCAAAAGACGAAGAAAAGGACGAAAGTTGCTTTCAAGGACCTTATTTGCCAAACTTCCAAAGATAAAGGGCTTAAAGTGCAATTTCTACAATGATAAAGGATGGAAAAGTGATTACCTAAAAGTCTTATAACCATTTGAAAAGAAATTTAAAGAAAAGGACCAAAAGAGAATTAATGGGAAAGTTTAATTAACTTTTCTTATTTACTTAACTTTGTCTCATTGACCTAGACCGGTCAAGATAAACACATTTACACGTCTCATCTCCTTCTACATTAGAAGAGAGAGAAAGAGTAAAAGTAACAGACGCTCCATACTTTCTATCCACCTTATATCTTCAAGATCATTTCAAGAAAGAACAAGAGGGAATCAAGCGAATACTTCAACTACAAAGATACTCCTCTCGTTATCCTCTTCATGATGATGCCACTTAATTAGATCAAGAGCAAAGAATAAAGAAAGCCCCAAATTCAAGATTTAAGATGAAGAACGAGTATCCTCGTATTTTCCACGTGTCATTCAATGATTGGATCAACCACGTCACCCACCCTCTCCAGACGGCTATAAATTGAAGACGAGAGCATCATTTGCATTCGGTTAGCATAGGAGTAGTTTCACCTAGTTAGTTAGGAGTAGAAATAGTTAGTTAGATTTTCTCTCAACTTTTCTTGTTAAGCTTTCTGTTAAATCAGTTAATACAGTTGTAACGATTTCTTCTCATCTCCATTAATGAAAGCTTCGAGTTATTTTCTACTAATCTCTCTTTGATTTCTTGGAGTTTGATTTCATATTTTTCTATTATTACTGCTTTAGATTACTGTTCACCGTAAGTCTTCATCATTCTTCATTTCTTTTTTAGCTTTGATAATCTTTCTATATAAACGTGAGTTGCGTTGATCTTTTCTTCTATAAGCTGTTACTTTAGAGTTCATAAGCTCTTAACCGAGCTTATGTTGTGTTACTCAGATAGCTAAACTGTTTTACATAAGTTTTGAGCTTTGTGATGATTTCAGTTTAAGTTTCGTTTAAAGGTTGTTCCGATTTTGGTAATTCAGTTTAAAAGATTTACTCATTTAGCTTGTGATTTACTTGTTTCTTTTTACATTTTCTTATTCAATTGAAAAAGATTTTTAAGAAGCACTTATTCAGTTTTTTTAGATTTGATAATCAGTTTGTTAACATTTTTCAGTTTAGATTGAGTTACTGTTCATCCGATAGGAATTTTAGTAGTTTCTAAGATTGAGCTTAATTTTGAATAGATAAGATTGTGCACGTGATGTGCATTGCGTTATTATAGTTTATGCAGGTTTCGTTATACAGGGTATACAGGTTGTTTTTTGTGTAGATCGAATTCGTTAAGATTTTTAGTTCAGCTCAATTTTGGATACAGTAGATACCATTTGTCTCATTCTCTTCCTTTAATATCAGCAGTAGCAGTAGATAGCATACATTTGGTTTCTCGTTTTCGATGTGATTTTGCAGGTGTATATTGAAGTTTATGCAGATTCTGTTATTGATAGACTCAATCCGTCAGTTTTAGTAGTAGTCGTGTGGAGGTGTGTTTGGTTTATAAGCCGGCTCAGCGCCGCGTTTCTCTTCCACAACGGACTGACTTCAGATGTATTGGTCAAGCAAATTTTAATATTCTGCACATTATCAGTTTAAGTCTTCTTTTCTTAAGTTTTGATAGTGTAAAAATTTACTTGCAAGTTGCTTGTATCTGCATGTGATTCATTGTTGTTAACTGTTACAATCTAGTTACTTTGAATCTTGTAGTTGCTTTATAATCATTTTCAATTTGCTGATATAGGATTATTTGCTGATATACTTGAATCTGTCATCTATGGAGTAATTGGAAGCAATTTATGATATAGGGGTTATTCTTACTGATTATAATTTTGAACTTGTGGTATTGTTATGTTTCAAGTAAAGCTGTAATGCATAAACTTTGCAATGTTTAGGTTGTTGATGGAATTTTCATTGAAGTAGTTACTCACCAGTTATTTTTGTTAAGTCAAGATTTTCTACAAAAAATAATAAAAGGAATAGTTGGTCATTTCCTGTATCAAGCTTTGAATTTGTTTGTCTTTCAAAATTTAGTAAATGTAGTATTAATAAAATTTAGATTTAATTCAAAATCTGTTTTTTTTACATGTTATGAAATCTGAATTTTTTTTTTTTACTTTTATAAAATAGAATTTTTAATAGAAGTGTAATTTTAGTTTCATATAAAAAAAAATAGTTTGTTAGAAAATTAGTTAGAATTTTTAGTTACAAAGTTGTTACATTTTGTCAATTTAATTATTTCCTTGTTTTCAAAGTTGTAGGTTGGTTATTCATTAGTTTTAATTGAATTTTGTGCTTTAATAGTGGTATGTGCTAAATGATTTTAGCGTAGTACGTATACGTAGGTATTATAGCATATTTTTACCTTTTTACTTGCTTCCTGCCAATTAGACATAAATACCATTAAACTTTTACAACCAAAAACAATCAAGTTGAGCTTTAAACGTTATATCAATTCGAATCGAGCTGAGAAGACAACTACACTAAAAACGAAATATTACATGGGCACAAAGATCTTCCCCTAGAGTTTGATGACAGTATTCGTGAAGTTGACACACTTCTGTTGGACATGTGTGAGTTTGACATGATTTTAGGCATGGACTGGTTATCCAAACATCACGCCACCATAGATTTCCATTCATATCGGGTTATTTTAGGTGATGTGAACGTACTAGAGTACATTCATAATGGTTTCATACCAGGAAAATTTGTACAAATCATTTCAGCCTTACAGGCGCGTGCCTTACTGTCACATGGCTGCGAGGGTTTCTTAGCTGCTGTTCATGATATTGCTGCTGAAACTCCATCTATTCTGGATCAGCCTATCGTGTCAGAATACCTGATGTATTTCCTGAAGAGCTTCCGGGCATACCACCTGCTCTTGAAGTAGAGTTTGGTATTGAGCTTATCTTAAGAGCTGAACCAATCTCCAAGGCTCCGTACCAAATGGCTCCCATTGAGCTCAAGGAGTTAAAAGAGCAGCTGGAGGAACTTTTGGAGCAAGGTTTCATCCGCCCTAGTGTATCTCTATGGGGTGCACCGGTGTTGTTCGTGAAGAAGAAGGATAGCAGCATGCGTTTATGAATTAATTATCATGAGCTGAATGAGATCACAGTAAAAAACCGATATCCTTTGCCACATATAGATGATCTGTTTGACCAACTGCAAGGCGGCAAACATTTCTTTAAGATCGATCTGAGGTCTGGCTACCATCAGCTACGGGTGAAAGAGCAGGATATCTCCAAGACTGCTTTCTATACACGCTATGGTCACTACGAGTTTGTAGTCATGCCTTTTGGACTCACCAATGCTCCAACAGTCTTCATGGATCTGATGAACCGTGTCTTCCATGAGTTTGTGGACAATTTTGTTATCGTCTTCATTGATGATATTCTGATTTTCCCAAAATCCAAGGAGGAACACGAAGAGCATCTTCGTACAGTACTACGGATACTTCGCCAAGAGCAGTTGTATGCCAAGTTCTACAAGTGTGAATTCTGGTTAAGCAAAGTGGCGTTTCTAGGCCACATTGTATCCACAGAAGGAATAACCATGGATCCTGCGAAGGTTGAGGCTATTATAAAATGGCCAAGACCGACTCGGTGATGGAGGTTTGTAGTTTTCTGGGCTTAGCTGGTTATTACCACAGGTTTGTGGAGAATTTTTCACGTTTGGCCTTGCATTTGACTAAGCTGATGCGAAAAGGGGAGAATTCTTCTAGAGTGATGAACGAGAGAAGAGCTTTGAAGAACTCAAGCAGAGGTTGGTATCTGCACCTATTCTTACTCTCCCATCTGGCACAGGTGGATTCAGATCTATAGTGATGCTTCAGGGAAAGGTTTTGGCTATGTCCTCATGCAGCATGGGAAAGTGATTGCTTATGCATCACGGCAGCTTAAGCCTTATGAGGAAAACTATCCTACCCATGACTTGGAGCTTGCAGCAGTTGTGTTTGCACTAAAGATTTGGAGGCATTATTTGTATAGTGATTCATGTGATATCTTCACAGATCAAAAAAGCCTTAAATATATCTTCACCCAGCGAGAACTGAACATGAGGCAAAGAAGGTGGTTAGAGCTACTGAAGGGCTATGGCATCAATCTTAGGTACCATCCCGGCAAGGCAAATGTAGTGGCAGATGCTCTCAGCAGGAAGTCGGGCATGATTAACAGCATTAAGATAGAAGAGGAAATCATACGTGACTTAGAATGACAGGACATCGAGTTTATGATACGTGGACAGCATGGCTACTAGGCTAATCTTAGAGTTGAGCCAGACTTACTCTCTAGAATCAAGGAATCTTAGAAAGAGGACGGTGAGATCTGGGCGATTATTCAGAACATCGACCAGCAGATGGAGTTTCGTGTAGATGATGATGGTATCTTACGATAGGGCACTAGATTATGTATTCCTGATGACGTGACACTTATGGAGGCTTTGCTGACTGAAGCTCAAAGCTCCCCATTCTCCATTCATCCTGGTTCCACCAAGATGTACCATGACATCAAGCAGCATTTCTGGTGGAGTGGTATGAAGCAAGATGTTGCTACTTTTGTCTCCAGATGTCTTACCTGCCATCAGGTTAAGATTGAGCATCAACGAGCTAGTCGTTTACTACAACCATTAGACATTTCAGAGTGGAAGTGGGAAAAGATCTCAATAGACTTTTTCATCGGACTTCCACAGACCCAAAGGAAGCATGACGCCATTTGGCTTATTGTTTATCGACTGGCCAAATCTGCACATTTCCTACCAATCCGCAAGGCTTACTCAGTTAGCATATTGGCAGATATCAATCAAAAGGAGATCATGAGACTACATGGTACTCCATCTAGTATCATCTCAGACAGAGATCCTCTTTCTACATCTCAGTTTTGGAAGAGTATCCAGAAAGCTTGGGGCACCAGACATAAGCTTAGCACGGCCTTTCATCCTCAGACAGACAGATAGTCGGAGCGTACCATTCAGACACTAGAGGACATGCTGCGAGCTTGTGCTTTAGAATGGACAAGACGTTGGGACAACTATATCTGCTTAGTGGAGTTTGCATACAACAACAGTTGGCACGCCAGTATCAATTGTCCACCATTTGAGATATTGTATGGCAGGAAATGTCGCGCCCCAATCTGCTGGGATCAGGCTGGTTATCGAATTCTTTAGGGTCCGGAGATGATAGAGGTGACCAATGAAAAGGTTGCAATCGCCAAGGCGAAGCTGCAGGAAGCTCATGCACGTCAAAAGAGCTATGCTGACAAGCACCGTAGAGATTTGTACTTCAACGTGGGTGATCATGTCTTTCTCAAGGTATCACCAGTACGTGGAGTCAAGCGTTTTCGAATCAAGGGAAAACTCAGTCCTCATTTCATCGGGTCGTTTGATATCCTCAAACGTGTCGGTGAGGTATCGTATCGTCTGGCGTCACTTCCTCATCTATCTCATGTCCACAATTTATTTCATGTGTCCTTACTCAGAGGTTACAATTATCATCCCCTACATATGGTTCAATATCCATTCGAGAAGATTCATGAGGATCTTTCTTATGTCTAGGAACCCGGAAGAGTTCTTGATCGTCAAGAGCGATTCATGAGGAAGAAGATGATTCCATTCGTCAAAATCCTTTGGAGGGACCATCCTGAGCGGGAAGCCACTTGGGAGACGGAAGAGTCTATCCGGACTTCTTACCCTCATTTCCAGTTTTGATTCGGGTATGTTCTCTTTTAGTTTATGTTAAATATAATTCGGGGATGAATTATTCTTTTGGGAGGGGAAGGGTTGTAAAACCCGCATAAATTACCATGAACAATACAATACATAAAAACACGACTAAATTAAACTTTCTATTAATAATATACGACACGTGTCACGAACATTTAATTACAAGTATTAAGTATATTATTAATGCACGATAAACATTTATGTATAATAATTAATTTACGACACTTAAAACACGAATGCCTACGATAATAAATAAGACACGAAAACATATGGTTTAGTGTTTGGGCTTGTGTGTGTCTGCGGTAACAAGAAGGAAAGAGAGAAGGCTCGACCCATTTTGTAAACCAACTAGTAATTATTTTCACCAAGAAAATTCATTATACATCTTTTAGCAAAAATCAAGAAAACCCTAGCCCCCTTTTCTCTTATCCTTGGCTACGGCATAGCAAGAAACAAGAGGGAAGATTCCATCCATAATTCATTCACGCATTGGTATTAATCATAACCTTAATCTTTTTAATCTTTCATTTAATTATGATCCATGTTCATGAATCTTTAAAAAACTTTAATTAAAACATGTTAGGTTAATAAATTAAACAAGATTAGGGTGTGTTTAGTTTGTTTGTTTCGGCGACACACAAACCGAGAGACCCATGGCTCTCATTGGTCTTTTTCCACCAACAGCCGCAACCCATATAGGGTGCGGTGGTGTTTAGTTTTGGTCAGCCACAACTCATGGGCCCCAAACAGGGGGAATGGGTCAAAAAAATGGGAACCGAGACCCCCCAGGGTGTCGGTGGGTACTTTGGTCGTAGTAGGGGGACGCGGCTTCGGCCAGTGGGAAGCCTGCGAAGGCAGTGGCAACCGACGGCTGCAGCTTTAGCTTCTTAGCCGCAGGCAGCAACCACCAGCTGCCAGCTGAGTGGGGGTGTTTGGCTTGGTTTGGTTTTGCCTCGGGTTCGGGGCTCGAGTACATTTTGTTAGCGATTATTTTATTGATTAATTAATTACATAATTTACATGAACTATTAATTTATTTAATTAAAATCATGACTTATGTTATATTATTAAAATTAATAATACATGTTATAACCTAAGTATTTTATTTGACTAAATTAAATTAAAAACCATGCTTAATTTAATTAATTGTATAAGGTAAAGTTTTATTAAATTAACCGTGACATATTATTAATTAATAAACCATGCATATCATTATTAATTAATAATCACTTTATCTTAAGTATTTAATTTAATAGACTTTACTAATAAATCATCATGACTTACAACTTATGACTAGTAAGCACTAGCTTATATTTTAGACTTATTAATTCAGCTTATTTCTATATCTAGAAACATTCTAATTCAAGAAACTTACTATTTCAGGAAACTATCTATTTTTGGAAACATACTACTTTTAGAAACTTTTTATTTTGGAAACTTTCTATTTTTGGAAACCTGCTATTTTTAGGAAGTTACTTATTATGACACTACAAGTATAGTAATACAAGAATACATGAAATACAAGAATACATGAAATACAAGAATACATGTAAAACATGAATAAATACAAGATAACACTAAAAACAGTAAAACATGACAAGAACATATAAAATAATCTAAGAACACACAAAATCTGTAAATCACACAGTAATCAGACAACTCATACACGTCCCTTATTTATGTAGTATCCGCGAAGTCAGAGTAGATCATTCAGCTTCCATTCTAGCTTCACTGCTCGACATAAGGTATGGATATTCCATCCTTTAGTATGGACATTCTTTCCTATGTTTGATTAGGATTCCCCGTTTGCAGCCATCTGTTGTTAGCCCTATATTTTATATAGTCGAACAAGAATGTAATAGGTCATCTTAGTCGTAAATGGTGTTGTATTGTAATAGGTTAGTCGGGAAAATTGGGCTTGGACTTTGAGCTAATATTGTATAAGTTAAGGGCTCTAAGCCCAAGACAAGCCAAGCCCGACCCATGGAAACAAACCCATGGCCTATGGAAAGCCCATGTGGTTTGTGGGTATACATACCCTCCTCCATGTGTGGAAGAGGGTGTTTGTTACATTTACTTTCTCTCTCTAATAGTAAAAACCTTCCACCATCTCTCTAGTTTCTATCTCTACTTTTCTTCTCTTTCTCTCTCTAAATATTGTGTTATGGATTAAAGTGTGATTAACAATTAGCATCAGAGCAAACTGGGGGTGTTTCGTGTTTTTGATTCGTGGTTTTGTTCCTGTTTGTGTTTGATTCGTTCACGATTTGAATTCCTTTTCATTCTCTAAATCTATCAAATCTTTTGTGTCTTTGGTCCTATCTGATCTTTCATATATTTGTTATCCCTATCTTGTTTACTGTTTCCTTCAGTATCACTTTTTAAGTGTTGTGTGTCATTTTATTCATCTCGAAATCTGTTACTTTATTATTTTGTTGGGAATATGACAAGGAAACTTAACAGATTCGATTTATTAGGAAAAGGACAGAAAAAAATTAAAAATGGAAAGATCCACTATTTTCGGTATCAAAACCCTTTTCCGACAGTTTTTCCGATGCTTATTCCGATGGGTTTTCCGATGGTGATTTTGATGGTTTTTCAGATGGGCTTATTCCGATGGATTATTCGGATGGATTATTCCGAATGAATTTTCCGATGGATTATTCCGATGGATTCTGTATCGACATTCCGATAGATTCTGTATTAACATTCCGATGGATTTAGTATTCGTATTCCGATGGTTCTGAAAACATTCAGATGACTCATTTACATATCTTCACACCGTGTCAACTCGGTATTGACCGAGTTGACCGGGTTAACTCGACTGAGTCAAAGGTTAAAACTCTATTAAAACCAACTCATCCCATCAACCAAACTCAATAACACTCAAAACCAAAAAATCCAACTCAACTCTAATCTTAAACCCATCGTCACTAATCACCTCCACTTCAAAACACCATCTCAGACTCGAAACTAAACAAATATCATATAGATCTCAGATTCGTTTTCGTTTTCTTGACACGCATGTCGAGATCCTGTAGATCCTACACGAAAACTTATCCTCACCGATCTGTATTGGGCTTAAACCCTTTTAATTTACGAATTTATTCACTAATTTTGTAACAACTTTGTTAAAATCAATGTTTAATTCATTTTAAATCTCAAAATCAACTTCAATCTCATGCATAAATAAAACCTACCCGTGATCTATGTTATAGATCTTGATGTTGCGTCGAGTCTGAAATGAAATTGATGTTGTACTTCGTATTTATTTCATTTATTAATTGTTTGATGTGATGGATCTATAGTTCTTTGTCTATGATGGAAGAAATGGGGCGTGAGTTTTGATTGATAAGAGATGGGGATGGATTCAGTCTCTCGAATGAGATTTGGTGGCTGTGTTGGTTGAGGTTTGATTATGATATGGCAGCAGATCTCTTAATACTTGTTGTATTGGATCTGAGATTAAGAATTAGGGACAGAGCTTTCTAAGTTGGTTGCTAAGGAAAGATCTGGTTTTGATTGAAGAGAAAAAGGATGGGGTGGATAAAACTATGTGTGTACATGGGATGACTAATGACCTAATTATTGGGATTTGGTTGTTGTATATATCCACTAGTGGGTATAAGGACCGGGTATAAGCATTTGTTGTTGGGCCATGATTCATACAATACTATGGGTATATGTTCTCTTAAGTCTAGAATCAGGTACAATACTATCTAATCTCTGATGGGTCGTGATTCGGGTTGGCTCTTGGACTTGCTTATCTATTTGGTTCGACTATCTAACGTGCTGGTTGCGGGTTTTTTTTTGAATTAGACTATGGTGATGTTAATAGAATTGAGCCTGATGCTTATTAAATAGAAAGTTACATGTTTTAGCCGGGTATCCGTTTTTGACCAAAGAAATCTTCGTCTTGAAACCTTTCTCTCGAAAATATTTCGACGACTGATTTTGGGCTTAATCGTCAAGTTAGCTAGACAAAGTTGACGAATTCTCACTTTCTAGTCACTGTTGCTTTTCTAGTTAACGACACTCACACAAACACAACAAACACGACAAACACAACAAAAACAAACAAACACCAAAACGATCCTTTAAGATTCACTGAAATTGTCAAAACGGCTAGTATTTGAGCAAAGTAATATCAAGTGATTATGAAGTGGATTTGGTATTTATTATTTGAGGTTGAAGTGGTGTGACAATCCGTCAATTTATGATTGATAATTTATTCTCAATATTTAATTGAAAATATTATTTTAATTTTATAATATGAACTCACTTATTTTTGGGAAGTAATTTGAATTTACGTCTTGAAGTAGCATCGACTACGTCTAAACCGGAGGATTGAATGTTACGTGCTTACGTTTACATACATCGTCTTTGGTGACAGTCCGACATTTTAGAAAATAAATTTATCTATGAATATTATTTTGGAGTTTTAAATTTGTGTTGGTTCATAAACTCACAAATTTACGAGAAGAGACTAGGACTTACGATTTTATTTTAACGTCCTTTACGACTAAACCAGAAACCTTAGGATTACGTATTTACGTTTTCGAACTCCGTTTTTGATGAGACAATTTTTATTGGATTCGTTTTGTAACTTTGATTCATAAATTATAAAAAACGTTTTTCGTAAAACGACCCGAGGGCACGCAAATCGAGGAAACTAGAATCGAGGAGTACCCGTAAATAAATGGAGATGAGACAAGTGGGACACTTGTCCCACCCCCAAAATCGGCCAACATGAAGAAACAACACATCTATGATGTGTCAAAACCTCAACACTTAGCTTACACATGTAACTAGCTTATTATGTAAGCCAAGCTACCTCAAAACAACCTTCACAAAACCATTTCCTCACTTATCACCATGCAAACAACTACAATTTCCTCTCTACTCTCTCAATTGTGCCGTCCATATTACCCCTTAAACACCAAATTTGATCAAAATCAACCATGAAATCTTATGTTATATACACATATGTTGAATCCCTTTTGAAACCCTATTGATTGGTGGTGCTTATAACATCCAAGGAGGAGTTTCCATGGAGTACTAAGGCTGATTTTCCACAAGGTGTTTAGGAAGAATGGTGGTCTTGAAGATGGTCATGGTTATGCACAAGTTTCTCCATCAAAATCCATGCCCAAATCACAACCTACATCAACTTGGTGGTATAAAGATTGTCCTCCTCATCTTCTTGTTATTTTGATTATGTAAACATGTATTTTATTTTCTATTGTATATGTATATGATGATTATATGATGATAAAAATGTTATGTGGGGATTTGGTGTTGATAAACATGATTAAAAAGGTGAAAAACTATAAAGAACAAGGCTAAAATCTTGCTTAAAAGTGATGGCTGTATAAAACAGTAATGAAACAGGTCATGGACTGATAAAATGATGAAGTAGAATTAATTTACAGTAAGCTATATGTCTGTACATATGTGAGAGTTGGCCATGCAATGGAATCATTGTAATGAGTGAGATATGATCAAAACAAGTTTAAGGTACAAATCTGAGTTCACTGTTTTGGACGATTTTTAGAAAATACTTAGAAGATGATTCAACAGTATATATAGGAGAGTTAAATGTAGAAAATATCATGTAGTTTATGTGATAAAAATTTGAGCTTCTATCTCCATATAGAACTCAAGATATGGCAGTTTTGGTGAAAGTGAAGATAAAAATCAGATTTTGGAAATTAAAATATAATACTATTATATAAGCACTCAAAATTTAATAGTATAAAATATAAATTAAAACCCACTAACTTATATAATACATTTATATAAATATGTACAATGGTAAATAAGTGGACATTTTATAAAAATGGTAACTTGTTAAGTTTTATAAGTTATAAAACTATAAACTTGATTTTTACGACTTTTTCGGCTAATACCCTAAAATTAACGTTTTTGTTAAATAAAACTTAGATGGTTGGACCCGTCTAATGTAAACTTTATAAAACTTATATACTGATATATAAACATGTATAACAAGTAAAAACCGATAAAACCCGAACTATATAACATACGGACGTTAACGGACTAAATTAACGTTATTGGACTAATAATACAACAAAAATGGACTAGAACACTTATAAACTTATTATTGGGCTTAACCCATTTAGGCCCAACTTGTAAAGTGTATGTACTGATGATATAGGTATAAAATGGATTAAAACAAGTTAAAGAACTTGTAATAAGTTTATTGGACTTAAAACACGTAAATAGGTAAAACTAGTAAACTGGTATAAATGTTATCGATATATAACACTAAAATGAGTAAACGAGAATACGTAAACCCACTTGATCATCAAATATATATAATCATCATATGTATACATAATTGTTATCTTTATGAAGTCATTGGACATGAGTCTTAGACGAGTATTATTTGTCTAGGTTTCCGTGATTGAAGCACGTACCGTACGTCCGAATTGCCGATAACCCACCTTCCCACATCAACGTGAGTTCATAGCCTCGCACTCTTTTAAATGTTTTTATGAAATATTTTATAAACCCGCGAGGGAGATAACATGTTAGTTTTTATAAAATAGGACACCATTTGTCCCGATTGTTTGTTTATTGATTTTGGACCTGAATGATTGAATGACCCGATTGTATGACCCGATAAATGATTAAAGGACCCGATAGATGAAATAAAATAGATTATTAAAGTTAGGTTATGTCACTAAAAGTCCCATTAGCATGAATTGTGAACTACCGGGATTTGGTAGACGCTTATGCATTTAATAGTACTATTTGGGGACGATCACCCCAGTTCGCGCCTTGACGGTTGATCCCCGTCGTGCCACATTGATTGGTAAGCGAATTTATGTATGAGAAGATTTCCATAGCGTGACCTTTGTGACGACACGCTACTTTAGATGGGCAAATTTGGTATCGGGTTAGCTACCCGTTTTGGTTTTAGTAAGGTAACAATGTCATGCGGCTTATAATAATCCAAACTAATGAAATACTACTAGACGCTCCGAAGTACGATGTATTGCCTGACTAGCAATACAAGGTCATACTATTGATATTATGTTTGTGTTTTGGTTTTTATAACCATATTCATATAACGGTTTTTATTTAATCTATACAACGTTGCAAAACGTATTGTATGGTGTTTTTAACGACAATGATTCGTATAATGATTTTTAAGGCAAATGCCTATATTATGATTTTGATAAAGATTTGTATAAAATGATTTTGGCTATTTTATGGCCTATTACAATGGTTTGTACGAAATGATTTTTGGTAATAATTTTATACCAAAGTTATATTGATGGAATATATTAAACACTATGAATTCACTCGGCGTTATCGCTGACCTTTTCTTTTAACATGTTTTATCTCAGGTACTTGAAGGTAATTCTCGGGAAGACAACAAGAATTCATGGCCCGCACTTAAACAATAATTTCCATTCAAATACTTTGTAAAACTTTGTATGAAATAATATGACTTGGGACCTATGTAACATTGATAATTATGAATGGAAATGCTTTATAATTAAACAACGCGATTTTTATGCGTTGTCTATGATGTGAGTAATGTGCTATCCCGTAACACCAACGAGTCTTCCGCTGTATTGAGTTGTATAAATTTGGGGGTGTTACAGTTTGGTACCAGAGCTCTCGTTATAGAGAACGAAAGATTTTTAAAACTAAGGTTTTGAATAAAACATTTCAAAATCTTTTAACTATAAACATTTTTCTAAAAATGTCTAAAAATCTTTTGACTATAACGGTGCCGAAGAATTCCCGAGTTACCGACAAGGCCAGACTGAGAAGTGTTATTTTAATCTATATATATATATATATAACTTGGATTATATATATATATATGATGTAATTTGATTACATGATTGTTTGATGATTATTTTGATATTTATACGAGGAATTTATACGACGTAGATTGTCACAAGGAACCCTAAATCCCCTAGTAAATTAATCGAATCTATTCTCGTAGGAATTCTAGTTATCCTAGATCTAAACCAAGTTGTGGATATTTATGATCCCAACAAATGGTTGATATTCGTAGAAATATAGATATTAGTTGATTGTGATATTAAAGAAGAATTAGCGAGATTAAAATGATATCGATGTCATGACGATCTTTCCTTATAGAGTGGAGTATGACAAAATGTTACCACCTAGAAAGATGTCATCTGAATCGTTGTCACCCAATTCTTAAATTTGAAATCGAAAGGGTGAATGTTGCACTTGAGGCTGTCATTGGAACCATTACCCAAAAGCCTCATGCCACTAGTACCTTTCCGAGAAGTCTAATTGAATGATCAAGTCATTTTATACTAGTGACTCATTTGATAATTGTTGTTGTAAGAGCTATAGGATTGAAAATTAAGTGTTGTTCTTATCGAGCTTTTATTGCACTTTGAAGGTATAAGAATAAGGTTGAAAGCATTGGAGAATGAGGTAGGATATCGAATTGAGTATAAAATTGGCTAAAACTTGAATAAAGAAAAATTTAACCCGTATGGAATATGAGATTGTTAAGAGCAAGTCGTTAAGTTCTTTGATTGAATCATAAGGTTTTGATTGATTGGTAGTTCGTGTTAAGGGTTGTTCCTAGGCCATTGTCCACTAACGAGGATGCCCAATGTCCGAGAAATAAATTGAAGAAATCTTCTTCTTAATTGGGACCGATGGATCTCCCGGGACATGTGGAACACATAATGACTCTTGTAGATTAGTATTCATTGTGGTATCTTTTAAAAATCCCTAACTTAACTGAGACATCAGTTGGTAGAATGAGTTCTGAGAATTGTATGACATAGTGACACATAAAGTGTTACGGTACAATTTGACTTGTTTGTGATTAATGAAAAAGACTACCTTTGATTGCTAAAATTCTACATGTATCAATGTTATCTATCTTTTATTGCTTCATCCTAATGTTCGCATTAGTGATGCAACCATTGAACAAGCACTTATACTGATTGAGTTACGTTGTGAATTATTCTTTTAGAGTGCCATCGAGATCATGAACATCATGATTATTTGGCTAAAACTCATTTCCTATCATATTGTAGTTAGTTCTTGGTGAACGACTCCCCGTCACTCTTTTGCAGATCACCCATTATTTTTATAAAGATAAAACATTATTCCTTGAGAAAAATTGGATTTTTCATCACTATATGGATTATTTATAGTGAGATTTATAAGTGATTGTTATCGAAATGAAGTTGTTTATAAAACACCTTGGAAAACTTAATTGTTTTCATAACAAGGAAAATCTTTGTAAATATATTTTGATTCTTATTTAAGAATTAAGCATGTAAATGTTTTTATTATAAACATGATGATAACATTTTGATGAACTGAGTATTGCATCGTTAATCTTGAAATTTTATATAGTTGCGCGCCTACATATAATTTGGAATGGACTATGCAAGACTGATTAGTAGTCACCATAAAACTAATGAATAAACACTACATTTTCTTTGAAGATTGTGAAAGATTAAACTTTACGAGATACGCAAGAAGTGAAAAATAGGGACATAGTGTTAGGGACACCTACATATGTGTCTGTAGCATCAATTCTTCTGATTTGAATTTACTCATCTGTGGAAATTGTCTTATTTGACAATTGACAATTCTTTCTTATCCAACTCTCCCGTAGTGAGATTCTTAGGAAAAGTATCTGATTACCGAGTGTTGATACCCGAGTGGATGTATTGACGTTCTTATCATTTCTTTTGATTTGATTTCATTTGAATGACCTGGGTAACGATCCGAGGAGCTTTCGAATGCGTACTTAAAATATGAAAACATGTGATATATTCATATTCGTTAAATGTTTTCGTCTGTATCTGATTTGAAATACTCTCGCGTAGATTATGCGTTAACCTTACCCTTTTAATGATAGTTGTGTCTCCAGATATCCTTGATTTGTGAAGGATTATGAGTTATTATTAGTCTTTTTGAGAAGTTCACATCTTATCGACGGCAATGAAACTGAAAAGTTGGTAATGCCAGTAGAATGGATTGATTGATTATGACATGACGACATTGTCTTAATTAATGGGAACTCGAATAGAATTCCCCTAAATGATAAGATGTTGATTATCAAAAGTGATCTAAATAATTCTTGATGGATGACGATATCCTGTATTTAGACTTAAAATTTTACCGTGAATGGTTATGAATTAATCATAAATATTATAATCTAGAAAGAACTTAAAATAAAGGTATTAAAAGATGTTTATGTTATCTAAAACTTTAGTAAGTATTTGTTGATGAGTTACCTAGACTTTCGCCATTAAGGCAAGTAGAATTTGGTATTTGATTATATTCCCGGTGCTGCACCTATGGCTTGTGCACTGTACGTCAGCACCATCTGAATTAAAGGAATTACCGTACAACTGAGAGAGTTGTCGGAGAAAGATTTTATTCTACCGAGCTCGTCATCATAAAGAGCTATGGTGTTATCATTCCTTATATTTATAGATTACTATAAACTGAGTAAATTGACAATCGAAAACAATATCCATAACTCGAAATGGAAGATTTGTTCGATCATTTACAAGGTTCTAGCGTATGTTTTAAAGATTTGATACACGACATGGTTGTTATCAACTTCGCATCAGCGAAAAGGATTATCTATTCCAATCACTACATCCAGAACTTGTAATGCACATTATGAGTTTCACGTGATGTCGTTTGGATTGACTAATACACATGTAGCATTCATAAACTTGGTGAATCACGTGTGTAGGCTGTAATTTGATAAATTCATGCTCGTGATCATTAAGGACTATATGTTTGTTTATAAGAATCAGAATGAGTTAATAATTATTTATAGAATGCCCTGAGTCGGCTGAGTAGTGGAAACTTGTACCTTAAATATTTAACATGTAATTAAAGACTTGAACCTTTACATGATTTAACCATGTGATTAATAGATAATGGAATATAAATTGACTCTTCAAAAATTAAGAGCCCTTTTAAGACTTTGGATTTTACCAAAAAGAAATGGAAATATGTTTTGACAAATGTTTTAACAAAGGATTTTAAAGGGATTATTCCCTTATACACAAACCATTTAACTAAACTTCTGTTTAGGGGTAAATGTTTGTGTATACTTCTAGACAACCTAAGCGGAATAGAGGAAAACATTTAAACCATGACTTAAAAATTGAAACGACAATTTTTGCTTTTCAACTAAGAAAACTTTGACCAAAGTATAAACAAAGATTTTTCAAATATTTACGAATCTTATTAATTATTTTCGATAAATCAACAAAAATCTTGTTAATTGAATTCAAATTTATTTTGAACATTTTTATAATTGGTCGAACTAAGACATTTAAAATTTTTACGTTTACGTTTCATAAAAATTAAATAATTATTGTTAATTTACATGTAATAATTATCGACGCTTTAGACGTCGGATTGAGTAAAACAGATAAAGATAATAGTAAAGAAGAAACTAAAACATAGAAGATATGAAGAAAGACTTTTGAATAAATACGGTTGTGATATTTATTTCATCAGGAAGGTGAACTTAATTACTGACGTATAATATAGAAAGAATATCTGAGTGAATTATGGACATGATAATTATATCATCAGGAAAAATGAATATAGATACTGACATTATATAGAAAGGATAAAGAACCAATTAGGATGTATTTCTTAATAATGAAGTTGCAAAATAAATTGCCGAACAATTTAAATATAGCCGATGCTTATAAAAAGGATAATATAGATAATAAAAGGTTTCACGGCTAATGTGAACCATTAAAAATTGAGAAGCCAATAGTGTTAAATGTTTTAAAGACCACATGTGATTGTCTAAATATGGAGGATTGTAAGATATAGCTATGTTGGAATTTGTAAGTATAAGTATTCTATTTATGTCATTTATGACTAAAAGTATCTTTGTCTAAAGAAGTTGTACTAATGACAAAATATGAAGGCAGACATCGCCTCATACATTAGTAAACGTCTAGCTATTTCAAAGGTCATCATCTGAATTTGATTCGATTTGGGTCATCGTCGACAGACTGACCAAATCTGCTAATATCATTCCCGTTAATGATAAATGCAAAAGAGTTATGTAAACATAGTGTGCCTGTATCGAACATCTTTATCAAGATCCTCGCTTCGCATCGAATTTCTAGAGATTTGCTCAGAGATCATTGAGAACGAACCTTGATGAGAGTACTCTTTACCACCCCGAATCGAAGGGACGAGGTAAAGTAACAATACAAAACACTAGAAGTCTTGATTTATGTCTGAATGATTGACCTTTGGTAATAAATCGTATAATCGTTTTCCTTTGGAGAGATTACCATTGAAAATCATCGTATTAGGATTGAGATCGAATCTTGTTAGGATCTAGTTATTAGAGCATCTGTAAGCAGGGGTTGAGATAAAGACACCCGACATACACCCACTGTGAGTTGGACATGTCTTTTAGGTTTAAGGTTTCCTATGATGGCGAACCCAACCTTGCAGAATATTCGACCCGCGAGATCTGAAATGATTGTTGAAATTAGGATCTGATTATTGACAGCCGGTAGTGGGCAAGAGGTTATGTGAATATGAAATGTAGATCTAGAAGTGCCAAATGGGTAGCGAAGTTATGCCACAATTTTTAACCTTGGAAAAAAATGAATTCATGATCTGACAAATCATGGGATATAAGTCCCCGTTGTATGGGACCATTGAGATGATGTAAAAGATTGGTTTGAAAGGCATATAAGCTGGATCTACCCTAGGACTTTAAGAACTGCGTGAATTATGTTTCGTAAATCCAACTTGATAAATATCTATCAAGTTAAAATCTGAATTCTTCTTAATAGAGCTTAGATCGGCGAAAAGTTGCATTCATTAAAAACCCGTGAACATCATGGATAGAGAAAGTAAGTCAACATTAAGCCTGATCTTATTCCCGTAGTTATGTTTGATGAAACTCGCGTATTGTAATGAATTGCACTTGTGAGAAAAGACCGAGTGTGGAGGAAATACCCACATGGCTTTAACTCTATAAGAAGCGAGTAGTAAGATGATCTTTGAGGACAAAGATCCTGTTTAGGGGTAAATGCTGTGACAATCCGTCAATTTATGATTGATATTTTATTCTCAATATTTAATTGAAAATATTATTTTAATTTTATAATATGAACTCACTTATTTTTGGGAAGTAATTTGAATTTACGTCTTGAAGTAGCATCGACTACGTCTAAACCGGAGGATTCAACGTTACGTGCTTACGTTTACATACACCGTCTTTGGTGACAGTCCGACATTTCAGAAAATAAATTTCTCTATGAATATTATTTTGGAGTTTTAAATTTGTGTTGGTTCATAAACTCACAAATTTACGAGAAGAGACTAGGACTTACGATTTTATTTTAACTTCCTTTACGACTAAACCGGAAACCTTAGGATTACGTATTTACGTTTTCGAACTCCGTTTTTGATGAGACAATTTTTATTGGATTCGTTTTGTAACGTTGATTCATAAATTATAAAAACGTTTTTCGTAAAACGACCCGAGGGCACGCAAATCGAGGAAACTAGAATCGAGGAGTACCCGTAAATAAATAGGGATGAGACAAGTGGGACACTTTTCCCACCCCCAAAACCGGCCAACATGAAGCTACAACACATCTATGATGTGTCAAAACCTCAACACTTAGCTTACACATGTAACTAGCTTACTATGTAAGCCAAGCTACCTCAAAACAACCTTCACAAAACCATTTCCTCACTTATCACCATGCAAACAACTACAATTTCCCCTCTACTCTCTCAATTGTGCCGTCCATATTACCCCTTAAACACCAAATTTGATCAAAATCAACCATGAAATCTTATGTTATATACACATATGTTGAAGCCCTTTTGAAACCCTATTGATTGGTGGTGCTTATAACATCCAAGGAGGAGTTTCCATGGAGTACTAAGGCTGATTTTGCACAAGGTGTTTAGGAAGAATGGTGGTCTTGAAGATGGTCATGGTTATGCACAAGTTTCTCCATCAAAATCCATGCCCAAATCACAACCTACATCAACTTGGTGGTATAAAGATTGTCCTCCTCATCTTATTGTTATTTTGATTATGTAAACATGTATTTTATTTCCTATTGTATATGTATATGATGATTATATGATGATAAAAATGTTATGTGGGGATTTGGTGTTGATAAACATGATTAAAAAGGTGAAAAACTATAAAGAACAAGGCTAAAATCTTGCTTAAAAGTGATGGCTGTATAAAACAGTAAAGAAACAGGTCATGGACTGATACAATGATGAATTTGAATTCATTTACAGTAAGCTATATGTCTTGTACATATTTGAGAGTTGGACATGCAATGGAATCATTGTAATGAGTGAGATATGATCAAAACAAGTTTAAGGTACAAATCTGAGTTCACTGTTTTGGACGATTTTTAGAAAATACTTAGAAGATGATTCAACAGTAGCTATATGAGAGTTAAATGTAGCAAATATCATGTAGTTTATGTGATAAAAATTTGAGCTTCTATCTCCATATAGAACTCAATATATGGCAGTTTTGGTGAAAGTGAAGATAAAAATCAGATTTTGGAAATTAAAGTATAATACTATTATATAAGCACTCAAAATTTAATAGTATAAAATATAAATTAAAACCCACTAATTTATATAATACATTTATATAAATATGTACAATGGTAAATAAGTGGACATTTTATAAAAATGGTAACTTGTTAAGTTTTATAAGTTATAAAACTATAAACATGATTTTTACGACTTTTTCGGCTAATACCCTAAAATTAACGTTTTTGTTAAATAAAACTTAGATGGTTGGACCCGTCTAATGTAAACTTTATAAAACTTATATACTGATATATAAACATGTATAACAAGTAAAAACCGATAAAACCCGAACTATATAACATACGGACGTTAACGGACTAAATTAACGTTATTGGACTAATAATACAACAAAAATGGACTAGAACACTTATAAACTTATTATTGGGCTTAACCCATTTAGGCCCAACTTGTAAAGTGTATGTACTGATGATATAGGTATAAAATGGATTAAAACAAGTTAAAGAACTTGTAATAAGTTTATTGGACTTAAAACACGTAAATAGGTAAAACTAGTAAACTGGTATAAACGTTATCGATATATAACACTAAAATGAGTAAACGAGAATACGTAAACCCACTTGATCATCAAATATATATAATCATCATATGTATACATAATTGTTATTTTTATAAAGTCATTGGACATGAGTCTAAGACGAGTATTATTTGTCTAGGTTTCCGTGATTGAAGCACGTACCGTACGTCCGAATTGCCGATAACCCGCCTTCCCACATCAACGTGAGTTCATAGCCTCGCACTCTTTTAAATGGATTTATGAAATGTTTTATAAACCCGCGAGGGAGATAACATGTTAGTTTTTATAAAATAGGACACCATTTGTCCCGATTGTTTGTTTATTGATTTTGGACCTGAATGATTGAATGACCCGATTGTATGACCCGATAAATGATTAAAGGACCCGATAGATGAAATAAAATGGATTATTAAAGTTAGGTTATGTCACTAGAAGTCCGATTAGCATGAATTGTGAAATACCGGGATTTGGTAGACGCTTATGCATTTAATAGTACTATTTGGGGACGATTACCCCAGTTCGCGCCTTGACGGTTGATCCCCGTTGTGCCACATTGATTGGTAAGCGAATTTATGTATGAGAAGATTACCATAGCGTGACCTTTGTGACGACACGCTACTTTAGATGGGCAAATTTGGTATCGGGTTAGCTACCCGTTTTGGTATTAGTAAGGTAACAATGTCATGCAGCTTATAATAATCCAAACTAATGAAATACTACTAGACGCTCCGAAGTACGATGTATTGCCTGACTAGCAATACAGGGTCATACTATTGATATTATGTTTGTGTTTTGGTTTTTATAACCATATTCATATAACGGTTTTTATTTAATCTATACAACGTTGCAAAACGTATTGTATGGTGTTTTTAACGACAATGATTCGTATAATGATTTTTAAGGCAAATGCCTATATTATGATTTTGATAAAGATTTGTATAAAATGATTTTGGCTATTTTATGGCCTATTACAATGGTTTGTACGAAATGATTTTTGGTAATAATTTTATACCAAAGTTATATTGATGGAATATATTAAACACCATGAATTCACTCGGCGTTATCGCTGACCTTTTCTTTTAACATGTTTTATCTCAGGTACTTGAAGGTAATTCTCGGGAAGACAACAAGAATTCATGGCCCGCACTTAAACAATAATTTCCATTCAAATACTTTGTAAAACTTTGTACGAAATAATATGACTTGGGACCTATGTAACATTGATAATTATGAATGGAAATGCTTTATAATTAAACAACGTGATTTTTATGCGTTGTCTATGATGTGAGTAATGTGCTATCCCGTAACACCAACGAGTCTTCCACTGTATTGAGTTGTATAAATTTGGGGGTGTTACAGTTTGGTACCAGAGCTCTCGTTATAGAGAACGAAAGATTTTTAAAACTATGGTTTTGAATAAAACATTTCAAAATCTTTTAACTATAAACATTTTTCTAAAAATGTCTAAAAATCTTTTGACTATAACGGTGCCGAAGAATTCTCGAGTTACCGACAAGGCCAGACTGAGAAGTGTTATTTTAATCTATATATATATAACTTGGATTATATATATATATATGATGTAATTTGATTACATGATTGTTTGATGATTATTTTGATATTTATACGAGAAATTTATACGACGTAGATTGTCACAAGGAACCCTAAATCCCCTAGTAAATTAATCGAATCTATTCTCGTAGGAATTCTAGTTATCCTAGATCTAAACCAAGTTGTGGATATTTATGATCCCAACAAATGGTTGATATTCGTAGAAATGTAGATATTAGTTGATTGTGATATTAAAGAAGAATTAGCGAGATTAAAATGATATCGATGTCATGACGATCTTTCCTCATAGAGTGGAGTATGACAAAATGTTACCACCTAGAAAGATGTCATCTGAATCGTTGTCACCCAATTCTTAAATTTGAAACCAAAAGGGTGAATGTTGCACTTGAGGCTGTCATTGGAACCATTACCCAAAAGCCTCATGCCACTAGTACCTTTCCGAGAAGTCTAATTGAATGATCGAGTCATTTTATACTAGTGACTCATTTGATAATTGTTGTTGTAAGAGCTATAGAATTGAAAATTAAGTGTTGTTCTTATCGAGCTTTTATTGCACTTTGAAGGTATAAGAATAAGGTTGAAAGCATTGGAGAATGAGGTAGGATATCGAATTGAGTATAAAATTGGCTAAAACTTAAATAAAGAAAAATTTAACCCGTATGGAATATGAGATTGTTAAGAGCAAGTCGTTAAGTTCTTTGATTGAATCATAAGGTTTTGATTGATTGGTAGTTCGTGTTAAGGGTTGTTCCTAGGCCATTGTCCACTAACGAGGATGCCCAATGTCCGAGAAATAAATTGAAGAAATCTTCTTCTTAATTGGGACCGATGGATCTCCTAGGACATGTGGAACACCTAATGACTCTTGTAGATTAGTATTCATTGTGGTATCTTTTAAAAATCCCTAACTTAACTGAGACATCAGTTGGTAGAATGAGTTCTGAGAATTGTATGACATAGTGACACATAAAGTGTTACGGTACAATTTGACTTGTTTGTGATTAATGAAAAAGACTACCTTTGATTGCTAAAATTCTACATGTATCAATGTTATCTATCTTTTATTGCTTCATCCTAATGTTCGCATTAGTGATGCAACCATTGAACAAGCACTTATATTGATTGAGTTACGTTGTGAATTATTCTTTTAGAGTGCCATCGAGATCATGAACATCATGATTATTTGGCTAAAACTTATTTCCTATCATATTGTAGTTAGTTCTTGGAGAACGACTCTCCGTCACTCTTTTGCAGATCACCCATTGTTTTTATAAAGATAAAACATTATTCCTTGAGAAAAATTGGATTTTTCATCACTATATGGATTATTTAAAGTGAGATTTATAAGTGATTGTTATCGAAATGAAGTCGTTTATAAAACACCTTGGAAAACTTAATTGTTTTCATAACAAGGAAAATCTTTGTAAATATATTTTGATTCTTATTTAAGAATTAAGCATGTAAATGTTTTTATTATAAACATGATGATAACGTTTTGACGAACTGAGTATTGCATCGTTAATCTTGAAAATTGTATATAGTTGTGCGCCTACATACAATTTGGAATGGACTATGCAAGATTGATTAGTAGTCACCATAAAACTAATGAATAAACACTACATTTTCTTTGAAGATTATGAAAGATTAAACTTTACGAGATCTGCAAGAAGTGAAAAATAGGGACATAGTGTTAGGGACACCTACATATGTGCCTGTAGCATCAATTCTTCTGATTCGAATTTACTCATCTGCGGAAATTGTCTTATTTGACAATTGACAATTCTTTCTTATCCAACTCTCCCGTAGTGAGATTCTTAAGAAAAGTATCTGATTACCGAGTGTTGATACCCGACTGGATGTATTGACGTTCTTATCATTTCTTTTGATTTGATTTCATTTGAATGACCTGGGTAACGATCCGAGGAGCTTTCGAATGCGTACTCAAAATATGAAAACATGGGATATATTCATATTCGTTAAATGTTTTCGTCTGTATCTGATTTGAAATACTCTCGCGTAGATTATGCGTTAACCTTACCCTTTTAATGATAGTTGTGTCTCCAGATATCCTTGATTTGTGAAGGATTATGAGTTATTATTAGTCTTTTTGAGAAGTTCACATCTTATCGACGACAATGAAACTGAAAAGTTGGTAATGCCAGTAGAATGGATTGATTGATTATGACATGACGACATTGTCTTAATTAATGGGAACTCGAATAGAATTCCCCTAAATGATAAGATGTTGATTATCAAAAGTGATCTAAATAATTCTTGATGGATGACGATATCCTGTATTTAGACTTAAAATTTTACCGTGAATGGTTATGAATTAATCATAAATATTATAATCTAGAAAGAACTTAAAATAAAGGTATTAAAAGATGTTTATGTTATCTAAAACTTTAGTAAGTATTTGTTGTTGAGTTACCTAGACTTTCGCCATTAAGGCAAGTAGAATTTGGTATTTGATTATATTCCCGGTGCTGCACCTATGGCTTGTGCACTGTACGTCAGCACCATCTGAATTAAAGGAATTACCGTACAACTGAGAGAGTTGTCGGAGAAAGATTTTATTCTACCGAGCTCGTCATCATAAAGAGCTATGGTGTTATCATTCCTTATATTTATAGATTACTATAAATTGAGTAAATTGACAATCGAAAACAATATCCATAAATCGAAATGGAAGATTTGTTCGATCATTTACAAGGTTCTAGCGTATGTTTTAAAGATTTGATACACGACATGGTTGTTATCAACTTCGCATCAGCGAAAAGGATTATCTATTCCAATCACTACATCCAGAACTTGTAATGAACATTATGAGTTTCACGTGATGTCGTTTGGATTGACTAATACACATTTAGCATTCATAAACTTGGTGAATCACGTGTGTAGGCTGTAATTTGATAAATTCATGCTCGTGATCATTAAGGACTATATGTTTGTTTATAAGAATCAGAATGAGTTAATAATTATTTATAGAATGCCCTGAGTCGGCTGAGTAGTGGAAACTTGTACCTTAAATATTTAACATGTAATTAAAGACTTGAACCTTTACATGATTTAACCATGTGATTAATAGATAATGGAATATAAATTGACTCTTCAAAAATTAAGAGCCCTTTTAAGACTTTGGATTTTACCAAAAAGAAATGGAAATATGTTTTGACAAATGTTTTAACAAAGGATTTTAAAGGGATTATTCCCTTATACACAAACCATTTAACTAAACTTCTGTTTAGGGGTAAATGTTTGTGTATACTTCTAGACAACCTAAGCGGAATTGAGGAAAACATTTAAACCATGACTTAAAAATTGAAACGACAATTTTTGCTTTTCAACTAAGAAAACTTTGACCAAAGTATAAACAAAGATTTTTCAAATATTTACGAATCTTACTAATTATTTTCGATAAATCAACAAAAATCTTGTTAATTGAATTCAAATTTATTTTGAACATTTTTATAATTGGTCGAACTAAGACATTTAAAATTTTTACGTTTACGTTTCATAAAAATTAAATAATTATTGTTAATTTACATGTAATAATTATCGACGCTTTAGACGTCGGATTGAGTAAAACAGATAAAGATAATAGTAAAGACGAAACTAAAACATAGAAGATATGAAGAAAGAATTTTGAATAAATACGGTTGTGATATTTATTTCATCAGGAAGGTGAACTTAATTACTGACGTATAATATAGAAAGAATATCTGAGTAAATTATGGACATGATAACTATATCATCAGGAAAAATGAATATAGATACTGACATTATATAGAAAGGATAAAGAACCAATTAGGATGTATTTCTTAATAATGAAGATGCAAAATAAATTGCCGAACAATTTAAATATAGCCGATGCTTATAAAAAGGATAATATAGATAATAAAAGGTTTCACGGCTAATGTGAACCATTAAAAATTGAGAAGCCAATATCTTTAAATGTTTTAAAGACCACATGTGATTGTCTAAATATGGAGGATTGTAAGATATAGCTATATTGGAATTTGTAAGTATAAGTATTCTATTTATGTCATTTATGACTAAAAGTATATTTGTCTAAAGAAGTTGTACTAATGACAAAATATGAAGGCAAACATCGCCTCATACATTAGTAAACGTCTAGCTATTTCAAAGGTCATCATCTGAATTTGATTCGATTTGGGTCATCGTCGACAGACTGACCAAATCTGCTAATATCATTCCCGTTAATGATAAATGCAAAAGAGTTATGTAAACATAGTGTGCCTGTATCGAACATCTTTATCAAGATCCTCGCTTCGCATCGAATTTCTAGAGATTTGCTCAGAGATCATTGAGAACGAACCTTGATGAGAGTACTCTTTACCACCCCAAATCGAAGGGACGAGGTAAAGTAACAATACAAAACACTATAAGTCTTGATTTATGTCTGAATGATTGACCTTTGGTAATAAAACGTATAATCGTTTTCCTTTGGAGAGATTACCATTGAAAATCATCGTATTAGGATTGAGATCGAATCTTGTTAGGATCTAATTATTAGAGCATCTGTAAGCAGGGGTTGAGATAAAGACACCCGACATACACCCACTGTGAGTTGGACATGTCTTTTAGGTTTAAGGTTTCCTATGATGGCGAACCCAACCTTGCAGAATATTCGACCCGCGAGATCTGAAATGATTGTTGAAATTAGGATCTGATTATTGACAGCCGGTAGTGGGCAAGAGGTTATGTGAATATGAAATGTAGATCTTGAAGTGCCAAATGGGTAGCGAAGTTATGCCACAATTTTTAACCTTGGAAAAAAATGAATTCATGATCTGACAAATCATGGGATATAAGTCCCCGTTGTATGGGACCATTGAGATGATGTAAAAGATTGGTTTGAAAGGCATATAAGCTGGATCTACCCTAGGACTTTAAGAACTGCGTGAATTATGTTTCGTAAATCCAACTTGATAAATATCTATCAAGTTAAAATCTGAATTCTTCTTAATAGAGCTTAGATCGGCGAAAAGTTGCATTCATTAAAAACCCGTGAACATCATGGATAGAGAAAGTAAGTCAACATTAAGCCTGATCTTATTCCCGTAGTTATGTTTGATTAAACTCACGTATTGTAATGAATTGCACTTGTGAGAAAAGACCGAGTGTGGAGGAAATACCCACATGGCTTTAACTCTATAAGAAGCGAGTAGTAAGATGATCTTTGAGGACAAAGATCCTGTTTAGGGGTAAATGCTGTCACAATCCGTCAATATATGATTGATATTTTATTCTCAATATTTAATTGAAAATATTATTTTAATTTTATAATATGAACTCACTTATTTTTGGGAAGTAATTTGAATTTACGTCTTGAAGTAGCATCGACTACGTCTAAACCGGAGGATTCAACGTTACGTGCTTACGTTTACATACACCGTCTTTGGTGACAGTCCGACATTTCAGAAAATAAATTTATCTATGAATATTATTTTGGAGTTTTAAATTTGTGTTGGTTCATAAACTCACAAATTTACGAGAAGAGACTAGGACTTACGATTTTATTTTAACGTCCTTTACGACTAAACCAGAAACCTTAGGATTACGTATTTACGTTTTCGAACTCCGTTTTTGATGAGACAATTTTTATTGGATTCGTTTTGTAACGTTGATTCATAAATTATAAAAACGTTTTTCGTAAAACGACCCGAGGGCACGCAAATCGAGGAAACTAGAATCGAGGAGTACCCGTAAATAAATGGGGATGAGACAAGTGGGACACTTGTCCCACCCCCAAAACCGGCCAACATGAAGCTACAACACATCTATGATGTGTCAAAACCTCAACACTTAGCTTACACATGTAACTAGCTTACTATGTAAGCCAAGCTACCTCAAAACAACCTTCAAAAAACCATTTCCTCACTTATCACCATGCAAACACTACAATTTCCTCTCTACTCTCTCAATTGTGCCGTCCATATTACCCCTTAAACACAAAATTTGATCAAAATCAACCATGAAATCTTATGTTATATACACATATGTTGAAGCCCTTTTGAAACCCTATTGATTGGTGGTGCTTATAACATCCAAGGAGGAGTTTACATGGAGTACTAAGGCTGATTTTACACAAGGTGTTTAGGAAGAATGGTGGTCTTGAAGATGGTCATGGTTATGCACAAGTTTCTCCATCAAAATCCATGCCCAAATCACAACCTACATCAACTTGGTGGTATAAAGATTGTCCTCCTCATCTTCTTGTTATTTTGATTATGTAAACATGTATTTTATTTCCTATTGTATATGTATATGATGATTATATGATGATAAAAATGTTATGTGGGGATTTGGTGTTGATAAACATGATTAAAAAGGTGAAAAACTATAAAGAACAAGGCTAAAATCTTGCTTAATAGTGATGGCTGTATAAAACAGTAAAGAAACAGGTCATGGACTGATAAAATGATGAATTAGAATTCATTTACAGTAAGCTATATGTCTTGTACATATGTGAGAGTTGGCCATGCAATGGAATCATTGTAATGAGTGAGATATGATCAAAACAAGTTTAAGGTACAAATCTGAGTTCATTGTTTTGGACGATTTTTAGAAAATACTTAGAAGATGATTAAACAGTAGCTATAGGATAGTTAAATGTAGCAAATATCATGTAGTTTATGTGATAAAAATTTGAGCTTCTATCTCCATATAGAACTCAAGATATGGCAGTTTTGGTGAAAGTAAAGATAAAAATCAGATTTTGAAAATTAAAGTATAATACTATTATATAAGCACTCAAAATTTAATAGTATAAAATATAAATTAAAACCCACTAACTTATATAATACCTTTATATAAATATGTACAATGGTAAATAAGTGGACATTTTATAAAAATGGTAACTTGTTAAGTTTTATAAGTTATAAAACTATAAACATGATTTTTACGACTTTTTCGGCTAATACCCTAAAATTAACGTTTTTGTTAAATAAAACTTAGATGGTTGGACCCGTCTAATGTAAACTTTATAAAACTTATATACTGATATATAAACATGTATAACAAGTAAACACCGATAAAACCCGAACTATATAACATACGGACGTTAACGGACTAAATTAACGTTATTGGACTAATAATACAACAAAAATGGACTAGAACACTTATAAACTTATTATTGGGCTTAACCCATTTAGGCCCAACTTGTAAAGTGTATGTACTGATGATATAGGTATAAAATGTATTAAAACAAGATAAAGAACTTGTAATAAGTTTATTGGACTTAAAACACGTAAATAGGTAAAACTAGTAAACTGGTATAAACGTTATCGACATATAACACTAAAATGAGTAAACGAGAATACGTAAACCCACTTGGTCATCAAATATATATAATCATCATATGTATACATAATTGTTATTTTTATAAAGTCATTTGACATGAGTCTAAGACGAGTATTATTTGTCTAGGTTTCCGTGATTGAAGCACGTACCGTACGTCCGAATTGCCGATAACCCGCCTTCCCACATCAACGTGTGTTCATAGCCTCACACTCTTTTAAATGTTTTTATGAAATGTTTTATAAACCCGCGAGGGAGATAACATGTTAGTTTTTATAAAATAGGACACCATTTGTCCCGATTGTTTAGTTATTGATTTTGGACCCGAATGATTGAATGACCCGATTGTATGACCCGATAAATGATTAAAGGACCCGATAGATGAAATAAAATGGATTATTAAAGTTAGGTTATGTCACTAAAAGTCCCATTAGCATGAATTGTGAACTACCGGGATTTGGTAGACGCTTATGCATTTAATAGTACTATTTGGGGACGATCACCCCAGTTCGCGCCTTGACGGTTGATCCCCGTCGTGCCACATTGATTGGTAAGCGAATTTATGTATGAGAGAATTTCCATAGCGTGACCTTTGTGACGACACGCTACTTTAGATGGGCAAATTTGGTATCGGGTTAGCTACCCGTTTTGGTTTTAGTAAGGTAACAATGTCATGCGGCTTATAATAATCCAAACTAATGAAATACTACTAGACGCTCCGAAGTACGATGTATTGCCTGACTAGCAATACAGGGTCATACTATTGATATTATGTTTGTGTTTTGGTTTTTATAAACATATTCATATAACGGTTTTTATTTAATCTATACAACGTTGCAAAACGTATTGTATGGTGTTTTTAACGACAATGATTCGTATAATGTTTTTTAAGGCAAATGCCTATATTATGATTTTGATAAAGATTTGTATAAAATGATTTTGGCTATTTTATGGCCTATTACAATGGTTTGTACGAAATGATTTTTGGTAATAATTTTATACCAAAGTTATATTGATGGAATATATTAAACTCTATGAATTCACTCGGCGTTATCGCTGACCTTTTCTTTTAACATGTTTTATCTCAGGTACTTGAAGGTAATTCTCTGGAAGACAACAAGAATTCATGGCCCGCACTTAAACAATAATTTCCATTCAAATACTTTGTAAAACTTTGTATGAAATAATATGACTTGGGACCTATGTAACATTGATAATTATGAATGGAAATGCTTTATTATTAAACAACGCGATTTTTATGCGTTGTCTATGATGTGAGTAATGTGCTATCCCGTAACACCAACGAGTCTTCCGCTGTATTGAATTGTATAAATTTGGGGGTGTTACAAGTGGAATATCACGAAGGCGTCTACTCAATTCATCATCGAGCCTCTTTTAATCCTTCTATCGATTGATGATTCGCTCAAGCATTAATGATTGAGACTTGATTTATCTTGTTTCCACTGTCAAGGGGTGGACGGTCGACGACATGGACAACTATCACTTAAAGAGTTACGTTGTAGTGCTCAGTGTCACACTCACCGGGAGTTGTGGATACTTCAAGAGGTGTATTACATCTTATACCTCTCTCTTTATGTATAAGATTCTAAGAGACGTTTCTCTGCACCATTCATCAATCAACAAAAGTGCTAAGCGTAAGTAACAAATTTTGGGGATTGTACTTCACTTTCAAGTTTGGAATATCAGGTTTACTACATCAGTGGTCACTACAAATAGCCGAAAGAATACGAGGTTGGTAAGTTTAGCCAGAGAGTACAAGAGTAGAGATGTGATCAGCAAACAATTATCACGAGCAACTTGAGCTACAGAATGTCAACAAAGATTTCTGCTTCAGACACGAACATCTCGCGATTCTGATTGTACTTGTCAGATGATGCTTCCGAGTTTTCTTAACCACCATATTTTTGACAAGAACGCTACCGAGTGTTTTTAACCACCATACTTTTGACAAGAACGCCACCGAGTGCTCTTAACCACCATACTTTTGACAAGAACGCTATCGAGTGTTCATCACTATCATACTTTCGACAAGAACATCTCGCGACTTCGACCGTACACGTCAGATGATGATTCCGAGAGTTCGTCACCATCATGGGGAAGAACGTGTATGTTTATCCTCACAAACGAGAAATTAATTTTTCTTGGACACGTGCTTACATTAAAACTATTCCAAAGTTTTAAGCTCGTGTATATGGTTCATCGTTAAATATCAGACGATGACCCGATCTTCAAATAAAGGAAAGTTTATCGCCGATGATAAACTTATCCTCACAACAAGAAATTAATTTTTCTCGGGCATGAGCTTATATTAAAAACATTCGAAGTTTTTAAGCTCATGCACAATGGCTTACGGTCAAATCACAGCCTGTGACCCGAACTTCAAAGAAAGGGAAGTTTACCTCGTCAACCATAAATTACCCTCAAAACGAGAAATTAAGTTTTCTCGGACACGAGCTTACACTAAAACCATTCAAAGGTTTTAAGCTCGTGTATATGGCTCCTCGTTAAATGACAGACGATGACCCGATCTTCAAATAAAGGAAATTTTATCGCCGATGATAAACTTATCCTCACAACGAGAAAATAGTTTTTTCTCGAGGATGAGCTTATATTAAAAACATTCGAAGTTTTTAAGCTCATGCACAACGGCTTGCAGTCACATGACAGATTGTAACCCGCACTTCAAAGAAAGGAAAGTTTATCGCCGATGATAAACTTTTCTTCACAAACGAGAAATTAAATTTTCTCAGACACGAGCTTACATTAAAACTATTCAAAGGTTTTAAGCTCGTGTAAATGGTGTATAATTATATTGTAGATTATGCCCCGAACTTCAAAGAAAGGAATGGTTATCGCCGATGATAACTAATCCTGACAACGAGAAATTAATTTTTCTCGGGCATGAGCTAATATTAAAAACATTCTAAGTTTTTAAGCTCATGCACAATGACTTACAGATACATATTAGACTGTAACTCGAACTTCCATTTTAGGAAAGCTTATCTTTATGATAACTTATCCTCGTAATGGGAAATTAATTTTTCTCGGTCATGAGCTTGTATTAAAACATTCCAAGTTTTAAGCTCATAAAGGAAAGTGTATCTTTTAAATAAGAGAACTTTTCCTCATAATGAGAAATTCATCTTTCTCGGTCATGAGCTAGTCACAAAATATTTAAAGTTTTGAGCTCATGTAAATCGGATAGTATTTTAAAACCGTTGAACATAATTTTTCAAGAATTTATCAAAAGTTTTTTCTAAATCTTTCAAAATTGTGTGTTCAACACTCCCTTCATAACATGGTTTTTATATCTCGAAAATGTCATATGTTATTTTGATCAATTTTTGAGGGAGAGCGTTTTATAATCAAGCCTTTAATGTTGTTGGGTACATCTCAGATTTTGTCATATTTTATGTATCCAACACATTCCAAAAAGGGTTTAAAACTGTCATATGTAATATACTATATCGGATAAGGCATCTCATCTCCTTACCTCAAAATATTTTGTGGTGTCGTTTTTCCAAAATTTTGTCAAATTTTTTATTCAAGACACACATATATTATTGAGGGGAAGCATCCCGACTACAAAAAGTTCCATATTCATGTGTGCACACATGTTTCTCTCCCAATCGGTTTTCAGAAATTGTCATATTTTAATCAATTGGTATCTCTAATATGACGTTATTATATTAGAGATAGGGGAGAAAATGTGATTAAAATGTAATATATTGCAACATGGGATCTTAAAGACTCAAGTGCAACCTTTCCTTTACATGCTAAACCACTTCGTATATCGATGCATGTGTGTAGGGGGAGCTTTTCGGAAATGTAAAACTTTCAAGTGTTAAATTTTTTTATTTTTATCAAGAACTTTGAATGGTTTTCAATGGTTTATGGTTACGATATATACCCAAAACAACCTTCTATCCACGACGGAACGATGGAGTCAAAAGGTGGTTTAGGATAGGAAACTAAGTCCTATGATCAAACCAGAACCGGAGGGATCTACCCAAGGACATTCCCTAGCTAGAAATAGTTATCCTTAGGAAAGATGGAGTTGAATGAAGCTGAATGCGGACCAATTACTTAAGTTAGCACTCGAACAATCACAACAAGGTGCTAGTGATGACGTGTTGGTAAGTATTGAAGGAGTTGAATATTCTTTGCAACTTAGGCAGAAACCGGGTTAACACATCTATCGAAGACAAGTGTCATGGACCCAGTGATGCGATGCACAACCCTTCCCCAGCCATTCGAGTTTCTCTCAAAATAAGCTTGTCTCATTGTCACGGAGATAAAAAAGTATCTATTGACTTTCTCACTCCGAGTTAGTTAATAATGAAAAGGTGGCAGTCTACTCCAGCCTCCGATCACCAAAATGCACTTATCGAGTCTAGAGCCAAACGAGATCTACCTATTATCTCATTAGGACTCAATCGAGTCCTACGCATTATCCTTGTGATATTGCCAGAACATCTGAGTGATACGATTCACTATGAAGATGGAAATCCTGCTTGAGCCAGCATAAACCAAGCTCATGATAGGTAACTTGTGCGATTCAACATGAATCAAACTTGTGAGAACTGAAATGAAACTAAGTTTGGATACTTAAATAATTCAAACTTGATTCCAGGTTTCTTCGCAAAATCCGTGTGATCTTGCCAGAACATTCAGTGTGACACTCCTTAGTGCTCGCAGTTACGAATGGAAATCCATTCAGTGTCAACATCAAACAGCACTGCGGTAGGTGACTCACAAGATTCTCTATGAATCAAGCTTGTGACAAACTGGAAAGCAACAATGGTGCGATTCTTTTAGAATCAAACTTGTTCCAAGAAATCTGAATTGACGACTCTAATCAGACGGATAACGTATCCTTATGATTCACTCTTTACATTTGTAGTCTGCTTTGAGACGTTCGAGTAAAGAGAACTGGCTACTACCGCCGGGAAACCCTATTAAGGAGGTTCTTAATCGAATCTAGCCGATCACAGGTACGGTATCTAATACCGTCTAACGGTCTTCACCGACCGGAGGTAAAACGCTACCAAGTTAGGGTGAAATGTTCAAAGCCATTTCGTCCGTGTCTATATATGTTGATGCATATCAAGAAGGTGGCGTAGTTGTGTAACCGATGTCGATTCAGAAGTCACAAGAGCACAAGATGGTGATAATCAAGATACCTAAGAATGTAAGAATGTAATAGGTCATCTTAGTCACAAGGAGCACAAGATGGAGATAGCACTCAAAGTCAAATGACAAAGGTTCAAGATAAATATCACAAAAGCATGAAGGAACAAAGCCGTTACAAACAAGATCAAGACCAAGATACAAGACCTAAGAAGGAAGATCACCTCCACAAGAATGTATTCACTCAATCATCTTATCCATTTTAAAGATGACCGATACATCGGGGGATATTGTTAGCCCTATATTTTATATAGTCGAACAAGAATGTAATAGGTCATCTTAGTCGTAAATGGTCTTGCATTGTAATAGGTTAGTCGGGAAAACCGGGCTTGGACTTTAAGCTAATATTGTATAAATAAGGGGCTCTAAGCCCAAGACAAGCCAAGCCCGACCCATGGAAACAAACCCATGGCCCATTGAAAGCCCATCTGGTTCGTGGGTGTATATACCCTCTTCCATGTGTGGAAGAGGGTGTTGGTTACATTTACTTTCTCTCTCTAATAGTAAAAACCTTCCACCATCTCTCTAGTTTTCTCTCTACTTTTCTTCTCTTTCTCTCTCTAAATATTGTGTTATGGATTAAAGTGGGATTAACATCTATTTTCCCTAGTTATTTTATATGTTTTAAATGCTTATGTGATATTTTAAATGCCTGAGCTATATACATGCATGTCAGTTTATCTAGTTATGGAGGTACCATAACCATAACACTGGAGGCACCAGTGTTATGACTCCCCCACGACGGAGTGATTGCTCGTGGCGTCCCTTTTCACTTTGGCCATTTATTTATATTATCATATGGGGCGTATGGGTGCATCCTATTTCCATGTTTTCAGTCAGGATTTTCATGGTGAATGTGGTGTGTGCCTTGCATCCTTCACAAGGAGTTGATCCCTCCAACCAGACTAGTATAATTAGAGGCAACCTCTCTAATTCCATGATGAGGTCACCCCTCTAAGTATTCATGCACGTTGATACCTCATGACCTATATGGGCTCTTGGCTAAATTTAAAATACAGTTTTCATAAGTTAATCATAAGCTTTTCAAACTATAAAACCAGTTTTATAAACATGTTCCAGGTTTTTCAGGACTTATACATTTCCGCTACTAATCAGTCTTTATTATGTTATGTCATTCATACTATGTATATATCCGTTCACTGGGTGTCTTGCTCAGCCGTTTCCTTTCCATGTTCCCAAACAGTAGGTACACAGGGACGCACTTAGGATCTTGAGAGTATGTACATTTGGATGAAAGTTATCCAGCCTTCTTTACCTTATGCATTTCCATTCATTACTTTATTTCTTTTGGACATTGTTTATTCCTTTCCTTTTATTACTTATATTTCCTGTGTGTGAGCTTATGTTGGACTACAGATGTTTGATTCCGGTATTTGTCTTTATGATCATTTAATGTTTTAAGACATTTACCTTGAATGCTTTGATGACACGCCATAATTATCCTGTGATGTTCCATTTACCAAATCGGGTGTTATAATTTCCATGGAGGAAATTCAGGTTGAACTAGTAAGTCGGATGACTTAATATTTTGCTTAAAAGCATAATATAAGGATTTCAAATTTTCTTCGAGTTGAATCAAATACTTCTACTTCCAAGTATTTACAATTTCCAAATTTAAGACGAATATTGATGTATCTTCCAATATACAGTAATGTACGTAATCTCTCATTTAGTATTCTAACATTTTATTAGGTATATACTTGTCTTATATCGAATATTCTTAAGTCCATTTATAAATTCTTACTAACATAAAGATGCGTCCAACTTTATGTAAGGAAGAAATCATAAATTTGGTGATTTAGATTTATTCATTTGACTGAAGAAGCGTCCTAATACAATCAAATAAACATAACGTAAATCATTGATTTAGAAATTTCTGTCATAACACAAATATAGACAAATGTTCTAGTATTTAATATATTTATTATACCCTTAAATTTCCTTCTTACGTTGGCGTATGTAAGATGTCTTGTGTATAATATCTAAGAATACAATTTTATAGAGACGAACGACGTTAAAATAGAAGAAGATATTTGATTCCTTACAGCATGTAGATAAGTTACATGATAACTCTATCGACATATAACTTATAAGGCCACTTGCCTTTAAAATTCCAAATCCAACGACCTACTATGTTGAAAATCCGACACCAGATGGTGCAAAGTCCTGTGTGATGCTAAGTGCATTTCTTACACAGAAGAAAATTTCCATTATATTCAACGTAGGTTGGATTTATAAACTTATGTTCCGGTTTACTAGAATCTATGGACGTTCTTTCATTGCTGGATTTACGCTTAAGTTTTTTCCGATCTTTGCACAGGATTGTGCTTAATTACCTTGTTCATCAACTCTTTGGGAAAGTTTAATGACTTTTTCCAATATATTGGGATTTTGGAAGTGGTAATCTCTCTTCAAAACCTTCGATAAAATTCCTTAATAAAGTTTTCTAACAAAATCTTCTGATGAAGTCTTCTTTATAGAATTTCAGATGAAATTCCATGAAAAAAATTTCCATGATAAAATCTTCTAATGAGGGTTTTTATCATTCTATGGAATAGGATATAACTTTACTAACTATTGAAATTTCCTTGTGCATGTCTCGAGGTTATTTCCTTTTATCATTAAATAGAGGAGTTCTTCTTTCATCTTCTCGATCATCTTTCTAAGAAATATTTGAAATTTAATCAAGCGATCTTATGTACTTCTTTTATCTCAATAGGTTGAGCATAAAGAATTTACCAAGATAAATGACGAAGCACTATCTTCTTATACCAAGCTTCATTTTATTATTTCAAATACGATTAATATGATAGGAAACTCAATTGGCACTTTCAATCCAACAGGTGATACTAATAGCATCTCTTCTTCCTTGGATATCAAAAACTAATCAACCATAGAATCTTCTTTCGAATATTACTTCTTATTGACAATTTGTAATTGCAGGATTGCAGCCACATCATTGTCAATTCTTCGTCAAATACTTTCAGGGTTTAGAATGAAGGGAAAGAATAGAAATAATTTAGAATCCAATGTATACTCATATTATAAAACATATGTCACATATGTATATGGATACATATAAATTCTTAAAAACACAAGGTATATCTTTTAGGTTTATGTAGGAAACTTACCATGTTGATTATAATTCATATCTAAGGATAATAAATCCAACTATGAAATAGAATTTCAAAGTTTACCACGGATTTATAAAGATATGTCTCATACATAATCATATGCATAATTTTTCCATGATATGAAATGGAGGAATATAACAGAAAATGTAAAAAACCGTCTTAGAGAACAAGCTTTTCTTTTAAGTATCATATATTCTATAAAAAGAACCTTTTGATAGACAAAATCCGAGAATAGAATATTTCTAGAAAACATGGGAAGTTTTCTTATTCTTTCTTCAAACATGCGGGTTATATTCAACTTGATAATTATTATTATCATAGAAGATAACAGAAATTCCAAACATATATGCTTTATCAAGTATATGCTTTTCCCAGAATTAACGCGATTTCATTCATAATCATTTGTGAGAAAACCAAGAAATAGGAATATCTTACTTCTCATAAATAAGTATGAAACGACAATATTTGATCAAAAACACAACTTTTATTTATTAACAACTTGTCTGTTTATACTTATAAGACAAACTTCATTGTTAATATAAAAGTTAAGACATAAAGTTGAAAGTATTTACAACTTAATGGTCTAACGTCTTCATCTCTCCCTCTTAAGTTCTTTGATGGCATCAAAAAGACTTAGTATGTTGGCTCGATGTCTACTTTGAATGTCCTCAATGATTTATTCTAGAGTAGAAATATTCAGTCGAGTTTGAATAATTTTTTCATCGTGTATCATTTGTCTTCTCCATAACTTAGCCTTAATTTCTTCAAAATCTTCTTCTAATTTCTCAAAATCTCGTTGTATAATTCTTCAGCCTTTCCTAAGACCTTCAAGATCTTTAATACGCTTGGGAGGAAGTTCTTTCATATAGGATAGGACATTTTTAATTTGTTGTTCATAGGTAATTTTGGGTAAGTTTCAGATATCGGTCATGGTACATTAATAGGGTAAGGTGATGGAAAATTTTGTTGCGATGTGTAAAATTTATTTCTTCATTATGTGCTCGTATAACTTGCATATAGGGGTCATCATTAAAGGGTAAAAGCCGCTTTTGGGATTTTCTGATCTTTAGGTGAATTTTATGAAGTATCATAAGGGTTATTCATCGGGAGATTAGAAATATACTTTGGGAAATCATCAGGAATACTTGCAGAACGCTCATCTTGAGAATCCGATGAGATGATAATAGGAGGAAGATAGGAATACATACTTCTGAAGACGTCGATAAATCCTAATTTACTATGTATATTTAAATATAGTATACTTACTCATAAGTATAATATTTATACTTACACATAAACATGGTATCCTGACACATTATTCTGAAGAGTAGCAAGTATAGGCATTTACATTACTCTTGTAGAAGCACTGACTTTTGGCACAGAGGACTTTCTTGAAATTATTTTAAAAATAGTTATAGTCAAGATTTTATTTCTTGTTCTCTATAACCATGGCTCTGAGTACCAATATGTAACACCCCCATTTTACCTTTACGCAGCGGAACATTGATTTGGGGTATTAGTTCATAGAACACAAGTCATAATAATAGAAAACAACTCAAAAGAGTGATGAATCAACTTTCTTTATATATCATTAAAAAATTCAGAGTTTCACAATATGAGGTTCCCAAAATCTATAATAATTTCAAGCTTGTGCCTCATCATGCCATCCTCATGCTGCTCTATCTTATCAATCACAGTTTCCTAAAATATATGCTTAAGGTCAACACAAAGGTTGAGTGAATTCATAGGTTTAAACATATTTTGAATACAAGTATATCCTCCGGGCTACATTGTTATACACCCACATAAAATAATCATCATACTACACTATGCTCATGACTCTGCTTATTGACAATATCATAACCAACAAACTGCCTTTATAAGAAGGTAGTCTTCCAACTAACCTTAGTTTAAAATAATAAAGTGTATCTGTTTAGCCTAGGTAGGAACCTTCAGCTGCTGGCAAGCACGACTTGCCCAGATAGGGGATGTCAACCCCTAAATAGTACTATTCACAATATTAGCGCTCCATTTCTAGAAATGATTAGCTGTTCACAATTAAAAAGGGACTTAACGGCAGAAGTAAACATAGTGTCAATAATCATACTATACAATCATTTAAAAAAACACTTGTATTCGAGTTTTATCATATATCCCCCTCACGGGTTTTCAAATCTTTTATAAAGCATTTGAAAGTGAGGCTATGAACTCACCTTATGTCCATAGAATCTAAGCTATAATCAGATATATTTCATTCACAGATAAACAACTTGGTCATACAAACCACAACTTGGTCTCATAAACAACAGCTTGATCTCACACAAACTTGGATTAACACTTTTTGTATAGTATCAAGTCTTTGATCTTTAGTTCAATATTCTTAAGTATTGGTTATTTATTTTTTATTTAGTATTTGGTTGTAATTCTAGCATCATTGTTCGGGCCATTATACTTGGAATCCGTTCTATAAACGTTTGAGGAACGAGGACACTTTAAATCTTAAACCCAACCACTTAGTCAGATTATAATATCGAGATGGAACATCTTTGTACAAAGATCCCTACTAACATGATACTTTCATTACTTCCTCATATTTATAATTAATCTTCTTTAGTTTCAAAATTGGCAAAAATATCGCTTTTGGTTATACTTTGGTATAATTAGACTTTTAACCCCTAAAGTATAGAGTTTCATTATTTACAATTAAAACCCTCAATATTGAACCATAGGGCCTCAAAATTTCCAATATTTATTATTATATATTTCAATTTAAAAAAAATGACACTTTTGGCCCAAAATGTTAAATAGTTTCAAAAATGACAGTTTTGGTCCCTATACTTGTAAAAATCACATAACAACCTCAAAAATGGACCAAATGATCTAGGATTTCAAAACAAAGTTTCAAAACAAGTTTATAATCATAATAATAACATTTTACCATATTTATAGCTTTTTAAATGGGTTTTTACTTATTATTTTATGTAAATTACAAATTAGGGTTTTTAGACATCTTTAACATATAACTTTTATTTAAAATGATTAAATGCTCTAATTTCTTTTAGATTATATTAATAGCATTATTTGGCATTATAAAAATTCTAATAATTCATTATAACAAGATCAAAGCATTGCTAACATAGAAATTACCTAGGTAGCTCCAAAATGGCTCCTAATGGCTTCCTATAAGCACAACTTGCTATCAAAGCTTCAAGAGCTTCAATAGATACATTCTAGACCTGGTTTTTAGTCTTAGGGGATGTCCTAGGACGTTTATAGAAGTGGAAATGAAAAATGGGTAGGAGGTTAAGAGAAAACAAGGTGCGCATTGGAATGAAAGGTTTAGGTTGTTATTTATACTAATTTTGACCCTTAGGCTCCAAGCAAGGCCATGAAACGTGTAAATAAGCTAGTTATGTGACTAAGGAAGCTTAGGGAAGATCTATGCAAGTTTATAGGAGCTAGGAATAAACTATGAAAGCTAAAATAAAAAATATCTTAACATATGGCCTAGAATTAGTCACGGCATGTTTAGGATAGTATCAATGATCTGTAAGCTACAAGTAGATACACAAAATAATTATAAATATCCCAAAATATCCCATTGATCTGATCCTAATTTTATAAATAAGGGGAAAGAGTTTAAACTTAGTTTTGGAGGGAAAAACCTAGTCGGATCCATTTTCTAGGGCTTGTAACTTTATACTTTGTAATTTTGGTGATTAAAGGTTTAGTAATGTAATTAGTGATGGATTAGGGTAATAATAGGGTTTATAAATTGTAATTAAGAAGGTTGGGTCTTTGGTTTGAAGTTTAACAAATGTTTGAAGTGAAATTGGGAAGAAAACCTAGGCGGGTTAGGGTTTATAATGATTTATGGTTAAGTCTTAGTAAAATTTATCCTTCAATTAGTTACTGATTTAAACTCAATTTATACATCCTACATTGTCCTTAATGTGTTCATGAAGTCCCTACATTGGTTTTTGTTGTCCCTATAATTCGTGATGATTAAGCAAGGAAGAAAGAAAGAAAATAGATGAAGTAGATGAATTCTAGAGAGAGAAAGTAGTGAGAGAAAGTAGAGAGAAGAAGGAGAACTAGGTGAGATTAGATTAGAATAGTGAGAGTTACAAATGATAATCCACCCTTCCTAACATGCTAGGAAGGACCTTATATAGCCAGGCTTACATGTAACCATAATGGGCTATATTGTTTGGACCGGGCTTGACTTTTGGGCTTTAAGTAGCTTAAATCCAAGCCCGTGAACCACGACTATTTAACTAACTATTACAACGTTCTAATAAATGTTACAATAATAAACTATGACCGAGCATTCTTTTTTGACTCAATATTTTGAGGCTAACAATCTCCCCAATTGTGAGGTCATTCCCCTTCGATATTTGGAGATCAATGGAGATTATGAATCTCGTCATAAATGAGTCTTGAACGTGTAACAGTAGTCTTGTTCCTTCATGTTTTGATCTTTGAGCCTTTGTCATTGTCTTTCGACTTAGTCTTTTATCTTGAGATCTTCAAATCATTCTTGACTTGTCTTTTTCATCTTGCGATCTTGTGTCTTTATCCACATGCTCACACTATTAATTGTTGAATAAATCTTTAGGCATTAATATATGGTTTTTTTGAATCTTTGACTTTGCTGAGTACACCGTGACGCCACCTTCTCGAGACAAAACATAGACACAGACTGAATGGTTTTGACATTCGTCCTAAATCGGTAGCGTTTTACCTCCGGTCGGTGAAGACCGTTATACGATATTAAATACCGTACCTGTGATAAGGTAGATTCATATAAGAGTGAATCAATTGGATAATAGCGTTTTACCTCCTTGACAGGGTTTCGCGGCTGTACTAGCCGTTCTCTTTACTCGATCGTCTCAAAGCAAGACTGCTAGCATAAAGAGTGAATCAATTGGATAAATATCCGCTTGATTAAAGTCGTCAATTCAAATTCCTGGAACAAGTTTGATTCATTAAGAATCTTACCATTGTTGCTTTCCAGTTGACACAAGTTTGATTCATAAGAATCTCACAAGTCACCTACCGTAGCGCTGTTTGATGTTGACGCTAGAAGGATTTCCATTCGTCACTGTGAATATTAATGAATATCACTCTGAATGTTCTGGCAATACCATAAAGATATTGCGTAGAAACCTGAAACGAGTTTGAATCAATTCAGAATCAAACCACTGTTGCTTTTCAGTTTTACACGTGTTCAATTCATAAAGAATCTTGCATGACCTACCGTAGTGCTGTTTGATGTTAACACTGGAAGGATTTCCACTCATCATTGTGAATACTAAGTAGTATCACTCTGAGTGTTCTAGCAATATCGCAAGGATATAGCGTAGGACTCTCTTTATCTTCATCCGTGTGTACTAACGAGATTTGATTGATCTCTTGGCTCTAGACTCGATTTGTGCACTTTTAGTGGTCAGAGGCTGGAGCAGATGCCACCTATTCAATATCAACTATCTCGAAGTGAGAAAGTCAATAGAAGTCGTGTTGATCTCCGTGACAATAAAACAAACTTCTTTTGAGGGAGAAGGCTGAGTAGCTAGGAAAGGGTTGTGCTTCACATCACTGGGTCCATGATGAGTTGTCTTCATGATGTGTTGACCCGGTTTCTGCCTAAGTTGTATGGAGGGCTTCTTTCTTTACACCCTTTATCCTTACATTTCTTTTTCATTATTCAACCCCTTCAATGCTTACCAAGACATCATTAATAGCACCTTGTTGTGATTGTTCCAGTGCTATCATCAGTACTTAGTCAGCATTCAGCTTCGTTCACATTCTACTCCATCTTTCCTAAGAAATACTAATAATCTATTGGATTGTCCCTGGGAAGATCCCTCCGGTTCTGGTTGGATCATAGGACTTAAACCTAACCACCCTTTTGACACCAATAACGTCGTGAATTAAAGATGTTGTAGGTATTTGATTGTGACCATGAAAACCACTTCAAATGTCTAACAAGATGTTTTAAAAACATTTAATACCTTGATAGTTTTGTCGTTTCAAAAATGCTCCCCCTTCACATGTGCATCGATAATCGAAAGTGTTTCGCACATGTAGGTAAGAGTTAAAGTGCTTGAGTCTTATATAAGATCACATTTTAATCACATTTTCTCCCCTATCTCTAATATATAAAATCTTTTGATATTAGAGATACCAAATTTGATTAAAATATATTTTGAAAAATAGTCTTGAAAATCTCCGGGATAAAGATGTGTTAATCTTTTACATGAAGTTAAAATGCTCCCCCTCAAAAATTGATCCAATTGAATTGTCATTGTGAGGATGTGATCCACATTTCTCTTTTTGAGGGTGGGAGTTGTTGAACACACAATTTTTGAAAGATTTTGAATAATCGTTGAGAAATTCTTGAAAAAATTGTGTTCAACGCTTTTTGAAAAATCCTATTTCTTTTTGTCGAAGAGGTTTTTCTAAAGCATAACCTTGAGTTCATAGACTTCGAATGTCTTGACAAATCCACTCAAGTGTAAGAAGATTTCTCTTCTTTTGCTAAGGGTAGGAGTACGAAATCGTACACTCCCCCGTGAATATAGATCCGGATTGCAATCTGAAAGTGATTACAAGCCATTGTGTTGAGCTCAAAACGTTGACTGTTTTGTGACAAGCTCAACCCAAGATAGATTGCTCTACCCGTTGTTGGAAAATTTGTCCAAAATAGACATTTTCCTTTATTAAAAGTAGAAATGACATGTTTTGAAAAAAATTTACAACTTTCATTCGAGCTTTATGTACATACCCGTGTCGTTATTGAGCGACATTTTTAGGTACGTCCATATTATCGATACTGAAAGACATGTCGAGAAGAATGTTTTTGGTATTTTTGAAAGATTTTTTTAATTTTGTGTTTTGCTTTTATATGTTTTATATTTTTGTATTTTGTTTTTCCATAGATATATACAAGTAGATGTTTGAAATATGAATCAAGAAGGTACCTTCGCCAGAATCTCCAGGTCTGCTGGAGTCAAACATCTCATACCAATTTGCCTAACGAGGTACTCAAACCTATCTTTCGACAGAGCTTTCGTGAACAAGTCGGCTAATTGATAATCCGTTCCGACAAAGTATAATTCAACGATTCCGCGTTCAACTTGTTCCTTTATGAAGTGATATGTGACTTCAATGTGCTTCGTGCGGGAATGTTGTACCGGATTGCAGGAGATGGCTATGGCCGACTTTGAGTCACAGTACATAGGTACTTTATCAAAGTGGAAGCCATAATCCATGAGTTGTGTTCTCATCCAAAGAACTTGAGCACAACATGCAGATCGAGACACATACTCCGCTTCGGCTGATGAAAGTGACGTACAATCCTGCTTCTTGGAAGACCATCCCACAACCTTATCTTGACCTAGAAATTGTGCACCACCAGAAGTACTTTTTCGTGTATCAAGACACCCTGCATGATCCGAATCTGAATAGGCCGTTAGAAAGAAACCGGTTTCCCTCGGATACCAGAGTCCCATGTGAATGGTATTCTTAAGGTACCGAAAGATCCGTTTAACCTCCTTGAGGTACTTTTTAGTGGGTCGTGCTTGATATCGTGCACAACAGCATGTAGCATGATGAATATCAGGTCTGCTTGCTGTCAAGTACATGAGGGACCCGATCATGGAACGATATCTCGTTTGATCTATGAGTAATCCCTCCAAGTCAGAATCTAGGGATTTTGTAGATAATGGTGTCCTAATTGGGTCACATGAGGTCATAGCATGGTTTTTGATTATCTCTTGACAATACTTAGCTTGGTTAATAAAGATACCACTTAGGGATTGGTGAACTTGAATTCCTAGAAAGAATTTTAGTTCGCCCATCATAGACATTTCAAATTTGCTGTGCATTACTTTTTCAAACCATTTTGAAAGTTTTGGGTTTGTAGACCGGAAAATAATATCATCAACATAAATCTGCACAAGCAAAATGTCATCCCCATATTTATAAGTGAACAAAGTTAGATCAATGGAACCTTTTGAGAAACCTTTGGAGACCAGAAATTTCGAGAGCTCGTCATAACACGCCCTTGGAGCTTTCTTGAGTCCATAAAGTGCTTTGTGGAGATGATACACCTTGTCAGGATAATGAGGATTGATGAATCCTTCTGGCTGCGCGACATAGACTTCTTCCTTCAAAGGACCGTTAAGAAACGCCGTCTTTACGTCCATTTGATAAAAGATGAATCCCTTATGTGTAGCATAAGCAAGAAAAATCCTGACACTCTTTCTGTCCATACCCTTTAACCACTAGCCTAAATTTATTCTTGATGATCGTGTTTTCTTCATCCATCTTGTTTTTCCAGATCCATCGAAGATTTAAGGGTATTACATCATATGGTCTGTCAACAAGTTCCCAGACTTTAAGTCTTTCAAATTTTTGAAGTTCATCCGTCATCGATTCAATCCAAGCATGATCAGCCATGGCTTCTTTGATGTTTTTCGGTTCAGCTGAACTCACGGCGAGTGCGAACATACAAACATCGCAATCGGTGTTAAGCTATCGTCTTGTGCGAACAGGCTGTGAAGGGTTTACAATTACTTAAACCAAAGGATGATCTCGGGTCCAATGATGTCTTGAAGGATGTCATTGATAGAACGTGTGCATATTTGACGGATCAACATGACGAGTAGAAGACTCTCTAGTTTCGTGTATCTGTGTACCGAATAGGTTGATAAATCCGTCTTCGTTAGACAATGCATTGTCTGCTTGATTTGTGTTCTCTGGAGCAATGACAGTAGTTGTGGATGTTGTAGGATCGATTGTTGATGTGATATTCTGAGGAGGTAAATCTGCAGCAACCCGTGTTGAAGTATATGAAGTTGTATCCGGTTGTTGACGATGATCGGTATCATCATTCTTATCATGAGTGACAGCGGAAGACTTCGATACAACTTGTTTCTCCCCCGTGAAATATTCATCATACATTGGTCCATATAACATTTCCAACTCTTCAATTGTCGCGTTGACTGTCATATCCACTCTTGGAACATTTCCTTGAACCAGCATTGAACTTGACGGTTCATTGCTTTGGTCTTGAGTTCCGAGTTCCGTGCGGTTGTTAACCGAAGTCGTTTGTCGTTGTGGATCGGGTCTTAAACTGTTTTGTTCAAATGCCATTCCTTGTAATTCATCAAATCGGATGTGAATAGTCTCGACTATCAATGTTGTTCTCTTGTTCTACACTCTATATCCCTTAGACTGAGTTGCATATCCCACTAGAATACATGCATCACCGTTCTCTTTCATCTTGTCCAGATTTTCACCATCGCGAATAATGTAACACGAACATCCAAAAACATGAAGGTGTTTGAGTGAAGGTTTTCGATCATGAATTATGTGATATGGTGTCTTTTCGTGTCTTGGGATAATTAAGGAGCGGTTTTGTGTGTAGCATGCGGTTGACACGGCTTCGGCCCAAAAGTATAGTGGAAGTTTTAAGGCGAATAATAATGTTCGAGCAGCCTCAACTAAAGTACGGTTTCGTCTTTCAACAACGCCGTTTTGTTCGGGTGTTCGAGCAATAGATGTTTCATGTTCAATTCCTTCGGCTTCAAATAGTTTCTCAGTTTTGAATTCAAAAATTATGTACCTCTGTCAGTACGAACCACTTTAACTTGAGCTTGAAGACCACGTTGTATCACTTTAAATAAGCTAATGAGAACATCGGGTGTTTCATCCTTGGACCTCAAGAAGTGAGTCCATGTGTACCTTGAGTAGTCATCGACAATTACCATAACGTATTTCTTCCCATTGATACTATGAACACGCATGGGAACACACAAATCTATATAAAGAAGATCTAACCGTCCTTTAGAGCTTCATGTAGTCTTTGTTTTGAAGCTACTTTGTTTAGCTTTCCAAAGCTCACAAGAAGAACAAAGATGATCTTTGATGAATTTCAAGCTTAGAAGGCCTCTCACAATATCTTCCTTGGAAAGCAAGTTGATGGTATCAAAATTAAGATGAGATAAACATTGATGCCATAACCATGCCTGAGACGATGAAGCTTTAGCCATGAAGCAAATTGGAGTTGATGAAGTTGTGTCTTGTGGTGAAATTGTGTAGAGATCAGTACCCCGTGTACCGGTAAGTAAGTCATTCCCATCATAATCACGAACAAAACATGTCTTCTTTCTGAAAGCAACCTCCAAATCCGCATCACATAATTGACCAACCGAGAAAAGATTGTGATTGAGCCCTTCGACGTAGTATACCCTTTTTATCGTGATATTCCCCTGAACCAAATCTCCATATCCTAGGATCGGTGCAAATTGATCATTTCCGAATCAGACCGTACCCAGGAACTTCTCCACGAAGTTAATTAGAAGCTTGAGATTCCCCGTCATGTGCTTCATGCATCCGGAGTCCAGTATGAAGAGAATTATTTGTATCACCTGCAGAAGAGTTAGAACACGATGGAGCATTTGCTAAATTGGGTACCACATTAGTTGTGATTTCAGATTCATTAGTGTCCTTAGCAACATTTGATGGCATACTAACACTCGTTGTCACATTTTCTGTCCCAACTTTAGGCATCCATTTATATCCTGGAGGACATTGTTTAGCAAACCACCATTTCCAAGACTTGCTAGCAGACTCATATAATTCCTTAATTCTGCTTCTAGGGTTCTTAGTGGTGGAGTATGATGCATTGCTTTTCTTAGTGGGGGTTGCACCAGAATGGTTCACTTTGCGTTTGGGTTTACTAGCACTAATAGGCATCACAATTTGCTTCTTAGTTCTAGTATCTACGTCTTTCATAGTTTTCATAGCACACATTGAATGATTAGCATTAGCACTTTTTCCACATTTGACACAAACGAATTTGACATTCATAGTATTCAAATCATTCAAACATTCAAATCGTCATTACACGCGATTACAGAGTTTTTATTCTTAAAAACATTCAAACTCCTAGGGTGTTCTTCTACTTCCTTCATCTTCTCTTGACTCTTGTGTTTCCAGACCTTATCATTCACTTGAGTGCGCTTAAGCTGAGGCTGGCTAACACTAGTAGTGGAGACTATTCCTGTAGTAAAAGACACACGAAGATTAGTGTTTCTAGAAGTCTAAGGCGAGTGAGTAACTTTGTTTTGTGGGCTTAGTGGTCATTCTATACATCCCTGGTTTAATCACATTATTGTGCTTAATGCTTGGTGCTATGACATTCCTTATGGGTTGATTCTATGGTAACCTTTCCTTTCCATCCATCTTGGGGGCAAACACAGGTTTTGCAAACGAGGAATTTGAAAAAGCAGATGGTTTTCCCAAGACAGAGGAGTTATTCACCTTAGAAGCATTGGGTTGTCTAACAACAGGTTTCTTAATGCTAGGTTCCAAAACTTTGCCACCCATCTTAGCAACGAGTTTATGCAACTCTGCTATCCCTCTTTCCTTGTCTTGTAACTGAGCTTTCAACCCTTTAAATTTCCAAATTTTGTTCATTTATTTCTCGAAACCTTTTGGAAAGTTTTTCTTGCAATTTATTATCATGTGGAAAACTACCAACGTCTTTTTGCAAAGGAAGTTCAAGAGAATGACAATATTTTTAAAGGAAATCAGTTTTATGTTGAAGTAACTCAAAAGCCTTTTTATCAACATTTTCTTTACGTTTCGAAAGCTCAATTTCGAGACGGTCACATTCTTTGATCTTATCAAGATATTTGCATGCAACATCAGAATATTCATCAATATCAGCACAAGATGTAAAATAAGCACACATAACATCTTTAGAAACGCATTCTTGCAAGAGTAAATCATATTCATCTGAAAAATCAGACTTCTCCATTTGAAGATCATCAATGTTTTTCTCAATAGACTCAACATATTTTAAATCATCAAACATTTCAGTCTGAATGTACTCCTGAAATTGAAGAACAGTTTCTTTAATCAACGTTGTATTTGGAGTTAAGAGTTCTTTCACAAGCAAGGTAATATCTTGAGGAATCGGGCGTTGCCACTCAGCATTTTCACGTTTTGCCCAATCTCTTTCAACAATAGATTTAACATTATCTATGTGGTGGTTAAGAATACCTAATGTTTTCCTACTCTTGCTTTTGGACTCATCTAGAGGAAGGTAGTTAATATATTTGTACACATTAGATTTCTTAGGGGCAAATGCTTTCTTCCATTGAATTCTCTTTTGTTTGCATTCTAAAAACACTTCCTCATGAGTTTTCTGAGTTTGTTTGTTGAAAAGACCATAAAGACTATTCTCATAAGCATAATTAAATGGTTTCACAAACTCCTTATTGACAAGAGGTCGACTATCATCATCCCAAAGGACAGTCTCTTCACTATCGGCACTAACAGGCATGCAATCAAGATCGGTCCTTTCAGACTCATCAAGATAAAGATGCGAGTTCGTAGCTTGGGCTTTGGCAAGGTACTCAGGACTTGCAAAGCTAGCTTGACCCTTAAACATCGACGGAGGTGTTATCATTCTTACGGTTTGAATAGAATCATGCGATTTATAAACAACTTCTTCAAAAATTCGACTTGTTCTTCTAGTTTCGTTACTTTTCCGGTTTCTTTATCATATCTACTTTTGAAGTCTTGTTTTAACACATCTACCTCTTGTTTCTTAACCTCAAGAATTTTAGCAGAATCGTTAGTGTTCATAGAAAGCTTTTGTTCAAGTTCATTAACTTTGGTATTGGCAAGTTACGTTTTTGACGTTCATCCATTAAGAAAACATTATATTGACGCTTCTCTTTGGCTAATAACTCAAGAGTTGCATTATATTTGTTTTCAAAATCGTCCTTTTGACTTTTTAACGCACTACCCTTATACCCCTCAAGCTCTTTGGTTTTCTGAAGGAACTCATCTCTATAGCTTTCAGTTGTCTCACTAGATTTGATAAGAGCAGCTTTGCATTCTTCAAAATTTTGAGTGAGCGTAGCATTAACCTTTTTTAATTGCTTGTGAATCTGTCTAGTTTCTTTAACATCTTGTTGTAAAGTAGCAATTAAATTAGCAAAAGCAAAACGTTCCTCTTCATCATACTCATTTGCATGTTGATCATCCTCAGACTCATTATTGCACATGTCTGATGAATCGGGTGTGGTATTGCTATCAACCGTTTCCATCATACACGTGTCATTAATGGCATTGGGTAGATCACTATGCTCATGAATATCACCAAACACATTATATTCATTAGTAGTGTGTACCTTATCGATTGGCTCAGTGTCAAAGATAGGACCGTTGTCATCTTCAGAGACTTTGAGAACTTCTTCAACCTTTGCCATGTACGAGTAATGTGCATCAAGTACTTGATTGGAGTCTTCATCATCAGTGTCATCAAGCATTGCTCCTTCCTCAGCCGACAGTTTAACCCCAGCTTCCATCTTCTTGCATAGCAGCATCTTTTCCATATGATTACCAGAGTCTCTAACCCTTTTTGGCTTCCTGCATTCCTTTGCCATATGCCCATAACCTTGGCAGTTAAAACATTGAATCCCATTTTGTTGAACCACTTGACTTCCAACAGTTTCCCTATTCCCAGTAGCTACAACAATCCTCTGAGTATCATACTTGGCAGTTTGTCGATCATACCTTACAGAACCCTCAACATGCGTTGGATTTTGTCGATCATACCTAGCAGGACTTTCACCACGTCGACGCGTGTCATACCTTGGAGGACTCTCAACATATTGGTACTTTGTGTTAGATGATGTTCAAAGATTATTGTTGGTGGGTTTGTAGATTTTCTTGTAAGTCTTCATTATGAAAGCAAATTGTTGTTTCATGTCTCGATTCTTTTGAGCTTGGTCTTCATCACTATCTTCTTCAGATGATGACTCAGATGGTGGTGATGGTGCTCTTGGCACTTTGCCTCGTGATCTTGTGGATGATGAAGACTTAGATGATGTGGAATATCGTGGTGAGGATGATGTAGTGGAGTATGGCTTAGGAGCACGAGAGTGATGGTCTTGAACATGTTGAGTGGTAGTCACCAAAGCAAGTGGATTAGCCGTCTTTGCAACACGTTCAGCTCAAATCTCATTTGCTTCATTCTGAAATTGCTTCAAGATATCAAAGAGTCGATGATATGAGACCTCGTCTAACTTTTCTTGTTGTTTCACTAAAGTGACGAACCATGACCACTCGGGTTGAAGTTGTTGAAGAAATTGAACATTGACTTGCATGGTGGAGACATGCAGATTATTTCTTGTCATGTCATTCATCATTTTATAAAACCTAGAGTAGTATGAATCAATTGATTCTCCATCCTTTGAAGTAAACTTGCCAAAGTTCCAAAACAAATTTATTTTAACATCTTGTTTGTTGAGTGATTCTCCTTGTTGCAAGCGTTCAATAGCAGTCCACATTTCATGTGCTGTAGGGCATGCATCAACCGTGGAGTAAATATCATCTCCAATCCCACTTAGAACCATATAGATGGCTTCCTTCTCCGCATCATGCCAGGCACAATTTTCAGGTGTGAGATCAGATCTTGTTTCATTACGTTCACTTGCGGGTATTGGATCAGTAGTATCTATGGCTGGTCTTGGAGGAATTAAGGTCTTCTTGAATACATATGGTCCATGAGTAATACATTTCCTCAAGGCATAACCATTGGGTCTTGTATCAAGGTATCGTATGAAACGTGATTGCCATTGAACATACCGACCAGGCACAAGCACTGGTGGTCTCTCTTTGTTACCCGCCACCATTATGTTGTTGTTCGTCACACGATATTCTGCAGTAGAATCCATCTCAATATTCTCTGAAATGATGAAGTGAATATGGATCTTAAGTATATGTGTTGTGATTGTTGTTGTAGTTCAAATTCTGAAAATTGTAATTTTTCTTCAATCCGACAATAAATTCTCCAGTCCGACAAAACGGTAGACCAAAAAATTTTGTAATCGCCAAATTTTGAAATCGAGCTAGAAATGTCCTAAAACTAGTATGGAAAAAATTTGAATTAACTTGACGGAAAAATTTTAACTCTTTTTTTTTTAATCTTCGTTTAAACGATATTCTAAAACTAGTCTAGATGGTGGCTAAGTCTAAAAAATACTCGAACAAAATTTAGCGAAACATAGCATCGAAATGTCCATCGGAATGTGCCATCGGAATGTCCTGTCGGAATGTTCTGTCGGAATGTTCTGTCGGAATGTTCTGTCAGAATAAACCTGTCGCAATGTCCTGTCGCATTGACCCATGTCGCAATAATCCCTCTATCGCAATGCAACTTCTATCGAAATATTCACTGTCGGAATATGAAGTCTATCGCAATGTGGCAAATGAAATTTTGACAGAGTAACGTTTCACTTTGCCTTAATTCCGTCGCAATCCACGATCGCAATGTACGATCGCAATCCACGTCAGAATAAGGGGTATCGGAATAACTGATCGCAAAGTAAAACCTAGGGTTATTGCGATCAAACTGTCCTTTCTTGTACTTTCCAATGGAAACCCTTTGGCAATGGAAGAATAAATTTCGTAACTTTGAGCAAGAAATTCGTGTTGTTAACCAAACCAAAATACCCAAATCACTACTACAAATATAGAGAAGATTTGTAGCATGATTTAGAACACGAAAAACACAAAAAAAATACTTGAATTCGTAGATGAAATAAGGATCAAATCAACCGAATCAAATGAAAATACAACAACCAATCACAAAACTACCCCATGGCGATTGATACCAAATGTTGTCCCTATAATTCGTGATGATTAAGCAAGGAAGAAAGAAAGAAAATAGATGAAGTACATGAATTCTAGAGAGAGAAAGTAGAGAGAAGAAGGAGAACTAGGTGAGATTAGGTTAGAATAATGAGAGTTACAAATGATAATCCACCCTTCCTAACATGCTAGGAAGGGCCTTATATAGCCGGGCTTACATGTAACCATAATGGGCTATATTGTTTGGATCGGGCTTGACTTTTGGGCTTTAAGTAGCTTAAATCCAAGCCCGTGAACCACGAATATTTAACTAACTATTACAACGTTCTAATAAATGTTACAATAATAAACTTTGACCGAGTATTCTTGTTTGACTCAATATTTTGAGGCTAACAGTTTTACCAAGTTATTCTAAGTAAACATGTCTAAAGAGTGAAAATACCCATTTTGACCTAATTTACAAGCCCTGCATTGAAATGTTATACCTTGTGCTTTAGGTTACTTGTACATTGTCTTAATATAATATTATAACCTTAATTTAATGCTACATGTGTTTGTAGACTTGTCCTAAAAGATTATGTAGTGATTCTATGTAGATTTCTTAATATAAGGGTTTTTAGGCTATTAAGCCTAATGACTTTCTATCTTTGGTAATTAGTGTTTATCTCCTCATATAAACTTATTCTAGGGCGTATATGATGTGTTTAAGGTTTCTAAAGATTCTACACACTTAGTTTAAGGGTTTGTATAGGGTAATCATAATCTAGGTATAATTAAGGGAGCTTAAGATGTGATAACCTTAAACCGAGGTCATTGCTTAATCTTACTTTACGAATATTTTTGAAATTTTTGATGAGTTTGAATGATATTTATTTTTGGAGGTTTAAGTTTAAACGGATGTTAGGAGACTTATATGTTATATTTAATAAGTATAAGGAGTATTAGCAAGCGTGATGTCGATGGATGCCTAAAATTTTACGTTTTATTGTCGGTTGTTCGATGTTTGTCATTTTTGATGTTTTTCTTTTAAATGACGTGTGAAGTCGAGTCAGGAGACGATATTATTATATTTGAGGTACGTTTTAACTTTTGAAAAATATTTTTATGAAACCCGAGCCCCGTGAATATTTTCAAAATTGACTAATAGTCATTTCCCGCTTTTTAGCTAACTATTTACATTTTGGACCACAACTATTGCAAATTGACAACAATGGTCCCTCTACCACCATATACAAGCTTAATCTTTTCAACTAACAACACATAGTAACAACTAAATAAACAAAATCTTTCTTCTCTCTTTCTTTTTATCCATGTTGTCACCCCTAGCTCCAAAAAACAATTTTCATCAAAAATATACTTTGATCTAAGCTAAACTAACACAAGACCCATCCTTAGAATTGTAAGGAGATCATTTTGATACTAATTTTGGGTACATGCGTGATGTTTTATTTTTTTAGGGTTGGTAGGTCAAAACCATGGTCATGCATGTGACTTTTATGATGATCAAGAAGTTTTCATGTTAAGTTCTTGTTAAAAACTTGATTTTGATTTTGGGTTTTTGATTTTGATGTTATACAAGTGTTATAGTTGAGATATGTTAGTATTAGGTTTATGGGATGATCATAACAATGTTTGGTTTTAGCTAAAAACATGATTTCAAGCAAGTTTTAGAAGGGTGATTTAGATCAGTGGGAAAAAGTGTATTTTTGGGTACCTTATGATTTTATTTAGGATTAACTAATTGCATAGGGTTGTAGAGAATTCGATTAGCTTCGATTTGATATAAAGTAGAGCTTCTAGCTCCAAACGAGCGAGAAGTTATCATAGTTTGATTTTTCGTGTACCGGGAGACGAGTATCGGCACGACATATAGTTGTTGTCGATATTTGGATAGAATCTCGGGGACTATAGATTGAGTTTTGAAATGAGTCACATACTAATTAATAAGTGTAAACCCTAGAAGGTGAGTCTATTTTCAAACCTAAGTGTCGGTTTTGTAAATGGAGTCGTTTATAGAAGTTAAAATGGTTGTATGAGTCAATGACGTAAAACTGTCCGGTTTTTATAGTTTAAAGATGAGTCGGGTAAGGAAGTTTAAAAGTAAAGTCATTAGATAAACTTGTTAGAGGAATTTCTATAGATAGTAAGTTAGTTCCTCGAGTCATTTCATAAACGTTTGACGAGTCTAAATGGGGAAAATGAGCTAGTACATTTGGTATGTGCCGGCGGATTTTGTCGAGAGTATAGAATGGTAAAGTAAATGTGTAGAAAAGTGTGATAGTGCTACTTGATCGTTTTCTCTCGAGTTTTTTGTGATTTTATGTGTTTGAGTTTGATATTCTTATGTATGGTTTACTTCTCGAGTCATTATTAATGAACGCGCCGTATTTGATAGGTAGCGGTTCTCGTATTTGAAAGGCATCCTCTATCATCGACGATCATCTCGCTAGGTCTCTTATACTAAGGTGAGTCTGTAGCCTCACTTTTCATGCTAGCTACTAAATGTTTTAATACCCTAGAGAGGGATACATGCTATTTGAAAATAAATGAACACAAGTCATGAGTAATTGTTTGGACCCGAATGTTGCCTATGTTGTCTTACATTGTATTGAGTAACTTGTTGCTAAAGACCCTAAATTCATGAACCGTTAACTATGTTCTGACTTGATGTTGTGAGTTGGGAATAGCCGCTTATTCAAATGATAGTACTATTGGGTTGACTACCCTATCTGAGACCAGGGCATTACATTGAGTAACCTCTTGGAAGGATAATTTACGAGAATGAGATTTGGGTATATCTAGCAACTGATACCCTAGAGGGGCAATGGTTTTTATCTAGTCATGCTGGCATTTGGCGTGGGTGGCTAATTGGTTAAGGGGTCGATGTCATGAGCTTAAATACAATGTGTTGCCTTGAAATAGATTGTGTGCACGGCAATTCTATAAATGATTATCATTGATTTTCTTCTTGTGTTCAAATGTGATTTGTTAAACCTATGGAGTCGCTCAACATTATTATTGACTCGTTTAAGCATGTGTTTCAAGTAATCGAAGGTGATTGATGGTGGAGCTTTGCTGTGGATGTTGTGGGTTGGCTTTTGAAGTTTTTTGGTCTAAAACAATTTCTATCCTTTTTACTGTTGAACAATTTCTTAAATGTTTGTGTACTGTATTGAAACTTGTTGGTTTGCTGGTCGAGATATGTGGGGACTAAACGCTTTACTCTGGTGTTGTTTTAGTACATTATGGGTTTAAATTATGTTTTAGACATGTTGTAAAAATTTTATTTATGTTTTATGTGTAACGCCTCTATTTTGAGTCGTTCAAAATACCTTGTGTGATGATGCTTGTGTCTAGGACTCAATTGTGTATTTCCGCTGCGCAATGTAAATTGGGGGTGCTAGAGATTGGTAATCAGAGCCACAAGTTATAGAGAACTGGGTTGATTTTGAAAATTGTTCTAAACTATAAATTTGGTGTCGAAAGTATTTATTTTCCATAAGCACACAACTTCTCTGCAATGCTCCGGTAAGATCACTTTTAGTTTTATTTGTATTATAGATGTATCCCTCAGAACTGAAATGATTTCCCGAGTATTTATTAAGTAAATACTATGATATTGTATCGAGATTATTAAAAGTGCGCTGAGTGCTTGTCATTATCATATTTTATTTTTTGCGAGCATTGCATAAACATCGTTTGTAGTGCATTGCATATCATGGGTTACGTATAACATTTGTGATGCATGAGTATTGCATATTAATTTTTAACAATGACCTTAAGTATCCTTAAACCCTTATAATTGTAGAAAATGGCTGATATACCCCGGGAAGATGATTGGATTGAGATGAATGATATATTAGAAGGTGAGGAAGTAGATAACTTTGGTGCTAGTGACGATGAGGAGCCCTATGAATATCTGGATGATGGGATTGCTCCTACTGTAGTTAGACAAACTGAGCCCAAGGTAATTCAGGGTAGTTATGTTCCGAGAGCTAATATGGTGCCACCTAATGTTCAGGAATATCAGCGACCTGTTGTACGTTCTTTTTTGCCTACTTGTGATAGTTATTTGAGTGGTTTGCCTAGGGTTGCTCGTGTTAGGAATGATTTCTCTGCTGAGTCCAATAATGCTGCTAGTGCCCGATCTATTCACGATGATATTGCTAAGGTGTTTGTCTAGGTCCTAGATCATATGAAGATATTTTGGTTTCTTAAAAAGTTTGATAGGTCTTTATTGAAAGGTATGTAGTTGAAACCTGAGTGATAAAAAGGTTTGAGCAGAATGAAAGACAGTTTGACAGGTTTGTTACTAGTGTGAGAAGGTCAGAGTATGTGCGGGCAAGGGAAATGGATGAAGTTGCTAGTCTGTGAGCAATGGTGTTGAATTTGAGTGAGCAATTTGAAAGGTTTCGTAAGGAACAAGAGAGGAATGCAAGGTTGAATGTATGGGACATACCAATGAGATCTTTTCCTAGTCGAGGTGTGGTGATTCGTGATGTACCAAGTCAAGTTGAAGCTCAGGTATTGGTGAAGGAGGAGTCGAAAAGGAAAGGAAAAAGTGGAAGAAGATTCTGAGGAGGATGATAGAGTAGTGATGATGAACCGATGTACAAGAAGCTGCAGGGATCAGATGTTTAGTTTTCTTTGTGTTGTTTTTATTAGCCTGGTTGTAATAGAACTTAAGTAGACTGGTATAGTAGTTTATGATGAAACTTAATGACTTTTAAATTTGCTGTGATGAAGGGTTGTAGTGACATTACTTGTCACGATTTTGTGGAAATTTTCCAAGTGCAATCCAAATTACCTTCATGATCTATGATTGTCTTTTAGTTCATTTGTGATATGGTTGATGATTCAGTGTGAATTGTGTTGTTTGTGCATGTAGTATCCATGACATGTCTTGATAAAGAAATCCTTCTTCTTATCTTGATATGAATACTTACTTGTCCTTTTTCTTCTGTGATGACACAGGAAGGAGTTGGGAGGCATTTTTTCTGCCATTACTGAAGTTGTTGCTTGATTAATACTCTCAATTTTCCGTTGAAGTTGACAACTGCTACTGTGAATACCGTGATTGAGCAAGCTATTGCAAGAGCGTTGGAAGCCGAACTTGCTGCGAGGAACCAGGAGACTGAGAATAAGAATGCTGCGGATCAAGTTGGAGGGAATGCTGCTAATCCAGTTGAAGGTAATGCTGATGAACCAATTGGAGGAAATGCTGCTGGTCAAGCTGGAGGTAATGTTGTTGTTTAGCAAGTTCAGAAGGAATGTTCTTATGTTAGTTACATGAAGTGTGAACATACCCAATTTCGTGGTACTGGTGGTGCTTTGGAAATAAGAAGGTGGATTGAAAAGGTTGAACGTACTTTTGAAATCAGTGGATGTTCAGAAGCTAGTAAGGTGAAGTTTGCTGCCGCTACTTTTCAAGATGATGCATTAAGCTGGTGGAATAGTCAGGTAGCTACTATAGGTTTGGTTGAAACTAATGCTAGAACATGGACTGTGACCAAGGGACTGTTAACTGCTAAGTTTTGTCCTGAGGAAGAGTTAGGTCAGTTGGAGGATGAGTTGAGGCATTTGGTGTTGTAGAATAATGATATTGTAGCTTATACCAAAAGGTTTTCTGATTTGTGTTTGTTGTGTCCTGATGCTTTTGCTGAAGAGCGTAAGAAGATGAAGCAGTATATCAGAGGTTTATCTAGTAATATCAAGGGAGAGACTACTTCGTCAAAACCTAAGACTTTTGATGAATTTGTTCACATGGCTCATGCTTTGATGGACGTGAAGCTGTGGGATCGAAAGGATAGTATTGTTGAGGGGAATAAGAGAAAGTGGGAAGCTGCATACTCAAACCAAGGGCAGAATAGAGGAGGTTATCAGTACAACAATAACCAAGGACCGAATAGGAATCAGCAATACAACCTTAGGAGGAATGATGGTGTTCTTGCTGCTACTGGAACCCAAGGAAACAAATTGAACCCGCAGTGTGGTCAATGTAGTCTGTATCATGTTGGGAATTGTCCACCAGCTTGCAAAAAGTATGGGAAGGCTGGACATAAAGTGACAGACTGTAGGAACAAGGGTGTGGCCACTGGAGCCAATGCTGTCAAGGTGGTTAACTTTTTTGGATGTGGAGGCCGTGGACATAAGCAAGGAAACTGTCCGAGGGTTGGTGCTCGACAGAGAGGCAATGTTGTTGTTGTTGCTGTTGGGACTGCTGCTTCAGCCTATGTCGTGGGAGATGCTGACAAACCTCAAGGGCCGAATGTGGTGACTGGTACGTTCTTACTTGATGCTTGTTATACTAATGGGTGTTGTTTGATTCTAGATCCGATAGAAGTTTCGTAGATGTTAGATTCAGTCAGCTATTGGATAGAGAACTAGTAAGACTGACAACTAGTTATAATGTGGAGTTAGCTGATGGTAAGGTTGTTAGCACTAGTTCTATACTGAAAGGTTGTTCCATGAAGTTAGGGAATTATGTGTTTAGTATTTATTTGATGCCCATATAATTAGGATCTTTTGACGTAATTATTGGAATGGATTGGTTACTTGTGAATGGTGCAGTGATTGTTTGTGGAGAGAGATTAGTTCAGATACCACTAAGGAATAGGGTATTGAATGTGAAAGGTGATGAGTGTACTTCTCGTTTGAGATTTGTTTCTTGTTTGAAGATGATGAGGTATATAGAAGAGGGTTGTAATGTATTTCATGCCTAGATAAGTAATGATAGTGTGAACGAATGGAAACTGGAGGATGTGCCTGTGATTAGAGAGTGTCCTGAAGTTTTTCCTTAAGATTTATCGGGATTATCGCCTCATCGTGAAGTTAAGTTCTGTATTAATTTAGTGTCGGGAGTTGCGCCAGTTGCTCGTGCACCGTATCGTTTAGCGCCATCTGAGATGAATGAATTATCTGATCAATTAAAGGAATTGATGGATATTAGACCGAGTTCTTACCGTGGGGTGCTCCTATTTTGTTTGTTAAGAAGAAAGATGGTTCGTTTCGAATGTGTATTGATTATCGGGAACTTAACAATTTGACTGTCAAGAATCGGTATCCATTGTCGAGGATTGATGATTTGTTTGATCAGTTGCAAGGGTCAAGCGTATACTCGAAGATCGACTTGAGCTCTGGGTATCATCAACTGAGAGTTAGGGAAGAAGATATTCCTATAACAGCTTTCCGTACTCGATATGGACATTTTGAATTTCAAGTGATGCCTTTTGGATTAACGGATGCGCCTGCCGTATTCATGGACTTGATGAACCGTGTGTGTAAGCCGTATTTGGATGAGTTTGTTATCGTATTCATTGATGATAGAGTGAGGAAGAACGTGAGAAGCATTTAAGGATAATTTTGGAATTGTTGACGAAAGAGAAGTTGTATGCGAAATTCTCTAAGTGCGAGTTTTGGTTGAAATCGGTGCAATTTCTAGGGAACGTGATTGATAGTGAAGGTGTTCGTGTGGATCCTACTAAGATTGAAGCAATCAAATATTGGTCGGTACCAACAACGCCGACTGAAGTTCGCCAATTTCTTGGTCTAGCTGGATATTATAGAAGGTTTATCGAGAAGTTTTCACTAGTTGCTAAACCATTGACTAAGCTTACTGAAAAGAATCGAGTGTTTGAATGGGGATTAGAAGAGGAAACTGCATTTAATACGCTGAAGGATAAGTTGTGCTCTGCGCCAATTTTGTCTTTGCCAGAAGGATCTAAAGATTTTGTAGTGTATTGTGACGCGTTTCATAAAGGATTTGGAGCTGTGTTGATGCAAAGGGAGAAAGTAATAGCTTATGCGTCGAGACAATTGAGGAAGCATGAAGAGAATTACACTACTCATGATTTAGAACTGGGAGCTGTGATTTTTGCTTTAAAGCTGTGGAGACACTACTTGTATGGAACCAAGTGTGTGGTTTTCATTGATCATAAGAGTCTGCAACATATTTTAGATCAAAAGGAATTAAATATGAGACAAAGGAGATAGGTAGAATTACTAAGTGATTATGACTGCGAGATTCGTTACCACCCTGGTAAAGCGAATGTGGTAGCTGATGCACTTAGTAGAAAGGAAAGAGATAAGTCTTTAAGAGTTAGAGCTTGGAAATGATGGAAAGTATTGATTTGACAGAGATGATATTGAAAGCCCAAGCTATTGGTTTGAAGAAAGAAAATACCGAGGCAGAAAATTTGGGTAAAATGTTCAAAACCGTTGTTTGTAATAAGGCCGAATGGATTGAGATATTTTGGAATAGGATTTGGTTACCAATGTGTCCGTCTAAGGAAGGTTCTTTAGGAGTGCGAGATTTAGTGATGAATGAATATCATAAGTCTAAGTATTCAATACATCTTGGATCAGACAAGATGTATCAAGATCTTAAGAAAGTGTATTGGTGGCCGAATATGAAGGCATATATAACCCAGTATGTTAATAAGTGTTTAACTTGTGTGAAAGTGAAGGCTGAACATAAGAAGTTGTCTGGATTATTAGTGCAACCTAAGATTCCTGAGAGGAAATAGGAAAAGATTACTATGGATTTTGTAACAGGTTTGCCAAGGACTTCTAGTGGTTGTGATATGATATGGGTGATTGTAGATAGATTAACAAAGTCTGCTCACTTTTTACCAAGAAAGAAGACGTATAGTATGGAGAGACTGACGATAGTGTATGTGAAGGATATTGTTTGTCGACATGGTGTGCCTTTGTCGATAATTTCAGATCGTGATAGTAGATTTACTTCAGAGTTCTAGAAATCTCTACAGAAAGCGATAGGAACGGAATTAAGTTTGAGTACAGCATATCATCCGGAGACTGATGGACAAAGCGAAAGGAAGATTCAAACGTTAGAGGATATGCTTAGATCGTGTGTGATTGACTTTGGGAATAGTTGGGATAAGCATTTGTCGTTAGTTGAATTCTCGTATAATAACAGTTATCATGCTAGTATTAAAGTTGCACCATTTGAAGCTTTGTATAGACGCAAGTGTAGGTCTCCAGTTTGTTGGAGTGATGTAGAAGAAAGTCAACTGACTGGACTCAAAATGATATTTGAGACAACTGAAAAGATTGTGCAAATTAAGAAGCGTTTGTTATCTTCCAGAAGTAGACAAAAGAGTTATGCTGATAACAAAAGGAAACCGTTAGAATTTGAAGTAGGAGACATGGTTATGTTGAAAGTATCTCCATGGAAAGGAGTTATTCGTTTTGGAAAGAGAGGAAAGTTGAGCCCGAGATACATTGGACCATTTAAGATTATCCAAAGGATTAGATTGGTTTCTTATAAGTTAGAGGTGGGATAAGCATTTGCCGTTAGTTGAATTCTCGTATAATAACAGTTATCATGCTAGTATTAAAGTAGCACCATTTGAAGCTTTGTATGGACGCAAGTGTAGGTCTCCAGTTTGTTGGAGTGATGTAGGAGAAAGTCAACTGACTAGACCTGAAATGATATTTGATACAACTGAAAAGATTGTGCAAATTAAGAAGCGTTTGTTATCTGTTAGAAGTAGACAAAAGAGTTATGTTGATAACAGAAGGAAAGCGTTAGAATTTGAAGTAGGAGACATGTTTATATTGAAAGTATCTCCATGGAAAGGAGTTATGTTGATCCCAAACTTAGATCGATTTAGCTTTATGTACACGAGATTAGATCAAGTAATACACTTAGAGAAACCTTTGTATATGTATATGACAATCTAAGTGTTATGCGGAATTAACACTTAAACAAGAACACACAAGATGTAAACAAACTTTCACTTTGATTAATGATATCAAACTTGCTTACAATGAAAGTAGTTTACGTATGAAAACTTATATCGAACATTAACCTAAAGGTCTTCTTTTATAGACATAAGAAGCCTTGTACAATAATCTACGTATCAACTATTCTAGGTAAAAATAAATATAGAAAATACATTGTTGTTCCTATCTTTACTAGAAGTAATCTAGAATACAATAAACGCGTAGAGTATATCTTTCCATCAGTGCTTGTCCTCAATGTATCAACGCTTGACTTTGTCTTGTCAATGCTTAAGCTGTCAGCGTTTGTTTTACTCCTGTCAACGCTTGTTTTACTCTTGTCAGCGCTCAAGTAGTTTGGCTATAATTTATTCCCAACAATCCTCCCCTAAACTTGATATCTACTCCAGTGATCATGTTTCTGAATAAACATTAAGAACTAGGAGGAATCTTACAAACCTTCTCATATTGGTAATAAATAAATCTGATCAAGTCTTTTGCCACATCACTTGAATAATCAATTTCCAGCTGAGTGTTCTTCATCTTCTCCAAGATTTCCTTAGACATGAAATACTGACCATCCACAAGTAGATACTCAGCAAACTTTGTAGAACTCAAATAATAAACACCAGCAGCTGAATATAATCTCCATTGAATACCACTGAGATCATCTTCAAGATCCTTCCAAATAGCAGGATCCTCATCTTTTGGTCCACACATTCTCTTGAATGTGGACCACAGTTTTATTCCATTGACTGAAGTTGGTGCTTCAGCCTCATACTTGGCCTCTAACAACCTCCATAGGTCTACCAAGTCTTCTCTGTCAAAACTTGCAAACAAAGATATAAGGGTGGTAAAAGTGTGAACCTCTTTTCCATACCTGCCAATCTTCCAAAACCCACATTCATCTTCTTCGTAGCTTACAATTGGGTTTCTGGAATCAAGTGGTAACACTTGTACCATATCTGAAGCTTCTAATGGTGAGAGATTGAGGCTCTTTCTTATGACAGCTTCACTTGGATGTAATGGATCCATATCTTTGGGAAACTCAAGAGAAACTCCCTTTTTCACTGGTCTGGGAACAAACATTGCTTTCTTGAGCTCCATTTCCTCTGCAAGTTCATCTTTTCTTTCATCAGAAAGAAGTCTTAGAGTGTTTGCTTCCTGCACTCTAACCCAAATGGGATAAGCTCTACATTCCAACTCATCAAATGTCAATGCCATCAACTTCTTATAAGTCCACCCTGTTCCATGACACCTGAGCAACATGCAGTACAACTCCCTTCTATCCCTTTTCAAATTTGAGAGAACATTGCTGGCTTTGTGTTTCAGAATAACCTTGCAATCCTTTTGGACTCTTAGAAGAATCTCCAAACCCCATATCTGATCAGAAATGGTCAAGTGTGTATTCTCCATACATCTATCTTCCCAAGCAAGGTACATCTGAACCACCTCTGACATATCAAAATCAACCTGCAATTTCAACTCATTCAATTTCTCCTTGGCCAACTCATCTCTATACTCAAGTCTTTCTGGCTGTTCTATGATCATAACACTTGAGTCTGAACTTGCTTCATCACTTCCTTCTTGCTCTTCTGAAGTGACAACAAAAGGTGATTCACCCACATTTTTCTTTTCTTGTTCCACAATTTGTGCAGCCAATCTTCTATCAAATTCAATTTGTGCTGAATTCTTTGGAACAACCTCTTCAACCATAATACCCTTACCCTTATCTAATGGATCAATTGTTGGTAAGGTAGATGGTGATACCTGTGAAGAAACCTCTTTGATGATGGATGATGACTGAGATACATCAACCTCATTTGCAGGTCTGTCAACACCCAATTCTACTTTGTCAGCGCCCAAGATACTCAAGTCAGCGTTCAAATTCTCCTTGTCAACGCTCAAATTTCCTGCCTCAGTGCCTTTGCAATTTCCTCCAACATGGCTGTAAATGATAAATTTAAGTTTGTAGGAGAGACTAGAGACGTATCAAAACCTGTCTGTTTCTTCAAACTTGTTAGGGCTTCAGCAACATCCAAAGATTGACCATCATGGCTGCCCTTATCACTCACATTTATTTGTTCATCCTCCCCTTTGGAAGATTCCTCCATCCCTTTCCTTGTACTAGCAGTCTCCAAAATAACAATCCTCTCCCTCAATTGCTTGAGTTCAAGGCCTTGTGTGCTGACAACTTGTACCAAGTCTGCATTTTGCTTTTGCAAGCTCATGTAGACAGCCGTCAATTCTATTAGGGTCATTGGTTCCAATCTGCCCTCTTCTAAAATGGGTATTTGACCTCCCAAGTTAGATTCATTGGGCATGGATGAGGTCTTAAGTATGTTAGGACTGTCTTGGCCATCTTCTAAGCCAGAACCAATAGTCCCAGCCTCATCCATAACACCAACCACACTTGTGGTGGTGGTTCTCTCTGCTACATGGCTAGGACCACTAGAGGAGAACACTCTAGTAGTCCTTTGGCGTTTTTGTAACCTATATTGTGTTGGGGGAGAAGAAGATGTGGATTGGGTGGATGTGGGTTGGTTAAGGGGTGTTTGGGTCTGTGAAGGTTGAGTGTCAACGTTTGAAATAGGCACATCAACGCCAACATTTAACGTGTCAGCGTCAAAGGGTTCCTGGTCAATTTGCATATGTTGTGGTGAAGGTAATGGTTCAGGTATAGGGTCAATTTGAGGTTGGGGGTCTGGTTGGGGTTGAGCTGCGTTAATGACAGCAATCATAGTTGGGGTTAGGGGTAGGTCACGATGTGGGGGTGAGTTCATCTTCATAAAAATTGCTTTCTTTTGCACAGGGATCTCATAAAAATCATTATGATCCATTGTGCAGTATCCTTGGACATCAAAAACCATTTGTAAAAATCTGGGATAAGCTAAAGTCATTATGTTCCCTTTATTTTTACACATGCCCTCAAAAATCATTTTAGAATAATTAAATTTTTTCCCAGTAGAAATACACACAATAGCACTTGCAATAGATCTATTGATCTCATTGTGTGCAGTGCACTTGGGACTCAAACATTGTAGGAGAACATGTATTAGGTACTTCTAGGCTGGGGGAAACTCTTGTTTATGATATTTATTTAAAGTTCCTTGAGCAGGAAAAGGATAACCCAAAGCCCTTAGTCCTTGTTCTATTTCACTAATGGGAAGGGTGGTTATACCATCAGCATCATCAAGATGCAAAGCTTGGCGTACCAAAGCTTCAGTAACCACCCAAGTTCTCCCATGAACAATAGAAGATAATGTAGTCACTCTATTAACTGTTGAGGAACTTACATTGTTCCAAAATTGTTTAATATGTGTGACAAGAATGAGTGGTGCATGAGAAAGAGCATACCTAAAAGGAGATGCGTTTAAATACGCCACCATTTGTGTGTATTGGGGAAACAGATCATCATCAGCTTCAAGATACGCGATCATGTTGTGTTGGCTTCTAAACCCCAATTCCAAATCTGATGGTTTAAACTTTGGTGCCATTGTTGAAAGCTGTTAAAATGATTGATGAAGATGAAGTTGATAAAAGAAAATTTTGTTAGACAAGAATAATAGGTACCCTGTTTAAAAATAGGAGCCAAATATATAGGAGAAGAAAATGTATGTGATTGGCCCAAAAATAGGCAAGTATGTTCAAAATGTAATCATGAAAATATTGAAAAAGAATAAGTTTATCTCATGCATTAAATGAAAGTTATCAGCTCCCAAAATTACGGCCTAAAAATATGTCAAAAAGTAACAACTGGGTAGGTCCCATTGAGTGTCAACGGTCAAAAATAACCTATCAACGCCCAACGGCTATATCCTTGTCAACGTTTGCCATAGCCATGTCAGCATCTAAATTGGTCACAACAACGCTTGGAAAAATACTTGTCAGCGTCCAAAAATAAAAATGTTTAAAAAGGAAAAATGACCTTAACAAAGTAATTTATCCTAGAGAAGATAACCAAAAAGCTGATAATTATTATAGGGCGGCAAGCACTATCCAGTTATGCACACTTTCTTATGCAAGAAAGACATAGCAGTCCTCTAGTGTCCCTTGCTAACCAAAACTCTTAACAACTAAGTTACCTTATAAAATTCCTTGTTACTCCCAGGTAAATCCCATGAGAAAATCATTCCCAAGTCTCCCAACAGACCACAACCAATTCTAGGCCAAAAATGTCTTGGCAGCATGCATAGTATATCAACTTTGCATGCTACAGTGCCTCATTATTTAGTAAAACTAACTCATACTCACCTGTGGACACAATCTAGAATTGTGATAAGAGTATCATATGGATACCCAACCATCCTAAAGGTTCCTAAAACCTCCCCTTAAACTTTGATACAAAAGTTGTTAAAAATATGCATGAACATAAAATTTTTTGTCAAGATAGGAATTAAAAATTCCAACCATCATCCATAAATAAAAACATGTCCAAATACTTCTCCAATGATCCATAAGAAACTCTGTATCCAATGGTATACTGCTAACACCACCTGCACATTTAGATTGAAAACCACAAAACTAACATTGTTGCTGACAACGCCCCGATAACACATGACAGCGTTGAGGGAAGCTTTCTCAGTGTTAGACAAATATATTGCTGACAACGTCACAAAAACACTTATCAGCGTTCAAGCAACCTTTTTCAGTTTTAGAAAAATATAGTGGAAAATCTAAATCCTCAAAAAGACCAATAACAATGCATTATCCTGTACATACTTTTACAAAAGACTCCAAAACACATATTATGTGAGATTGATCATTCCAATACTTGTTACCAAGTATTGAAACCTCCCAGCATCAAAAGGTTTAGTTAGTAAATCTGACACATTCTCTTCTGTGTCAACCCTATCTGGTTGTATTAAACCCTTTTCAAAACAATCTCTTATAAAGTGGTGTCTAATTTCTATGTGTTTAGTTTTAGAATGATGTACAGGATTCTTAATAATGCATAAAGTGATGTTAATGTCTACAAATATCTTGGTATGCATGAAATTGTTGATCCCAAACTTAGATCGATTAAGCTTTGTGTATACGAGATTAGATCAAGTAATACACGTAGAGAAACCTTTGCTTATGAATAAAGTAACTAAGTGTTATGCGGAATTAACACTTAATCTAAAACACAAAGATGTTAAACAAACTTTCACTTGTATTAGAATGATCGAACTTGATTACAATGAAAGAGGTTTAACTTGTGAAAACTTATGATAACTGATGATTAACATTAACCTAAAAGATCTTCTTTTATAGATTAAGAAGTCTTGTACAATAAGCTACGAATCAACTATTCTAGGTAAAGATATTAATGGAAAATACAATGTCGAGCTTATCTTTACCATACACAAATAAAGAAACAAATAAACAAAAAGATTCGTATGAAGATATATTCCATCAGTGCTAATCTTCAAGGCTGTCAGCGTTGACTTCTTCAATGTCAACGCTTGGCTGTCAGCGTCCAATGTCATCTTATCAGCGCTTGAATTCTTCTTATCAGCGTCTAGTGAACTGACCCATAATTTATTCCCAACAATCCTCCCCTAAACTTGATATCTATTCCAATGATCAAGTTTTTGAATAAAAACTTAAGGCTTAGGAGGAATCTTGCAAAAACTTCTTATGTTGGTGATAAACATATCTAATCAAGTCCTTGGCCACGTCACTAGTATAATCAATCTCCAAGGGTGTCTCCTTCATCTTCTCCAATACTTCTTTGGACAAGAAATAGTCAGCATCCACAAGTAGATACTCTGAAAACTTTGTAGAGCTCAAATGAAACACACCACAAGTAGAATAAAGCCTCCAATGAAGATTACTGAGGTCATCTTCAAGATCCTTCCATATGGCAGGATCTGATTCCCTTGGACCACACAAAGTCAAAAATGTGTGCCATAGTCTTATTCTATTTGCTGAAGTAGGTGCTTCAGCTGTATACTTGGCCTCTATCAATCTCCATAGACGCACCAAGTCTTCTCTGTCTATGCTTGCAAAGATAGAAATAATTGAAGTGAAAGTGTGTACCTCCTTCCCAAATGTGCCAATCTTCCAAAATCCACACTCATCTTCATCAAAACTTATGATTGGATTTCTGTCATCTAGAGGTACTACATTAACCAAATCTGAAGCTTCCAATGGAGAAAGCTTGAGATGCTTCCTTATGACAGTTTCAGTTGGATAATACACATCCATATCTTTGGGAAATTGGAGAGGATCTCCTTTCTTCACTGGTCTTTGAGCAATCCTCATCTCCTTTTGAATCTGCATTTCCTCAGCAAGCTCTTGTTTCCTTTCTTCTGAAAGAAACTGGTAGACATTATTTTCTTGCACATGCCTCCAAATAGGATGTGCTCTATACTCTAACTCCTCAAAAGATAAAGCCAGCAACTTCTTGTATGTCCATCTAGGTTGATGGCATCTAAGCAACTTGTAATACAACTGCCTTCTATCTCTTTTAAGCCAAGTCTTGACCTCTTGTGCATTATACCTCAAAATCACCTTTATATCATCTTGTACCCTGAGAAGAACTTCCAACCCCCAAATTTGATCTGATAAGCTCATCCCTGGGTTGTCCATTACCTTATCTTCCCAAGCATGGTACATTCTGGTGATTTCTGGAAGGTCCCAATCAATCTGATTCTTCAAATCACTCAATCTTTCTCTTGCCAACTCATCCCCATATTCAAGTCTTTCTGGATCTTAAATAATTTGAACACTTGAATCTGAGCTATCTCCTTCTTTTTCATCACCACTCTCTTCCTCACTCTCAGAAGTGGCAACAAATGGTGATCTACCACTCCTCTTCAAATCTCTTTCCAAAAGTTGTGCAGCCAACTGTTCATCAAATGCAATTTGTGCTGCATCTTTCTTTGGAACATCTTCTTCAACCAGAATCCCCTTACCCTTGTCTTTTGGATCAATAATAGGTAAGGTAGAAGAAGAAACCTGTGTGGACACATCTTTGATGATTGCTGATGACTGGAATACATCAACACCACCTGCAACTTTGTCAGCGTTCAAGTTACCTTTATCAGCGCCCCGATTACCTTTGTCAGCGCTGGATGTGTCAGCGTTCAAACCTGTATCAGCGCCCATTGTTGCTGTGAAAGATCCTTCCAAGTTCAATGGAGTTACCTTGGATGTATCAATAATTGGGTGCTTCTTCAAGTTGGTGAGTGCTTCAGCAACATTTAAAGATTCACTAAATTGTGAACTCTTCTCACTGGCTGTATGAATCAGCTCATCCTCTTCATCCTCCCCTTTGGAAGATTCCTCCATTCTACTCCTGCTACTAGGATTCTCCAAAACAGTTACCCGCTCCCTCAATACTTGGAGTTCACGGCCCTGATTATTGACAATTTGTACAAGGCTGACATTTTGCTTTTGCAAGCTAATGACAGCAGCCGTCAATTCATTCAATGTCATAGGTTCCAATTTGCCCTCAGCTAGAATGGGGATTTGACCTCCCAAAATAGAATCATAGGGCGTGGATGAGGTCTTAATGATGTTGGGACTGTCTTGACCAGCATCTAAGCTTGTGTCAATAGCCCCAGCCTCATCCATGGCACCAGCCACACTTGTGGAGGTGGTTCTCTCTGCAATGAGGCTAGGACCACTAGAGGAGAACACTCTAGTAGTCCTTTGGCGTTTATTCAACCTAGATTGTAATGGGGTGGAAGATGAGGTAGATTGTGTGGGTGTTGGTTGGTTAAGGGGTGTTTGGAATTGTTCAAGGATGTCATCAGCGTTGGGATTGGCTGTGTCAGCGCCAACATTTTGAGTGTCAGCGTTGACATTGGGTTGGTCAACATCCATGTGGTCAGGTGAAGGTAATGGTTCAAGGATAGGCTCAAGTTGAGGTGCAAGGTCTGGTTGTGGTTGAGCAGCCTAAATTACTTCAAGCATGGCTTGGGTGAGAGGTATAGATCTGTTTGTGGAGCTCATCTTGTCAAAAATGGTTTTCTTTTGCTTAGGGATCTCATAAAAAGTGTCATGATCCCTAGTACAATATTCTTGTAAATCAAACACCATTTGCAAAAATCTTGGGTAAGCCAAAGTCATTTTACTTCCCTTATTTTTACACATCCCTTCAAAAATCATTTTTGAAAAATTATACTTAAGCCCACGTGACATACCAACCAAAGCACTTGCAATAGACCTGTTTATTTCATTAAAAGCAGTACATTTTGGACTTAAGCATTGAAGAAGGACATGTATCAAATATTTCCAGTCAGAGGGAAATTCCTGCTTATGATATTTATTTAAAGATTTACCAGCAGGAATAGGATAACCCAATTCCCTAAGACCTTGTTCTATTGTTGCAATGGCAAGGGTAGTCACACCATCAGCGTCATTAAGACGCAAAGCTTGGCGAACCAAGGCTTCAGTGACCACCCATGTTCTTCCATGAACAGTAGATGTTAATGTGGTCACTCCATTAGCTGTTGTGGAACTTACATTATTCCAAAACTGTCTAATGTGTGCGACGGGGACTAATGGTTCATGAGAAAGTGCATACCTTATTGAGGATGCATTTAAAAATGCCACCATTTGTGAATACTGAGGGAACAAATCATTATCAGCAGCCAAGTAAGCTACCATATTATGTTGGCTCTTGAACTCCAATGTCAGATTGTTTGAGTTGAACTTTGGTGCCATGTTGAAAGCTGTTTAGGTTATGTGATATGGGAAAAATCTAGGAGAAAAATGTTAGACAAGAAAATATGAATACCCAGAACAAAAAGTTTAGCCAAATTTATAGGAGAGATGCATGATTTGGATTGGTCAAAAATGAGGCAGTTATATTCAAAGAGCAATGATGAAAATATTGAATCAAATATAACTTATCTCATGCATTAATTAAAAGTAACAACTCCCCAAAATTACGGCCAAAGATTAGTCAAAAATAACAACTGGGTAGGGCCCACTAGGTGTCAACGGTCAAAAATAGCCCATCAACGCCCAACGGCTATATTTTCTTGTCAGCGTTTGCCTAAAGCCTTGTCAGCGTCACGATTGGACGTAACAGCGTTTGGAGAAAAACTTGTCAGCGTCTAAAAATAAAAATATTTAAAAAGAAAAACACCTTAACAAAGTAATTTATCCTAAGGGAAATATCTTGCAAGTTGATAATAATTACTGGGCGGCAAGCACTGTCCACTTATGCACACTTGCTTAAGCAAGATAGACACAAATGTCCTCAAGTGTCCCTTGCTAACCAAAATACTTACCAACAAAGTTATTTCATAAAATTCTTTGTAACTCCCAGGTAAACCCATAACAAAACTATTCCCAAGTCTCCCATCAGACCACAACCTAGTCTAGGCCAAAAATGTCTTGGCAGCATGCATAGTTTGTCAACTTTGCATGCTACAGTGCCTCATGGTTTAGTAAAACTAACCCATACTCACCTGTGGACACAATCTAGAATTGTGATGAGAGTATTATAAGAATACCCAAAAGTCCTAAAGGTTCCTTAAACCTCCCCTGAAACTATGATACATGAGTTTCTCAAAATATATATGAACATTAAAAATTTATGTCAAGATAGGAATATAAATATTCCAACCATCATCCATAAACAAAAACATGTCCAAATAGCTCTTCAAAGATCCATAAGCAACTCTGTATCCAATGGCATAAAGCTATCACCACCTACACATTTAGATTGAAAACCACAAAACTAACAATTGTTGCTGACAGCGCCCCGACAACACTTATCAGCGTTGAAGGAACTCTTGTCAGCGTTAAACAATAATATCTCTAACAACGGCAAAATAACACTTATCAGCGTTACATTTACCTTTGTCAGTGTTAGAAAAATAAAGTGGAAAAATCTAAATCATCACAAAGACCAATAACAATGCATTATCCTGTACATACTTTTACAAAAAGGTTCCAAAACACATATTAAGTGAGATTAACCATTCCAATATTTGTTACCAAATATTGAAATCTTCCAGTATCAAAAGGTTTAGTTAATAAATCAGCCACATTATCTTCTGTGGCTACCCTATCTGGTTGTATTAAACCTTTCTCAAAGCAATCTCTTATAAAATGATGTCTAATTTCTATGTGTTTGGTTTTAGAAGGATGTACAGGATTTTTAATAATGCATAAAGTACTGTTATTGTCTACAAAAATATTGGTATGCATAAAATTATACCCATAATCCAACAGCTGGTTCTGAATCCATAAGACTTGTCCACAACAAGCAGCTGCAGCTACATATTCTGCTTCAGTTGTAGAGTTTGCCACCACTGTTTGTTTCTTGCATTGCCAAGATATCAATCTACTCCCAAGAAATTGACATCCACCAGTTGTGGATTTCCTATCAAACTTGTCACCACCATAGTCACTGTCTGAATATGCAATAAGCTCCAATGGAGAATCTTTTGGGTACCATAAGCCAAGATCTGGATAACATCTTAGGTACCTAAAAATTCTTTTCACAGCAAAAAGGTGACATTCTTTGGGAGTCACTTGATGGCGTGCACAAGCACACACAACAAACATGATGTCAGGTCTTGAGGCTGTAAGATACATCAATGAACCAATCATTGATCTATAGTGCCTAACATCCACATTGTTTCCAGCTCTAATTTTTCCCCAAGGGTTTTCCCTATCCATAGGAGTGGAAGCACTCTTTTCATGTGGAGAAAAACCATATTTCTTCAAGATTTCAGCTACATATTTGTCTTGGGAGATGAAGATACCATCTTCTTTCTGCTGAACTTGTAACCCTAGAAAGAAGTTCATCTCACCCATTGCACTCATCTTGAACTTATCTGTCATAAGCTTGGAAAAGTCTTCACTCATCTTTGGATTAGTAGATCTAAAAATGATATCATCAACATAGACCTGAACAAGTAAGACATCCTTACCTTTCTTCTTTGTGAACAATGTCTGATCTATGGTGCCCCTTTTAAAACCATTTTCCACCAAGTAAGTGGACAATGTACCATACCATGCTCTTGGGGCCTGATGAAGTCCATACATAGCTTTCTTCACTCTATAAACCTTGTCTGGATTCTCAGGATCTTCAAAACCAGGAGGTTGCATAACGTATACCTCCTCAACAATTGTTCCATAGAGGAAAGCACTCTTCACATCCATTTGATAAACAGTGAAGTTCATACAAGAGGCATAAGCTAGGAAAATTCTTATAGCTTCAATTCTTGCAACAGGAGCAAAGACCTCTTCATAATCTATACCTTCCTCTTGTGTATATCCCTGAGCTACCAAACGTGCCTTGTTTCTGACCACAATACCCCTTTCATCTTTCTTGTTCCTTAGAACCCATCTTGTCCCAATTGGTCTCACATATCTAGGACAATCAACCAGCTCCCAAACATCCTGTATAGCAAATTGGTGAAGCTCATCCTGCATTGCTTCCACCCAACTAGGTTCTTTGAGAGCATCAAAAATCTTCTTGGGTTCTTCTTGTGACAGAAAACATGCAAACAAACATGTTTGTACAAGAGGGGTATCAACCTTCTTGTGGATATTAGCAATGAAGCTATCATGAGTCTGGTGAGATCTTCTAGTTTGAACAGGAGTCATGATATTCCCAATGATTTGAGTGGGAGGATGATTCTTCAAGGTAGATCTAGGAATTCCATTTTCAAGAATTCTGTTATCTTCAATATCATCCTCCATGTTGCTAATATCTTCCTCAGACTCTCTTTGATCAACAGGAATCTCTTCATGGACATTGGAAGGTCCACCTTGTTCAAAATGGGAAGAGAAAAGATGTGCAAAGGTGTCATCAACGTCTGAACCTTGTTTGTCAGCGCTTGGGCTAACAACGCTTGAACTGTTGTTGTCAACGTCTGAGCCATCAGCGTCTGAATTGCTTTTGTCAGCGCTTGATTTGCCTTTGTCAGCGCCTGAAGAACCATGCATGTTTGTATTTGGTGGTATTTGGGAACCACCATTATCTTTTCTAGCAGCAGCAGCAGCAGCAGCATAATACTCATCTGTCCATATAGGAAGTGTAACATATTCTTGTGTGGGAGATGACTCAACTGCTGGTGGTCCATCCTTCTTAGCAACCTGTATACCTGAAACATTACCAATTCTCTTTTCCAAAACACTTGAAGTTACCTTCACAATGTCTGGATTAGTAACAGGCATACAATTTAAAGCTCTAGATAAAGGTTCCAAGTCAAACAACCAATTTGGACCACTTTCAGGATCACTAGGTTTACTCTCTAAAAACCTAACATGTACTTTTTCAAGTATACGTTTTTCCTTTTTAATGTAAACCCTATATCCTTTGCTCTGCACTGAATAACCCATGAAATAGCCTTCATCACCTTTTGCATCAAATTTACCTAGGGCATCACTAGTTTCTAAAACAACTACATGACAACCAAAAGGCTTGAGAAAGCCAATATTTGGCTTCCTTCCCCAAAGTAACTCATAAGGTGTCTTATTATGTATTTTGTTGACCAATGCCCTATTTTGAACATAACAAGCTGTGTTAACAACTTCAGCCTAAAAGGCTATAGGAAAGTGGGCATCAGCCAACATGGTTCTGGCTGCTTCAATTAGGGTTCTATTCTTCCTTTCAGCAACCCCATTTTGCTGTGGGGTTCTAGCTATGCTAAACTCCCTAGTAATCCCTTTCTTGGCACAAAAATCATCTAACAACTGATTTCTAAACTCACCCCTATTGTCACTTCTAAGAATTTTGACCTCATTACCATTCTTCTTTTCAATCTGGGTAATGAAATTAATCAAACTTTGGGCAGTTTCACTTTTCTTGGCTAAAAAGAAAGTCCATGTAAACCTGGAAAAATCATCAGTGATGACAAAACAATATGATTTACCCTTCAAACTTTCTATATTAGTTGGACCAAAGAGGTCCATATGCAATAAGTGAAGTGGTTTAGAACTAGAGTGCACCTGTTTAGATTTGAATGAGACCTTGTGCTGCTTGCCCTTAAGACATGCAACACAAGAGTGGTCATTGTGGAAAGCCTTTTCAGGCAAACCATCAACTAAACCAAGCCTCACAAGTCTATTGATATTTTTAAAGTTTATGTGCCCTAATCTCCTGTGCCAAAGATTACTTTCATCTACTGAGGCTTTAGCATAAAAACATGACATCATTTTATTATTTATCTTAATTCCATTAAGATTCACATTATATATGTCTTTATGCCTTGGTGTTCTAAATTCTATTTATTTCTCCTCAGGGAGCTTGTAATCTTTGCTTAACACCAAGCACTCAGAATCTGTGAAAAGAACCTTATTTTTGTTATCACATACTTGTGATACACTAAACAAATTATAATCCAGTTCTTTTACCAGGAAGACATTCTCAAAACGTAGATTATTGGTAATAAGGGTTCCTTTTCCTGTGATGGTGCCATAGCCCCCTCCAAAGTATACCTTATCACCATCTTGAATAGGAGTGAAGTTTGTCAGATAGTCTTCCTTTCCTGTCATGTGCCTTGAGCATCCACTATCCCAATATCCATAATCATTGATCTTCTTCTGAATGCCCTGCACATAAAGAAAACATATTAGTTTTCTTTGGGAACCCAAGCCTTGGAAGACTTGGATTCATCTGGTTGTTCAACAAGAACAGCCTTGGTTCTTGTAACAACCCCATTTTCATCCCTTTTTGGATGAAATGCCCAGTTAACCCCAATTGGTCTTGACATGACCTTTGAAATATAATGAAACCTGTTGCATGTCATAGAAAGACCAGTAGAATTAGGGTTTTGGTCTTGTTTTGGTCTCCATGTTAAGCTAGTAGAAGCTTTAGACCCATTTCCCTGTGGTTGCAAATACCTAGGTTTGGCAGTGTGTCTGTCAGCGCTGAAATTGTTCTTGTCAGCGCCCCGATTGCCTTTATCAGCGTTAAACCTAGGGTTTGCTACAGGAACCCATTGCCTATTGGACCAAGTGTTTGACTTTTGGAAAGGTCTTAGGCCTTGTGTGTTAGACCCTCTAGAAAAGAATGGGGCTGGTCTAACAACTTGTGAACTTTTGTTCACAAAGGTATTGGGTCTGACAGTGTTTGACCTATGTTGACTTTTGTCAGCGCTGAAATGGTTCCTATCAGCGTTGACATTGGAAGCGTTGACACATTTGTATGCCAAATGTGAAAAGCTACCACATGAGTAACAAGCTTTTCTAGACATAGTCTTAGGTCTAGAAGCAAAGAAGCCTGTTCCATGGTTACTAACTTGGCTTTTTGGTGACCTAGTATTCCTATACATCTCTGCATACATAACACTAGGTTTTCTAACAGTTTGTGGGCCAAGGTCAACAGCTTTGCCAGTGGATGGGTGTGTGATTTTAATAGGTGTAGGATCATGGCTCGTGATTGGTGTGGGCTCATTTGGACTTTCACACAACAACCCTCCCTTAACAAACAAAGTGTGGTTAGCTTTCTTCCACTCATCTAGGTCAGTCAGTTTTTGTTTGTATTCTTCAACTGGGGAAGTCACTCTAGGTGGAGGAATAAATTCCTTCTCTTGGAGTTCTGGCAAGCCAGTCCAAGATAAGTCCTTTGATTGGACACCATAGAAATCCCCAGCTGGTGGTGGAACACCAGTATAATCTTTCATCCCAATCCCACTCATGTCCTTAGAGTCTCTTTGTTTACTAACACACTCTCCTAGGGATTGTGTGGCCTTATCAAATCTCTGGATTTTAAGACTCACATTATCTTTATTTTTGTTAGCCTCATCTAACTGAGCTATCAAATCAAGATTAACCCTGTTTGTGATATCTTGAATATCTTTACTTTGATGTAACTCATGTTTTAAGATATTTATTTTATCCTTTAAATCAAACTCCATTTTCTTATACTCAGCTACTGTCTTTTCTGTTTGGGTAAGAGCAATTTGATAATTAGATACTTTGCATCTTTCAGCACTTGCCTCATCTAATAATTTTACTATCTCTTGATTTAGTTTTTCAGTATTTAAACGACAACCCTTAGAACAGAAAGCATCATCATATACCTCATTATCTGATGAAGAGGAGGAGTGTGCCATGAGAGCATATTCAACATGCTCTTCTTTAACTTCAGCAACCAAAGCTCTGTCTTCTTCCTCATCCTTAGCCAAAAAGTTCCAGCTCCAGTCCCATCCTCCAACACCATCAATTTGTTGAACAGCTACCATGGCCTTGGAGTCTTGGCTCTTAACCATTTGGCTTGAAGGCTTACCAGCATCAGATCTTCTTGGAGATCTACATTCCCTCATAAAGTGCCCCATCCGATGACAATTGTAGCACTCAACTTTGGATTTGTCAAATCCAGCGACATCCTTAGCATCAAAGGTCATCTTCTTCTTGAACCTTTTATTAAACCTGTTTGCTCTTAAACTTACAAGAGCCATAGTCCACTTGATGTCCATCTCTTCCAATTGTTCATCACTTATCTGCTCAAGATCTTCATATGTAATCCTTGAATCACTGGGCAAAGAAGCAATGAATGCACACACAGTATCTAGATCTAAACCAGCAGGTTTAATTCTATCAGCGCCAAAGTTGTGAGTGTCAACGCTTGAGTATGAAGCGTTGACAGGATATGATCCAACGCTGACAGACTGTGATCCAGCGTTGACACATTGAGATCTAGTGACTGGATGTCCATAGGAGTTCATGGAATCGAATTGGCCTTCACTTTGTGAGAAGAAGGCCATGTTGCTACTGGAAGATTTATTATCACTCTCCAAAAGCCATTCATTCTCCAACAGTCTTAGTTTGTTGAAGATGTCATCAAACCTGGAGGTCTTGTGGGTGTTATTGACAAGAATGGATCTTGTCTCAATCTTCCATACATCACCAAGGCTTTTGAGAAAAGTAGCATTCAAGTCAGGGTCATCAATCTGTGTTCCCATGAAGGAAAGTTGACTTGTGATGTCAAGCAGTCTACTTCTCACACTGCTGAGATTCTCATTGGGTTGAGCCTTAAAGACAGCATACTCATGCATGAGTTGCTTCTTCTTTTCTTCTTTTGTGTCAGCATTGCCACCATGTGCTACTTCAAGAGCTTCCCAAAGCTCTTTTGCAGACTCAAAGCGTTTGTACTTGTGCTGATTTTCATGACCTAAGGCGTGTTTCATGATGTTCAAGATTTTCATGTCCACCCTTTTCTTGGCTATATCTTCAGCAGATACAACTCTTCCATCTTCAAGCTTTTCCTTCTTATCAGCTTCAGGACAATTAGGAACAGCTATCCTTGTGGCAATAGCATTAGCAATCTTTTGAGCTTTGTTGAATGTGTTCCCATATTCAACAGTCTCCCAAAGAGTGTAGTCATGGATGGCTATATATTGCTCAAAATTAGACTTCCAAAGCTCGAAGTTCCTGGCATCAAACATGGGAATTTTGGTACTAGGGTTTGTGGTGTTGTTTTGTAGCAAAACTGGAGCAGGAGGTTGATCTGTGCCAGACATGATGTTTTTAGGGTTTTGAGAAGTTTAGGGTTTTTAGGGTTTTTGGTGTTTTAGGGTTCTTGCGTTACTTAAAGATCAAAAGTTTCTCAACAAGCTCTGATACCACTTGTTGATCCCAAACTTAGATCGATTAAGCTTTGTGTATACGAGATTAGATCAAGTAATACACGTAGAGAAACCTTTGCTTATGAATAAAGTAACTAAGTGTTATGCGGAATTAACACTTAATCTAAAACACAAAGATGTTAAACAAACTTTCACTTGTATTAGAATGATCGAACTTGATTACAATGAAAGAGGTTTAACTTGTGAAAACTTATGATAACTGATGATTAACATTAACCTAAAAGATCTTCTTTTATAGATTAAGAAGTCTTGTACAATAAGCTACGAATCAACTATTCTAGGTAAAGATATTAATGGAAAATACAATGTCGAGCTTATCTTTACCATACACAAATAAAGAAACAAATAAACAAAAAGATTCGTATGAAGATATATTCCATCAGTGCTAATCTTCAAGGCTGTCAGCGTTGACTTCTTCAATGTCAACGCTTGGCTGTCAGCGTCCAATGTCATCTTATCAGCGCTTGAATTCTTCTTATCAGCGTCTAGTGAACTGACCCATAATTTATTCCCAACAGAAATTATACCCATAGTTCAACAGCTGGTTCTAAATCCACAAAACTTGTCCACAACAAGCAGCTGCAGCCACATACTCACTTCAGTTGTAGAATTAGCCACCACTGTTTGTTTCTTGCATTGCCAAGATATTAGTCTGCTCCCAAGAAACTGACATCCACCAGTTGTGGATTTTCTATCAAACTTATCACCTCCATAGTCACTGTCTGAATAGGCAATCAGCTCCAATGGTGAATCCTTTGGGTACCACAAACCAAGACTAGGATAGAATCTTAGGTACCTAAAGATCCTCTTCACAGCATAAAGGTGACATTCTTTAGGAGTCACTTGATGGCGTGCACAAGCACATACAGCAAACATGATGTCAGGTCTGGAGGCTGTAAGGTACATCAATGATCCAATCATGGATCTATAGTGCCTGACATCAACATCTTTCCCATCTCCAATCTTTCCCCAAGGGTGTTCTCTATCCATAGGAGTAGTAGACCTCTTTTCATGTGGAGAAAAGCCAAACTTCTTCAAGATCTCTGCCACATACTTATCCTGGGAGATGAAGATACCATCTTCTTTCTGCTGGACTTGTAAAGCAAGAAAGAAGTTCATCTCCCCCATAGCACTCATCTTGAATTTGTCTGTCATCAACTTGGAGAAATCCTCACTCATCTTTGGATCAGTAGATCCAAAGATGATATCATCAACATAGACCTGAACAAGCAACACATCCTTACCTTTCTTCTTTGTAAATAGTGTCTGATCTATGGTGCCCCTTTTGAATCCATTGTCCACTAGTAAGTAGACAAAGTACCATACCATGCTCTTGGGGCTTGATGAAGTCCATACATAGCTTTCTTGACTCTATACACCTTGTCTGGAATCTCTGGATCCTCAAAACCAGGAGGTTGCATCACATATACCTCCTCAACAATTGTTCCATAGAGGAAGGCACTCTTGACATCCATTTGGTAGACAGTGAAGCCCATGCAGGATGCATAGGCTAAAAAGATCCTAATAGCTTCAATCCTTGCAACTGGTGCAAAGACCTCCTCATACTCTATCCCCTCCTCTTGTGTATATCCCTGAGCCACTAATCTTGCCTTGTTTCTGACCACAATACCTCTTTCATCTCTCTTGTTTCTTAGAACCCATCTTGTCCCTATAGGTCTGACATATCTGGGACAATCAACCAGCTCCCAAACATCCTGAATTGCAAATTGGTGAAGCTCATCCTGCATTGCTTCCACCCAACTTGGTTCTTTGAGAGCATCAAATATCTTCTTGGGTTCCTGTTGTGACAGAAAACAGGCAAACAAACATGCTTGCATAAGAGGGGTATCAACCTTCTTGTGTATATTGGCAATAAACCCACCAAGACCTTGATGAGATCTTCTAGTCTGAACAGGAGTCATAATATAACCAATGATTTGAGATGTGGGATGATTCTTCATAGTAGAAGTGAGAACTCCTCCTTCAAACAGTCTGGTGTCTTCAATCTCATTCTCCATGTTGCCAATATCTTCTTCTTTAGACTCTCTTTCATCAACAAGAGGATGAACCTCTTCATATAAATTAGAAGGTTCACCTTGTTCAAAAGTGGAAGAGAAAAGATGTGCAGAAGTGTTGTCAACGCCTGAACCTTGTTTGTCACCATGTGAGCTAACAACGCTTGAACTGTTGTTGTCAACGTCTGAGCCATCAACGTCTGAATCGGTCTTGTCAGCGCTATATTTGCCTTTGTCAGCGCCTGAAGGACCATGCATGTTGTTATCTGGTGGTACTTGGGGACCACCATTATCTTTTCCAGCAGCAGCAGCAGCAACAAAAGCATCTGTCCATATGGGGATGGTAACATATTCTTGTATAGGAGATGACTTTTCTGCTTGTGATCCAATCTTGTCATGAACCTTTGTACCTGAAACATCAACAACTTGTTCTTCCACAACATTTGAAGTTACCTTCACAATGTGTGGATTAGTGACATGCATATAATTTAAAGTCCTAGATAAAGGTTCCAAGTCAAACAACCAATTTGGACCACTTTCAGGATCACTAGGTTTACTCTCTAAAAACCTAACATGTACTCTTTCAAGAAAACGTTTTTCCTTTTTGAGATAAACCCTATATCCCTTGCTCTACACTGAATACCCCATGAAGTAGCCTTCATCACCTTTTGCACTAAATTTACCTAAGGCATCACTAGTATCTAAAACTACTACATGACAACCAAAAGGTCTGAGAAAACCAATATTATGTTTTCTTCCCCAAAGTAACTCATAAGGTGTTTTGTTCTGAATTTTGTTGACCAATGCTCTATTTTGAACATAGCAAGCTGTATTAACAGCCTCAACCCAAAAGGCTATAGGAAAGTGAGCATCAGCCAACATGGTTTTGGCTGCTTCAATTAGGGTTCTATTTTTCCTCTCAGCAACCCCATTTTCCTGTGGGGTTCTGGCAACACTAAATTGCCTAGTAATTCCTTTCCTGGCATAAAAATCATCTAACACTTTATTCCTAAATTCACCACCATTATCACTCCTAAGCATTTTAACTTCATTGCCTGTTTCTTCTCAATCTGAGTGATAAAATTAATTAAAGTTCAGCTGTATCACTCTTCATAGCTAAAAAGAAAGTCCAAGTAAACCTAGAAAAGTCATCTGTGATGACAAAGCAGTAGGACTTACCATTCAAACTTTCTATATTGGTTGGACCAAAGAGGTCCATATGAAGCAAGTGAAGAGGTCTAGTACTAGAGTGCACCTGTTTGGACTTGAATGAGACCGTATGCTGCTTGCCTTTAAGACATGCAACACAAGAGTGGTCATTGTGGAAGGCCTTCTCAGGCAAACCATCAACCAAGCCAAGTCTCACAAGCCAGTTTATATTCTTAAAATTTATGTACCCCAGTCTCCTGTGCCATAAATTACTCTCATCTACTGAAGCTTTAGCATAAAAACAAGACATATTGTTATTCATTCTAATCCCATTTAGATTCACATTGTATATGTCTTTATGCCTAGGTGTTCTATAGTCAATATATTTCTCATCAGGGATCTTATAATCCTTGCTTAACACCAAGCATTCAGTATCAGTAAAAAGAACTTTATTTTTGTTATCACAAACTTGTGATACACTAAAAAGATTGTAACCAAGTTCCTTTACCAGAAATACGTTCTCAAAACGCAAGTTCTTGGTGAGAAGTGTTCCTTTGCCTGTGATAGTGTCATATCCGCCTCCAAATTAAACCTTATCACCATCCTTAATGGGAGTGAAGATTGTAAGATAATCTTCCTTCCCTGTCATGTGCCTTGAGCATCCACTATCCCAATATCCAAAATCATTGACCTGTCTTTGAATGCCCTACACATAAAGAAAACAAGTTAGTTTTCTTTGGGAACCCAAGCCTTGGAAGACTTGGATTCATCTGTTTGTTCAATAAGAACAGACTTAGTTCTCATAACAACCCCATTTTCATCCTTCTTAGGATGTAATACCTAGTTAACCCCAGTAGGTTTTGTAATGACCTTAGAAATGTAAATAAATCTGTTGCAGGTCATTGAAATCCCATTATCATTAGGGTTTTGATCCTTCTTTGGTCTCCATGTTAAGCTTGAAGAAGCTTTAGACCCCTTACCCTGTGGTTGCAAATATTTAGGCTTGGTCACGTTTCTGTCAGCGTTGGAATTGGTCTTGTCAAAGCTGAAATTACCCTTGTCAGCGTTGAACCTAGTTTTGCTACAGAAACCCATTTCCTATTAGACCAAGTATTTGTCTTTTGAAATGGTCTTTGTCCATGAGTGTTAGACCCTCTAGTGAAGAATGGGGCAGGTCTAACAACTTGTGGACTTTGCTGCACACAAGGTTTGGGTCTGACAACGTTTGACTTTCTAACAACGTTGACTTTGTTCCTGTCAGTGCTTAATTTGTTCCTGTCAGCGCTGACTTTGGAAGCGTTGACACACTTATATGCTAAATGTGAAAAGCTACCACAAGTGTAACAGGCTTTTCTAGACACAAACCTAGGTCTAGAAGAGAAGAAGCCTGTTCCATCATTGCTAACTTGGCTCTTAGGTGACCTAGTATTCCAATACATCTCTACATACTTAATGCTAGGTTTTCTAACAGTATTTGAGCCAAGGTCAACAGCTTTACCAGTGATTGGGTTTGTAACCTTAATGGGGGTTGACTCATTAGGACTTTCACATAGCAAGCCACCCTTAACAAATAAGGTAGGATTAGCTTTCTTCCATTCATTCAAGTCAGTCAACTTTTGTTGATACTCTTCAACTGGGGTGACAACTCTTGGTGGAGGAATGAATTCCTCCTCTTGGAGTTCTAGCAAACCAGTCCAAGATATGTCCTTTTGTTGGACACCATAGAAGTCACCAGTTGGCGGTGGAACCACTGAGTAGTCTTTCATCCCAATCCCAGTCATGTCCTTAGGATCCTTTTGTTTACTCACACATTCTCCTAGGGTTTGTGTGGCCTTATCAAATCTTTGAATTTTAAGGCCAACATTATCTTTATTCTTAATGGCCTCATCTAACTTAGCCTGTAACTCACCATTAACCCTTTCCATGATGTTTCTAATATCTATACTAGCATTTAACTCATGTTTTAAGATATTTATTTTATCTTTTAAGTCAAAAATGCATTTTCTTGTATTCAGAAACTATCTTCTCAGTTTGAGTGAGAGCTAGTTGGTAATTAGACAGTTTGCATTTTTCAGTACTCACATCATCTAATAATCTTAACACCTCTTTGTTAAGTTTCTCAGTGTTTAACCTACAACCTTTACTACAAAAAGCATCATCGTATACCTCATTATCAGATGAAGAGGAGGAGTGTGCCATGAGAGCATATTCAACATGCTCTTCTTCTTCAATTTTAGCAACCAAGGCTTTATCCTATTCTACATCTTTAGCCAAATAGCTCCAATCCCATCCCATTTCATCAATTCCTTGAACTGCAACCATGGCTTTAGGATCTTGAGCCTTAACAATTTGGCTTGAAGGTTTACCAGCATCAGATCTTCTAGGAGATCTGCATTCCCTCATGAAGTGCCCCATACGATGACAGTTGTAGCATTCAACTTTGTATTTATCAAATCCAGCCGTGTCCTTTGCATTGAAGGTCATCTTCTTCTTAAACCTTCTATTCCACCTGTTTTCTCTTATACTAGCAAGAGCCATGTTCCACTTAATGTCCATCTCTTCCAAGTGCTCATCACTTATCTGCTCTAGGTCCTCATAGGTAATCACTGAACCATTGGGCAAAGAAGCAATATAAGCACATACAGTATCCAGATCCAAACCAGCAGGTTTAACTCTTGGTAAGTCACTTTTAAATGTGTCAGCGTCTGAAAAGGAGACGTTGACAGGACATGTTCCAGCGCTGACACATGATGATCCAGTAACTGGATGCATGTAGGAGTCCTTCTGATTGAATTGACCTTCACTATGAGAAAATAAGGCCATGTTACTATTGGTGGACTTGCTTCCATGCTCCAAAAGAGCTTCATCTTCCAATAGCCTCAGTTTGTTGTAGATATCATCAAACGTGGAACTTTTGTGAGTATTATTGGCAAGAATAGATCTTGCCTCAATTTTCCACGCCTCACCAAGACTTTTAAGAAAAGTGGCATTAATATCAACATCACCAAGTTGTGTCCCCATGAAGGACAATTTGCTAGTAATATCAAGCAATCTGCTTCTCACACTACTAAGCTTTTCATTAGGTTAAGCCTTGAAGACAGCATAATCATGCATGAGTTGCTTCTTCTTCTCTTCCTTAGTATCTTCATTGTCACCATATGCAACTACAAGAGCTGCCCAAAGGTCCTTAGCAGATTCATAACCTCTGTATTTATGCTGGTTCTCTTGTCCCATAGAGAGTTTCAGGATATTTAGGGTTTTCATATCAACCCTTTTCTTTGCTATGTCTTCAGCAGACACAGCTCTACCATCATCAGGATTTTCTTTCTTATCTACTTTAGAACATCCAGCAACAGCTGCTCTTCCAGCAATAGCATTAGCAATCTTTTGAGCCTTATCGAATGTGTTTCCATATTCAATAATCTCCCAGAGTGTGTAGTCATAGATCCCCAGGTATTGTTCAAAGTTGAATTTCCATAATTCAAAGTTGGTTGCATCAAGCATGGGAATCTTGATGTTTGGTAAAGGTGAGGAGGAGGAGGTTAGTTCTGGATTTGACATGATGTTGTTAGGGTTTTTGAGAAAACTAGGGTTTTGGTGATTTTTAGGGTTCTTGTGTTCTTTAAGATCAAAAGTTCCTCAACAAGCTTTGATACCACTTGTTGATCCCAAACTTAGATCGATTTAGCTTTATGTATACGAGATTAGATCAAGTAATACACTTAGAGAAACCTTTGTATATGTATATGAAAATCTAGGTGTTATGCGGAATTAACACTTAAACAAGAACACACAAAATGTAAAAAAACTTTCACTTTGATTAATGATATCAAACTTGCTTACAATGAAATTAGTTTACGTATGAAAACTTATATCGAACATTAACCTAAAGGTCTTCTTTTATATACATAAGAAGCCTTGTACAATAATCTATGTATCAACTGTTCTAGGTAAAGATAAATATAGAAAATACATTGTTGTTCCTATCTTTACTAGAATTAATCTAGAATACAATAAACGCGTAGAGTATATCTTTCCATCAGTGCTTGTCCTCAATGTATCAACGCTTGACTTTGTCTTGTCAACGCTTGAGCTGTCAGTGTTTGTTTTACTCCTGTCAACGCTTGTTTTACTCTTGTCAGCGCTCAAGTAGTTTGGCTATAATTTATTCCCAACAAGTTATTCGTTTTGGAAAGAGAGGAAAGTTGAGCCCGAGATACATTGGACCATTTAAGATTATCCAAAGGATTGGATTGGTTGCTTATAAGTTAGAGTTGCCTGATGAACTTAGGGCTATTTATAATGTGTCTAATCTGAAGAAGTGTTTAGCTAAAAGGGATTTGGTGATTCCATTGGAGGACATTAAACTTGATGATAAGTTGCATTTTATAAAGGAACCTGTAGAGATTATGGATAGGGAAGTTAAGAAGTTGAAGCATAGTAGGATTCTGATTGTGAAAGTGAGATGGAATTCTAGACGTGGACTAGAGTTTACCTGGGAACGTGAGGACTTCTTTAACGATAAGTATCCTCATTTGTTTAGAGGGGATTAATCGTCGAGGACGTCTCTCTTTTTAAGAAGGAGGGGATGTGATAACCTGAAACCGAGGTCATTGCTTAATCTTACTTTACGAATATTTTTGAAATTTTTGATGAGTTTGAATGATATTTATTTTTCAAGGTTTAAGTTTAAACCGATGTTAGGAGACTTATATTTTATACTTAATAAGTATAAGGAGTATTAGCAAGCGTGATGTCGATGGATGCCTAATATTTTAAGTTTTATTGTCGGTTGTTCGATGTTTGTCATTTTTGATGTTTTTCTTTTAAATGACGTGTTAAGTCGAGTCGGGAGACGATATTATTATATTTGAGGTACGTTTTAACTTTTTAAATGTATTTTTAAGAAACCCGAGCCCCGTGAATATTTTCAAAATTGACTAATAGTCATTTCCCGCTTTTTAGCTAACTATTTACATTTTGGACCACAACTATTGCAAACTGACAACAATGGTCCCTCCACCACCATATATAAGCTTAATCTTTTCACCTAACAAAACATAGTAACCACTAAATAACCAAAATCTTTCTTCTCTCTTGCTTTTTATCCATGTCGTCACCCCCTAGCTCCATAAAACAATTTTCATCAAAAATCTACTTTGATCTAAGCTAAACTAACATAAGACCCATCCTTAGAATTGTAAGGAGATCATTTTGATACTAATTTTAGGTACATGCATGATGTTTTATTTTTTTAGGGTTGGTAGGTCAAAACCATGTGATTTTTATGATGACCAAGAAGTTTTCATGTTAAGTTCTTGTTAAAAACTTGATTTTGATTTTGGGCTTTTGATTTTGACGATGATACAATTGTTATAGTTGAGATACGTTAGTATTAGGGTTATGGGATGATCCTAACAATGGTTGGTTTTAGCTAAAAATATGATTTCATGCAAGTTTTAGAAGGGTAATTTAGATCAGTGGGAAAAAGTGCATTTTTGGGTACCTTATGATATTATTTAAGCTTAACTAATAGCATAGGGTTATATAAAATTCGATTAGCTGCGATTCTATATAAAGTAAAGCTTCTAGCTCCAAACGAGCGAGAAGTTATGATAGTTTGATTTTTCGTGTACCGGGAGACGAGTATCGGCACGACATATAGTTGTTGTCGATATTTGGATCGAATCTCGGGGACTATAATTGAGTTTTGAAATGAGTCACATACTGATGAAGAAGTGTAAACCATAGAGGGTGATTCTATTTTCAAAACTAAGTGTCGGTTTTATAAATGGAGTCGTTTAAAGAAGTTAAAACGGTTGCATGAATCGATGACGTAAAACTGTCCGGTTTTTGTAGTTCGAAGATGAGTCGGGTAAGGAATTTTAAAAGTAAAGTCATTTGATAAACTTGTTAGAGGACTTTCTATAGATAGTAAGTTAGTTCCTCGAGTCGTTTTATAAAAGTTTGAGGAGTCTAAATGGGTTAAACGAGCTAGTACATTTGGTATGTGCCGGCGGATTTTATGGAGAGTATAGAATGGTAAAGTAAATGTATAGAAGAGTGTGATAGTGCTACTTGTATTGTTTTCTCTCGAGTTTGTTGTGATTTTATGAGTTTGACTTTGATATTCTTATGTATAGTTTATTTCTCGAGTCATTATTAATGAACGCGCCTTATTTGATAGGTAGCGGTTCTCGTGTTTGAAAGGCATCCTCTATCATCGACGATCATCTCGCTAGGTCTCTTATACTAAGGTGAGTATGTAGTCTCGCTTTTCATGCTAGCTACTAAATGTTTTAATACCCGCGAGGGGGATACATGCTATTTGAAAATAAATGAACACAAGTCATGAGTAATTGTTTGGACCCGAATGTTGCCTATGTTTTCTTACATTATATGGAGTACCTTGTTGCTAAAGACCCTAAACTTATGAACCGTTAACTATGTTCTGACTTGATATTGTGAGTTAGGAATAGCTTCTTATTTAAATGATAGTACTATTGGGTTGACCATCCTATCTAAGACCAGGGCATTACGTTGAGTAACCTCTGGGAAGGATAAGTTCCGAGAATGAGATTTGGGTATATCTAGCAACTGATACCCTAGAGGGCCAATGGTTTTTATCTAGTCATGCTGGAATTTGGTGTGGGTGACTAATTGGTTAAGGGGTCGGTGTCATGAGTTTAAATACAATGTGTTGCCTTGAAATAGATTATGTGCACGACAATTCTATAAATGATTATGATTGATTTTCTTCTTGTGTTCAAGTGTGATTTGTTAAACCTATGGACTCGCTCAACATTATTGTTGAATTGTTTAAGCATAGGTTTCAGGTAATCGAAGGTGACTGATGGCGGAGCTTTGTTGTGGACGTTGTGGGTTGGCTTTTGAAGTTTGTTGGTCTAAAACAATGTCTATCCTTTTCATGTTGAACAATTTGTTAAATGTTTGTGTACTGTACTGAAACTTGTTGGTTTGCTGGTCGAGATCCGTGGGGACTAAAAGCTTTACTCTGGTGTTGTTTTAGTACATTATGGGTTGAAATTATGTTTTAGACATGTTGTGAAAATCTTATTTATATTTTATGTGTAACATATCTATTTTGAGTCGTTCAAAATAGCTTGTGTGATGATGCTTGTATCTAGCACCCAATTGTGTATTTCCGATGCGCAATGTAAATTGGGGTGTTAGATAAGATCCTATGATTTGATTACTTGTACCTTATGCTTTAATAATTTGTAAATTAACTTGAAGTAAATGTATAATCTTAATATGATACTTAGTTGAGTTTTATAATTAGTTTGGAAATGTTAGACTCTAATTCAATGTGAAATGGATTTTATATGCTAATCTTGGTTACTAGGTCTTAATTTATAATTAGTCTTGGATTAGTGAATATTAGTATTTTGTGATCAATTATCTTTCCTTTATATGATATATTATAATTATTATTTTGTATTTAATACTTGTACATAGATATTATGTAGTTGTATTGCTTGAAATATTATTTACCAAAAGTTTATAGGTGGTGATCTAGACTATTAGGTCTTCAAAGTATAGTTTACAACTTGTTTATAATCCACAATGACTTATTCATATGTATTCTCCATTCATAGTTTACCATTCTTGAGTTACAACTCATTTAAAGGGATTCTAGGGTTTCTAAGGGAATTTAGGGCATCATAGTTATATTTGAGATGTTCTTATTCATAATGTACTTATTTAATGAATTTTAGATCTAAGACTTGCTATATATACATTGTATTTCCAACATATAGGAATATGTTGAAGTGGCAGTTCAGATTGTGAGAAACAATTCATCTTACCATGTAAGGCATAAAAAGCAAAAATTTCTAGCCAAATTTCATTCTCACATAATCATAGCACATAGCATAGATGTGAAATTTATGGGTTGTCATAACACAACTTTTTGCAAGATTAGAAATAATACTCTAAATATTTATTAATTATAAAAAATCACAAAAAGTTACAACAAAGGGAATTGCCACAAGCTGGCTTCTCCTTTTATACTAATCTAAGACTATCCTAGAATTTGAACAAATGCTAAAACCCTAACTATGAACTGCCTAAAAAGCCCTTGCTTGAAATTTTAATCTTGGTTAAGATTCTTCACATGTGATTTGTTGAATCATAAATTATAGAAAAATGATAGAGATGCCTAATTCGTATGCCTAAAGAGAGGCCTAATCACATAATTGAGACAATTGGCGTAATGAAAGACTGAGATGAAGAAAGATAAAATATGAAATAGTGGGGCCCTGTATTTCACCAATCACAATACGACACATCGACATAGGTCTGTTTTTAGGCCTTCCTATTAGATCCACATATCAACACTCTAAATTATATGACTCATGGATCGTTTTAGCATATCTAGGATATTAGTAACATTGTATACGCAGCGGAGTAATAATAAGAACAACAACGTTACTATTATGGTTTTCTTTATTCTACATAAACAAAACCTACTAACACTATTACACACACGCGTGTTTACTATGCTAGACTCTCATGGGAGTTCTAGCTATGGTGGATATATAAAACGAATATCGTGGCCCTTTTTATATACTAGAGGGATTTTGGTTTACAAAGACATAAACCTAATAAAGCAAACATATCTATGAAGAATGCAGAATATCTCTAGAATATCTTCAGAATATCTCTAGAATATTCTTCATCCTTATCTTCATGAAAGGTACTTGGACTTCTGAAAGGTACATGGAATATGTCTAGCGGTACTTGTTATAGCTAGTGGTACTTACTATGTACTAGCGGTACTTGCAAGTACCTTTGGTTTTGTCTCATCAAATCTCAAATCCCAACAATCTTCCCCTATTTGATGATGACAAAACTTCCCTTAAAGTCTATATCTCCTTGTATCATGCCACAAAATAATAAGCCGCAAATCAATGATCATGTAAGTTCCTTCCCCTTTTTGGAATCATACAAATAGGGATCTTCTGATGATAAGAAACTAATGAGCACTTCCCCTTGAGTGGTGCATGTAGATGATTAAATAAGATTACCCTTAAACTTAGATTCATCATCTCTTAAATCACGAATTATGTAGGCTTCAACTGATGATCACTGATGAAGAAAAATGAGTATAACCCATTTGATGAAGAAGTGGAATCTCCCAATACCCACATGTTACCCACAATCAACAAATTCTAAAGTTTATTTTATTTTCCCTTGAATTTCCCAAAGGTTTACCCACAAAAATAGCCTCATAAATATTTTTGGTGTGCAATATGTGGGTAAATTTTTGGCGCCAAAACATTCCCCATAAATTACCCACGATGTAAGTTTTTGTGGTTAAAGTTGTGGGTAATTTAGTGGGTACATGTTATTTACCCACGAAATAAAAGTGTCATTTTATTGGTGGGTGGGCTAATGTGGATGTTTCGTGGGTAAATATATATCCATTGCTAAGGTTATCAGTGGTGTTGAGTTGACCTGACCCGAACTCGAAATCGATTACTCTTATAGGTTCAGATCAAATCGAGTTGAAAAAACCTGATTGGGTTAAATTGACCCAAACCAGATAATCTGACATTATTATCGGGTCGGATTTGGGTTATATAAGTTATCAGGTCAACTAGACTAAACCCGATAATTTATATTTAACATATTTTTGGTATGATTAAAATTTCTTTTGTTTCATTCTTTAGCTGTTTTACTACAACTAGTACGTGAAATAAAGATAAATCTACTAAAGTATTATGAGCTATATTATTAAACCAATTGAGCCTAATACACAAAATTAAGCATACATAGCTAATACAATAACATTGTTGAAAATTGAAAGTTATACGATCACGGAACCAAACATAAGTTTCAAAGAACTATAATGTATCTTAGACTTTTTACTATGTAATCAATAAATTATTTTATTATACATTACAAATAGATATACCAATTGCAATTTCATCCCCGATTAAACAATGTGTGACTATCTATAGAGGCAATCTTCTTGCACACTAAAACTGCGTAATCCAAGCTACCACATAAATACAAATCGGCAAGTGTTTTGTTGGCCTTACATATTGGTCAAACCCATTATCCTTGACATTCTCATGCACTGATCGATAATTATAGGAAGGATTTTATATTTTAATATCTTTACTTGTATCGATAATTATAATGTTTATGCTTACACGAAACTGTTAGAGAATAAACAACTCAAGCCTGATTTGTGAGGTTAATGTCTGTTAGCCTCAAAATATTGAGTCAAACAAGAATGTTCGGTCATAAGTTTAAATTGTAATATTTATTAGAACGTTGTAATGGTTAGTGAAAATAGTCGTGACATTACGGGCTTGATGGTTAGCCTAAAAGGCCTCTTTCAAGGTACTAAGCATTTATTCAAGCCCGACCGAAAAGATATATAGTCCATTAGAGATCCCGCATGTGGGTGGACTATATAAGCACCCTCCTAGCATGTTAGGAGGGTGGAATTTCTCATTATTCTTAATCTAATCTCACCAAGTTAATCACCTCCTTCTCTCTACTTTCTCTCACTACTTTCTCTCTCTCTAAAATTCATATCTTTTCCATCTCCTTTCTTTAATCTATCATCATATAATTAGGGACAACAATTGGTATTAATTGCATTGGGGTACATTCGTGTTTAGTTTGTGGTTAGTATTTTTTATTTGTGTGATTTTAATCTTCAAATCATCTCGTCTAAAAAAAATTGTGTTTTCGAGCTCTAAATCCTCGGACAAATTGCCTACAAAGTTATGGTAGGAATTTGTGTTACACATTTTGGTGATTTCTACGAAAAAAATTGGAAGTTTTGGTTTGATTTTTGGGTTAAAATTCGTCATATTTAGTTTTTGGTTAAAAAAATTTCGGAATTTGAGGGTTTGATAAGTCGGGTAACAAGTGTTTAGAAAGATTCCGACTTGTGTGCATAGCGGTATTCCAAACTAGATTAAGCTCGATTATTCCGGATTAAGTTGGTTTTTAGTCATTCCGAATTAAGTTGGTCTTTAGATTATTCCGGATAACGTCGAGTATTGTGTTATTCCGAACAAGCTGTGATTGTTAGTATTCTGAATTAGGTGGTAAAAAGAGCATTCCGAATTGTCATCAAAATGGGATTCCGAATAGTCACCTTCTGGATTACATTAAGCACATAATATTTTGGATTATGTGAAGAACGCGTATTCCGGATGAAGTGTGGATCTTGGATTCCTAACTATGTGCAAAACATTATTCCGAATTATGTCAACATTCAACATTCCGACTTACGTATAGAATCATATATTCCGGATTAGGTAACAAATACGGATTCCGGATTAGCTTGGCAACGTGGAATCCGGATTATCTTCATTAAGTTTATTCCGGATTAAGGATTTAGAACAAGGTCGGGTTTGGGATTTCGGATTAGGTTCGGCTTTTTGTATTGCGGATTGATTGCTTGAGCCATATTCTGACTTAGGTTATGAGGTGATTCCTAATTATCTATAGATTGAAGATTCCGGATTGTTTTATTCCGACTTGATTCCGGATTAAACAAAAGTGCATTCCGGATTGATTACAAATTGGATTCCGACTTATTCTTTGAAGATATATTCCGAATTTTTGAGTTATAAAATTTTCAAAAACGTGATTTTGAAATTTTTTAATGAATCGTGTGATTTTTCGCCTATGAATTTTTGGTTTCTTACGAAGACATTGTTTAGGGTTTTCACAACATTTCTTGAAGTTTCAACTACAATTTACTCACAACAACATCTACTTACGATCCTATTCACTTCACTTCATTCTTGAGATGGATTCTACTACTGAATATCGTGTTACTAATAACAACATTATGGTGGCGGGTAACAAAGAGAGACCACCAATGCTTGTGACTGGTAGATATACACAATGGCAATCACGATTCCTTCGATATCTTGACACCAAACCCAATGGTGATGTTCTTCGACATTGCATCAAAGAAGGACCCTATACTCTCACTACAATAACCATTCCTGCAATTCCAGCAACCGACTCGACCACCGGTTCCGATGAGCAAACAATTGAGGAAACATATGAGAACACTTCGAAAGAGAAACGTGCTTGGATTGACGCAGAGAAAGAAGCAATCTATTTGATTCTCAGTGGGATTGGGGATGATATTTACTCAACGGTTGATGCATGCTCTACTGCAAAAGAAATGTAGTTTGCCATTAAACGCTTGCAACAAGGAGAATCACTTAACAAGCAAGATGTCAAAACTAACTTGTTCTGGAACTTTGGCAAGTTTACTTCATTGGATGGGGAATCAATTGATTCATACTACTCAAGGTTCTACAAGATGATAAATGACATGACAAGAAACCATTTGTAATCTCCACCATGCAAGTCAATGTGCAATTTCTACAACAACTTCAACCAGAGTGGTCACGATTCGTAACCTTGGTGAAACAACAAAGTAAGTTGGACGAGGTCAACTATCACATGCTCTTTGACATTTTGAAACAATTTCAAAATGAGGCGAATTAACTTCGAGCTGAAAGGATAGCAAAGACTGCTAATCCACTTGCTTCGGTGTCTACCACTCAACACGTTAAAGATCATCGCTCTCGTGCTCCAAAGTCATACTATACTATATCGTCCTCACCAAGGTACTCCACTACATCCTCCTCACCAAGATACTCCACTTCATCTAAGTATTCAGTTCCCACAAGATCACGAGACAAAGAACCAAGAGCCCCATCACCATCACCTGAGCCATCATCTAAAGAGGACAGTGATGAAGAACTAGCTCAGAAGGATAGGGAGATGAAGCAACAAATTTATTTCATTATGAAGACCTATAAGAAAATCTTCAAACCCACCAACAACGATCTTCGAACATCATCAAATACAAGGAACCGATATGTTGAGAGTCCTCGAAGGTACGACACACGTCAACGTGATGAAAGTCCTCCTAGGTATGATCGACGTAATCCAACACATGCTGAGGGTTCTGCACGGTATGATCGACAAAATGCTAAATATGATACACAGAGGATTGCTACTACTGTTGGGAATAGGGAAACTGTTGGTACTCAAGTGGTTTAGCAAAGTGGGATTCAATGCTTTAATTTTCAAGGATATGGGCAAATGGCAAAGGAATGTAGGAAGCCGAAACAGGTTAGGGACTCTGGCTATCATAAGGAAAAGATGCTGCTACGCAAGAAGATGGAAGCTGGGGTAAAACTGTCGGCTGAGGAAGGAGCAATGCTTGATGATACTGATGATGAAGCCTCCAATCAAGAACTTGAAGCACATTACTCATACATGGCAAAGGTTGAAGAAGTTCTCAACATCACTGCTGATGACAATGGTCCTATCTTTGATAATGGTTCAATCGATAAGGTACATAATGAAGAGGAATATAATGTGTTTGGTAATATTCATGAGCATTCTAAGCTACCCAAAGCCATTAATGACACATGTATGATGGAAACGGTTGATAGCAATACCACACCCGATTCATCAGACATGTGTAATAATGAGTCTGAGGATGATCAACATGAAAATGAGTATGATGATGACGAGGAGCGTATTGCGCTTGCTAACTTAATTGCTTCTTTACAAAAAGATGTCAAAGTAACTAGAAAGAGTCAAAAGCAATTAAAGAAGGCAAATGCTACGCTCACTCAAAATTTTGAAGAATGCAAAGCTGCTCTAATTAAATCTAGTGAGACCATTGATAGCTATAGAGCTCAGCTTCTTCAAAATACTAATGAGATTGAGGGGTACAAAGGGTGTTTAATTAATGTTAAAAAGGACGATTTTCAACAGAAATATAACGAAACTCTTAAGCTTCTAGAACAAGAGAAACGTAATTATAACACCTCTTTGAGTACTGAACGTCACAAAACGTATCTTGCTACCACTAAAGTCAAGGAGATAACTCAAGTAAATGGTTTTTGTAACACCCCCAAATTTATACAACTCTATACATCGGAAGACTAGTTGGTGTTACGGGATAGCACATTACTCACATCATAGACAACGCATAAAAATCGCGTCGTTTAATAATAAAGCATTTCCATTCATAAATATCAAAGTTACATAGGTCCCAAGTCATTACATTTCATACAAAGTTTTACAAAGTATTTGAATGGAAAATATTGTTTAAGTGCGGGCCATGAATTCTTGTCGTCTTCCCGAGAATTACCTTCAAGTACCTGAGATAAAACATGTTAAAAGAAAAGGTCAGCGATAACGCCGAGTGAATTCATAGAGTTTAATAAAATCCATCAATATAATATCAGTATAAAATTATTACTGAAAATCATTTTGTACAAATCATTTTAATAGGCCATAAAATAGCCAAAGTCATTTTATACAAATCTTCATCAAAATCATAATATAGGCGTTTGCCTTAAAAATCATTATACGAGCCAATGTCGTAAAAACATCATACAATACGTCTTATGACGTTGTATGAAAATAAAAACCGTTATATGAATATGGTTATGAAAAACCAAAACACGAACATAATATCAATAGTATGACCCTGTATTGCTAGTCAGGCAATACATCGTAATTCGGAGCATATAGCAGTATTTAATTAGTTGGATTATTATAAGCCGCATGACATTGTTACCTTACTAAAACCAACAACGGGTAGCTAACCCGATACTCAATTTGCCCATCTAAATTAGCGTGTCGTCATAAAGGTCACGCTATGGAAATCTTCTCATACATAAATTCGCTTACCAATCAATGTGGCACGACGGGATCAACCGTCCAGGCGTGAACTGGGGTGATCGTCCCCAAATAGTACTATTATATGCATAAGCGTCTACCAAATCCCGGTAGTTCACAATTCATGCTAATGGGACTTTTAGTGACATAACCTAACTTTAATAATCCATTTGATTTCATCTATCGGGTCCTTTAATCATTTATCGGATCATACAATCGGGTCATACAATCATTCGGGTCCAAATCAATAAACAAACAATCGGGACAAATGGTGTCCTATTTTATATAAACTAACATGTTATCTCCCTCTCGGGTTTATAAAACATTTCATAAAAACATTTAAAAGATTGCGAGGCTATGAACTCACGTTGATGTGGGAAGGCGGGTTATCGGCAATTCGGACGTACGGTACGTGCTTCAATCACGGAAACCTAGACAAATAATACTCGTCTTAGACTCATGTCCAATGATTTTATAAAAATAACAATTATGTATACATATGATGATTATATATATATGATGATCAAGTGGGTTTACATATTCTCTTTTACTCATTTTAGTGTTTACGTAGTGGTAACTTCTTACTAGTTTACTAGTTTTACCAATTTATGTGTTTTTAAGTCCAATAAGCTTATTATAAGTTCTTTAACTTGTTTTAATCCATTTTATACTTGTGTTATCAGTATTTATAATTTACATGTTGGGACCAAATGGGTTAAGCCCATTAAATAAGTTTATAAGTGTTTTAGCCCATTTTGTTGTATTATTAGTCCAATAACGTTAACTTAGCCCGTTAATGTCCGTATGTTTTATAGTTCAGATTTTATTGGTTTTTACTTGTTATATATGTTTATATATCAGTATATGAGTTTATAAAAGTTTACATTAGACGGGTCCAACCGTCTAAGTTTTATTTAACAAAAACGTTAATTTTACGGTAATAGCCGAAAAACTCGTAAAAATCATGTTTATAGTTTTATAACTTATAAAACTTATCAAACTACCATTTTTATAAAATGTCCATTTATTTATCATTGTACATACTTATATAAACGTAATATATAAGTTAGTGGGTTTTAATTCACATTTTATACTATATTTATTTGAGTTCTTATATAATACTATTATACTTTAATTTCTCAAAATCTGATTTTTACTTTCACTTTCACCATTTTTACCATATCTTGAGTTCTACAAAGAGATAGAAGCTAATTTTTGGACACAATAAACTACATGATATGTGCTACAATTAAATTAGTTTTAGCTACTGCTCAATCCGACTCTAAATATCCTTAACTGTCCGTCCAAAACTGACTATTCAGATTGGTACTCTAAACTTGTTTTGGTCATATCTCACTCATTATAATGATTCCATTGCATGGCCAACTCTCACATGTGTACAAGACATATTACTTACTGTATATTGATTCTACTTTGCCATTTTATCAGTCTAACATGTGGTTAGTTACTGTTTTTATACAGCCTACCATTTAAGCAAGATTAACCATTTTTACATATAGTTTTCATCTTTTTACCCATGATTATCAACACCAAATCCCCACACAATACTTTTATCATCATATATTCATCATATACATATACAATAGGAAATAAAATACATGATTACATAATCAAAAATAACAAGAGGATAAGGAGAACAATCTTTATACCACCAAAGTGATGAAATGATGAGTTTTTGGATGAACAAGACATGGTTTTGGGTAACCAATCTTATGAGATATCAACACCACTTCTAGGATCACCAAGTATTTGTAGATTCCTCCAAAAATCAGCCCTTGTTCTTCATGAAAACTCCTTGAGAAATCAGCCCCAAACTCCCTTGAAAACTCCTTTTTACATGTTAGGATCACCTCCAATCTTCATCTTTTCAAAGGGTTATCAACATGTGTTGAATATAGATGAAGTTTATGGTTAAATTGATGATGATGATGGGTGATTTGGGGTGTTGTTTGGACGAATTTAGAGAGAGAGAGGAAGGGAAGAAAGTTTTGCATGTTGAAATATGAAGTAAATGGTTTGAGGTGGTAGTTTTGATGGTTTTTGTTAGCTAGCTTACAAGTTAAGCTTAAGTTAACATGTGTTTTAGCTTCCATATGAAGCTTTGACACATATGGGGTGAGGTGGAGCATTTGTAGCCTTTCCATATTAGTGGGGTGGGTCATAACTTGTTTTGTCTCATCCCACTAATTTACGGGTATTTCTCGATTCTAGTTTCCTCGATTTGCGTGCCCTCAGGTCGTTTTACGAAAAACATTTTTATAAATTACGAATCAACGGCACAAAATGAATCTAATAAAAATTGTCTCATAAAAAACGGAGTTCGAAAACGTAAATACGTAATCCTAAGGTTTCCAGTTTAGTCGTAAAGGACGTTAAATTATAATCGTAAGTCTTAATCTCTTCTCGTAAATTTGTGAGTTTATGAACCAACACAAATTTAAAATTAATATTCACGGATAAATTTATTTTCTGAAATGTCGGACTGTCACCAAAACGGTGTATGTAAACGTAAGCACGTAACGTAGAATCCTCCGGTTTAGACGTAGTCGATGCTACTTCAAGACATAAATCCAAATTTCTTCCCAAAAATAAGTGAGTTCATAATATAACATTAAAATAATGTTTTTAAATAATATTTGAGAATAAAATATCAACCATAAATTGACGGATTGTCACAGCATTTACCCCTAAACAGGATCTTTGTCCTCAAAGATCATCTTACCTTACTACTCGCTTCTTATAGAGTTAAGGCCATGTGGGTATTTCCTCCACATTCGGTCTTTTCTCATAAGTGTAATCCATTTCAATACGCGAGTTTCATCAAACATAACTACGGGAATACGATCAGGCTTAATGTTGACTTACTTTCTCTATCCATGATGTTCACGGGTTTTTGATGAATGCAACTTTTCGCCGATCTAAACTTTATCAAGAAGAATTCAGATTTTCACTTGATAGACATTTTATCAAGTTCGATCTACGAAACATAATTCACGCAGCTCTTGAAGTCCTAGGGTAGATCCAGCTTATATGCCTTTCAATCCCAACTTTTACATCATCTCAATGGTCCCATACAACGGGGACTTATATTCCATGATTTGTCAGATCATTAATTCATTTTTCCAAGGTTAAATTTTTTGGCATAACTTCGCTACCCATCTGGCACTTCAAGATCTACATTTCATATTCACATAACCTCCTGCCCACTATCGGCAGTCAATAATCAAATCCTAATTTCAACAATCATTTCAGGTCTCGCGGGTCGAATATTTTGTAAGGTTAGGTTCGTCATCATAGGAAACCTTAAACCTAAAAGACATGTCCAACTCACAGTGGGTGTATGTCGGATGTCTTCATCTCAACTCTTGCTTACAGATGCTCTAATATTTAGATCCTAACAAGATTCGATCTTAATCTTAACACGATGGTTATCAATGATAATCTCTCCAAAGGAAAACGATTATACGGTCTATTACCAAAGGTCAATTATTCAAACATAGAACAGCGCTTATAGTATTTTGTATCGTTACTTTACCGCGTCCCTTCGATTGGGGTGGTACATAGTACTCTCATCAAGGTTCGTTCTCAATGACTTCTGAGCAAATCTCTAGAAATTCGATGCGAAGCGAGGATCTTGATATAGATGTTCGATACAGGCACACTATGTTTACATAACTCTTTTGCATTTATTATTAACGGGAATGATATTAGCAGATTTGGTCAGTCTGTCGACGATGACCCAAATCGAATCAAATTCAGATGATGACCTTTGCAATAGCTAGACGTTTACTAATGTAGGAGGCGATGTCTGCCTTCATAATTTGTTATTAGTACAAATTCTTTAGACAAAGATACTTTTAGTCATAAATGACATAAATAGAATACTTATACTTACAAATTCCAACATAACTATATCTCACAATCCTCCATATTTAGACAATCACAAGTGGCCTTTTATACATCTAACGCCATCGGCTTCTCAATTCTAATGGTTCACATTAGCCACGAACCCCTTTTATTTTCTATATTATCCTTTTTATAAGTATCAGCTATTTTTATATTATTCGACAATTTTTTTTAATTTTTTTTGCACCTTCATTATTAAGGAACATGTCCTAATTGGTTATTTATCTTTTATATAGGGTGTCGGTATCTACATTCACCTTTCCTGATGATATAATTATCATGACCAAAATTCACTCATAATTTCTTTCTTCATATTTTCTAAGTTTTAGTTTCATCTCAACTATTATTTTTATCTGTTTTACTCAATTCGACGTCTAAAGCGTTGATAATTATTACAACTAATTAAATATTAAATATTCAATTTTTGTGAAACGTAAACGTAAAGATTTTAGATTTCTTAGTCCATCCAATTATATGAAAAATGTTCAAAATAATTTTTAATTTAATTAACACGATTTTTGTTGATTTATCAAAAATAGTTAATAGGATTCGTAAATGTTCAAAAAATCTTTGCTTATATTTTGGTCAAAATTTTCTTAGTTGAAAAGCAAAAATTGTCGTTTCAAATTTCAAGTTATGGTTTAAATGGGTTTCCTCATTCCTTCTTAGGTTGTCTTAAGGTATGCAAAAACATTTACCCCTAAACAAGAGTTTAGTTAAATGTTTTGGTTATAAGGGAATGATCTCTTAAATTCCTTTGTTAAAACATTTGTCAAAACATATTTCCATTTCTTTTTGGTAAAATCCAAAGTCTTAAAAGGGCTCTTAATTTTTGAAGAGTCAATATGTATATATCTTACCATCATTAATCCGACGGTCATTTTATGTAAAGGATTAAGCCTTAGATCACATGTTATAAATTCGAGGTACAGGTTTTTATTGTTCGACCAATTCAGGGCAATCTATAAATAATTATTAACTTCTTTCTTATACTTATAAACAAATAAATGGTCCTTAATGATCACACACATGAATTTATCAAATTACAGCCTACACACGTGATTCACCAAATTTATGAATGCTACATGTGCATCGGTCAATCCAAACGACATCACGTGAAACTCATAATGTTCATTACAAGTTCTGGATGTAATGATTGGAATAGATAAATCTTTTTCGCGGACGCGAAGTTGATGATAACCATGCCATGGATCAAATCTTTAAAACATACGCTAGAACCTTGTAAATGATCGAACAAATCTTCCATTTCGAGTTATGGATATCGTTTTCGATTGTCAATTTACTCAGTTCATAGTAATCTATAACTATAAGGAATGATAACACCATAGCTCTTCATGATGACGAGCTTGGTAGAATAAAAGTTTTCCCTGACAACTCTCTCAGTTGTACGGTACTTCCTTTAATTCAGATGATGCTGACGTACAGTGCACAAGCCACAGGTGCAGCACCGGGAATATAATCAATACCAATTCCAACTCGTCTTAATGGCAAAAGTCTAGGAAATTAATCAGCAAATACCTCCTAAAGTTTCAGATAACATAAACATCTTTTAGTACATTCATATTAGGTTCTTTCTAGATTATAATATCTATGACTAATTCACAACCATTTATGGTATAATTTCAAGTCATCCATCAAGAATTATTTAGTTCACTTTTGATAATCAACATCTTATCATTTAGGGGAATTCTATTCGAGTTCCCATCAATTAAGACAATGTCGTCATGTCATAATCAATCAATCCATTCTACTGGCACTACCAACTTTCAAGTTTCATTGCCGTCGATAAGATGTGAACTTCTCAAAAGACTAATAATAACTAATAATCCTTCACAAATTCAAGGATATCTGGAGACACAACTATCATTAAAAGAGTAAGGTCAACGCCTAATCTACGCGAGATAATTTCAAATCAGATACAGACGAAAATATTTTACGAATATGAGTATATCCCACGTTTTCATAATTTGAGTACGCATTCGAAAGCTCCTCGGATCGTTACCCAGATCATTCAAATGAAATCAAATCAAAAGAAATGATAAGAACGTCAATACATCTAGTCGGGTATCAACACTCGGTAATCAGATACTTTTCCTAAGAATCTCACTACGGGAGAATTGGACAAGAAAGAATTGTCAATTGCCAAATAAGACAATTTCCATAGATGAGTAAATTCGACTCAGAAGAATAAATAGTACGGGCACATACGTAGGTGTCCCTATCAATATGTCCCTATTTTTCACTTCTTGCAGATCTCATAAAATTTAATCTTTCACAATCTTCAAAGAAAATGTAGTGTTTATTCATTATTTTATGGTGACTACTAATCAGCCTTGCATGGTCCATTCCAAATTGTATGTAGGCGCGCAACTATATACAATTTCAAGATTAACGATGCAATACTCAGTTCGTCAAAATTTTATGATCATGTTTATAATAAAAACATTTTCATGCTTAATTCTTAAATAAGAATCAAGAATAAATTTACAAAGATTTTCTTTAATATGAAAACAATTAAGTTTTCCAAGGTATTTTATAAACAACCTCATTTTGATAACAATCACTTATAAATCTCACTATGAATAATCCTTATAGTGATGAAAATTCAATTTTCTCAATTGATACTGTTTTATCTTATAAAAACAATGAGTTATCTGCAAAAGAGTGATGAAAGCTTGTTCACCAAGAATTAACTACAATACGATAGGAAATGAGCTTTAGCCAAATAATCATGAGGTTCATGACCTTGCTGGTGCTCGAAATGAATAATCCACAACGTAACTCAAATCAAGACGAGTACTTGTTCAATGGTTGCATCAATAATGTGAACATTAGGATGAAGCAATAAAAGATAGATAACATCGATACATGTAGAATTTAGAAATCAATGGTAGTCTTTTCATTAATCACAAACAAGTCAAAATTGTACCGTAAAACATTACGTGTCACTATGTCATACAATTCCAAGAACTCATCCTACCAACTGATGTCTCAGTTAAGTTAGGGATTATTTTTAAAAGATACCACAATAAATACTAATCTACAAGAGTCATTAGGTGTTCCACATGTCCCGGAAGATCCATCGGTCCCAATTCAGAAGAAGATTTCTTCAATTTATTCCTCGGACACTGGGCATCCTCGTCAGTGGACAATGGTCTAGGAACAACCCTTAACACGAACTACCAATCAATCAAAACCTTATAATTCCATCACAGAACTTAACGACTTCCTCTTAACAATCTCATATTCCATACAAGTTAAATTTTATTTTATACAAGTTTCAATCAACTTATACTCAATGCGATATCCTACATCATTCTCCAGTACTTTCAACCTTATTCATAAACCTTAATAGGGCAGTAAAAGCTCGATATGAACAACACTTAATTTCCAATCCTATAGCTCTTACAACAACAATTATCAAATGAGTTACTAGTATGAGATGACTCATACATTCAATTAGACTTCTCGGAAAGGTACTAGTGGCATGAGGCTTTTGGGTAATGGTTCCAATGACAGCCTCAAGTGCAACATTCACCCTTTCGATTTCAATTTAAGAATTGGATGACAACGAATCAGATGACATCTTTCCAGGTGATAACGTTTTGTCAAACTCCACTCTATAAGGAAAGATCGTCATGACATCGATATCAGATTTAATCTCGCCAATTCTTTTTCAATATCACAATCAACTAATATCTACATTTCTACGAATATCAACCATTTGTTGGGATCATAAATATCCACAACTTGGTTTAGATCTAGGATAGCAAGAATTCCTACGAGAATAGCTTCGATTAATTTACTAGCGGATTTAGGGTTCCTTGTGACAATCTACGTCGTATAAATACCTCGTATAAATATCAAAATAATCATCAAACAATCATGTAATAAAATTACATCATATATATATATAATCCAAGTTATATATATATATATTAAAATAACACTTCTCAGTCTGGCCTTGTCGGTAACTCGGGAATTCTTCGGCACCGTTATAGTCAAAAGATTTTTAGACATTTTTAGAAAAATGTTTATAATTAAATGATTTTGAAATGTTTTATTCAAAATCTTGGTTTTAAAAATCTTTCGTTCTCTATAACGAGAGCTCTGGTACCAAACTGTAACACCCCCAAATTTATACAACTCTATACAGCGGAAGACTAGTTGGTGTTACGGGATAGCACATTACTCACATCATAGACAACGCATAAAAATCGCGTCGTTTAATAATAAAGCATTTCCATTCATAAATATCAAAGTTACATAGGTCCCAGGTCATTACATTTCATACAAAGTTTTACAAAGTATTTGAATGGAAAATATTGTTTAAGTGCGGGCCATGAATTCTTGTCGTCTTCCCGAGAATTACCTTCAAGTACCTGAGATAAAACATGTTAAAAGAAAAGGTCAGCGATAACGCCGAGTGAATTCATAGAGTTTAATAAAATCCATCAATATAATATCAGTATAAAATTATTACTGAAAATCATTTTGTACAAATCATTTTAATAGGCCATAAAATAGCCAAAGTCATTTTATACAAATCTTCATCAAAATCATAATATAGGCGTTTGCCTTAAAAATCATTATACGAGCCAATGTCGTAAAAACATCATACAATACGTCTTATGACGTTGTATGAAAATAAAAACCGTTATATGAATATGGTTATGAAAAACCAAAACACGAACATAATATCAATAGTATGACCCTGTATTGCTAGTCAGGCAATACATCGTAATTCGGAGCATATAGCAGTATTTAATTAGTTGGATTATTATAAGTCGCATGATATTCTTACCTTACTAAAACCAACAACGGGTAGCTAACCCGATACTCAATTTGCCCATCTAAATTAGCGTGTCTTCACAAAGGTCACGCTATGTAAATCTTCTCATACATAAATTCGCTTACCAATCAATGTGGCACGACGGGGATCAACCATCAAGGCGCGAACTGGGTTGATCGTCCCCAAATAGTACTATTATATGCATAAGCGTCTACCAAATCCCGATAGTTCACAATTCATGCTAATGGGACTTTTAGTGACATAACCTAACTTTTATAATCCTTTTGATTTCATCTATCGGGTCCTTTAATCATTAATCGGGTCATACAATCATTCGGGTCCAAATCAATAAACAAACAATCGGGACAAATGGTGTCCTATTTTATATAAACTAACATGTTATCTCCCTCGCGGGTTTATAAAACATTTCATAAAAACATTTAAAATAATGCGAGGCTATGAACTCACGTTGATGTGGGAAGGCGGGTTATCGGCAATTCGGACGTACGGTACGTGCTTCAATCACGGAAACCTAGACAAATAATACTCGTCTTAGACTCATGTCCAATGATTTTATAAAAATAACAATTATGTATACATATGATGATCAAGTGGGTATACATATTCTCTTTTACTCATTTTAGTCTTTACGTAGTGGTAACTTCTTACTAGTTTACTACTTTTCCCTATTTATGTGTTTTTAAGTCCAATAAGCTTATTATAAGTTCTTTAACTTTTTTTAATCCATTTTATACTTGTATTATCGGTATTTATACTTTACATGTTGGGCCCAAATGGGTTAAGCCCAATAAATAAGTTTATAAGTGTTTTAGCCCATTTTGTTGTATTATTAGTCCAATAACGTTAACTTAGCCCGTTAATGTCCGTATGTTTTATAGTTCGGGTTTTATCGGTTTTTACTTGTTATATATGTTTATATATCAGTATATGAGTTTATAAAAGTTTACATTAGACGGGTCCAACCGTCTAAGTTTTATTTAACAAAAACGTTAATTTTACGGTAATAGCCGAAAAACTCGTAAAAATCATGTTTATAGTTTTATAACTTATAAAACTTATCAAACTACCATTTTTATAAAATGTCCATTTATTTATCATTGTACATACTTATATAAATGTAATATATAAGTTAGTAAGTTTTAATTCACATTTTATACTATATTTATTTGAGTGCTTATATAATACTATTATATTTTAATTTCTCAAAATCTGATTTTTACTTTCACTTTCACCATTTTTACCATATCTTGAGTTATACAAAGAGATAGAAGCTAATTTTTGGACATAATAAACTACATGATATGTGCTACAATTAGCTACTGCTCAATCCAACTCTAAATATCCTTAGCAGTCCGTCCAAAACTGACTATTCAGATTGGTACTCTAAACTTGTTTTGGTCATATCTCACTCATTATAATGATTCTATTGCATGGACAACTCTCACATGTGTACAAGACATATTACTTACTGTATATTGATTCTAATTTTCCATTTTATCAGTCTAACATGTGGTTAGTTACTGTTTTTATACAGCCTACCATTTAAGCAATATTAACCATTTTTACATATAATTTTTCATCTTTTTACCCATGATTATCAACACCAAATCCCCACACAATACTTTTATCATCATATATTCATCATATACATATACAATAGGAAATAAAATACATGATTACATAATCAAAAATAACAAGAGGATAAGGAGAACAATCTTTATACCACCAAAGTTATGAAATGATGAGTTTTTGGATGAACAAGACATGGTTTTGGGTAACCAATCTTATGAGATATCAACACCACTTCTAGGATCACCAAGTATTTGTAGATTCCTCCAAAAATCAGCCCTTGTTCTTCATGAAAACTCCTTGAGAAAACAGCCCCAAACTCCCTTGAAAACTCCTTTTTACATGTTAGGATCACCTCCAATCTTCATCTTTTCAAAGGGTTATCAACATGTGTTGAATATAGATGAAGTTTATGGTTAAATTGATGATGATGATGGGTGATTTGGGGTGTTGTTTGGACGAATTTAGAGAGAGAGAGGAAGGGAAGAAAGTTTTGCATGTTGAAATATGAAGTAAATGGTTTGAGGTGGTAGTTTTGATGGTTTTTCTTAGCTAGCGTACAAGTTAAGCTTAAGTTAACATGTGTTTTAGCTTCCATATGAAGCTTTGACACATATGGGGTGAGGTGGAGCATTTGTAGCCTTCCCATATTATTGGGGTGGGGCAAAACTTGTTTTGTCTCATCCCACTAATTTACGGGTATTTCTCGACTCTAGTTTCCTCGATTTGCGTGCCCTCGGGTCGTTTTACGAAAAACGTTTTTATAAATTACGAATCAACGGCACAAAATGAATCTAATAAAAATTGTCTCATCAAAAACGGAGTTCGAAAACGTAAATACGTAATCCTAAGGTTTCCAGGTTAGTCGTAAAGGACGTTAAATTATAATCGTAAGTCCTAATCTCTTCTCGTAAATTTGTGAGTTTATGAACCAACACAAATTTAAAATTCCAAAATAATATTCACGGATAAATTTATTTTCTGAAATGTCGGGCTGTCACCAAAACGGTGTATGTAAACGTAAGCACGTATTGTAGAATCCTCCGGTTTAGACGTAGTCGATGCTACTTCAAGACATAAATCCAAATTTCTTCCCAAAAATAAGTGAGTTCATAATATAACATTAAAATAATGTTTTTAAATAATATTTGAGAATAAAATATCAACCATAAATTGACGGATTGTTACAGTTTTCTTCAAGAGGATAAAACTAAACTTGTTAATGAAAAGAAAGCTGCGGTTGAAAAGATGGAAAAGGATTTCAAAACTAAACAAGCGAATGACATCGACAAAATGGTGGAACTTGAAACTCAACTTGATTTTTACAAGAAAATTGTTTACAAAACTAATCAATGAATTCAAACCATGAGAATGTTGGCACCTCATTCGTTTTTCAAGGATAGACCTAGTTTTGCAAATCCTAAGTACCTTGAGAAAGCTCAATCTGAGAATCAACACTTATATCTTGATGAGTCCCAATGGACCGATCTTGATTACCTTGTTGTTTGGCCCGATAGTGAAGAGACAAACGATTTGGAAGAAGAGAGTAGACCAAAAGTTAATAAAGAATTTGTTAAACCATATAATTTTGCTTATGAAAACAGTCTTTATGGTCTTTTCAAACCGCAAACACAGAAAACTCGTGAGCAAATATTTTTCTAATGTGAAAAAATAAGAATTAAATGGAGACAAGCTTTTGCCACTAAGTAAACTAATGTTTCAAAATTTATTGAGTATTTGCTATATAAAGCATCTGTAAGCAAGAGTAAGCAAGCACTTAGTATTCTCAAGAGTAACATTAAAGTTTTCAAAAAGGTTGTTGATGATGACTGGAAAAAGCGTGAACTTTCGAAAGAAGACAAAGAAATTCCTCATGATATAACTGTGCTTGTGAAAAGTATTTTGAATCCGCTTGCGGAAAGAACGCAAAAAGATATTTTGGAATTTAAAACACTAATTAAGCAAGAAATGTTTGATGATTTGAAATATGTGGAATCTCTTGAACAAGAACTGAACGACCATCAACCTAAAAGAGACGATTTTTCTACAACATATGATCTACTCTTACATGAATGTCTCTCAAAAGATATTATGTGTGTTTATGTTACATCTTGTGCTGATATAGATGAATATTCTGATGTTGCATGCAAATATCTTGATCAAGTTAAAGAATGTGAACGTCTTGAAACTGAGCTTTCGAATAAAGCTGACCAAAAAGAGTTTTCGTTACTTCAACATAGATATGATTATCTTCAAAAACATTGTCACTCACTTGAACTTGCTTTGCAAAAGAAAGTTGGCAGCTTTTCAAATGATACACCTTTGGAATTAAAATTATCTGAGTCATGTCGATTACTAAACGAAAAAAGTCTTGATATTTCGGATTTGAAAGCTCAGTTACAAGAAAAAGACATAGTAATAGCAGAGTTGAAGAAACTCGTTGCTAAGATGGGTGGGAAAGTTGTAGAACCTAGCGTTAAGAAACCTGTTGTTAGACAACCAATGCCTCTAAAGTGAATAGATCCTCTATCTTGAGAAAACCATCTGCTTTCTCAAATTCTTCATTTGCAAAACCTGTGTTTGCCCCCAAGATGGATGGAAAGGAAAGGTTACCACATACTTAACCCATAAGGAATATTGTAGCACCAAGCATTAAGCACAATAACGTGATTAAACCAGGGATGTATAGAATGACCACTAAACCCACAAACAAAGTTAGTTACTCGCCTCAGACTTCTAGAAACACTAATATTCGTGTGTCTTCTACTACAGGAGTAGTTTCCACTGCTAGTGTTAGCCGGACTCAGCTTAAGAGCACTCAAGTGAATGATAAGGTCTGGAAACACAAGAGTCAAGGAAAGATGAAGGAAGTAGAAGAACACCCTAGGAATTTGAATGTTTTTAAGAATAAAAAGTCTGTCATCGCGTATAATGACGATTTGAATGATTTGAATGATTTGAATGATTTGAATGATTTGAATGTTATGAATGTGAAATTTGTTTATGTCAAATGTGGAAAATGTGCTAATGCTAATCATTCTATGTGTGCTATGAATAATGTCAAAGGCGTAGATACTAGAACTAAGAAGCAAGTTGTGATGCCTATTAGTGCTAGTAAACCCAACCGCAAAGTGAACCATTCTGGTGCAACCCCCACTAAGAAAAGTAATGCATCAGACTCCACCACTAAGAATCCTAGAAGCAGAATTAGGGAATTATATGAGTCTGCTAGCAAGTCTTGGAAATGGTGGTTTGCTAATCAATGTCCTCCAGGATATAAATGGATGCCTAAAGCTCGGACAGAAAATGTGACAACGAGTGTTAGTATGCTTTTAAATGTTGCTAAGGACACTAATGAATCTACAATCACAACTAATGTGGTATCCAATTTAGAAAATGCTCCATCGTGTTCTAACTCTTCTGCAGGTGATACAAATAATTCTCTTCATACTGGACTCTGGATGCACAAAGCACATGACAGGGAATCTCAAGCTTCTAATTAACTTCGTGGAGAAGTTCCTGGGTACGATTCGATTCAGAAATGATCAATTTGCACCGATCCTAGGATATGAAGACTTGGTTCAGGGAAATATAACGATCAAAAGGGTATACTACGTCGAAGGTCTCAATCACAATCTTTTCTCGGTTGGTCAATTCTGTGATGCGGATTTGGAGGTTGCTTTTCGAAAGAAGACATGTTTTGTTCGTGATTATGATGGGAATGACTTACTTACCGGTACATGGGGTACTGATCTCTACACTATTTCACTTCAAGATATAACTTCATCAACTTCAATTTGCTTCATGGCTAAAGTTTCAACGACTCACGCATGGTTATGGCATCAACGTTTGTCTCATCTTAATTTTGATACCATCAACTTGCTTTCCAAGAAAGATATTGTGAGAGGCCTTCCAAGCTTGAAATTCATCAAAGATCATCTTTGTTCTTCTTTTGAGCTTTGTAAAGCTAAACGAAGTAGTTTCAAGACAAAAACTACACCAAGCTCTAAAGGACGGTTAGATCTTCTTCATATAGATTTGTGTGGTCCCATGCGTGTTCATAGTATCAATAGGAACAAATATGTTATGGTATTTGTCGATGATTACTCAAGGTACACATGGACTCAGTTCTTGAGGTCCAATGATGAAACACCCGAAGTTCTCATCAGCTTCCTTAAACTGATACAACGTGGTCTTCAAGCTCAAGTAAAAGTGGTTCGCACTAACATAGGCACAAAATTTTTGAATTCAACTCTAAGAAATTATTTTGAAGCTGAAGGAATTGAACATGAAACATCTATTGCTCGAACACCCGAACAAAACGGCGTTGTTGAAAGACGAAACTGTACTTTAGTTGAGGCTGCTCAAACATTATTATCCGCCTCAAAACTTCCACTATATTTTTGGGCCGAAGCCGTGTCAACCGCATGCTCCACACAAAACCGATCCTTAATTATCCCAAGATACGAAAAGACACCATATCACATAATCCATGATCGAAAACCATCACTCAAACACCTTCATGTTTTTGGATGTACTTGTTACATAATTCGAGATGGTGCAAATTTGGATAAGATGAAAAAGAAATGTGATGCATGTATTCTAGTGGGATATGCAACTCAGTCTAAGGGATATAGAGTGTACAAACAGAGAACAAAATTGATAGTCGAGACTATTCACATCCGATTTGATGAATTACAAGAAATATTACTTGAACAAAACAGTTTAAGTCCCGATCCACAACGACAAACGACTTCCGTTCACAACCGCATGGAACTCGGAACTCAAGACCACAGCAATGAGCCGACAAGTTCAAAGCTGGTTCAAGGAAATGTTCCAAGAGCAGATATGACAGTAAACACGACAACTGAAGAGTTGGAAATGTTATATGGACCAAAGTATGATGAATATTTCACGGGGGAGAAACATGTTGTATCGAAGTCTTCCGCTGTCACTCATGCTATGAATGATGATACCGATCATCGTCAACAAAAGGATACAACTTCATCTACTTCAACACGGGTTGCTGCAGATTTACCTCCTCAGAATATCACATCAACAACCGCTCCTACAACATCAAAAACTACTGTCATTGCTCCAGAGAACACAAATCAAGCAGACAATGCATTAAATGACAAAGACGATTTTATCAACCCATTCGGTACACCGGTACACGAACGAGAGAGTCTTCTACTCGCCATGTTGATCCATCAAATATGCATACTTTTATCAACGACATCCGTCAACACATCATTGGACCCGAGATCATCCTTTGTGTAAAACCTGCATGCTTTACCATGAACAGTACATTAATAATCGTACGTACATGATTAAAACTTACCTTATATAACATGTACACGTATCATGAATATTAATTACAAGAAGTACGTACGTGTTATTACACGATAAGTATTAAATACATGTTAGTACACGATAATTATTAACAATAATAGTTATAATCACGAACATAAAATCATGAACATGAATCACGAACAGATAATTATATACCTACGTAATTATTAATACAACGAATGTCGTTACGTACAAGTAATTATAATAACGTGAATAAATAATAATTACGTAACACGTAAACACGAACATTTAACACGATTATTATTATTACGTATATTTAATTTAACACGACAAGTAATTACATACGTAATGATTACGTTTAGCACGTATAATTATAACTATGAAATTCACGACTTTATAAAACACGATTTCGCGTATCGTTTAACAATACGCAATTTATGTAATAATGTAAAGGGGCCGTTTAGACAAACAAGAAAAGAATTAGGACTTGGGCTCAAGGCCCAAGTGTGTTGGTTTGGCCGTGTAAACAAAACAGACGGAGAGGGGTACATGATTTTTATGACAACATTAGCAATCTTACATGAAACCTTAAAACCAAATAACATGCCGCCACTTTTTCTTTTCTTTTTATTTTTTTTGCCGTGAGTCTTCATCATTAAGAACAAGGAAATCGTGGCTTTTGATCCAAGAAAGAAACAAGTATTGCATTTGTTTGATATCCTAAACCCTAACACTCAAAACAAGGTATACTTTAAGCACGTTTTAATTTCTTTCCTTGCTAACGAATCACGAATCCATGGTATGATCTAAAACATGTTAAAAGGGAGTAAATATAAAGGGGGGGGTTCGTTTTGGTGTCACTGTGTTGGTTTAGCACACAAACCGAGAGTCAAGAGACTGTTGGTGGTAATATAAGTTCACCAGTCGCAACCCTAAAAGGGTGTTGGCCTGGTTTTGTGCTAACGGTGGCGTCCATCGAGCAAGCAGGGGAAACCACTGGTTGCGGCCAGTGTTATGTTTGTTCATGCAGTGGGAACCGAGACCACTCAGGTCTCGGTGGGAGTTTTAAACAAGAAGGGGAAACCTGCTACTGCCGGTGGCATTAACCTAACTGCCAGGGGAAACTGGCAGTTTAGGGGGGTGTTTGGTTTTGGGTTTATAATCTGTTAAGGGTGCGTTTGGTTCGCAGTTTATTAAACAAGTTAATGGGCTGTTTGGTTTGGCTTATATATAAACACAACACGAGTTTCACGGGTTATCACGGGTTCGGTTTACGACACGTTTTCATAAAATAATACATGGGTTCGGGTTATTATTTTTACAAGTTTAATTAGCTTTACATGTATATTAATTTACAAAGTAATTAAATTAATAAAACATGACTTATAATTTCAAGGTTATTTATTTACAAGTTTAATTAAATTAATTTGACATGTTACTTATTAATTTAATTACAACATGACTTAAGTTATTATTATTATTAATAATACATGGATTTTAACCTAAGTATTTATTATTTATATTAGACTATATAATTAATTAATTATTGAACATGCCTTATAATTAATTTATTTACATGACTTAGGTTATATTAATAATAAATATTAATACATGTTTTAACCTAAGTATTTGTACCTTTATTTAATTAAATCATGTTATATTTAATTAAATACTTTAACCTATAGTTTATTTAATTACATGAAATAATTAACAAACTATACTATTTTATGACATGACTTAGAATATTAATCAGTAAACGTTTAAGCTTATATTATTATCTTATTAATCCAGCTTATATCTAATTATGGAAACTTTCTATTTTTAGAAACTTATTTAATTAAGGCCGCTAATCTATTTATGGAAACTTTCTATTTGTAGAAACTTATCTATTTTAAGCAGTAAATATATTTTTGGTAACTTTCTATTTTTGGAAACTTTCTATTTTAGGAAACCTACTATTTTTAGAGAGTTACTTGTTATTACACCACAAGTATAATAATACATGAAATACAAGAACTACTTAAACAAAATAGACAGAATACATGATAAACATAGTATAAAGCTTTAATTAGTAAAACATGATATGAACCTATAAAACAAGCTAAGACATGATATAAACCAGTTACGTACTCAGTAATCAGATACTTATACACGTATGTATTTATGTAGCATTAGTGATACCGAAGTAGGACTCTCTTTCGTTCGTCTTCTTCGTTCAGTGGACACAAGGTAAGGATTTTCCGTCCTTTTAGTATGGACATTCTTCCTTATTAGGAATTCCCGTATGCAGCCAACTGTTTTCCCCAATATATGATTTATATGTTTTTGAGTTGCTTATGTTTAATTAGAATACCTAAAGCCATATACATGCATGACCAGTTTCACCTACTTATAGAGGTACCATAACCTTAACATTAGAGGCACCATTGTTATGACTTCACCAAGGCAGAGTGATAGCTCGTGGCGTCCCTTTCAGCTCTTGGCCATATTATTATTATCAGGTGGGGCGTATGGGTGCATCCTAGTTTACATGTTATCAGCAGATTATTCAGTGTGAATGTGGTGTGTGCCTTGCATCATTCACAAGGAGCTGATCCCTCCTACCCAAAACCAGTATATTAAATTAGAGGCAGCCCCTCTAATTTGCATGACGAGGTCACCCCTCCAAGTATTCATGCACGTTGATATTTCATGACCTATATTGGCTAATGGTTAACATGTTACACAGTTTTCATAAGATAAACATAAGGCTTTTCAAACTATAAAACAAGTTTTATGAACATGTTCCAGGTTTTCCAAGACTTATACATTTCCGCTGCTATTAAGTCTTTATTATGTTTCAGTCATTCATACTATGTCTATATCCGTGCACTGAGCGTTTTGCTCAGCCGTTACATTCCTTTCCATGTCCCAAAACTGCGAGTACCCAAGGATAGACTCGAGCATTTGGAGGACGTGCATAGGATGGAAGCTGCCATACTCTTCTTTTCCTTTTGCCTTCATAGATTTATACTTGTGTATTCTTTGTTCATTTCATTTACTTTACATATGTTTTGGGCTTATGTTTGGGAACCGATGTTTGATTCTTGTTTTCCCTATGGTCATGTATGTTTTACTACATATTACCTTGCATGCTTTGATGACACGCCATAATTACGCGTAACGGTCCACTTATCAAAGTGGGGTGTTACAATTATGGTATCAGAGCCAAGGCTTCGACCTGTAGGCTCTAAAACTTGACCTGTGACTAGTGGGTAGTCACCAGGAGCTTCCTAAGACAATGCTTGTTCTTCCACGTATTGATGTGTTCAGCGCATTGTTATTTTAACCATGATGTTTTTAGCACCTTGATGTTTTAACCTTGATGTTTTCATCAATATTGTTTTACTAATATGGATGGACAACCATCATTCATATTTAGTTATGTGTCATTGTTTCATGCATGATGTTCCTCGTGAACTATGGCTAAGTGGAATGAACCCTAATAGTTCATAATTAGCCACATAAATTTTTTTTCTGATAAGTTTTGACAGACGAGCTTCATTTATTTATGCTTCATGTATCATTTTTGCAGGAATTGTGAATAAGTAATGGTTGGTACAGGACTGACCCTATTTAGTCGCATGTGCTTTTATCGAAATTTTTAACTTTGGGACCGACCCATAGGCGTCCCCTCGCCATGTCTTTTGTTTTGGGACCGACCCATAGGCGTCCCCTCGCACATATAAATGTTTTTATAAACTACAACATGCATTCATGCATTACTTTTCATGCATAAAATTTTTCTCACGATTTATTGGCATAAAATTTTTTTATGTCCCCTCATAAGTTACTATGTTTTTCTGTCAAGTATGTTTTCATACTGTCATGGTTAACTTCAGTTTCATGTTGATGATATTATACACTCCTTCATGTTAGGTTGTTCCATGTTTCTTCATGATGACTTCGTCTTCACGTGACTATGTCTTACGTCTCTTTTGTTGTTTTTCCTTTCATGCAAGACACTGTTGGAATTCATGTAAATTCTGATTTCATGATAGTCATGGTTGGTTCTCATTAATCATGCTTTCAGGAAAATCATCGTTGAAATTCGTTTAACCACACGTTAGCGTTTCTCTATGCAACCAGAATGAGGTATATACTAGCATTGCCAGGTTATCATGATGGTCTTTCTAACCGTTTAACCAGTTATTTTCCTTTAAAATCATGTCACATGATCGACCCCATACTGATCATTTCATGTGCATTCCATGTGTACTCCATGTACCTTATCCCATGTGCGTATTTCCACTTGCTGATACTCTACAAATTGTTGATGCCGCTCATAGCTTGGAGATGTTACTAAAGGTTGATGCTGCTTATGTTTGGAGACACTACGAGATGCGGATGCTGTTCACAACCTGGAGATCCTACAAGACGAAGACAAAGGCGTTAGAGCAAAGCAATTGGACGAGAAGATGCTTTACCATCAGACGATTTCCATCAATCATTATCCCAAATTCTTAGTTACATATCACACGTCATTCAGTTGTCGTTTCAGTCATATTAGTGGAGAACCGGTACCAGCCGGCCACTCAGCTGAATAGTTACATGAATCAGAGTCATGAGAATGACCGTCATGGAACTGACAGACAAGACGATAGTAACCACTACTATGACAGTAACTATACTAGCAATCGCAATTGAAGCTCCGGCCACAGACGTGATCAGAGATACAAAGGATTAGTAGTCCAACCGATCCGCCAATTCTGGCATAATAACCTAATATTTGTAGTTCTATTTGTTTCACATCTCGAGACACATGTCAAGACATCAGTCAAGATACATGTCTCACGTATACTCTCTGAAGACACATGTTAAGACACCAGTCAAGACACATGTCATGCTTACAATTCCCAAGAAACGGGTCATGGCATATGACTCACATCTAATTCAGGAACATCCCTAAGAATTTCAGGGTACCCTCCAAAGGGTATATCCATTTTGTTGTGCCATGTATTAATCAGGCCATAAGAAATTCAGTACCAGCACCGCCATATCGGTGAGATATGTCACGATCATTCGATGATACTTTCCTTTCTTGCATCTATAATTCACATATTCATGACCATAAAGGACAACATTCGTATTCCCCATGTATATGAAGGTTTTTTTTTCTCCAGCCTAATGATGAGATCCAAGCTGCTAACGCATTACCTCGGTCAGACACGAGTTGAATTTAATCCTAATTATGGACTACGAATAGCACACCCTGCTACGATTCATGATTTTGTACAATAATGTTCAGGCTCCTGAATACATTCAGCTTGATTTTCCATCAAGAAAATCTGTATAAATTATCTATGCTTTCCAAGCACGTGCCTTGTTTGCTATGGCTGCTAAATTCCTAGCTGTCAGTTAATACACGACCACTGAAGTCCTCTTTCGCGTAACCAGCAGATTATTCCAAAATTTTCCCTTATACTCCAGAAGAACCTTCAAGGAGAAGGACGGTAACATGAGATTATGTGTTGACCACCGTCAATGTAAACAAATCACCATTCATAACCGTTATTCTCTTCCATGTATTGAAAACATGTCCAATCGACTTGAGGGTGTCAAACACTTTTCCAAGATCAGATTCATAATCACGCTGCCAACAGTGGTAAGAGGAAGAGCAGGACATTTCCATGATTGCTATTCATGCACGATTTGGTCATGCTAGATTCATGATTTTGTATTAGTCTCATAAATGCTCTAGCAGCATTATGGACTTAATAAAATGAGTTTCCATGAACTCATAATAAATTCATCAGTGTTTTCATCGAGGACAACCGGATTTTCCTCTAAGTCTAGAGAAGAGCAGTAGGACCATATTTGCACTATGTTGCAAATTCTACGACAGGAAAAATTTCACCCTGGAAATTTTACAATATCAATTCTGTTTGATTACAGTGACACGCTGAATCATATGGATTCGCTCAGCTTATGCGTCAAAGTGAGAACCCTACACTACGTTAGGTGTTCCAAGAAAATCCTACGCTAAGAAAAGTCTAATCTCGGAGACTCAGAGTTTCGCAAACTTCTATGTATCAAGTTTCTATGAAGTAGGATACAGTTACGTTCATATCTATGTACCTGACATACCAACAGGCTAAGATAGAACACCAACTGACTAGGATGTTTTCCATCATCAGAATTGTGAACAGAAATGGGACAAGATCCCCACGGATTTTGGTTACCAGATTAACGCAAACTCAGAAGAAACAAGATGCTATCTGGGTTATTACCAACAGTTTGATCAAGTCTGCAGAATCCTTACATTCGTACGGATTTCAGAACCAACAGATTGATCGGACACATTCCAGCCAAGGCTCATCCGATCACTTGTGAATCCCTCAGCTATCGGGCCAGAAAAAGGTTCGCATTTGTGCTCCTTGTTCTAATTCCACGAATTGCTTTCACACTCACGTTCATGACCTATTCACGTTCATGATCGTATTTTGGCTTAAGATTTTACATTCATTTTCATTATGGGAAGTTTTGCAAAAACTTGAGAGACCAGCCTCAAGTTTAGTAGAACTCTATATCCTCAGATAGATGTTTCACGTCACATTCCACGCCTCTCCTTATAGCATTTGGTGATACCGCCGCCGTATTCCATGTTAACGATATGTTTCACATGTCAGGTTCATTCCACGTTTTTCATATCACGTTCACGATATGTTACATGTATCATTGATCACGATATGTTTGCTCATACTACACTCATCATATCTCCACGTATCACGTTCAAAATTTTTCACGTATCACGTTCAAAACATTTTCACGTACTACGTTTCAATATGTCTCGCGCATCGTTGCTAATTATCAGTTAAGTTAGATTGTTTGCACCATAACATTTCAATTACCCTTGCACGTTAATTCTTATTCACTCGATCAAATTCAGGGGATCTATCTTACGTTGATAACCATGAACTTTTAAGGATGTTCAAGTCAAGGTCAGGAGGACCAAGATTTATCATTGTGCCAAGATCATATGAAGGAACCGTTCCAAGCGGGAAGCCACTTGGAAACGGACAAGTTTATCCGGATTTCTTATCCGTTTTTCTCTTATCAATTAGACATGTCCTTTTAGTCACGTCACGTTCCACGTCCTTTCAGTCACGTCACGTTCCATGTCCTTTTAAGCTATGTCACGTTTCACGTCACCTTCATTTCCTTTTATCTTGCATACCCTTCCAGTTTGATTCGGGTATGTTCCTCTTTCAGTTTACATCATCTATAATTCGGGGACGAATTACTCTTTTTAGGGGGGAAGAGTTGTAAAACCCGCATGTTTTACCATGAACAGTACATTAATAATCGTACGTACATGATTAAAACTTACCTTATATAGCATGTACACGTATTATGAATATTAATTGCAAGAAGTACGTACGTGTTATTACACGATAAGTATTAAATACGTGTTATTACACGATAATTATTAACAATAATAATTATAATCACGAACATAAAATCATGAACATGAAATCACGAACAGATAATTATGTACCTACGTAATTATTAGTACGACGAATGTCGTTACGTACAAGTAATTATAATAACATGAATAATTAATAATTACGTAACACGTAAACACGAACATTTAACACGATTATTATTATTACGTATATTTAATTTAACACGACAAGTAATTACATACGTAAAGATTACGTTTAGCACGTATAATGATAACTATGAAATTCACGACTTTATAAAACACGATTTCGCGTATCGTTTAACAATACGCGATTTATGTATTAATGTAAAGGGGTCGTTTAGACAAACAAGAAAGGAATTAGGACTTGGGCTCAAGGCCCAAATCTGTTGGTTTGGCCGTGTAAACAAAACAGACGGAGGGGGGGGGGGGTACATGATTTTTATGACAACATTAGCAATCTTACATGAAACCCTAAAACCAAATAACATGCCGCCACTTTTTCTTTTCTTTTTTTTTCTGCCGTGAGTCTTCATCATCAAGAACAAGGAAATCGTGGCTTTTGATCCAAGAAAGAAACAAGGATTGCATTTCTTTGATATCCTAAACCCTAACACTCAAAACAAGGTATACTTTAGTCATGTTTTAATTTATTTCTTTGCTAACGAATCACGAATCCATGGTATGATCTAAAACATGTTAAAAGGGAGTAAATATAAAGCGGGGGGGGGGGGGGGGGGGGGGGGGTTCGTTTTGGTTTCGTTGTGTTGGTTTGGCACACAAACCGAGAGTCAAGAGACTCTCAGTGGTAATATAAGTTCACCAGCCGCAACCCTAAAAGGGTGTTAGCTTGGTTTTATGCTAACGGTGGAGTCCAGCGAGCAAGCAGGGGAAACCACTGGCTGCGGCCAGTGGTATGTTTGTTCAGGCAGTGGGAACCGAGACCACCCACGTCTCGGTGGGAGTTTTAACAAGCAGGGGAAACTGGCTACTGCCGGTGGCATTAACCTAACTGCCAGGGGAAACTGGCAGTTTAGGGGGTGTTTGGTTTTGGGTTTATAATCAGTTAAGGGTGCGTTTGGTTGGCAGTTTAATAAACAAGTTAAGGGGCTGTTTGGTTCGGCTTATATATAAACACAACACGAGTTTCACAGGTTATCACGGGTTCGGTTTACGACACGTTTTCATAAAATAATACATGGGTCCGGGTTATTATTTTTACAAGTTTAATTAGCTTTACATGTATATTAATTTACAAAGTGATTAAATTAATAAAATATGACTTATAATTTCAAGGTTATTTATTTACAAGTTTAATTAAATTAAGTTGACATGTTACTTAATTAATTTAATTACAACATGACTTAGGTTATTATTATTATTAATAATACATGGATTTTAACCTAAGTATTTATTATTTATATTAGACTATATAATTAATTAATTATTGAACATGCCTTATAATTAATTAATTTACATGACTTAGGTTATATTAATAATAAATATTAATACATGTTTTAACCTAAGTATTTGTACCTTTATTTAATTAAATCATGTTATATTCAATTAAATACTTTAACCTATAGTTTATTTAATTACATGAAATAATTAACAAACTATACTATTTTATGACATGACTTACAATATTAATCAGTAAACATTTAAGCTTATATTATTAGCTTAATAATCCATCTTATATCTAATTATGGAAACTTTCTATTTTTAGAAACTTATTTAATTAAGGCAGCTAATCTATTTATGGAAACTTTCTATTTGTAGAAACTAATCTATTTTAAGCAGTAAATCTATTTTTGGTAACTTTCTATTTTTGGAAACTTTCTATTTTAGGAAACCTGCTATTTTTAAAAAGTTACTTGTTATTACACCATAAGTATAATAACACATGAAATACAAGAACTACTTAAACATAATAGACAGAATACATGATAAACACAGTATAAAGCTTTAATCAGTAAAACATGACATGAACATATAAAACAAGCTAAGACATGATATAAACAAGTTACGTACTCAGTAATCAAATACTTATACACGTATGTATTTATGTAGCATTAGTGATACCGAAGTAGGACTCTCTTCCGTTCGTCTTCTTCGTTCAGTGGACACAAGGTACGGATTCTCCGTCCTTTCAGTATAGACATTCTTCCTTATTAGGATTTCCCGTATGCAGCCAACTGTTTTCCCCAGTATATGTTTTATATGTTTTTGAATTGCTTATGTTTAATTAGAATACCTAAAGCCATATACATGCATGACCAGTTTCACCTAGTTTTGGAGGTACCATAACCATAACACTGGAGGCAATAGTGTTATGACTTCACCACGGCGGAGTGATAGCTCGTGGCATCCCTTTCAGCTTTTGGCCATATTATTATTATCTGGTGGGGCGTATGGGTGCATCCTACTTTACATGTTATCAGCAGATTATTCAGTGTGAATGTGGTGTGTGCCTTGCATCCTTCACAAGGAGCTGATCCCTCCTACCCAAAGCCAGTATATTAAATTAGAGGCAACCCCTCTAATTTACATGTCGAAGTCACCCCTCCAAGTATTCATGCACGTTGATATTTCATGACCTATATTGGATAATGGTTAACATGTTACACAGTTTTCATAAGATAAACATAAGGATTTTCAAACTATAAAACCAGTTTTATGAACATGTTCCAAGTTTTCCAGGACATATACATTACCGCTGCTATTAAGTCTTTATTATGTTTCAGTCATTCATACTATGTCTATATTCGTGCACTGAGCGTTTTGCTCAGCCGTTACTTTCCTTTCCATGTCCCAAAATGGCAGGTACCCAAGGACAGACTCGAGCATTTGGAGGACGTGCATAGGATGGAAGCTTCTATAGACTTCTTTTCCTTTTGCCTTAATAGATTTATGCTTGTGTAGTCTTTGTTCATTTCATTTACTTTACTTATGTTTTGGGCTTATGTGTAATACCCGTGAATGTTTCGTATGATGCTAAGTTATTGTCTCAAGAGTTGTTCAGTATTAGCATCTCTCTTAAGTTGTGACTCACTTGTGGATGTGATATCCCGAGCCCAACGTCGTTTATTTAATCCTATTTTATGAATATTTTTGAAATTTTTAATTTCGTTTGCTATATATTTGACGGTTTAAGTTGAAACCAACATTTACGGTCGTAAATTTAACATTTGACGGTTTAAGAAGAACCGATGACGACTACGATACCGACGGATGCCCAAAATTTATCTTTTATTATCGATTGATCGATATTTGAGTTTTTCGAGAGTTTTATTTTATTACGTTTTAAGTCGAGTCGGAACCATATGTATATTCGTTTTGTGTGCGTTTGAACCATTTAAAAGTATTTTGAGGTAACCGGGACGAAACCCGACTCCCGTAAATTTTTAAAACCGACTACTAGCCATAATCCCGCTCTTTATATAGTTTTTTTCTAAAAAGGCCAAAATATAGCTAAGTTGTCAAATTTGGTCCCTCTATTTTTACAAAAGGGAACTTAGACACACACACAAATCATTTTCACCTCAAATTTTTCAGACATCTCTCCCTTTTCTCTCCTACCCTACGGCCACGCATCACCACCCTAGAACCACCATCAAAAATTATTTTCTTGCAAATCTAATCAATGTCCCATGTTTCTAACATCATTGTAAGTAAATCCCACAACAAAAATCAAACATGCAACAACATTTTTTTAGATCTAATTTTCGAAATATTTTGATAAAAACTATGTTTTGATCTAATTAAACTAGTGGGTTTGTGTTTAATTGTGTTTAGGATTAACCACTTTAATTATTCAAGCTTGGAATTTATATCCTTGGTGTTCTACAGCCACAAAACCCACGAATTTGTGGGGGATTTGGGTGTTCTTGGTGGTTTTGATCCATTTAATCAATGTAAGGTTCCATTGTTATTGTTAATATTATTTTAATTGTTTTCATTTGAGTGCATGCATTTGTTTATAATTTTTGGTAAATTCATATTGATTATACATGTGATTAGGAGTTTGGGGATTGTTATGGATTATAAATATAGGTTATTTGATGTATTGGTGAAGTGGGAAATGGGTCAAAACAAGTGTTGGAATGATTTTGAAGAAGGAAATTTTAGGCAGATTGTTTAGGCATATTTTTCGTGGGATTAACTTTGTAAACAGGTCATAAACATAGGATTTAGTTGTAGAGCTTTGTCTTAGCGTCGTTTTGATATAAGGTAGAGCTTATGACTCCAAACGAGTCAAAAGTTATGCTATTTTGAAAATACGTGTACTAGGAGATGAGAACCAACACAATCCGAATTTGTGTTTGGTTTTGGGTCAAATCCCGGGGACCATAGATAGAGTTTAGTAAATGATTGAAAGTTTGATTTTGGTTTCAAACCTGCATTTGTGAGTCTATCTTTAGACTTAGGTGTTGTATTGGTCAATGGTGTATTTTAAATGGGTCAAACAAGTCCAACATAGTCAAATTGCAAAATCAGTCCAAAAATGCGTACGTCTAGTAATGTGTTATGAAACGAGTCATAGAAGTGAAAAAATTTTATGGGATTAAATATGGATTTTATACAGGTCATGAGGTATTTGTGTGAATTTTCTTGTAATTTATAAAAATTCTTAAGTCTTAGTAAACAGCCCGTACTTTTGGGAAGTACCGGCAAATTTATAAGATGGAAATCAACTTTAATTACGTGGATAAATGGTATAAGTCTAGTAACAACTACTTGTTGGATTTTGGCGTGAAATTTCATAAACATAAAGTGTGTTTGCATATGTGTGTGTTTAGTACAATAATGTACACGGAGTGTTGATTTGGTTTTCGTACCTTGATTTTAGGTCAAGTGTTAGATTTTCCCGGGCATCCACGTCGTCGGTGACATTTCTCGTTACGTCTTCGCTAGAACCACTACTACTACGCCAGGTGAGTCTATAGCCTCGCTCTTTACCTATTTCAAACGTTTTTACCCGCGAGGGGGATGCATGCTATTTAAATGAAAAGAACATAAGTCATGAATGATTGTTGGACCCAAATGTTGCCTTGAATTGTGTTGAGTACCTAGTTATAAAAGTCCCTAAATTCGTGAACTATTGACTATTTTCTTGCCCTTGTTTGGGTTGGAGATAGCCGCTTATACAATTGATAGTACTATGGGCATGACGACCCTATCCGAGACGAGAGCTAGTACGTTGAGTACCCTCTGCGGACGGATAACTTGTGATAAGAAATAAGGTATAATTACAACTGATGCTTTTAGAAGGGGCACTGGTTTCACTTAAATCATGCCGGTAAATGTACGCGGGTGATTGAGTTAACGGATTAGTGTCACGAGCTTAAACACAATTTTAGCTATTGCTAAAGATAATATCCTTGAATAATAGATTGTGAGTACGGCAATGCTATTGAATGGTCATGATTGGTTTTAATACTTATGTTCAACTTATGATTTGATAAACCTATAGATTCGCTCAACCTTTGTGTTGACGGTTTTAAGCATGTGTTTCAGGTAACCAAGATTGATAGCAGCGGAGCATGCGAGGATGGAAGTTGTTGTGGCTTGGCGGTCTACTTTGTTTTCCTCCCTTTTTGCACTTAAATATTTTATATTGTGTCATGTAAACGAAAATGTACTTTTGGGTTGAGATTCAATGGGGACCAAAACGTGACTCTGTTTTGTATTATCTTTGGGGTTTGGAAAACAATAGATTTTTTTGTTTTAAACAATCTTTAATTTATGTTTAAATTTCTATGTCTCTTTGAGTCGTTTGAAATAGCTTATGTGTGATGATAACTGCCTAACACCCAAACGTTGTAATTCTGCTGCGCATAGCATTTGTTGGGGGTGTTATAGATTAGTAATCAGAGCCATGAGTTATAGAGAACTTGGTCATTTTGAAAAATCCTTAACTATAACTTTTGGTGTCGTAAGAAATTGTCCAAGCACACAACTATCCTGCATGGCTCCGGTAAGATTTCTTTAGCATTGCTTTATATTTTAGATGTATCCCTCAAAATTGATATGAATTCCCTAGCATTGAGTAAGTAAATACTATGATATATATTGAGATATATAGTTGTGTACGTCGAGTACTTAATATCGTAATTTTGCGAACATTTATACGACTATCATATATGTTGCATGTAATTGGCATACGGGCTACATTGCATTACATGGCAACACTGCGTTGTGATCCTATGTATGTAGGAATGATTGTATGTATAGGTATATATATACTATGGTATTTGGAGGCATTGCACGCGAAGCAATAGTCCTCGTGTGATTATCGTACATTTAAAATGCGGTTTTGTTGAGAATTCGGCCTTATCGCTAATTATCAATCTTGATAATTAATTTATTGTTCGAATAACCGAGTGTGAACCTCGTTTGATATTCTAGATACGTAAATAATTCTTCGTAACATATTGTATATTGACTAGATCGATCTCGATTGTCGTTATCGCACCATTATGTGTCATTTTTGGGACATCTTCTTTTTGGAACGTAATTTACCTATATATATATATATATATATATATATATATATATATATATATATATATATATATATATATATATATATATATATATATATATATATATATATATATATCTCTACTACATTATAAAGCAAAAACCAAAATGGTTGAAAATTACTATTTTTGGAAATGTTGAAACATAGAATGGTTGAAAATACCCAAAATACATAAGACCCACAGGCCAAAACCCATTTATAAAATAACTGTTTTTACATTTCTCCTCTAAACCCTAAAATAAAATACCCTAGCCTCCATCTCTCTCTCTAAAAGTCACAGCCGCCACAAAATCTGCCATCCCTTCTCATGTGATTCAAGCAACACACCCATTTCTATCGTCAGCTTCTTCATTGCCGCGGGTGATATGATTAATTAGAGATTTGATGTTGCTTTGTGGGTGATCTATTTATTAGGTGGTTGTTTTCTTCGTTGCCGCCGTTCATGGGTTCCTGATGATTGCTTCAGTGCTAATCGTTTTGCCCTCTTTGTGATGGGTTTCTTTAATTGTTCAGATCTGAAGCCTTTATTGCCCCGACCACTTCGTTCTCGCCGTATGTGGTGGGTGACGTCGTTGGTGGGCAGGTGATGTTGGTGCAGATATAGATGGAGATAAGCTAGAGAAACCTACTGTGTCTCTATCTGAGGTAAGTGAATAGAATTAACGATCTTGTGTTGTTAGAAAAGTACACGCATAAAGGCCGTATTTGATATGTGTTCCTGTAGTGATTTTGTGATATTGATCATTGGTGACCAGAATCCCAGTTTATCGTATCTATTTGAAAGAGCTGTAGGAGATAGTGTTTGGATTATTTTTGGTGTTTCGACTGTTCAGATAAAATGATCATATAACGTGTACCAATGTATGTGTTTTTTATCATGAAAATATTAGTACATTCAATGTTTTCAAAGGCTTAAGGCGCAAAGTGGTATTGGAGCCTTGTGTCGAGGTGTGAGCCTCATGAATATGAGGTGCATTGAATAACTGAAAATCTAATTTCATGTGAAACTCTATATAGCACACAGAATACAGGTAGCATTAAATAGTGAAGACGTCCTCTGGGAAAGAGTTTACGTTTCATGTTGATAGGAATCGGGATGTTGGGTATGTGAAAAAACAGCTTGCCAAGAAAAAGAGTGGGTTGATTGGTGACGATGAGCAAGATGTGTTGTGTGAGGGTGAAGAGCTAGAAGACGAGAGATTGATTAACGACATAGAGAAACATAATAACGATGGTGTGATTCATTTGTTTGTTAGGAAGTCGGCGAAGATTAGAGTTACGCCTATGGAAAAGAATTTTGAGTTGGATATTGTTGCACCACAGGTGAATGCGAAAACGAAATATGATGGTTCTGATTTAAAACTTACCAAATATGTTGATGGTATTGTTCCTAGAGATCCTTTGAATCAAGAGCTGTGGTTGGAACCCGTGATTGGTAACCCAAAGGCTGAACTCCCGTCTGTGGTTTATGACATGATTAACGCTTCGTATGAAGGGCTGGAAAATGGGAATTACCCGAAAAGGTCGTCTGAGGGAACAGGTGGAGCGTACTTTATGACGGATGCATCTGGGAAGTACGTATCTGTTTTTAAGCCGATCGATGAGGAGCCAATGGCGGTGAATAATCCAAGAGGATTACCTTTGTCGGTTAATGGTGAAGGGCTGAAAAAAGGTACTACAGTTGGCGAGGGTGCATTGAGGGAGGTTGCTGCTTATATTTTGGACCATCCAAAAAGTGGGCGTCGATCTTTTACTGGAGAATCCAAAGGATTTACGGGTGTTCCTCCTACGCTTCTAGCCAGCTGTCTGCACAAAGGGTTCAATCATCCAGAGGGCGTAAAGGAAAAGATCGGGTCTTTGCAGATGTTCATGGAGAATTCTGGAAGTTGTGAGGATATGGGTCCGAATGCTTTTCCCATAGAGGAGGTACACAAGATCTCTGTGTTGGATATCAGGATGGCTAATGCTGATAGGCATGCTGGGAACATATTGGTGAGCAAAGGAGAAGATGGCCGGTTTATCCTGATTCCTATTGATCATGGTTACTGCCTTCCTCACAGTGTAAGTCTCTTCGAATTGCTTTTGTTTTGATCATTATATAAATACAAATAGTGAACGACTATCTGAATATGAATAACTCACAAAGGCGTTAATTAGTTGCATTTCTTGGACTGTGTCTGGCTTAGTTGTGTAGCTGGGACATCAGAAGTAATTAGTTTGAAGTTGAGCTCCACAAACCAGATAATATTAAGATCCAAATAACATAGCTCAATGCTGTTGTGAATAACCTTAGATATTACAAAGTCACAAACTATCACACACATAATATAGAAATTTTAAGATCATTGCAATAGGGCTACATGGCCTACATCTACTAGAGCGAGTAGCGACATAGGGTTCTTGCTACTTGGAGAAAACATTATAAGATACTTATTTCTTTCCTATAAAAATGTGTTTCATTGTTCGCTGGGTCTTTTTAACAATGCAATTTTTTCCCTTTTTGGTATGTTCTAAATCATGATTTGATTTTGTTTGTTAGTATATTGGAATTATCAATTTTGATTTGATCCAAAAAAATACCAAATATTTTGTCTTTATCAGGATTCATTTAAGATATTTGATTAGTAGTCGAACATTTCTTATTGGCCTATGTGTTGATCTCATGGGATGTAGTGAGTAGATGCGATCAAGCGTTATCTTTTTACTAACACCAGTCCTGGGTTTGAGTTCCCTCTTTCAATCTATTCCCCTCGTCTTCTTAAAAGAAGGACGCAGTTAGATGTATGCAACCTATAAAGTGGATAGAGTATTTGCAGGTTTTAATGCCGATAATCATATATGAAGTGAATAGAGACTCCAAATTTTAGTTGATGCATATCTCAGTAACAAAAGACTTCCTATTAATTACTATGAGTCTTCAGTAATACATCTGCATCACCAGACCGTAAATGAATTTGGTTTTGACAAGAAAGCTATAATCTTGAATGCCCTATATGAAGTGAATAGAGATATCTCAGTAACAAAAGACTTTCGATTAATTACTATGAGTCTTCAGTAATACATCTGCATCACCAGACCCTAAATGAATTTGGTTTTGACAAGAAAGCTATAATCTTAAATGCCCTATAGGCTCTGAAGTGAATCACTTCTGGAATAAAAACATCTATCAACATATTCTAGCGCTTACTGATAAAAAGGAACCGATCTTCTTTTGCGTTGGTACAGTTTGAAGACTGCACATTTGAATGGCTTTACTGGCCTCAAGCTCATGAACCATTCAGTGATGAAACCATCAACTACATAAACTCTTTAGATGCTGAAGAAGACATTGCGCTACTTAACTTTTATGGCTGGTATTTACCTTTGGAATCTGCTCGTACTCTCCGAATATCCACCATGCTCCTTAAGAAAGGTGTTGAGAAAGGACTCACACCTTTGGCCATTGGAAACATCATGTGTAGGGAAAACCTGAATAAGCAATCTGTGATCGAGGAGATTGTTGAAGAAGCGGATGATTGTGTTCTTCCTGGTTCAAGTGAAGCTGCATTCATGGAGACTGTTTCTGAGATCATGGATCGTCGTCTGGATTCTAACGCTCGACTCTAACAGGTCTATTGATCATAATAAGTATATATATGGTTGTGTGTTATTGTGTAGCACTCTATGCATGTGGTATGGTACATTTGCATGTATGTGGGTGGATGTGTTCCTAATCCTTCTGAACAGCTGGTGATCCGTTGTGTTTAAGTTATTAGTTTCTCAAGTCCAATTCATTATGTTTCAGCTGTCAAACATCTTCATTATATCAGCGTTAGTTGTATGGTACAAGAACTGAAGATCTGGTATTAGACATGCAATGATGTGAAATTAATTGTACAGAAAAAAAAAGTTTGTTATATAGATCACCTTAATTCCTAATCTTTTTTGAGCTGCACGACCTCATGACTGGCACTTAGTTGTGATCAATGTTTTAAAACCCGGTTTTTTAGTTGACCCGGTATAGTGACCGGTTTACGGGTCAACCGGTTGAACCGTCGGGTCAACCCAGTTCTATATATATGTATATTTTTTAATATTTAATATGTAGTAGTGAATTATCTTATAACTTATCTTTCGTTTAATTAAACGGATGAAAAATATGTATTTCTCATAGTTTTTAGTTATATATTTATGATATTATAATACAAGTATATAAAAATAATTAATTTATGGTTATAATTTGTAATCTATACTACACTATACTACATTATTAATTTAGCTCCATTATTTATGTAGGATCCGTGCGAATGCCTGCTGCTCTTTGTGATATTATTGGTTTAAAACTATCCTTTGGCTGCATACCGCACTCTACGTTAGTGAACTGAAAGGCAAGATAGAATTAAAAAAGGTAAAACCTTTATAAACACCATCAACTATATTTTTCATGTTGTAACGACTCATAACAATTTCATTTTGATTTGGATCGACTCTTTTCGAGGTTAGAAATTGGAAATTGCTGAAGTGGCTACAAAAGGGAGAGTACTACTCAAGGGGTGTAATCTGCAAATTGTTCACACGCCGTGTGAATACTAAGGCGAGCTTGGTAAGTTCTTTTAGTTTATTTTATAATAATGATAATCATTTTTATCATCCTCTTTAAGCATAGATGAAAGCGAAATGCACTTTCTTGATGGCAGTTTACAGAGGCAGGCGTAGACATCCGTCAACACCTTTGAGACCCCTAAGCAACACACCCGTGCAGGTAGATGAGGTTGGCTCTCCTTTTTTTCTTTCTTAACGGAAAACATCAACCAGTGAGAATGATTAAGCTTACTTTTTTGAAAAGCAAAAGTTTTAGCGAAACTCCTTACTTGCTTAGGGGCGAGCGGATAAGCTATTCCAAACACCCAATCAAAAAGTACGCTTTGTCTTAGATGACCCAAATGATCACCTTTTTTTCAAATAATTTGTTATAAACAAACTCTCCACCTCCGAAAAAAATCCCGAATAACATACAAGTAAATCTGGATATTGTTTTGATTAGCAATGATCTGCACTTCTTCAGACAGGGTGTTTGGAATTGTGCGTTGAAAGGGATTATCTAATCAATGTGTTTAGGAATTAAAGATGGTTAATTTTGAGTGTTATATATCGACAATGTCATTATGATTAATGACAAATGTATATAATATCTCGATGTACACTCGAAAACACAACCATCTATGTAAACAAGATTGAAACTGAATTATTGAGTTCTTAAATTGATCAAAATGTTTGTTTTGGACACACTTAGGAGGATAACGACAGAGACAATATTATATCTTCATTTTGTGCACAAACTAATTATTATTCTATGTATAAACCTTTGCACTGTTACATATTTTGTGTCTAGATGAGTTGGAGTTGCATTATTCTAAACATAAGTATATGATTGCTTGGATTTTATATAATAATCATTCCAATACCTAAAAAACAAGAGGTTTTTGTATGTGTTTAGTATATACATATTCATTATTTAATAGGCATATACAAGCCTATGCATATGAACAACTAGAATATCAGCAACAATTGCTCAATTATCAATGAAACACACAAAGCATTTTGTTTGCTTTAGATCCATTTCTAGCTAGACGCGCGTAGATACATTGTTACCCGGATATTGTTACAAAATACTATTAGAAGTATCATTGTGTCAGATAAATTTTATTAGTTTTTATTGTGAAGTTAGTTTCTTTATACTGATTAGAGATTAGGTAGACTTGACTTGAGATGAACACATATGGCTAGGCTGTTTCGACCCATAAAAAATGACCCATTTTGATTCCAACATATCTGTACTATTTATTCGTTTCTTATTGTATTATTAGCATCGACTCTTATATTGTGGTTTTGTCCAGGTGTCAACATTTGTAATTTGCTTCAGGTGTCGTCATTTCTCGGACAAGCTAATGAAGTGGTGGAAGTGCGCATTGTATGTTATATCCTTTTTCGATGAAACATGTTGTGGTTGTGCAGAGATATCCCTGTCACTATTACTTTGATTATCATTCCAGCTTTGTTTTCAGGGATCTTGAAGAAGCACCAGAAATGGGTCCTGAAACATGTCGCGGATCGTACGTTATGTGTACATAACCCTTATGTTTTAAGTTGACACAGTTTGTTTAAGCGTATGTTTATGTTCAGATCATTCATTTGTAGTTTTTTTTTAAAGATGGATTTATGATATATACCCGTATGTCGATTAGGAAAGAGATCTAATAGCTTCTCTATAAGTTATATTATGTTGCTACAGGTTACCAAAGAAGAACACAAATAAGAGTTTGATTTTATAATCGCAAAAAAACAGGTACCTGGGTCGGAATTACTCGTATTGTCTGGAAAATAGGTTTCTAAAGGTTAATATTTTGGCTAGAACACAACAAAATATACAATTATATAATTTGAGGCTTTTTTTTTCTTCTACGGTTTTGGAGTTTTTATTTTTCCAAATTAAAGAGTTTTAAACATGTTATAGACTACGAGTCGTTTGAGGCTACATGTGCAACATTTGAACGTCAAAAAACACTTGCCATAAAATCACGTATCGTTAATTATCCGTCGCTAAGAATTTCCGCCGCTATGCGCGGGTACTCGCCTAGTATATATATATATATATATATATATATATATATATATATATATATATATATATATATATATATATATATATATATATATATATATATATATATATATATATATATATATATATATATATATATATATATATATATATATATATATATATATATATATATATATATATATATATATATATATATATATATATATATATATATATATATATATATATATATATATATATATATTATTTTATTTCCTTTATCCCTTATGGGTTTGATATATTAGTTCGTGTAACTATAACATAGCCAAAGTATAATCAATGATGCGTACATTTTAACGGCGATTACGTGTGTATATTATGAAACGTGGTTGAGGCGCGTCGTTGTTTAATCGTTGTTTACCATTTTACTTGAGTTTATTTATACATTTTAAGGATAGACTAGCGTTGTGATCAATCGCGATAACTTGAAATTTGGTTGGTTTGTGTTAATTTTGTGGTGTATGATTTCGAGACTCATCCGAGGCCGATAACAACACTTAGTTGACATACGTATTCTCATTCCGTTTATTGCATTCGTCTTGTTGTCTTATTATTTTAAATTTGATAGTATATATGACGAGGTCCGGCATTTGTGTGAGTTACGTAAGCATTAAATTTTGTTGATTGAATGATTTAAACATAAAGTGTTTTACATATTAAATAAATGGCGAATGAAACTTTTGGATAAAAATGACCTATGGTGTGTCTTATAACAAGTAGAATTTTTATAGAGAATAAATGGATAAAGTGAAATCATTTTTCTTTTAACTTTGGTTGGTAGATCATAATAAGTAATTATTATTACTCGTAAAACCCTTGTTTTCATATATTAATAATTTGATACTAAAAGCTTGTGATGGAACTGTCAAAATTTGTTTAATTTAATTTCAGAAAGGAGTTATAATAAAATTTACGATATGACTATCGAGTATATGTAGCTGTGGGCTTGATATAAGTTAATTTTCAGGTCAATATAGCAAACTTTTGGCATAATTTGTAATATAGAACACGAGTAGAAAAATTGGTCATGCGTTTTGGAACTAGAGACTTTGAAAAATTGGTTTTATTTTAAACATAAGGTCATGTTATATGCATTGGTATAAACTAGAACTTGTCACTTGTTGTAGTGAACAAACTGGGATAAAAATCAAAAGATACACTTTAAGTGAGAAATTCTAACGCTTGGAAACAAATTATTAAAAGTTGATGGAACGCTATTTTTATTCTGCTACGAGATGTGTTAATGCTAAATATCACTTGATAATTGGCTAAAGATTTAAAATTCGATTTTTCTACATTCAGAATAATTGAAATAAGCACTTTGATTATTTATTATATTATTATTATTATTGAGAATTAAGTCTCTACTAAAATCAGTAATTATCCGAGATAATATTACGTGGAACCTCTTTAGCATTTGAGTCGGATTGCGCGAATATGATTTGACAAATCAGTTTTAAGGAAAACATATGTATAATAAAAGTCAAGGTTGATTTTTAAGAGTTAATTGGACTAGTTTGAGTCGTGCTGGATACGTGTATATATGTGATAAGGTAAGCCATAATAATAATAACGTAAAACTTTGAAAATTCTTACTATGTACGTTTTTGGTACTTAAGCTATGGATATTAATGAGATTTTAATACAAATATTGATATTTTCAAACCAAATGATTTTATCGATTATGATGACCGAGTCACCGCATCTACTAATGTTAATAATTTCCTAGAGATTGAAATTTTCCAGAAATAAAAACTTTGTAAAGATTGAAACATGAAAGGTATGAATTCTTTAATGGTGTAACACAAATTAAAAATGTGCAAATGATCGTTTTACAATGTACAAGGTAACAGTAATTAGAAAATGCAAATGGATTACCGAACAAACGCATACTTGTATTATTTTCTTAAGACGTAATATTTTGAGTCACGATGGTTCGATCGTACGGCATCACTTCTTTGATTTTGCGAGTCTATATCTAAATTTGGATTGTAGTGTGAATTGTTTATTTTAATATTGTCTATGGTATGGAACCATTATTATTATATTTATTTTTAGATTGCTACTTCTCTAGTACTTGAAAATGAGAGTATGTCACCCGGTGTATTTTTGTCCTCTTCATGGACGTTGGGACTTTTCTTCTTTCGGTTAATGGAACCTAAAATTCTGTATTTACTTGAATGATGCTATAAATCTTCATTAAATTAGTTATTTATTTATATTGAACAAAAGCGAGGAGGCGAAGCCGCTTTACCAAATTGTATAGGTGAAAGAACTCGATCTTCCTGGTGAAATTGTTTCTATTTGACCAAGTGATTATTCTCCTCTCCCCGCATACCCTTGGTGGAATGTGTGTGCAACTCGAGACGATGGGAATTATGATTGTTGTTCTATTTTTGACGCTTGTGATGATATTCAATATTTACTTCATGTATTCGTAGATTGCTGTTGATTATGTTGGGAATAAATTAAGGCCAGATCACTTGAGCGCTGACAAGAGTAATACAAGCGTTGACAAGAACAAAACAAGCGCTGACAGCTCAAGCATTGACAAGATAAAGTCAAGCGTTGACACATTGAAGACAAGCATTGATGGAAAGATATACTCTACGCGTTTATTGTATTCTAGAATAGTTCTAGTAAAGATAGGAACAACAATGTATTTTCTATATTTATCTTTACCTAGAATAGCTGATACGTAGATTATTGTACAAGGCTTCTCATGTCTATAAAAGAAGACCTTTAGGTTAATGTTTGATATAAGTTTTCATTCGTAAACTACTTTCATTGTAAGCAAGTTTGATATTGATAATCAAAGTGAAAGTTTGTTTATATCATTGTGTGTTCTTGTTTAAGTGTTAAATTCCGCATAACACTTAAATTCATAAGTATATACAAAGGTTTCTCTAAGTGTATTACTTGATCTAATCTCGTATACATAAAGCTAAATCGATCTAAGTTTGGGTTCAACAAGTGGTATTAGAGCTTGTTGAGAAACTTTTGATCTTAAAGAACACAAGAACCCTAGAAATCACCAAAACCCTAATTTTCTCAAAAACCCTAACAACATCATGTCAACTCCAGAAATCACCAACTCTTCCTCCTCACCTTTACCAAACATCAAGATTCCTATGTTTGATGCAACCAACTTTGATCAGTGGAAATTTAACTTTGAGCAATATCTAGGGATCTATGACTACACACTCTGGGAGATTATTGAATATGGAAACACATTCAATAAGGCTCAAAAGATTGCTAATGCTCTTGTTGCAAGAACAGCTGTTGCTGGATGTTCAGAAGCTAACAAGAAGGAAAAACCTGATGATGGTAGAGCTGTGTCTGCTAAAGACATAGCAAAGAGAAGGGTTGACATGAAAACCCTAAATATTCTGAAGCTCTCTTTGGGACAAGAGAATCAGCATAAATACAGAGGTTATGAATCTGCTAAATACCTTTGGGAAGCTCTTGAAGTTGCACATGGTGGCAATGCAGACACTAAGGAAGAAAAGAAAAAGCAACTCATGCATGATTATGCTGTCTTCAAAGCTCAACCCAATGAGAAACTAAGTAGTGTGAGAAGCAGATTGCTTGACAATACAAGCAAGTTATCCTTCATGGGGACACAAGTTGGTGATGTTGACATTAATGCTACCTTTCTTAAAAGTCTTGGTGAGGCATGGAAGATGACATCTACAACAATACTTACAAGAGCTCCTCGTTTGATGACATCTACAACAAACTAAGGCTGTTGGAAGATGAAACTCTTTTAGAGCATGGAAGCAAGTCTACCACCAGCAACATGGCCTTCTTCTCTCATAGTGAAGGCCAATTCAATCAGAAGGACTCTTACATGCATCTAGTTACTGGATCATCATATGTCAGCGCTGGAACAAGTCCTGTCAACGTCTCCTATTCAGACGCTGACACATTCAAAAGTGACTCCCCAAGAGTTAAACCTGCTGGTTTGGATTTGGATACTGTTTGTGCTTACATTGCTTCTTTGCCCAATGGTACAGTGATTACATATGAGGACCTTGAGCAGATAAGTGATGAGCACTTGGAAGAGATGGACATTAAGTAGAACATGGCTCTTGCTAGTATAAGAGCAAATAGGTGGAACAGAAGGTTTAAGAAGAAAATGACCTTCAATGCTAAAGACACAGCTGGATTTGACGAATCCAAAGTTGAATGCTACAACTGCCATCGTATGGGGCACTTCATGAGGGAATGTAGATCTCCCAGAAGATCGGATGCTGGTAAACCCTCAAGTCAGGTTGTTAAAGCTCAGGATTCCAAGGCCATGGTTGCAGTTCAAGGAATTGATGGTATGGGATGGGATTGGAGCTATCTGGCTAAGAATGTTGAAGAGGACAAAGCTTTGGTTGCTGATATTGAAGAAGAAGAGCATGTTGAATATGCTCTCATGGTACACTCCTCCTCTTCATCTGATAATGAGGTATATAATGACGCTTTTTGTAGCAAAGGCTGTAGGTTAAATACTGAAAGACTTAACAAAGAGGTGTTAAGATTATTAGATGATATGAGCACTGAAAGATGTAAACTGTCTAATTACCAACTAGCTCTTACTGAAACTAAGAAAACCGTTTCTGAATATAAGAAAATGGAATTTGACTTAAAAGATAAAATCAATATCTTAAAACATGAGTTAGATGCTAGTATGTATATTAGAAATATCATGGAAAGGGTTAATGGTGAGATACAGGCTAATTTAGATGAGGCTATTAAGAATAAAGATAATGTTGGCCTTAAAATTCAAAGATTTGATAGAGCCACTCAAACCCTAGGAGACGGTGTGGCTAAACAAAGGGATCCTAATGACATGACTGGGATTGGGATGAATGATTACTCTTTGGTTCCACCACCAGCTGGTGACTTCTATGGTGTCCAACAAAAGGACCTATCTTGGACTGGTTTGCCAGAGCTCCAAGAGGAGGAATTCATCCTCCACCAAGAGTTGTCACTCCAGTTGAAGAGTATCAACAAAAACTGACTAACCTGAATGAGTGGAAGAAGGCTAACCCTACTTTATTTGTCAAGGGTGGCTTACTACGTGAAAGTCCCAATGAGTCCACACCCATTAAGGTTACTAACCCAATCACTGATAAAGCTGTTGACCTAGGCTCAAACACTGTTAGAAGACCTACCATTAAATATGCAGAGATGTATAGGAATACTAGGTCTCCCAAGAGCCAAGTTAGCAATCATGGAACAGGCTTCTTCTCTTCTAGACCTAAGGTTGTGTCTAGAAAAGCTTGTTACACTTGTGGTAGCTTTTCACACTTGGCATACAAGTGTGTCAACGCTCCCAAAGTCAGCGCTGACAGGAACAAAGTCAACGTTGTTAGAAAGTCAAACGTTGTCAGACCCAAACCTTGTGTGCAGCAAAGTCCACAAGTTATTAGACCTGCCCCATTCTTTACTAGAGGGTCTAACACTCATGGACAAAGACCATTTCAAAAGACAAACACCTGGTCAAATAGGCAATGGGTTTCTGTAGCAAACCCTAGGTTCAACGCTGACAAGGGTAATTTCAGCGTTGACAGGACAAATTCTAACGCTGACAGAAACGTGATCAGACCTAAATATTTGCAACCACAAGGTAAGGGGTCTAAAGCTTCTTCAAGCTTAACATGGAGACCCAAGAAAGATCAAAACCCTAATGATAATGGGATTTCAATGACCTGCAACAGATTTAATTACATTTCAAAGGTCATTACAAAACCTATTGGGGTTAACTGGGTATTTCATCCTAAGAAGGATGAGAATGGGGTTGTTGTGAGAACTAAGTTTGTTCTTATTGAACAACCAGATGAATCCAAGTCTTTTAATATTGGGTTCCCAAAGAAAACTAATTTATTTTCTTTATGTGCAGGGCATTCAAAGACAGGTCAATGATTATGGATATTGGGATAGTGGATGCTCAAGGCACATGACAGGGAAGGAAGATTATCTCACTAACTTCACTCCCATTAAGGATGGTGACAAGGTTTACTTTGGAGGCGGATATGGCACTATCATAGGCAAAGGAACCCTTATCACCAAGAATTTGCGTTTTGAGAACGTCTTCCTGGTAAAAGAACTTGATTACAATCTGTTTAGTGTATCACAAGTTTGTGATAACAAAAATAAAGTTCTTTTTACTGATATTGAGTGTTTGGTGTTAAGCAAGGATTTTAAGATTCCTGATGAGAAATATATTGAGTATAGAACACCTAGGCATAAGGACATATATAATGTGAATTTGAATGGGATTAAAATGAATAATAATATGTCATGTTTTTATGCTAAGGCCTCAGTAGATGAGAGTAATTTGTGGCACAGGAGACTAGGGCACATAAATTTTAAAAATATAAATAGACTTGTGAGGCTTGGTTTAGTTGATGGTTTGCCTGAGAAGGCCTTCCACAATGACCACTCTTGTGTTGCATGTCTTAAAGGCAAGCAACACAAGGTCTCATTCAAGTCCAAACAGGTGCACACTAGTTCTAGACCTCTTCATATGCTACACATGGACCTCTTTGGTCCAACCAATATAGAAAGTTTGAATGGTAAGTCATATTGTTTTGTCATCACAGATGACTTTTCTAGGTTTACTTGGAAATTCTTTCTAGCTATGAAGAGTGACATAACTGATATTCTAATTGATTTTATCACTCAGATTGAGAAGAGGTCTGGCAATGAGGTTAAAATGCTTAGGAGTGATAATGGTGGAGAATTTAGGAATAAGAAGCTAGATGATTTCTGTGCCAGGAAAGGAATTACAAGGCAATTTAGTATTGCTAGAACCCCACAACAAAATGGGGTTGCTGAGAGGAAAAATAGAACCCTAATTGAAGCAGCCAGAACAAGGTTGGCTGATGCTCATTTTCCTATAGCCTTTTGGGCTGAGGCTGTTAATACAGCTTGTTATGTTCAAAATAGAGCATTGGTTAACAAAATTCAGAATAAAACACCTTATGAGTTACTTTGGGGAAGAAAACCTAATATTGGTTTTCTCAGACCTTTTGGTTGTCATGTAGTAGTGTTGGATACTAGTGATGCCTTAGGGAAATTTAGTGCAAAAGGTGATGAGGGTTACTTCATGGGGTATTCAGTGCAGAGCAAGGGTTATAGGGTTTATCTTAAAGAAGAAAAACGTATACTTGAAAGAGTACATGCTAGGTTTTTAGAAAATAAGCCTAGTGATCCTGAAAGTGGTCCTAATTGGTTGTTTGACTTGGAACCTTTATCTAGAACTTTAAATTATATGCCTGTTACTAATCCAGACGTTGTGAAGGTAACTTCAAATGTTATGGAGGAACAAGCTGTTGATGTTTCAGGTACTCAGGTTCATGAAAAGGTTGGATCACAAGCAGAAAAGACATCTCCTATCCTAGAATATGTTACCATTCCCATTTGGACAGATGCTTTTGCTGCTGCTGCTGCTGGACAAGATAATGGTGGTTTCCAAGTACCACCAGATACAAACATGCATGGTCCTTCAGGCGCTGACAAAGGCAAATCTAGCGCTGACAAGACCAATTCAGACGTTGATGGTTCAGACGTTGACAACCACACTTCAAGCGTTGTTAGCCCAAGCGCTGACAAACAAGATTCAGGCGTTGAAAACAATACTGAACATATTTTCTCTTCCAATTTTGAACAAGGTGAACCTTCCAATTTATATGAAGAGGTTCATCCTCACGTTGATGAAGGAGAGTCTGATGAAGAAGATATTGGCAACATGGAGCGTGAGGTTGAGGACACCAGACTTTTTGAAGGAGGAGTTCTCACTTCCACAATGAAGAATCACCCTCCTTCCCAGATCATTGGTGATGTTATGACTCCAGTTCAGACTAGAAGATCTCATCAAGGTCTTGGTGGGTTTATTGCCAATATACACAAGAAGGTTGATACCCTTCTTGTGCAAGCATGTTTGTTTGCCTGTTTTCTGTCACAAGAGGAACCCACGAAAATATTTGATGCTCTCAAAGAACCAAGTTGGGTGGAAGCAATGCAGGATGAGCTTCACCAATTTGCAATTCAAGATGTTTGGGAGCTGGTTGATTGTCCTAGATATGTTAGACCTATAGGGACAAGATGGGTTCTAAGGAACAAAAGAGATGAAAGAGGCATTGTGGTCAGAAACAAGGCAAGGTTAGTGGCTCAAGGTTATACACAAGAGGAGGGGATAGACTATGAGGAAGTCTTTGCACCAGTTGCAAGGATTGAAGCTATAAGGATTTTTCTAGCCTATGCATCCTGCATGGGTTTCACTGTCTATCAAATGGATGTCAAGAGTGCCTTTCTCTATGGCACTATTGTTGAGGAAGTATATGTAATGCAACCTCCTGGTTTTGAGGATCCAGAGCATCCAGATAAAGTGTATAGAGTCAAAAAGGCTATGTATGGCCTTCATCAAGCCCCAAGAGCATGGTATGATACTTTGTCTACCTATTTGGTTGACAATGGGTTCAAGAGGGGCACAATAGATCAGACACTGTATACAAAGAAGAAAGGCAAGGATGTGTTGCTTGTGCAGGTCTATGTTGATGATATCATTTTTGGGTCCACTGATCCAAAGATGAGTGAGGATTTCTCCAAGCTTATGACAGACAAATTCAAGATGAGTGCTATGGGGGAGATGAACTTCTTTCTTGGTTTACAAGTTCAGCAGAAAGAAGATGGTATCTTCATCTCCCAGGATAAATATGTTGCTGAGATCTTGAAGAAGTTTGGCCTTTCTCCACATGAAAAGAGGGCTACTACTCCTATGGATAGAGAACACCCTTGGGGAAAGATTGGAGATGGGAAAGATGTTGATGTCAGGCACTATAGATCTATGATTGGATCCTTTATGTATCTTAATGCCTCCAGACCTGACATCATGTTTGCTGTGTGTGCTTGTGCACGCCATCAAGTGACTCCCAAAGAATGTCACCTTTATGCTGTGAAGAGGATCTTTAGGTACCTAAGATGCTATCCTGGTCTTGGTTTGTGGTACCCAAAGGATTCACCATTGGAGCTGATTGCATATTCAGATAGTGATTATGGAGGTGATAAATTTGATAGGAAATCCACAACTGGTGGATGTCAGTTTCTTGGGAGCAGGTTAATCTCTTGGCAATGCAAGAAACAAACATTGGTGGCTAATTCTACAACTGAAGCTGAGTATGTGGCTGCAGCTGCTTGTTGTGGCCAAGTTTTGTAGATTCAGAACCAGCTGTTGGACTATGGGTATAATTTCATGCATACCAAGATATTTGTTGACAATAACAGTACTTTTTGCATCATTAAGAATCCTGTACATCATTCTAAAACTAAACACATAGAAATTAGACACCATTTTATAAGAGATTGCTTTGAGAAAGGTTTAATACAACCAGATAGGGTTGACACTGAGGAAAATGTGTCAGATTTAATAACTAAACCTTTTGATACTGGGAGATTTCAATACTTGGTAACAAGTATTGGAATGGTCAATCTCACATAATATGTGTTTTGGAGTCTTTTTGTAAAAGTATGTACAGGATGATGCATTGTTATTGATCTTATTGATGATTTAAATTTTCCACTATATTTTTCTAACACTAACAAAGGTTGCTTGAACGCTGATAAGTGTTTTTGCAACATTGTCAGCAATATAATTGTCTAACGCTGACAAAGCTTCCCTCAACGCTGTCATGTGTTATCGGGGCGTTGTCAGCAACAATGTTAGTTTTGTGGTTTTCAATCTAAATGTGCAGATGGTGTTAGCAGTATACCATTGGATACAGAGTTGCTTATGGATCAATGGAGAAGCATTTGAACAAATTTTTATTTATGGATGATGGTTGGAATGTTTCATTCCTATCTTGACATAAATTTTTATGTTCATGCATGATTTTAGCAAACTTTTGTATCATAGTTTAAGGGGAGGTTTTAGGAACCTTTAGGATGTTTGGGTATCCATATGATACTCTTATCACAATTCTAGATTGTGTCCACAGGTGAGTATGAGTTAGTTTTACTAAATCATGAGGCACTGTAGCATGCAAAGTTGATATACTATGCATGCTGCCAAGACATTTTTGGCCTAGAATTGGTTGTGGTCTGTTGGGAGACTTGGAAATAATTTTGTTATGGGATTTACCTAGGAGTCACAAGGAATTTTGTAAGGTAACTTGGTTGTTAAGAGTTTTGGTTAGCAAGGGACACTAGAGGACTGTTATGTCTATCTTGCTTAAGCAAGTGTGCATAACTGGACAATGCTTGCCGCCCTATAATAATTATCAGCTTTTGGTTATCTTCTCTAGGATAAATTACTTGTTTAGGTCATTTTTCATTTTTAAAACATTTTTATTTTTGGACGCTGACAAGAATTTTCCAAGCGTTGTTGTGACCACATTGGACGCTGACATGGTTATAGGCAAACGTTGACAAGATTATAGCCGTTGGGCGTTGATGGGTTATTTTTGACCGTTGACACTCAATGGGACCTACCTAGTTGTTATTTTTGACATATTTTTAGGCCGTAATTTTAGGAGTTGTTACTTTTAATTTAATGCATTAGATAAAATTATACTTTTTCAATATTTTCATGATTGATTTTTGAAAATACTTGCCTATTTTTGGGCCAATCACATGCATTTTCTTCTCCTATAAATTTGGCTCCTATTTTTAAAGAGGGTATCTATAATTCTTGTCTAACACATTTTTCTCTCATCAACTTCATCTTCTTCACTTAAATTTAACAGCTTTCATCAATGGCACCCAAGTTTAAACCATCAGAATTGGAATTGGGGTTCAGGTCTCAACACAACATGATTGCATATCTTGAAGCTGATGACACTCTGTTTCCTCAATACACACAAATTGTGGCGTATTTGAACGCATCCCCATTAAGGTATGCTATTTCTCATGCACCACTCATTCCAGTCACACATATTAAGCAGTTTTGGAACACTGTTAGTTCCTCAACAGTTAATAGAGTGCCTACATTGACTTCTATTGTTCATGGGAGACCTTGGGTGGTTACTGAGGTTTTGGTACGCTAAGCCTTGCATCTTGATGATGCTGATGGTATAGCCACCCTTCCCATTAATGAGATAGAACAAGGGCTTAGGGCTTTGGGATATCCTTTTCCTGATGAAGGTACCTTAAACAAGTATCATAAGCAGGAATTTCCCCTAGCCTGGAAGTACCTCATACATGTCCTCCTTCAATGTTTGAGTCCCAAATGCACTGCACACAATGATATCAATAGATCCATTGCAAGTGCTATTGTGTGCATTGCAACAGGGCAAAAGTTTAATTATTCTAAAATGATTTTTGAGGGGATGTGTAAAAACAAGGGGAACAAAATGACTTTAGCTTATCCCCGTTTTCTACAAATGGTTTTTGATGTCCAAGGTTACTGCACAAGGGATCATAATGATTTTTATAAGATCCCTGAGCAAAAGAAAGCTATTTTTATGAAGATAACTTACCACCCCATCGTGACCTACCTTTGACCCCAGCTATGCTTGCTGTTATTGCAGTAGCACAACCCCAACCAGACCCCCAACCACAAATTGACCCCCAACCACAACTTGAACCAATCCCTGAACCCATACCTTCACCTGAACATATGCAACGTAACCAAGTTTCCTTCAACGCTGACACATCAAATGTTGGAGTTGATATGCCTATTTCCCACGTTGACACACAATCTTCACAAACCCAAACACCCCTTAACCAACCCACATCCACCCATTCTTCCACACCATCTTCCACACCACCTGAATATAGGTTGATGAAACGCCAAAGGACTATTGGAGTGTTCTCCTCTGGTGGTCCTAGCCGTGTAGCAGAGAGAACCACCACCACAAGTGTGGCTGGTGACCTGGATGAGACTGGGACTATTGGTTCTGGCTTAGATGCTGGCCAAGGCAGTCCCACCATCATTAAGTCCTCATCCTTGCCCAATGAATCTGATTTGGGAGGTCAAATCCCCATTTCAGAAGAGGGCAGACTGGAACCAATGACTCTTATGGAATTGACGGCAGTCTACATTAGCTTGCAAAAGCAAAATGTAGACTTAGTACAAGTTGTCAGCTCACAAGGCCTTGAACTCAAGCAATTGAGGGAGAGGATTGTTGTTTTGGAGAGTGCTAGTGCAAGGAAGGGTATGGAGGAATCTTCCAAAGGGGAGGAAGATCCAATAAATCTAAGTGATAAGGGCAGTCATGATGGTCAATCAATGGATGTTGCTGAGGCCCTTACAACTTTGAAGAAACAAACAGGTTTTGATACGTCCTTAGTCTCTCCTACCAACTTAAATTTATCATTTACAGCTATGTTGAGAGAGGTTACACAAGGCGCTGAGGGAAGATATTTGGGCGTTGACAAGGAAGAGTTGGACGCTGACATAAATATTTTGGGCGCTGATATGACAAATTTGGGCGTTGACAGACCTGCACATGAAGGTGATGTATCCCAGTCATCATCTATCATCAAGGAGGTTTCTACTCAGGTATCACCATCTACCTTACCAACCATTGCACCAACAGATAAGGGTAAGGGTATATTGGTAGAATAGATTGTTCCAAAGGATGCAGCTCAAGTTGAGTTTGATAGAAGATTAGCTGCACAAATCTTGGAACAGGATAAAAAGGAGATGAAAGAGTCACCATTTGTTGTGACTTCAGAAGAAGGAAGTGATGGAGCTAGCTCAGACTCAAGTGTGATGATTATAGAACCAGAAAGGCTTGAGTATGGGGATGAGTTGGCTAAGGAGAAGCTGAGAGAATTGAAATTGCATGTTGACTTTGACATGCCAGAGGTGGTTCAAATGTACAATGCTTGGGAAGAAAGATGCATGGAGAATCCAGACTTGACCATTTCAGATCAAATATGGGGTTTGGAGATTCTTCTTAGAGTTCAGAAGGATTGCTAGGTAATTTTGAAACACAAGGCAAGTAATATTCTCTCAGAGTTGAAAAGGGATAGAAGGGAGCTATACTTTATGTTGCTCAGATGTCATGGAGTTGGATGGACATATCAGAAGTTGAAGGCTTTGACATTTGATGAGTTGGAAAACAGGGCTTATCCCATTTGGGTGAGAGTGCAGGAAGCAAACACTCTCAGACTCCTTTCAGATGAAAGAAAGGAGGAACTTGCAGAAGAAATGGAACTCAAGAAAGCTATGATTGTTCCCAGGCCAATGAAGAAGGGAATTTCATTTGAGTTTCCCAAAGATATGGTTCAACTATATCCAAGTGAAGCTGTCATCAGAAAGAGCCTCAAGCTCTCACCTTTAGAAGCTTCAGATATGGTGCAAGTGTTACCATTAGATTCTAGGAACCCAATTGTGAGCTATGAAGAAGATGAATGTGGGTTTTGGAAGATTGGCAGATATGGCAAAGAGGTACACACTTTTACCACTCTCATATCTTTGTTTGCAAGTTGTGATAGAGAAGACTTGGTGGACCTTTGGAGGTTGCTGGAGACCAAGTATGAGGCTGAAGCACCAACTTCAGCTAATGGAATAAAACTTTGGTCCACATTCAAAAGAATGTGTGGACCAAAAGATGAGGATCCTGCTGTTTGGAAGGATTGTTGGAAATACGTTTTTACGTATTTATGAAGGATCGGTCGCTCCAACGATATATTATTGTATTAGGCTCGTGATCCAAGTATAGCCCATATAGCCCACATGTAGGGTGGGCTATATATAACCCCTCCTAGCATGTTAGGAGGGGTGGTTCATTCATTACATTTTTCATTTTAATCAAATCTTCCTCTCTCTCTCTACTTTTCTTTTTCTCTCCTTTCTCTCTCTATACCCTCATCTCCTTCTTCCCCATCTCCACCATTCTAATCATTAGATCAATCCATTAATTATCAAATCCTAAGAAATCGTAGACCTTCAATTGGTATCAAGAGCCATGGTTAAATCTTAGGATTTGCGTTCATTTTTATCTATTGATTTGATTTAAAAATCCCTTCTTTCTAAATTTTTTTTTAGCCTTTACGTATTTTGTTTTAAATCTTTGTCCAATCCGTTTTTAGATCAGTTTTTTAAATTTTTATTTGTTTTTTCGTTTATCAGTTTTTTTTTCTGGTACAACTTTGTCTAATCATTTTTTAATCAGTCATTTTTTAATAATTTTTTAATCAGTCATTTTTTATTCAGTCATTTTTTTAATCAGTCAATTTTTAATCAGTTTTCTTCTTCATTTTTAATCAGTAACATCAAAAATCGAGTTTTGATTCGTGTAAAAAGCTATTTCCTGGGCTCGAAGTCAATTTTTTCCAGATCATTCGAATTGCCAAAACATTCCGAGTAGTCAAATATTCATAATAGCCATACATTCCGAATAGAAAGATCATTCCGAATAGTAGGATTATTCGGAGTAAGGTTTTATTCCGTATAGGAATTTTATTCCGTATAGGAATTTTATTCCGTATAGGAATTTTATTCCGTATAGGAATTTTATTCCGTATAGGAATTATTCCGCATAGCCATTTCTCGAATCAAACCAAACTCTCACTCGACTCGACCCTTACCCTCACGACTCGACTCAAGACTCGAACACCAAAACCTCGCTGATACAAGATTTTTAGCCCGTATAAAAATTAAAGTTCGTTGTGTTGGTCTAATCGAATTGATCTAAGCTCTCTATGTGACTCTATTGTTTTTGGTGGAACAAAGATGTGTCGTTGTAGTGTTTAAAATAAAATGTGCAGAACAAATAAAGTAAAAGTGCAATTAAAATAAATCTAAGTCTAATAAGGTAAATGGTGCAAGTGATAGCGCGACTAAAATTAAAGGGCACTAAATTAAATAACGCAAACTTAAATCTAACTAAGGCAAACTTAAAATGCAAGTAAAACTAAATCTTAAACTAAGGCAAATAAACTTAAAGTGCGATTAAGGAAAAAGGGCGGGAAAAATAAAGCTTAAAATAAAAGGGCAGAAACTTAAAAACTGAAAATAAGCTCTATCAGGAATAAACACCTATTCGGAAAACTGTCACCAATCCGGAATAAGTTTCTATTCGGAATAATAGGTCTTATACGGAATATCCCCCAACGCGGAATAAATCCCCTACTCGGAATATTCACCCTTATGCGGAATGTGCCTCCTATTCGGAATAGTAGGTCTATTCGGAATAAACCTTCTATGCGGAACAATTACTCTATTCGGAATGTAGGACTACTCGGAATAAAGTTCTTATGCGGAATAGTTGGCCATTCGGAAAGATACCCCTATTCGGAATATTCAGGTCTATTCGGAATCTTTTCCTATTCGGAAAAAGAAACCCTATTCGGAATACTTTATATTCCGAATAAGCAGCCTTTCAAATCCTTATACGGAATGTTTCTGGGCTCGAATATCTGGGGATTACAGTAACTATGAAACCGAAGAACAAGGAAAAGCTAATCACACGAATCTAAACAAAACTAAGTCAAATCAACCACAAGATTAAATCAAACTAATAACAAAACAACTATTAAACATAAACAATCAATCCAAAACAATCAAACTCACAAAACTTAATCAAAATAATCAAAACCCACTTAAATAAATCAACAAAAATAAAGAACTTGAACATAAACAAATCAACACAAAGATTAAAGAAAGGTAGAATGAGATTAACAAGATAAAGATAAAGATTAACAAGAATTAAAAGAAAAACTTATTTGAATTAAATGGTAATTAAGGTGCAAAACAAGGTAATTAAATTTGACAAGTATTTAAATTGACAAGGTAATTAAAAGTGCAAGGTAATTAAAAGGTGGAAGACTAATTGTCACACTTAGCCAACAAGAAATAAACTTAGCTAGTCCTAATCTATATATAGGGGAGGATTAGGAAGCTTCCTCCCCTCTTTCATTTCTTCTTAATTACAAGCTTAAGTCCCTCCTTTTATTAATCTTCATTAATTGCGTCATTAGTCCTTTTCTTCTAATCTTCTTTAAACTTGGACTTAAGGGACTTTTGGCTTCGGGATTTCTTCGAATTCGTCTTTAAATTCTTCAATAAAATAGACTTGAATTCTTCGGCTTTTGATAAACTTCCGTCTTTTGACTTCTTCTTCGATAAATCTTCAGAATTGGTCGTGGACTTCCGTTTCTTTTCCACTCTTGATTTCTCGACTTCGTCTTTCATCTTTTTCTTTAATAAAAGTCCGTAAATGCCCGTGAATGTCCGTGTTTTCTCCACTTTTCACCTTTTCGTCCTAAAACACAACAAAAACACAAACCACGCATAATTCCGACATAAAAGACATAAAATACACGTTTTGGTCCGGTTATTATTGTAATTAAGTGGTAGAAAAGATGGGTGTTTACACACCTATCAAATCCCCTACACTTGACCATTGCAATGTCCTCATGCAATGCATTAGTTACAAAGCAAGATTACACTTTTCATCATAATCAATCCACGTTGGCCTTTATTAAAGAGATAGAAAATTAAAAACATTCAAAATAAAGAAATCAAAAGCATACCTTGGGTTTTGAAAATGTTATGAATAATCATTATCCTCAAGTTTTCACTTTCTCCAAACCAAGCTTAAAAACGAGATCATTGTTATTATAAGTTAGTAAACTATCACGAACTCATGTGGGCCAATTATTCACTTAGACTCCCTTATTCCTAGGTGTATCTCTTACATTTTATTGTTGTCTTGAATGATCAAGAGGATGCATTGTTTGACTTATTTCGATAGTTATTTAGTCGGAAAATAAAGTGAACGATTTAATCAATAGTTAGCTAAAGGACCAAATCTTTTAAAACTGCTTCTCGGGACCTCATAAAGTTCATATCTTGGCATAACTCGCTTCGCGATTTGAGACCTTTCTCGGACCGATATTTGGCAGCGACTTCATACTTCAAATCTTTGAGAGACGTTCATGAAATAATGGTCTTCTCTTCATATAGGAATTTCTTCACTTGACGTTTTGAGAGATTCATACTTGGACCACGACTTCTTCATTTTTCTCCAATCTTTATTTTGGACTTTGATATACAACGATCCGCCTCCTTTTATGACTTGGATCTATTTATCCTTATACCTTGTTAGGGTCTTTTCGGATACACTTCTCCATGACTTTTGGGGAGTTTAGCTTTACGTCGTGTGTCTCGATCCTTCATATTGATTTTCGATAAATGATTCTTCACATCACTTGGGATCTTTAGCAACAAAACATAGCCCTCATGCCTTGTTAGGGCCTTTTCGGACTCGCCAATCTTCGCGTCCCGCTTTAATAAGTTATGCCTTGGCTATGAACTCTAATCCATACCGAGCAACTTTTAAACGATCTGGGGCTAGAAGCTAAGTAACTTTTCAAATCGTACAACCTTATTTATTAGCAGATAAATTTATTAGCAAGCGATGGAAGAATAGGCTTATAATTAACTCACATAAATTCACGAAAGAATACCGAACTTATAATTGGCTCTATCATCTCTCGTTCTCCACAGTTTAAAATCTCAAGTAATGAGACTCGTGGATACTTAGCCTATTAAATCAAAGTTTCGGTTTTTCGAGTTGCCTATAGGATCTTGCAAATTCTTAGACTTTTTCAAGTTTAGAAATCACATTTTAAAGTTCCCTTGATAAACGACTCTCTAGGATCAATTATAGGAACTTGTGAAAAGTTCTTGTTCTTAACCCGTGAGAGTTAAGACTTTCGCGTTTTATAGCTCCCTATATAAAAGCCTAGTAAAACTTGACTTAAATACGTTAAGGATACTAGCTAGAGTAAACTCGGATTGAGTCAAAAGATTCACAACGTTTGAAAATTAAAACCACTTATTAAACATTTATTCTAGCAAAGAAAGAAATTAACCATACAAAGGTAAAAACTAATAGGCCAAAATAGATCAAAAATTTTGAAAAATGTCGAAAAATTGACTTTCCGATTAAAATGAGGACAAATACAAGGAAAAGACCACTTAACTTCGATAGAAGTCCCCCCTACACTTAAGATAAACATTGTCCACAATGTTTAAGCATGTGGGAGGAAACTCCCCTACACTTAGGACATTGTGCACGTTGTTTAAATTTCGCTAAGGAAAAGACAACTAAAGAGATTCCTATTCTAATATTGAGAAAATATAAAATAGTGAATCGAAAAGAGTTTTAGGATAGAACCGGGAGAAAGTAGAACACGGAATCACGGGTCGTCAAGAATCATCAAAAGTGGATCATTGAAGCTCGAATCCCTGATTAAGAAGTGAGGAGAGGAAATAGCAAACCAAAGGGTCCCCCCTACACTTATGATAAAGAAAGCGAAAAGATAGATGCATGGGTTGCCTCCCAAGAAGCGCTTGGTTTTTGTTAACCGAGTCGTGAGCCTGACTCGACCTTGATCATCAACGGAAGTAGCATGAAACATATCCACCAGGATCAAAAACATAGTTTTCATCCATCAATAAGCAAGAACTTAAGGTGAACAAGGCAAGCCAAAAGAGAAGTGGCAGGGTTCCCTTAAGCAGTGATGGAGCACGGTGGGAGCAAGTATGGGGAGGTGCAAGCAAGTCTTCAAGATTTCCAAAGATTTTTCCTTTTATTTCATCAGGTGGATACTGAGATGGCTTAAAGACGTCAATACCGGGGTCGAACACCTTTTCCTTCAGGGGAAAATAGCACTCAGGCGCAGCCGAGTGTGAAGAAGATCCGCAAAGAAGCACAACCTCGTCCTCAAAAGGGGGACAAAGAGGTGGTAAATCATACGTGCAACGGATTTCGGTGTCAACCGGTTTCTTTTCCTTGGATAAAATTTTCTTCAAATCCAAAGTAGGATCAAGATGATAAGATTCAAAGTCCAGAGGAGGTGCATCACTCTCATGAGGGAAGTATGTATTGAGAAACATAGAGAAGTCTTCCTCGAATGAGTAATCGTCCAAAGTAGGATCGAGTAATGGCGGAGGATCTTCATCATGTGAAGAATCGCTCGAGAGAGTATCGGCCTCATCAAAATCATCATATGTAGGCAGCTCGGGATACTCAGAAGTACAATCAAAATCATCTGAATCTGAGCTAGAATCATCATCATCATAAGCATCAAAGACCGGTGGTGAATCATAAATGGGAGAGGCTTCCAAATTGGGGCGAGAATCATCCACATCATCTTTAAAAAGTGGATTATCAATGCAAGAGTCGAATAGAGGATTGTCGTAGATGACAAAGTCATCGAGCACATTAATCATATTGACTGATTCTCGTCCAAAAGATTTGCCTGTAAGCTGCCCCATTTTGAAAATTTGTGAATCTTTCCCGACTCTTAAGATTAACTCACCTTCGGCTACATCCACTAAAGCACGTCCGGATCTCAAGAATGGTCGACCAAGTATTAAAGGAATACGAGGGTCCATTTCATAATCAACTACGACAAAATCGACCGGGAAAGTAAATGCGCCAACTTTAATAAACACATCTTCGGCTATACCGACGGGGTAAGCGAGAGTGCGATTTGCAAGTTCAAGAGTCATCTTTGTTGGAGTGAGGTCGGGTAAAGATAGTTTTTTCCAAACACTCAGTGGCATAAGATTAATACTAGCCCCGAGATCGGCAAGGGCAGTAAATTCTTCAGTTTTGTTGAACACGCAAGGCAACACAAAACGACCGGGATCTCCAAGCTTTTCTGGAAGTTCTTTAAGAATAACTGCAGAGCAGTTTTCATTTAATCGTATGTTGGCGAGTTCAAGCAGCTTCTCCTTCTTGTTAAGCAATTCCTTAAATGCTTTAACAAATTTGGGCATGTGGACAAGTGCTTCAAGGAAACTAATGCTGAATCCCATTTGAGAAATCATATTGATATATTTGGTTATTTGCGAGTCCTCCTTTGTTAGATCATTGGTCTTGCCTATACGAGAAGGGTATGGGATTCTTGGTTGATAGGGAGAAGGTGAAGGTTGAGATGTTGAAGGGTCCTTCCGAGAAACATCGTCATGACGAGGCGGAGACGGTAATGGTGCACTAATACTAGGTGTAGGAGGAGTAGGGATAAATGGTGGTGGAGGAGGTGTAGATGATGGGGGTGGGGTTGGTTTGACAATGGTAATTCCACTACGCGTAGTAATAGCACTCACATTAGCTCGCGGATTAGTGACGGTGTTTGAAGGTAGAGAACCCGAAGACGAAGAAGGTTGAGCTTCGGGCAAGAAACTAGCCAACAGATTCTTTAATTCAGTTGTTTGAGAGATGAAGGAGGATTGAAGATTATCACGAACCTCGGTTCTGATGTCATTTCCTTGCTTCAAGATATCTCCTTTCAAATTGATTATTTGGCTCTGTAGATTCTTGATTTGCTCACCTTGAGTTCTCATGATAGCGTCAACATCGGGATTAATGGGTGGGTGTTGTTGGGCGGGTGGGTTATAAGGATTAGAAGCTCTTGGTGGGATTTGGTTGCTTCGGTTGTAGTTGGTGGCGGGGTTTTGGTTTTGAGGAGAAAAACCGGGTGAGAGGTAATTGTTGGATCGGTAGCTCAGCAGATTTCTATCCCCTTGTTGTCTAGCTTGGTAATTTTCCGGTGAATAATTACCGTAAGCAGCATACACATTTTCCGGATTTCCTTGAGTCGAAGGAAAATCGATGTATGAGTGAGGACCGCCACATGTTTCACAAGGATTAGCAACCGCTTTAACTTGTTGTTGTTGTTTGTTTGAAGCGAGAAGCGTAATACTTTTGCTCATTTCAGCCATCATGCGGGTGAGTTCGGTCATCTCAGGGTTTGCTGAGGTGGAGGAAACATTGACTCTCAGGTTAGTCCTAGAAGATGCAGAGGAATCCTAGTTCTTGTAGTGAGTAGTCATGTTTTCTATTAACTCTCTACACTCCTCGGGTCTCCTTTTCATGAATGTGCCACCGGCGGCTGCATTAATCGTATCACGATCTCGAAAAGTCAATCCGTTGTAGAAAGTATCAATTAGGGTCACAGGGAGCATGTTGTGGTTTGGACATTTATCGATCAAGACATTATATCTCTCCCAAGCATCAAAAAGAGATTCATCAGGATCTTGCATGAAACCGCTGATCTGATTGCGAAGGCTTGTGACCATGGATGGTGGAAAGTAGCGCGATAAAAAGCGTTAAGTCATATCATCCCAAGTGTGAATAGAATTCTTCGGGAGACGATCAAACCATTTCTCAGCATGATGCGATAAAGTATGTGGGAAGAGTTGTAGGCGAAGTACATCCATCGTGGCCCCAGGCAACTTCATGCTTTGGGTGATTGTAATGAACTTGACGAGGTGTTTGTTGGCATCATCATCAGGCAATCCTCTAAATGGGTTTGTTTACACTTGCTGAATCATGTGGTGCTTCAACGAAAACTCAGGAGCGTTGATTTGCATCGGCGCAATCGGTCCTCCTCGTCCAAACATTGTTGGTTGACAAAGTTCCTCCATGGTCCGAAGATCGGGCTGTGGAAGAGCATTGTTGTTATTATTATTATTATTGTGGTTCGGTGGAATGTTGTTATTGTTAACACCTGCCATATCTAAATCTTCTTGAGGCTCGGGCTCTTGATAATTAGAAGATCTAGTACGCATACACCTGAAAATGCAAAAGAAAAAGAAACCAAACGCAAAGACAATATATATACACAATAAAGATAAAATCTTTTTGGATTTTTGAAATTTTTAATTTTTATGGATTTTTATCAATTTTTAATTTTTATGATTTTTTAATTTTTTATGCAAGAAAAATAACGTTCACAAGTGAGCTGATCCCAAAAAGCAACGTGTCTCTCACAAAAAACTGTTGATCTTTACGAAAAGAGCCGGTAGTGGCGCCATTTGATACAAGATTTTTAGCCCGTATAAAAATTAAAGTTCGTTATGTTGGTCTAATCGAATTGATCTAAGCTCTCTATGTGACTCTATTGTTTTTGGTGGAACAAAGATGTGTCATTGTAGTGTTTAAAATAAAATGTGCAGAACAAATAAAGTAAAAGTGCAATTAAAATAAATCTAAGTCTAATAAGGTAAATGGTGCAAGTGATTAAAAGCGCGACTAAAATTAAAGGGCACTAAATTAAATAACGCAAACTTAAATCTAACTAAGGCAAACTTAAAATGCAAGTAAAACTAAATCTTAAACTAAGGCAAATAAACTTAAAGTGCGATTAAGGAAAAAGGGCGGGAAAAATAAAGCTTAAAATAAAAGGGCAGAAACTTAAAAACTGAAAATAAGCTCTATCAGGAATAAACACCTATTCGGAAAAAGAAACCCTATTCGGAATACTTTATATTCCGAATAAGCAGCCTTTCAAATCCTTATACGGAATGTTTCTGGGCTCAAATATCTGGGGATTACAGTAACTATGAAACCGAAGAACAAGGAAAAGCTAATCACACGAATCTAAACAAAACTAAGGCAAATCAACCACAAGATTAAATCAAACTAATAACAAAACAACTATTAAACATAAACAATCAATCCAAAACAATCAAACTCACAAAACTTAATCAAAATAATCAAAACCCACTTAAATAAATCAACAAAAATAAAGAACTTGAACATAAACAAATCAACACAAAGATTAAATAAAGGTAGAATGAGATTAACAAGATAAAGATAAAGATTAACAAGAATTAAAAGAAAAACTTACTTGAATTAAATGGTAATTAAGGTGCAAAACAAGGTAATTAAATTTGACAAGTATTTAAATTGACAAGGTAATTAAAAGTGCAAGGTAATTAAAAGGTGGAAGACTAATTGTCACACTTAGCCAATAAGAAATAAACTTAGCTAGTCCTAATCTATATATATGGGAGGATTAGGAAGCTTCCTCCCCTCTTTCATTTCTTCTTAATTACAAGCTTAACTCCCTCCTTTTATTAATCTTCATTAATTGCGTCATTAGTCCTTTTCTTCTAATCTTCTTTAAACTTGGACTTAAGGGACTTTTGGCTTCGGGATTTCTTCGAATTCGTCTTTAAATTCTTCAATAAAATAGACTTGAATTCTTCGGCTTTTGATAAACTTCCGTCTTTTGACTTTTTCTTTGATAAATCTTCAGAATTGGTCGTGGACTTCCGTTTCTTTTCCACTCTTGATTTCTCGACTTCGTCTTTCATCTTTTTTTCAATAAAAGTCTGTAAATGCCCGTGAATGTCCGTGTTTTCTCCACTTTTCACCTTTTCGTCCTAAAAACAACAAAAACACAAACCACGCATAATTCCGACATAAAAGACATAAAATACACGTTTTGGTCCGGTTATTATTGTAATTAAGTGGTAGAAAAGATGGGTGTTTACACACCTATCACTCGCCCACAAACACAGACTCAAGACTGAAACCAACTCTCTCGACACAAACCCTCGACAACCACTGTCAACCCCTACCCCAACATCACTCGACACCAATGACTGGACTCTCACAAGAACATCAAACCCACTCTCAACTTAGACTCACACTCACCCACTTTCACACTCGACCTACAAACACAAACCCACCTCGAATCAAAAACCTAAATCGACTCCTACAAAACTCGAACATCCAGACTCAAACCACAAACCACCCACACCCCTCTAACAGACTCACACAGACTCGACCCTCATTCACAGTACCCCTGAAATCTTTCAAAAGCCAGACTCCACCAAAACACCAACGCTAACTTTTGACTCATACACAAACATACCAAAAACACAAACCAACCTACACGCATTCAGCCTCGACTCCAACAAGACACAAGAAACCAACAGTTGACCACACCAACCCAGACTCGACTTGAATCACTCACCCTTAATCTTGACTTCAAAAACCGACAGACCCACGCACAACCGAAACCAACACCCACCCCCACTCCACCTCATCACACGACTCACATAAACACAAGATCTCAGTCAAATCATAACTATCCTCGATCAAGACTCAAACACAATTAAACAGTTAGAAAACCTACCCGAGACCCATTTTTGGATCTTGATACTTAGATTGTTGCACATCTTCTTCGTGGGATTTGGTTATCTTTATGGGATTTAGTTGATTGGGATTTAGTTGATTGGGATATATTAACAGTGGTGATCTGTTCATCAGATTTGTGTTGTGGGTGAGAGATTAGGCTGCGTGTTTGTGAGAGATTAAGGAGAGGTGAATTTTGGGAGAGTTTGGTGATCTGTATTGGAAAGAGACGGAGGAGTTGTATGTGTATTTGAAAGAGACGGAGGAGTTTGGTGATCTGCTTTGTTAAATTGAAGAGAGAGAGATTTTTTTGGGAGGATAAGAATAGAGACGGAGTTCTCTATGTTGGGGCTGGTCAAAATAAATCTAGGGTTGACTGTTTTAGGAGATAAGCTATTATATAGCAAAGAAAAAGTGGCGGTGATATCTATGAGTGAGGCCACGTATCTGTTAATTGAGGCCACGTATTGATTTGTTTTGTGTTTTATATAGTGGGTTTTCTGGATCTTGATTTTTTCAAGTGGGCCTCAACCGTTATATATATTTGTCTCGTGGGCTCGGTGTCAAACTATGGGTTTCATGTAGCATATGTTGCCAAAGTTAAATTTTTTCATAATGTATTATTTTCGTGGGTAATATTTTTTACTAAAGTGAAGAGTAAGTGATATATCCAAATATAGTAGCTTTAATATGGTTATTTAGTTGCTTGACGGGCCGATTACTTCTTTTATCGTAGAAATATAGTAGGTTGGCTTTATTAGCTAACGGGCTTTATTTTTGGCGTAAGTTAAGTTTATTGTATCCCAACAAGGATCCAAGACATTGATCATCGACATTCAATGGAATCATTTAATTCGACATTTCAGAAAGGAGACTCGCATCACATGCAAGCCAACACTAGAAGAACTGGCATCACGTCATGTCAACTACTTCAGTCTCATCTTGTCACTCTTTCATGGCTTCAAGGAGGGAGAGAATTTGTGACACTCTTTGGTCAAGATCGTCATATATTCATGGAATCGATGTTCACCACTTTGACCCAACTCGCCGAGCAACTCAACCATGACAACTTTAATCACTCTGCATCGGCACTTGCATATAAGGATCTTGTGACACAACTCACGCCTTTCCTCGAATTCAATATCATGAAGCCTGAAAGCTCAGTGATTTGCCAATCATTTCTTCGAGATACACATACCGAGCTTCGAGTTTTCCGTGATACGATTTTGAAACTCATGTCATCGGTCTCGTCTTCGATTTATGAAAGATCTCGACTTCAGCAAGGGTATGATAATGGAGTGCAAGACTCTTCGATGCAAGAGGAAACTGGTCATACGGTTGACAACTTGGAGCCTAACGATGGCAAGAGCACGGAATCGGAAGGACAACATGATACAAGTAGCACGTCAGGGAATATTCACGAGATCCTTCTTGATGCCACCTTACCCGTTTATGACGAAGAGCCTACAAACATGGTACAATGTAATGTTGTTTATGATGTATATGCTGATGATATGCCGCATATTGAGCATTCTGAACCTAATTATGCCAAACATGGGATGGAAACAAGTGATAGCAATACCACTTCTGATTCATCCGATGTAAGTCATAATGGGGGAGAGATTGTTCAGAATGCTATAGTACATCATGATAATTGTATTATAACTGCCTCATTGACTGCTTCCGATTCCAAGATTAGAGAGCTCGAAACGATTGTAGCTCAACAATCAAAAGATCTTGAGGATGCCAAACTTGAATTCTCTAAGAAAACGGACAAATTTGAAACATACTTTGAAAAACTTGAAAAGTCAAACGTTGTTCTTGAAAGAAAATTGGATCAAAAAGTTTTGGATTCGAAAGCTGAAAAGGATAGTCTTTTGAAACAAATTCAGTTACTAGAGTCTAAATTGGCATCCCAAGATAGAGTGCTTAAAGAGAATGAGACATTAAAGGCTCAAGTACAGGAAAAGGTTTTTGCTATAGCTGCGTTGAAAAACGAGTTAAGGAAAACTAGAGGACCCAGTGCGGACACTAAGCTTGAAAAACCATCAATCTTGGGGAAACCGCCTACAAATCAGTTCGTCAGACAACTGACTGTCAGACAACCTACTGCATTTAGATCCGAGCGACCACAATCCTTGAGACCGCGGTTTGCCTCCCAAGTTGATTTGGTTCACTTTCCTAGACCAGTCACTCCACCATCTAGGCCCAATGTGACTAAAACAGCTTTTGCAAGACCTAATCACATGATTGCCTCTAATTTCCCTAGACATAGTCCACAGAATACGTCTCCAACTAGTTCAAATGACGTTCGACATACATTTGGTCTAAGGGAAGCTAAGCAAAAGACACATGCAAGAGATAGCAATGTCCAACCTAGTCAGATGCATTCTAGATTACCCAACACTGCTAACCGTAGCATGACGTCTCCTATGAGCATCGATAAATCATCTAGGAATTACTCGGACATTAAATATGCTACTTGTAAAACATGTAGAAAATGTGTCTTTACGGCAAATCATGACTCTTGTATCAAGAAATTACTTGATGAGGTGAACTCCCGTGCTAGAATTAAGTCCCAGTGGATAGCTAAAATCAAACCCTTTGGTAAAGTTTGGCGCCCCACTGGTAGAAATTTCACTCTTGTAGGAAACGAGTGCCCTTTAACTAGGATAGTCTCCGATTCTACTAAGTCTACTAGGGAGGAAACTGATAAAGATGCTACTTCACTTAAGCCTAAACTTAAGGTTTTCTATAAAAGGAAACGTTTGCCAGCCAAGACTAGTGAATCATCTACTCAGGTCGCTTCTGACACGAGTAAAGCCAACTGTGAACCCCCATGTGCTTCTATAATTGATATCGCTAACCCATGTCAAAGCAAGCAAATTCCTAATGAGAATGCAGGTACCAAAGTTGATGTTCCAAAAGAACGAAGCGGTCCAATCATTGTATACCGTTCAACTAAGGACACTCTTAGAGTTTGGTTGCTGAAGAAGCAGATATCAGAGAAACAAATGTCTCTGGGGATTCATGGTTAAGCTGCAACATAAAGGACTTATAGTCACATCACAGACTATAACTCGATCTTCAAAGAAAGGAAAGTTTATCGCCAATGATAAACTTATACTAACAACGAGAAATTAAGTTTTCTCGGGCATGAGCTAATATTAAAAGCATTCGAAGTTTTTAAGCTCATGCACAATGACTTACAGTTAAATGTCAGACTGTAACTCGAACTTCAAATAAAGGAAAGTTTATCATTAATGATAAACTTATCCTCATAACGAGAAATTCAATTTTCTCGGTCATGAGCTTGTCTTAAAACATTCGAAGTTTTAAGCTCAGAAAGGAAAGTGTATCTTTTAAATAATAGAACTTTTCCTCATAACGAGAAATTAACCTTTCTCGGTCATGAGCTTTCCGTTAAAACAGTCAAAGTTTTCAAGCTCATGAAAACGACTTCTAAGTAAATGTCAGCTTAGAACTCGTCCTTCAGATAAAAGGAAAGTTTATCGCCGATGGTAACTTATCCTTAACAACGGGAAGTTTACAACTTCTCGTACTTGAGCTCGTTTTGTAAGATATTCAACATCTTAAGCTCAAGTAATTGTTTTTCAAAACTTGGAACACAATTTTTCAAGAATTTTTTCAAAAGATTTTTATAAATCTTTCAAAATTGTGTGTTCAAAATGTTTTGATAAAAAGAGCATGTCTTCTGGAATCGATAATATTTACGAACCTAGAAATGTCATTCAATAATGACACGGGGTTGTAAATAAAGTTCGAGCAGAAGTTTAAATGATTTAAAACATGCTCAAAATGGTTTGCTATTATTTCCGATAGTAACCCGCTTTTCACTTTGAAGTCAAGCATTTCACCAGAAAGCTTTGACTTCAAAATCCGAAGTTTTCAACTCCACAATCCAAAGTTCGTTGCAATTGATATCTACATACTCGACGATGCGACTACTCAAACGATGACTACAACACTTTCAATAGAACACGGGTCAACAATTGAGGGGGATCAATTGTCTAGCATTCAGAATCCTTGATGTCGAGAGTGTCAAGTTCACATATTGGTGTCAAGACTACGATATCAATCATACACATGGAGTCAAGAGATAACTTCAGACGTGACGAGGTGACCAACATTCGTGAACAAGAACCATGTGAATCTTTCATATGATGTTCTCCATCATTCAGGTCCAACCTCGTAAATTGCTAATCTTGTGAATACATTATCATATATCATCTTTGCACGTGATAAATACCTTACACTTGTGTTTAAAAGGTATTTAATTTACGTTTCAAGTACACCCTCATTAATTTGAGGGGGAGCTTGTTAAAATCATGAAGATAACTAGATTTGCATTTTTCTTCCCAAATTTTCTTAAAATGCTATTAAATCAATTGATATTAAAAACATCGATTGGGTTAATATTTTTAATATGGGGGAGAAAATGTGATTTAATATGGGATATGATCAATCATAAATGGTTTGACTTAACGTGATAGCTCATCTCGACATGTGCAAAATGTTTTCGGATATCGTGGCATATGTTAAGGGGGAGCAAAATGGATTTGCACTTCAAAATGGATTTCATGGTGACATACACTTACCCAAAAACATCTCTATTCACGACGGTGACGATTGTGGTGACATAAGGATGGTAGGATAGGTTAAAGTCATATGATTTCTCTAGAACCGGAGGAATCTTCCCAAGGACATTCCATAGCTAGAAATAGTAGTCCTTAGGAAAGATGGAGGAAGATTGTGAACGTAGCTGAATGCCGACCAAGTACTTAAGTTAGCACTGGAACAATCACAACAAGGTGCTAGTTATGACGTATTGGTAAGCATTGAAGGGGTTGAAGAATGAAAAAGAATTGTAAAGATAAAGGGTGTAAAGAAAGAAGCCCTCCTTACAACCTTAGGCAGAAACCGGGTCAATTCATATGCTATTGAGATCATTTATGATTCTCGATATTGAAGATAGACATCATGGACCCAGTAATGCAAGGCACAACCCATCCCAGCTAACTCAGATATCTCTCAAAAGATATTTGTTTTAATCACACGGAGACAACACATTATCTATTGATTTATTCACTCCGAATAAATTGGTATTGAAAAGGTGGCACTCCTCTCCAGCCTCTGATCACTAAAATCCAAAATGCACGATCGAGTCTAGAGCCATTTGAGATCATCAAATATCTCATTAAGACACACTTTCATATTTCCTTGCTTCTTCACACACTGTGAAAAGTAAGAAAAATCTTAAGAGTCCTACGCAAAATCTTCATGATCTTGCCTGAACATCCGAGTAATACAAAAGTATTTACAATGAAGATGGAAATCCTTCTTGAGCGAACGTCAAAAAGCTCATGGTAGGTGCTTGTGCGATTCTTTATGAATCAAACTTGTGATAATTGGAAAGCAACAGTGGTTTAAACTCTTAAATGAATTTAAACACGTTCCAGGCTTCTACGCAATATCTTAGTGATCTTGCCAGAACATTCAGAGTAATACTATTAAGTATTTGCAGTGACGAATGGAAATCCTTCTAGTGTTAACATCAAACAGCACTTGGTAGGTAGCTTGCAAGATTCTATACGAATCAAGCTCGTGACAACTGGAAAGCAACGATGGTGCGGTTCTTAATTGAACTTCACTTGTTCCAGGAACATGAATTGACGGCTTCAAATCATGCGGATAATATTATCTAAATGATTCACTCTTTACGTTCGCAGTCAGCTTTGGACGGTCGAGTAAAGAGAACGGGTTTACCCGCTAAATCTTGTCAAGGAGGTTCTTTATTGAAACTACCTGCCACAAGTACGATATTTAATATCGTCCAACGGTCTTCACCGACCGGAGGTAAAATGCTCCCGAATTAGAATGAAATGTTCAAGGCCATTTCATCCGTGTATATGGTTTGTTGCTAACTGTCTTATGCAGCGTAACAAGAAGGTGGCATTGCGGTGTATAATCTAGAAGAAGTCGTCACCACATGCTTGTACTACATACAATTAGTACTTCAACAAATTCAAGAAAGTATGAAGGTCAAGTCTTCCGCTGTATCAAACTCTGAAGCTTTCAAGAATTTAAAGGTACAAGTATGTGGAACATGAAGTCACGAAGAGGCGAATTTCACAAGTGATGAATGCACAAGGTCAAGGCAAGGAAACATGCTCAAGACTAAAGTCAAAGATCAAATCAAGCATATTCACAAGAACAAGATCGAAGACTCAAGCATAGTATGCTAGGTTTAAGATTTTTGTAAAATGGTGTGACCTCCCTTAGGGGGAGATTGTTGGAAATACGTTTTTCCAAAGAAAGTCTCGGTCACATCATTATTAGCATAGATCACGAGCTATAGAATATTTAGAACTTTGTAACTTGGAGCGACCTCCCTTAGGGGGAGATTGTTGGAAATACGTTTTTACGTATTTATGAAGGATCGGTCGCTCCAACGATATATTATTGTATTAGGCTCGTGATCCAAGTATAGCCCACATGTAGGTTGGGCTATATATAACCCCTCCTAGCATGTTAGGAGGGGTGGTTCATTCATTACATTTTTCATTTTAATCAAATCTTCCTTTCTCTCTCTACTTTTCTTTTTCTCTCCTTTCTCTCTCTATACCCTCATCTCCTTCTTCCCCATCTCCACCATTCTAATCAATAGATCAATCCATTAATTATCAAATCCTAAGAAATCGTAGACCTTCAAGGATCTTGAAGATGACCTCAGTGGTCTTCAATGGAGGTTATATTCAGCTGCTGGTGTTTACCATTTGAGCTCATAAAGTTTGCTGAGTATCTACTTGTGGATGGTCAGTATTTTATATCCAAGGCTATTTTGGAAAAGATGAAGGACACTCAGCTGGAAATAGATTATTCAAGTGACGTGGCAAAAGATTTGATTAGATTTATTCATTATCAATATGAGAAGGTTTGTAATATTCCTCCTAATTCTTAATGCGTATTCAGAAACTTGATCATAAGAGTGGATATCAAGTTTAGGGGAGGATTGTCGGGAATAAATTAAGGCCAGATCACTTGAGCGCTGACAAGAGTAATACAAGCGTTGACAAGAACAAAACAAGCGCTGACATCTCAAGCATTGACAAGATAAAGTCAAGCGTTGACACATTGAAGACAAGCACTGATGGAAAGATATACTCTACGCGTTTATTGTATTCTAGAATAGTTCTAGTAAAGATAGGAACAACAATTTATTTTCTATATTTATCTTTACCTAGAATAGCTGATACGTAGATTATTGTACAAGGCTTCTTATGTCTATAAAAGAAGACCTTTAGGTTAATGTTTGATATAAGTTTTCATTCGTAAACTACTTTCATTGTAAGCAAGTTTGATATTGATAATCAAAGTGAAAGTTTGTTTATATCATTGTGTGTTCTTGTTTAAGTGTTAAATTCCGCATAATACTTAAATTCATAAGTATATACAACGGTTTCTCTAAGTGTATTACTTGATCTAATCGCGTATACATAAAGCTAAATCGATCTAAGTTTGGGATCAACAGATTATTATGAATCTCTTGTCATATCTTCAAAGTATCTTCATTTCTAATGTAGTTAATTTCAGTTGGCAATTATATTGTTTGTTTACCTCATTCGATCTCATTGATTTTTGATTTTATTACTTGTTGTGCTTGCAATGATCTTTAATCTTCAACCACCTTACCATTATTTTGTGAATAGTCTATTTTGAAAATATGTATGAGTGTGTCAAATGGTTCGTTCAACCAAATGCGAATGGTGTCGATTTATTTATTTATTTATTTTCTCATAAAAAGGCAAAGTAAAAGTATATTTCCAAAGTGGATGAAAAAAATGTTTTATGTGTTCTTTGAAATGATGGTAGCAATATTTCCCCATTTGAAATTCCATTTCAAATGATTTAATTATTTTGAAGATTAGATCGAAAACTTTCATAGTCATATTTGGTGTGTAATAATAATGTTTGTGTCGTCACTCAATCCTTAATTATGCACAGCTTAGCTAACTATGCATAATTCGGGAAGAGTCATGTTTTGTTAATTGTCGTTGCTTGGTCCTCAAGTATGCATGATCTAGCTAGTTATGCATAGTTTTAGAAGGGCAACGTATTTTCAAATCAATTGGTCATCTCTAAAACCGGTAGTGTTTTTTTATAGATGTTTGGATGAGAACGTTTTTAAAATGATGGATCCTTATGCAAGTAATCGTATTTTCTTTGATTCCTAAAGACATTTTTGAATTTTCTTGTGTTCCTTGAAATCTTTTCTTTTTGTTTGGCGTTGAGTAAGTCACTGTGACTGAGTAATTTTGGAAAATGATTTTATGTGTTGTGTGTAACGTGTGAAATTTATCAGAATCGGGTGTTGATGAAATACCAAAGGGACTCGTACCGACACTGAGAAGGAATTTTAAACAAAAATAGAAGACTGCCAAAGTAGAGGAAATCAGAGTTCGAGTGACTCTGAGGGGAATGACGACGACTTCTCCTACATCAAACGTATCGTACCTTATTTATTTTCTTTTCTTGTTCTTTTGATATGTTCAACGACACACGATAAACTGTTGAATTTTACCAACTGTGCATCGGTAATTGGAAGACAATTCCATTTTTCCGTCTTCGTTTATTCAAAGTAAGGAATCCTCTTTGCTTGACTCGATTTTCTTTGATCATCGATGGTTAAACGATAGATAGCCATAGTTGATGTTTTTGTGGTAAACCCTTGCCTTTAATGTATTTATGTGGTAAGTGATCTGGTCGAGTGATCGTAAGTTGTGAGAACTTGAGACGACATTGTCCAATGAGGTCCGGTCATGGATAACACGTTCCATGTAATATATTTCTAACTGTGAATTGAGATGCTTATTGAGATTTTAACCACGTTTGGGATGGAAGGTGAGATGGTGTTCTTGTATTATTATTATATATTTTTTTTGGGGTATGGATCCGTGTGTGAGCACCCTTCGATGACATATGTATGTATTTTTCTTTCTTTTTGGATATGCATCCATAGCTAGCAAGCTCGTGAACCTTCTTTAACTTGCAATCTTCTTTTGACTGGACTCATCCGAGAATCATGTCAATGTTTCTTATTTTATCATAGCTTGGCTGATTAGCAAGCATGAGTTAACTTGATTGAACTCATTGACTTGGCACGGTTTGGCTATATTGCAAACATGTCGTAATGTAATTGTATGTGTTTTATAGTGGCTCTTGTGTTTGATTGGATTGCGATGTTTTCGAGAGAGTTATGTATACGTCGGATGATTCCGTATCGATGAATTCGTTTTTCACGAAATAGGGTTGTATGTACGTAATATTGCAATAAGGTGATTTTATATGACTGGTATTAATTACCTCGTCTTGTATATTTTGAACGTGTTCGATGGGGCTATGTGTGGCCCGTGTGATTTTTCTTTATGAATTAATTATTTTTATGAAACCGATGAACCAAGTAAAAGGACGATTCGAACGTTGGAAGACATGCTCCGAGCGTGTGTGGTTGATTTTAGTAGTAGTTGAGATTGACACTTGCCGTTGGTAGTACCATGATTAGCATTGAAGCTGCAACATTTGGAGAATTATGTTGATGTAAATATAGATCGCCAGTTGAATAGAATAAAGTGGGAAAAAGTCAGTTGAATGGACTTGAGATGATTCGAGAGACTACGGAAGAGATGGTGTAGATTAAAAGTCACTTGTTGACCACGAGAAGCTGTGAGAAGAGATGTGTTGATAACCGTAGGAATAAATTGGGAAATTGAAGTGGAGACCATGGATCGAGATGTTAGGAGATTGAAGCAATGTATAATACTCATCGTGAAGATGTGATGGAATCCGAGACGTGAACTGAAGTCCACATCGGAATGTGAAGACCTCTTTAGGAAGTAGTACCCTCATCTTTCTAGTAGTACGAAATGCGAGTATAAGAACCGGAGAGCGCCGGGACGTCGCTTCCTTAAGGAGGGGAGGATGTAATACCCGTGAATATTCCGTATGATGCTAAGTTATTGTCTCAAGAGTTGTTCAGTACGAGCATCTCTCTTAAGTTGCGCCTCACTTGTGGATGTGATATCCCGAGCCCAACGTCGTTTATTTAATCCTATTTTATGAATATTTTTGAAATTTTTAAAAAATTTCGTTTGCTATATATTTGACGGTTTAAGTTGAAACCAACGTTTAAGGTCGTAATTTTAACATTTGACGGTTTAAGAAGAACTGATGACGACTACGATGCCGACGGATGCCCAAAATTTATCTTTTATTATCGATTGATCGATATTTGAGTTTTTCGAGAGTTTTATTTTATTACGTTTTAAGTCGAGTCGGAACCATATGTATATTCATTTTGCGTGCGTTTGAACCATTTAAAAGTATTTTGAGGTAGCCGGGACGAAACCCGACTCCCGTAAATTTTTAAAACCGACTACTAGCCATAATCCCGCTCTTTATATAGTTGTTTGCTAAAAAGGCCAAAATATAGCTAAGTTGTCAATTTTGGTCCCTCCATTTTTACAAAAGGGAACTTAGACACACACACAAATCATTTTCACCTCAAATTTTTTAGACATCTCTCCCTTTTCTCTCCTACCCTACGGCCACCGATCACCACCCTATAACCACCATCAAAAATTATTTTCTTGCAAATCTAATCAATGTCCCATGTTTCTAACATCATTGTAAGTAAATCCCACCACAAAAATCAAACATGCAACAAGATTTTTTTTAGATCTAATTTTTGAAATATTTTGATAAAAACTATGTTTTGATCTAATTAAACTAGTGGGTTTGTGTTTAATTGTGTTTAGGATTAACCACTTTAATTATTCAAGCTTGGAATTTATATCCTTGGTTTTCTACATCCCCAAAACCCACGAATTTGTGGGGGATTTGGGTGTTCTTGGTGGTTTTGATCCATTTAATCAATGTAAGGTTCCATTGTTATTGTTAATATTATTTTAATTGTTTTCATTTGAGTGCATGCATTTGTTTATAATTTTGGTATTGATTATACATGTGATTAGGAGTTTGGGGATTGTTATGGATGATGAATATAGGTTATTTGATGTATTGATGAAGTGGGAAATGGGTCAAAACAAGTGTTCGAATGATTTTGAAGAAGGAAATTTTAGGCAAATTGTTTAGGCATATTTTTCGTGGTTTTAACTTTGTAAACAGGTCATAAACATAGGATGCAGTTTTAGATCTTTGTCTTAGCTTCGTTTTGGTATAAGGTAGAGCTTATGACTCCAAACGAGTCAAAAGTTATGCTAATTTAAAAATACGTGTACCGGGAGATGAGAACCAACACAATCCGAATTTGTGTTTGGTTTTAGGTCAAATCCCGAGGACCATAGATAGAGTTTGGTAAATGATTGAAAGTTAATTTTTGGTTTCAAACCTGCATTTGTGAGTCTATTTTTAGACTTAGGTGTTGGATTGGTCAATGGTGTATTTTAAATGGGTCAAACAAGTCCAACATAGTCAAATTGCAAAATTAGTCCAAAAATGTGTACGTCTAGTAATGTGTTATGAAACGAGTCATAGAAGTGAAAACTTTTTATGGGATTAAATATGGATTTTATACAGGTCATGAGGTATTTGTGTGAATTTTCTTGTAATTTATAAAAGTGCTTAAGTCTTAGTAAACAGCCCGTACTTTTGGGAAGTACCGGCAAATTTATAAGATGGAAATCAACTTTAATTACGTGGATAGATGGTATAAGTCTAGTAACAACTACTTTTTGGATTTTTGCGTGAGTTTTCATAAACATAAAGTGTGTTTGCATATGTGTGTGTTTAGTACAATAATGTACACGGAGTGTTGATTTGGTTTTCGTATCTTGATTTTAGGTCAAGTGTTAGATTTTCCCGGGCATCCACGTCGTTGGTGACATTTCTCGTTACGTCTTCGCTAGAACCACTACTACTACGCCACGTAAGTCTATAGCCTCGCTCTTTACCTATTCAAACGTTCTTACCCGCGAGGGGGATGCATGCTATTTAAATGAAAAGAACATAAGTCATGAATGATTGTTGGACCCGAATGTTGCCTTGAATAGTGTTGAGTACCTAGTTGTAAAAGTCCCTAAATTCGTGAACTATTAACTATTGTATTACCCTTGTATGGGTTGGAGATAGCCGCTTATACAATTGATAGTACTATGGGGTTGACGACCCTTTCCGAGACGAGAGCTAGTACGTTGAGTACCCTTTGCGGACAGATAACTTGTGATAAGAAATAAGGTATAATTAAGCGTAATGCCTTTAGAAGGGGCACTGGTTTCACTTAAATCATGCTGGTAAATGTATGCGGGTGATTGAGTTAACGAATTAGTGTCACGAGCTTAAACACAATTATTAGCTATTGCTAAAGATAATATCCTTGAATAATAGATTGTGAGTACGACAATGCTATTGAATGGTCATGATTGGTTTTAATACTTATGTTCACCTTATGATTTGATAAACCTATAGATTCGCTCAACCTTTGTGTTGACGATTTTAAGCATGTGTTTCAGGTAACCAAGATTGATAGCAGCGGAGCATGCGAGGATGGAAGTTGTTGTGGCTTGGCGGTCTACTTTGTTTTCCTCCCTTTTTGCACTTAAATATTTTATATTATGTCATGTGAACAAAAATGTACTTTTGGGTTGAGATTCAATGGGGACCAAAACGCGACTCTGTTATGTATTATCTTTGGGGTTTGGAAAACAATAGACTTTGATGTTTTAAACAATCTTTAATTTATGTTTAAATTTCTATGTCTCTTTGAGTCGTTCGAAATAGCTTATGTGTGATGATAACTGCCTAACACCCAAATGTTGTAGTTCTTCTGCGCATAGCATTTGTTGGGGGTGTTATATTATGTTTGGGAACCAATGTTTGATTCCGGTTTTCCCTATGGTCATGTATGTTTTACTACATATTACCTTGCATGGTTTGATGACACACCATAATTACGCGTAACGGTCCACTTATCAAAGTGGGGTGTTACACTTTGGTTCAAGTAATTGGAAACCCTTCACAGCCTGTTCGCACAAGACGACAACTTGAAACTGATGGCGATGTTTGAATGTTCGCACTCGCCGTGAGTTCAGCTGAACCAAAAAACATCAAAGAAGCCATGGCTGATCATGCTTGGATTGAATCGATGACGGATGAACTTCAACAATTTGAAAGACTTAAAGTTTGGGAACTTGTTGACAGACCATACGATGTAATACCCTTAAACCTTAGATGGATCTAGAAAAACAAGATGGATGAAGAGAACACAATCATCAAGAATAAATCAAGGCCAGTGGCTAAAGGGTATGGCCAGAAAGAGGGTATTGATTTTGAATATTTATTTGCACCAATAGCTCGTATGGAAGCGGTCATGATTTTCCTTGCTTATGCTGCACATAAGGGATTCATCGTTTATCAAATGGACGTAAAGACGACGTTTCTTAACGGTCCTTTGAAGGAAGAAGTCTATGTCACGCAGCCGGAAGGATTCGTCAATCCTCATTATCCTGACAAGGTGTATCGTCTCCACAAAGCACTTTATGGACTCAAGCAAGCTCCAAGGGCGTGGTACGACGAGCTCTCGAAATTTCTAGTCTCCAAAGGTTTCTCAAAAAGTTCCATTGATTTAACGTTGTTCACTTATAAATATGGGAATGATATTTTGCTTGTGCAGATTTATGTTAATGACATTATTTTCGGGTCTACAAACCCAAAACATTCAAATGGTTTGAAAAAGTAATGCACAGCAAATTCAAAAGTCTATGATGGGCGAACTAAATTTCTTTCTAGGAATTCAAGTTCACCAATCCCCAAGTGGTATCTTTATTAACCAAGCTAAGTATTGTCAAGAGATAATAAAAAAGCATGGTATGACATCATGTGACCCCGTTGGAACACCATTATCAACCAAATCCCTAGATGCTGATTTGGAGGGAGATGCCATAGATCAAACGAAATATCGTTCCATGATCGGCTCCCTCATGTACTCAACAGCAAGCCGACCAGATATATCACATGCTACGTGTTATTGTGCATGATATCAAGCACGACCCACTGAAAAGCACCTTAAGGAGGTTAAACACATCTTTCGGTACCTCAAGAATACCATTCACATGGGACTCTGGTATCCGAGGGAAACCGGTTTCTTTTTAACGGCCTATTCAGATTCTGATCATGCAAGGTGTCTTGATACACATAAAAGTACTTCTGGTGGTGCACAATTTCTAGGTCAAGAAAAGATTGTAGGATGGTCTTCCAAGAAGCAGGATTGCACGTCACTGTCATCAGCTGAAGCGGAGTATGTGTCTCTATCTGCATGTTGTGCTCAATTTCTTTGAATGAGAACACAACTCACGGATTATGGCTTCCACTTTGATAAAGTACCTATGTATTGTGACTCAAAGTCCACCATAGCCATCTCCTGTAACCCGGTACAACATTCCCGCACAAAGCACATTGATGTCAGATATCACTTCATTAAGGAACAAGTTGACAGGGGTATTGTTGAATTATACTTTGTTGGAACTGATTACTAATTAGCTGACTTGTTTACAAAAGCTCTTTCGAAAGAGAGGTTTGCGTATCTAGTTAGGCAAATTGGTATGAGATATTTGACTCCAGCAAAACTGGAGATTCTGGCAAAGAAGCCTGCTTTATTTATCTATCAAACATCTACATGTGAATATTAATGAAAAAGCAAAATACAAAATTAAAAATATTTGAAAATCCAAAAGTATTCTTCTCGACATGTCTTTCAGTATCGATAATATGGACGTACCTAGAAATGTTGCTTAATAACGAAACGGGTGTGTACATAAAGCTCGAATGAAAGTTGTAAATATTTTTCAAAACATGTCATTTCTCTCTTTTATAACGGAAATTGTCTCTTTTGGACAATATTTCCAACAACGGGTAGAGCAATCTATCTTGGATTGAGCTTGTCACAAAACATTCAACGTTTTGAGATCAACACCATGGCTTGTAATCACTTTCATATTGCAACCCGGATCTATATTCACGGGGGAGTGTACGCTCTAGTGCCCTTACCCTCAGCAACAGAAGAGAAATCTTATTACAGTTGAGTGGATTCGTCAAGACATTCAAAGTCTATGAACTCAAGTTTATGCTTTAGAAAAACCTTTTCGCAAAAAAGAATTGATTTTTTAAAAAGCGTTGAACACAAGTTTTTCAAGAATTTCTCAATGATATTCAAAATCATCCAAAACTTGTGTATTGAACAACTCTTATCCTCAAAAGTTTAATGTAGATCATATCCTCGTGATGACAATTCCATTGGATCAATCTTTGAGGGGGAGCGTTCCAATTCCATGCTATGTTTGACACATCTTTCTCCCGAAAGTTATCAAGACTATTTTTCACAATATATTTTAATCAAATTTGTTATCTCTAATATCAACCAATTTTATATATTAGAGATAGGGGAGAAAATGTGATTAAAATGTGATCTAAAGACTCATGCACTTATGGTTTTGATCAAATACCCACAACATCTTTAATTCACGATGTTATTGGTGTGAAAAGGGTGGTTAGGTTTAAGTCCTATGATCCAACCAGAACCGGAGGGATCTTCGTAGGGACAATCCAATAGATTATTAGAAGTCCTTAGGAAAGATGGAGTAGAATGTGAACGTAGCTGAATGCCGACTAAGTACTGATGACAACACTGGAACAATCACAACAAGGTGCTATTAATGATGTCTTTGTAAGTATTGAAGGGGTTGAAAAATGAAAAAGAAATGTAAGGATAAAGGGTCTAAAGAAAGAAGCCCTCCATACAACTTAGGCAGAAACCAGGTCAATGTGACACCCCCATATCAGGTTTGCAGCGAAATAGTAATTGGGTGTCACGTTGAGGATCACAGAACAAATGGCATACAAAACATTAATCATAATTATATGATTTTGAAATACAATTGATACAAATATTGTTTTAGTACAATTAGTTGAAAATCTTGAATATCCGTTGTTAGAAGTATCATAGTGAAAAATATATCCCTAGTCATTTTTATGCTCCTAAATGATGCTCAGTCCATGCTCAATTAATCCAACTTAATTTCCTGAGAAAAATATGCTTAAAATAGTCAACATAAAGTTGGTGAATTCATAGAGTTTTGTAAAATCACAGTTCATTTGATATAAAAATCAAGTTTAGTATCTCAAAATATCCCGTATAGTATTTCATAAGGTTTGATAAAAATCAAGTTTAGAAATACTAAAATGTTCCATATTGTACTGCACAAGGTGTGATAAAAATTTAGTTCTTATATCTCAGTATGTTCCATGTATTAATGTACCAAATAATATAAAGTCAAGTTTAGAACCACAAACATCACAAAACTAGTATCGCACAAAGCCAAATACTATAAATAATTACATTTCCTATTGCCTGAAACTAACACTTGACAAGTTAAGCACTCAACAAATGAGGACCCTTCGCCTTATTATAAGGCACCCATTATTCCGTTCTGACATGATAAACACATGTTGTCCCGGCCACGGCACAATGAGCATGACTCACCTAGATGGGGATGGTCAATCCCAAATAGATCTATTTATAACATTCAGGTAATTCAACAATTTTAACAGTTTCAGTTTACGGGTCATGAGGAATTCTACAATAGGCAATATATATAAAGGTAAAGTTCAGTTTGTATCCTATAAAATATGTTACTTGTTTTGTCTCACAGTATTAGTCAACAGTTGATTAAATATAAGTATAAGGCCACGATCTCAAGATGTTACAATCATATTATCAAAACAATATATATTTCTTTAGTATCATGTCTCCCCCTCGCGGGTTAGCAAAAATATAAAAGTAGTGAAATGTGAGGCTATGAACTCACCTGAATAATAGCAATGGTATAATAGAACATTGTAGACATGGAGAAATAATAGCTCGAAATAATCCGCAGTCTATATTAAATAAGATTCGTATCACTAAACAAGAATAACGATAATTAAACGTAGCATTTAATCCCGTAGTATGTGCTTGAGTTTATTAAATAAATCGATGGTTTTAATAATTGTGAATGTTTAGCGTTTTAGTAAAAGTGTAGTCATTTAATCGGGATATATTTAGGAATACTAAATATTTTACTGTCGGGCCAGTTTTTTCGGGTTATTTAATGGGTCAAATATCCTAAATATATTATATATTTATTATAAAAATAATTAATTAAATAAATTATGATGACGTATAGTCCCCAACCGGGTCATGAACCTGGCCCACGGGTACTACCCGCATCCGGCCCATTACTGATAGGTGGAATTAATGTCATTTAAGCTTATGGGCTTAGATGAACAGTAACCGCACACACGTGTGCGACCCACGGCCCGGATTGGTTGGTACAGGGTTAGACTGAATCACACTCTTACTATGATTAGCATTTACCCCAAAGAAGGGAATATTCACTCACCATAATTAGAAGATAACAATCAATCTAATTCTGGTACTTATCCTTTCCTTGGGGCCGAAGCATCAGTGACAACCCATTAGGGTTTCACTGCCTATATAAGGAACCCCCAAGGGTTCCATAAAGGTATTACATTCTACACACTCACAACTCCTCCGATTCTTAAAACCCTAACCAATTAGTTACTCTCACGCTGGAGTCTAATCGTGGGATACATTCCCACGGTAAGCCTAACGTGTGCTGTTTTAGTGTGCAGGATCCCAACCAGATATTTCACTTGGTGCAGGAGCCGGAGACCAGCCAACCCGAATTAAGCCTAATTCGGGTCTAGCAAGGATCACCCAACTTTTGTATCAACAAGTTGGCGCCATCCGCCGGACCAATACACTAAGATAGAGTAAATCTCATCTCAATTTCTCTCAATGACGAAAGGAAATCCGCAAGGAAAACCCAGGAACACAAATTCTACGAATTGGAAGTCCACAAGGGACGGGATACTCATTCACACTCATTCCCCCGGCAACCAAACAGGTAGACCAAATAAACGGAGCATTTTTTAGTCCATGGGTGGAGCAGGCACGTCCGCTATCACCCCACCACCAACCTCGACCTTGGACAATCCTGATCCAGGGAGCGCGCCTAAGCCCCCTAATAAGGAGCTGCGCAGGCCATCAACCGAGTAAGAAGTGGAGGTCGAACCACTTAGTGAGGAAGATCTCACTCGAGTTCTCACGTAGAACTTCGATAGGATCGTCCCAGGAATCGCATCCAGGTTGAACCTAGGGAGGAACCTCCAATCTAGGCTCTACTTTGGCAGTGCCGGACCGGGCAGCTCTCCTCAGACTCAAAGGAAGCGAAGGACACGAACCCAGGAACAAAACCTCTTTGAGGAAACTCCCAAACCTAGGAATGTGTTCGAACGCATAGGGGATCGTATTATGCAGTGACTACTACAATCCCGTGAGGAGGGAGAGAGGTCCGACGATTCAGCTGAACGACCAGATCTGGAGCTAACCAGAACTAACCGCCGCACAAGCGTGTGGGACAGGATGAATACCGGGAAGAAGGCTCCTAGCTCTTCTCACAAGAGCGATCCTCAGCCAAAGAATGGGGCATCGCCCCCTTCTCCCGGTCCATCAGGAGAGGATTCGGATGACCATCCACCCAAGCATCACCGACCCAGGCGTACTCCTCCACAGCCACCAGACAATGAAGAGTACTACGGCAGCCCCTATTATCGCGAGGCGGAAGCAGAAGATCTCTCCCGCCCATGGTGTGATCCTAATCTCACCCGTCCATGGGCTGATCCCAGGGAAGATCCTTTTACCCTTCGCATACGGAATTACTACTAGGATACAAAGTGTCGCATGCCGGCGTGTGTCAAGACTTATGATGGGTCTGGTGATCCGGATGATCACATAAAAATATTTGACACGCAGGCGAAAATTGAACGATGGCCCATGCCCATATGGTGCCAGATGTTCAATTCAACCTTGATCGGTAATGCTCGCGATTGGTTTGAGGGACTTCCTCCCCGAAGCATTGATAGCTTCACTGAACTGCGTACTACGTTCAAGAACAATTATACTCAGCGAAAGAAGTATAATAAGGACCCGGTCTCATTGGCAACCGTCAAGCAACGGCTTGGGGAATCTACGGAGGCCTTCACCGAATGCTTCAATGATGAGTGCACACGCACAAAGACAATGCCGGAACTTCTAAAAATTTCTCATTATATGCACGCCATAACAGACAGGGAATTAATCAGACGTCTCAATGGCAAGCAACCGGAGAAGTATGACGACCTTATGGAAAGGGTCAGGAACTTCATAGAGGGAGAAACCGCGGTAGCCGCGGCCTACCCTTCAAAAGGAAACAACTATCGATCGAACGACCAATCCAGGAGACAGTCGGGTGGTCAAAGCAACCAGGGCAGTGGGAGGAGCTCGGACTACAAGAACCAAAACAAAGGAGGGCGGTCGGAGGACAAATTTACCCCTCTAAAGATGTCCTACCGGGAGATCTTGATGACAGAAGGGGCCAACTTCCCGAGACCTCCCCCAATGACGACTCCGGTGGACCGTCGTCAAGGAAATCGCTTTTGCGAATTCCACAACGACAAGGGACACGGCACGGAGGAATGTATCCAGCTCAAGAAGCACATTGAGTCACTGATCAAGTCAGGCAAACTCAAACATTTGGTCAAGGATTGGAAGGACGGAAAGGACAACAAGAAGTATGACAAGAAGGATCCACAAAAGGACAAACCTTCGACTATATACATGATCCAATCCAGGCAGCGCCTCACAAGGCAGAAAATCAGTCAAAAATTTTCACGCGGCAGAGAAATCTCATTCCCTCCCATCACGGCAAGTGACGTAGCCGATGCACCTCTCACGATTAAGATAAGCATTAGAACACACAATGTCCGCCGTATGTATATGGATGGAGGGTCATCGGCAGAAGTACTATACGAACATTGTTTCATACAGTTGCGACCAAAAATAAGAAGCCAATTAGTACCGGTCACGTCGCCACTCATCGGCTTTAGTGGAGACACCATCTGGCCAATAGGACAGCTGCGCCTGCTTGTAACCATTGGGAATGAAGAGCATTCCACCACGGCGTAGATGAACTTTATGGTGATACGCTCACACTCTCCATACAATGGGATCATAGGCAGACCAGGTATCCTGGCCATACGGGTAATACCCTCCATAGCTCACGGAATGATTAAATTCCCGGTGGAAGGAGGAATTGTCACTATCTATAACACAATCATACCAGCATCAGAATGTCATGCCGTGACAACACCAGTTCCACCTGTTCCCCCCAAGGATGGATCACCACCTCCTAACTGGAAGGTGGCAATCCATCCTGATTATCCGGAACAAGAGGTATCCATAGGTGGAACACTCTCGGATAGCGGAAAGAGGGCCATGTGATCCCTCCTAAAAGCAAACTTAGATGTATTCGCATGGGAGCCCAAGCATATGAATGGCGTACCACGTGCGATAGCATAACATAAACTCTAAATCCGCCAGGGATATCCTCCCATTAAGCAAAAGAAGCGCGGTCAGGCACCAGAACGCAGCCAAGTAATATTGGATGAAGTACGGAAATTGGTGGATGCAGGTATCATGCGCGAGGTATACTACCACGAGTGGTTATCCAATCCGGTCATGGTCAAGAAGCATGATGGGAGCTGGCGCATGTGCGTGGACTTCAAAGATCTGAACAAAGTCTGTCCGCAGAACTGCTATTCGTTACTAGAAATTGATTGGAAGGTGAAATCCCTATGTGGATATCCCTTTAAATGCTTCTTAGACGCATACAAAGGATACCACCAGATCCAGATGGCGGAAGAGGACGCAGAAAAGACAGCGTTCCATACTAGTCAAGGCGTATACTGTTATACAAAAATGCCATTCGGACTAAAGAACGTTGGGGCAACATATCAGCGGCTTGTTGATAAAGCCTTCGACTCACAGATAGGCCGCAAACTTGAGGTCTATGTTGATGATTTAGTCATCAAAAGTCATACGGAGGATGCACTTCTCCGTGACGTCCAAGAGACGTTTGACACATTGAGGAGGATTAATATGAAACTAAATCCAAAGAAATGCACGTTTGAGGCAACGGAAGGGATGTTCCTTGGATATATTATTGATCCAAATGGCATCAAGCCTTGTCCGGAAAAGACAGACGCGGTAATACAGTTACCATCTCCCCAGACGCGAAAAGAAGTACAATCATTAAATGGGAAGCTGGCCGGGCTAAACAGGTTCTTGTCGAAATCCGCGGAGAAGTCACTACCACTATTCAAAACACTCAATAAGTGTATCAAGAAGGGAGATTTCAGGTGGACAAAGGAAGCGGAGGAAGCTTTTGGTCAGCTTAAGCAACACCTCGTAGCTCTTCCCATGCTAGTGGCACCCCGACCTAAGGAGGAGCTCATCATGTATCTGTCAGCCACGCATGGGGCAATAAGCGCGGTACTCATGACGGATAGGGACATAGTCCAAACTCCGGTCTACTTCATAAGTAGAATACTGGAAGGGCCGGAGTTGAATTATTCTTCTATGGAGAAATTAGTTTTGGCATTAGTGTGCGCCACGAAACGGTTACGCCAGTACTTTCAGGCGCACCCAATTGTGGTTATTATTGATCAACCAATAAAACAAGTCATCTCTAGACCAGATGTGGCCGGGAGGCTACAGAAGTGGAGTATTCTGTTGGGAGAACATAAAATCTCTTATAGGCCAAGGACAGCTGTTAAAGGCCAAATCTTGGCAGATTTCTTGATAGAGAAGCCGGACGAGGATGGACTGGTCGTACAACGAGAGGAAACTCCAGCCGAACCATGGGTATTATTTACGGACGGATCCTCGTGCACGGATGGATCAGGAGCTGGTCTCATCCTTACGAATCCGGAAGGAATGGAGTTTACATACGCCCTGCACTTTGAGTTCACAGTCACCAATAATGAGGCAGAATATGAGGCGTTGATTGCGGGTTTAAAAATCACCGCTAGAATGGGAGTCCGCAACCTTGAGGCCTACGTGGACTCACGGCTTGTCGCGAACCACATTCTAGGGGGTTACGTAGCCAAGGAGGATAACATGGTACGATACTTGGAGAAAGTCAAGTCACTCATCGCTGCTTTCAGCAAGTTTTCTATCAAACAGGTACCAAGAGGTGAAAACAAGAAGTTAGACGCTCTTAGCAAGATCGCATCTACAAGTTTCGCCCACTTATCCAAGCAAGTCTTGGTAGAAATACTAAAGGAATAGTCTATAACGGAAGGGGAAGTCGCAGCTATAGTTGAGGAAGATGGACCAACATGGATGACCCCGATCATCAACTATTTGACTAACTAAACCCTTCCGGACGAGGAAAAGGCGGCACGGCGTATCAGAAGGAAGTCGCAGCACTTCGAGCTTCGAGAAGGTATTCTTTACAAGCGCTTTTTCTTACAGCCGTGGTTGCGGTGTGTTGGGCCACGCCAGGTTACTTATGTGATCAGTGAGATACATGAAGGTTTATGCAGCATGTACGCGGGTCCCCGATCTGTAGTAGCTCAAGCTCTACGCACAGGATATTGGCCTACTATGCATAGGGATGCACGCGACATGATTCGCAAATGCAATGATTGCCAAGTGCACAGACTAGTACCACATCCGCAGCAGGAACTGACACCCATTACATCCACATGGCCGTTCTATAAGTGGGGGTTTGACATTACAGGACCTTTCCCCGTGGCTGCAGGGGGAGTTAAGTTCTTGATTGTCACAATGGACTACTTTACATGATGGATAGAGGCTAAGGCAGTTATATCCATCACAGGCAAACAAGTTAAAAAGTTTGTTTGGGAGAACATCGTGTGCCGTTTTGGCTTGCCAGGAGAAATAATCTCGGACGACGAGAAGCAGTTCGTGGATAATCCATTCAAAGACTGGTGCGCAGCATTGAATATCACGCGACGCTTCGCATCTGTTAAACATCCGCAGACAAATGGTCTTATGGAATGAGCAAATAGAAGCTTGGGTGAAGGCATCAAGGCACGCTTGGATGAACGAAGTGCCAAATGGGTGGATGAACTGCCACATGTTCTATGGGCACATAAGACTATGATCAAAATAGCCAATGGGGACACTCCATTTGCACTGGCCTACGGCACCGAAGCTGTTATACCAGCAGAAATCGGAATGCCGACCATCCGCACAGCGAAGGTTAATGTTGTCACAAACGACGAGCAACTCCGGATTAATCTGGACTTGTTGGAGGAAAAAAGAGAAATAGCGACTATCAATGAGGCCAAGTCCAAGGCACGGATGAAGGTTTATTACGACGCCAAGGTTAAAGGTGTTTCTTTTCGACCGGGAGATTTTGTTTATCGTGCCAACAAGGAAAGTCGAGCGGAGAATACAGGAAATATGGGCCCCAAGTGGGAAGGACCGTATGAGGTTACGGAAGCCTTAGGTCGGGGCGCGTACAAGTTGCGCGACATGGATGGCTGCGACCTGGAACGCACATGGAATATCTGCAATCTTAAAAGATGCTATCTTTGAAAAGGTACGTCTTCTGCATGGACACTTCGCTATATCTGGCTTCAATGAAGATCCATGTGTTCTCTTTGTTTTGTTTTTTATTCTTTCTAGGTTCCCTTTGTTTTTAGGATTTCCCATTCTTGTCAAAACGAAAATCATAAACGTTCTAATAAAATGTCGTGGTGCCTAGCTAGCTCCATGACTCGTTCTTGTGCAAATTATTGTCTTATTTTTTAGATTCTATGAACAAATTATTGTCGTATAGATTTAGTTATTATTGCTATAATGTGCTCTCTCTTATTCATATGCATTCATTCAAAACCGTACATGTACTATGCGCCTCCAAGCGGGGTAAGAGGATTAAGTGAACCTAATAATTCAACTTGTCGCATAAGAGGGATGCAACCCCAGTGACGCGGATTATGTATCCGTACTAGACACCTTACTCACAAGACGTTGTGATAAGTTTTCCATATGCTGCGCTCACGTAGCGCCTTGCATGGTAAAGACGCACACCGCACGTCTAGTAAAATATAGACTTGATTGTATTTTTGAGTAAGACGTGACATGTCATGCAACACAGGTATATGATATCTAAAAAATAAAAAAAATACACAAGTTTCAAATTCAAACCACAAAAATGGCCGTGATCAGTTATAGCCGTGTACATGCACGGACGAATAAAATGGTACAAATGTTTACAATGTAAATTAAAAAGGAGGTAGGAACTCCCTATCTCTCTCTTCCCTTCTTCAATCAAGGTGCGGGGGACCTCCCCGTGAGCATTCTTTCCATCTTGTGCCCTGATCATGTTCGCGTCCAACACCTCGGCCAGCAGCTTTTCACCTTTCATCACCTTCGACACAGAGTCGTAGGTGGGGCAGGGTTAGTTGGATGGGATCGGCGGTGAGCTTGGACATTATTATCCCATTGGGAGCATGTTTTAGCGACTCTAGCTCGTCTAGGAAGGGGTGCTGGATTTCCCCAAGGGCGGCCATTGATTCGGTCATCTTGTCTTCGGCTAGAGGGTTGTGGTAGGCATGTTGGGTAATATCTTCTTTCTTGTATATTAGCTCCACAACTTTGATTAGCCCCTCGTGCCTACCACTGTCAATACCGTCCGATACAACGTCAATAAAAGCTTGCAACAGGTAAGGAGCCTCTGTTACCTTGCTCACGGCGAGCCGCATTCCCTGGCCAACCATCCATCTACGCCCAGCTATGGCTGTGAGCAAAGGAGGACACAGCACTTCGGCGCAGTCCGTTGCCATCCTGCTTAGTTCACCCTCAGCAACCGTAGCTTGCTCTTCCAAGGTAGTCCGCGCCTGGGTAAGTTCATCCTTCAGTGTGTCGCGCTCCTGAGCAATAGTGAAGGCTTGTATGGTCACGGCATTAGTGACGGCTTCGGCTGCGGATACCTATACATGATACTTGGGGTTACTACAAAGACAATGTGGGTTTTTTGCGTGAACAAATAAGTGTTAATGTAAGCGTATACCTTCTTATTGGATGCAGCTAACAGGGCCTCCAGCTCAGCAATGCGTTCCTCACGTGCGTTGGCATGGTGGGCTTGCTCCTTAACGGTTGACTCTGCCACGACCAATGCTGCTTGAAAGGATGTGATAGTTTTCTCGTGCTTGTCCACCAGTTCTTCACCGCGAGCAATCTTTCTATCAGCACGGCTCACGTTAGCCAAGGCTTTAATCAGACGGCGTCTTAGGGCCGCACCAACTGTCACCTGGTGTGCGGAGGATACATCAAACTGCTCTAGAAGCGTCTCGTGCTTTAGTTCGTCCAAATCTTGTGCCAGCGCTGGAGGAGTGATGTTTTCAATAAATTTAGTGCACTCAGACTCCGCCTCTAACCTCGTTAAGCTGGAAAAGTTCCAGGCTAGGCAAAGACTGGTGTCGGGTCCCTCAGGACGTGGCTCCTCGGCATGAGTTACGGGAAGGGATGGAGGTCTCATTGATGTCACGGGTGAGGGTTCCCTTTCCACCTACTTATCTTGGGCTACTGTCGACAGGTCCGCCCTGTTATTCACACTTATTAGTTTTGTTTATGGATTATATCCTTTGGAATATTAATGGGTACTTACGTAGTGCCAGTCACGGGTTCCGTGATGGTAGGAGGCACGACATTCACAGGGGTGGCCATCCAGACATGCTCATCCGTACGCAGCGAAGGGTCGACCTAGGCCGTAGAGGCGCTGCTCCCTTCCTGGAACTACGGATGTTCCTTCCTTAGCTTCTTTGGGGGAGAATTATGTACCCCCGCCCCATCCCTAGGTTTTTTGCTACCTTCCTGGTAGTCTTCTGTTTCCTAGATTTGGGCTTTGATGACTGCGGGGACCCAGAAGCTTGTATTGTTTCTTCATCATCGCCGGTGTGATTGTCAGCATGGTTGGTGAGTTCTTCTTCTTCTTCTTCTTCATCATGGTGCGGTACGGCGTTCTAAAGAAGTAGTTCTTCACCATCTTCATTATGGAAGTCAAGAGGGGACTTCTCAGTCACGGGCTCTCCCTCATCTGATTGCTGCTCAGTGGTTTCTTCCAGCGGGATGGTTTTGTCTATGGTGGCTTCCAGTAGGGGGAGTTCATTTTCTTTCAGTGTTCGGAATCCTTCAGGAACTTTGCTTGGATCGCCTTGGCGCAATAATCCAAATAGCTTCATCTCTGTGGATATATGCATACATACGGATTAGTAAATTCATAAAGTACTATGAGACACTTTTACATCTAAAATATAAGAAGACCTACCCTGCCTACGTTCGGTCAGAAAGCACGGATATCTATCCTCCCTCCCATAGTAGTAGCGGCTGATCCCTACTAGGCACAGAAGTGCTCCGGCAGGCCCCAATGGAATTATGTGCGGTGGGTATCTAAAATTTTCATATCCTTGCTACTATAGTCGTTGGATTTGGGAGGATAGTCTTTGGGTACTCTAGTTTTGAGGACAAATGGGGTAGGGAATACTTTCTCATCCACGAAAAAATAATGGTCGTACCAATTCTTAAGAGAATCTAATGGTTTCTTATATGTCATGGGAGCGGTCGCGGATCGTTTCTTGAACGATAGCCACCCATTCACCAGTTGAGGGAGTAGAAGACCCTAAATAAATTCACGGTCAGGGTTACCTCACAATTATGGCAGGTAATCTCAAACTGGTTGATTTTACATGCCCCTATGCAGTGAAGTTAGGTTATGTGGAAGTCATAATATAGAAGCAGATCTACCAAAAACTTAGATAAAGGGGATGCGGTAGTTAGCCGAATCAAATAGGCGCGTGTACACGCCTATCTTTCCCTTTAGAGCATCCATAATCTCTTCACCGTCACCTGGATAGGTCGGATGTACGCTTTCAAGAATATAATACTTATATAAAAAGTCTATGTATTTCTCCGCAGGCATCACGTTAAGGACATCCGTAATAAGAGGATTTTCCTTCACCATGGTTTTGAAAAAAGGATTTGAGAGGCGTGATTATCTAACCTCTAGTAGAGAAAATCTGTGGAATAAGAAGCGAAGGTAAGAAGGAATGAACTTGGTAATAACAATGGCGGAATGAAATATAAACTCTGTGTGTAATAGTAGCACACACCAACTCTTATATAGGGTTGCCTCGATTTCCGAGGTAGCATGGATGTTCGCCACGTGTAAGCCACTATGCCCATCCAACGGATAGGATTTCTGACACTTTTGAAATGTTAAAAAGGATCCACGGGTCACTTCTTGACATTTTTACGTGGCTCAAAGGTAGGCCTCTCTGGTGCACTATTGTAGGCATGTGTCTGACTATTGACTACCATTAATGCATTCATTAAAGTTATCCCGGTCGGCTTATTTTGGAGTGCGGCCGTAATTACAACAAGCAGGTCTACGTGACATTGTATAGTCTAGAGGTTACGCCTACGGCTGTAACAACTAGACTGGGGGACATGATGACGTATAGTCCCCAGCCGGGTCATGAACCCGACCCACGGGTACTACCTGCATCCGGCCCATTACTGATGGGTGGGATTAACGTCATTTAAGCTTATGGGCTTAGATGAACAGTAACCGCACACACGTATGCGGCCCACGGCCCGGCTTGGCCGGTACAGGGTTAGATAGAATCATACTCTTACTATGATTAGGATTTACCCCAAAGAAGGGAATATTCACTCACCATAATTAGAAGATAACAATCAATCTAATTCTGGTACTTATCCTTTCCTTGGGGCCGAAGCATCAGTGACAGCCCATTAGGGTTTCACTGCCTATATAAGGAACCCCCAAGGGTTCCACAAAGGTATTACATTCTACACACTTACAACTCCTCCGATTCTTAAAACCCTAACCGATTACTTACTCTCACGCCGGAGTCTAATCGTGGGATACATTCCCACGGTAAGCCTAACGCGTGTTGTTTTAGTGTGCAGGATCCCAACCAGATATTTCACTTGGTGCAGGAGCCGGAGTCCAGCCAACCCGAATTAAGTCTAATTCGGGTCTAGCAAGGATCACCCAACTTTTGTATCAATAAATTAAATATTTAAAATAAAGGTTTTGAAAATGTGGAACATGTCACTTTTAAGGAAACCAAAAATGTTGGTGTTGGGGAAACATGAGACAAAAGTGTTGGTGTAGGGGGGACATAGAACATCTTATAGAATTGGAATTTCATCTTACATACGTACCTAGTTTCTTAAATATTCCAACAGTGGCTAGAAATAACTAACAGTGGAAACTACAAGGAAAATGATGGCAAGATCTATGTTATACTTGTTGTTGTGGTTGTTTTCGAAAGCAAGCGGTGAGCTCATAAGTGATTTGTGATATAAACTAAAAGCATCGTTAGAAAGCTAGTCGGGTCGTTTAGAGGCCCGTATGTTTAGTTTTATAAATCGAGATCATTTGATAGGGTATAATCATGTTCGAAGTAAGGGTAGAGAACTAGTGATTTACGTTGGGTTATAATCTTGGGACTATGAGGTATGTTTTGCCCCCATAAAACTCGTGGGCACTTGATCCTAGGTGGCTTGCTTTGGTTCTCAAACATTGCGGTTTAGCTTGTATATATGTGTTTAACTCACTGTTGGTTTTTAAAAGGGTACTTCCTGTTTTAAAACTCCTAACCTTACAAATCTTTTATGCATTCAATATATAGACGTGTGATTAATCTGTGTTGCCAACAGTTCGTACATCAGTGGGTTTTACAAACGCCAAGTTTAAGTGTTAGTAAGTTACAATAAAAAAAAGCAGTGACCACTAATAAATGACATGTTCCCGTAAATATTTAACCAAAAGATTACTCAAGCACAACCTAAACGGGATATTCAAGCTATATAATGGTAGGGAAATAGTATGATAACTTACAAGGAACCAGAGTATGTTTTGACGTGAGATTTGCGTCCACGAGCAAGGAAGACAAACCGAGCTTCATAACCGAATCGATACGCGAACTGTGATTACCAACGAGCAACCATGGGTTTGTTTGCTTGCTAATGAACAAAACCACATTGGGTGATAAGGGTATCCATGGGGTGTTTGTGTAGCCGTTTGGATAATGCAAACCATATGAGTAGAAAGAAGTTTGCATGCGTTTTGTAGAAAGAGGTTTCATGCGTTTTGTGTTTACTTGAGTTTCAACCAGGAAGAAAAGGAAGGAGTTGTGGTGACTTGCTGTTTTGTTCTCAGCAGAAAAGGAGGGGAAGGAAGAGGGTGTTGAGAAAGTGAGATTTATTTTTGAGCATGGTGGCTAAGTTTTTAAAAGAGATTAGAAATGTAGCATGCATGGTTGTGAGTGAGCTACGAGAAAGAGAGATATGCAATGTGATTAGAGTTTGTGGTGTATGTATATACACGAGTGAGGGTAGATAGTAATATCAAGTGTGTAGATTTATGGTTGGGTGGCTTATACTCGGCCATATATGAAAGATAGGAAAAATCTTAAGTATATCTAGTTAGATTTGGAAGTATGATTTGTGTAATACCTCATGTGTAAATAAAATGGATTCAAAGAAATGTTTATTTTAAAGTTTAGCTAGATAAAAGGTAGTATACATTAATTTAGTTATTTTGTAGATGAAAAATGGTCAAGGTGTTCTAAAATACTGAGTTGAGTTAATTATTCTAAAATTTTATGTCCAAAAAATTAATGTGTATAGTTTCAAAGCATAATATTTTGGATCGTCTTTATTAATTAATAATTATTTATGCACATAAAATGTGTCTAAAAATAAATAAAATAGCTATATGTTTAAATGTCAAGTAATATAAGTAAATATATAATATTTACTATATTATGATCTCGTTTATAGAAGTGGTTGATAAAAATATTATACGATGTATGACAATAATAATGAAACCGTGATGTGTCGAAAAGGTAAAACCTAGGGTTTTACAGCACCTACCCGTTATTTTAGCTTTGTCCTTAATTCTTAAGATGAAGTTACTCGTCCAGGGAACAAGTGAGGACACTTTTTCTTGAATGTGTAATCTTATGAACTCAAGTTTAGACTCCTATGTGATATTTAGAATGTAGTTGTTGATCGTATGCCTCCGATGAGTAAATTTTAATGCACAAAGTAACTTGTCCTTTATGTTTTGATAATTTACACATTTGGTCCTTCTATTTTTGTAATGTAGCCCTTAGGGCACGAATAGTTTTCCAACAAAATAACCTAGGGCTCAAATTTAGTTTCAAAAGTGGCAAAATCAACACCTAGGGTTTTTAATCCGTGTTAAATCAGCTAGGGCTTCTTTTAAGTTTGTTAAGGTCCACGTTTAGTCCTTAGAGTTTTTACAACTCTCGTCTTAATATTCTAGGTTTTATAACATGTTTGACAAATGGCAAAATAAGTCCCCTATAGTTCTAAGAATTAAGTTTAGCACAAAAGATTTAATAAAAGGTTCATTAAATCATATTCGAGTTTGATTAAGTTTACAAGGTTGGGTAAAATAGTACAAGCTTGTTTTAAGTCTTGGTTTTATTTAGATGGGTTTCATGGGCCTTATTGGGCCTCGGTATGCATGGCTTAGGTTCATTAACGTTTTTAGTAGTTCTTCAAGAGATATTTAAGTCTATTAAGCTTCAATAATCTTATGTGATGTTGGGTCGAAAATAAGCCGAGAATCAATAGCACAATGCTATGATCCAAGAGAGATGAAAATGAATTTTCCTTAGGTTTCTTGATGAGGATCTAATAATGATAAGATATTTTAGAGGAATCATGAGTCAAAAAGGAATACATTCTATAGCTGGATTAATAAAATAACATTAATAATGAGTCACGGTGAATATATTTAAGCCCACTTGTTTATAAATTTTTATTTATATCGACAAGCGTCCTTATCCATGTAATGTAAAAATTTATAACTTCATGGTTCGGTGCCCTATGATTTCTTTATTCAAACAAAAAAGCGTCCTAATTTGTTTCAATAAGGATTTCATAGCCCAACCTACTTAAATATTCACGACAAGGCTTACCATCAAAATGAAAATATCTAAGAAAATAGGTATTACTAAGAGAGTTTACTGTCGGTTTATTTATAACTTTCGTCTTCAGACGTCCCATAACATCTTAATACAAAACTATAAATAAACTTCTGGTCCGGTGGCTTATGATCGAGAGACTTACGTTCCATATTTAAATGTCATCTAGATATAGATTCATACCTTGATTTGGGTCCTACCGCATCATGCAAACTTATCCAAATAATATCACATAATATTACCAAAAGCAAAGTGTATGAGTCGTTAATAAGTTGTGTTCCGTAAGATGTTCAATTTACGTATGGTAAGATATGTATCAAACAGGGATCTTGTATAATGATTGGTTGTAGTAAATTACAATCCTTGTTTAGGAAAACAAAGAGCGTAAAGTAGGGAAAGTATTAAATACGACGGTTTAAGAAAACCGTGTACTAATGACCCTTATGATGTGAAAGTTCGTTTCCCAAGGAGGTATATGTGTGTGGCTAAAATGTAGCAAGAAATGAGATTAATATTTGAAAGAAGGGGATGAGAAAATAGAATGACGAAGACGTGAAATTAATTACTATGACGACTAAACGTAAAACCGTAAAAAGAGCAAAAATAAAAATTAATTCTAAAAATTCCCAAAAATTAACAAAAAATCAAAATAAATAAATTAAGAGTTTACCAATGATCAAAACTTTTTCAAACCTTTTAATTAATTAAATATTAATTTTTAAATGCTAATTAAAATCCTAAAAATTAAATTAATTATCATAAAGCCCAAATAAATATTTTTCAATTGGTAAACCTCTAAAATGACCTAAAAAGATTAAAAACTATTTTTAGAAATTTTTGAACTAAGAAAAACTATTTAAAATGATTTAAAAACTATTAAAACTTAAAATAATTATAAAAATTAATCTAATGATGATAAAATTAATCTAAGAGTTGCAAAAATCCTATTTTAATGTACTAAAGCTAAGAAAAATATAAAAAGTACAAAAATGTGAAATTTGAAATTTAATAATAAAATAATATTAAAATAATATTAAAAATCCAAATATTATTAAAAATTCTAAAAACTTGCAAACTAGTTTAGTTTAACCTAAATAATCAGAAAATGAAAGTGAAATTACCAAAATACCCTATTGGGCCCCAAAATAGGCTAAAAGCAAAATCAGTCAACCTTAATGGGCTTTTTAGCCCAAAAAGTCAAACTAAGCCCAAATGACCTGAAAAAGCCCTATCTGACTCAAAATTTTATTCTAAGCACAAAAGTCTGAAAGCCCAAAAGCTGATTTTGAGCTTATCACAGCTTAAATAACAAATAGCTTATTCTTATTGGGCCAATAAGCCCATTAAGCAATAAGCCAATGCCATAAGCTCTGCTTAAACACACAACCTTCCTTTGAAATGCCTAAGAGATCTGTAAAAAGAAATTTTTAAAAAGCTCACTCAATAAGCCAGAAATAAGCAAAATAGAAATCCACTAAACGACAAAATAGTCGGGTTAGAGTTCTAGGGGGTTTCAGAAGCTCTGGTTTGTTGCAAAAGCTCACAAATAGCTTTACTAAGAATAATCAATAAAGAAAATCACAAAAAGCCAAGTAGAATAAGCTGTGTGAACCAATAAGCTGGCTGAAAAAGCCAAATAAGCTAATTTTCTAGCAAAAGCTTAACAAAAAGACTTGTTATTAAGCTAAGAAAAATGAATTCTATTACAAAAGCCAAGTTGTTGCATGTATCAATAAGCAGTTCTAAAAAATAAGCCAAATTGTGTTTATTTGACCAAAAGTCAAAGTACTCCAAAGTTCACCAAATGATCAGAGATGGTAAAAGGGTTTGTTATAAGCAATTTTTGTGAAGAACTCAAGGAGGAGTCCTTGTGAATCAAGAGGTCAGTTGACCTTTTGATGACAGATTTTGGCAAAAAGGGCTTAATAAGCCAGTTAGCTTATAAGCCAGATACAAGGCACACCAAATAGCAAAATTCACTCACAAGCAGCATATAAACAAGATCCAAGCAACAAAACCACAAGGCATGCACAAGATTCTCAAATGCAAGCACCAAATGAGGTGATCACTTTGCTGATGCAAATGACCACTTCAGCCAACTTTGATAAGCTATATCACACTCAATAAGCTACCAAATTCAACAACCAGATAATCAATAGATAGCTTATCACCTAAACGATTCCCAAACCTGATTTCAGACCTTAGATCCAACAAACAAAGAAGTTATTGGATCTGATGTATTTGACCAATTTCAAAACACCTTTTATCAGATTTTTGCAAAACTTGAAATCCTTTTTCCAAAATTTCAGAAACTTAACCAATGACTAAAACTTGTTTAATATGACTTGTTTAGACCTCCCAAACCCTAAGAACCAGGGGCACAAGGCCACAAGGCCTTATGAACCAGTAATCCCAAACAATTATTTAATAAGAACTTTTCAAACAAACTTCTTAATCCTTCAAACAACCTACTGATTTTAATGATCAAATAGCGACACTAGGTGACAACTAACAGATACCAACCATAAAACATAAAGCACAAACAAAAAATCACCAAATCACATAGCAAAACATAAAACAGACCATAACATGTGATTTTTAGAGGAATCTTAACAAGAGGTTATACCTGTCCTCCACAACATCCTAGGAGGTCCAGCAATGCTCCTTGGACCTTGTTCAACAACTAGAACAAGACCAAGGTACTTCAACAAAGGAGATGAATGACTGCCTTGGTTGATGTTTCAAAGTAGAAACTCAAGGACTTGATTTCTTCAACACAATGAAAAAACAACCCAACCAAAGGCTCCAATCCTTTCACAAGATTGGTGTCAACAAGCTTGTAAGAGCTTATAGCTTTTGGTCAAGGATTAGTACAACAAAAATAGCAAAATCAGAAACCACTTTTCAAGCTTATATCAAACTTGAAAATCTTACCAAACACAAACGTCCTTGAACCACAAGATTCAAGCACACTTATAACTTATAATGGAACTCAGAATTACCCTTAAACAACACCAACTTTCAAAAACATAAAAAGGAATTACAATTTTCTCAAAATACCAACTTTTATAAAATTCAAAAAGGAATTACAATGTTTAAAAGGTAAAACTGGAACAAGGCTCTCTCATAAGTTGAGGAGTCCTTATATAGGCCACAAAGGCTGAGATTACAATGAGAAAACCCTAGCTATGAAGTCCCTAAAATGCCCTTGAATCTTCTAGACGAATTTTGATATTGAGCTGTCCAAATGCATCCAAATCGTTCATTTTAGCTTTGTAGCCAAGCAAGGAGTGTGGGCTGTTGATTTGGACACGTGGCATTCCTTGGAGGTTAAGTTGTGATGTGATAGGTGGACGTCTTGAATGGTGGGACCCTTTGGTGAGTGGGAGTGAGGGTTTTGAGTGTGGGATGAGTTTCTGCATGTGTGAATCAAGCGTGTGTAAGGGTAATTGGGATTTACCCTTTGTTTAAGTGGATGGTAAATCTGGGTGGATGAACATGAACAGTGGTAAGTTTTGATCCGAAAAAGGTGGGATGAGGTGTTTGGCGCCTGTTTGTGAGTTTGAACTTTGGGAATTGTCACATATGGTCCTTGTGTTTTGGTAAATATGGTAAAACAAGTTTTCAGCCAACAAAACACGTTTTCCTTTGTTAATGAAGTTCTGAATTTCACATTTTTGCCCCAAAACTTTGGCAAAAGTGTTTCAAGGGTTATTTTTGCCATGTTTGAATATTTGAGGGACTGATTTTGGACATTCTTGATCTTCAAAGGTCTTCGATGGATGTTTGTCTTCATGAGGGGACCATATTTGACAAATTTGAATTGATGAGGGACTAATCTTGTCAATTCTTCAAAGTTGAAGGACCATTTTGTAATTTTGAAAAACTTAAGGGACCAAACTTGTAATTATGAATATACAAGGGTTTTAAGTGTCATTTCTTCATATTTTGAGGATCAATCTTGTACATCTTCAAGTCTTCAAGGATCTATCTTGGATAATTCATGAACTAGGGCCCGGTTCTTTGCACGGCTTCATTTCTCGTGTCCGTTTTTCCTTGTTTCTTGTGATCTTTTGTCTTTTTCACGATATCCATACCTAAAACACACAAGTAAACAAATACAAGCATATATATGGTATTTTATGACATTTTAGTGCATTTAAAGCCCGAAAAGAACGATGAGATCATGTACAAATGCCATCTCATCACTCCCCCATACTAAGCCATTGTCGTGCCCTCACGCAATGCTAGAATAAAGTATCTAAGCATCACGAAAATTAAATTTTATTAACCTTTATTGAAAAGTAAAAGACTTTCAACAATACTACGAAGATGTGTAAAGACATAATGTATGATTTTCATCACGAATGTGACTTTTAGGGTCAATGAATAGAAACAAGTAAATGTCTCATAGAGTAAATTTCGTCATCCTTGATTGTCATACATTCCATGCTAAGTGCAAAAACGAGATCATTGTTGGTACAAGTCACAATGCTAACACTACTCATACGTCCAAATTGTGTAATACTTTTTCTCCCCGTAATCCTAGTTATTATAAAAGGAAATGGGTTACTAGCATTTTTTAACTATTTGACATGGATCACAAGTGATTCATATTGACTTATTTGAATATTTATTAGTCCGAAAGCAAAGTAGAACGATTTAATCGATAGTTAGTCGAAGGACAAAATTTTTTAAAACAGCTTCTCGTGTATCTTCTTAAGTTCATATCTTGGCATAACTCGTTTCACGATTTGAGACCTTTCTCAGACCGATATTAGGCATGTACTTCATACTTCAAATCTTGGGAAGACGTTCTTGAAATTATGGTCTTCTCTTCATATTTTGGAATTTCTTCACTTGACGTTTTTGAGAGATTCTTCATATTTGGACCACGACTTCATCATTTTTCTTCAATCTTTATTTTTTACTTTGATATACAACGATCCGCCTCCTTTTCAGACTTGGATTTTATTTATCCTCATACCTTGTAAGGGTCTTTTTGGATAGACTTTCTCCATGATCTTTAGGGGAGTAATTGCTTTTCGTCGTGTGTCTCGATCCTTCATATTGATTTAGGAATAATGATACTTCAGATCATCTTGGATCTTTAGCAAAAATAGAGCTCCTCATGCCTTGTTAGGGCCTTTTTGGATTTCACCAATCTCCGCATCCCGCTTCAATAAGTTATGCCTTGGCTATGAACTCTATTCAACCCCGAGCAACTTTTAAATGATCTTGTGCTAGAAGCTAAGTAACCTTTCAAATCGTACGACCTTACGTATTGCAATTATTTTTATTCCTAATGCATTGATCTTATGGGAAGAAAAAGCCACAATTAAAAACATATGAGTCTTTGAAAGAACATTTTCATGTTCTACGTTTAACATGATCACTTGTCTAACTCTATCACTTCTCGTTCTTCACTATATAAACACCTCTAATTAAAGAGACTCGTGAATACTTAGCCATGCAAGTCAAAATTAAGCCAAATTTGGATTAGCTTTCATTAAGACTATATCAAATCAAAGTTTTGGGTTTTCAAGCCACCTATAGGATCTTGCACTTTCTTGGACCTTTTCAAGTTTAAGAATGCATTTTATAGTTCCCTTGATAAGTGACTTTCTAGGATCAATTATAGGAACTTGCGAAAAGTTCTTGTTCTTAACCCGAATGAGCTAATACTTTCGCGTTTTAAAGTTCCCTATATAAAATTAGCTCCAAATGCCCATCAAGTCAAAAATTAGCTCTTATTCTACCGATCGGAAAATATACATTCGTGTCTTAAAAACACTTATTAAAACTAAAAAAAATAAAAAATTTGGCCATTTTTAGCCTTATTAGCAACAAAACAAAACATTGAAAGTTGGAAAACGTGAGGGCGTAGCAAAGCAAGTAAATATTCACCCCCTATAATAAAAGTAAACATTGTCCTCAATGTTTCGAGTCTAAAGGTGGAGCACCCCCATACTAGAGACGAAGAGTTGAATGCTTAGGATCTAGCATGGAAAGGGTGATCAACAATATATCTAAAGCCGTTTATGAATTATGCTAAAAGATAATTGTTAGAACAATAAAGGATATGTCATGGATTCGTGAAAAACTTCTTCAAGCAATTGATGGAGGCTCACGTAAACAAACACGAGAGTCTTCAATCGTAGATGATGATGATCTAGATAACACAATCACAAACAACCACGAGACAACGAGTTGGAAGGGCACAAATCCCCTCTCATTATTTTATAGAAAGCAAAAAAGGATAAGCATGGGATCTCCCCCACGAGGCACCTCGTTTTTTTATTACCGAGTCATGAGCTCGACTCGATCCCCTCAATGCTAATTATCATTGGGGAAGGTGACTTGGTCGAGGTCAACCATTGAAGGAATTTCTCCACCAAAGTAGTGCTTAAGCCTATGTCCATTCACCTTCAAGTTTGGACCATCATTTTGAGCTAGCTCGATGGTCCCATAAGGAAACACTTGTGTAACGGTGAAAGGACCCGACCAACGAGATTTCAATTTTTCGGAAAATATCTTTAGTCTAGAGTTAAAATGTAACACTTGATCACCAACGTTAAAAACCCGGTTTTTAATCTTTGCATCATGAAACTTTTTAGTCTTTTCTTTGAAAATTAATGAATTTTCATAAGCATTGTCTCTTAGTTCATCCAGTTCATTCAATTGTATTTTCCGGTGATCTCCCGCGGTCTTCAAGTCAAAGTTTGCATGCTTAAGGGCCCAATATGCCTTGTGCTCCAATTCAATGGGCAAATGACAATTCTTCCCATAGACTAACTTATAAGGAGTAAAACCGATAGGTGTCTTATAAGTGGTCCTAAAGGCCCATAAAGTGTCATCGAGTTTGTCGGACCATGAAGCACGGTTTTCTCCAATCGACCTCTCTAAAATCCTCTTCAAAGCTCGGTTCGAAACCTCGACTTGCCTACTCGTTTGCGGGTGATAAGCCGTAGAAAGACGATGAGTAACTCCATATTTCTTAATACCTTCTCGAATTGGTCATTACAAAAATGGGTTCCACGATCGCTTATAATAGCACGAGGGGTTCCGAACCGAGAGAATAGTTGCTTCAAAAACTTCACTACCACACGAGCATCATTAGTAGGTAAAGCCTTAGCTTCCACCCACTTAGAAAGGTAGTCGACCGTGACGAGGATATACTTGTTACCATGAGACGATGGGAACGGCCCCATAAAGTGTATGCCCCAAATGTCGAAAATCTCACACACTTGAATTATGTTTTGCGGCATTTCATCACGTTGAGACGATTTTCCTTAACGTTGGCACGAATCACACGACTTCACAAGTACGTGTGCATCATGATAGATAGAAGGCCAAAAGAAGCCGGCATCGAACACTTTCTTAGCCGTGAGATTAGCGTCGTGGTGACCACCCGTGGGTCCCTCGTGACAAGCTCTAAGCATGTTAGAAGCTTCGGAACCAAAAACACAACGTCGAACGAGTTGATCCGCACAAACCCGAAAGAGATAAGGGTCGTCCCAAAAATAGAACTTGACGTTACGAAAGAATTTTCGCTTTTGTTGTGTCGTCATACCCTTGATTATGAACTTTCCCGCATGGTAATTTGCAATGTCGGCAAAGCATGGGGTGGTGTCTTTAGAATTCACTACACTGAGAGTCTCGAGGGGAAATGTTTCGGTGATTTCCTTGTTCTCGAAAACATCTTTGTGAGGATCTTCTAGACGAGAGAGATGATCGGCCGCTAGATTCTCGGCTCCTTTTTTGTCAAGCACGGTGACATCAAATTCTTGGAGGAGGAGCATCCAACGAAGCAATCTTGGCTTAGCATCTTGCTTAGCTAAGAGATACTTGATAGTCGAATGGTCGGTATACACGATGCTTTTAGTTAAGACGAGATAAGGTCGGAATTTTTCAAAAGCATAGAACACGGCAAGGAAATCCTTTTGCGTTGTGGTGTACTTTAATTGAGCCTCGATCATCGTCTTACTAGCATAATGGATTGGACGGAAATATTTTTCATAATGTTGCCCTAAGACGGCCCCTATAGCATAATCACTTGCATCGCATATGATTTCAAAGGGTACTTCCCAATTAGGAGAAACAAGAATGGGAGCTTCGGTACGTTTCCTTTTAAGAGTTTCGAAAGCTCTAACACAATCCTCATTAAAGTTAAAAGGAGCATCCTTCTCAAGAAGGTGTGTCATAGGTCGAGATATTTTCGAAAAATCCTTGATGAAACGACGATAAAAGCCCGTGTTGAGTCTACTGGATGTAGATCTTGCAACCTGTCAGGAACGGTGAACGACTTCTGTAATCACAAGTCAATTCACAGAGAGACTCTATATACAATATGAATGAAGAATACAAATATAACAAAGAAGAACAGAATAACTATAAAGACTTGATCCTTTCTAAGGATTTCTAATATTGATAATGACTAGAATTATGTTTTATCAAGGTGTGTCTAACCCTTCTGCCTAAGGTTCCTTTTATACTACAAGGAAACCCTAATACAACATTAAACAAAACGTGTAAAACTGATATGCATATCCTTTCCTAACATATCTCATGCATATCCTAACAGAATAATAAATAAGTACTAAAGTTTGACTTTGACCAGGACCAGGAGCACGACTTGCTCCTACTACTACTAGGACCAGTAGGAACTACATACCTCCTAGTCTACCTATTACATTTAACTATTACAATGGTCCTAACAATCCTCCCCTAAACTTGAATTTGACCTGTTGAGTTCAATTTTCCTGGAAAACGTGCAATAAAGCTCGAGGATTGAATCAGCAAAAGAAATAGCAGCATCAGCAAGATAAGAAACAGAAGAACCGCCGCAACATGGAACACTAGAAGCTTATCCAAAGCTTGAAACAAATCAGCATCGTGTTGAATCTTTACAGCAACATGAGCAGATTTGATGAGCCTTTACCAAGTAGCGGCTCGCTCTTGGGCTAGCCAGTCTTTCTGGTGGAATAAGCATCACCCTGGGAGACTAGAACCCAGCCCAACTCTTAGAACATGAATCAATGGTCAGTGGGAGTACCCTGATGATTTTAGGCAAACCATCACAGCCGTCAACGGATTTGATATGTCTTTACCAGAAGCCGTACCCCTCTGGACTCGCCAACTCTTAGCAATGAAGCATCGGTGAGTTGAAAACCCTATAGCTTTAAGCAAGCTATGACAGCTATCAACGGATTTGATAAAATCTTTACCAAGAGCCGTACCCCCTTGGATTAGCCACTTTTCAGTCTAGGACCAAGGCAAGTGAAAACCATCCAGTTTTGGGTAACCTGGCAACCATCAACGGATTTGAGAATCGCACCAGGAGCCGTACCCTCAAGGTGAATCAACTCTTTCTTGTCGATTAGACATGGTGAGTTGAGAACCATTTGTTGTGAGGACCAAGTCCAACACCAGATGAAACCAGTAACCAGCACAAGGACCATTCAGCAACCAGAACCCATAGTGTGAAACAGCAAATGGTATTATATTCACAAGTGTAAAATCCATGATGTGTTAAAGTATAAGCAGATATTATATAAAAAGTATATTGTTTTTTTTTTAACTATAAAGAATGAAGTTCACCAATCACTTTACATATTGGTGAAAAAAATGAGAATATGAACAAATGATCAAAAACACAAAACAAACACTTACAAACCAACCAAATCAGAGACCAGAAGCAGCCTTCTTATCTGCTTTCAAACGAGCCTGGATTCCTTCCACCAACGCAGTTACCATAGAGGACTCATTCCCTGAGGGAGCATTTGAAATCTGCAAGTGACTAGCCAACATAGCCTCCATTGAAGCAATCGTCAACGGATAATCCACGTCTGTGAGCATGAAGACCATATGACCAGATTCCAACTCCAACATATGCACACCACATCCCGCATACAACTTCCATCGCTGAATAACCCATTGCATTTGATCCTTCCATATACTAGAAACAGGAGAATGAGGAGGTGCATCAAGCATCATCTTAAGATCAGCCCATACTCGCAGACCAGGCCAGGAAGACACAGCCATGGGATCAACAGGCATGCCGGTATCCACAAACCCATATAAAGCCATAAGATCCTTACGATCAGCCCAAGACAAAATACCCTGCAGACCCAAAGATAACCGCACAGACCCATCACTAAGAGTAATTCTATGAGATACCATACCAGGAAGAGTCGTGGAACGCTCAATCATCCAACCAGTAATATGTCCATTTCCCAAAGGCAAATCAGAGTCACTGTCAGAAGCTGCATCAATCAAATTTTCAGGATCACGCTTCTCATAGGGGACCGTCTTGCCACGTCTAACACGTCGAGCCGATTTCTGGCGAAGCGAACGTCGAGGTGTGGGATCACTAGGAGAGGGTTCAACCTTTACCTTTACCTGAGTAGCAGCAGTGGGAGTAGGAGAAGTAGACTAATTAGTTTGCCCACCCAAGGGATCAACAGGAGCTGCACTAGGAGAAGGAGCAGGTTGAGGACCATGAACTAGTGGTGATGGTGATGCCATATCAGGTGTAGCAGTTGTGGTGGTTGTGGTAGCAAAGGTGGTGGTGGTAGCATGTGTGGTGGTGGTAGCAGGACCTGAAGAAGAACCCATAGGAGCAACCAAAGGAGTAGTGGTGGTACCAACTGTAGAAGCAACAAAAACCGAGGGAATAGCAGTAGAACCAGGAGTAGAATCAGATGGAGGACCAGTAGTAACAGCAGGTGAAGAAGTGGTCACCACACGTGGAGAAGGACGGTAGATAAATCGTTCCGGAATTGGTTGACTATGATGCTTGACCATACGTTCATAGAGTGCCTTGAGCTCATCAAAAGACAAAGCCCGAACCCTGTCCCACTTCCAACCAGCTTGAAAATAAGCAGCGGACTGATACTTCACATATCGCTGCATCTGCTTTCGCTCCTCAGTTCTCGATAAAGGTCTGTTCTTATGCTTCTCACGAAGCTGTGCAGCAAGCGCCAACTGATGCTTGCGCATCAACACCATAGCTCTAGGAATAAAGTTATGCTCATCCACATCCGCACCTAAAAGATCAGTGAACTGGGCATAATCCCTGTTAAGAATAGTCAATACCTGCATCCAATCACTCTCATTCCAATGCATTGCATTATGCTGGAATTATTCACGTCTCTGCTGTTGAAGCGCTTCCTCCTCAGCCCGAGCAGCTTCATCAATTTCGGCTTGCATCCGTTGAGCAGCCTCCTCACCTAGCCTATCCTCCTCAAGCTGTCTGCGTGTACGCTTGCGAGGTGGTGAGGGAGGATCAGTCATTGGGGCCTTCCCCTTTGAATCATGGGAGGGACCAGCATTGGAACCAGCAGTAGGACCAGAAGCACCATCCATAGGAGTGGGAATAGCAGCAGGAGAAGGAACACTGGAGGGAGTCGGAGGAACCGGCAAATCATCATACAATTTATCAGCAAAGGCAGCCTTTGCCAACAAAGTCAAACCATCCTCAACACGCTCCTTAACCTCCTCATCAGAATTAGAGTGAATCACATGCTTCTTTCGTCGTCTTTGCTGAGTCTCCAAAGCTTTGATGCGATCAGCCATAGGAAGAACAAACTCCCTAGTAAGTTTCCGGTGTTGATTCAAATCAGCTTCTAAGGAAAGAATCCGCGCATGATACCTGTGCATAAGATCAAGTAACGACATAAGTGTAATAGGCTTCTCCGCCTGCCCACCAAGAGGACTTGGGTCAGGGAAGGCGTCATTGGAGCCCGAAGCAATAGATGGGTCAACATTAGGAGTACTAGCACCAAAAGGCTTATCAGAAGAGTGTGGAGCAGGACTAGGAGGTGGAGTCTCCACAAATGGATACTTATGTGGTACTGAAGAAGGACCAGCCTTGGAAATGGATGGTCTGTCAATGACCACCTCCTCAACCAGCTCCTCCTCAACCACATGATAAGCACCACCAGTAGGAGCCTCCTCCTCCATAGGGTCATCATCAAGTTGAGGTTCCTCCTCGGCTTGTTCAACCGGAGGAACAACAACATCAGGAGGACCCTGAGCCAGCCCCAACATGTCCTCAGAAAGGGGCCTCCACTCCCTGCTAAACCCATGGACCATATTATAATACACCTTGGCAGTAAGCTTAGAAGGCACATGCTCAGTCCTATCACGAGGAATGCAAACCAGTATTTGTTGTAAAAACCTAGGATACATAAGAAACTTCTTTCTAGAACCAGCACTAGATAGATTACTAACCATTCCCTCAAACAGATAATGAGAGAAATTAAATACCCTACCCTGGGCTAAGCATATGAGACTAGTGGCCAAGTGAGTAGGGAAAGCATCCCAACTCCCAGACTTGGGACTTAAACGATGAATCAGAAAATGCACCAAAAGCTTCCATTGGGGGGAAAACCGATTTTTCTGGAAGTTAAACTTCCCCCCATGATTGTACCCTATAGCAGCCATCCCCTCCAATACCTCCGAATTAGGGATGGACTCAACACCACCCTCATCTTGAAGATGAAGGGAAGATCGAATAGAAGCCTCAGACACCACGTATGAACGTCCATCTATGGTAGCATGGAGTTCACGTGGACGACTAACCACAACCATAAGACGAGCAGATGCCCAAAACTGACGAATGACACTATCATAAATAGTGGGACATACAGTAAAAGCATACCTTAGATTCGAAGCCTCAATGAAGTCCAGAATGTCACTAAAATCATCACGATGTGGACCATCTCCTAGATAGGCGACCTTGTTGTGAGCAGGTTGGTATACCAGGGCAGCCATGGATCTTGATTAATTGAATGGAGGATGATTTGGTTAGGGTTGAGAGAGTAGGATCGGTTTTGTGTGTGTTATGAGTGGAATGAATGAGTCAAGGGGGGTTAATTGACCATAAATAATGAAGGTAGTAACTGTTCATTGACCCCTATTAATGGGGGGTTGCCCTTTCAAATTAGACAATTATTATATAGTAACCACTTGCCCCTTTTAACATAATTTCCAAATTCCAATTTACCAAAGTTAAATATGAGTGTAAATACCAGAATTGGAAGAGTTGACTAAAAGTCAAAGCGCACAATGGTCAGTACTAGAAGCAAAATGTGGTCAACAAAAGTCAAAACGAATGAACAGTGTCACAGACCAGTACCAGAAGCCAACCCTCACTTGACAAAGAAGAGTTTGTAATCACTAGAAGTCAACCCATAATGACTAGAAGCTAACCAATGAGGACTAGAAGCTAGTCATGAAGGAATATAACCACCAGAAGTGAGCAAAATCCTCCACCAGGAGTAACACACACCACCAGAACCAATGCAAGTTATTGTTAAAAGCTACCAATATGTTAGTCTATGCAAAGTAATATGTACACTAAGCCTCCCCTTAGGCTTAGCCTCCCCTCAATCCTAGACCTTAAGGATTGACCATCCCAATGTGAACCACCAAGTGGTTAAACCGAGGACCATCAAAGGCTTTTGTCAACAAATCAGCAACATTATCATCCGTATGAACTTTAAGAACCTGTATCAACTTCTTCTCATTGGCATCCCGTATAAAATGGTGCCTAATTTCAATGTGCTTTGTTCGCTGATGAAAAACAGAATTCTTGACAATGCAGATAGTACTTTGATTGTCAATGAAAATCTTGGTGTTCATAAAATTGAACCCATAATCCAACATCTGATTTTGGATCCACAATACTTGTCCACAACAGCTAGCAGCAGCAATGTATTCAGCTTCTGTTGAAGAAGTAGCTACTATCGTCTATTTCTTGCATTGCCATGAAATAAGTCGACGACCCAAAAATTGACAACCACCAGTAGTAGACTTTCTGTCATTATTAGCACCTGCATAGTCACTATCACTATATGCTTCTAGAACAAAAGGTGATTCTCTAGGATACCATAAGCCCAGTTTAGGTTGAGCCTTGATATACTTGAAAATCTTCTTCACTGCATTCAAGTTCGAAACGGTTGGAGTCACCTGGTGTCTAGAACAAGCACTTACTGCAAACATGATATACGGACGTGATGCAGTCAAATACATGAGGGAGCCAATCATAGACCTGTACATGTGAACATTGACCGGGGGGTCTGGCTCATTCTTGAGTTTGACTTTAGCAACTTCATAAGGAGTTGTTGCTAGTCTAAGAGGATCCATGTCAAACTTCTGAAAGATCTCATGAACATATTTATCTTGACTGATGAAGATCCCATCCGACTGTTGCTTGACTTGAAGACCAAGGAAGAAAGAAAGCTCTCCCATCGCACTCATCTGAAATTCGCCTTTCATTAAGTGTTCAAACTCATCACACCATTCCTTCCTAGTAGAACCAAAGATAATGTCGTCCACATAAACCTGAACAAGGATAATGTCCTTGGTATTCCTCCTAAGAAATAGGGTTTTGTCAATAGTACCTCTTCTATAGCCATTCTTTAACAAGAAAGTTGAAAGTCGCTCATACCAAGCTCTAGGAGCCTGATGTAATCCATAAAGAGCCTTGACCACCTTGTAAACTTTCTTGGGATGAAGTGGATCTACAAACCTTAGGTTGAGTGACATACACCTCCTCATCAATTTTGCCATAGAGAAATGCACTCTTGACATCCATCTGAAACACCGTAAAGCCCACATAAGAAGCTAAAGCCAAAAACAGACGAATAGCCTCAGTCCTTGCAACCGGAGCAAAAACTTCAGTGTAGTCAATGCCCTCAATTTGAGTGTGGCCCTGCGCAACAAGCCTAGCTTTATTCCTCACGACAATTCCCCGTGCATCCTTCTTGTTCTTGAGAATCCATTTGGTATTGATTGTTGTCTTTCCATCTGGTAAGTCAACCAGAACCCAAACATTCTGAAAAAAGAATTGCTGCATTTCCTCCTGCATAGCCTCCACCCAACTTTCATCCTCAAGAGCATGAGAGACTGACCTAGGTTCCACCTGTGAAAGAAAACAAGCAAACAAACAGTGTTGAAAGTCTGTATGATTATTACGCTTTTGATCTTCAATATAGCTCACAAGAGCATGATGATCAGCCGAGGCCTTCTTCTGCATTCTGTGTATCTTGACAGTAGAACCAGGATCTCCAATGATTTGGGTGGTAGGGTGATCTTTGTGTGATTGCAAGACTGGATTGGAAGCTACCTCCACTTCTGGTGCCAAGTTATTGAGATCACCAACGAAGTCAGCATCATATGAAGCAGCGTTGAAAATCCCATCTACTGGTTGTTTATGAATATCATCTAGCTTGGTAGAAGACTTCTTTTGATGGTTCCCCAAATCAGAAGGACTGGAGAAACGAGTATTTGAAGCAGACTCACTAGCTGGAGTACCAATAGGTGATAAGCTAGCACTAGGAGCAGAAGCTAGGGTACAAGGAGTAGCTTTGTCAGTAGGTGTATTCAAGGGAAACTCAAAACCACCTTGAGCAGCTGCTGTAGTAGCTTCTTGTTGTTGTTTGAGTAGAGTGTCAAGAGCTACTTGGGAATCCAGTACATCCAATGGAGTTTCATCACTAGGAGGAGTTAGAGAGACGATGGTGGAGTAGGATGGAACCACAAAAATGTCATCCTCGTCATCTGAATCAGAAAGACTAGAAGGAACACCAGTACTAGAAGTTGCAAACACTTGTGGACCTGCATCATGGTTAGTTTTGAAACGAAAATATCCTAACGAATCACTAAGATAATCAAGATCAAAATACCATTTAGGACCCTTGCCTTGGATGTTTGACTTCTCTTCAAAATACCTGAGATTTATAGTTTCAATGATCCGCTTGGCTTGGAGATTGTAGACACGGTAAGCCCGAGAGTGAGCTGAATATCCCACAATGTAGCCTTCATCTGCCTTGCCATCGAACTTCCCCAAATAGTCACTAGTATTCAGAATGGTTACTGGACACCCAAAAGGCTTCAAATGAGCAATATTTGTAACTTTGGCCGTTAGAAGCTCATAAGGGGTCTTTGAGGATTGGTAATAGAAACCCTATTCAAGACATAACTTGCAGTATTAACAGCTTCTGTCCAGAACATGGTTGAAAGCTTGGAATCGGCAAGCATTGTTCTTGTTGCTTCTATTAGTGTCCTGTTCTTTCTTTCTGCCACGCCATTCTGTTGAGGAGTTCTTGCTGCACTATAATCTCTTTTGATGCCCTTAGCATTACAAAGTGCTATGAGGTCTTTAGTTTTGAACTCGGTTCCATTATCACACCGAATACCTTTAACCTTCTTGGTCAACTGGTTCTCTATAAGGGTAAGAAAATCTCTAAGAATTGAGTAGGTCTCACTCTTGGCAGCCATGAAGAACACCCACGTAAACCTGCTATATCCATCAGTTACCACCAGACAAAATTGTTTGTGGTCAATGCTCCTAATGGAAGTATGACCAAATAAATCCATGTGTAGTAGCTGCAATGGTTCAGTAATAAGACTAAGAGCAGTAATGGCCTTGAAGAATGCTTTGTGCTGTTTGCCTTTGCTGCAAGCAATACGATTTATATCATTTCTAAACGACTTGGGAGGTAAACCAGAGACCAGATTCAGATTTGCTAGTTTGTGAATGGTCTTGAAGTTCACATGCCCCATCCTTCTGTGCCATTGAGTGGCTTCATCTTCTGAGGCTTTAGCAACCAGACATGCTAGTTGACCCGTAGGGTTGACTTCATTCAGCTTGATGCTATAGAGATTGTGTCTTCTAGGGATTCTGAGCAGAACCTGTGAGTCATCCGGAAGAGGAAAGTCTTTGGAGAGCACAAGTGCATCAGTATCCGTGAAGAGAACAAACTGCTTCTTGTCACATATCTGAGAGACAGATATCAAGTTGAAGTGCTGAAGTGCTTCCACATAGTATACCTGCTCAAAATTTAGATTAGGCGTCTTAATTGTTCCTTTGCCAGTGATCATGCCTTCACCTCCACCAAAATAGACCTGGCCGCCTTAAAATGGTACAAAGTTAGAGAGAAGACTTTTATTTCCTGTCATTCTCCTAGAGCAACCACTATCAACAATGCCTAAACTAGGATCTTGGTATGGAGTAACCTACAACAACAAGATAATAAAAATGCAAAAGTTAGTGTCTTAAGGGGACCCAAACCTTTTCAGGTTTGAGCCTGCCTTGTGGATCTTTAGTAGAGAGCCAAGAAGATTGATGAGATCCACCATTGTTCCTTGGTTGCCTATGCATCATATGGGTATTATTGTTTGACCAAGAACAACCTGCTGAGGGCTTAACAGCAGTTCCCAAACCTCCCAAACCAAAATACATATGGTCAAAATTTTGTGGATAAACTGGATTAAAATTTTGAAAATAGTTACTTGTGTTTCTATTTGTTGTTAATGGAGAGGACCTTATAGAAGAAGAAAATGAGTGAGCACTAGGATTGAGTCTTCTAGAAGTATATAGGGCAGCTCATGGTGGACCAGGAGCATGACATGCTTCATTAACAGAAGCATGTGTGTCATAAAAATCACAATCTTTAATCAAATGAAACGCACTTCTACAAACAAAACATGTTTTAATAGACCTTTTATTAGAATGACTTTGTTTCATATTGCTAACTTTATTACACACAATTCTAGGAGAAACATTCTTCCTAGGGCTCAATAAACTAGGACCAGACACACTTGACTTAAAAGCAACTTTTTCTTCACACATCCTAGCACCAGTAGCAGCATGATCATTTGACTTGGAACTTGTAGGTCTTGACTCTTCACTTGAACCAATTGATGCAGAGTCACTGGCTTTGTCACTGAAAGTACACGAGACAAAGTCATTAGAATTAGTAGAACTTTTTGGGGACTCATGCATCTGTGATCCATCCAAGTGATTATGCCATGAAGTGGGCATGAAAGTTCCAGTAAGAGGGGGAGGGACAGCATGCATTTCTGCTGCTAGTTTGAACCTATCGTACCTAGGTTCTCCCTCTTCCTCTTTGTCAGCATCAAAGACACTCGAAAAAGATAAATCAAACACATCTTCTGAATCAATATATTTATCAAATCCTAACCCTCTTTTAGTCCTACCAGACATACTACTATCAATTAATTTTGAAAGATTTTTAGGTGCCTTTTGCCATTTTTCAAATCTCAACATTGTAGCATCTAATCTTTCTTGCATCTCCTGTTTTTCTTTTATACTGGCATATTTTACCTTTTATGTATATTTAAGCATATTAGTTGTGTTTTCTAAATCGATGCTCAGTATCCTAATTTTATCCTCATACTCACGTTGAGTATCTTGAAGCCACCTCTTTTGTTGTTCCAATGTGTTTAATGAAGCCTTATAGGCTTGAACCTCTAAAAAATATTTATCATTTTGATCATTTACTTCATTAAATTGGGACAACAATTCTGAGTATTTATCATGACAACCAAGAGGACAATGTTGTACCTGAGGTGAGATGCCCATAAGGGCAAACTCGTCTGCTTCTTCTGCATCAGATAGATTCCCAGCAATCATTGCAAACACGTCAGTCGAGGATTCAGCTGATTCCAGAGTGGAAGCCTGATGATCATTCCAGTTGACCATAGAGTCAACTGATACCAATGCCTTCTTGTCATCTTTTACCTCCTGAACCTTAAAAGCTGAGTACCTGCTCTTCTCCTGGTCATTCTTGCTAGGGCATTCCCTTGCAAAGTGACCTTGTTGCTGGCAGTTGTAGCATCGAACCTTGCTTCTGTCGAATCTTGCTGGCTCCCGTGGGTTGTAATTGAATTTACGACTTGCTTTCTTCTCAAACTTGTGAACCCTAAGAGTGAGCATGGCCATCTGCCATTTAAGATCCATTTCATCCAGGTCAAGTTTATCGACCTGTTTGAAGTCATCAAAAGCAAGTTGTTGTTGAGCATCAACATCCGCGACAAAAGAATGAAGAACGACTTCTACCATACTACCAGACTTGGCAGTAGAATCAGGAGCAGAAGTATGCTGAACAGTATGTTGGGAAGACACAGTATTGCTTGGGCTGCTAGCATATGACATGGGACTGGATGCCATAGAACTCACAAAGGCAGAATTAGCAGGAGTGGGAAAAGAATCACTTGAATATCCTCTCACGTGAGGTTCAAAAGTTTTGAGCTTATGAAATAGATCATCAAAATTGAGATAGTCAAGCCCACCTTTTGCTTTGATAGAGATTACCACATGATTCCATGAGTAGGGTAAGGCTCTAAGAAACCTTGCATTAATATCCGCATCGTCAGGCTTTGAGCGAAGTTGATTCAATTGGCTCAATATCTTTTGGAACCTGTCATACCCTTGATGTAAACCTTCAGTTTCTGAGATTTTGAATTATGTGAATTCATCTCTCAGCATGGATCTTCGCATTTTCTTTGACTCCTCATTCCCACCAAACCTTGCTTTTATACCATTCCAGATCTCTCTGGCATCATCCAAATGATAGAAGTCACCCATGTGATCATCAGGAAGAGATTGAAGCAAAATAGTTTTTGCTTTGACCTCCTTCTGAATAGCTATGATTTATTCATGAGATTTAGGGTCAAGAAGAGTAATATTACCATTCTTGTCTCTTCCAGTTAGCTTCCTGCTGTTCCCATTTAGAATAACCTTCCAAAGGTCTTGATCAGTATTGGTGATCCACCATTCCATCTTCATTGCCCAACTATCATATTCGTCCTTTTTCAGAAGAGGGAATTTACCATTAGTGTTGGAAACCGTGGCAACGATCTGCTGAGGTTGCACAATTTTAGGAGTGCTGTCTTCTCCTGTTTGAGTAGAAGTTGAGGCAGACATGATTAAACAAAAATGTCAGTAAAAAGAAAACTCGATTCTTCTTGTATAGAGACCCTCCCAGGCTCTGATACCACTTGTTGAGTCTACTGGATGTAGATCTTGCAGCCTGTCAGGAACGGTGAACGACTTCTGTATTCACAAGTCAATTCACAGAGAGACTCTATATACAATATGAATGCAGAATACAAATATAATAAAGAAGAACAGAATAACTATAAAGACTTGATCCTTTCTAAGGATTTCTAATATTGATAATGACTAGAATTATGTTTTATCAAGGTGTGTCTAACCCTTCTGCCTAAGGTTCCTTTTATACTACAAGGAAACCCTAATACAGCATTAAACAAAACGTGTAAAACTGATATGCATATCCTTTCCTAACATATCTCATGCATATCCTAACAGAATAATAAATAAGTACTAAAGTTTGACTTTGACCAGGACCAGGAGCACGACTTGCTCCTACTACTACTAGGACCAGGAGGAACTACATACCTCCTAGTCTACCTATTACATTTAACTATTACAATGGTCCTAACAGCCCGCATGGCCTAGGAAACTCCTAACTCCCTTAACGGTTTTGGGGTGAGGTAACTTGGCGATGACGTCTACCTTAGCTTTATCGACCTCAATCCCCGCTTTCGAGACCTTATGTCTTAAGACGATTCCTTGTTTACATATGAAATGACATTTTTCCCAATTAAGCACAAGATTGGTTTCTTCACAACGTTTTAACATTTGCTCGAGATTAGATAAACACGACGTGAACGAATTTCCAAACACCGAAAAGTCATCCATAAACACTTCCATCGACTTCTCGATCATATCGTGACAAATGGCCATCATACACCGTTGAAATGTACCCGGTGCATTACAAAGTCCGAAAGGCATCCTACGATAAGCAAACGTGACATAAGGACATGTAAACGTAGTTTTCTCTTGATCACGAGGGTCGATAGGGATTTGAAAGTAACCGGAAAAACCATCTAAAAAGCAATAGAATTCATTTCCCGCGAGTCACTCCAACATTTGATCCATGAAGGGCAAAGGAAAGTGGTATTTACGAGTTGCGTCGTTTAACTTTCGATAGTCAATACAAACCCTCCAACCGGTCACAACATGAGTGGGAATTAACTCGTTGTTTTCATTAGGCACAACGGTCATTCCTCCCTTTTTAGGGACACAATGGATTGGGCTCACCCATGGGCTATCGAAGATAGGATAAATCATTCCCGCGTCAAGGAGTTTAAGAACTTCCTTTTTAGTGACATTGTGAATTTTGGGGTTTACCCTTCTTTGACTTTGAATTGCGGGTTTGTAGTCCTCCTTCATTAAAATTTTGTGAGTACAAAATTTTGGGTCAATACCCTTAATGTCGGAAATTTTCCACGCAATTGCCCCTTTATGAGCTTTAAGAACTTTCAAGAGCTCGGTTTTTTCATTATTAGCAAGACTTTTTGCAATAATAACCGGCAACTTGTCATCACCTTCCAAGAATGCGTATTCAAGGTGAGAAGTAAGATCTTTCAATTCAAGGATAGGTGGTTCCTCGATTGAAGATTTTAGCTCAACACTCATAACTTCCATCGGCGGAAGAAATGGTGGAATAGAAGTATCATCACTAATAATCACCTCATCTTCATTGTCGATTTCATTTGAAGTACAATCGCCTCCTTGGAATGGAGTGAGATTTGGTGTAGAATTAGCAATAATCGGATCCAAAATAGTGGGATTGCCACTTGACGAGCTATCGGAAAAACCTAACACTTCTTGTGAAAACTCATCGCAAACCACATCAACTAAGTCAATGTGATTGATGGTAGCAACTGCATAAACACGAGAAGGTTTTGAGTTTTGAGTAGCGTTTATAACAAGTTCCTCTTCGTTGAATCTCAAAGTGATAGTTCTTGCATAAACGTCTATAAGCGATCTCGAGGTGTCTAAAAATGGACGACCTAAAATTAGAGGAACTTGAGGTTCCGCGGGGATGTCAACTACTATAAAATCAACGGGATAGTAGAACTTCCCCACTTTCACAAAAACATCTTCGGCTACTCCACATGCTAGAATCGTAGAATGATCGGCCATTTCGATAGACATGTTCAAAGGAGTAAGAGCTGGAAGCGAAAGCGATTTCCAAATGGAAAATGGCATCAAATAAATGCTCGCACCAAGATCGGCCAAGGCGAGGCATTCTTTCATATCTTGTATGTCACAAGGAATGAGAAACTTTCCGGGGTCACCAACTTTTTCTGGTATGCGGTTAAGATAAACCGAAGAACAATTAGCAAGCTTTGAAAGCTTTTCCTTATCGCTCATCATACTTTTAAAAGTGGAAGCGAAACGAGGCATATATAACAACGCGTCGGCTAAACTTACATCAAAATGCACTTGTTGAAACATTTTTATAAAAAGCTCGATTTGTTGTTTGTTACGTTCTTGCAATTTCTCTTTGTTTCATCTCGAAGGGTAAGGTAAGGGTGGTGTGGGTTGGACATTAGGCAACGGCCTTGGAATCTCGGGTTCCATGATTGGTATTGGTTCAACCGTAGGTGTGGTATGAGCGGTACTTCGTGGGATTGTGATATGCTCCTTTTCGACCATCACCTCGGGTTCTTTCTCGATTTCCCTCTCCGTAGAAGTACTTGGACGAGAGATTGGTTCCTTGAAAGTTTTACCACTACGAGTAGTAATAACCTTCAATTCTCCCTTCGGGTTTGCAATGGTATCACTAGGAAGACCACCCGAGGAAGAGGGTTTACACATGATTGCTTCAAACATTTTTGCCATTCGGTCTTCAAATTTTGATTGCTTTAAATCCGCTTTTAACAATTCTTGCTTAATCTCACGTTGTCCTTGTTCCATCTTTTGTTGATTTTGTTGAAGACGTTGAACATTTCCTTCCATTTTATTTGCATGAGTTTTAAGTTCATTAGCAAGTTCGTTTTTAAGCTCGTTTTTCAACTCAGATCTTAAGCTAATCATCTCACGTTGCATGTTATCAAACTTAGCATCATTTGCTTTAACATAATCCAAAAATTCTCCTTGAATATATTTAGTGTGAGCATTTTGAAAACCTTGTGTAGTGTTTTGAAAATCACGGTTTTGGTTTTGATTAATAACTTGTCCATTCCCACTTTGATAATTTTCTTTGTTGTAGTTACGTGAATTTCCTTGATAATTACCACCTTGATTGTTGTTTCGATAGTTATTAGCATTTTGATTTGGTGGAGCTTGATTTGGGCGGGAACCTTAGCCGTTTTGGTTGTAAGTTCCCGTTGCTACGTAAGAACTTGAAGTGTTACCACCGGCGGTAATTCACTCGGATAGATCATGAGCTCCACCACAAGAAAAACAACTCTTATCAACCGCTATAACCGAAGCGGAATTCAAAGCATCTTGTGCTTTCCAATGAGTCATAAGATTTGAAAACCTATCGAAAAACCGATTTTCCTCATTAGCTTCATCATGTAAGGCATTAATGATACAAGACGATGACGACGATGACGAACCCATATTGGCAACACTCGGTGTGTTACGAGGGTTGTAAACCTTAGATCTATTCTCCATAATCTTTAAAGCTTCATCGGTCGTTTTGCATAAAAAATTACCACGCGCGACGACATTCAAATAATCTCGTTCATGATCAATAAGCCCATTATAAAAAGTATCAACTTGATGCATTTCCAAAAAATCTTGGTGTGGACATTCATGTAACATTTCCTTAAATCACTTCCATGCCATTGAAAAACTTTCATTATTTCGTTGTACAAATCTTGAACTCTCATTTTTCAAATGTGTTGTTTTAGATGGTGGAAAAAATTTGTTCACAAACTTACAAACGAGATCACCCCATGTCAAAATTGAATTTGGCGGTTCTTTCTTAAGCCAAGTTTTAGCGGGTCCATCTAACGAATATGGAAACAACATCATCTTAATGGCGTCATGTGGAACATCCTTAAACTTGCTAGTAGCGGTGAGACGATTAAAATTCCTTATGTGGTAGTGCGGGTTGTCTTTCTCATGACCTCTAAACTTATTAGCTTGCATCATCGACATTAAACCCGTCTTAATCTCGAAATTATCCGCGAGGATAGCGGGAATCACAATGGCTTCTCCAAAACCCTCGGTGGGTGCTTGAAGCAACTCCATCATAGTACGATTAGCCATGATAGCTTCTTGTTCTACAATAGGTTCAACAATTTGAGTTTGTTCTTCAATCAACGTCTCTTGATTTCCTTGATTTTGACGACGTTTACGAGCTCGTTTAGCTTGATTACGAGTTAGCATAAACTTCACGTAGAATGGGAGGTGAGCAAAGAAGATTCTTTTTGGGTGTTTTGTGAATTTTCAATTTTTTTTTGTGTTTTTGATTGTTTTTAATTTTTTTGGGGATTTTGGTGTATCTTCGTAGACAACAATCTACCAAATATCTCCTCGAATCAAACTCTTGATTAAAGAAGGCTCAAAAGAATGAAAACGATCACGTGGAGTGAACACCTTTGACTTTAGAACTTTGGTGAAAACCAAATTGTTCAAGAGGGTTTAATCATAAAGAAACCACGCAAATATATATGATACGTAATAATACTTTGGGCGGCAAAACCCTCGATTAGCCTTCAATCTCAAAATACTCACAAGCAAGCGGGGAAACGAGGCGGCGTGAAGCACTTAAGAGCCTTTTTCCTTAGGGTATATTTTATAATACCCGCCTTATACCCACCTTATAGTTTGTATTTTTCAAAATCGAGCTTCACGAAAGTATTTATCTATTTTTGCCTTTTCTTTTGTTTGACATTCGAATACAATAATTAGGAGATCTAATCCCAATTAAGGTTGTGTTTTCACACTTTTGGAGATATTTTGTATTGATTGTGATACTTAATACAATATAGTAATAATAATTTCACAAGAAAAAACAAAAAACCGATAATACGTATTAGTAGATTTCTACTAATACAAATACTATTTATGGTTAATATTAAAAACAACAAGACAAATTAATCACGACACACCTCCCCGACAGCGACGCCAAAATGATTGTAGAGAATTACAACTCTTGTTTAGGAAAACAAAGAGCGTAAAGTAGGGAAAATATTAAATACGACGGTTTAGGAAAACCGTGTACTAATGACCCTTATGATGTGAAAGTTCGTTTCCCAAGGAGGTATATGTGTGTGACTAAAATGTAGCAAGATTTGAGATTAATATTTGAAAGAAGGGGATGAGAAAATAGAATGACGAAGACGTGAAATTAATTAATATGACGACTAAACGTAAAACCGTAAAAAGAGCAAAAATCAAAATTAATTCTAAAATTCCCAAAAATTTACCAAAAATCAAAATAAATAAACTAAGAGTTTACCAACGATCAAAACTTTTTCAGACCTTTTAATTAATTAAATATTAATTTTTAAATGCTAATTAAAACCCTAAAATTTAAATTAATTATCAAAAAGCCCAAATAAATATTTTTCATGGTAAACCTCTAAAATGACCTAAAAAGATTAAAAACAATTTTTAGAAATTTTTAAACTAAGAAAAACTATTTAAAATGATTTAAAATCTATTAAAATTTAAAATAATTATAAAAATTAATCTAATGATGATAAAATTAATCTAAGAGTTGCAAAAATACTATTTTAATGTATTAAAGCTAAGAAAAAAAATAAAAGTGCAAAAATGTGAAATTTGAAATTTAATAATAAAATAATATTAAAATAATATTAAAAATCCAAAAAGTATAAAAAAATTTATAAACTTGCAAACTAGTTTATTTTAACCTAAATAATCAGAAGATGAAAGTGAAATTACCAAAATACCCCTAATGGGCCCCCAAATGGGCTAAAAGCAAAATCAGTCAACCTTAATGGGCTTTTTAGCCCAAAAAGTCAAACTAAGCCCAAATGACCTGAAAAAGCCCTATCTGACTCAAAATTTTATTCTAACCACAAAAGTCTGAAGGCCCAAAAGCTGATTTGAGCTTATCACAGCTTAAATAACAAACAGCTTACTCTTATTGGGCCAATAAGCCCATTAAGCAATTAGCCAATGCCATAAGCTCTGCTTAAACACACAACCTTATTTTAAGATGCCTAAAAGATCTGTAAAAAGAAATTTTGAAAAAGCTTAATCAATAAGCCAGAAATAAGCAAAATAGAAATCCACTTAATGACAAAATAGTCCGGTTAGAGTTCTAGGGGGTTTCAGAACCTCTGGTTTGTTGCAAAAGCTCACAAAATAGCTTTACTAAGAATAATCAATCAAGAAAATCACAAAAAGCCAAGTAGAATAAGCTGTGTGAACCAATAAGCTGGTTGAAAAAGCCAAATAAGCTAGTTTTCTAGCAAAAGCTTAACCAAAAGACTTGTAACCTTCCAGACTTGTTATTAAGCTAAGAAAAATGAGTTCTATTACAAAAGCCAAGTTTTTGCATGTATCAATAAGCAGTTCTAAAAAATAAGCCAAATTGTGCTTATTTGACCAAAAGTCAAAGTACTCCAAAGTTCACCAAATGATAAGGGATGGTAAAAGGGCTTGTTATAAGCAATTTTTGTGAAGAACTCAAGGAGGAGTCCTTGTGAATCAACAGGTCAGTTGACCTTTTGATGACAGATTTTGGCAAAAAGGGCTTAATAAGCCAGTTAGCTTATAAGCTAGATACAAGGCACACCAAATAGCAAAATTCACTCACAAGCAGCACATAAACAAGATCCAAGCAACAAAACCACAAGGCATGCACTAGATTCTCAAATGCAAGCACCAAATGAGGTGGTCACTTTGCTGATGCAAATGACCACTTCAGCCAACTTTGATAAGCTATAGCACACTCAATAAGCTACCAAATTCAACAACCAGATAATCAATAGATAGCTTATCACCTAAACTATTCCCAAACCTGATTTCAGACATTAGATCCAACAAACAAAGAAGTTATTGGATCTGATGTGTTTGACCAATTTCAAAACACCTTTTATCAGATTTTTGCAAAACTTGAAATACTTTTTCCAAAGTTTCAGAAACTTAACCAATGACTAAAACTTGTTTAATATGACTTGTTTAGACCTCCCAAACCCTAAGAACCAAGGCCACAAGGCCACAAGGCCTTATGAACCAGTAATCCCAAACAATCCTATAATAAGCACTTTTCAAACAAACTTCTTAATCCTTCAAACAACCTACTGATTTTAATGATCAAATAGCTACACTAGGTGAAAACTAACAGATACCAACCATAAAACACAAAGCACAAACACAAAATCACCAAATCACATAGCAAAACATAAAACAGATCATAACATGTGATTTTTAGAGGAATCTTAACAAGAGGTTATACCTGTCCTCCACAACATCCTAGGAGGACCAGCAATGCTCCTTGGACCTTGTTCAACAACTAGAACCAGACCAAGGTACTTCAACAAAGGAGATGAATGACTGCCTTGGTTGATGTTTCAAAGTAGAAACTCAAGGACTTGATTTCTTCAACACAATGAACAAACAGCCCAACCAAAGGCTCCAATCCCTTCACAAGCTTGTAAGAGCTTATAACTTTTGGTCAAGGATTAGTACAACAAAAATAGCAAAATTAGAAACCACTTTTCAAGCTTATTTCAAACTTGAAAATCTTACCAAACATAAACGTCCTTGCACCACAAGATTCAAGCACACTTATAACATATAATGGAACTCAGAATTACCCTTAAAAAACACCAACTTTCAAAAACATAAAAAGGAATTACAATTTTCTCAAAATACCAACTTTTATAAAATTCAAAAAGGAATTACAATGTTTAAAAGGTAAAACTGGAACAAGGCTCTCTCACAAGTTGAGGAGTCCTTATATAGGCCACAAAGGCTGAGATTACAATGAGAAAACCCTAGCTATGAAGTCCCTAAAATGCCCTTGAATCTTCTAGACGAATTTTGATATTGAGTTGTCCAAATGCATCCAAATCTTTCATTTTAGCTTTGTAACCAAGCAAGGAGTGTGGGCTGTTGATTTGGACACGTGGCATTCCTTGGAGGTTAAGTTGTGATGTGATAGGTGGACGTCTTGAATGGTGGGACCCTTTGGTGAGTGGGAGTGAGGGTTTTAAGTGTGGGATGAGTTTCTGCATGTGCGAATCAAGCGTGGGTAAGGGTAATCGGGATTTACCCTTTTTTTTAAGTGGATGGTAAATCTGGGTGGATTAACATGAACAGTGGTAAGTTTTGATCTGAAAAAGGTGGGATGGGGTGTTTCGCGCGTTTTTGTGTGTTTGAACTTTGGGAATTGTCACATATGGTCCTTGTTTTTTGGGAAATATGGTAAAACAAGTTTTCAACCAACAAAACACGTTTTCCTTTGTTAATGAAGTTCTGAATTTCACACTTTTGCCCCAAAACTTTGGCAAAAGTATTTCAAGGGTTATTTTTGCCATGTTTGAATATTTGAGGGACTGATTTTGGACATTCTTGATCTTCAAAGGTCTTCAATGGATGTTTGTCTTCATGAGGGACCATATTTGACAAATTTGAATTGATGAGGGACTAATCTTGTCAATTCTTCAAAGTTGAAGGACCATTTTGTAATTTTGACAAACTTAAGGGACCAAACTTGTTATTATGAATATACAAGGGTTTTAAGTGTTATTTCTTCATATTTTTAGGATCAATCTTGTACATCTTCAAGTCTTCAAGGATCTATCTTGGATAATTCATGAACTAGGGCCCGGTTCTTTGCACGACTTCGTTTCTCGTGTCTGTTTTTCCTTGTTTCTTGTGATCTTTTGTCTTTTTCACGATATCCATACCTAAAACACACAAGTAAACAAATACAAGCATATATATGGTATTTTATGACATTTTAATGCATTTAAAGCCCGAAAAGAACGATGAGATCATGTACAAATGCCATCTCATCAATGATATATTATAATAGTTATCCAATAGGTATAAGGAAGTATCAGCGTATAAGCTTAAATAGATATAGCAAGTAATCATGAAGGATTTGAAACTCTTAGTATAAGATTTTAGGACTTATTTGGATATTATTACAATATTAAGTATATTTGTTAACTGGTAACAATTGTACAAGGTTTAAAACAAGATATAGGGTAATCTCTAACATTTGCTAGTAATATTAGCCGAAAACTTTAGTGAGAGATTTGTTGAGATGTGGTTAGATACTAAATGTGTTGGGTCAAAAAGTTGATGTGGCAGAAACTCAAAAACGAAGAAAACATGAAGATATTGTCAAAGTGTTGTCAAGAGTTAATCAAGCGTTGATAAGATCAAATTAGGCGTTGTTAGCTCAAGAGTTGTCATGTACAATCTAAGCATTGTCACATGCAATTCAAGCATTGACAAAACGTAGACAAAGAAGCTTATGGAAGCTTCTATTTGGATAAACATGCAAAGATATTCTGCATAAGTTTATTTAAATAGAAGATTTACATGTTTATTTAGTCTTATCTCTTGTAAAACCCTAATCCTTACACTATAAAAGGAACCAAGGATCTTAGGTTTTATTCATCAATTCATTCACGATGTAAACCTAAAAATGTGTGCGCACTAGACGTGGAATTCAATGTATACACGTCTAGTGGATGTTTGTTATTAATATAATGAACATCCCTTTTGTTTTAAATTCATGTTCTTATGCCCTAAACACCTTGTTAATGGTTGTTATTCTAATTCCGCTTTGATTATGTTAATCATATGAACAATGATCATTCCTAGTAGCTTCAAAGATCCGGAAACCAAGGTTTCCACAATTGGAATCAGAGCCGCGTGGCTCGTGATGCTAGGACCAACAAGGTGTTCGTGTATGGTGAAAAGAAGAAAAATCCGTCTAGGGTTTTTCTGGACGTTTTTGTGTGCGCAGCAGTATTCAGAAGGTCATAACTTTTAATTGAACCGTTGGATCGTCACGAAATTTTATATGTGTGTTCTACATACATATATCTAAACATCCACCGGAGGGATTGTTGAGTTTTATCCCCAGGAAAAAGTTATTAAGCGTCAAAGTCAGCAGTAGGAGGAATGCAGTTTTCTGTGGACAACCATGTTCAAAACACGATCTCTCCTTCGTTAACCGTTGGATCTTCGTGATTTTTTGAACTGTAGGTTCTTGGCACTTTTGTCTAGGATCTCACCGAAGGGATTTTCGGTCTGAACCCTAATGAAGAAGTTATTCAGCATCGAAGTTTGTTATTTAAGGTATTGATGTTCTTGCTTTTTCACATGAAATCATGAACTAGGGTTCTTTAAACCCTAGATCAACATAAAAAGCAGAAGGTTATAAGGATTATGGCTGTCGTGATTCAAGATAATTTGTCATGGCTATGATATTAGGGTTTATGGTGAAACCCTAGATTCGTCTTTGATAAAACCCAAGGTCCGTTATATTTTTGGATCGTGCTTTATTGATATGTGATTTACTATAAGCAGAATATCATGTCTAGGTTTCTGTTTGGTGTATAATAATCATGTGGGTTAAGGAGTGGTAAAATCAAATACGATTATAATGTGTATACTGGTGGATCACGTAAAGGTTAACGCAAAGGGAAAATCAGCAAAGACGTGAGCTACTTAATTTTTATTGGTAGAGAAAGTTGTGTTCACACGAACAAACATCAGTTTATGTTCACACGGCCAAAAAGAGATACATTGAAGGCCTGTGTTCACACGATTCTAATTGGTGGAAATTCTGTATGTTCACACGGTTATGGTAGACTTGAGGTCACACGAACAAAGCCCAGCTTATTCTATCATATTCAAAGACGAAAAATGATGCGTCTTCTAAGGAAAAGATTGGTTGCTGTTTAAACAAGTAAAGAAAGAGCAGATAATGACAAAAAGAAACGTGATATCCTACAATGATGGTGCTACTTTATGACAAGATCTTTTTCCTATTTGTGAGGAGTTATGACGTATTATACTATGAATTAGTATATTCGTATATGGCTACTTGATTTATGGGAACAAAGTCATCCACTGATATAAAATTAAGGGAATGAACATGCTTGTAAGATGGCTAATTTTTTGGAGATACATGCGTTGGGAGTTCCTGATTTGTAGGCATGGATTAATGGTCTATATTCCCTCACGTTTATTTTTGGATTTGCCAAGACGCTGACAAAGTTTGGAATTGACGCTGACAGGAAGTGTTTTGACGCTGATGGAATAAGTCAACGCTGACAGCGTTGACAGTGTTGTCCGAGATATGGCTGTTCAAACGCTGATACGTGTTGTCCGATATCGGACAATACACATGAAAGGATATTGGACAAAGGAGGATCTCGGGTAACACACTGATTGCTGCTGTTTGAGAAAATTGGTACGTTTTGAGCACACAAAAAGGTGGTATTTACACACGAAGGTACATGGAATCTCCGTTTTAATTTAGAATATCATGTTGATATTTATGGCTCGGATATTTTTAAACGGAATGAATGATCTCAAAGCAAGTTAGCCACAATTCATGAGGTAGTAAAGTTCTTCATGAAGAGGTGTTAGCTTAAGGGGAAGAATTCTTATGGTAAGTTTGATGACTGAAGAAGATTTTCGCGAGTTTGTGTTCTATCATATCTTAAAGTCGTGCACTCCCAGTCATAGACTTTAAAGATAACTTGTTCGTGCTTTACATGGTTGGTGATGAAGGCTTGTCATAACACTTGAAGGAGTTACATTATCGTGCTCAGTGTCTCACATAGGATGAGAATATTGACAAGAGATCGAGGTCTGCTTATAATGCTAAAGGTATAAGTTCTTTATCACGTGGATAGTACAAGACATGGAACACAAGGTTGGGTTATTCTATTTCTACATCAAAAATATTATATTAATTTTTCTTCAAGATCATTACATAGAGCTACATTTGGAGAATCTTCAAAGATTGCATACATTGTTTACTTCTCTGTTGATGTGACAAAAAGGGGAAGAAATACATGCTACATTTGAGGGGAAGTAATTTGAAGATCATGTACAACTTACAAGAGATACACATAGAGTTTTGCCACCATCAACTAGGGGAAGATTGTTGGGTCAAAAAGTTGATGTGGCAGAAACTCAAAAACGAAGAAAACATGAAGATATTGTCCAAGTGTTGTCAAGAGTTAATCAAGCGTTGATAAGAGCAAATTAGGCGTTGTTAGCTCAAGAGTTGTCATGTACAATCTAAGCATTGTCACATGCAATTCAAGCATTGAAAAAACATAGACAAAGAAGCTTATGGAAGCTTCTATTTAGATAAACATGCAAAGATATTCTGCATAAGTTTATTTAAATAGAAGATTTACATGTTTATTTAGGCTTATCTCTTGTAAAACCCTAATCCTTACACTATAAAAGGAACCAAGGGTCTTAGGTTTTATTCATCAATTCATTCACAATGTAAACCTAAAAGTGTGTGCGCACTAGACGTCGGATTCAATGTATACACGTCTAGTGGATGTTTGTTATTAATATAATGAACATCCCTTTTGTTTTAAATTCATGTTCTTGTGCCCTAAACACCTTGTTAATGGTTTTTGTTCTAAATAAACTGTCCCGACAACAAAATATTTAGTATTCCTAAATATATCCCGATTAAATGACTACACTTTTACTAAAACGCTAAACTTTCACAATTATTAAAACCATCGATTTATTTAATAAACTCAAGCACATACTAGGGGATTAAATGCTACGTTTAATTATCATTATTATTGTTTAGTGATACGAATCTTATTTAATATAGACTGCGGATTATTTCGAGCTATTATTTCTCCATTTCTACAATGTGCTATTATACCATTGCTATTATTCAGGTGAGTTCATAGCCTCGCATTTCACTAATTTTATGTTTTTACGAACCCGCGAGGGGGAGACATGCTACTAAAGAAATATATATTGTTTTGATAATATGATTGTAACATCTTGAGGTCGTGGCCTTATACTTATATTTAATAAGTTGTTGACTAATACTGTGAGTCAAAACAAGTAACATATTTTATAGGATGCAAACTAAACTTTACCTTTAATTAGATTGCCTATTGTAGAATTCCTCATGACCCGTGAACTGAAACTGTTAAAATTGTTGAATTACCTGAATGTTATAAATAGATCTATTTGGGATTGACCATCCCCATGTGGTGAGTCATGCTCACTGTGCCGTGTCCGGGACAACATGTGTTTATCATGTCAGAACGGAATAATGGGTGCCTTATAATAGGCGAAGGGTCCTCATTTGTTGAGGGCTTAACTTGTCAAGTGTCAGTTTCGGGCAATAGGAAATATAATTATCTTATAATATTTAGCTTTGTGCGATACCAGTTTTGTGATGTTTGTGGTTCTAAACTTGAATTTATATTATTTGGTACATTAATACATGGAACATACTGAGATCTCTGAACTAGATTTTTATCACACCTTGTGCAGTACAATATGGAACATTTTAATATTTCTGAACTTGATTTTTATCAAACCTTATGAAATACTATACGGGATATTTTGAGATACTAAACTTGATTTTTATATCACATGAACTGTGATTTTACAAAACTTTATAAATTCACCAACTTTATGTTGACTGTTTTAAGCATATTTTTCTCAGGAAATTAAGTTGGATTAATTGAGTATGGACTGAGCATCATTTAGGAGCATAAAAATGACTAGGAATCTATTTTTCACTAGGATACTTCTAACAACGGATATTCAAGATTTTCAACTAATTGTACTAAAACAATATTTGTATCAATTGTATTTCAAAATCATATAATTATGATCAATGCTTTGTATGCCATTTGTTCTATGATCCTCAACGTGATACCCAATTACTATTCCACTGCAAACCTGATATGGGGGTGTCACAGAATGGTATCAGAGCAATTGTTATAGTGAATCAGATCAAAAATAAAATTTTTATTTTATTAACTGAACTATAACCGGACAAAATTTTCAAAAACTTAGATTTCAAAAACATAGATTTCAAAAACTGAGTTTTTGACGGGGATATACTTAGAGAGCATTTAGCATAGAGAGCATGCATGACTATATGATTTAAATGCAATTGATTATCTTATGCATTTATAATTTATGATAGTAATAGATGCTAACCCTTTACGTGCTTTACATATTACGACTGTTTAATATCTTTATGAAGATATTAACATATTAAAATACTTTACGTATTTAATGAAATGTATAAACATGTCATGTTAGTAGGGATCTTTATACTAAATATGTTCCATCTCGATATTACGTTTTGATAGAGTGATTGGGTTTCCGATTTAAAGTGCCCTCTCTCCTCAAACGTTTATAGAATGGCTTCTGAAGTATGATGTCCCGAACAATGCATTGTAACCACAAACAACCTAATACATAACAAAACCTTGGAAATATCTAAATAAAAACCTAAATAAATTGTGGAAATATTTGGAAATCAAATCAAATTTTAGAAATCTTTGGAAAAATCTAACTAGATTTTAAAAATTTTTGGAGAATATCTTACCATATCTTTGGAAAAATCGAACTAGATTACATAAATTATAGAGAATCTAACTAGATTCTATAGATCTTTGAAAATTTAATCAGATTTTATAAATCTTGGAAAATCTAAAATAGATTTTCATAAATCTTACAAATATCTAAAAAGAAGTTTGGAAAATCCTGAAAAATCTAAATAGATTTTTGTAGTTCTTGGAAAAATCTAAAAATGATTTTAGAAATCTTATCTTGAAGAATCGTATCTTGGGAGAATCTAATTAAATCTTGGAAGAATTTATTTAAATTTTGGAAAAATCTAAATTAGATTTTATAATTCTTTAGGAATCTTATTCGAGCTATGGAAATCTTATTTAATCTTTGTAAACCTTAAAAAGAGTATATAAACCATGCCACGTACATTGCACATTCAACATAAAAAATTCTCAATACCTCCCTTGGTAGTAAAACCTAGCCGGAAAACTGTTGAATCCTTAATAGATTGGTACTTGTGAGTAACTATTATGGTGAAAAACCATTTTGATACAACCTCAAGCTATGGTTTAATGAACAAACTTAATTAAATTATAAATCTCTTATTTTATGGGTATAATTACATATGAATACAATTATTACTTTGAAACTGGACCAATGGTATCTTCTTTATAGTTCAGATTAGATCCACTTGTGTTATTAGTTCTGATTGTCGTCTTGATTCAAGGTCGTGAATACGCGACATTGGTTATGGGAACCATGAGACACTCCGATGTTGATCCCAAACATAGGTCGATTAGCTTTGTGTTAACAAGATTGAATCAAGATTAACACTTAGAGAAACTTTGTATTATGAAACAATCTAAGTGCTATGCGGAATTTAACACTTAGAACAAGAACACATAAAACAGAATAACCCAAACTTTCACTTTGATTGATTGATCAAAACTTGCGTACAATGAAAGTGGAAAAACATACATTTTAACAAAAACCTAAAGGCCTCCTTTTATAGATTAAGGAACCTTGTACAAGAGTCTACGTATAAACTATTTTAGGTAAAGATAAACATAGAAACTATAATGTCAAACATATCTTTACTAGAAGTACAAAACGTATAGACTAAGTATTCTATCAGTGGTTGAACTTCTTCTTGTCAGCGCTTCAATATCTCTTGTCAGTGTCCAGCTGTCCGCGCCTTATTATCTCTTGTTAGCGTCTAAGTTCTTCTTGTCAGCGTCCCAGTGACATAGCTTTTTTTATTCCAAACAATCCTCCCCTAAACTTGATATCTACTCTAGTAATCAAGTTTTATAATAAAAACAAAATACAAGGAAGATTCTTACAAATTAATCTTATTTCTTAATAAGGGAATAAATAAATCTAACCAAATCCTTACTAACATCACTGGTATAATCAACCTCCAATGGTGTAGATATCATCACCTTCAAAACATCTTGTAACATAGGATATTCAGCATCAACCAAAAGATATTCTGAAAATTTAGGTGTACTAAGATGATATACACCAGCAGCTGAGTAGATACGCCATGTCATTTCACTAATAGCATCTAAATCCAACCAAACTGGATCAGCTTCATTTGGCTCAATCATTCTCTAGAATGTGGACCAAATCTTTATTCCATTAACTGAAGTAGGTTCTTCAGTCTCATACTTGTCCTTCATCAACGACCACAAGTCGACCAAGTCTTCTCTATCAAAGCTAGCAAACATAGACATGAAAGAAGTGAAAGTGTGTACCTTAGCACCAGTCATGGTGATCTTCCAAAAACCACTTGCATCTTCTTCATACTGAATTATGGGATTTCTAAAATCAAGAGGCAACACTTCTACAAAATTTGAAGTCTCCAATGGAGAAAGCTTCATTCTCTTCCTTAAAACAACCTCACTTGGATTCAATGGATCAAGCTTTGGAAACTCAATTGGTAATCCCTTCTTCACTGACCTAGGAACTATAGATGCCTTCTTAATCCTCATCTGCTCCTCCATTTCCTCTTGTCTTTCCTTTGAGAGCAGCTCAAAAGTTCTATCCTTACACAAAGAATCCCAAATAGGATAAGCCAAACACTCCAATTGTTCAAAGATAAGACCTCTAAACTTTGCATAAGTCCACCCAGTCTGATGATTCCTTAACAGCAAATAATACAACTCTCTCCTTACCGTTTTGGATTCTAGCTTGATATTACTAGGCTTATTCTTCTCACATACCTTAAGATCATCCCACAACTTCAATATCCCTTCAAGACACCAAATCTTCTCAGACATAGAAACATGTGGATTACTCAAAACTTCATATTCATACTTAAAGAAAAGCTCAACAATCTTAGGTATATCCAAATCAAAATTCATCTTTAATTCTCTAAGCTTCTACAAACCCAACTCCTCCCCATATTCTAGTCTCTCACCATCACTGCCTTCCTTATTACTTTCAGAAGTCACAATTTGTGACTCAATAACAGTCTTCTTCAACTTTTCCTTTTCCTCAAGTTGTGCAGCCAAAGTGGAATCAAAATGTACTTAGGCTGCATCCTTGGGAACCTCTGCTTCTACCATAATCCCTTTACCTTTATCCAATACATCAGGTAAAGAAGTTAATGGTACCTGTGTAGACACATCTTTATTGATAGTTGATGATTGGGATACACCAACTACATCTGTAGTCTTGTTAGCGTCCAAATTCTGAATGTCAGCGCTTGATTTGGTCTTATCAGCGCTTGACCTTGTGAACTGCTCCTTCATCTCTGTAAATGTCAACTTTGTAGGAGTAACCAGTGAAGCATCAAGTCCTGGTTGCTCTTTCAAACCTGTAAGGGCTTCAGCTACATCCAATGCATTTCCAAAAGAAGCACATTCATATGAGCCTTTGTCACTGAATGTACTTGATCATCCTCCCCTTTGGAAGAATCCTCCTGCCTAGTAAGAACATTAGCAGCCTCCAAAACACCTATCCGCTCCCTCAATGAAATGTGTTCACGGCCTTGAGCATTGATAACCTATACAAGGTTTGTATTTTGCTTATGCAAGCTCATACAAACCATCGTCAATTCCAACACTGATAAGGGTTCCATACTGCCCTCCTCTAGTATGGGAAGTTTCCCTCCCATAAGAGACTCATTGAGCATGGGTGTGGACTTAAAGATGTTGGGATTGACGTAGCTTGCATTTAAGCGAGTACCACTAGTCCCAACCTCACCCATAGCACCAACCATACTTGTGGTGGTGGTTCTCTCTACAACATGGATAGGACCACTAGAGGAGAACACTCCAGTTATCCTTGGGCGTTTTTCTAACCTATACTCATTGGGTTCAGAGGAAGAGGAATTAAGGTCTGTTTGGGATTGTGGGTGAAGGGTGTCAGCGTCAAGATTGGTAGTGTCAGCGTTGGGGTTGGGGTCATCAGCGTTGATATTTGGAATGTCAGCGCCTGGTGAAGAAGGGTCAATGTGCATGTCTTGGGGGGATGGTGGTTGGTCTGGAATAGGGTCTTGAGCAGGTTGTGGTGGTGGTGGTGGTGGAGGGTTTGCAGCTGCCAATATGACAGCATGCGTAGCTGGGGTAAGATGCAAATCCCTATAAGGTGGTGAATTCATGTTTCCAAAAACAGTTTTCTTTTGTTCAGGGACTTTATAAAAGTGATCATGGTCCATTGTACAATAGCCTTGCATTTCAAAAATCATTTGCAAAAATGTAGGATACGCAAGAGTCATCTTGGTACCCTTGTAATGAAACATGCCATCAAAAATCATTTTCGAAAAATTATAATTTTGCCCTCTTGCAAGACAAACAATGGCACTCCCGATAGATCGGTTGATCTCATTGAATGAAGAGCATTTGAGACTCAAGAATCGAAGGATGACATGAATGAGGAACTTCCAGGCTGGAGGAAATTGTTGTTTGGTATAACGGTTTAAGTTCCCAATAGGGGGAAAATCATACCCCAAGCCTCGAAGTCCCAACTCTAGCTCATCAATGGGAAGGATGGTTATACCATCAGCATCATTAAGATGCAAATATTGGCGAACCAAGGCTTCAATAACCACCCATTCAGCTCCATGAACAGTAGCATATAATGTAATCACTCCATCAACTGTTCTGGAACGAACTATGTTCCAAAACAACTTGATGTGTGTGATAGGCACAAGTGGAGTGTGAGTAAGAGCATACCTTAGAGTAGAAGCATTCAAATATGTAACCATCTCAATATATTGAGGATGAAGAGTATTATCAGCAACCAAATACGCCACCATATTATGTTGACTCTTGAATTCCAACTCCACATTATCTGGTTTGAACTTTGGGGCCATTTAAAATGTATATGAAAACTTGTAAGTGACAAATAATGAAGATATGTGATATGAGAAAAAACTCATATCAATTTATCAACAAATCACCCTAAAACACAAGGAAAATACCTAACTTTTGTGCTATAAAGCGGAATTATGTGGTATGTTTTGTGTTTGTGTACAAATAGGTAAGAAGGATACATTTTCAAGCAAACAAGAAGAAAATTAAGCTTATTTGGATGAAAAAGACAAAGAAGGATCAAAGATGACAAGACTTTGAAGACAAGGGACCTATCTTGACAACACTCCAAAGTTGAAGGACCAAAAGTGTAAATTTGTCAAAGTCAAGATGAAAGTCAAACATGGTTAACTCTTCAGTCAACCAATTCAAAGGGTCAAATCAATTAATAATGCAAGTGGAAGGACCATTTATGCCAAAGAAATGAAGTTCCTAGCCTAAATTGTGAATCTGCCAAAGTACAAGGGCTGAAATTGCCATTTTTCAAAGTAATTATAAACTCAATCCGTGTGACATGGCTGGGAACCAATAGAAATGCAAGGAAAGTGGTACATGGATTGCCAAGTATTCAGGACACCTCACCATTACATTAATGCGCCGCAAAGAATTAATTACTCCCACTACTTCCAAAAGAAGCCAATAGCAGCTTGCCACTCCATAATTCAAATTATCCATTATGGATAATAATCCGTGTGCTCTCTCCTCGCCCAACCAGAAAGTGCCACATGGCCTTCTTCTTCAACAAATAACACAGGGACGAATTTGAGCTACAATGAATTTCAGATCATGATGTCTACATGAAAAGTGATCGTTTTTTAGAGAGGAACACAATGGACACAACCAGTTAAGCTCAAAGTCTACAAATCAAAAGTCCCCAATTCTTAAAGAACATGAGGATGAACATTTAGCAGCTTTGTGACATGTGGCAACAATTCAATGGTGGAAACACGTCATCAACTCCAAAACTTCCTCACAATTTGTCTATAAATAGAATTGTAATCTTTCATTTGCACAAGTAGTTAATGTGTGTAAATTTCACACACATCTCCATTCTCTCTCAATCTTAGTTCTAGTTAGTTAGCTCAACCAACTCAAGAGTCTGACAAGCTCTTGAGTTAGTTAGCTTAGTTGTAACCACCTTACCTGCTTTGTAACAAACTTCATTCCTAAATCAATAAAATTTCACATTCATCTTCTTCAGTTACTATTCATACCTTGAATCTTGCTATCCTTGAGTTACTGTTAGCTTGTTATGATCACAATTGATCAAGATTAGCTAAGTTTTGAAGACTTGAGGCTGTTTAGATCCTGTTATGTTCATCCAGTACTAGCCTAGTTGATTTTGGAGTTTTCTAGTTCAACAATGGTGATTATGGTGATTGTAGCAGGTTGAGTAGATTGTTGATAGTGTTAAGGTGGTGGTTAACACTATCCAGGTGGCTCAACGCCAACCTACTCCTTCAACGGAGGCCTAAGCTAAAAGGTTTCAAGTTTCCGAGTTCTAGTTCCACTAAACAAGTCATGCATGCTCAATTCCTAGCTAATTCTTGTTTGACTGCATGATCAAATGTGTTTAGACTGATTTTGAACTGATTTTGTTGATTGAGTAGCTTAATTGCAATTTTATACTTGATTTTTAGCTTAATCTTTGTTCCTGTTATTAGTATATCAGTCATTTTAGCTTAACTAGTCAATTTGAGTTTTAGCTTATTAAACTGTTTGTTACTGGTTTACTTACACTTCATTTTTCTCATTAAACTTAGTCTGATATCACATTTCAATCAGCTTAACCAAATGCCTTGAATTCCTTCATAAAAGTTTGTTAAGAATCAGTTATGTAGTGTTTGGGATTAGGTTTCATTTTGTGTTCAGTGTTATTAAGTGGATAATTCTAGTTCATTTTCAGTCACTTAGTCATTTTAAGCAAAGTTTGTTAGTTTTCAAGTCAATTCTTAAGTCAAAAAGGCAATTGGCAACACAAAAAGTATGGGTCAGTTTTTCACTTAGAATTTCAAAAAAAAGTTGTTGATTTTAAATGCTTAGCATTACTTTGTTTCTTGATGAAATTGATTCAAACCAGTTCTCATTTCTCACTTAACATCTGAACTTTTAGTTTTTTCAAGGAAATTATACAGTATCTTGATTTGAGTTAGGAATAAGCAAATGATTAAGCTGTTGAGATAGAGCAAGTTTCTGTAATATTAAGCTAATCTGATTTCTTGAAACAACATTTCTAATTCAGAAACCTCCCAATTTTCTTTCACATTTGCATTTAGAAAGTGTTCATTAGTGGATTTTGAAATTTTCAGCTTTTTGAAAAAGTTGGTCAAAGTTGGTCAAATAAGCTTGATTTAGCTTATTTCCATTTTCTGAATTCATTACTGGATCATTTTTTATTTCAAAAGACATTCCATGCTTCTATTGGCTTGATTAACAAGTTTTGACAAGAAAATCAGATTATGCATGTTCAGCTTATCAGTTAGCTTAATATTTCCTTATTAGGATTTGCTTATTTGAGTTTTACTAAGTTTCAGACTTATTCCTTTTACCAACCTAGGTAATTTTGGATTTTAAGTCTTTTGCAAGTTACTAGAGCTTATTTGGTCCATTAAATAGCTTAAACGAGCTTAATGAACTTCTTAGCCCGTTTTTGATAAAGTTTCACATTTAATTGCAGTTTGGTCCCTCAAATGTTAAACTGTTTTCATTTAAGGGAAAACTTGCACTAATCTAGGGTTTGCCTTTTATTAGTCCTTGTAATTTCAGAACTTTACAATTTCAGTTAGGCAGTTTTCAAATTAGTTACAAATTTGTTAGAAGTTTGTTATAATTGCATAATTAGTCCTTGTAGTTAACTGAATTTACATTCCAAGCACTTTAGTTTTTAGAATTTACATTTTCAGCCCTTTATTTTCATAGATTTACATTTTTGTCCTTATTAGAATAAAATTTGGTATTTAACTATTTGTTTTACGGATACGTAGTTAATATTTTGCACTTTTTACTTGATTGATCAATTAGACATAGAAAAGCCAAATACCCTACCAACCAAAAACGATTATAAACCCGATCTTGTTAGGACTTTCAATTAGTTAAGAACTGAGAAAACGAACTTCAATTATACACAATTTCAAATGGCGCCGCTGCCGGTTCTTTGACTTTACGAGAGACTATCGATTGACGGTTTTCATTGGCTTTTGGGATCCGTTCACCTAGTGAACGTTATTTTTTACGTATCGTAAATCAAAAACAATATAAAAAATAAAAAATATAAAAATATATAAAAAACTAAAAAATAACAAAAACAATTATTTTCCTAAAGAATTGACCAAACAAATTAAAAAATCCAAAAAGCAAACTTTTTTCCTAAGAGATTGCACCCAAAAATTTATATTATTGGATTCTCTCGGTTTTTATGTACATATAGTATTTTCTCTAAAAAATTCATAAATACAAAAATATTTTCCATATATTATTATAAGTAAATACGTATACGTATAAGAACAACCAACACACATATTCTCCATAAGTATTGCCAAGGCAATACACCGTGTTGAGGGGCGTTCCGGTCCTTGACACGCGTATCGATCAAACAAAATAAAGCAAGAATAGATAAATACTTCCAATAAGCAACAATTCAAAGAATACAAACAATTAAGTGAATAGAAAGACGATGTGCTATAAAATGCCATCTAAGGGTCAATAGGTACTTAAGTGCTTCGCGCCACCTAACCCCCCGTTCACTTGTGAGTATTCTAAGAAGGAAGGCTTCATTGGGGGTCTTGCACCCAAGTAGTACGTACGTATATTATTATTTTCTTGTGGATATTTCATATTGAAACTCGAAGAGGATAATCCTTTTCTCTTCAAAGTCACACGAGAGCTTCTCTCTCATTCCTCGTATTGAGTTGCATGCTCACTCACGGGCGTGCACAAATACTGATTGGTGTAGAACCCCTTCCTCCGAAAAGGAAGAAAAAGAGAAACAGTAGGAACACCACTGTCCATCAAGCCGATCCCGAGAATCGTTCTTTGATTCATCCACAACAAGAAGCCATGGCCGGAGTTGATACTCGATCTTTGATGGAGCTATTGCAATCCAATGTGCACGGATATGCCGATGCTATCAAGATACCCGATATTCCCGCAAACACATTTGAGCTAAAAACATCCATGATTAACTTGGTTTCAAACACACCTTTTTATGGGAACAAGAATGATAATCCTCATGATCACCTAAGAGATTTCTTGCTCTTTGCAACACCATTAAGTACAATTTTCACTAGAGGGTCCGGCTAAGCATTGGTTAGATACACAACCACCCGAGAGCATTACCACATGGGATGGTTTCACTACAAAGTTCTTGAACAATTTCTTTCCCCCATCTAAGACCACGGCTTTGAGGAACTTAATTATAGGCTTCCAACAAAAACCTAGTCAAACATTTAGTGATGCTTGGGAGGAGTATAGAGAGTTATTGAGGAGATGCCCTAACCATGGATTAGATGAAGTTCACCAAATCAATACTTTCTACAATGGCCTTAAACCTCATCACCAAGACTCACTCAATGCTTCCGCGGGAGGAAATATTCTTCTTAAATCCATTCAAGAGGCTTGGGATATTATTGAGACCAAAGAAATGGTGCAAATCAACACACAATTTGACGAAAGAGTACATGTCATTCAAGAAGGAGGTTCTAAACCATTGGAGACTCAACTCATTTCATGCATTCAAGCATTGACTCAAGCTCAAAAGGAAAATCAAACAATCATGCAAAACACTCAAAAGATGCAAGAAACAATGATGAATGACTTTATGAAGCTTTCTATGGGCAATCATTCCACAAATGATGTGCATGCCATTACTCTTTCATGGGAGACTTGTGGAGGTCCACATTCCTATCAACAATGTGATAAGGTGCAAGGTTATCAAGGGGAGTGTTATGCTTATCAAGAGGAACATCGTGAACATTTCAAACCCAACATCAATCAAAATAACCTTTCTTATAAGTCTCAAAACTATCTTGCACCATCGGGATTCCTACCCCAACCTCCCACCCAACTTCAACAAAATCCCCCTTAAGTGTTACAAAGGAACCAAGGTCCAAGGCTACAATACCAAGGGAATAACTATTGACCACCAAATACTTTTCACAATCAAGGAAATACCTTTCAAGGCAACAATCAAGGGTTTTACAATCAACCTCCACCTTTCCAACCCCAAGGTTTTCAAGGGAATGTGCCACATGATTATAAAACAATTGAGCTTCTTCACAAAATGAACCAAGAGAATGAAAGGAGGTTCCAAGCTAATGAGAAAAGGAAGAAAGAAATGCATGAGGAAACACATAATAAATTTATGATGCTTTTCAATCAAAGACAACAAGGAGCTTTACCATCTAACACACAAACAAACCCAAGGGCAAATGTTAATGCTATTACAACAAGAAGTGGAAATTCAACAGAGGATCCTTCACCTCCTACACCTCCTATTATTAAACCCACTTTTGTTCCTACATGTGACAAGCCTCTACATCCACTTCACCACCTCCAAATGCTCCTATTCAATCAACCACACCTTCTCAACCTATTCCCACTTCTCCTTTACCTTCCATAACTCCCAATGAAGAAGCTAACAAAGACAAATCTTCCACTACAACACCTACACCTAAACCAAATCTTCCTTACCCTTCAAGATTGAAAAAGGACAAGTTAAAGAACAAGGATGATATCCAAGTCTCAAATTTCTTAAGGATGTTCAAGCAACTCAACATAAACATCTCCATTGCGGAAGCTCTTGCTTACATGCCAAAATTTGCTAAGATGTTCAAGGATTTACTCTCCAACAAGGAAAAATTGGTTGATTTTCCCAACACATCCCTTAATGAAAATTGTTCCGCCGTCCTACTTAAAACCTTACCAACAAAACTTGGAGATCCGGGGAGCTTCTTGATACCTTGTAATTTTCCCGGTGTGTAAAATTGCATGGCTTTGGCGGATCTAGGGGCAAGCATTAACCTCATGCCTTTATCGGTTTGGAAAAAACTCTCTCTTCCCGAGCTCACTCCCACTAGGATGACACTTGAGTTAGCCAACCGTACCATAGCTTACCCCGTAGGTATCGCGGAGGATGTGTTTGTAGGTGTGGATAAGTTTACATTTCCGGCCGACTTTGTAGTGGTTGATTATGACATGGACCCTAGAGTTCCTTTGATTGTTGGTAGACCGTTTTTGAGAATGGGTCGTACTTTGATAGATGTGGCAGAGGGAGAACTAATTATGAGAGTAGAGGATGAGAAAGTGGTGTTTAAGTTAGGGAAATTTTGTGATAATAAAGAAGTTAAGCAGTCTAAACCTTGTGGGATTATTAACATAGTTGATGTGTTAGATGAGGTGTGTGATGAGCATTTTCATGACGCTTGCAAGAGTAATAGTGAGGATATGCCCCATGTTGAAACGGTGGCCTCAATTGCTCCTTCCTTAACACCATTTGGAGAGAGTGATTTCCTCTTGGAGGAATTTGAGTCTAACTTTCTTGGTAATGATGATTCTCCCATCAATTGGGAAGAAGATATTCTCACCATCCAAAAGTTGCTCAATGAGGACCCTATTCCTTCCCCCATTCCATAAGAATTAACCAATGATGATCCATCCATAGTTAAACCATCCATAGAGAGTCCACCTCCAATTGAACTTAAGGACCTTCCATCCCACTTAGAGTATGCTTTCTTAGAGAGCAAAGACCAATTACCCGTGATCATTGCTAAAGAGTTGAAAGAGGACGAGAAAGAGAAACTCATAGAAGTCCTTAAAAACATAAGAAAGCCTTAGCATGGAAAATATCCGACATAAGGGGAATTGATCCACATTTTTTTACACACAAAATCCTTATGGAGGATGATTACAAACCCGCCATTCAAAGCCAACAAAGGCTTAACCCAAAAATCTATGAGGTCATTAAAAAGGAAGTTATTAAACTCCTTGATGCGGGCATGATTTACCCCATTTCCGACTCTCCATGGGTTAGCCCGGTACATTGTGTTCCAAAAAAGGATGGAATCACCGTAGTACCTAATGAGAACAATGAGCTTATTCCTACGAGACTTGTTACCGGTTGGAGAGTTTGTATTGACTATAGGAAGATTAATGAGGCTACTAGGAAAGATCACTTCCCATTACCTTTTATGGATCAAATGCTTGAACGCTTAGCGGGAAATGAGTACTATTGCTTTCTTGATGGCTTTTCGGGTTACTTCCAAATACCCATTGACCCTAAGGATCAAGAAAAGACCACATTCACTTGTCCCTACGGTACATTCGCTTACAAGAGAATGCCTTTTGGCTTATGTAATACACCAGGGACATTTCAAAGGTGCATGATGGCAATTTTCCATGATATGATAGAGCAAACAATGGAGGTTTTCATGGATGACTTTTCCGTCTTTGGAGATTCATTTACCTCATGTCTCACCAATTTAGAACGAATGCTTAAACGTTGTGAGGAAACACGTTTAGTTCTTAATTGGGAGAAATGTCACTTTATGGTGAAAGAGGGAATTTTTTTGAGACACAAGATATCCAATAAGGGATTAGAAGTGGATAGAGCTAAAATTGATGTAATTGCTAAGCTTCCCCTACCCACTACGGTTAAAGGTGTAAGGAGTTTCTTAGGTCATGCGGGGTGTATAGGCACTTCATACAAAATTTTTCTAAGATAGCAAGACCAATGACTCACCTCTTGGAAAAAGAGGCTCCTTTCATTTTCAACCAAGAGTGTTTGGATTCATTTGAGATTCTTAAGGAGAAATTAACAAAGGCTCCCGTTTTGGTTTCTCCAAATTGGGAATTGCCTTTTGAGCTTATGTGTGACGCTAGTGATTATGCGGTGGGGGGCGTCTTAGGACAAAGAGTGAATAAGCATTTTCAACCTATACACTATGCTAGTAAAACCATGACCGGTGCACAACTTCATTATACTACCACGGAAAAAGAGTTGGTTGCTATAGTCTATGCTTTTGAGAAATTTAGACCATATCTTGTGCTATCCAAAACCATAGTGTATACGGATCATTTCGCTCTCAAGTATCTCATGACAAATCAAGATGCTAAGCCTAGGATTTTGAGATGGATTTTATTGCTTCAAGAGTTTAAGATAGAAATTCGAGATAAGAAAGGAGCCGAGAATTTAGCGGCAGATCACTTGAGTAGACTTGAGCATCCTTTTCAACGAGATTTTCCTAATAAAGTAATCAATGAATCCTTTCCATTAGAGGATCTCATGTCTATCTCTTCTCAAGAGGATGCCACCCCTTGGTTTGAAGATATAGCAAACTATCTTGTGGGGAATGTGCTTATAGAGGGTCTTACTTCCCAACAAAAGAAGAAGTTTCTTAAGGAAGTTAAGTACTACTTTTGGGATGATCCTTACCTCTTTAGTAAATGTGCGGACCAAATCATTAGACGGTGTGTAGATGGGCCTGAGGCATTTAAGATTTTAGAAGCTTGTCATAAAGGACCTACGGGTGGACATTTTGGGCCCAACTATACCGCCAAGAAAGTCTTTGATTCGGGTTACTATTGGCCTTCCATTTACAAAGACGCCCACGAAATGGTGAAATTTTGTGATGTATGTCAAAGACAAGGAAAAATTACGCAACGTGATGAGATGCCACAAAATTTTATTCAAGAGTGTGAGATTTTTGATGTATGGGGTATAGATTTTATGGGACCTTTTCCATCTTCCAAGGGAAACAAGTATATACTTGTTGCGGTGTGTCCAAATGGGTTGAGGCCAAATCCTTACCTACTAATGATGCTAGAGTTGTTGTGAAGTTCTTGAAGCAATTGTTTGCTAGATTTGGTGTACCTCGGGCCATCATAAGTGATCGTGGTACGCAATTTTGTAATGATCAATTCACGAGAGTTATGAAGAAATATGGATTTAATCATAGACTTTCTACCGCGTATCACCTTCAAACCAATGGTCAAACCGAGGTCAGAAATCGTGGTTTAAAGAGAATTTTAGAGAGAATGATGGGAGAGCATCGAGCTTCTTGGTCGGATAAGCTTGATGATGCTTTGTGGACTTTTAGGACGGCTTTTAAGACACCAATTGGTTGTACCCCTTATAGGCTTGTCTATGGAAAAGCATGCCACCTCCCATTCGAGTTAGAACACAAGGCATCTTGGGCTCTCAAGTGGGCTAACTTTGATTTAAACCAAGCCGGTTCACATAGAAAGGATCAACTTAATGAAATGGATGAATTGAGAGCCAATGCCTATGAGAATTCTTTGCTTTGTTAGGATAAGACTAAGAAATTGCATGATGCTAAGATTAAGAACCGTGAGTTTAAAGTTGGAGAGCCGGTTCTCCTCTTTAACTCAAGATTGAAACTTTTTGCGGGCAAGCTTAAGTCGAGATGGTCTGGTCCAATCACTATTGCTCAAGTATTTCCATATGGAACTATTGAGTTGTCACAACCCGATGGTCCAAATTTTAAAGTGAATGGTCACCGTGTGAAGCACTATTTTGGGGAGGACATTTCCGTTGAAATGGTCCAAGAGATCCCCATTTTCCCCATGAATTAATTCCTTGTGGGAAGAGTCGAGCTAGAGACTCCTTAAATCAAGCTTGAATAACTAGGTTTAGAAGTTGTTAGAACTAGAGTGTTGTAGGTTATAAATAAGGATAGCAATTTGTTGAGAAGTGTTGGGGTAGACCTTCTTTTGTCTTCATAATGTTTGTAGGGTTGCTCACTCATTTCATGCTTTGGAGCTTATGGAGGAGGCCCGTGTATCCGGTTCACTTTGATAAGTTTTTGCTATTGTGATATTCAAAACACTTGTGCTTAAAATGACTACCCTTTAGTTGTCTTTTCCTTAACTTGGGTTAAGCAAAGTCAATTCATTGTATTAAGTGTAGGGGAAGTTTTATACTTCCATGCTCTTAAACAATGAGGAGAATGTTTATCTTAAGTGTAGGGGAGACTTCTATCAAAGTGACCTTACCTAGACCATTGCTTTGACTTCATGATAATTTGAAAATTAATTTTTCAAACATTTTTCAAATTTTTTATCTACTTTGGCCACCAAAAATATGCATTCATAATTTTTGCATCAATCATTTTTCATTTGCATTGTATATACTTCTTCTTTTATTTTTCATCAAAAATATAAAAAGAGAAAAAATATAATAAGGATATGGTTTAACAAATTTAAACTTCTTTGACATATTAGGCCCGCCATGGATATTTTGACTCAACCTGAGTTTGCTTATCTTAGCATTCTCTAGCTAGTATCCTTAACCATGTAGTCCTTCATTGGTCTATTAGGTTAAGTATCTACCAATCTCATTCTTTGAGATTTTAAATTTGTGGAGAATGGGAAATGATAGAGTTGAAGCAAGTATAAAAGGGCTAGATAAACTTCATGATAATTACTTGTGGCTAAACCCTTCTCTTCTTTATCTCTATTTTCTTCGCATGTATATATGTTAATAAATAATCAAGAACGGTTTTAATCGGTTTGTAGTCTTTTATGCATTTTTGTCTAATCATTCATGGTTGATATAAGTACGTCTTAAGATTCTAAGTTAGAACGTTTTATGTGTACTAGACTTATGTCATGCTTAATATTTAGCGGGTGTTTTTCCTTTTATTCTTTTCAACTTTCTTTGTGAGGAATAAAGAAAAATAAGAGCGGCTTACAAAAAAATTAGTGGCTAGAAAAAAAAGAGAAAAAGAAAAGTAAAAAAAATAATACAAGACTCCCAAGAGGGGCAGTGAAGTGTTAATTATAGTAACTATTAGATTCCAATATTACTTTGACGGGTTGAGGGGATTTAATAGTTGCTCCAATCCAATATTACCTTGACGGGTTGCGGGGTTGAAGATCCAAAGTCTCAAAAAGAAGGCGGATGTAAATTATTGCGTGAGTTTTATTTTTCTTTCCTTAGCGAGTGTGTAGCTACTTATTAATGCATGACATAAGGATTTTACACATAAGGCGAATGACTTATTATTCTTGAAACGGACTTATATTAATTATGAGCGATTTTCAAGTAATGGATGAGAGGATTACTTAGGATTAAAACCGTGCTACCTTATTTTGGGATTTGCATTTCTTATATTTCACGCTTTAAATAATGACGAATTTGCCCAAAAGCAATTTGCTCAAATAATAACCGGTTCCACATTTAATTGTCATGAATAAGTTGATGCACCTTTTTACTTGTGAATTCAATGATCCTATTTTTAAGATTGGTATGGGGAAAGTGAAACTTGAGGGTGATAAGTATCCATGGTACCAAAGCCCTAATCTAAATCACTGATTTCTTTATGAGTTATTTCCATCAAAACCATTTAAATAAAAATCCAAAAAGATATAAGTAGAATTGTTTCTTTTGCAGTGCATTGTTCAAATTCAAAATCATGCATCATATAGTGTAGAGTAGTGTAGATGCATTCCAAATTGGCCAAGGTGGATTAATTATTAGGAGAATGTAAATTTGTGCTTTAAAATATAGCATTGCATGAGGTCATGGCAATGTTCAAGTGTAGGGGATTTGATATGAGCAAAAACTCATATCAATTTATCAACAAATCACCCTAAACACAAGGAAAATACCAAACTTTTGTGCTATAAAGAGGAATTATGTGGTATGTTTTGTGTTTGTGTACAAATAGGTAAGAAGGATACATTTTCAAGCAAACAAGAAGAAAATTAAGCTTATTTGGATGAATAAGACAAAGAATGATCAAAGATGACAAGACTTGAAAGACAAGGGACCTATCTTGACAACACTCCAAAGTTGAAGGACCAAAAGTGTAAATTTGTCAAAGTCAAGATGAAAGTCAAACATGGTCAACTCTTCAGTCAACCAAGTCAAAGGGTCAAATCAATCAATAATGCAAGTGGAAGGACCATTTATGCCGAAGAAATGCAGTTTCTAGCCTAAATTATGAATCTGCCAAAGTACAAGGGCTGAAATTGCCATTTTTCAAAGTAATTATAAACTCAATCCGTGTGACATGGCTCGGAACCAATAGAAATGCAAGGAAAGTGGTACATGGATTGCCAAGTATTCAGGACACCTCACCATTGCATTAATGCGCCGCAAAGAATTAATTACTCCCACAACTTCCAAAAGCAGCCAATAGCAGCTTGCCACTCCATAATTCAAATTATCCATTATGGACAATAATCCGTGTGCTCTCTCCTCGCCCAACCAGAAAGTGCCAGGTTGCCTTCTTCTTCAACAAATGTTGGAAATTCACTTTATGTGACGACATTTAAGAATTCCCATTAGTTATCATAGTCACACACGCTTAGACTAGACTAGGTACAGTGTATAGTTTAAGGGTCGTGTGTGACTATATATACCCCTCCTAGGCTTCCAAGGAGGGGTGTTGTTTGTGTCTCATTTGTGTTTTCATTTTGTAAATACACTTTTCTTAATCTTTCACACACAACCTCTCTTCTCTCTCTCTCAACAATGGCTACCATCACCCACTACCCACCTAGACCACCAGATTAGCAAATAGCAAATCCATAATTGGCATCAGAGCCTCGGTTTCATCCTTGGATCGTGTTCATGTTTTCGATATGGTGGTCTAAAAATTTTTTTATCGCGTTCTATCATTTTTTTGTCCAACTTGTCAATTTTTTTGTCACGTATGATATCTTTTAGTCATAGTGTTTCTTCTGTCACAGTTTTACTGTCACTTTATATTTGTCTCACAGTCCATATCTGATATTCTCATACCCACAAGTTAATATCTGGGTTCACAACTGGTTTTTAGTCCCTGGTTTCACGGTTTCACATTGGGTCAAATGTCTACTGTTCCTGGACTTATTTTTTATATGATATCATCTTTTTTGGGTTTCTATTGTTCTTCATGATGTAGCTACCCAGAAAATTAGTCAGATTCACATGATCCTAAAAAATCGGATATAGTACAGATATGTTTTCAGATTTTCAGATCGGAATATTGTGATCGCAAAAACCATTGGTTTCTACATTGCGATCGAATATTCCGATGGAACGCATTCCGATGGAACGCATTCCGATAGGGTGTAGAGGAGACTTTCCGATGGACTCATTTTGATAACATTGCGATGGAAAAAATGTAAACATTGCGATGGAAAACAAAAACATTCTGATGGGACTTCTATTGACAATCCGATGGATTGTAAATGAAAACATTGCGATGGGTTTTTAAGTTGACTGTTTTGTAACAAAAATCTTTGTGACAAGACCATATCCATTGCGACTGTTTATAAAACCAGTGGACCAAAGATTTGACTTGAACCAACTTTATCAGTACCAACATATCAAACTTAACACTCCAACCTTTTAACTCCCAACCAACACCATGATCTAATCCTATACCCGTCGTCTCCTAGAACCCCACCGCATCTAGACTCGAACGAAATTAATTTTGAGTGATCTCAGATTCATCTTTTCGTGTTTGCACATGCAAGCCATGATCTCATCAGATCCATACACGAAAAAATATAAAATCATCATAGATCTAATCATGTTTGGGTATGTACCCATATTTTATTTTCGAATCATTAAGAATGATTTATAACAAGCTTGTTATAATCATTTCTTATCTTCGATTAAAACACTTAAACCAACATGCAGTTAATAAACCTTACCCGAGACCATTATACAACGATCTTTGATTCATGTAACGAGAGTTTTGGTTGTGTTAAGTGGGGTTTGTTATCTTTATTGAGATGTGATTAAGAATGAGATGACTTGGATCTACTTATTTTAATTTGGTGATGATAACAGAAGTTTATTTTGTTGAGTTTGGTGGCCGAGGAGATGAAGTGATATGATGGGGGACGGATTAAACGAGGTGGGGAGTGTGAGAGAGAAGTTTGGTGGGGCGATGTTAACTATGTGAAGTTGGTTTCAGATGGGAGAGAAAAGGGGGGCACAAGTTTATGAGTGATTAGGGTTAGACTACCCTAATTATTTGGGGATAGGTGTTATATACCAATTGATGGACCGGGTAGTTTGGTTGGATATTGGGCCTTGGACTCGATTTTTTTAACATTGCTATGGGCCGCATGATTTTTGTAAAACCCGTAAAAATAAGGTCATAATTTAATTCTATTTTCAATTATTTTGAAGTATTTTATAACGTTAAATATTATTATGTTTAACGGTTTAAGTTGAAACCGATATTAAATATTATATTTTAATATTTTGACGAGTAACGAGGACTACTAGTGATCGCGATACCGATGGATGCCTAAAATTTTATATTTTATTATCGATCGTTTCGATATTTAATATTTTCGACGATATCATTTTAGTTACGTATCGAGTCGTTATATTATTATTTTTTGTGTGCGTTTAAACTTTTAAGTATTTTTACGAAACCCGAGTCCCGTAAATATTTGTAAAATTGACTTTTAGTCATTTCCCGCTTTTTAACTAATAATTATATTTTAGCCCAAAACAATGCACTATTTACAAAATCTACCCTAAAGCCTTACTAAAATAATTTTTTTTACCATATACTTCCACTAACTCTTCATTTAAAAAAATAAAACAAGAAGTTCATCCAACTCTTCTCTCTTTCTTTTCTTAGCCAAAACTTACACCACCTCAAAACCCCATCTTTACCCAATTTTTTCCTTGCTTATAACTTTGATCCATCCAAAAATAAAAGAAGACCACATCTTAAAATCAAGAGGTGATTCTAATGATACCATTTTTATTAACATGCATGAACATTTATTTTCAAATTTTTTTATGATGATCAAGTCATGTTTGATCCAAATTTGTTGTATGCATGTGTTAGTAGTGATGATCAAATGGTGTTTATGCCATGTTTTTGTTAAAAAGTTGATTTTTAATGTTTGGGTTTTTAATTTTGATGATGATGCAAGTGTTAGGATTAATATAGGATGATATTAGGGGTGTAGGATGATGAGAAAAATTGTTAGAATTGATCAAAAACATGATTTTGTGGGAGATTTTGAAAGGTGATTTTGGGCAGTAGGTTAGAGGCTGTTTTGGGGGGTCTTACTGTTTGATAATCTCTTAACTAATTGGATAGGGTTGTAGAGAATTTCGTTAGCTTCGATTTCTTATAAATTAGGCCTTCCAACTCCAAACGAGGTGGAAGATACACTAGTTTGATTTTCGTGTACCGGGAGACGAGTGTCGACACAATCCGAAAATTATTGTCGATATTTGGATCGAATCTCGGGGAATATAATATGAGTTTCAAAATGATTCAAGGGCTGTTCTCAGGCTCCAATTTTAGTATTTTGAGTCTATTTTTAGAATCAAGTGTCGTTTTTACAAATGGAGTTGTTTGTTTAGAATGGTCAAAATGGTTTCGTAAGTCAAGGTCGCTAAACTGTCCGGATTTTGTGATTCAAAGATGAGTCGGGCAGGGAACTTTAGAAGTAAAATCTTTTAATGGGCTTTGGAGAGGACTTTCTATATATAGTAAGTAAGTTCTCTGAGTAGTATCATAAAAATTTGAAATGTTTAAGTATGGGAAAACGGCTTGGACATTCGGTATGTTCCGGCAGATTTTTCTTAAAGGCATAGAACAATAAAGTGAATACATAGGAGAGTATAATAGAACCACTTGCATCGTTTTCTCTCGAGTTGTCTTGATTTTATACTTGACTTTGATTTTATTAAGTATCATTTATTTCTCGAGTCTATTATTAATGTACGCACCTTATTTGCTAGGTTGCGGTTGTCGTGTTTTTCGGGCATCTACTATCGTCGGCGATCGTCTTCAACTACTATAAGTACTAAGGTGAGTCTATAGCCTCGTTTGAGCTCATTCAAATATTTTAAAACCCGCGAGGGGGAATACATGTTTTGTAAACTTAGAACACAAGATTTTTATGGTATGCTTGTCCCTTTATGAATAGACCCGTGGTTGCCTTTAAATTGCATTAAGTGATTGCCTTAGTTAAAGCCTCAATTATGGACCGTTAATTAACCTATGATGGGTTAACCGCTAGTACAATTAATAGATCTATGGGGGAAGCCGTCCCGGTTCAGTTTTTGTGGACTTGTCATAGAAGCTTAGGCCCGACCTCCACACTATTTGAACATATTGTATTAAGAAGTCAGGTATACGGCAATGTACCAATAATCTGGAGGTAACCGACAATTAATAAATCTCTCGTCTTATTAGACTGATATGGGAGTGTCTAAGGGCTCGGTTCCATGAGCTTATTGCAATTTATGCTAAATACAATTATTATTGTTGATGCAAATTATTAGATGCGTGTTGCCTTTAAGCATGCCACAAACTTATAATCTTTGCTTGTGTTCAAAATGATTATATTAACCTATAGATTCACTCGGCATTTTTGCTGATGATTTTCTCACATGTATTTCAGGTAATTAAGAAGGCTGAAGCTTGGAAGCCACGGGAATGAATGTTGTGCACTACTTTGCAATATAAACTCTTTGAATATTTGTCGTTCCTTTTGTTCAAAACAATTTAAACCTTTTGTTTTGGTTGTACTTTGGTTACGATGTCTTGGGACTACGCTACTCTGACAAATGTTTTAGGAACGATAAATCTAAAACTTCTCTTTTTGAGTCGTTCTTTATAAATTATGTGTTGTAGTATCATTGTTTAGCACCCAAAGATGTATTCCGCTGCGTGTCAATTTGGGGGTGTTAAAGATTGGTACCAGAGCCATGAGTTATAGAGAACTAGGTCTTTTTCTAAAAACCTAAACTATAACTGTCGGTTTTATTTTTCAAAGAGTCGGTGCACATGATTTCGCGTGACTTCAGGTTCAAGCTACTTCTGAGATTACAATTTTTGTATACGTTATTACGTATACCTTATTGGCAAGTATTTATAAATAAATACTATGATCCACTTATGGATATATATTTATATCTAGGATCCCTTTATCGATATATATTTATGTCGTTAAACTTTTCGATAAAAGTTTATCATTTAGTAATGATTAACTTAAATAAATACAATGAATTTCATGATCTTTCTATATTTATTTTTGAAGTATCTAAATTGCTTTTATTGCAAAAATTTTATATTATTACCTTACATACCTTCATCTACGCGCGTTACTTTTATTGTTTAACCCTTGTGATATTTATATATATATCCAAATCGTGTGTAGCTCAATGTGTCCTTGGAATAGACTAACCGCTATCGTGTGAGTCACACATTTTGAAACATTTCCTATAATCGTGTTGAATAATATCATGGTTTTCATAATATTTTGTTGATTTTTGTCACCGTTTTATACGACATGTGAAGATTTAATTCGTTGACATTTATATGTATCGACTCCGAAGTGTATTGTTCGCTTATATCTTGGTAACGTCATTCACCGTTTTGCTTCCTAAATTTCGTGTTGAATACCTTGAAGCATCTTATGTCATTCATTATACTATATTTTTATTTGATGCTCATTATGAGATTTATTTTTCATTGTTGTAAAATCCACAAGACATGTGTGTATATATGTATATATTTTGAGCCGTTAAGAAGTGTCGAAAAATACACTTTATGCAGAAACTGTAGGGGCAGTATAAACAGGTCAAAACTTAAAAGTAAAACCCGCAAGGGGGAATACATGTTTTGTAAACTTAGAACACAAGATTTTTATGGTATGCTTGTCCCTTTATGAATGGACCCGTGGTTGCCTTTAAATTGCATTAAGTGATTGCCTTAGTTAAAGCCTCAATTATGGACCGTTAATTAACCTATGATGGGTTAACCGCTAGTACAATTAATAGATCTATGGGGGAAGCCGCCCCGGTTCAGTTTTTGTGGACTTGTCATAGAAGCTTAGGCCCGACCTCCACACTGTTTGAACATATTGTATTAACAAGTCAGGTATACGGCAGTGTACCAATAATCTGGAGGTAACCGATAATTAATAAATCTCTCGTCTTATTAGACTGATATGGGAGTGTCTAAGGGCTCGGTTCCATGAGCTTATTGCAATTTATGCTAAATACAATTATTATTGTTGATGCAAATTATTAGATGCTTGTTGCCTTTAAGCATGCCACAAACTTATAATCTTTGCTTGTGTTCAAAATGATTATATAAACCTATAGATTCACTCGACATTTTTGCTGATGATTTTCTCACATGTATTTCAGGTAATCAAGAAGGCTGAAGCTTGGAAGCCACGGGAATGAATGTTGTGCATTACTTTGCAATATAAACTCTTTGAATATTTGTCGTTCCTTTTGTTCAAAACAATTTAAATCTTTTGTTTTGGTTGTACTTTGGTTACGATGTCTTGGGACTACGCTACTCTAACAAATGTTTTAGGAACGATAAATCTAAAACGTCTCTTTTTGAGTCGTTCTTTATAAATTATGTGTTGTAGTATCATTGTTTAGCACCCAAAGATGTATTCCGCTGCGTGTCAATTTGGGGGTGTTAAAATTTTGTTATATACACAGAAGTTTTTAACACATATTTTTGTATAAAATTTGAGTGTATTAAGTTATACTTCGGTCATCATCGGGACGAGACAACAAGTGAGTGACAACGTGACTAAGTGACGAGATATTGTGACAAAATTTTATTTGACGAGACCGAAGAAAAATTTGGGTATATTTTTAGTGACTATGGATTTATTTGACCGAGTATAAATTATGTGAAGTTGGAGACGGATTTTTCGAAGGCGTGTATTTATTTTATCTTTCAAAGATAACTTGCTCGTGCTTAATCTTAGAATGAAGACTTGTTTTTCTAGTTTTTCGGGTTCGGGGTGGTTGGTTGATGACTCGGATAACTATCACTTAAAGGGGTTACATTGTTGTACTCAGTGTCACGCGCTTAGTCGACGTGGATAATTTCAAGAGGTGTTGTGCTTATAGACTTCTTCAGTGATGCATTGAGTACTTAGAGATTTCTCCACCGTTCTTCATTCAACAATAGTGCATGCTTAAGTCACAAGATCGAAGGATTTTTATTTAGTTTCACGTTTGATGTATCTGATTCATTCAATCAGTGGTCACTTCAAATTTCTTTCACGTGGGTTGGTAAAGATGGCCATGGAGTGTTTATGAGTAGAGATTTTCTATCAACAGCCGATTCTCACAAAATATATAATTCAGCTTATTTATTATTCTCACGCGATTTCAGGTACATGTGCGTACGATTTATTGATGGTTCCGAGTTTCGAAACCATCAAGGGGAAGAAGAAGACACATTGAACGCACAACGAGTACACGTGATGAACTTCATATCTTCTTTTGATTTGAAGACATTCCGGGATGACATTTGTCATAGCCGCAAAGAAAATCAGTGTTTTATCGCGTGGCGTTATCAATCTCTAAACGGTACACTACTTATTCGATGTTTAATTGTTTGGTTGTTGCAATTATTCATCATCATTATCCTATATGCATTCCCGGGACTTAATTGACTCTGGTGCATCTCCGGAAGAAGATATGTGTATTTCCGGTACTTAATTGACTCTGGTGTTACGATGTCAACTTCATGAATGGGATAAAGTGTCTACTTCAGTAATTGAGCTTCATACTTGGGATTGATTTACTTTCTTCAACTATGTGGGGGAAGAAATGTCTTGATTCTTTCTAGTATGCATAACTAGAACTCTCAGGGGGAAGAAAAATTTAGAAGAATTATTCAAGCGTGAGAAGAGAAGTTGTTGATCTACTTGGTGTGCCCCAAACTTTCAATTCCTCTTAGCAACGTTATCATGTTATATGATGGGATTTTCTTGTTAGATTCCGCTGTGCGCTTAATCATTCTAAGCTTTATTGAAAGCTTTGAAGTTGCTTACGAGGATTGTCGGTTTAGGGGGAAGCTATTTAAAAGCTTCTACATCAAGTTTATGTGGCATGAATTAGGGGGAAGTTAATTCAGAAGCTTCTCCCTAACCAGAAGTATATGGATTACTTAGCTCGTGCCGTTACAGTATTTCTTCTACAAGTTACGTTAAAGATGAGTCGTTTTGAAGTCAAAGGCCTCAGAAGACATCATCAGCATTGGAGGCTTCATGGAAGCTTTTGTTCTTAATTATTATGTACTTGTTAGGAAGAATAATGTAAGGAATTCTACACGTCGTCCCATGGGGGAAGATTGTTGGAAATTCACTTTATGTGACGACATTTAAGAATTCCCATTAGTTATCATAGTCACACACGCTTAGACTAGACTAGGTACAATGTATAGTTTAAGGGTCGTGTGTGACTATATATACCCCTATTAGGCTTCCAAGGAGGGGTGTTGTTTGTGTCTCATTTGTGTTTTCATTTTGTAAATACACTTTTCTTAATCTTTCACACACAACCTCTCTTCTCTCAGTCTCTCAACAATGGCTACCATCATCCACCACCCACCTAGACCACCGGATTAGCAAATAGCAAATCCACAACAAATAACCCAGGGACGAATTTGAGCTACAATGAATTTCAGATCATGATGTCTATAATATTTCGTTTTTTAGTGTAGTTGTCTCTCGGTCTTATCGAATTGATATAACTTTTCAAGCTCGACTTTATTATTTTTGGTTATCAAATCTTGTTTGGAATTTATGTCTTATTCGCACAAAGCATTTAAAAAATGTAAAAATATTAACTAATACGTATATGTACTAATCTAAAACATCTTGCAATTACCACAATTAAGCTCAAAGTACAAGTGAAGTAAACAAGTAACTAGCTAACAAATTTTAAAAATAACAAGAATTTAACTACTCAACAAGATTTAAAAAATTTAACAACTCTCAACCAACTAACCAATTTTAACTAACGCCTAACAAACTTTTTATAAAAGTAAAAAAAATTGTAAAATGACAAATTCTGATTTTTATAAAAGTAAAATTGTAACTTTTTATAAAATCTAAAATCAAAACAATGAAATCACCTAAATTACGTCTATGACTAAATCCTAATTCATCAAATGTAAACTAGTTAAAACCCAATTAAGCCCAACTAACTAAAATGACTTTCACAGAATTTTAAACCACCTAATGGGCTTCTAAATGACTTGCTCTGTAATAGAAAAATAATAGAAACTGATTTAAAAAAAAACAAAATCTTGAATGTAAATGGAACTTGTACTAATCGTCTAACCCTGTGTCAATCTCACAGTTAAAACAAATTGCATTTAGACTTTACACTAAAAAGCTATAAGATGTTTACACTATTAATCTGCTAGAAATATAAAAGCGCTTAACCATAAAATCCGACGTAAGTCCGTTGTCGAAGAAGCTCAGCGCTGCGCTGGCTCAGATCGATTGCCACCTACTGTTCTCGAACACCAATTAATTGTTACTAGCGGCTGTTGCCTGATTTATCACAGCAACAAGCATCATCGATAACTCAAACTCAATCCATCTCGAACTCAATCATCGAAAATGTAGCTAATCCTTTGGTGACGATAACTGTGCTAGACATTGATTGAAAACTAGAACCATAACTCATTGATCTACTACTACTGAATTCGACTCTCTCTGCTGTCAATCTCTACAAACTGAAATCTAATAACCAAATACCAATCGATATGCTGTCCTGTAACCTTCAAACCAATGTTTTTTCACAAGTTATAAACAAGGTAAACTACTCGAATCATAGCTCATCCGACACCAAACGCTTAGCTTCTCAAAATGAACCTCTCGTCATGAATTTAGAACCAAATTCAAGACAAGAAAACTAATAATCAGCTTATCCATAGACTAATCCATTAAGTAGCTTCGAATAACCCACTCCCTACTGCTCTTCGACTAAAATATATATGAAACGATTACTGTTTTTCTATCAACTAATGCCACCGAGAATAATGATCACTGCTCCATCTCTTAACGCTATCATCACAATCTCAATCTAAAAAGCTATATCAAATTCAGAAACTGCAGCTACTAATGATCACCTAATTCGCGTCATAAACGATCCATTACAGCTACAACTCCTCTACTATAGTGATATCTGGTCACAGAATCTTGAATGATCGAGTAGACAAGAGTGAAAACATATTGCTGAACTTGAACATATATGACTACAGTATCATAATGTCTCCAAAACTGAATCGATTATTTGTAGAAATTGAGAGTGAATAAGAAAGTAGTGAAGTAAAGAGTAACGAAATTGCATGAGAAAGTTACTGTTATTTGAATGATAGAAGTAGAAGTGCAAACTGAGTTTGTTATAACAGACTATAACAAACTAACATACTTACTAGCAATGGGGATTAAGTAGGAAAGTGTAAAACTAATTCTGACTACTGTGTGAATTTCCACACACAAAGCCACGTACAAAATGAGAAAACAATAGGACTATATATAGCCGAGACATGCATGCAGGGGTGGTGAGGTGATGACTTATTCTCTCCAATGGGAATATGCCACGTGGCATGAGGTTATGGGCTGTGAGGGTTGTTGATCCGGATTAAGAAAACCGTGACTTGTGAATGGTTATTAGATGGTGGAGTGGGATTTGGTTTGTTTTGGCAAGTGGGATAATATTCGTTTGTTGACTGCCTTAATACTCGTCCCATGTTTCTTCATTGGCTTCATTATTGCCTTGGTGATATTTTGGCCATACCTGTATTCTTGCCATTATTGCTGCTGACTTTGGGCTTTAATAAATGTGGAAAATTGGTGCCATAATACTGCCCTGTAACACATTGGACACATTTATTTTGGCTGCTAATTTTCCAAAATATCTTTACACTTTTGTCAAATCCAGCCCTTGAGTCTTGAAAATCAGCAACATTGGTCCTTCATTTCATTACTTGATCACCCTTTTCCCTTAAACTTCTTGACTTGATGAATTTTGATCTTTCTCTTGTCTTTTTCTTCATAAATGAGCCTTGAAAACCGTGTTTGCTCAAAAATTCATCTTGTTTACCTGAAAACACAAAAACACAAATACCCACGTAATTCTGATATTTTACATTTAAATATTATGTATTTGGTTGTGTTTTGAGTGGTTTTTGGATCATAATTGATGAGTGTTTTCACACTTATGAGTCTACATGAAAAGTGATCGTTATTTAGAGAGGAACACAATGGACACAACCAATTAAGCTCAAAGTCTACAAATCAAAAGTCCCCAATTCTTAAAGAACATGAGGATGAACATTTAGCAGCTTTGTGACTGTAACACCCCATTTTGGTAATGGAAATGTCACATGCAATTATGGCGTGTCATCAAAGCATACAAGGAAAAATGTCTAAACATTACATGACCATAAAAGGAAAATATCGGAATCAAACATCGGTAGTCCAAAAGTAAAGCTCATCACACACAAACATAAGTATAAAAAGGAAAGGACTAAACATTGTCCATAGCAATGTATCAAAAGAAAGGAAATGCATAAGGTAAAGAAAGGCTAGAAAGCTTCCAGTCCACATGCACGTACTCTTAAAGTCTACGAGCGTCCCTGGGTACCTGCCGTTTTGGGAACATAGAAAAGGGAAACGGCTGAGCAATACGCTCAGTGCACGGATGTACAATAAAGCATGAATAGGATAAGCATATAACATATAACAACGGAAGAAACTAAGTCCTGAGTAACCTGGTTAAGTCTTGATAAAACTGGTTTTTACAGTTTGAAAAGCCTTATGTTTATCTTGTAAAAACTGTTTATCATATTTTACCATTAGCCAATATAGGTCAGGAAAATCCATCGTGCATGAATACTTGGAGGGGTGACCTCATCATGCAAATTAGAGGGGCTGCCTCTAATTTAATATACTGGTTTTTGGGTAGGAGGGATCAGCTCCTTGTGAAGGATGCAAGGCACACGCCACATTCACCATGAAATCCTGACTGAAAACATGTAACTAGGATGCACCCATACGTCCCACATGATAAATATAATAATATGGCCAAAAGCTGAAGGGACGCCACGAGCAATCACTCCGCCGTGGTGAAGTCATAACATCAGTGCCTCTAATGTTATGGTTATGGTACCTCCATAACTAGGTGAAACTGGTCATGCATGTATATGGCTATAGGTATTCTAAATTAAACATAAGCAATTCAAACACATACTTATACTACGGGAAAACATTTGGCTGCATACGGGGAATCCTAATAAGGAAAGAATGTCCATACTGAAAGGACGGGAATCCGTACCTTATGTCCAGTGAACGAAGAAGATGAACTGAGAGGAATCCTACTTCCGTATCACTAGTGCTACATAAATACATACATGAATAAGTATCTGCTTACTAAATACGTAGCTGGTTTTATGTCATGTCTTAGCTTATTTTATATGTTTTTACCATGTTTTACTTGTTTAAAGCCTTAAACTGTGTTTATCTTATATTCTGTTTAATTTGATTAAGTATTTCGGGTATTTCATGTATTATTATACTTACTGTGTAATAATAAGTAACTTTCCAAAAATAGCAGGTTTCCTAAAATAGAAAGTTTCCAAAAATAGAAAGTTTCAAAAATAGAAAGTTACCAAAAATAGAAAGTTTCTAAAAATAGAAAGTTTCCATAAATAGAAAGTTTCCAAAAATATAAATTTCCAAAAATAGAATTACTGCTTAAAATAGATAAGTTTCTAAAAATAGAAAGTTTCCATAAATAGATTAGCTGCCTTATTTAAATAAGTGTCCATAAATAGATTAGCTGCCTGAAATAAATAAGTTTCTAAAAATAGAACGTTTCCAGAAATAGATTAGCTGCCTTATTTAAATAAGTTACTAAAAATAGAAGTTTCCATAATTAGAAATAAGCTGGTTAAATAAGCTAAGTATATAAGCCTAAGTGTTTTCATGATTATTTTCTAAGTCATATGATATAATGTATAGTTTATTAATTATTTCATGTAATTAAAATAAACTATAGGTTAATATATTTAATTTTAAAGTATAACATGTTTTTAATTAAATAAAGTAAAATACTTAGGTTAAAACATGTATTATTATTTATTAATAATATAACCTAAGTCATGTTAATTAATTTAGTATAACCATGGTTTTTAATTAATTAATTAATTTATAAGTCTAAAATATGAAAATACTTAGGTTAATAATTTCATGATTATTAATAGTTAAAATAACCTAAGTCATGTTATTAAATTAATCATGTCATGTTATTAATTTAATTTTAACATAAGATCATAAAAATAAAAAAAAACTAAACATACACCATGAACCAGATCTTGACTAAGAACCATGAACCGGACATGAAATCGACACCATACCCCGAACCAAGTCGGGGTCACCCTTGTCTTGATGCTGCCGTGGGACCCACACCAACCTACCAGGACCATATGGTCTCGGTGGTGGTCAAATGGCCAAACCGAGACCCTCTCGGGTTCGGGTTAGGGGCGGCCAAGAACAAAACACCCCTAAACATCCCTTTTGATTTAATCAAGACCCAAATTCATGTTAGATCTATAATTTAATTAGGCTTTATAAGAAAACATAACATGTTCTTAATTATTTAAAAGATTAAATTAAAAGAAAAGGGTTTAAACGAATTACCGAATGCGTGGATCTAAAGAACGATGAACAAACACCAACACCAACAACAATTCCAAGATCAAAGATCAACAAACACCCCTTTTGTGTTGTTTGAGGGTGGCGGCCAAAAAGAGAAAAAAAAGGAGGAGGAGGATTTTAGGTTTCTGTAAAAATTCTCGGTAAAGAAAAATGAGTAGTGTTTATTTCCCCTTAACCCCCTTTAGTGAAAATTGAAATGGGCTTGGCCCATTTCTTCCTTGTAGCCGCGGGTAGGGGCCCCATATGGGGTACCCGTACCTTTTTCCGTGTCTCGATGTTTAGTTAATCGTTCGTGATTATTTGTGTTCGCGTTTAATGTGTTCTCGTTAAGTAATTATCGTGACCTAATATATTTAATTACGCTCGTAATAAATATATATACGTAGTTAATAATAGTTCGTGGTTTAAATACGTTTATGATTTCATGATCGCATGTTCGTGATTAATTATTGTCAAATAATTATTACGTGTTCGTGCGTAGTAAATACTTATCGTGTTCTAACACGTACATAATACGTAAAATCCCAACACGTAATCGTAATCATGCTATAATAGGAAAGTTTTAATCTAGTACGTACGATCTTAAGGGTACTATTCATGGTAAAAGCATGCGGGTTTTACAACTCTTCCCCCCTAAAAAGAATAATTCGTCTCCGATTTATTGATAAAGTAAACTGGAAAAGAAGAACATACCCGAATTCAAAATATGAAATGAGGGTAAGAAGACCGGATAGACTCCTCTGTTTCCCAAGTCGCTTCCCGCTCGGTATGATCCCTCCATAGGATTTTGACGAATGGAATCGTCTTCCTTCTCATGACTCGTTCTTGTCTGTCAAGAACTCGTTCGGGTTCTTCTATAAAAGTGAGATCTTCACGTATCTGTTCTAGTGGATACTGAACCATGTGAAGGGGATGATACTGGTACCCTCTGAGTAAGGACACATGAAACACTTGTGCACATGCGAAAGCTGCGGAGGTAACGCCAATCGGTAAGATACTTCACCGACTCGTTCCATGATATCAAACGGTCCGATGAAACGAGGACTGAGCTTCCCTTTAATCCCGAAGCGTCTAACACCACGTGCCGGCGAAACCTTAAGGAAGACGTGATCTCCTACGTTAAAGTGTATGTCCCTACGATGTTTATCGGCGTAACTCTTCTGACGTGACCGTGCTTCCTGAATTTTCTGCTTAGCTACTACGATCTTCTCATTGGTCATCTCTATGATTTCCGGTCCTTCAAGTGTTCGCTCACCAAGCTGATCCGAGCAGATTGGGGCGCGACACTTTCTGCCATACAACAACTCGAAAGAAGCACACTTGATACTTGCGTGCCAGCTGTTGTTGTATGCAAACTCCACCAAACAGATGTAATCGTCCCAATCACCCGTCCATTCCAACACACATGACCTCAACATATCTTCTAATGTCTGAATGGTTCTTTCCAACTGTCCGTCCGTTTGAGGATGAAAGGCCGTACTAAGCTTAAGTTGTGTACCCCTAGCTTTCTACAAACTCTTCCAAAAGCGCGAAGTGAATCGAGGATCTCTGTCTGAGACGATGCTGGATGGTGCACCGTGGAGTCTCATGATCTCTCTTCTGTACGTATCGGCAAGTTTACTTACCGGATCTTCCTTGCGGATCGGTAAGAAATGAGCTGATTTGGTAAGTCGATCAACGATAACCCAAATTGCATCATGCTTCCTCTTGGTAGGCGGAAGACCAGTAACAAAATCCATGGTGATTTTGTCCCACTTCGACTCTGGAATATCTTACGGTTGAAGGAGACCGCCAGATCGCTGATGCTCGATCTTAACCTACTGACAGGTAAGACATTTGGAGACGTAAGTGGCCACATCCTGTTTCATACCACTCCACCAAAAGTACTGCTTGATGTCATGGTACATCTTAGTCGAACCAGGATGTATAGAGAATGGGGAGCTATGAGCTTCAGCTAACAAGGCTTCCCGGAGTTCTTGCTTATCAGGAACACAAAGTCTCGTGCCCTGCCATACGATACCATCTGCATCTACTCTAAATTCTGTCTGTTTCTCCAAATTCTGTACTATCGCCCAGATTTCTCCGTCATCCTTCTGAGCTTCCTTGATCTTAGAGAGTAACTCGAGTTCTACTCTAATATTAGCCTAGTAACCGTGCTTTCCACGTACCATGATCTCGATGTCAAGTTGCTCCAAGTCTCTTATGATTTCCTCTTCGATTTTAATGTCGTTGATCATTCCGGACTTCCTGCTAAGAGCATCTGCTACTACATTTGCCTTTCCGAGATGAGACTGTAGATTAATGTCATAATCCTTCAGCAGCTCTAACCATCTCCTCTGCCTCATGTTCAGTTCACGTTGAGTGAAGATATACTTCAAGCTCTTGTGGTCCGTGAAAACGTCACATGATTCTCCATACAAGTAGTGCCTCCATATCTTCAATGCAAACACCACTGCTGCAAGTTTCAAGTCATGCGTGGGGTAATTTTCTTCATAAGGCTTAAGTTGTCGTGAAGCGTACGCGATCACTTTCCCATGTTGCATGAGAACACAGCCAAGTCCCTTCCCCGATGCATCGCTGTAGATTTGAAATCCCCCCGTACCAGATGGGAGAGTAAGAATAGGTGCAGATACTAGCTTCTGCTTCAGGTCTTCAAAGCTCTTCTCTCGATCTTCAGTCCAGACGAATTTCTCCCCTTTCCACATCAGTTTGGTCAATGGTAGTGCTAAGCGGGAAAAGTTCTCCATGAACCTACGGTAATAGCCAGCTAAGCCTAAGAAACTGCGGACTTCCGTCGCTGATGTCAGCCTTGGCCACTTAGTGATGGCCTCAACCTTCGCTGGATCCATAGTGATACCTTCTGCTGATACAATGTGACCTAAGAATGCCACCTTGTCTAACCAGAACTCACACTTGGAGAATTTAGCATACAGCTGCTTCTGGCGAAGAATTTGTAGTACTGTACGAAGATGGTCTTCGTGTTCCTCTTTGGACTTTGAGAAAATCAGGATGTCATCGATGAAAACAATGACGAACTTGTCCAGAAATTCATGGAAGATTCTGTTCATCAAATCCATGAACACTGCTGGAGCATTTGTCAGGCCAAATGGCATAACTACAAACTCGTAGTGGCCATAGCGGGTACGAAAGGCAGTCTTAGCGATATCCTGCTCCTTGACCCGTCGCTGATGATAGCCTGACCTAAGATCAATCTTGGAGAAGTGTTTGGCCCCTTGGAGTTGGTCAAACAGATCGTCAATACGTCGTAGTGGATATCTATTCCAGATAGTAATCTTGTTTAGCTCGCGATAGTCTATGCAAAGACGCATACTACCGTCCTTCTTCTTAACAAACAAGACCGGTGTGCCCCATGGAGATGCGCTCGGTCGAATCAAAACCTCGTTCAAGAAGTTCTTGCAGTTGATCCTTCAGCTCCTTCAGCTCTATGGGAGCCATGCGGTAAGGAGCCTTGGAGATTGGTTCAGCTCCTGGAATAAGCTCGATACTGAATTCCACTTCTCGTGCAGGTGGTATGCCCGGAAGTTCTGCTGGAAAAACATCTTGGAATTCCGACACTATAGATTGATCCTGAATTGATGGGGATTCAGCATCCATGTTGTGAACCGTAGCTAGATAACCCTCGCAGGCATGTGACAGTAGTGCACGCGCTTGCAGGGTAGATATGACTTGTACAGACCGTCCAGGTATGAACCCGTTATGAATGTACTCAGGTGCATTAACATCACCGAAGATAAATCGATATGAATGGCAGTCTATGGTAGCATGATGCTTGGATAGCCAATCCATGCCCAAAATCATGTCGAAGTCATTCATGTCCAGCGGAAGTACGTCAACAGGTCGAACCTTATCGTCAAATTCTAGGGGAAGACTCTTGTATACATGGGTGATTAATACAGAGTCCCTCAAAGGCGTGGAAATAGTAAGCCTATTTTCTAGTGGCATGGGGAGCATCCTAATGTTCTTAGCATAAGCAGTAGAAATAACCGAGTGAGTAGAAATTGTATCGAAAAGAACACATGCAGCTTGACCATACATATACAAGATTCCAGTGATGGTACCTGTAGACTTGTTGGCCTGGTCTCGAGATGTCGTGTAGACACGCCCTGTAGTAGGAGGCGGCTTGGTATCAGCATGTCCCGATGTACCCTCCATCTCGCCCTTACGGCACTCCTTCATGATATGGCCAGGAAGACCACACTTGAAGCACGCGTCAGTATTGCGGCGACATGGCCGTGGGTGCCTAGGGTGGCAAGTACAGCAAAGAGGATGAGTAAATCCTCCAGCAGGTGCTCTGGCTGGCTGGGAACCTGATAAAACATTTTACATAAGACTTGATAATTGGGTACAAAGGACAATGCGGATAATCGTAAGATTGAATACCAGTGATAGCTGGACGGCTAGGCTGTGAACCTCTCTGGTTCTGGTCCCTACCGTTTCCATGGTTCCTGGTAGAAATTTTGCCAAGGTGTCAGAATATGAGTTATAACATTAAATTGTAAAGAAAATGCGTAAGTATTAGGACCTGCTGCTGTTGGAGTGTCCAGCGTTGTTGCGGTAATTATCATTACCACCATGCCTATCCGTAGCAGAACGGTCGTTAGTTTGACCGTTTCCCTTGGGCTGATGAGGCTGCTGCTGAGTAGCCGGCTGAGACAAGTCCCCAGTTTTCTGCCTGGAAGATACATTTAAAGAGATGAATAATTGACATATATGGAAAGTATTCGGATTGATCATCACTTGAATACGAATGTTTACCTCTTCTCGGGTCTCTCAGCTTCCCCGAACTCATCTCTCTCTTGCAGCATCTCCAGCTTACGTGCTGCATCAGCCACTTGTGCTACAGTGTTGAACGTAGCACACACCAGATTGTTTGCGACCGATGTGCGAAGAGCCCACCTAAAGTGGTGTGCCTGCTCTTCAGGAGTACCTGCTACCGCACCAAGGAAACCATCTAAGCGAAGAAAGCGCTGCATAAACTCGTTGCTATTCTCCCCAGCTCTCTGTCAGATCCCATGGTACTCTCTCTTGAGCTTGTCCTGCTCGGCCTTGGGAAAGAACTGCTCCATCACCCTGTCCTTGAACTGAGCCCAAGTCAAACCAGCAACCCACTCGTCACCACCTTCAGACTGCATCAATGCTAACCACCAATTAAGCACTTAGCCTTCAAACCGATAACATGCCAACCTCGCCTTGTATGCAGGGTCACAACCCATAGCATTGAAAATCTTCTCGATGTGAGCCAACCAGCTTTCAGCATCGCTGGGGCTATCTGTCTTCTCAAAAGCTCGAGGACGGAGCTTGTTGAATCTCTCCAGCCATACTGCTAATGTCACTGGAGGAGGAGGAGGAGGTGCCTGATTATGCTACTGATTGTTGGCAGCTTGAACTTCAGCCCTGATGTCATTCCTTAGTTGAGGAAGTAAAGCTTGCATAGCAGCTTGAATTGCAGCATTGAGCTATTCTTGTTCGCGTGTGAGAACCATCTGACAGTATAACATAAAATATATGATTAAACAGTTCAAAACATAAAATATATATACATGAAAAAAAATTATACCAAAATTTCACGAGAAAAATTTGATGCAAGAATATTTTGTGTATGAATGCATGATGCAGTTTTATGAAAACTTTTGTATGCTCGAGAGTGAACGCCCATGGTCAGTTCACCAAAAACAAAAGACATGGGGAGGGGACGCCTATGGATCGGTCCCAAATTTAAAAGTTTCGATAAAACACAAGCGACTAAATAGGGCCAGTCCTGTACCAACCATTACTTAGTCATAAATCTATGACAATGACATATATATGTATGCTTAAAAATGATGAATGCATGAAAACAACTGTCAGTTCTAGGAAGACCGTAGTGACTACCCACTAATCACAGGTCATATTTGAGAGCATACAGGTCGAAGCCTTAGCTTTGATACCATAATTGTAACACCCCATTTTGGTAATGGAAATGTCACATGCAATTATGGCGTGTCATCAAAGCATACAAGGAAAAATGTCTAAACATTACATGACCATAAAAAGAAAATACCGGAATTAAACATCGGTAGTCCAAAAGTAAAGCTCATCACACACAAACATAAGTATAATAAAGGAAAGGACTAAACATTGTCCATAGCAATGTATCAAAAGAAAGGAAATGCATAAGGTAAAGAAAGGCTAGAAAGCTTCCAGTCCACATGCACGTACTCTTAAAGTCTACGAGCGTCCTTAAGTACCTGCCGTTTTGGGAACATAGAAAAGGAAAACGGCTGAGCAATACGCTCAGTGCACGGATGTACAATAAAGCATGAATAGGATAAGCATATAACATATAACAACGAAAGAAACTAAGTCCCGAGTAACCTGGTTAAGTCTTGATAAAACTGGTTTTATAGTTTGAAAAGCCTTATGTTTATCTTGTAAAAACTGTTTATCATATTTTACCATTAGCCAATATAGGTCATGAAAATCCACCGTGCATGAATACTTGGAGGGGTGACCTCATCATGCAAATTAGAGGGGCTGCCTCTAATTTAATATACTGGTTTTTGGGTAGGAGGGATCAGCTCCTTGTGAAGGATGCAAGATACACACCACATTCACCATGAAATCCTGACTGAAAACATGTAACTAGGATGCACCCATACGCCGCACATGGTAAATATAATAATATGGCCAAAAGCTGAAGGGACGCCACGAGCAATCACTCCGCCGTGGTGAAGTCATAACATCAGTGCCTCTAATGTTATGGTTGTGGTACCTCCATAACTAGGTGAAACTGGTCATGCATGTATATGGCTATAGGTATTCTAAATTAAACATAAGCAATTCAAACACATACTTATACTACGGGAAAACATTTGGCTGCATACGGGGAATCCTAATAAGAAAAGAATGTCCATACTGAAAGGACGGGAATTCGTACCTTATGTCCAGTGAACATAGAAGATGAACTGAGAGGAATCCTACTTCTGTATCACTAGTGCTACATAAATACATACATGAATAAGTATCTGCTTACTAAATACGTAGCTGGTTTTATGTCATGTCTTAGCTTATTTTATATGTTCTTACCATGTTTTACTTGTTTAAAGCCTTAAACTGTGTTTATCTTATATTCTGTTTAATTTGATTAAGTATTTCGGGTATTTCATGTATTATTATACTTACTGTGTAATAATAAGTAACTTTCCAAAAATAGCAGGTTTCCTAAAATAGAAAGTTTCCAAAAATAGAAAGTTTCCAAAAATAGAAAGTTACCAAAAATAGAAAGTTTCCAAAAATAGAAAGTTTCCAAAAATAGAAATTTCCAAAAATAGAATTACTGCTTAAAATAGATAAGTTTCTAAAAATAGAAAGTTTCCATAAATAGATTAGTTGCCTTATTTAAATAAGTTTCCATAAATAGATTAGCTGCCTGAAATAAATAGGTTTCTAAAAATAGAACGTTTCCATAAATAGATTAGCTGCCTTATTTAAATAAATTTCTAAAAATAGAAGTTTCAATAATTAGAAATAAGCTGGTTAAATAAGCTAAGTATATAAGCCTAAGTGTTTTCATGATTATTTTCTAAGTCATATGATATAATGTATAGTTTATTAATTATTTCATGTAATTAAAATAAACTATATGTTAAAATATTTAATTAAAGTATAACATGTTTTTAATTAAATAAAGTTAAATACTTAGGTTAAAACATGTATTATTATTTATTAATAATATAACCTAAGTCATGATAATTCATTAATTATAACCATGGTTTTTAAATAATTAATTACTTTATAAGTCTAAAATATGAAAATACTTAGGTTAATAATTTCATGATTATTAATAATTAAAATAACCTAAGTCATGTTATTAAATTAATCATGTCATGTTATTAATTTAATTTTAACATAAGATCATAAAAATAAAAAAACTAAACATACACCATGAACCAGATCTTGACTAAGAACCATGAACCGGACATGAAATCGACACCATACCCCGAACCAAGTCGGGGTGACCCTTGTCTTGATGCTGCCGTGGGACCCACACCAACCAACCGGGACCATATGGTCTCGGTGGTGGTCAAATGGCCAAACCGAGACCCTCTCGAGTTCGGGTTAGGCACGGCCAAGAACAAAACACCCCTAAACATCCCTTTTGATTTAATCCAAACCCAAATTCATGTTAGATCTATAATTTGATTAGGTTTTATAAGAAAACATAACATGTTCTTAATTATTTAAAAGATTAAATTAAAAGAAAAGGGTTTAAACGAATTACCGAATGCGTGGATCTAAAGAACGATGAACAAACACGAACACCAACAACAATTCCAAGATCAAAGATCAACAAACACCCCTTTGGTGTTGTTTGAGGGTGGCGGACAAAAAGAGAAAAAGAAGGAGGAGGAGGATTTTAGGTTTCTGTAAAAATTCTCTGTAAAGAAAAATGAGTTGTGTTTATTTCCCCTTAACCCCCTTTAGTAAAAACTAAAATGGGCTTGGCCCATTTCTTACTTGTAGCCGCGGGTAGGGGCCCCACATGGGGTACCCGTACCTTTTTCCGTGTCTCGATGTTTAGTTATTCGTTCGTGATTATTTGTGTTTCCGTTTAATGTGTTCTCGTTAAGTAATTATCGTGACCTAATATATTTAATTACGCTCGTAATAAATATATATATGTAATTAATAATAGTTCGTGATTTAAATACGTTCATGATTTCATGATCGCATGTTCGTGATTAATTATTGTCAAATAATTATTACGTGTTCGTGCGTAGTAAATACTTATCGTGTTCTAACACGTACGTAATACGTAAAATCCTAACACGTAATCGTAATCATGCTATAATAGGAAAGTTTTAATCTAGTACGTACGATCTTAAGGGTACTATTCATGGTAAAAGCATGCGGGTTTTACAACACGTGGCAATAATTCAATGGTGGAAACACGTCATCAACTCCAAAACCTCCTCACAATTTGTCTATAAATAGGATTGTAATCTCTCATTTGCACAAGTAGTTAATGTGTGTAAATTTCACACACATCTCCATTCTCTCTCAATCTTAGTTCTAGTTAGTTAGCTCAACCGACTGAAGAGTCTGACAAGCTCTTGAGTTAGTTAGCTTAGTTGTAACCACCTTACCTGCTTTGTAACAATCTTCATTCCTAAATCAATAAAATTTCACATTCATCTTCTTCAGTTACTATTCATACCTTGAATCTTGCTATCCTTGTGTTACTGTTAGCTTGTTATGATCAAAATTGATCATGATTAGCTAAGTTTTGAAGACTTGAAGCTGTTTAGATCCTGTTCTGTTCATCCAGTACTAGCCTAGTTGATTTTGAAGTTTTCTAGTTCAACAATGGTGATTATGGTGATTGTAGCAGGTTGAGTAGATTGTTGATAGTGTTAAGGTGGTGGTTAACACTATCCAGGTGGCTCAGCGCCAACCTACTCCTTCAACGGAGGCCTAAGCTAAAAGGTTTCAAGTTTCTGAGTTCTAGTTCCACTAAACAAGTCATGCCTGCTCAATTCCTAGCTAATTCTTGTTTGACTGCATGATCAAATGTGTTTAGACTGATTTTGAACTGATTTTATTGATTGAGTAGCTTAATTGCTGTTTTATACTTGATTTTTAGCTTAATCTTTGTTCATGTTATTAGTATATCAGTCATTTTAGCATAACTAGTCAATTTGAGTTTTAGCTTATTAAACTGTTTGTTACTGGTTTACTTACACTTCATTTTGCTCATTAAACTTAGTCTGATATCACATTTCAATCAGCTTAACCAATTGCCTTGAATTCCGTCATAAAAGTTTGTTAAGAATCAGTTAAGTAGTGTTTGGGATTAGGTTTCATTTTGTGTTCAGTGTTATTAAGTGGATAATTCTAGTTCATTTTCAGTCGCTTAGTCATTTTAAGCAAAGTTTGTTAGTTTTCAAGTCAATTCTTAAGTCAAAAAAAGGCAATTGGCAACACAAAAAGTATGGGTCAGTTTTTCACTTAGAATTTCAGGAAAAAGTTGTTGATTTCAAATGCTTAGCATTACTTTGTTTCTTGATGAAATTGATTCAAACCAGTTCCCATTTTTCACTTAACATCTGATCTTTTAGCTTTTTCAAGGACATTATACAGTATCTTGATTTGAGTTAGGAATAAGCAAATGCTTAAGTTGTTGAGATAGAGCAAGTTTCTGTAATATTGAGCTAATCTGATTTCTTGAAACAGCATTTCTACTTCAGAAACCTCCCAAATTTCTTTCACATTTGCATTTAGAAAGTGTTCATGAGTGGATTTTGAAATTTTCAGCTTTTTGAAAAATTTAGTCAAAGTTGGTCAAATAAGCTTGATTTAGCTTATTTCATTTTCTGAATTCATTACTGGATCATTTTTTATTTCAAAAGACATTCCATGCTTCTATTGGCTTGATTAACAAGTTTTGACAAGAAAATCAGATTATGCATGTTCAGCTTATCAGTTAGCTTAATATTGGCTTATTAGGATTTGCTTATTTGAGTTTTACTAAGTTTCAGACTTATTCCTTTTACCAGCCTAGGTAATTTTGGATTTTATGTCTTTTGCAAGTTACTAGAGCTTATTTGGTCCATTAAATAGCTTAAACGAGCTTAATGAACTTCTTAGCCCGTTTTTGATAAAGTTTCACATTTAATTGCATTTTGGTCCCTCAAGTGTTAAACTGTTTTCATTTAAGGGAAAACTTGCACTAATCTAGGGTTTGCCTTTTATTAGTCCTTGTAATTTCAAAACTTTACATTTTCAGTTAGGCAGTTTTCAAATTAGTTACAAATTTGTTAGAAGTTTGTTATAATTGCATAGTTAGTCCTTGTAGTTAACTGAATTTACATTCCAAGCACTTTAGTTTTTAGAATTTACATTTTCAGCCCTTCAATTTCATATATTTACATTTTTGTCCTTATTAGAATAAAATTTGGTATTTGACTATTTGTTTTACGGATATGTAATTAATATTTTGCACTTTTTACTTGATTGATCAATTAGACATAGAAAAGCCAAATACCCTACCAACCAAAAACGATTATAAACCCGATCTTGTTAGGACTTTCAATTAGTTATGAACTGAGAAAACGAACTTCAATTATACATAATTTCAATATGAAGGTTAGAAAGTTTTGCTAGACAAGAATAGTTGTTACCCTGTTGAAACAAAATGAGCTGTATTTATAGGAAAGAAACTAGCACACTATTGGTTGAAAAAGAAGGCAAAGATATTCAAAAAGTAATGATGTAAATCTTGAAAATATTTAACTTATCTTTGCATTAATAAAAAGTTACCAAGTTGCTAAAATTACGGCCTAAATTTTTGTCAAATATAACAACTGGGTAGGACCCAATGTTGTCAACGGTCAAAAATTAATTGTTAGCGTAACGGCTATATCTTGTCAGCGTGTAAATTTTGCCATGTCAGCGTTCAAATTGTTCCTATCAGCGTCTGGAGTAAAATATGTCTGTGGCCACACATAAAATAAAGAAGAAAAATAAAAAGACATTTACAAAGATATTTACCCTAATAAAGATAACTTAAACTCTGACATAGACTGAAAATAGCATTCTTTGTACAATTATACACACTTGCATAAGCAAGATAGACATAATTGCCCTCAAGTGAACCTTGCCAAAGTAAGTCATTAGAGATGAAGTAATCTCCATGTAAACACTTTGTAACTCCCAGGGTAACCCAATATAAAAATATATACCAAGTCTCCCAACCGACCAATACTAAATCTAGGTCAAAAAGTCTTGGCAACATACAAAGTATAAAACTTTGCATGCTACAGTGCCTCAAGGATTAGAAATTCCAACAAATTCTTAAAGAAGAAGTCTTCACTATTTCTAATCCCCACTCACCTGTGGACACAATCTAGAATTGTGATAAGATTATTCTAAGAATACCCAAGATCCTAAAGGTAGCCTAAAACTTCCCTTAAACTGTAATATACAAAGTTGCCAAAAATAGAATATGCATTAAAAATTTATGTCAAGATAGGAATGTATGACATTCCAACCATTATCCATAAACTTGAACACACTCCTAGTAGCTAAAAGATCCATAAGCAACTCTGTATCCATTTGGACAATGCTCACAATCCTGCATGATTAGGGATGAAAAACCACAAAAACTAACATGTTGCTGTCAGCGTCCATTTTGACACTTATCAACGTCTAAATAAACACTTGTCAGCGTCTGTCTAAACACTTTTTCAGTGTCTTAACAAACACTTGTCAGCGTCAATCTAAACACTTGTCAGCGTCTTCAACAAACTATGTCAGCGTTAGAAAATAATAGTGGAAAGACCTAATACTTTTACAAAGACCAATAACAGTGCATATCCTGTACATACTTTTACAATAAGTTCCAAAAACACATTTTAGGTAAGATTGATCATTCCAATACTTGTTACCAAGTATTGAAACCTCCCAGCATCAAAAGGTTTAGTTAACAAATCTGCCACATTTTCTTTAGTGTCAACCCTATCTGGTTGTATTAAACCTTTTTCAAAACAATCTCTTATAAAATGATGTCTAATTTCTATGTGTTTTGTTTTAGAATGATGTACAAGATTTTTAATAATGCATAATGTACTGTTATTATCTACAAAAATCTTGGTATGCATAAAATTATACCCATAATCCAACAGTTGGTTCTGAATCCATAATACTTGTCCACAACAAGCAGCTGCAGCTACATATTCTACTTCAGTTGTAGAGTTGGCCACCACTGTTTGTTTCTTGCATTTCCAAGATATCAATCTGCTCCCAAGAAATTGGCATCCACCAGTTGTGGATTTTCTATCAAATTTGTCACCTCCATAATCACTGTCTGAATAACCAATAAGCTCCAATGGAGAATCTTTATGATACCATAATCCCTAAGAGGGATAGCAACTAAGGTATCTAAAGATCATTTTAACAGCATGAAGATGACATTCCTTAGGATTCACTTGATGGCGTGCACATGCACACACAACAAACATGATGTCAGGTCTAGAGGTTATAAGATACATCAATGATCGAATCATTGATATATAATGCCTGACATCCACTTATTTTCCATCTCCAATCTTTCCCCAAGGGTGTTCCCTATCCATGGGTGTGCTAGCCCATTTTTCATGTGGAGAAAAACCAAACTTCTTCAAGATTTCTTCTACATACTTGTCTTGAGAGACAAAGATACCATCTTCTTTCTGTTTAACTTGTAACCCTAGAAAGAATTTCATCTCTCCCATTACACTCATCTTGAATTTGTCTGTCATGAGCTTGGAAAAGTCTTCACTCATCTTTGGATTAGATGAACCAAAGATGATATTATCCACATAGACCTGAACAAGTAGAAAGTCCTTACCAGTCTTCTTGGTAAACAAAGTCTGGTATATGGTGCCCTCTTAAATCCATTTTCCACCAGATAGGTAGACAATGTTCCATACCATGCTCTTGGGGCTTGATGAAGTCCATACATAGCTTTCTTTACCCTATACACTTTGTCTGGATGTTCTGAATCTTCAAAACCAGGATGGTGCATTACATAAACCTCCTCTGCAATTGTGCCATAAAGAAAAGCACTCTTTACATCCATTTGATAAACTGTGAAGCCCATGCAAGAAGCATAGGCTAGGAAAATCCTTATTGCTTCAATCCTTGTAACAGGTGCAAAAACCTCTTCATAGTCTATTCCCTCTTCTTGTGTATAGCCTTGAGAAACTAAACGTACCTTGTTTCTGACCATAATTCCTCTTTCATATTTCTTGTTTCTAAGAACCCATCTTGTCCCTATAGGTCTTACATACCTAGGACAGTCCACTAACTCCCACACATCTTGAATATCAAATTGGTGAAGCTCATCCTGCATTTCTTCCACCCAACTTGGTTCTTTGAGAGCATCAAGAATCTTCTTAGGTTCCTGTTGTGACAGAAAACAAGAAAACAAACATGCCTGTACAAGAGGGGTATCAACCTTCTTGTGGATATTGGCAATAAAACCTCCTTGATTCTGATGAGACCTTCTTGTTTGAACTGGAGACAAAACATCACCAATGATTAGAGAAGGAGGAGGATTTTTTATAGTAGATGTAAGTGTTCCTCCTTCAATAAGTGTGTTGTCTTCAATCTCAGTCTCCATGTTGCAAATATCATCTTCATATCCTCCTCCATCATCACTAGAATGAGCCTCTTCATGAACTCTGGAAGGTTCACCTTGTTCAAAAGTATTGGAAGAGAATGGATGCCCAAACAGGTTGTCAGCGTCTGAGTTTAACCTGTCAGCGTCGGATTTGCCTTTGTCAGTGCTTGAAGATTCATGCATGTTTTCACCAACTGGTTTTTCATGTGGACCATCTTTCTCCTTTCTAGCAGCATCAACAAATCCACCAGTCCATATAGGAATGGTAGCATACTCAAGTATGGGATCTGATTTGACTGCATGTGATCCTTCTTCCTTGTCAACCTGTTTACCTGCAATTTCAACAATAGGTTCTTCCACAACATTTGAATCCTTTTTCATAATATCTGGATTAGTAACAGGCATATAAATCAAGGTTCTAGATAAAGGCTCTAGATCAAAGAACCAATTTGGTCCACTCTCAGGATCACTAGGTTTACTTTGTAAAAACTTAACATGTACCTTTTCAAGTATATGTTTTTCTTTCTTATTGTAAACCCTATATCCTTTACTCTGCACTAAATAGCCCATAAAATAGCCTTCATCACCTTTAGCACTAAACTTTCCTAAGGCATCACTAGTATCCAAAATCACTACATGACATCCAAAGGGTTTAATAAAACCTATATTAGGTTTCCTATTCCAAAATAGCTCATAAGGTGTCTTATTATGGATTTTGTTGACCAAAGCTCAATTCTGAACATAACAAGCTGTATTCACAGCCTCAGCCCAAAAAGAAATGGGAAAATGAGCATCGGCCAACATTGTCCTAGCTGCTTCTATGAGTGTTCTATTCTTCTTTTCTACCACCCCATTCTGCTGTGGGGTTCTAGCTATGCTAAACTGCCTAGTAATCCTTTTATTGACATATAAGTCATCTAACAATTGGTTTCTAAACTCACCACCATTATCATTTCTAAGTATTTTAACCTCATTCCCTATTTTCTTTTCAATTTGGGTAATAAAGTTAATCAAAACTATGGTAGTTTCACTTTTTAAGGCCAAAAAGAAAGTCCAAGTAAATCTAGAAAAATCATCAGTTCTAACACCCCACCAAATGCTATGCGCAGCGGAACTACAACATTTGGGTGCTAGGCAGTTATCATCGCACACAAGATATATCGAACGACTCCAAAGAGACGTCAAATTCAAACTTAAATTAAAAATTGTTGAAAAGTTACATGTCTACAGTTTTTCCAACCCTAAATGATACAACAGAGTTTTGCGTTACGGTCCCCATGAATCTCAACCCCAAAAGTTACAGTTTTCACAACAACATGACATCAAAGTAAAAAAATGTTTAAGTAATATTGGGCGGAAAGACAAGTAGACTCCAAGCCATACACACAACATCCATCCAATGCACGCTCCATGCTACACTTCAGCGGTTACCTGAAACACATGCTAAATTTGGTCAACGAAAACGTTGAGTGGAATTCATAGGTTTTACAATTCATTTTGGACATATGTGAAATAAAAACCATTCACGATCATTGATAGACTTGTCGATCAAAGGATCTATATTCAAGGTACTGACAATTGTGTTTAAGCTCATGACACTAAACCGTTAACTCAATCACCCGCGTAATAATTACCGGCGTGATTCAGATGAAACCAGTGCCCCTACTAAGGCATCAGTTGCAATTATACCTTATCTCTTATCACAAATTATCCGTCCGCAGGGGGTATCAACGTACTAGCCCTCGTCTCGGATAGGGTAGTCAACCCCATAGTACTATCACTTTGTATAAGCGGTTATTTCTAATCCACGCTAGGACTAAACAATAGTTAATAGTTTATGAAATTAGGGCCTTTTGCAACTAGGTACTCAACACAATTTCAAGGCAACATTCGGGTCCAACAATCATTCATGACATATGTTCATTTTGAAAACTAGCATGCATTTCCCTCGCGGGTAAAACAGTTTGAAATAATAATAAGCGATGCTATAAATTCACACCTTATATAACAAGTAGTCGATAGTTCGAGTGACGGTCACTGACGACGATGAGGATGCCCGGGTAAATCAACACCTATCAAACCAAATAACGCGTAATGAGTAATCTCATTTATAAACCATATGGTACTGTATAAAATACATACATATTAGTCACTTATGATAATTACAACTCACGCCAAAACAAAACAAACAAGTGTTACTCGTTTTATACCATTTGTCCTTATTATTAACGTTATTCATTTTTACGTATTTTTCGCCGATACTTACCAAAAGTACGGACTGTTTTACTATACTTAACCCTTTTTATAAAATTTGAGAAAATTCCCAAAAATACCTTAAGTCCTGTAGAAAACACATATTTAATCCCATTAAATGTTTTCGCTTTTACGACTCGTTACTCAACACAATTTCAAAACTACGTTTTTCGGACTGAAATTGTACTTTGACCAAGTCGGACTCATTTGACCCGTTTAAAATACTCCATTGACCCATTTGACACCTAAGTCTTATAATAGACTCAAATATGCAGGTTTGAGACCAAAAATCAACCCTTGACCATTTACCAAACTAAACCTATAGTCCCCGGGATTTGATCTAAAACCAAGCATAATTTCGGATTATGACGGTTTTCATCTCCCGGTACACGAATTTCAAAATGTCGTAACTTTTTACTCGTTAGGAGTCGTAAGCTCTATCTTATACCAAATCGAAGCTAAGAAGATGCTCTACAACTTTATCCTAATCACAAGACCTGTTTTCAAAATAATTTTTACGAAAACACCTCAAACTTTCTGCCTAAAATTACCTATACCAAAATCATACCAACGCTCGTTTTCAAACCCATTTATCAACACTAGACATCATCCTAAGTACTCCTAAGCATATACAAACATCATTTTCAGTCCTAAACCCCTATTAATTAATATCCTCATAAAACCCAATCATAAAAACAAACATGCAAATGGATATACCCATCTAAAAACATGTAAAAATAGGATTCAATACATAATCTAACATCAAAACATTAACCACCATGATCCCCAAACACCCCCCCTTTGAGCCGTGGGGTTTGGGTGATCAAAACCCATCAACCAAATTGATTTTGGTTGATTTGTTTGGTGTTTTAACATCATTCTAACATGAATTAAACATGCAAATGCCCAATTAACATCCAAATGAACTTTTGAAAAATCTTTAATTTTTGGAAAAAAATTTGTTAATGCATGTTGGAATTAACCATGGATTAACACTTACTAAAGGGTTTTAGGAAGTGGTCTTTGATTGGAATTGATCAAAAACCAAGAAAAATTGAAGTGGTGGTGGTGTTTTGGTGTTTGGCCGTCGACCTAGAGAGAGCAAAAAGGGTGGGATGATTTTTTTTTCTTTGAAATGTTATGTGTGTGTGTGTGATTCCTTTTTGTGAAATGGGAGGGACCAAAGGTGCAATTTAAGCTTTCTTTTGTCCTCAAGTAAAAACGACCCCATAAGTTTACGGGATTGACCAACTAGTCATTTTAGAAAATTTTACGGGAGTCGGGAATCATCCCAATCACTCCAAAATACTTTTAGGACACTTTAAATGTACCCGGAAAGCAATAAAACTCACCCGACTCGACTTAACACGAACCGTAAGTAAAATTCTCGAAAAATTACAATATCGATAAAACGACAATAATTATAGAAAATTGGGCATCCATCGGGATCGTATTCGTCATCGTCCTTCTTAAATCGTCAATCGTCAAAATTATAACCTCGAACATCGGTTTCAACCAAAATAATAAAATATATAGCAATTAAAATTTATTAAAAATTTCAAAAATAAGCGTAATTTAGGGTAATGTTAGTGACCTTGGTTCTAGGGTATCACATCCACCCCTCCTTAAAGAGAGCGACGTCCCGGCGCTCGCCTCTTCTTATACTCACATTTCGTGCCGCTGGAACAGATGAGGATACCTTTCCTTGAAAAAGTCCTCACGTTCCCAAGTGTATTCCGGTCCACGCCTAGAATTCCATCGAACCTTCATAATGGGAATTCTACTACGCTTCAGCCTCTTGACCTCTCGGTCCATAATTTCCACGGGTTCTTCCACGAAATGCATTTTGTCGTCCAGTTGAATCTCGTCCAAAGGAATCACCAATTCCTTATCCGCCAAACTCTTCTTCAAGTTCGATACGTGAAACGTGTCGTGAATAGCACTAAGCTCGCTCGGTAACTCTAACTTATACGCTACTGGTCCAATTCGTTTAACGATCTTAAATGGTCCAATGTACCTCGGACTCAACTTTTCTTTCTTCCCAAAACGAATTACACCCTTCCACGGCGAAACCTTAAGCATAACCATATCTCCGACTTCAAATTCCAACGGTTTTCTTCTGTTATCGGCATAACTCTTCTGTCGGCTTCTCGCAGCAAGTAGTCGGTTCTTGATTTGCACAATCTTCTCTGTCGCATGTTCAACTCCTTTTGATCTAAGATGTGCTGCAAACTCTTGTGGTCAGTGAATACAACACACTTCCTCCCATACAAATAATGTCTCCACAATTTCAACGCAAAAACTACATCTCCTAATTCCAAATCATGCGTCGTTGATGAGATGGCATTTATACATGATCTCATCGTTCTTTTCGGGCTTTAAATGCATAAAAATGTCATAAAAATACCATATATATGCTTGTGTTTGTTTACTTGTGTATTTTAGGTATGGATATCGTGAAAAAGACAAAAGATCACAAGTTACAAGGAAAACAGAAACGAGAAACGAAGCCGTACAAAGAACCGGGCCCTAATCATGGAATTCTCAACAAAATACCTTGAAGACTTGAAGATAAACAAGATTGATCCTCAATTATTGAAGAAATGACACTTAAAACCCTTGTATATTAATAATTACAAGTTTGGTCTCTTAAGTTTGTCAAAATTACACAAAAGGTCCTTCAACTTTGAAGAAATGGCAAGATTAGTCCCTCAACAAATCAAAATTGCCAAAAATGGTCCCTCATCAAGCCAAAGATACAATGAAGACCTTTGAAGATCAACAATGTCCAAAATCAGCCCTTGAAATATGAAAAAAATGTCAAAAATAACCCTTGATAACCTTTTTCCAAAGTTTGGTGCCAAAAGTGACAAGTGGTGAAAGTTAAAACAAAGGGAAATACGTTTTTTAGGCTGAAAGACTTAATTTACCAAAAATCCCAAAGAACAAGGACCATTCTTGTGCACTGAAACATTCAAACTTCAAAAATGCGCCAAACAACTTCCAATCCCCCAAAATCGGATCAAAAGATATTACTGTAGCAGTCAAGAACCCAGATTTTACTCCACTTAAAACAAAGGGTAAAATGAAATTACCCTTACCCACACTTGATTCACACGCCTAAAAACCCATCCCAACCTTAAAACCCTCACTCCCACTCACCAAGAGGACCCACCACCAAAAACGTTTCACCATCATGTGACAACTTCCTCACCAAGGCTTGCCACGTGTCAAGATCAACAGCCCACATCATTTGCTTCATCACAAAGCTATTTTAAACGGTTTGGATGCATTTTGGACAGCTCACACCAAGAAAACGTCTAGAAGGACTTAGGGCATTTAGGGAAATTCACATCTAGGGTTTGTGAATAGTGTTAGCCAGGCATTTGCCTATAAAAGGAGACCTCAACATGTGAGAGTCCCTTTGTTCCAGTTTTAGGCTATCAATCTTTGTAACTCCTTTTTAAGTAATAAAATTTGATTTTCTGAATTTTGAGAAATCTTGTTCTTGTTTATTAAAAGTTGGTGTTGGAATAGCCTAATTCTGAGTTCCATTTATATGTTTGAAGGTTTTTGAGGCAAGGTTTTAGTTGATAAAGCTTGGGTTTCAAAAATCAGAAAGTGCTTGTTTATTTGATCTCACCTATTTTTTTGTTCATCTTAGCAGCATTGGAAGCTGGTACTTGTTCTGCTAGTACCTCAGCTCAAACAATCCAGGGCCTGGATGTAGGTCTTGGAGGTTTGCACCCTTCTCCTTTTTCAATTTCTCTTTTATTTTCTGAATTTTTGGTGAATTTGCATGTTTATGGTTGAATCTGTGTTATTGTGGTTGAATATTGTTGATTTGGCTTGGTTTGATGTTATTGAGGTGTTAGTGATCTGATTTGTGGGTTGAATCTTAATAAGCCTTTGAAAATTTGTGTAATCAAGTTTTAAAAGGGTGTTTGGGATTACTGCATAAGTTGGATTTGTGGCTTGTTAAGTGCTTGTGTGTTGTTTGCAAGTATTGATATATGTTTATTTGGTGTTATTGCTCATCTGTTTGCAGGTTTTGAGGTTTGAAACACCTCAAATCCATAAAAGGGCTTTAAAATCTTTGTTACTTGGTGAAATTGGCTAGGATTTTGAGGACACCTAGATCTAGGCTTAGGCTAGGGCTAACAAGTGCTAAATCATAGTTAATCACACCAGGATGGAAGGATTTGAGGCTTGAAATTGGATCAAGTGTCAAGTATATCAGCAAAACTTGTCTGCATATTGTTCATTGTTCATCAGAAACATTTTGTGCTTTGATCTTGTTGATTTCTTTGATTCAGTGTTTGATTCTTGTTGCTTTGTGTTTATTGTTAGTTTATATAGCTTGTGTATGCATCTGGTTAAGTTTGGTTGGCTTATTTTGCTTAAATCTGCTTATTAAGTGCTTAACTGCTTATTTCCCTATCTGGTACATATCTGGTGACTGTTTGGCTTATTGTAGCTTATTGTGTGAACCATTTTGTGATTTTATTGTTGCTATTGATTCCTTGTGATTCACTGATCACAAGGGTGCTCTTGTTTCCAATTGAATCAAACCAGAACTCGACTAGAAAACCAACTCCTTTGACTTTTACATAAGTTCATTTGTGCTTATTCTGGCTTATTGGTTGTGCTTATTGGATTTTTCTTTATTGATATTGCTTATTGAGTCCATTTGAAAGCTTTTGCAAGTTGAATCAAGTCCTGAGGTGCTTTATTTCTCAAAAACGACTATTTTGTCGTTTTGTGGAATTTTGCTTTTCTATTTTCTGGCTTATTGAGTGTGCTTATTGGAAATTTCTTTTGAAAGATCTCTTAAGCATCCTAAAAGAGGGTTGTGTGTCAAATTAGAGCTTATGGCATTAGCTTATGGCTTAATGGGCTGAAAAGCCCAATAAGAATAAGCTTTGTGTTCAATAAGCTGTGATAAGCTCACATTCAGCTTTTGGGCCTTTAGATTTTTGTTCTTAGAATAAAATTTTAAGTCAGATAGGGCTTTTTCAAGTCAATTGGGCCGAGTTTGACTTTTTGGGCCCAAAAGCCCATTTGTGTTGACTGAATTTGGATTTGGCCCATTTGAGGGCCCATTAGGGGTATTTTGGTAATTTCACTTTCATTTTCTGATTATTTAGGTTAAAATAAACTAGTTTGCAAGTTTTTAGAATTTTTTATAATTTTTGGATTTTTAATATTATTTTATTATTATTTTATTATTATTTTATTATTATTTTTAAAATTTCACATTTTCTAACTTTTTACATTTTTCTTAGGTTAATTACATCAAAATAGGAATTTAGCAACTTTTAGAATAATTTTATCACTTATAGATTAATTTTTATAATTATTTTAAGTTTTAATAGTTTCAAAATCATTTTAAATAGTTTTTATTAGTTTAAAAATTTCTAAAAATAGTTTTTAATCTTTTTAGGTCATTTTAGAGGTTTACCAATTTAAAAATCTTTATTTGGGCTTTTTGATAATTTATTTGATTTTTAGGGCTTTAATTAGCATTTAAAAATTGAATATTCAATTATTTAAAAGGTTTGAAAAAGTTTTGATCATTGGTAAACTCTTAGTTTATTATTTTTGATTTTTGGTAAATTTTTGGTAATTTTTAGAATTTATTTTTATTTTGGTGATTTTTAAGGTTCTACGTTTTAACTTTCTAATAGTGATTTTTCTTGGTAATTTTTATTTTTACGTCTTCGTCATCTTCTTTTCTCATCCCCCTTCTAAACCAATCATTAATCACAAACATTTAACAAATTTCTCACACACATATACCTCCTTGGGAAACGAACTTTCACACCATTAAGGGTCATTAGTGTTGATTTTTCCTAAATCATCACTCGATACTTACCACTTTTACGCATTTTCCCTAAAAGTCGTATATTACCTACAATCACTTTGGCGCCGCTGCCGGGGAGGTGTGTCGTGATTAATTTGCATTGTTGTTTTTAATATTAACCAAATAGTATTTGTATTAGTAGAACTCTACTAATACGTATTATCGGTTTTCTTGGTTTTTCTTGTACAAAAATTATTACTATATTGTATTACGTATCACAATAAATTTACAATATCTCCAAAAGTGTGAAAACACAACCTTAATTGGGATTTCATCACTCAATTATTGTATTCGAATCTCAAACAAAAAGAAAAAGGCAAAAATAGATAAATACTTTCGTGAAGCTCGATTTTGAAAAATACAAACTATAAGGTGGGTATAAGGCGGGTATTATAAAATATACCCTAAGGAAAAAGGCTCTTAAGTGCTTCGCACCGCCTCGTTTCCCCGCTTGCTTGTGAGTATTTTGAGATTGAAGGTTAATCGAGGGTTTTGCCGCCCAAAGTATTATTACGTATAATATATTTGTTTGGTTTTCTTTGTGATTAAACCCTCTTGAATAATTTGGTTTTCACCAAAGTTCTAAAGTCATTCGAAGGCGTTCACTCCACGTGATCGTTTTCATTCCTTTGAGGCTTCTTTAATCAAGAGTTTGATTCAAGGAGAGATTTTGTAGATTGTTGTCTACGAAGATACACCAAAATCCAAAAAAATTAAATATCATCAAAAACACAAAAAATTGAAAATTCACAAAACACCCAAAAAGAATCTTCTTTGCTCACCTCCCATTCTTTGTGAAGTTTATGATCACTCGTAATCAAGCAAAACGAGCTCGTAAACGTCTTCAAAAGCAAGCCTATCAAGAGTCGTTGATTGAGGAAGAATCTCCAATTGTTGAACCTATTGTAGAACAAGAAGTCGTCATGGCTAATCATACTATGATGGAGTTGCTACAAGCACCCACCGAGGGTTTTGGAGAGGCTATTGTGATTCCCGCCATCCTTGCGGAGAATTTCGAGATTAAGACGGGTTTAATGTCAATGTTGCAAGCGAATAAGTTTAGAGGTCACGAGAAAGACAACCCGCATTACCATATTAGGAATTTTAACCGTCTCACCGCCACTAGCAAGTTTAAGGATGTTCCACATGACGCCATTAAGATGATGTTGTTTCCATACTCGTTGGATGGACCCGAAAAAATTTGGCTCGAGAAAGAACCGCCAAATTCGATTTTGACATGGGCCGATCTCGTTTCTAAGTTTGTGAACAAGTTTTTTCCACCATCTAAAACAACACACTTGAAAAATGAGATTTCACGATTTGTGCAAAGAAATAATGAAAGTTTTTCAATGGCATGGGAACGCTTTAAAGAGATGTTACATGAATGTCCACACCATGATTTTACGGAATTGCATCAAGTGGATACTTTTTATAATGGGCTTAATTATCATGAACGAGATTATTTGAATGCCGCCGCGGGTGGTAACTTTTTGTGCAAGACGACAAATGAGGCTTTACAAATCATTGAGAATAGATCTAAGGTTTATAACCCTCGTAACACACCGAGTGTTGCCAATATGGGTTCGTCATCTTCGTCACAATCGTCTCGTAGCATTAACGCCTTACATGATGAAGCTAATGAAGAAAATCGGTTTTTTGATAGATTTGCTAATCTTATGTCCCATTGGAAGGCTCAAGAAGCTTCCAATTCCGCTTCGGTTAAAGCGGTTGCTAAGAGTTGTTTATCTTGTGGGGGAGCTCATGATCTTTCCGAGTGCATTACCGCGGATGGTAACACTTCGAGTGCTTATGTAGCAACGGGAACTTACAACCAAAACGGTCAAGGTTCCCGCCAAAATCAAGCTCCACCAAACCAAAATGTTAACAATTATCGAAACAACAACCAAGGTAATTACCAAGGCAACACACGCAAATACAACAAGGGGAATTATCAAAGTGGGAATGGACAAATTTCTAATCAAAATCAAAACCGTGATTTTCAAAACACTAAACAAGGTTTTCAAAATGCTCACACTAAAAATTTGCAAGGAGAATTTTTGGATTATGCAAAAGCAAATGATGCTAAATTTGATAACATGCAACGTGAGATGATTAGCTTAAGATCCGAGTTGAAAAACGAGCTAAAAAATGAACTTGCTAATGAACTTAAAACTCATGCAAACAAAATGGAAGGAAATGTCCAACGTCTTCAACAAAATCAACAAAAGATGGAATTAGGACAACATGAGATTAAGCAAGAGTTATTTAAAGCGGATGCTAGGCAATCAAAATTTGAGGACCGAATGGCTAAGATGTTTGAAGCAATCATGTGTAAACCCTCTTCCTCGGGTGGTCTTCCTAGTGATACCATTGCAAACCCGAAGGGAGAAATGAAGGTTATTACTACACGAAGTGGTAAAACTTTCAAGGAACCAATCTCTCGTCCAAGTACTTCTACGGAGAAGGAAATCGAGAAAGAACCCGAGGTGATGGTCGAAAAGGAGCACATTACAATCCCACGAAGTACCGCTCATACCACACCTACGGTTGAACCAATACCAATTGTGGAACCCGAGTTTCCAAGGCCGTTGCCTAATGACCAACCCACACCACCTTTACCTTACCCTTCGAGACGAAACAAAGAGAAAATGCAAGAACGTAACAAACAACAAATCTAGCTTTTTATAAAAACGTTTCAACAAGTGCATTTGATGTGAGTTTAGCCGACGCGTTGTTATATATGCCTCGTTTCGCTTCCACTTTTAAAAGTATGATGAGCGATAAGGAAAAGCTTTCAAAGCTTGCTAATTGTTCTTCGGTTTATCTTAACCGCATACCGGAAAAAGTTGGTGATCCCGGAAAGTTTCTCATTCCTTGTGACATACAAGATAGGAAAGAATGCCTCGCCTTGGCCGATCTTGGTGCGAGCATTAATTTGATGCCATTTTCCATTTGGAAATCGCTTTCGCTTCCGGCTCTCATTCCTTCGAACATGTCCATCGAGATGGCCGATCATTCTACGATTATGGCATGTGGAGTAGCCGAAGATGTTTTCGTGAAAGTGGGGAAGTTCTACTATCCCGCTGATTTTATAGTAGTTGACATCCCCGCGGATCCTCAAGTTCCTCTAATTTTAGGTCGATCATTTTTAGATACTTCGAGATTGCTTATCGATGTTCATGCGAGAACTATCACTTTGAGATTTAACGAAGAGGAACTTGTTATAAACGCTACTCAAAACTCGAAACCTTCTCATGTTTATGCAATCGCTACCATTAATCACATTGACATCGTTGATGTGGTTTGCGATGAGTTTTCACAAGAAGTGTTAGGTTTTTCCGATAGCTCGTCAAGTGGCAATCCCACTATTTTGGATCCGATTCTTGCTAATTCCACACCAAATCTCACTCCATTCCAAGGAGGCGATCTCACTTCAAATGAAATCGACAATGAAGATGAGGTGTTGATTAGTGATGATACTTCTATTCCACCATTTCTTTCACTGATGGAAGTTATGAGTGTTGAACCAAAATCTTCAATCGAGGAACCACCTATCCTTGAATTGAAAGATCTTCCTTCTCACCTTGAATACGCATTCTTGGAAGGTGATGACAAGTTGCCGGTTATTATTGCAAAAGGTCTTGCTAATGATGAAAAAACCGAGCTCTTGAAAGTTCTTAAGGCTCATAAAGGGGAAATTGCGTGGAAAATATCCGACATTAAGGGTATTGACCCAAAATTTTGTACTCACAAGATTTTAATGGAGGAAGACTACAAACCCGCAATTTAAAGTCAAAGAAGGGTGAATCCCAAAATTCACGATGTCATTAAAAAGGAGGCAACTCCTTGACGCGGGAATGATTTATCCTATATCCGATAGCCCATGGGTGAGCCCAATCCATTGTGTCCCTAAAAAGGGAGGAATGACCGTTGTGCCCAATGAAAACAACGAGTTAATTCCCACTCGTGTTGTGACCGGTTGGAGGGTGTGTATTGACTACCGAAAGTTAAATGACGCCACTCGTAAAGACCACTTTCCTTTGCCCTTCATGGATCAAATGTTGGAGCGACTTGCGGGAAATGAATTCTATTGCTTTTTAGATGGTTTTTCCACTTACTTTCAAATCCCTATCGACCCTCGTGATCAAGAGAAGACTACGTTTACGTGTCCTTATGGAACGTTCGCTTATCGTAGGATGCCTTTCGGACTTTGTAATGCACCCGGTACGTTTCAACGGTGTATGATGGCGATTTTTCACGATATGATCGAGAAGTCGATGAAAGTGTTTATGGATGACTTCTCGGTGTTTGGTAATTCGTTCACGTCATATTTATCTAATCTCGAACAAATGTTAAAACGTTGTGAAGAAACCAATCTGATGCTTAATTGGGAGAAATGTCATTTTATGTGTAAACAAGGAATCGTCTTAGGACATAAGGTGCCGAAGGCGGGGATTGAGGTCGATAAAGCTAAGGTAGACGTCATCGCCAAGTTACCTCATCCCAAAACCGTTAAGGGAGTTAGGAGTTTCCTAGGCCACGCGGGCTTTTATCGTCGTTTCATCAAGGACTTTTCGAAAATTTCTCGTCCCATGACACACCTTCTCGAGAAGGATGCTCCTTTTAACTTCAATGAGGATTGTGTTAAGGCTTTCGAAACTCTCAAAAGGAAACTTACCGAAGCTCCCATTCTTGTTGCTCCTAATTGGGAATTACCCTTTGAAATCATGTGCGATGCAAGTGATTATGCTATAGGGGCCGTCTTAGGGCAACGTTATGTAAAGCATTTCCGTCCTATCCACTATGCTAGTAAGACGATGACCGAGGCTCAATTAAAGTACACCACTACGGAAAAGGAATTCCTTGCCGTGGTCTATGCTTTTGAGAACTTCCGACCTTATCTCGTCTTGACTAAAAGCATCGTGTATACCGACCATTCGGCTATCAAGTATCTCTTAGCTAAGCAAGATGCTAAGCCGAGATTGCTTCATTGGATGCTCCTCCTCCAAGAATTTGATGTCACCGTGCTTGACAAACAAGGAAATCACCGAAACAATTCCTCTTGAGACTCTCGGTGTAGTGAATTCTAAAGGCACAACCCCATGGTTTGCCGACATTGCAAATTACCATGCGGGCAATTTCATAATCAAGGGTATGACGACACAACAAAAACGAAAATTCTTTCGTGACGTCAAGTTCTATTTTTGGGACGACCCTTATCTCTTTCGGATTTGTGCGGATCAACTCGTTCGACGTTGTGTGTTTGGTGCCGAAGCTTCTAATATCCTTAGAGCTTGTCACGAGGGACCCACGGGTGGTCACCACGGTGCTAATCTCACGGCTAAGAAAGTGTTCGATGCCGGTTTCTTTTGGCCTTCTATCTATCGTGATGCACACGCACTTGTGAAGTCGTGTGATTCGTGCCAACGTCAAGGAAAATCGTCTCAACGTGATGAAATGCCGCAAAACATAATTTAAGTGTGTGAGATTTTCGACATTTGGGGAATAGACTTTATTGGGTCGTTCCCATCGTCTCATGGCAACAAATATATCCTCGTCGCGGTGGACTACCTTTCTAAGTGGGTGGAAGCTAAGGCTTTGCCTACTAATGATGCTCGTGTGGTAGTGAAGTTTTTGAAACAACTATTCTCTCGGTTCGGAACCCCTCGTGCTATTATAAGCGATCGTGGAACCCATTTTTGTAATGACCAATTCGAAAAGGTTCTAAAGAAATATGGAGTTACTCATCGTCTTTCTACGGCTTATCACCCGCAAACGAGTGGGCAAGTCGAGGTTTCGAACCGAGCTTTAAAGAGGATTTTAGAGAGGTCAATTGGAGAAAACCGTGCTTCATGGTCCGACAAACTCGATGACGCTTTATGGGCCTTTAGGACCGCTTATAAGACACCTATCGGTTGCACTCCTTATAAGTTAGTCTATGGGAAGAATTGTCATTTGCCCATTGAGTTGGAGCATAAGGCATATTGGGCCCTTAAGCATGCAAATTTTGACTTGAAAACCGCAAGAGATCACCAGAAAATACAATTGAATGAATTGGATGAATTAAGGGATAATGCTTATGAAAACTCATTAATTTTTAAAGAAAAGACTAAAAAGTTTCATGATTCAAAGATTAAAAACCGGGTTTTTAACGTTGGTGATCAAGTGTTGCTTTTTAACTCTCGTCTTAAGATATTTTCCGGGAAATTGAAATTTCGTTGGTCGGGTCCGTTCACCATTACACAAGTGTTTCCTTATGGGACCATTGAGCTAGCTCAAGATGATGGTCCTAATTTCAAGGTGAATGGACATAGGCTTAAGCACTACTTTGGTGGGGAAATTCCTTCAATGGTTGCCCTCGACCAAGTCACCTTCCCCAATGATAATTAGCATTGAGGGGATCGAGTCAAGCTCATGACTCGGTAATCAAAAACGAGGTGCCTCGTGGGGGAGATCCCATGCTTATCTTTATGCTCACTATTCACTAATAAGGGGACTTGTACCCTTTCAACTCGTTGTCTCGTGGTTGTTTGTGATTGTGTTATCTAGATCATCATCATCATCTACGATTGAAGACTCTCGTGTTCATTTACGTGAGCCTCATTCGTTCGTTTGAAGAAGTTTTTCACGATTCCATGACATATCCTTTATTGTTCTAACAATTATCTTTTAGCATACTTAATAAACGGCTTTAGATATATTGTTGATCATCCTTTCCATGCTAGATCCTAAGCATTCGATTCTTCGTCTCTAGTATGGGGGTGCTCCACCTTTAGACTCGAAACATTGAGGACAATGTTTACTTTTAGTATGGGGGGGTGAATAGATACTTGCTTTGCTACGCCCTCACGTTTTCCAATTTTCAATGTTTTGTTTTGCTAATAAGGCTAAAAATGGCCAAATTTTAAAATTTTTCTTAGTTTTCATAAGTGTTTTTAAGACACGAATGTATATTTTCCGTTGGGTAGAATAAGAGTTAATTTTTGACTTGATGGGCATTTGGAGCCATTTACATTCCTTAACCCGCTCAATTCAAGTTTTGCTAGACTTTTATATAGGGAGCTTTAAAACGCGAAAGTCTTAATTCATACGGGTTAAGAACAAGAACTTTTCGCAAGTTCCTATAATTGATTCTAGAAAGTCACTTATCAAGGGAACTTTAAAACGCATTCTCTAAGCTTGAAAAAGTCCAAGAAAGTGCAAGATCCTATAGGTGGCTTGAAAACCCAAAACTTTGATTTGATATAGTCTTAATGACAGCTAATCCAAATTTGGCTTAATTTTGACTTGCATGGCTAAGTATTCACGAGTCTCTTTAATTAGAGGTCTTTATATAGTGAAGAACGAGAAATGATAGAGTTAGACAAGTGATCATGCTAAACGTAGAACATGAAAGTGTTCTTTCAAAAACTCATATGTTTTTAATTGTGGCTTTTTCTTCCCATAAGATCAATGCATTAGGAATAAATCATAATTGCAATAAGTAAGGTCGTACGATTTGAAAGGTTACTTAGCCTCTAGCGCAAGATCGTTTAAAAGTTGCTCGGGGTTGAATAGAGTTCATAGCCAAGGCATAACTTATTGAAGCGGAACACGAAGATTGGCGATTATCCAAAAAGGCCCTAACAAGGCATGAGGAGCTCTATTTTTGCTAAAGATCCAAAGATGATGTGAAGTATCATTATTCCTAAATCAATATGAAGGATCGAGACACACGACGAAAAGCAATTACTCCCCTAAAGATCATGGAGAAAGTATATCCAAAAAGACCCTAACAAGGTATGAGGATAAATATATCCAAGTCCGAAAAGGAGGCGGATCGTTGTATATCAAAATCCAAAGTAAAGATTGAAGAAAAATGATGAAGTCGTGGTCCAATATGAAGAATCTCTCAAAAACGTCAAGTGAAGAAATTCCAAATATATGAAGAGAAGACCATAATTTCAAGAACGTCTTCCCAAGATTTGAAGTATGAAGTACATGCCAAATATCGGTCCGAGAAAGGTCTCAAATCGTGAAACGAGTTATGCCAAGATATGAACTTAAGGAGATACACGAGAAGCCGTTTTAAAAGATTTTGTCCTTCGGCTAACTATTGATCAAATCGTGCTACTTTTCTTTCGGACTAATAACTACTCAAATAAGTCAATATGAATCACTTGTGATCCATGACAAATAAATAAAAAATGCTAGTAACCCATTTCCTTTTATAATAACTAGGATTGCGGGGAGAAAAAGTATTACACAATTTGGACGTATGAGTAGTGTTAGCATTGTGACTTGTACCAACAATGATCTTGTTTTTGCACTTAGCATGGAATGTATGACAATCAAGGATGACGAAGTCTACTCTAAGGGACATTTACTTGTTTCTATTCTTTAACCCTAAAAGTCATTTTTTGTGATGAAAATCATACATTATGTCTTTTCACATCTTCGTAGTATGTTGCATGTCTTTTTACTTTTCAATAAAGGTTAATAAAATTGAACTTTGGTGATGCTTAGATACTTTATTCTAGCATTGCGTGAGGGCACGGCAATGGCTTAGTATGGGGGAGTGATGAGATGGCATTTATACATGATCTCATCGTTCTTTTCGGGCTTTAAATGCATAAAAATGTCATAAAAATACCATATATATGCTTGTGTTTGTTTACTTGTGTATTTTAGGTATGGATATCGTGAAAAAGACAAAAGATCACAAGTTACAAGGAAAAACGGACACGAGAAACGAAGCCGTACAAAGAACCGGGCCCTAATCATGGAATTCTCAACAAAATACCTTGAAGACTTGAAGATAAACAAGATTGATCCTCAATTATTGAAGAAATGACACTTAAAACCCTTGTATATTAATAATTACAAGTTTGGTCCCTTAAGTTTGTCAAAATTACATAAAAGGTCCTTCAACTTTGAAGAAATGGCAAGATTAGTCCCTCAACAAATCAAAATTGCCAAAAATGGTCCCTCATCAAGCCAAAGATACAATGAAGACCTTTGAAGATCAACAATGTCCAAAATCAGCCCTTGAAATATGAAAAAAATGTCAAAAATAACCCTTGATAACCTTTTTCCAAAGTTTGGTGCCAAAAGTGACAAGTGGTGAAAGTTAAAACAAAGGGAAATACGTTTTTTAGGCTGAAAGACTTATTTTACCAAAAATCCCAAAGAACAAGGACCATTCTTGTGCACTGAAACATTCAAACTTCAAAAATGCGCCAAACAACTTCCAATCCCCCAAAATCGGATCAAAAGATATTACTGTAGCAGTCAAGAACCCAGATTTTACTCCACTTAAAACAAAGGGTAAAATGAAATTACCCTTACCCAAACTTGATTCAAACGCCTAAAAACCCATCCCAACCTTAAAACCCTCACTCCCACTCACCAAGAGGACCCACCACCAAAACCGTTTCACCATCATGTGACAACTTCCTCACCAAGGCTTGCCACGTGTCAAGATCAACAGCCCACATCATTTGCTTCATCACAAAGCTATTTTAAACGGTTTGGATGCATTTTGGACAGCTCACACCAAGAAAACGTCTAGAAGGACTTAGGGCATTTAGGGAAATTCACATCTAGGGTTTGTGAATAGTGTTAGCCAGGCATTTGCCTATAAAAGGAGACCTCAACATGTGAGAGTCCCTTTGTTCTAGTTTTAGGCTATCAATCTTTGTAATTCCTTTTTAAGTAATAAAATTTGATTTTCTGAATTTTGAGAAATCTTGTTCTTGTTTATTAAAAGTTGGTGTTGGAATAGCCTAATTCTGAGTTCCATTTATATGTTTGAAGGTTTTTGAGGCAAGGTTTTAGTTGATAAAGCTTGGGTTTCAAAAATCAGAAAGTTCTTGTTTATTTGATCTCACCTATTTGTTTGTTCATCTTAGCAGCATTGGAAGCTGGTACTTGTTCTGCTAGTACCTCAGCTCAAACAATCCAGGGCCTGGATGTAGGTCTTGGAGGTTTGCACCCTTCTCCCTTTTCAATTTCTCTTTTATTTTTCTGAATTTTTGGTGAATTTGCATGTTTATGGTTGAATCTGTGTTATTGTGGTTGAATATTGTTGATTTGGCTTGGTTTGATGTTATTGAGGTGTTAGTGATCTGATTTGTGGGTTGAATCTTAATAAGCCTTTGAAAATTTGTGTAATCAAGTTTTAAAAGGGTGTTTGGGATTACTGCATAAGTTGGATTTGTGGCTTGTTAAGTGCTTGTGTGTTGTTTGCAAGTATTGATATCTGTTTATTTGGTGCTATTGCTCATCTGTTTGCAGGTTTTGAGGTTTGAAACACCTCAAATCCATAAAAGGGCTTTAAAATCTTTGTTACTTTGTGAAATTGGCTAGGATTTTGAGGACACCTAGATCTAGGCTTAGGCTAGGGCTAACAAGTGCTAAATCATAGTTAATCACACCAGGATGGAAGGATTTGAGGCTTGAAATTGGATCAAGTGTCAAGTATATCAGCAAAACTTGTCTGCATATTGTTCATTGTTCATCAGAAACATTTTGTGCTTTAATCTTGTTGATTTCTTTGATTTAGTGTTTGATTCTTGTTGCTTTGTGTTTATTGTTAGTTTATATAGCTTGTGTATGCATCTGGTTAAGTTTGGTTGGCTTATTTTGCTTAAATTTGCTTATTAAGTGCTTAACTGCTTATTTCCCTATCTGGTACATATCTGGTGACTGTTTGGCTTATTGTGGCTTATTGTGTGAACCATTTTGTGATTTTATTGTTGCTATTGACTCTTTGTGATTCACTGATCACAAGGGTGCCCTTGTTTCCAATTGAATCAAACCAGAACTCTCATAAAAGCTTGGTCAAATAGTCAAAGCAGTGGGAACTCCTTTCCCCTGCTAGTTACCACTGATAGTGCAAATTTGGTGTCAGCTTATCAATAAGCTATAATAGCTTATTCCAACCTGCAACAACTTTGTTTTTGTAATAGGTGCTCATATTTTGACCCATTTGTTCATCCTGGAGCACACGGGTGGTTGACTTTTAGGTTTGACTAGAAAACCAACTCCTTTGACTTTTACATAAGTTCATTTGTGCTTATTCTGGCTTATTGGTTGTGCTTATTGGATTTTTCTTTATTGATATTGCTTATTGAGTCCATTTGAAAGCTTTTGCAAGTTGAATCAAGTCCTGAGGTGCTTTATTTCTCAAAAACGACTATTTTGTCGTTTTGTGGAATTTTGCTTTTCTATTTTCTGGCTTATTGAGTGTGCTTATTGGAAATTTCTTTTGACAGATCTCTTAAGCATCCTAAAAGAGGGTTGTGTGTCAAATTAGAGCTTATGGCATTAGCTTATGGCTTAATGGGCTGAAAAGCCCAATAAGAATAAGCTTTCTGTTCAATAAGCTGTGATAAGCCCACATTCAGCTTTTGGGCCTTTAGAGTTTTGTTCTTAGAATTAAGTTTTAAGTCAGATAGGGCTTTTCCAAGTCAATTGGGCCGAGTTTGACTTTTTGGGCCCAAAAGCCCATTTATGTTGACTGAATTTGGATTTGGCCCATTTGAGGGCCCATTAGGGGTATTTTGGTAATTTCACTTTCATTTTCTGATTATTTAGGTTAAAATAAACTAGTTTGCAAGTTTTTAGAATTTTTTATAATTTTTGGATTTTTAATATTATTTTATTATTATTTTATTATTATTTTAAAATTTCACATTTTCTAACTTTTTACATTTTTCTTAGGTTAATTACATCAAAATAGGAATTTAGCAACTTTTAGAATAATTTTATCACTTATAGATTAATTTTTATAATTATTTTAAGTTTTAATAGTTTTTAAATCATTTTAAATAGTTTTTATTAGTTTAAAAATAGTTTTTAATCTTTTTAGGTCATTTTAGAGGTTTACCAATTTAAAAATCTTTATTTGGGCTTTTTGATAATTTATTTGATTTTTAGGGCTTTAATTAGCATTTAAAAATTGAATATTCAATTATTTAAAAGGTTTGAAAAAGTTTTGATCATTGGTAAACTCTTAGTTTATTATTTTTGATTTTTGGTAAATTTTTGGTAATTTTTAGAATTTATTTTTATTTTGGTGATTTTTAAGGTTCTACGTTTTAACTTTCTAATAGTGATTTTTCTTGGTAATTTTTATTTTTACGTCTTCGTCATCTTCTTTTCTCATCCCCCTTCTAAACCAATCATTAATCACAAACATTTAACAAATTTCTCACACACATATACCTCCTTGGGAAACGAACTTTCACACCATTAAGGGTCATTAGTGTTGATTTTTCCTAAATCATCACTCGATACTTACCACTTTTACGCCTTTTCCCTAAAAGGTCGTATATTACCTACAATCAGTCGTGTAGTTCTCCTCATTCTTCCTCAGTTGTCTCGACGCGTAAGCAATCACCTTCTCGCTTTGCATCAGCACCGCTCCATAACCCTTACGAGATGCGTCACAATACACTACAAAGTCTTCGGTTCCTTCAGGTAATGACAATATCGGTGCGGAACATAACTTGTCCTTGAGCGTTTTGAAAGCGAATTCTTCCTCATCTCCCCATTCATACACTCTATTCTTTTCGGTAAGCTTTGTCAATAGCTTCGCAATCAACGAAAATCCTTCAATGAATCTCCGATAATACCAAGCTAAACCAAGGAATTGTCGAACTTCAGTCGGCGTTGTCGGTGCCGACCATTCCCTGATCGCTTCGACCTTGGCGGGATCCACGCGAACTCCTTTACTATCAATTACGTAACCAATGAATTGCACAGACTCTAACCAAAACTCACACTTCGAGAACTTCGCATACAGCTTCTCTCTCTTCAGCAGATCCAATATCTTTCTCAGGTGCTTCTCGTGCTCTTCCTTACTCTTAGAGTAAATAAGAATATCATCAATAAAAACAATGACAAACTTATCTAGATACGGCTTGCATACACGATTCATAAGGTCCATGAATACAGCAGGCGCGTTTGTCAACCCAAACGGCATCACTCGAAATTCGAAGTGTCCATACCGCGTACGAAAGGCAGTTACAGGAATATCCTCCTCTCTCACACGCAGTTGATGATACCCTGATCTCAAGTCGATCTTTGAGTATACACAGGAACCTTGCAGTTGATCAAACAAATCGTCAATCCTCGGCAATGGATACCGATTCTTAACCGTCAGCTTGTTGAGTTCTCTATAGTCAATACACATCCGAAATGACCCATCTTTCTTCTTCACAAACAACACTAGCGCTCCCCATGGTGATGAGCTCGGCCTAATAAATCCTTTATCCATCAACTCCTTCAGTTGATCCGATAACTCCTTTAACTCGGATGGTGCTAATCGATAGGGTGCACGCGCAACCGGCGCAGCTCCTGGCACCAAATCGATTCGAAACTCGACCTCACGGGTGGGTGGTAAACCCGGCAACTCGTCTGGAAAAACTTCCGGATAGTCGCAGATTACAGGTACCTCTTCAATCCTCGCCTCTAAATCACCATCACTCGAAACTTGTGCCAAAAACACATCGCATCCATTTTCTACATACTTCATCATTTTCAAACAAGAAATCACTTTTAAACGAGAAGTGCATTCGTCTCCCTTCACAGTCAAGACTTTATTCCTCAACGGGATCTGAACTAACCTCTTTCCACAGACGATCACAGCACTGTGCGCCATCAGCCAATCCATTCCCACGATCACATCAAACGATCCTAGCTCTATAGGCATTAAGTCGATTTCAAAAGCGTAATTTCCTAACTTCAAGGTACACCCTTTCAGTATAGAATTCGTACTAACGATTTTCCCATCGGCTAACTCCACGTTATAACTAGTCGTTAACAATACCGGTTTTCTATCGATATGACGACTAAATTTAACATCTACGAAACTCTTGTCGGAACCAGAATCAAACAAAATACTAGCATAACAAGCGTCTAGCAAAAACGTACCGGTAACCACGTTAGGACCCTGTGGTTTATCAACCGTCCCTACTTGATACACGGCAGCAGCATTGTTACCTCCTTGCGTGTTTCCTGCCTTCGGGAAATTTCCTTGCTTATGGCCTCTTTCTCCACATCCAAAACAACCCATCACTCTCGTAGCATTCGCCCCAGTGGCTACCCCCTTTGTTCGGCAATCAGACATCCTGTGACCCGCTTTTCCACATTTGCCACACGCAGGTGGGCAACTCCCTACATGGTACAAGTTGCATAGCCCACAGTAGGGATTCACCTTCGCTCCTCTGGGGTTTGTCACAGCTCTCATCCCTTCATTCCTTCGCTGGTTGAACTGCTGATTGCGGTTCTGACCATTGTTATTACGGTTTCCACCTCGGCTTTGACCCTGGGATTGATTGCTCTGTGCCGCCTCCCACTTCCTCTTATTTCCTTCAGCAATGAAGTTCTTCTAGTCTTGGAGTTTGACATCCATCAACGCGTGAGCCATCTGGACCGCTTCATCAAACGACCCAGGTTTAGACGAAGTCGTCTCACCCTTGATATTACTGGACAGACCTTTGATGTACTGTTTCATCTTCTTGTTATCATCGGCAAAGGTATCTGGACACAAAAGGCTTAATTCATTAAACCTCCTGGTGTAAGCAGTGATATCATTGTTTCTCAAAGTCAGGTGCCTTAACTCATCTTCCAATTGACCTAGCTCCTCTTCAGGATAGAACTTCTTGGTCAAAAGAGCTTTAGTAGCAGTCCATGTTCTTGCATTCGCTACTGCTAACCCAACAGTGGCTACTTGGGTGTTCCACCAACTCAATGCGTCGTCAAGAAAAGTAGCAGCCGCAACCTTGACCTTGTTCGCTTCTGAACAACCACAAATCTCGAAAGTACTCTCGACCTTTTCTAACCATCTCCTGAGTTCTAGAGCTCCACCAGTTCCACGAAATTGCGTGGGACCACATTTTATGAAACTAGAGTAAGTACAATCTCTTGGGGCTTGCTGTCTCCCCACATTTCTGCCCTGGTCTGGGTTCCTCCCTGCTCGATCTGCTTCTAGCGCATTCGCAATGGCTTCCTGAATCATCGTGTTCACACGGTCGGCTGTTAGTTTTGGAGGCATGGTGCGTTATCAAATACACCTCTCTGCAAAGACAGGGAAAATAGAAAAACAATGTAAGTATACACATCAAGATTAAGATGGATTTCTCTTTCAAGACATAATATAAATACAACGACACATCACTACAGAGTTACTAATATTCATCAATTCACATCACAAAAGATCAAATTAAAGACATATCACAGATCATGAAAGGTAAACATGGATTGTATTGATAATCAACCAAAATTGTGACAAGTATTGCCACTACAACCATTCACCATAAAACTTAAGTCCTCAAGTTTTTCGTCACAATGCCATCATACAAAAGTCTAAAACAGTTCTATTACAACGATCAAAGATAAAATACAAGACAAGCAACTAGTCATGTGGTGATCCACACGACCTCTTGGATGGCTGTTCATCATCATCTTCCTCGAGTTCCTCGTCGCTATCTTCCTCGTCCACTTCATCCATCTTCCTCTTTCCTTTGTCGTTCGGCCCACATTCAGTCGCCTTCTTCGTCCCTGACGTAGACCCACACTCAACCGCTACATGATTTCCCACAGTGATACAAACACCTCTGGCAGGTGGCTGGACCATGAAGTCATTAGCTTCCATTTCCAAGTCGTCCACAAATCTCCAATCTGGGGGCAAGGATGCTCTCACTCGATGCTCCCAACTCTGCATCCTAGACAATCTCGCTTGATCTTCCCTAACTCGATCAAGACTGGCGCTCAAGTTCGCGATCATCGATCTCAGACTGTTGATATCACTCTTGTTTGCATTTCCATCATACTTAATTCTTGAAGTTCTTGCCAATAATCTTTGGTGTTCCCTCTCATTCTTATCAAACCTCTTAATTACCCTGGTCTCCACCACAAACCTCTCATACATCAACCTATCCATCCTCCTCAAACGACCTTCGGGATCCCAGTAGTGTCTTGGTCTCGGAAAGTAGACCCTCGTGATATTCTCATGAATAGATTGTGATTTAGATGAATTGCTGGATTCTGCACCACTCCCATTACTTACTCAAACAAACCCTGGCACTGTCTTCAGGTAGTCCTTACAATTTTCCATCGGGCGACGAAAGGGTTGCTGCTCATATCGGTCGGTCGGAGGCACTTCATAACCCTTTGGCGAATTTGGAGATTGAAATAAATCAGGTTCGGTCTGACCGACAGCGTTCTTAGGAATTCCATCATCCACCGGTTCCTCGGGCTCTTCCTCAGAATCCTCACTACCATCGCTACTGATACTGAAGTTGTCCACGTCACTTTTGTCACTGTCATTTCCCGGCTCTACCGCTTCTTCTGGAGCGATCCATCCATTGTCATTATCCGACGGGTTCGGAGGAAACGGTCCCCCTTCGTGACCTACGACATAATCGTCTCCATTACCATTAGGCGGTACCTCGGCCATTCCTGCAATAACAGAGAATTCTGGAGGGTACGTAAGATAACTATTCAATATTTATAAATACATGCATGCAAATGCAATGCAAAGGTGGTACACATGCCCAAAATGCGATAATATGATGCTCATGCATAAGTAATACAATAATTACGGTGTCGGGTATTCCACGTATAATTTCAACGTTTACATATAGTAATTTCCATATCTACGTAATAAATACCCACATATATACTTCAACTCAAATGTATACGTCAAATGCCATGAATACCAAAATAAACCTTACCGGAGCCATGCAGGATAGTTGTGTGCGCTTGGACAATTTCTTACGACACCAAAAGTTATAGTTTAGGAATTTTCAAAACGACCTAGTTCTCTATAACTCATGGCTCTGATACCAATCTCTAACACCCCACCAAATGCTATGCGCAGCGGAACTACAACATTTGGGTGCTAGGCAGTTATCATCGCACACAAGATATACCGAACGACTCCAAAGAGACGTCAAATTCAAACTTAAATTAAAAATTGTTGAAAAGTTACATGTCTACAGTTTTTCCAACCCCAAATGATACAACAGAGTTTTGCGTTACGGTCCACATGAATCTCAACCCCAAAAGTTACAGTTTTCACAACAACATGACATCAAAGTAAAAAAATATTTAAGTAATATTGGGCGGAAAGACAAGTAGACTCCAAGCCATACACACAACATCCATCCAATGCACGCTCCATGCTACACTTCAGCGGTTACCTGAAACACATGCTAAATTTGGTCAACGAAAACGTTGAGTGGAATTCATAGGTTTTATAATTCATTTTAAACATATGTGAAATAAAAACCATTCACGATCATTCATAGACTTGTCGATCAAACAATCTATATTCAAGGTACTGACAATTGTGTTTAAGCTCATGACACTAAACCGTTAACTCAATCACCCGCGTAATAATTACCGGCGTGATTCAGATGAAACCAGTGCCCCTACTAAGTCATCAGTTGCAATTATACCTTATCTCTTATCACAAATTATCCATCCGCAGGGGGTATCAACGTACTAGCCCTCGTCTCGGATAGGGTAGTCAACCCCATAGTACAATCACTTTGTATAAGCGGCTATTTCTAATCCACGCTAGGACTAAACAATAGTTAATAGTTCATGAAATTAGCGCCTTTTGCAACTAGGTACCCAACACAATTTCAAGGCAACATTCGGGTCCAACAATCATTCATGACATATGTTTATTTTGAAAACTAGCATGCATTTCCCTCGCGGGTAAAACAGTTTGAAATAATAATAAGCGAGGCTATAAATTCACACCTTATATAACAAGTAGTCGATAGTTCGAGTGACGGTCACTGACGACGATGAGGATGCCCGGGTAAATCAACACCTATCAAACCAAATAACGCGTAATGAGTAATCTCATTTATAAACCTTATGGTACTGTATAAAATACATACATATTACTCACTTATGATAATTACAACTCACGCCAAAACAAAACAAACAAGTGTTACTCGTTTTATACCATTTGTCCTTATTATTAACGTTATTCATTTTTACGTATTTTTCGCCGATACTTACCAAAAGTACGGACTGTTTTACTATAGTTAACCCTTTTTATAAAATTTTAGAAAATTCCCAAAAATACCTTAAGTCCTGTAGAAAACACATATTTAATCCCATTAAAAGTTTTCGCTTTTACGACTCGTTACTCAACACAATTTCAAAACTACGTTTTTTGGACTGAAATTGTACTTTGACCAAGTCGGACTCATTTGACCCGTTTAAAATACTCCATTGACCCATTTGACACCTAATTCTTATAATAGACTCAAATATGCAGGTTTGAGACCAAAAATCAACCCTTGACCATTTACCAAACTAAACCTATAGTCCCCGGGATTTGACCTAAAACCAAGCATAATTTCGGATTATGACGGTTTTCATCTCCCGGTACACGAATTTCAAAACGTCGTAACTTTTGACTCGTTAGGAGTCGTAAGCTCTATCTTATACCAAATCGAAGCTAAGAATATGCTCTACAACTCTATCCTAATCAAAAGACCTGTTTTCAAAATAATTTTTACAAAAACACCTCAAACTTTCTGCCTAAAATTACCTATACCAAAATCATACCAACGCTCGTTTTCAAACCCATTTATCAACACTAGACATCATCCTAAGTACTCATAAGCATATCCAAACATCATTTTCAGTCCTAAACCCCTATTAATCAATATCCTCATAAAACCCAATCATAAAAATAAACATGCAAATGGATATACCCATCTAAAAACATGTAAAAATAGGATTCAATACATAATCTAACATCAAAACATTAACCACCATGATCCCCAAACACCCCCCCTTTGAGCCGTGGGGTTTGGGTGATCAAAACCCATCAACCAAATTGATTTTGGTTTATTTGTTTGGTGTTTTAACATCATTCTAACATGAATTAAACATGCAAATGCCAATTTAACATCCAAATGAACTTTTGAAAAATCTTTAATTTTTGGAAAAATTTTTGTTAATGCATGTTGGAATTAACCATGGATTAACACTTACTAAAGGGTTTTAGGAAGTGGTCTTTGATTGGAATTGATCAAAAACCAAGAAAAATTGAAGTGGTGGTGGTGTTTTGGTGTTTGGCCGTCGGCCTAGAGAGAGCAAAAAGGGTGGGATGATTTTTTTTTTCTTTGAAATGTTATGTGTGTGTGTGTGTGATTCCTTTTTGTGAAATGAGAGGGACCAAAGGTGAAATTTAAGCTTTCTTTTGTCCTCAAGTAAAAACGACCCCATAAGTTTACGGGATTGACCAACTAGTCATTTTAGAAAATTTTACGGGAGTCGGGAATCATCCCAATCACTCCAAAATACTTTTAGGACACTTTAAATGTACCCGGAAAGCAATAAAACTCACCCGACTCGACTTAACACGAACCGTAAGTAAAATTCTCGAAAAATTACAATATCGATAAAACGACAATAATTATAGAAAATTGGGCATCCATCGGGATCGTATTCGTCATCGTCCTTCTTAAATCGTCAATCGTCAAAATTATAACCTCGAACATCGGTTTCAACCAAAATAATAAAATATATAGCAATTAAAATTTATTAAAAATTTCAAAAATAAGCGTAATTTAGGGTAATGTTAGTGACCTCGGTTCTAGGTTATCACATCAGTTATGACAAAACAGTAGGATTTACCATTCAAACTTTCTATATTAGGCGGGCCAAATAAGTCCATATGTAGTAAGTGAAGTGGTTTAGAACTAGAGTGCACAAGTTTAGAATTAAATGAGACTTTGTGTTGTTTGCCTTTAAGACATGCAACACAAGAATGATCATTGTGGAAAGCCTTTTTCGGCAAACCATCAACTAAACCATGTCTCACAAGTCTGTTTATGTTCTTAAAGTTTATGTGCCCTAACCTTCTGTGCCATAGATTACTTTCATCTACTGAAGCTTCAGCATATAGACATGACAAATTGTTGTTCATCCTAATTCAATTAAGATTTACATTATAAATGTCCTTATGCCTAGGTGTTCTATAATCAATAAACTTCTCATCAGGTATCTTAAATTCTTTGTTTAACATCAAGCATTCAGTATCAGTGAAAAGAACCTTATACTTGTTATCACAAACTTGTGATACACTAAACAGATTATAATCACGTTCTTTTACCAGAAATACGTTTTCAAAACACAAATTATTAGTGATAAGAGTGCCTTTGCCAGAAATTGTACCATATCCTCCTCCAAAGTACACTTTGTCACCATCTTTAATAGGGGTAAAGTTAGTCAAATAATCTTCCTTCCCCTTCACGTGCCTAGAGCATCCATTATCCCAATATCCATAGTCATTTACCTGCTTTTGAATGCCCTGCACATAAAGAAAACAAATTAGTTTTATTTGGGAACCCAAGCCTGAGTAGACTTAGATTCATTTGGTTGTTCAGCAAGAACAGATTTAGTCCTTATAACAACCCCTTGTTCATCCCTTTGAGGATTAAACACCCAGTTAACCCCAATTGGTTTAGTTATGACCTTTGAAATATAATGAAATCTGTTACAAGTCATAGAAATCCCATCAGAATTAGGGTTTTGGTCTTGTTTGGGTCTCCATGTCAAACTAGATGAAGCTTTAGACCCTTGTCCCATGGGTTTCAAATACCTTCCATTGCTTGGTCTAACAACAGCCAGTTGTGGCATTTTCATACCAAACTTGAAGTTATCAGCGTTTGTTTTGGTCCTGTCAGCGTCATATTTGTACCTGTCAGCGCTTGATTTGTTTCTTTCAGCGCCAAAATTAGGGTTTGCTACAGGAACCCATTGTCTGTTTGACCAAGTGTTGGTCTTTTGAAAAGACCTATTTCCATGAGAGTTAGTCCCTTTAGTAAAGAATGGAGCTGGTCTAGTAACCTGTGGACTTGGTTGGACATTAGGTTCAGGGTTGACCATGGTTGACCTATTGTTAGCGTTGTCTTTTAAAGCACTGACATATTTATAAGCCAAATGAGAAAAACTCCTACATTTATAACAAGCTTTTCTAGACATAACCCTAGGTCTAGATGAAAAGAACCCAGTCCTATTAACACTAGCTTGGCTTTGTGGTGACCTAGGTTTCCTATACATTTCAGCATACTTAACACTAGGTTTTCTATTAACATTTGAGTCAAGGTCAACAGGTTTTCCAGTAGAAGGGTTGGTCACAGTTTTGGGTGTAGACTCAAGTGGACTCTCACTAAGCATTCCACCTTTAACAAACAATGTAGGATTGGCTTTCTTCCATTGTTCCAAGTTAGTCACTTTCTGCTTTTACTCCTCTACTGGAGTAAGAACTCTTGGTAGAGGAATGAATTCCTTTTCTTAGAGTTATAGTATACCAGTCCAAGATAAATCCTTTCTCAGGACACCATGAAAGTTTCCAGCAGGTGGTGGAACATCAGCATACTCTTTTAGCCCAATCCCAAACATATCCCTAGAGTCTCTTTGCTCACTTACACATTTTTCTAGGGTTTGAGAGGCTTTATCAAACTTTTAAATTTTAAGCCCTACATTCTATTTGTCTTTAATGGCCTCATCTAACTTAGTTTGTATTACTCCTTTGGATCTCACAAGTATATCCCTAAGCTCAACACTAACTTTGAGGTCATGAGACAAAACATTAATTTGATCTTTTAGGTCAAATTCCATTTTCTTATATTCTTCTACAGTCTTTTCAGTTTGAACAAGGGCCATTTGATAATTAGATAGCTTGCATTTTTCATCAAAAACATCTTATTTTAACTTTAGCATTTCTTTGTTAAGTTTTTTAGTGTTTAAACGACCTCCCTTACTACAAAAAGCATCATCATATACCTCATTATCTGATGAAGACAAAGAATGTGCCATGAGAGCAAAGTGAACATGCTCTTCTTCTTCCTTCTCTGCAATCAAGGCCTTGTTCTCTTCCACGTCCTTAGCCATAAAGTTCCAGTCCCATCCAACACCATCAATGTCTTGCATGGCGACCATAGCCTTTGTGTCTTCAACCTTGATGATTTGGCTTGAAGGCTTTCTAGCATCAGATCTTCTTAGATTTATCAAACCCATCAGTGTCTTTAGCATTGAAGGTCATCTTCTTTCTGAATCTCCTATTCCATCTGTTGGCCCTTATATTGCAAGAGCCATATTCCATTTAATATCCATCTCCTCCAAATTTTCTTCACTGATTTGCTCAAGGTCCTCATATGTAATCACTGAACCATTGGGCAATGCAGAATGTATGCACACAATGTGTCTAGATCAATGCCAGCAGGTTTAATCCTTGGTAAGTCAACATTTTATGTGTCAGCGTCTGAATGAGAGGCGCTGACAAAGGTTGATCCATTGCTGACACAAGGTGATCCAGTAATAGGATGCACGTATGATTCTCTCTTATCAACTTGAGCTTCACTATGTGAGATGAAAGCCATGTTTCTAGAGGTAGATTTGCTTCCATGATCCAACAAGATTTCATTCTCTACAATCTTTAGCTTATTGTAGAAGTCATCAAAAGTAGAACTCTTGTACGTATTGGTAGCAATAATAGACCTAGCTTCAATTTTCCATGCATCACCAATACTTTTAAGGAAAGTGGTAATGATATCAGCATCATTATACACTGTTCCCATAAAGGACAATTTGCTTGTGATGTCTAGAAGCCTGCTTCTTACCCCACTTAGCTTCTCACTGGGAAGAGCCTTGAACATAGCATACTCATGCAAGAGTTGCTTCTTCTTTTCTGAGGCAGTATCATCATTACCACCATAGTTGACTTGTAGAGCTTCCCAAAGTTTTTTGGCAGACTCAAAACCTCTATACTTGTGTTGATTGCTTGGACCAAAGAGAGTTTGAGAATGCTTAAAGTTTCATATCATTCTTTCTCTTTGCAATGTCCTTAGTTGAGACAGCTCTCCCATCCGTAGGTCCTTCTTTTCGATCCTCTTCAGTTGAGCCCTCAACTGATCTTAAAGCAATAGCAGCAACAATCTTAGCCTCTTTATCGAATGTGTTTCAATATTCAATAATTTCCTAGAGAGTGTGATCATGAATTTGAAGGTACTGTTCAAAATTGAACTTCCATAGCTCAAAGTTGTCAGGGTGTAGCATGGGAGGTGACCTACCCTAATTTATTGTATAAATTTTCGGGAAATTTTTAGGTTGTGACTTGATGAGGAGGAGGTCATATCTAGAGTAGACATCTTGTCTGGTTTTTAGGGTTTCTTGAATAATTAGGGTTTTTGGTGATTTAGGGTATTTGGGGTTTCGTGTTCTTTATATCAAAGTTCCTCAACAAGCTCTGATATCACTTGTTGATCCCAAACTTAGATCGATTAGCTTTGTGTTAACGAGATTGAATCTGGATTAACACTTAGAGAAAATTTGTGTTATGAAACAATCTAAGTGCTATGCGGAATTTAACACTTAGAACAAGAACACATAAAACAGAATAACCCAAACTTTCACTTTGATTGATTGATCAAAACTTGCATTCAATGAAAGTGGAAAAACATCATTTTAACTAAAACCTAAAGGCCTCTTTTTATAGATTAAGAAACCTTGTACAAGAGTCTACGTATCAAATATTTTAGGTAAAGATAAACATAGAAAATATAATGTCAAACATATCTTTAGTTGAAGTACAAAACGTGTAGACTAAGTATTCTATCAGTGGTTGAACTTCTTCTTGTCAGCGCTTCAATATCTCTTGTCAGTGTCCAGCTGTCAGCGCCTTATTATCTCTTGTTAGCGTCTAAGTTCTTCTTGTCAGCGTCCCAATGACTTAGCTATTTTTATTCCCAACATCTGATACGGTAAGTTTTTATTTATTGTTTCCTATCTGCTGCAAGCGAGTTTTATTGGGTGGTCTGCAAGTTAAGCTTAAAATTATCTATAGTATGCTGGTTTATGTTTTAAAAGTATGCTTCTTGAGGGTTCTATTGGCATTGGTACAAGTTTGTATTTATGTATTCTATAGTGTTCATTATATATGGCTGTCTTCTAGTAGTTAAGTGACGAGTTTCCAACAAATAAACTTCGTACCACAGACCAAAAGTTATTCAAAATAAAAACCACTTGAAACTTTAAAATCTGCAAACATGATGCAGAATTTCAGATATTGTTCAAGTCGCTATAGGTTTAGCTTTGAAAGTCAACAACTTGCTTCTAAGATTTACATAAAACACTTACAAAAATCTTAATAGCATTTTCAAAACATATGAAGGTCTTTTCATCTAGTAATCACGAGCTTGGAATAACATAATGTTACTGAAGTTTGTTTAAGGGGGGTGAAAATGAAATGCGTAGTAACAACATGTTAAATAAAATCTTAATCCATTTGTTGTGATGCGTAATACAAGTGTGAAGAAAGTTTTGAAATGTTGACTTTCCTACAACAGTAGTCGACAAGAAAATCAACACAAGTCCTACATGAACATATAATCAACACTGTAACAAGTTGTACCATGAGTTGAAGAGGTGATAAATTTGAACCATTTTACCTGGGTGATGTTTTACCTAAAAAGGATCAAAACAGCCAAACTTTCCATAACTTAGTTGAAAATAGAAACGGGTCGCACCAGTAAAACTACATAATTGGGTGATTTCTTTTATCTCACAACTCCTGGTAAGTCCTAGATTGTTTAATTTATATAGTTAGATTAAAATTATATCAATATAGCATTTTCTAATCATATTCATATCATTAATAATCACAAGAAATAAGAAGAATTAGATGTGTAGTTTCCCATACATACGTAAAGTGAAGAGGCATAAGGTATAGAAAGTATTTCATCCTTTCAGCACTCTTTATAGCGTTATATACAACTTGAACCGGCTCGATCCCGAATAAGATAAGGCTTATTGGGTCGAGTTAAATTGGGTTGAATAATCTTGTCGGGTTAGCTTGACCCGATCCCGATAACCCGATAGTGTTATCGGGTCGGGTTAGGGTTGAATTATTTTTCTTTTCGGGTCAACCCAATAAGACCCGAAAAATACTACTTACTTTTTCTTCAATAAAGCCTTGCAAGTAATTAGTCTCATTCATTAAATAGGTGGTAAGTTTCATGTATATAAACTTGAAATATCTTTATACGAGAAATAATTCAATGTATTTATCAGTTCAAAGTATATAAGCTCGATGAATATAATTTATGCATGTTGTGTAATTTATGTCTTTGTTGTTAACTTCTATTATGTAATACAATGTACTTCCAGTTATATAAAAACTTGATGAAAATAATTCTTGTTTACATAATAGGCATACTTGTATTATCTTCTATTTGTATGGCTCAATTTAACTCCACCATCTCATCAAAATACATTTCTTTAAGATCATAGATATAAATTCGAAGTCTTAATGTAGTGAATCTTAAAGGATTGATGTTATGTAATTGTCTGCTATACTGCTAACAGTTGAATTTACCTTATAACCCGACAACCTGAATCACTCGACCCAACCTGATAAACACTCGAACCCGATAACTTGATTTTTTATCGGGTCGGGTTGTGGGTCACTTTTTAAAAACTCAAAACCCACTCAACCTGACCTGATTTACCCAAGAACCCGACCACACACATAAACACAAGATGCGGTTACCAGACTAGGTGAAATTTGGCGGCATCATGAGAAATCATTTGGCGCCTGATGAGATGGCATTTATACATGATCTCATCATTCTTTTTGGGCTTTAAATGTATAAAAATGTCATAAAAATACCATATATATGATTGTGTTTGTTTACTTGTGTATTTTAGGTATGGATATCGTGAAAAAGACAAAAGATCACAAGAAACAAGGAAAAACGAACACGAGAAATGAAGCCGTACAATGAACCGGGCCCTAGTTGTGGATTTCTCAAAGAAAAACCCTTGAAGACTTGCAGATTTATAATATTGATCCCTCACTATGAAGAAATGACACTTAATACCCTTGTCTATTCATAATTACAAGTTTGGTCCCTTAAGTTTGCCAAAATTACAAAAAGGTCCTTCAACTTTGAAGATTTGGCAAGTTTAGTCCCTCAACAATTCTAAATTGTCAACAATGGTCCCTCATGAAGTCAAAAATCCTATAGACCTTCAAAGATGATAAATGTCCAAGTTCAGTCCTTGAAATATGCAAAAATGGCAAAAAAGACCCTTATAACCCTTGTTACAAAGTTTTGTGGCCAAAGTATGAAACTGGAAAGTTTCATAACAAAGGAAATCGTTTTGTTGGCTGAATAAACTTTGTTTGCACACTTTTCCAAAAGACAAGGACTACTTGAGTCATTTCCCAAAGTTCAAACAAAGAAAAGGGGCGCCAAACACTTAATGTAGCAAGATAAACGGATTAAACCTTTTTACTATTCACCTATCATCCCCAGTTACTATCCCACTTAAAACAAAAGGTAAAATGAAATTACCCAGGCACACGCTTAATTCACACACACACGAACTCATCCCACACCCAAAACCCCAATCCCCACTCACCAAAGGACCCCACCATTCAAACCCGTCCACCAATCATGTGACACCCTCCTCTCCAAGCAAAGCCACTTGTCCAAATCAACGACTCACACTCATTACTTGGCCCCAAAGCTAAAATGAACATTCAGGATAGAATTTGACAGCTCACAACATCAAACACGCCTCAAGCACTCAAGGGCATTCTAGCTAGGGTTTTCATGTATTTTGCATCTAGAATTGTCTATTGTTGCCTATAAAAGGACCCCCAACCTGCGGTGAGGCCTTTGTTCCAGATTTTAGCTATTTTCTTTCTAATTCCTTTTTATGAAATAAAATTTGAATTTCTGAAAATATTGAATTCTCTTTTGTGATTTATAAAAGTTTGGTGTTTGAATAGCTAAGATCTGAGTTCCATTTACATGTTTGATTGATTTTGAGAAAAGGTTTTAAGGTTTAAAACACTTGTTTTCAAAAATCAAAGGATAATCTGTTTTGGCTTACTTTTGTGTTTGTTAATCTTAGCAGCTTGTGGAAGCTGGTGCTTGTTCTTACTAGCACCTCAGCTCAAACATTCCAAAGTGTGGATGTACATTTTGGAGGTTTGCATCTCTTATCTCTTTTACTTTTCTGAAAACATTGCATGATTTATGTGATTTTGGATTTTGGTCTGTGAATCTGTGGATTTATGGTTGACTTGTATTACTGAGGTTGGATTATTGTTGTTAGGGTTGGTTAGATCGTGGTTTAAAGGTTAAAACACAACAATCCTTTGAAAATTTGAGAAATCAGATTCCAAAGGGGTGTTTGGGTTAACTAATTTATCAAGATTCAAGGCAACCTTTGTGGTTGTTTGTTGTTCCTTTATGTTGGTACTTGTTTATCTGGTGCAAGTGGTCTGTTATCTTCAAGTTTTGAGGGTCTAAACACCTAAATCAATCAAAGGTTTATAAAATCTGTTTTACTTGGGTATTTTGACTAAAATTATAAGGACACCTAGATTTAAGGGTACACTAGGGTTAACAAGTGTTAAATTTTGGTTAACATAACCAGGGAAACGGATTTGAGGGCTTGAAATTAGATTGGTGGTCAAATAGATCAGCAAAAAGGATTTTGGATAATCACCTTTGTTCATCAGTAACTTTTTATGCTTCAATCTGCTTATTTACTTTGATCCAGTGCTTGAAACAAGTTTATTTGTGCTTATTGGATTTTATTATAGCTTGTGTATGCATATGGTTCAATTTGGCTGGCTTATTATGCTTAATCTGCTTATTTTGTCATAACTGCTTATTTTCAAGGTCTGTATCATATATGTGGACTGTTTGCTTATTCTATGCTTATTGAGTGAACCAAAATATGATTTGTTGATTGATATTGACTCCTTGTGATCCACTGATTACAAGGGTGCCTTTGTTTTCATTTGAATCCAACTGGATCTCTCTAATAATGCAAGTCAAATAGTCAAAGCAGTGGGAACCCCTTTCCCCTGCAGCTAGCCACTGCTAGTGTTATTTCACCTTGTGCTTATCAATAAGTTGTTTTGTTGATCCCAAACTTAGATTGATTTAGCTTGTGTAAACGAGATTAAATCAAGTTAAACACGTAGAGAAACTTTGTTGTATATGTAACAATTCAAGTATTATGCGGAATTAATACTTAAACAAGAACACACAATAAAAGATAACCAAACTTTCACTTTGATTGATTAATCGAACTTGCGTACAATGAAAGTGTAAAAAATATATAAACTTAAAACCTAAAGGCCTCCTTTTATAGATTAAGGAACCTTGTACAAGAGTCTACGTATCAGCTATTCTTGGTAAAGATAAACATAAGAAATACATTGTCAAACATATCTTTACTAGAAACATACTAGAAACCTAAAACGCATAGACTAGAATATCCTATCAGTTCTTGACTTCTTCTTATCAATGCTTGACTTCTTCCTGTCAACGCTTGTCTTGTCAACGCTTGATTTCTTCCTATCAACGTCCAAATTGCTCTTGTCAGCGTCCAAGTGTATTGGCTATATTTTATTCCCAACAATCCTCCCCTAAACTTGATATCTACTTTAGTAATCAAGTTTCTGAATAAAAACTAAGTACTAGGAGGACTCTTACAAATCTTATCAAATTGGAAATAAATAAACCTAATCAAATCTTTGGCCACATCACTTGAGTAATCCATCTCTAGCTGTGTTGTCGTCATTTTCTTCAAAACTTCTTTGGACATAGGATACTCAGCATCCACAAGAAGAAACTTAGAAAACATAGTAGTACTCAAATGATACACTCCAGCTGTTGAATACAAACGCCATTGAAGTCCACTGATATCATCATCAAGATCCTTCCAAACTGGATCTTCTTCATCTGGTGCACACATTCTCTTGAATGTTGAACAGATCTTTATTCCATTGACTGAAGTAGGTGCTTCAGTCTCATACTTGGCCTGCATCAACCTCTAAAGGTCTGCCAAGTCTTCCCTATCTAGGCTTGCAAACAAAGACATCAAAGTAGTAAATGTATGTACCTCTTTCCCACATCTTCCAACCATCCAAAACCCACTTGCATCTTCTTCATAACTAACTATAGGGTTTCGGGAATCATGAGGTAATACTTCTACCATATGTGAAGCTTCCAAGGGTGAGAGCTTAATACTCTTTCTAATAACAGCTTCACTGGGATTCACTCTATCCAAATTTGGTGGAAACTCAAGTGGAACTCCCTTCTTCAATGGTCTTGGTGCAATCAAAGCCCTTTGGATCTCTATCTCTTCTGCAAGTTCTTCCTTTCTTTCATCTGAAAGAAGTCTAATAGTATTCTGCTCTTGCGCCTTTGCCCATATAGGATAAGCCTTATATTCCAATTCATCAAAAGACAATCCTGCAACTTTCTAAAATTCCAACCTGTTTGATGACATCTGAGCAACATGTAATAGAGCTCCCTTCTTTCTATCTTCGTCTGTTCAAGAACTTTGCTAGCTTTATACTTCAGAATCACCTTGCAATCTCTTTGAACTCTAAATAGAATCTCCAAACCCCAAATTTGATCTGATAAAGTCATGTCTGGATTCTCCATTACTTAGTTCTCCCACGCAAAGTACATCTGAGCAACTTCAGGCATCTCATAATCTACCTGATTCGTCAACTGTGTAAGCTTTTCCCTTTCCAACTCATCACCATATTCAAGCCTTTCTGGTTCTTCAATAATCATGACACTTGAATTTGTGCTCTCATCACCATTGCTTTCCTTATTCTCAATAGTAGTCTCCTTCATCCTATCTTTTTTCTAAAGTTGTGCAGCCAATATGGAATAAAATTTTACTTGGGCTGCATTCTTGGGAACTACTGTTTCTACCATAATCCCTTTACCTTTATCTGATATATCAATGGTGGGTAAAGAAGATGATGGTACCTTTGTAGACACATCTTTGATGATAGCTGATGACTGGGATACATCAACCATACCTGCAGGTCTATCAACGTTCAAAACCTGTGTGTCAACACCTAACTTACTCCTATCAGCGCTTGGCTTGTCAGCGTCAAAAGTCTGCTTGTCAACGCTCAATCTACTCTTGTCAGCGCTTCTTGTGAACTGTTCCATCATCTCAGTAAAAGATAAATCAAATTTGTAGGGGTAACCAATGAAACATCAAAACCTGGTTGCCTCTTTAAATCTGTTACAGCTTCAGCTATACCCAAAGATTCTCCTTCATGTGAGCCTTTGTCACTCACATGTATCTGCTCATCCTCCCCTTTGGAAGAATCCTCCACTCCACGCCTAGGGTTAGCACCTTCTAAAATAACAATCCTTTCCCTCAATTGCTTGAGTTTAAGGCCTTGTGTAGAGACAGTATGTACAAGGTCTACATTTTGCTTTTGCAAGCTAATGCAGACAGCCGTCAATTCCAACAAAGTATAGGGTTCTAATATGCCCTCCTCTAGAATGGGAATTTGACCTCCTAAAGTAGAGTCATGGGGCATGGATAGGGTCTTAATGATGTTAGGACTGGCTTAGTCTGCATCTAAGCTAGTGCCAATAATCCTAGCCCCACCCATATCACCAACCACACTTGTGGTGGTGGTTCTCTCTACAACATGGCTAGGACCACCAGAGGAGAACACTCCAATAGTCCTTTGGCATTTTTCCATCCTAAAGTATGGGGGTGAAGAGGATGATGTGGATTGGGTTTCAGTTTAGAGGTTAAGGGGTGTTTTGGTTTGTTGTAAAAGGGTGGCAGCGTTTGGATTTTGATTGTCAACGCCAACATTTAACGTGTTAGCGTTGAAGGAATCTTGGTCAATTTCCATATGTTGGGGTGATGTTGATGGTTCAGGTAATGGGTCTGGTTGTGGTTGTGGGTCTGGCTGAGGTTGTGCTGCTGCAATAACAGCAAGCATGACTTGGGTGAGGGGTAAGTCTCTGTGTGGGGGTGAATTCATCTTTCCAAAAATTGCTTTCTTTTGCACAGGGATCGTATAAAAATCATCATGATCCCTGGTGCAATACCTTTGTTCATCAAAAACTATTTGCAAAAATCTTAGGTAAGCAAGAGTCATCTTACTACCCTTGTTTTTACACATGCCATCAAAAATCATTTTAGAAAAATTATATTTTTGCCCAGTAGCAATACACACAATGGCACTCCCAATAGACCTATTAATTTCATTGTGTGCAGTACATTTGGGACTCAAACATTGAAGTATGACATGTATTAAGTACTTCCAAGCTGGGGGAAATTCCTGTTTTGAATATTTATTTAAAGATCCCTCTTCAGGGAAAGGATAACCCAAAGCTTGAAGTTCTTGTTCTAGCTCACCAATAGGTAGGGTGGTTATACCATCTGCATCAGTAAGATGCAAAGCCTGGTGAACCAAGACTTTAGTAACCACCCATGGACTGTAGCAGTCAATGTAGTCACATTATTAATCGTTGAGGAAGTAACAGTATTCCAAAACTGCTTAATATGAGTGACAGGGATAAGAGGAGAATGAGAAAGTGCATACCTTAAGGGGGATGCATTTAAATACTCCACCATCTGAGTATATTGAAGAAACTGAGTGTTGTCAGCCTCCAAATAGGCAATCATATTATGCTGACTTCTGAACCCCAATACCAAATCACTCGGTTTAAACTTAGGCGTCATTGATGTAGAAAGCTGTGTGAAATGTTGTGAAAGATGAATATGTGTGAAAATTTAATTAGACAAGAATAAGCAGTTTGTTGGAAATTCACTTTATGTGACGACATTTAAGAATTCTCATTAGTTATCATAGTCACACACGCATAGACTAGAGTAGGAAACGCTGTATAGTTTAAGTGTCGTGAGTGACTATATATACCCCTCCCAGGCTTCCAAGGAGGGGTGTTGCTTGTGTTTTTCTCACTTTTTCACTTTAATTCATTTTCCTTTCTTTTACACATACAACCTCTCTCTCTCTAAACTCCAACAATGGCTACCACCATATTCCACCACCCACCTAGACCACCGGATTACTAAAAAGCAAATCCACAATTGGCATCAGAGCCTCGGTTCAATCCTTGGGTCGTGTTTTTTGTTATTGTTTTTGGTGGTCTAAATTATATTTCTGTCTCAAAATCTGTTAAACATTTTTTTACGAATCTGTTTAATCTTTTTTGTTACAAAAATGGTGTCTTGGTGGGTCATAGTTTTTGGTCTCAAACTGTCCAAAATTTGTTGTCACGATGTTCTTGTTTGTTGTCTAAACAGCCAAGTATTTGTTTTCAGCCACTGGTTTTGTCACAGTTCATATCTGGTATTCATAACCTACTGGTTCAAAAGTCAACCTTTTAAGATCTGGTCTCATTATTTTTTCTAGTCAAACACTTTTCTGGTCTAAGTCTTGCTGCCAATATCAGATATGGTTCTCACTGGTTTTGTTATGCTTTTCTAGTATTTTTTTTTTAAGATGAAGATCTGTCAAAAGCAAAAAAAACAGATCCAGAAAACTAGATCCAAAAAATAAGAAAAAGTACTATGGATATGTTTTCATATGCATGCATTCCGATGGCCACTTTAGATCACATGGATTGCGATGGAGTTTTTTTGACACATTCCGATGGGTTCGACCTATCTATTGTTATGGGACTCATTCCGATGAGTCACATTGCGATGGGTGGTTTGACATATCGCAATGGCATATTAAGAAGTTATGCTGCCAAATTTTTTTTCTAACACTCCGATGGAAAAGAAATGAATGCAATGGCTTTATTAATTAACATTGCGATGCACTATTCTGAACATATTGCGATGGACTTAATCATGTTACGATGGATATTTTTAAGTCTGCGATGGGTTTAAAAGTTAGAATGCGATGGCTTCATTTTTTTAATGTTGCGATGGGTTAAATCAAAAAGCATTGCGATGGAGAAAGATTTTTCCCAGTTTAACAAAAACAAACCAGTCTAACAAAAACAAATCCATACAGTGACCGTTTGACCAGAACCAAGACTTCAACATATCTATCCAACCTTTTAACTCCTCAACACCAAATCTAAACCTAACCCTTCGTCACTTAAACCCCATCCAGACTCGAACTTAAAACAGAAATCATTAAGATCTTAGATTAATTTCGTGGTTTTCACATGCATGACTAGATCAATTAAGATCTAAACACACGAATTTAAATCTCGTCATAGATCTATATTGAAGGAATACCTTCTTTTGATATACGAATTTAATGAATGATGTATAACAATTTTGTTATAATCAGTACATTATTTCGATTAAAACACAAAACGAAAATCAACTTCAACACCTTCCCGAGATCAATTTAAACCTACCCAAGATTTAAAAACACATGCATAAACAATCGAATCCAATGTAACTACACCTACCCGAGACCCTTTAATAGATCTTAGAGTCCTTGTTCTTTATCATTCGTATTAAGCTTATCAATCAATTATGTGTTTGATATAGTTTGTACCATCTATTATAAGTGATGGGTGATTCAAACTTTGTGTGTTTCGTGTATTTCACATAGAGTAATGAATTGAGACGGATTGATTATAGGTTGAGGTTTTGGTTATTTCGGATGTGGGATAAGGTGAGAATGAGAGACGGAAGATGTGAGATTGGTAGATGAGTGTTTTTGGTGGATGATTAGGTTGAGTAATATTGGGGGCAGAGTGTTTGAGATGGAGAGAAGATAAGCGTGTCGGCTGTTAAGATTTTGAGTTTAGGGTAAGTATGAGAAAAATTAGGGTTGTGAGCTTTTTATATCCTAGTTGATGGATCAGGTATTATTATGATGGGTGTCTAGTTAAGCAAATGAAGTTGATCGTATGATATATCTCACTCGAAGATAAAACTGTTGGTAGTTGCGTTTGTTTAACACTATTGGGCCACATTTGTTTACTCGATTTATTTCTTGTATTTGCCTTTGTTTGTTTTAACCGTGACACTTATCCTTTCATTTTGTAAATGAAATGGATAAAATGTGATTCATCACAAGTCTTTCATTTTGGTTATCTGATTGTAGTCTTTTACTACTCTTTAGGAAAAGAGCGTAAATAGCGGAAAGTATCGAACAAATGACTTTAAGAAAAATCAAGTGTTAATGACCCTTGATCACTTAAAAAGAGAGAGAAAGTTCGTTTCCCAAGGAGGTATATGTGTTGTGAGTTAACTTGTATTTCTTTGAGATTAATATTGAGAAGATGGAAAGACGGTTTCGTGAAAATTACACTATGACGTAAAAGACGTAAACGTAAAGTCGTAAAAACTACCCAAATTAAAAAATTATACTAAGACCAAAAACAAAATCAAAAATTAAAAAGACTAAAAAGAAGTCAATAATAATATAAATAAAGACAAAAATCCAACAAAGATATTTTAAAACCTTTTATTAATTAAATATTTAATTTTAAATGCTAATTAAAGCCCTAAAATTAAATATAACTAATTCAAATGTCTAAAATATGATTTTGTTGAATAATCACTTAACTTATATTATTATAAGACTAAAAAATAATTTTCTAAAAATTAAAAGTTATTAAAACTATTTTTAAAACTCTAAAAATGATTAAAAATGATTAAAACCTAATTAAACTTAAAATAATTATAAGAATAAATCTAAAGGCTATAAAAATATTCTAAAAATGGAAAAGGTCCTAATTAATGCTAAAGAACTTAAGAAAAATGAAAAAGAAGTAAAAATGAAATTTTGATTTTTTAATAATAAAATAATATTAAAATATTCCTAAAAATAAAAAGTTTTCAAATAAATTCTAAAAAATTCTCAAAAATCCTAAATATTCTAACTAAGAGAAAAACACAAATTAGAGCTCCTAAAACCTTTTTAATAATTTTATAAAAATGTTTAAAGTTTATAAAAAACCTTAAAATAATATAAAATTAAAAATAAGCCAAATTAAAACCCTAATAAGCTGTAAACCTCAAAATATTATTTTAAAAGCTAAAAATTATTTTTCCTAAAAATTAAAAATCTTTTTTCTATTTTTTATTGATTTTATAAAAAACGTATAATAAATAAATCCTAGAAAATAATTAAATAAAAAGAAAAATATAAAAATTGGCTAGAAAAGTCTTAGTAACTAATATGATCCTAGGAAAAATCAAAATAAGCAAAAACGCTTAACAAATAAGCTGGAATGAGCTTATTTGCTCACGGCTTTATTTATAAGCTAACAAAAGTAAACGTGTTAAATAGGAATGGAAATCAAACATAAACGTAAAAAGATGTCTAGATCAGTGGTAGTACTCCTACTCCTCCAACGAGAGGTCTGGGGTTCGAGTCCGCTGCAGGCAATCTTTTTGCTATTTTTTCCTTTTTTATTTTTTTTGCTTTCCAAACCAATCTATGACCTTGTTAACCTAACAATCCAATCCAATATCACTTTTTATGCACTGATTAAGCCAAATCAAGGACCAAAATGTAACCAGTTGGGTGTTTTGCTGATGAACAAGTGCTAGTGCACACTTGTGCACTTTTTGATGCCAAGAGGACTTGGCTTGAGCTTATTTGGTGGTTGTTTTTGGACAATGGGGGCACCCTTGTGCTTATTTAAGCACAAGGAGTCAATGGCACACAAGGAGCAATCAAATAACACACCAAATGATCAAAAACCAAGCCTACACAAGCTATGTCAAGTTTCTGATGCAAACTATGCAGGTCTGGGGACTGTTTAGCTAAACCAAATGCACACCAATGAGATTCAAGTGACCAAATTATGCACACACACTCTTGAACTAGCACTCAAGCAATAACAAACCTCCAATTACCCTATTACTTCACAGAATTCAGAGATCAAGTACCAAAAATCATAAAAAAAACAGGCAGATATAGACCTGAGCAGATTTGAGTAGGCTATTTCACTTTTTTAAACACACAAATAGCTCAAAACTTGTTCTATTCTACTCTTATGCTATCATGCAATCTATCTTAATCCTTTTTACCCTGGTAAACACCTTTTTAATCAAAATCAAAGCCAACTTACCCTGCTAAAACCTGTTTCCAAACACCCTTTTAAAAACTAGATTTCAACTTTTCTCAAACAAAAACCTTACAAACTTACTTAAAATTGATCCAACTAGCATCAATCATGCATAAAAACTCAAATGAACACAGATCAATCACCTTAAACACACAAAAATTCCAAATCAAACAAAATCACTTATAACTGCTATTTTTCTGAAATTTCTAAATGGAAATAAGGAGATACCTTAGGGCCTTACATCCAAGGCCCTAGTGGATGAATATCCACCTCCTTATGCACCCGGGTGCATGCAGATCAAGAATCAATCAACCTTGCACACCTGTTTAAGTCAAAAAAGAAAAGAACAAATACAAGCAAATATATATATTTCTGATTCACTTTTTTTCTTCTTAAAACCTTCCAAAAACTTTTTAATCCTTGAGAACACGTTTCCAAAACTCTATATCACCAATAACATGAACTAAAAACACCAAAACCTTTTGAGCAGATTACACCAAAAATTTCCAAATTTTCAAAACCTTTTAAATAACTTTGAAAATCAAAGTTACTTAACCAAACTAAAGATGGAACTCAGAATCAAGCTTCACACTACACACAACTTTTAAAAACAATAAAAAGGCATTACACTTGATTAAATCAAAAACCAAACTTTTATTTCTTTAAAAATGGATTACAAGTGAGAGCTTGAAAACTGGAACAAGGGGTCATCACAGGTTGATGCCTCCTTTTATAGTGACTATAGAACACTCTAGAATCCTAAAATCAAAACCCTAATACATAGAAAAATCCTAAAATGCCCTTAAAGCTTCTAGACGATTTTTGAGGTGTTGAGCTGTCCCTTTGATCCTGGCTGTTTATTTTTGCGTTGTGATGAAGCAATACATCCTGGTGGTTGATTTGGGACACGTCACCAAACTTGGGGACCAAGGCGTGCTCTGATTGGGTGAAAGGGAATTTAGGGGTAGGGTCCACACGCGTGGGATTGGGGATTTTAGGAGTGGGATGGGTTTTGGTGGGTGTGAATCAAGTGTGTGCAGGTTTAATTGAATTTTACCCAAGGTTAAGTGGAGGTAAATTCTGGGTGTGTAAAAAGATGTACAGTAACTTGTTTAGATCCGATTTTGGGGGAAACACAAGTGTTAGGCGCCAGTTTAGTTTGAATCTTTCAACTTGTGCACTTTTGGTCCTTATGTTTTGAAGTTTTTGGCAAACAAAGTTTTATGCCCTAAAACGTGACTTCTTTTGTTAATATCTTTCATCACTTGACACTTTTGGCACAATCTTTTGGAAAAGGGTTTCAAAGGACCATTTTTGCCATTTTGAGTAATTTCAAGGGCTGATCTTGGACAATGTTGATCTTCAAAGGTCTTCAATGTCTCTTATTCTTCATGAGGGACTATATTTGACAATTTGATTTTGTTGAGGGACCAATCTTGTCATTTCTTCAAAGTTGAAGGACCTTTTTGCAATTTTGACAAACTTAAGGGACCAAACTTGTAATTATCAATATACAAGGGTTTTAAGTGTCATTTCTTCATTAAGTGAGGATCAATCTTGCTTGTCTTCAAGTCTTCAAGGGTATTTGATGAAAATTCCATGATTAGGGCCCGGTTCTTTGTACAACTTCGTTTCTCGTGTTCGTTTTTCTTTATATCTTGTGATCTTTTGTCTTTTTCACGATATCCATACCTAAAATACACATGAACACAAAAGCAAGCATATATATGGTATTTTATGACATATTAGTGCATTAAAAGCCCGAAAAGAACGATGAGATCATGTATAAATGCCATCTCATCACTCCCCCATACTAAGCCATTGCCGTGTCCTAACGCAATGCTAGAATAAAGTATCTAAGCATCACCAAAGTTCAATTTTATTAACCTTTATTGAAGAGTAAAAGACTTGCAACATGTGTAAAGACATAATGTATGATTTTCATCACCAAAATGTGACTTTTAGGGTCAAAGAATAGAAACAGGTTAATGTCCCTTAGAGTAAATTTCGTCATCCTTGATTGTCATACATTCCATGCTAAGTGCAAAAACAAGATCATTGTTGGTACAAGTCACAATGCTAACACTACTCATACGTCCAAATTGTGTAATACTTTTTCTCCCCGCAATCCTAGTTATTATAAAAGGAAATGGGTTACTAGCATTTTTTATCTATTTGTCATGGATCACAAGTGATTCATATTGACTTATTTGAGTAGTTATTAGTCCGAAAGTAAAGTAGCACGATTTGATCAATAGTTAGCCGAAGGACAAAATCTTTTAAAACGGCTTCTCGTGTATCTCCTTAAGTTCATATCTTGGCATAACTCGTTTCACGATTTGAGACCTTTCTCGGACCGATATTTGGCATGTACTTCATACTTCAAATCTTGGGAAGACGTTCTTGAAATTATGGTCTTCTCTTCATATATGGAATTTCTTCACTTGACGTTTTTGAGAGATTCTTCATATAGGACCACGACTTCATCATTTTTCTTCAATCTTTACTTTGGATTTTGATATACAACGATCCGCCTCCTTTTCGGACTTGGATATATTTATCCTCATACCTTGTTAGGGTCTTTTTGGATAGACTTTCTCCATTCTTTAGGGGAGTAATTGCTTCTCGTCGTGTGTCTCGATCCTTCATATTGATTTTGGAATAATGATACTTCACATCATCTTTGGATCTTTAGCAAAAATAGAGCTCCTCATGCCTTGTTAGGGCCTTTTTGGATGATCGCCAATCTTCGCGTCCCGCTTCAATAAGTTATGCCTTGGCTATGAACTCTATTCAACCCCGAGCAACTTTTAAACGATCTTGCGCTAGAGGCTAAGTAACCTTTCAAATCGTACGACCTTACTTATTGCAATTATGATTTATTCCTAATGCATTGATCTTATGGGAAGAAAAAGCCACAATTAAAAACATATGAGTTTTTGAAAGAACATTTGTATGTTCTACGTTTAGCATGATCACTTGTCTAACTCTATCATTTCTCGTTCTTCACTATATAAAGACCTCTAATTAAAGAGACTCGTGAATACTTAGCCATGCAAGTCAAAATTAAGCCAAATTTGGATTAGCTTTCATTAAGACTATATCAAATCAAAGTTTTGGGTTTTCAAGCCACCTATAGGATCTTGCACTTTCTTGGACTTTTTCAAGTATAGAGAATGCGTTTTAAAGTTCCCTTGATAAGTGACTTTCTAGAATCAATTATAGGAACTTGCGAAAAGTTCTTGTTCTTAACCCGAATGAATTAAGACTTTCGCGTTTTAAAGCTCCCTATATAAAAGTCTAGCAAAACTTGAATTGAGCGGGTTAAGGAATGTAAATGGCTCCAAATGCCCATCAAGTCAAAAATTAACTCTTATTCTACCCATCGGAAAATATACATTCGTGTCTTAAAAACACTTATGAAAACTAAGAAAAATTTTAAAATTTGGCTATTTTTAGCCTTATTAGCAAAACAAAACATTGAAAGTTGGAAAACGTGAGGGCGTAGCAAAGCAAGTACCTATTCACCCCCCCATACTAAAAGTAAACATTGTCCTCAATGTTTCGAGTTTAAAGGTGGAGCACCCCCATACTAGAGACGAAGAGTCGAATGCTTAGGATCTAGCATGGAAAGGGTGATCAACAATATATCTAAAGCCGTTTATTAATTATGCTAAAAGATAATTGTTAGAACAATAAAGGATATGTCATGGAATCGTGAAAAACTTCTTCAAACGAACGATGGAGGCTCACGTAAACGAACACGAGAGTCTTCAATCGTAGACGATGATGATGATCTAGATAACACAATCACAAAAAACCACGAGACAACGAGTTGGAAGGGTACAAGTCCCCTTATTAGTGAATATAAAAGATAAGCATGGGATCTCCCCCACGAGGCACCTCGTTTTTGATTACCGAGTCATGAGCTCGACTCGATCCCCTCAAAATGTGAACATTTAGGGAAAATCATGGTGTGGTCAATTTTTAGCGGGGCTTACATGATTAACAAGGCCCAAAAAGCAACCGGTATAAAGGACTAAGTCCTTAGATGATGCAAAATACCGGGGTCGAAGATGGCGTTTTCGTTCTCTTTGAAAAAACAAATCAACGCCACTTCAACATGTGCCATAAACTCAAAGAGTTTGAAGAAAATAGATGAGAAATAGAAGGGTGAGACAATTGGTAAGACAAACGTTTGAGCTACTCGAGGTAGACTCGTACCAAGCAAATAGAAAGATTTTCCATTTATTGCATCGGTGGAAGACCGAGATTTCCCTTTATATGAAATTCCGGGATCGAATATCTCGTCCTCGGTGGACAAGGATGAGGGAACATAAGGGGTTTCCCCCATACTAAAACCACACAAAACATCGTCAAAAGGAGTAGACGAGTTTGTAGTACTCAAAACACGTGGTGATGACGGAGTTAGATTTGTTGAAAAATCAATTAAATCACATTTAAAATCTTTTCCTTTTTTATCTTTTGAACTCTCTTTATGAAAACCCTTTTTGATTATGTAGAAAATATTCGTTGTTTCTAAGACGATGTTAGTCACACTAAAAATTCTCACATTTTGAAACCGTTTTGGTTTTGGTGGTGGCAAGTTCTCAAAACGTTTATCGACGAAGAAAACCTCCCCATCGGGGCCAACATATTCATCATCCGAAAGATTTTCCGTAGAAACCGGCAACTTATCAACACTTTTCAAGAATGAATGTTCGAGATGAGGCGAAGCATTTTTCGATTCAAGTATTGATGGTTTCTTCTTTGTAGGCTTAGCACTCATAACCTCCACCGGCGGAGGAAATGGTAAATTGTTTTTGGAGACATTCCCTAAAACTCTTGGTGAAAATTCTTTGCAAATGACATTGGTCGAGTCACCATGGTTTAAAGTTGCAATAGAATAGACATGAGAAAGATTGGAGTTTTGTGTTGCATTGATGACAAGTTCTTCTTCATTGAAACGAAGGGTGATTTTTCGAGCATGAACATCGATAAGTGCTCGTGATGTATCCAAAAATGAACGACCCAAAATGAGAGGAACTTTTCGATCGATAGGAATGTCTACAACGATAAAGTCAACGGGATAGTAAAACTTTCCGACTTTAACGAAAACGTCCTCGGCTACTCCACATGCCATGATCGTAGAATGATCGGCCATCTCGATGGACATGTTCGAAGGAGTAAGAGCCGGAAGTGAAAGCGATTTGAAAATCTCGAGAGGCATTAAATTAATACTAGCGCCAAGATCGGCCAAGGCGTAGCATTCCTCCATATCTTTTATAGCACACGGAATCAAAAATTTACCGGGATCACCGACTTTTTGTGGTATGCGGCTTAGAAAAACCGATGAACAACTAGACGATTGTTGTAACTTTTCTTTGTTGTTTAGCATACTTTTGAAGTTTGCGGCGAATCGAGGCATCATGATTAAAGCATCGGCAAAACTTATGTTAAAATGCAAATCACGAAACATTTTCATAAATAGCTCAAATTGATAATTGTTCCGTTCTTGTGCTTTCTCTTTGTTACGTCTCGAAGGGTAAGGTAAGGGTGGTGTGGGTTGGTCATTAGGCAACGGCCTTGGAAACTCGGGTTCCACAATTGGTATTGGTTTATCCGTAGGTGTGGTATGAGCGGTACTTCGTGGGATTGTAATGTGCTCCTTTTCGACCATCACCTCGGGTTCTTTCTCGATTTCCTTCTCCTTAGAAGTACTTGGACGAGAGATTGGTTCCTTGAAAGTTTTACCACTTCATGTAGCAACAACCTTCAATTCTCCCCTCGGGTTGTTAATGGTATCACTAGGAAGACCACCCGAAGAAGAGGGCTTACACATGATTGCTTCAAACATCTTAGCCATTCGGTCCTCAAATTTTGATTGCCTAGCATCCTCTTTTAATAACTCTTGCTTAATCTCATGTTGTCCTAATTCCATCTTTTGTTGGTTTTGTTGAAGACGTTGGACATTTCCTTCCATTTTGTTTGCATGAGTTTTAAGTTCATTAGCAAGTTCATTTTTAAGCTCGTTTTTCAACTCGGATCTTAAGCTAATCATCTCACGTTGCATATTATCAAATTTAGCATCATTTGCTTTTGCATAATCCAAAAATTCTCCTTGCAAATTTTTCGTGTGAGCATTTTGAAAACCTTGTGTAGTGTTTTGAAAATCACGGTTTTGGTTTTGATTAGAGATTTGTCCATTCCCACTTTGATAATTCCCTTTGTTGTAATTGCGTGTGTTGCCTTGGTAATTACCTTGGTTGTTGTTTCGATAATTGTTAGCATTTTGGTTTGGTGGAGCTTGATTTTGGCGGGAAGCTTGGCCGTTTTGGTTGTAAGTTCCCGTTGCTACATAAGCACTCGAAGTGTTACCATCCGCGGTAATACACTCGGAAAGATCATGAGCTCCCCCACAAGATAAACAACTCTTAGCAACCGCTTTAACCGAAGCGGAATTGGAAGCTTCTTGAGCCTTCCAATGGGACATTAGATTAGCAAATCTATCAAAAAACCGATTTTCCTCATTAGCTTCATCATGTAAGGCATTAATGCTACGAGACGATTGTGACGAAGATGACGAACCCATATTGGCAACACTCGGTGTGTTACGAGGGCTATAAACCTTAGATCGATTTTCAATGATTTGTAAAGCCTCATTTGTCGTCTTGCACAAAAAATTACCACCCGCGGCGGCATTCAAATAATCTCGTTCATGATCATTAAGCCCATTATAAAAAGTATCCACTTGATGCAATTCCGAAAAATCATGGTGAGGACATTCATGTAACATCTCTTTAAATCGTTCCCATGCCATTGAAAAACTTTCATTATTACGTTGCACAAATCGTGAAATCTCATTTTTTAAGTGTGTTGTTTTAGATGGTGGAAAAAACTTGTTCACAAACATAGAAACGAGATCGGCCCATGTCAAAATCGAATTTGGCGGTTCTTTCTCGAGCCAAATTTTTGCGGGTCCATCCAACGAGTATGGAAACAACATCATCTTAATGGCGTCATGCGGAACATCCTTAAATTTGCTAGTAGCGGTGAGACGGTTGAAATTCCTAATGTGGTAATGCGGGTTGTCTTTCTCGTGACCTCTAAACTTGTTTGCTTGCAACATAGACATTAAACCCGTCTTAATCTCGAAATTCTCCGCAAGGATGGCGGGAATAACAATAGCCTCTCCAAAACCCTCGGTGGGTGCTTGTAGCAACTCCATCATAGTACGATTAGCCATGACGACTTCTTGTTCTACAATAGGTTCAACAATTGGAGGTTCTTCAACAATCAACGATCCTTGATTTGCTTGCTTTTGAAGACGTTTACGAGCTCGTTTAGCTTGATTACGAGTGATCATAAACTTCACGAAGAATGGGAGGTGAGCAAAGAAGATTCTTTTTGGTCGTTTTGTGGATTTTCAATTTTTTTGTGTTTTTGATGATATTTAATTTTTTTGGATTTTGGTGTATCTTCGTAGACAACAATCTACAAAATCTCTCCTCGAATCAAACTCTTGATTAAAGAAGCCTCAAAGGAATGAAAACGATCACGTGGAGTGAACGCCTTCGAATGACTTTAGAACTTTGGTGAAAACCAAATTGTTCACGAGGGTTTAATCACAAAGAAAACCAAGCAAATATAGTATATGTATTAATACTTTGGGCGGCAAAACCCTCGATTAGCCTTCAATCTTAAAATACTCACAAGCAAGCGGGGAAACGAGGCGGCGCGAAGCACTTAAGAGCCTTTTTCCTTAGGGTATATTTTGTAATACCCGCCTTATACCCACCTTATAGTTTGTATTTTTCAAAATCGAGCTTCACGAAAGTATTTATCTATTTTTGCCTTTTCTTTTTGTTTGAGATTCGAATACAATAATTAGGAGATCAAATCCCAATTAAGGTTGTGTTTTCACACTTTTGGAGATATTATATATTGATTGTGATACTTAATACAATATATTAATAATATTTGTACAAGAAAAACCAAGAAAACCGATAATACGTGTTAAGGGAGTTCCACTTAACACAAATACTTATTATGGATAATATCAAAAACAAAAGCTTCCAAATTAAAGCACAACACACCTCCCCGGCAGCGGCGCCAAAAATGGTTGTGGGATAAAACAACTCTTTAGGAAAAGAGCGTAAATAGCGGAAAGTATCGAACAAATGACTTTAAGAAAAATCAAGTGTTAATGACCCTTGATCACTTAAAAAGAGAGAGAAAGTTCGTTTCCCAAGGAGGTATATGTGTTGTGAGTTAACTTGTATTTCTTTGAGATTAATATTGAGAAGATGGAAAGACGGTTTCGTGAAAATTACACTAAGACGTAAAAGACGTAAACGTAAAGTCGTAAAAACTACCCAAATTAAAAAATTATACTAAGACCAAAAACAAAATCAAAAATTAAAAAGACTAAAAAGAAGTCAATAATAATATAAATAAAGACAAAAATCCAACAAAGATATTTTAAAACCTTTTATTAATTAAATATTTAATTTTAAATGCTAATTAAAGCCCTAAAATTAAATATAACTAATTCAAATGTCTAAAATATGATTTTGTTGAATAATCACTTAACTTATATTATTATAAGACTAAAAAGTAATTTTCTAAAAATTAAAAGTTATTAAAACTATTTTTAAAACTCTAAAAATGATTAAAAATGATTAAAACCTAATTAAACTTAAAATAATTATAAGAATAAATCTAAAGGCTATAAAAATATTCTAAAAATGGAAAAGGTCCTAATTAATGCTAAAGAACTTAAGAAAAATGAAAAAGAAGTAAAAATGAAATTTTGATTTTTTAATAATAAAATAATATTAAAATATTCCTAAAAATAAAAAGTTTTCAAATAAATTCTAAAAAATTCTCAAAAATCCTAAATATTCTAACTAAGAGAAAAACACAAATTAGAGCTCCTAAAACCTTTTTAATAATTTTATAAAAATGTTTAAAGTTTATAAAAAACCTTAAAATAATATAAAATTAAAAATAAGCCAAATTAAAACCCTAATAAGCTGTAAACCTCAAAATATTATTTTAAAAGCTAAAAATTATTTTTCCTAAAAATTAAAAATCTTTTTTCTATTTTTTATTTATTTTATAAAAAACGTATAATAAATAAATCCTAGAAAATAATTAAATAAAAAGAAAAATATAAAAATTGGCTAGAAAAGTCTTAGTAACTAATATGATCCTAGGAAAAATCAAAATAAGCAAAAACGCTTAACAAATAAGCTGGAATGAGCTTATTTGCTCACGGCTTTATTTATCAGCTAACAAAAGTAAACGTGTTAAATAGGAATGGAAATCAAACATAAACGTAAAAAGATGTCTAGATCAGTGGTAGTACTCCTACTCCTCCAACGAGAGGTCTGGGGTTCGAGTCCGCTGCGGGCAATCTTTTTGCTATTTTTTCCTTTTTTATTTTTTTTGCTTTCCAAACCAATCTATGACCTTGTTAACCTAACAATCCAATCCAATATCACTTTTTATGCACTGATTAAGCCAAATCAAGGACCAAAATGTAACCAGTTGGGTGTTTTGCTGATGAACAAGTGCTAGTGCACACTTGTGCACTTTTTGATGCCAAGAGGACTTGGCTTGAGCTTATTTGGTGGTTGTTTTTGGACAATGGGGGCACCCTTGTGCTTATTTAAGCACAAGGAGTCAATGGCACACAAGGAGCAATCAAATAACACACCAAATGATCAAAAACCAAGCCTACACAAGCTATGTCAAGTTTCTGATGCAAACTATGCAGGTCTGGGGACTGTTTCGCTAAACCAAATGCACACCAATGAGATTCAAGTGACCAAATTATGCACACACACTCTTGAACTAGCACTCAAGCAATAACAAACCTCCAATTACCCTATTACTTCACAGAATTCAGAGATCAAGTACCAAAAATCATAAAAAAACAGGCAGATATAGACCTGAGCAGATTTGAGTAGGCTATTTCACTTTTTTAAACACACAAATAGCTCAAAACTTGTTCTATTCTACTCTTATGCTATCATGCAATCTATCTTAATCCTTTTTACCCTGGTAAACACCTTTTTAATCAAAATCAAAGCCAACTTACCCTGCTAAAACCTGTTTCCAAACACCCTTTTAAAAACTAGATTTCAACTTTTCTGAAACAAAAACCTTACAAACTTACTCAAAATTGATCCAACTAGCATCAATCATGCATAAAAACTCAAATGAACACAGATCAATCACCTTAAACACACAAAAATTCCAAATCAAACAAAATCACTTATAACTGCTATTTTTCTGAAATTTCTAAATGGAAATAAGGAGATACCTTAGGGCCTTACATCCAAGGCCCTAGTGGATGAATATCCACCTCCTTATGCACCCGGGTGCATGCAGATCAAGAATCAATCAACCTTGCACACCTGTTTAAGTCAAAAAAGAAAAGAACAAATACAAGCAAATATATATATTTCTGATTCACTTTTTTTCTTCTTAAAACCTTCCAAAAACTTTTTAATCCTTGAAAACACGTTTCCAAAACTCTATATCACCAATAACATGAACTAAAAACACCAAAACCTTTTGAGCAGATTACACCAAAAATATCCAAATTTTCAAAACCTTTTAAATAACTTTGAAAATCAAAGTTACTTAACCAAACTAAAGATGGAACTCAGAATCAAGCTTCACACTACACACAACTTTTAAAAACAATAAAAAGGCATTACACTTGATTAAATCAAAAACCAAACTTTTATTTCTTTAAAAAGGGATTACAAGTGAGAGCTTGAAAACTGGAACAAGGGGTCATCACAGGTTGATGCCTCCTTTTATAGTGACTATAGAACACTCTAGAATCCTAAAATCAAAACCCTAATACATAGAAAAATCCTAAAATTCCCTTAAAGCTTCTAGACGATTTTTGAGGTGTTGAGCTGTCCCTTTGATCCTGGCTGTTTATTTTTGCGTTGTGATGAAGCAATACATCCTGGTGGTTGATTTGGGACACGTCACCAAACTTGGGGACCAAGGCGTGCTCTGATTGGGTGAAAGGGAATTTGGGGGTAGGGTCCACACGCGTGGGATTGGGGATTTTAGGAGTGGGATGGGTTTTGGTGGGTGTGAATCAAGTGTGTGCAGGTTTAATTGAATTTTACCCAAGGTTAACTGGAGGTAAATTTTGGGTGTGTAAAAAGATGTACAGTAACTTGTTTAGATCCGATTTTGGGGGAAACACAAGTGTTAGGCGCCAGTTTAGTTTGAATCTTTCAACTTGTGCACTTTTGGTCCTTATGTTTTGAAGTTTTTGGCAAACAAAGTTTTATGCCCTAAAACGTGACTTCTTTTGTTAATATCTTTCATCACTTGACACTTTTGGCACAATCTTTTGGAAAAGGGTTTCAAAGGACCATTTTTGCCATTTTGAGTAATTTCAAGGGCTGATCTTGGACAATGTTGATCTTCAAAGGTCTTCAATGTCTCTTATTCTTCATGAGGGACTATATTTGACAATTTGATTTTGTTGAGGGACCAATCTTGTCATTTCTTCAAAGTTGAAGGACCTTTTTGCAATTTTGACAAACTTAAGTGACCAAACTTGTAATTATCAATATACAAGGGTTTTAAGTGTCATTTCTTCATTAAGTGAGGATCAATCTTGCTTGTCTTCAAGTCTTCAAGGGTATTTGATGAAAATTCCATGATTAGGGCCCGGTTCTTTGTACGGCTTCGTTTCTCGTGTTCGTTTTTCTTTATATCTTGTGATCTTTTGTCTTTTTCACGATATCCATACCTAAAATACACATGAACACAAAAGCAAGCATATATATGGTATTTTATGACATATTAGTGCATTAAAAGCCCGAAAAGAACGATGAGATCATGTATAAATGCCATCTCATCATTATCGAATGGCAGTGGTGATAAAAAGAAGTGATACAAAGAGATAAAAGTGATATGATTTAGTGACGAGCTAAAGTGACAAAATTTATTTGACGAGACCCGAAAAAAATGGCTATATTTTTAGTAGCTACGGATTTTTTTATCGGGTATTCTTATTTGAAAGTTAAAGACGGATTTTTCGAAGGTGTGTATTTATTTTATCGTCAAAGATAACTTGCTCGTGCTTAATCTTCGAATGGCGACTTGGTTATCTAGTTTCCGGGTTCGGGGTGGTTGGTTGATGACTCGGATAACTATCACTTAAAGGGGTTACATTGTTGTACTCAGTGTCACGTTCTTAGTCGACGTGGGTAATTTCAAGAGGTGTTGGCTTATATACTTCTTCAGTGATGTAATGGGTACTTAGAGATTTCTCCACCGTTCTTCATTCAACAATTGTGCAAGCTTAAGTCACAAGATCGAGGGATTCTTATTCAGTTTCACGTTTGATGTATCTGGTTCATTCTATCAGTGGTCATTTCAAATTGCTTACAAGTGGGTTGGTAAAGATGGCCATGGAGAGTTTATGAGTAGAGAATTTCGATCAACAGCTGATTCTCACAAAATATATAATTCTGCTTATTTATTATTCTCACGAGATTTCAGGTGCATGTGCGTACGATTTATTGATGGTTCCGAGTTTCAAAACCATCAAGGAGGAAGAAGAAGACACATTGAACGCACAACGAGTACACGTGATGAACTTCATACCTTCTTTTGATTTGAAGACATTCCGGGAAGACAATTGTCATAACCGCAGAGAAAATCAGTGTTTTAACTCGTGGCGTTATCAATCTCTAAACGGTATACTACTGATTCGATGTTTAATTGTTTTGATGTTGCAATTATTCATCATCATTATCCTATATGGAGATATATGCATTCCCGGGACTTAATTGACTCTGGTGCATCTCTGGAAGAAGATATGCGCATTTTCGGGACTTAATTGACTCTGGTGTTACGATGTCAACTTCATGAATGGGATAAAGTGTCTACTTCAGTATTTGAGCTTCATACTTGGGATTGGTTTATTTTCTTCAACTATGTGGGGGAAGAAATGTCTTGATTCTTTCTAGTATGCATAACTTGAACTCTTAGGGGGAAGAAAAATTCAGAAGAATTATTCAAGCGTGAGAAGAGACGTTGTTGATCTACTTAGTTTGCCCCTTACTTTCAATCACTCATAGCAACATTATCATGTTATATGATGGGGTTTGCTTTTTAAATTCCGCTTTACGCTTAATCATTCTAAGCTTTATTGAAAGCTTTGAAGTTGCTTATGAGGATTGTCGAGTTAGGGGGAAGCTATTTAAAAGCTTCTACATCAAGTTTATGTGGCATGAATTAAGGGGAAGTTAATTCAGAAGCTTCTCCTTAATCAGAAGTATATGGATTACTTAGCTCGTGCCGTTACAATATTTCTACTACAAGTTACTTTAAAGATGAGTCGTTTTGAAGGGAAGAATTGAAGTCAAAGGCCTCAGAAGACATCATCAGCATTAGACGCTTCATGGAAGCTTTTGTTCTTAATCATTATGTACTTGTTAGGAAGAATATTGTAAGGAATTCTACACGTCATCCCATGGGGAAGATTGTTGGAAATTCACTTTATGTGATGACATTTAGGAATTCCCATTAGTTATCATAGTCACACACGCATAGACTAGACTAGGAAACGTTGTATAGTTTATGTGTCGTGTGTGACTATATATACCCCTCCAAGGCTTCCAAGGAGGGGTGTTGCTTGTGTTTTTCTCACTTTTTCACTCTAATTCATTTTCCTTTCTTTTACACATACAACCTCTCTCTCTAAACTCCAACAATGGCTACCACCATATTCCACCACCCACCTAGACCACCGGATTACTAAAAATCAAATCCACAACACAGTTACCCTGTTTCAAAAGAATGAGCCAAATATATAGGAGAGGTAAGCACATGTGATTGGTCAAAAATACGGCAGTTATTTTCAAAAGATAATGATTAAAATCTTGAAAAATATATAACTTATCTTGTGCATTAATAAAAAGTTACCAACTCCTAAAATTATGGCCCAAATTTTCGTCAAAAAAAACAACTGGGTAGGACCCAATGTTTGTCAACGGTCAAAAATAACCTATCAACGCCCAACGGCTATATTCTTGTCAACGTTGGAAAATTCCATGTCAACATCAAAATTGGTCCTAACAACGTTTGGAAATAAATCTGTCAACGTCCAAAAATAAAAATAATAAAAATGAAAAAGGACCTTAACAAAGTGATTTATCCTAGTGAAGATAACCTATAGACTGAAAATTACCATAGGGTGGCAAGCACTGTCCAATCATGCACACTTGCTTAAGCAAAAGAGACATAATTGTCCTCAAGTGTCCCTTGCTAACCAAAGTTCTTAACAATGAAGTTATCTTATAAAATCCTTTGTAACTTCCCAGGTAAGCCCAATAAAAATCATACCCAAGTCTCCCAACAGACCACATCTAATTCTAGGCCAATAAGTCTTGGCAGCGTGCATAGTATATCAACTTTGCATGCTACAGTGCCTCATGAGTTAGTAAACTAATTCATACTCACCAGTGGACACAATCTAGAATTGTGATAAGAGTATTATATGAATACCTAAAAAGTCCTAAAGGTTTCCTAAACCTCCCCTTAAACTATGATACATAAGTTGCTCCAAGAATCCATAAGCAACTCTGTATCCATTTGTACAATGCTAACAACGCCTGCATAATTAGATCAAAAATGACAAAACTAACATGTTGCTGACAACATCAATTTAACACTTGTCAGCATTAAAATAACCTTTGTCAGCGTTAGACAAATAAAGTGGAAAATCTAATTTTGTACAAAGACCAATAACAATGCATATCCTGTACGTACTGTTACAATTCCCCCAAAACACATATTAAGTGAGATTGATCATTCCAATACTTGTTACCAAGTATTGAAATCTCCCAGTATCAAAAGGTTTAGTTAATAAATCAGCCACATTTTCCTCTGTGTCAACCCTATCTGGTTGTATTAAACCTTTTTCAAAACAATCTCTTATAAAATGATGTCTAATTTCTATGTGTTTTGTTTTAGAGTGATGTGCAAGATTTTTAATAATGCATAATGTAACATCCCGCCTACTCAGACAACAATATTGTGGTCTGAGTAGGCGGGATGTTACAAGTGGTATCAGAGCCACTCCTGAGCCGTTCGGGATGGTGGGGCAAACCTCATCGAGGACGATGAGTCCCGAAGGGGGGGTGATTGTGACACCCCAGGCAAATCCCACATCGGCTGTGGCCAGGAGAGATCCATGGTTCATAAGATAACAATCGCCTTCTCATGACACAACGCGTTTTGTGGTCTACTGCAAGTGGGGTTCTTAGGGAACTGGCAGTTAAGCGTGCTCATGTCAGAGTAGTACTAGCTTGGGTGACCAGCCGGGAAGTACTTACAAGAGGGCCACAAAGCAAAGCCGTGAGCCTACAGGCAAAGCGGACAATATTGTGGTATGATTAGGCGGGATGTTACAAGTGGTATCAGAGCCACTCCTGAGCCGTTCGGGATGGTGGGGCAAACCTCATCGAGGACGATGAGTCCCGAAGAGGGGGTGATTGTGACACCCTAGGCAAATCCCACATCGGCTGTGGCCAGGAGAGATCCATGGTTCATAAGATAACAGTCGCCTTCTCATGACACAACGCGTTTTGTGGTCTACTGCAAGTGGAGTTCTTAGGAACTGGCAGTTAAGCGTGCTCATGGGAGAGTAGTACTGGCTTGGGTGACCTGCCGGGAAGTCTTCACAAGAGGGCCACAAAGCAAAGCCGTGAGCTTGTGGGCAAAGCGGACAATATTGTGGTCTGAGTAGGCGGGATGTTACAAGTGGTATCAGAGCCACTCCTGAGCCGTTCGGGATGGTGGGGCAAACCTCATCGAGGACGATGAGTCCCGAAGGGGGGGTGATTGTGACACCCCAGGCAAATCCCACATCGGCTGTGGCCAGGAGAGATCCATGGTTCATAAGATAACAATCGCCTTCTCATGACACAACGCGTTTTGTGGTCTACTGCAAGTGGGGTTCTTAGGGAACTGGCAGTTAAGCGTGCTCATGTCAGAGTAGTACTAGCTTGGGTGACCAGCCGGGAAGTACTTACAAGAGGGCCACAAAGCAAAGCCGTGAGCCTACAGGCAAAGCGGACAATATTGTGGTATGATTAGGCGGGATGTTACACATAAAGTACTGTTATTGTCTACAAAAATCTTGGTATGCATGAAATTATACCAATAATCCAACAGCTGGTTCTGAATCCATAAGACATGTCCACAACAAGCAGCTGCAACAACATACTCTGCTTCAGTTGTAGAATTAGCCACCACTGTTTGTTTCTTGCATTGCCAAGATATCAACCTACTCCCAAGAAATTGGCATCCACCAGTTGTGTATTTTCTATCAAATTTGTCACCCCTATAATCACTGTCTAAATATGCAATAATCTCTATAGGAGAATCTTTTGGATACCATAATCCCAAGGTAGGATAGCACCTAAGATACCTAAAAATTCTCTTGACAGCATGAAGATGACACTCTTTGGGAATCACTTGATGGCGTGCACATGCACACACAGCAAACAAATGTCAGGTCTTGAACCTGTGAGATACATCAATGAACCAATCATTGACCTATAATGCCTGACATCCAACTCTTTTCCATCTCCTACCTTTCCCCAAGGGTGTTCCCTATCCATGGGTGTGCTAGCCCGTTTCACATGTGGAGAAAAGCCAAACTTCTTCAAGATTTCTACAACATATTTGTCTTAAGAGATGAAGATACCATCTTTTTTCTGCTGAACTTGTAACCCTAGAAAGAAGTTCATCTCCCCCATTGCACTCATCTTGAACATGTCTATCATGAGTGTGGAAAAGTCTTCACTCATCCTTGGACTAGAAGAGCCAAAGATGATATCATCCACATAGACCTGTACAAGTAAGAAATCCTTACCAGTCTTCTTTGTAAACAAAGTCTGATCTATGGTGCCCTTTTGAATCCATTTTCCACCAGATAGGTGGACAATGTACCATACCATGCTCTTGGGGCTTGATGAAGTCCGTACATAGCTTTCTTCACTCTATACACCTTGTCTGGATGTTCTGAATCTTCAAAACCAGGAGGTTGCATTACATAAACCTCTTCTGCAATTGTGCCATAAAGAAAAGTACTCTTCACATCCATTTGATAGACTGCAAATCCCATGCAGGAGCATAGGCTAGGAAAATCCTTATTGCCTCAATCCTTGCAACAGGAGCACAAACCTCTTCATAGTCTATCCCTTCCTCTTGTGTATAGCCTTGAGCAACTAATCGTGCCTTGTTTCTGACCATAATTCCTCTCTCATCCATTTTGTTTCTAAGAACCCATCTTGTCCCAATAGGTCTGACATGTCTGGGACAATCAACTAACTCCCAAACATCCTGAATAGCAAATTGGTGAAGCTCATCTTGCATTGCTTCTACCTAACTTGGTTCTTTGAGAGCATCAAAAATCTTCTTGGGTTCCTGTTGTGACAGAAAACAGGCAAATAAACATGCTTGAACAAGAGGGGTATCAACCTTCTTGTGAATATTGGCAATAAATCCTCCATGATTCTGATGAGACCTTCTAGTTAGCACAGGAGTCATCACATCACCTATGATTAAAGAAGAAGGATGATTCTTCATAGTAGATGTAAGTACTCCTCCTTCAATTATTGTATTATCATCAATCTCAGTCTCCAAGTTGCCAATATCTTCTTCAAATGCTCTTCCATCATCATCTGAATGAACCTCTCCATTTCTGTTTGAAGGTTCACCTTGTTCCAAAACACTAGAAGATATTAAATGGTCAAAAGAGTTGTCAACGCCTGAATTAGGGTTGTCAACGTTTGAGCCATCAACGTCTGAATTTGTCTTGTCAACGCCAGATGTTTCTCTATCAGCACTTGAAGAATCATGCATGTTTTGAACTGGTGATACTTCTGGACCACCTTTTTCCTTTCCAGCAGCAGCAGCATCAGCAACTGCATATGTCCATATAGGGATGGTAACATATTCAAGTATGGGTGCTGATTTGTCTGCTTATGGCCCAACCTCCTTATCAACTTGTTTACCTGAAATTTCAACAACTGGTTCTTCCATAACATTTGAAGTCACCTTCACAATGTCTGGATTAGTAACAGGCATATAATTCAATGTTCTAGATAGTAGTTCCAAGTCAAATAACCAATTTGGACCACTCTCAGGATCACTAGGTTTACTCTCTAAAAACCTAACATGTACCTTTTCAAGTATACGTTTTTCTTTCTTAATGTAAACTCTATATCATCTACTCTGCACTGAATACCCCATAAAGTAGCCTTCATCACCTTTAGCACTAAACTTTCCTAAGGCATCACTAGTGTCTAAAACAACTACATGACAGCCAAAGGGCTTAAGAAAACCAATATTATGTTTCCTACTCCAAAATAGCTCATAAGGTGTCTTGTTGTGGATTTTGTTCATTAATGCCCTATTCTGTACATAACAAGCTGTATTCACAGCCTCAGCCCAAAATTCTATGGGGAAGTGAGCATCAGCCAACATAGTCCTAGCTGCTTCTATGAGTGTTCTATTCTTTCTCTCAGCTACCCCATTTTGTTGTGGGGTTCTAGCTATACTAAACTGTCTAGTAATCCCTTTCTTGGCACAAAAGTCATCTAACAACTTATTTTTAAACTCACCACCATTATCGCTTCTAAGTATCTTAACCTCATTCCCAGTCTTTTTCTCTAACTGGGTAATAAAGTTAATCAAAATATCAGTAGTTTCACTTTTTAAAGCTAAAAAGAAAGTCCAAGTAAATCTAGAAAAATCATCAGTGATGACAAAACAGTAGGATTTACCGTTTAAGCTTTCTATATTAGTTGGACCAAACAAGTCCATATGCAGCAAGTGAAGTGGTTAGAACTAGAATGCACAGGTTTAGACTTAAAGGAGACTTTGTGTTGTTTGCCTTTATGACATGCAACATAAGAGTGGTCATTGTGGAAAGTCTTTTCAGGCAAACCATCACCTAAACCATGTCTCACAAGTCTATTTATGTTCTTAAAATTAATGTGCCCTAGCCTTCTGTGCCAAAGATTACTCTCATCAACTGAAGCCTTAGCATACAGACATGACAAATTATTATTCATCCTAATTTCATTAAGATTCACATTATAAATGTCCTTATTCCTAGGTGTTCTATAATCAATGAATTTCTCATTTGGTATTTTAAAATCTTTGTTCAACACCAAGCATTCAGTATCAGTGAAAAGAACCTTATTTTTGTTATCACACACCTGTGATACACTAAACAGATTATAGTCAAGTTCTTTTACCAAAAACACGTTCTCAAAACGCAAATTGTTGGTGATAAGAGTACCTTTCCTAGTGATAGTCCCATATCCGCCTCCAAAGTACACTTTGTCACCATCTTTAATGGGAGTGAAGTTTGTCAGTAGTCTTCCTTCCCCGTCATGTGCCTAGAGCATCCACTATCCCAATAGCCATAATCATTAACCTGCTTTTGAATGCCCTACACATAAAGAAAACAAATTATTTTTCTTTGGGAACCCAAGCCTGAGCAGACTTGGATTCATTTGGTTGTTCAACAAGAACAGACTTAGTCCTTATGACAACCCCTTGTTCATTCCTTTTTGGATGAAACACCCAGTTAACCCCAATTGGTTTAGTTATAACCTTTAAAATATACTGAAATCTGTTACAGGTCATGGAAAGCCCATCTTAATTAGGGTTTTGAACTTGTTTAGGTCTCCAAAATAAGCTAGAAGAAGCTTTAGACCCCTTTTCCCTTTGGTTGCAAGTATTTGGCATTACTTGGTCTAGCAGCGTTGGAAACATTCCCGTCAGCGTTTAATTTGTTCCTGTCAACGCTGAAGTTACCCTTATCAACGTTGAACCTAGGGTTTGCTATAGGAACCCATTGTCTGTTAGACCACGTATTGGTCTTCTGAAAAGGCCTTTTTCCATAAGTATTAGACCCTTTAGTGAAGAATGGCGCTAGTCTAATGACTTGTGGGCTTTGTTGGAAAAAAAGGTTTGGGTTTGACCATGGTTGACTTTCTATCAGCATTGACCTTTGAAGCGTTGACACACTTATAAGCTAAATGTGAAAAACTTCCACAAGTATAACAGGCTTTTCTAGACATAACTCTAGGTCTAGATGAAAAGAAACCTGTCCCATTATCACTAACTTGACTTTTTGGTGACCTAGGTTTTCTATACATTTCTGCATATCTAATACTAGGTTTTCTATCAACATTTGAGCCAAGGTCAGCAGTCTTTCCAGTGGTAGGATTGGTCACTTTTATGGGTGTAGACTCATTTGGGCTGTCACTAAGCATGCCACCCTTAACAAACAAAGTAGGGTTGGCTTTCTTCCATTGGTATAAATCTGTTAATTGCTGCTTGTATTCCTCTACTAGGGTAAGAACTCTAGGTGGAGGAATAAATTCCTCTTCTTGGAGTTCTGAAATACCAGTCCAAGACAGATCCTTTCTAAGGACACCATAAAAGTTCCCAGCAGGTGGTGGAACACCAGCATACTCTTTCATCCCAATCCCACTCCTATCCTTAGAATCCCTTTGTTCACTAACACATTTTTCTAGGGTTTGAGAAGCTTTATCAAATTTTTGAATTTTAGGATCTACATTATCTTTGTTTTTGATATCCTCATCCAACTTAGCTTGTACAACACCATTGGATCTCTCCAAAATGATTCTAACCTCAACACTAGCATTTAAATCATGAGTTAAAATAATGATTTGATCTTTTAGGTCAAACTCTATTTTCTTATATTCAGCCACAGTCTTTACAGTTTGAGTCAGAGCAAGTTGATAATTAGATAACTTGCATCTTTCATTAACAACATCTGCTGTTAATTTTAAAACTTCTTTGTTAAGCTTTTCAGTGTTTAGACGACAACCCTTACTACAAAATGCATCATCATATGCCTCATTGTCTGATTAAGATGAAGAATGTGCCATAAGAGCATAGTGAACATGCTCCTCTTCCTCCTTTTCTACAACCAAGGCCTTGTTTTCTTCCACATCCTTGGCCAAAAAGCTCCAGTCCCAGCCAATACCATCAATCTCTTGCATGGCAACCATAGCTTTTGTATCTTCAACTTTGACAATTTGGCTTGAAAGCTTTCCAGCATCAGATCTTCTTGGAGATCTACACTCTCTCATAAAGTGACCCATTCTATGGAAATTGTAACACTCAATCTTTGATTTATCAAACCCAACAGTGTCTTTAGCATTAAAGGTCATCTTCTTCCTGAATCTTCTATTCCATCTATTAGCCCTTATGCTTGCAAGTGCCATATTCCACTTTATGTCCATCTCTTCCAAATGCTCATCACTAATTTGCTCAAGGTCCTCATATATAATCACTGAACCATTGGGTAATGAAGCAATGTATACACACACTGTATCTAGATCAATACTAGCAGCTTAACTCTTGGTGATTCAACATTATATGTGTCAGCGTCTGAATGTGAGGCGCTGACAAAGCTTGATCCAACGTTGACACAAGGTGATCGAGTAACGGGGTGCATGTATGACTCCCTTTGATCAAACTGACCTTCACTATGTGAGAAGAAGGCCATATTACCATTGGTAGACTTACTTCCTTGATGCAAAAGGATTTCACTTTCTACAAGCCTTAGTTTATTATAAACATCATCAAAGGTGGAACTTTTGTGAGTATTATTAGCAATCATAGACCTTGCTTCAATCTTCCATGCATCACCAAGACTTTTAAGGAATGTGGTGATGATATCAGCATCATCATGCACTGTTCCCATAAATGACAACTTGCTTGTAATGTCAAGAAGTCTGCTTCTCACTCCACTTAGCTTTTCATTGGGAAGGGCTTTAAATATAGCATACTCATGCAAGAGTTGCTTCTTTTTCTCTGAGGCAGTATCATCATTACCACCATAAGCAACTTGAAGGGCTACGCAAAGACCTTTTGCAGAATCATAGCATCTATACTTGTGCCGATTGGCTTGTCCTAAAGAGAGTTTGAGGATGCTTAGGATTTTCATGTCGTTCCTTCTCTTTGCTATGTCCTCAGCTAAGACAACTCTCCCATCTTCAGGTTGTTCTTTTCGATCAGCTTCACTTGAGCCTGAAGTTGATCTTGCAGTAATAGCAGCTGCAATCTTGGCATCCTTATTGAATGTGTTTCCATATTCAATAATTTCCCATAGGGTGTGGTCATGGATTTGAAGATACTGCTCAAAGTTAAACTTCCACAGCTTAAAGTTATCTGGGTCTAGCATGGGAATCTTGATGTTAGAACTTGAGGAGGAGGAGGTTAACTCTGGGGTAGACATGTTGTTTGAATTTTAGGATTTCTTGAAAATTAGGGTTTTTGGCGATTTTGGGTTTTTGTGTTCTTTAGATCAAAGTTTCTCAACAAGCTCTGATACCACTTGTTGATCCCAAACTTAGATCGATTTAGCTTGTGTAAACGAGATTAAATCAAGTTAAACACGTAGAGAAACTTTGTTGTATATGCAACAATTCAAGTATTATGCAGAATTAATACTTAAACAAGAACACACAAACAAGATAACCAAACTTTCACTTTGACTGATTAATCGAACTTGCGTACAATGAAAGTGTAAAAAAATATATAAACTTAAAACCTAAAGGCCTCCTTTTATAGATTAAGGTACCTTGTACAAGATTCTACGTATCAGCTATTCTTAGAAAAGATAAACATAAGAAATACATTGTCAAACATATCTTTACAAGAAACATACTAGAAACATAAAACGCGTAGACTAGAATATCCTATCAGTGCTTGACTTCTTCTTATCAACGCTTGACTTCTTCCTGTCAACGCTTGTCTTGTCAACGCTTGATTTCTTCCTATCAACGTCCAAATTGCTCTTGTCAGCGTCCAAGTGTCTTGGCTATATTTTATTCCCAACATGTTCTAGCTTATTTAAACCTGCAACAAATTTTAATTTGTAATAGGTGTGACTTATTTGACCCATTTGTTCATACTGGATCATTTGAGGGGTTGACTTTGAGCTTTGACTAGAAAACCAACAACCTTGACTTTTACATAAGTGCTTATCAGCTTATTCAGCTTATTTGGCTTGGCGTATTGAACTTTTCTTTGTTGATTTGTCTTAATTAAGTCATTTAGAGTCTTTTGCAACTTATTTCAAGGTCTGAGGTGGTCTAGAACCTCAACCCGACTATTTTATCTTTTAGTGAAATTCTACTTTGCTTATTTCTGGCTTATTGGGTTTGCTTTTTCAAAATTTCTTTTCACAAAGCTCTTAGGCATCTCAAAAGAAGGTTGTGTGTCAAATCTGAGCTTATGGCATTGGCTTATTGTTTAATGGGCTTATTGGCCCAATAAGGATAAGCTGTTATACTATTAAGCTGTAATAAGCTCAAAACCAGCTTTTGGGCCTTCAGACTTTTGTGTTCAGAATCATATTTTGAATCAGATAGGGCTTTTTCAGGTTTTTTGGTTGAGTTTGAACTTTTTGGGCCCATTAAGCCCATTTAAGTGGACTGTTTTACTTTTTAGCCCATTTGGGGGCCCATTAGGGGTATTTTGGTAATTTCACTTTCATTTTCTGTTTATTAGGTTAAAATAAATTAGTTAGCAAGTTTTTAGAATTTTTTATGATTTTTGGATTTTTAATAATATTTTAATATTATTTTATTATTAAATTTCAATTTTCACATTTTCGCACTTTTTATATTTTTCTTAGGTCTAATACATTAAAATAGGATTTTTAAAACTCTTAGATTAATTTTAGCATCATTTTCTTAATTTTTAGAATTATTTTAAGGTTTTAATAGTTTTTAATCTTTTTAAATAGTTTTATTTAGTTTTAAAATTCATACAAATAGATTTTATTCTCTTTAAGTCATTTTAGAGGTTTACAAAGTGAAAAATCTTTATTTGCGCTTTTTAATAATTATTTTGATTTTTAGGGATTTAATTAGCATTTAAAAATTAATATTTAATTAATTAAAAGGTTTGAAAAAGTTTTGATCATTTGTAAACTCTTAGTTTATTTAATTTGATTTTTGGTAATTTTTTTGGGAAATTTTAGAATTAAATTTTATTTTAGCACTTTTTAAGGTTTTTATTTTAGTCGTCGTAGTAATAATTTCCACGTATCCGTCATTCTATTTTCTTATCCCCTTTTTTCTCAAATATTAATCCAAAATATTTACATCTTAATCACACACATATACCTCCTTGGGAAACGAACTTAATTGGGTCATTAACACTTGATTTTCCTAAGTCATTTATTTAATACTTTCTGCTTTTACGCCTTTTTCCTAAAAGGTCGTATTTTACCACAATCATTTTTGGCGCCGCTGCTGGGGAGGTGTGTCGTGATTAATTTGTCATTTTTTTTAATATCAACCATAAATTGTATTTGTATTAGTAGAACTCTACTAATACATATTATCGGTTTTTTGTTTTTCTTGTGAAATTATTATTACTATATTGTATTAAGTATCACAACAAAATCAAAGTATCTCTAAAAGTGTGCAAAAACAAACTTAATTGGGATTTGATCTCCTAATTATTATATTCGAATCTCAAACAAAAATAAAAAAGCAAAAATAGATAAACACTTTCGTGAAGCTCGATTTTGAAAAATACAAACTATAAGGTGGGTATAAGGCGGGTATTATAAAATATACCCTAAGGAAAAAGGCTCTTAAGTGCTTCGCGCAGCCTCGTTTCCCCGCTTGCTTGTGAGTATTTTGAGATTGAAATCTAATCGAGGGTTTTGTCGCCCAAAGTATTATTACGTATCATATATATTTGCTTGGTTTCTTTGTGATTAAACCCTCTTGAACAATTTGGTTTTCACTAAAGTTCTAAAGTCATTTGAAGGCGTTCACTCCACGTGATCGTTTTCATTCTTTTGAGGCTTCTTTAATCAAGAGTTTGGTTCGAGGAGAGATTTGGTAGATTGTTGTCTACGAATACACACAAAATCCAAAAAAAATATAAAAAAACAATCAAAAACACAAAGAAAAATTTGAAAATCCACAAAACACCCAAAAAGAATCTTCTTTGCTCACCTCCCATTCTTAGTCAAGTTTAGGCTAACTCGTAATCAAGCAAAACGAGCTCGTAAACGTCATCAAAGTCAAGGAAATCAAGAGCCTTTGATTGAAGAACAAACTCTAATTGTCGAACCCGTTGTAGAACCAATAGTCGTCATGGCTAATCGTACTATGATGGAGTTGCTTCAAACACCCACCGAGGGTTTTGGAGAAGCTATTGTTATTCCCGCCATCCTTGTGGAGAAATTCGAGATTAAGACGGGTTTAATGTCGATGTTTCAAGCAAATAAGTTTAGAGGTCATGAAAAAGACAACCCGCATTGTCACATAAGGAATTTTAATCGTCTTACCGCAACAAGCAAGTTTAAGGATGTTCCACATGACGCCATTAAGATGATGTCGTTTCCATACTCGTTAGATGGACCCGCTAAACTTTGGCTCGAGAAAGAACCGCCAAATATGATTTTGACATGGGGTGATCTCGTTTCTAAGTTTGTGAACCAAATTTTTCCACCATCTAAAACAACACATTTGAAAAATGAGATTTCAAGGTTTACACAACGTAATAATGAAAGTTTTTCAATGGCATGGGAGCGATTTAAGGAAATGTTACATGAATGTCCACACCGTGATTTTTCGGAATTGCATCAAATTGATACTTTTTATAATGGGCTTAATGATCATGAACGAGATTATTTGAATGCCGCCACGGGTGGTAATTTTTTGTGCAAAACGACCGATGAAGCTTTAAAGATTATCGAGAATAGATCTAAGGTTTATAACCCTCGTAACACACCGAGTGTTGCTAATATGGGTTTGTCATCGTCTTCATCGTCTCGTCACATTAATGCCTTACATGATGAAGCAAATGAGGAAAATAGGTTTTTCGACAGGTTTTCGACGCTTATGACACATTGGAAAGCACAAGATGCTTTGAATTCCGCATCGGTTAAAGCGGTTGAAAAGAGTTGTTTATCTTGTGGTGGAGCTCATGATCTTTCCGAGTGCATTACCGCCGGTGGTAACACTTCGAGTGCTTACGTATCAACATGAACTTACAACCAAAACGGCCAAGGTTCCCGCCCAAATCAAGCTCCACCAAATCAAAATGCTAACAACTATCGAAACAAAAATTATAATGGTGGTTATCAAGTCAATTCACGTAATTATAACAAAGGGAAGTATCAAAGTGGGAATGGACAAGTTTCAAATCAAAACCAAAACCGTGATTTTCAAACTACTACACAAGGTTTTCAAAATGATCACACCAAAAATCTTCAAGGAGAATTTTTGAATTATGCTAAAGCAAATGATGCTAAGTTTAATAATATGCAACGTGAGATGATTAGCTTAAGATCCGAGTTGAAAAACGAGCTTTAAAACGAACTTGCTAATGAACGTAAGACTCATGCTAATAAAATGGAAGGAAACATTAAACGTCTTCAACAAAATCAACAAAAGATGGAACAAGGACAACATGAGTTTAAGCAAGAATTGTTAAAAGCGGATGCTAGGCAATCAAAATTTGAAGACCGAATGGAAAAAATGTTTAAAGCAATCATGTGTAAACCCTCTTCCTCGGGTGTTCTTCCTAGTGATACCATTGCAAACCCGAATGGAAAAATAAAGGTTATTACTACTCGTAGTGGTAAAACTTTCAAGGAACCAATCTCTCGTCCAAGTACTTCTACGGAGAAGGAAATCGAGAAAGAGCCCGAGGTGATGGTCGAAAAGGAGCATATCACAAGCCCACGAAGTACCGCTCATACCACACCTACGGTTGAACCAATACCAATCATGGAACTCGAGATTCCAAGGCCGTTGCCTGATGTCCAACCCACACCACCCTTACCTTACCCTTCGAGATGAAACAAAGAAAAATTGCAAGAACGTAACAAACAACAAATGGAGCTTTTTATAAAAATGTTTCAACAAGTTCATTTTGATGTAAGTTTAGCCGACGCGTTGTTATACATGCCTCGTGTAACACCCCATTTTGTAAATGGAAATATCACAGTAATTATGGCGTGTCATCAAAGCATACAAGGTAAAATGTCTAAACATTACTTGACTATATAAAGGAAAATACCAGAATCAAGCATCGGTAGTCCAAAGTAAAGCTCATCACACACAAACATAGTAAAGGAAAAGGACTAAACAATGTCCAAAGCATAAGTATCATAAAGAAAGGAAATGCATAATGTAAAGAAGTCTAGACAGCTTCCAGTCCATATGCACGTACTCTTAGTGTCTACGAGCGTCCCTAAGTACCTGCCGTTTTGGGAACATAGAAAAGGAAAATGGCTGAGCAATACGCTCAGTGCACGGATGTACAATAAAGCATGAATAGGATAAGCATATAACGTAATAATAGCGGAAGAAACTAAGTCCCGAGTAACCTGGTTAAGTCTTAATAAAACTGGTTTTATAGTTTGAAAGTCTTATGTTTATCTTATAAAAACTGTTTATCATATTTTACCATTTAGCCAATATAGGTCATGAAAATCCACCGTGCATGAATAATTGGAGGGGTGACCTCATCATGCAAATTAGACGGGCTGCCTCTAATTTAATATACTGGTTTTATGGGTAGGAGGGATCATCTCCTTGTGAAGGATGCAAGGCATACACCACATTCACCATGTAATCCTGAATAAAAACGTGTAACTAGGATGCACCCATACGCCCCACATGATAAATATAAATAAATGGCCAAAAGCTGAAGGGACGCCACGAGCAATCACTTCACCGTGGTGAAGTCATAACATCAGTGCCTCTAATGTTATGGTTATGGTACCTCCATAACTAGGTGAAACTGGTCATGCATGTATATGGCTATAGGTAATTCATATTTAAACATAAGCAATCAAACTCATACTTATACTACGGGAAAACAGTTGGCTGCATACGGGGAAATCCTAATAAGGAAAGAATGTCCATACTGAAAGGACGGGAATCCGTACCTTATGTCCAGTGAACGAGAACGATGAACTGCGAGAATCCTACTTCCGAAACACTAGTGCTACATAAATACGTACATGAAATAAGTATCTGCTTACTAAATACATAGCTGATTTTATGTCATGTCTTAGCTTATTTTATATGTTCTTACTATGTTTTACTGTTTAAAGCCTTAAACTGTATTAAATCTTATATTCTACTTAATCTGATTAAGTATTTCTGGTATTTCATGTGTTATTATACTTACTGTGTAATAATAAGTAACTTTCCAAAAATAGCAGGTTTCCTAAAATAGAAAGTTTCCAAAAATAGAAAGTTTTCAAAAATTGAAAGTTTCCAAAAATAGAAAGTTACCAAAAATAGAAAGTTTCCAAAAATAGATTTACTGCTTAAAATAGATAAGTTTCTAAAAATAGAAAGTTTCCATAAATAGTTAGTTGCCTTAATTAAAGAAGTTTCCATAAATAGATTAGCTGCCTTAAATAAATAAGTTTCTAAAAATAGCTGGTTTCTATAAATAAATTATCTGCCTTATTTAATTAAGTTTCTAAAAATAGAAAGTTTCCATAATTAGAAATAAGCTTGTTAAATAAGCTAAGTATATAAGCCTAATTGTTTTCATGATTATTTTCTAAGTCATATGATATATTGTATAGTTTAATAATTATTTCATGTAATTTAATTAAACTATAGGTTATAATATTTAATTAAAGTATAACATGTTTATAATTAAATATACTAATACTTAGGTTAAAAATATGTATTATTAAATATTAATAATATAACCTAAGTCATGTTAATTAATTAATTATATCCATGGTTTTTAAAATAATTAATTAATTATAAGTCTTAATAATATAAATACTTAGGTTAAAATAATTTCATGATTATTAATAATTAATTAACCTAAGTCATGTTATTAAATTAATCACATCTTTTATTAATTTAATTTTAACATAAGTTCATAACATAAAAAAAACTAACATAACCATGAACAGGATCTAAGCTTAAAAACATGAACCGGACATGAATCGACACCGTACCCCGAACCACATCGGGGTACCCCTTGCTGCCGGGGACCCACACGCACCAACCAAGACCATATGGTCTTGGTGGTGTCGGCTAAGCAAACCGAAACCCCCTTGGGGTCGGTTGCAGCCTGCGGCCCAAAACAAAACACCCTTTAATCGACCCTTTGATTTAATTTATCATCAAAACATGTTAGATCTATGTTTAATTAATGTGTTTTTATAAAAAACATCCCATGTTCATCATTAATAAAAAGATTAATTAAAAAGAAAAGGTTTAAAAAGGTTTTACCGTATTCGTGGATCAAGAGGGTGAAGAACAAACACGAACAAACAACAAATCTTCAAGATCCAAGATCAATAAATCACCTCGTATGGTGATGTGTAGGTGGCGGCACAAAGAACAAGGGAGGAAGGGGTTTTAGGTTTTTCTTAAAAATTCTTCTGTAAAGTAATTTGAGTAGTGAAAACTAAATATAACCCCCTTTTAGTAAAATTGGTAATGGGCTTGGCCCATTACCCTTGTTTTAGCCGCGGGTAGGGACCCCCCATGGGGTTCCCGTACCTCTTTTCGTGCCTTGTTATTTAGTTAGTCGTTTGTATTTAATTATGTTCGTGTTTTAAATGTTCTCGTTACGTAAATACCATAATCTAATATATTTAATTACGCTCGTATTAAATATATATACGTAATTAATAATAGCTTGTGTTTTAATTACGCTCGTGATTTCGTGATCGCATGTTCGTGATTAATTATTGCTAAATAATTATTACATGATCGTGCATATAAAATACTTATTGTGTTCTAACACGTACGTAATACGTAAACTCCTAACACGTAATCGTAATCATGCTATATTAGGAAAGTTTTAACTAGTACGTACGATCCTAAGGGTACTATGCATGGTAAAAGCATGCGGGTTTTACAACTCTTCACCCCTAAAAAGAATAATTCGTCCCCGAATTATAGATAAAGTAAACTGGAAAAGAAGAACATACCCGAATTCAAAATATGAAATGAGGGTAAGAAGCCCGGATAGACTCCTCCGTTTCCCAATTGGCTTCCCGCTCGGTGTGATCCCTCCATTGAATTTATACGAATGGAATCGTCTTCTTTCTCATGACTCATTCTTGTCTGTCAAGAACTCGTTCGGGTTCTTCTATAAAAGTCAGATCTTCACGAATCTGTTCCAGTGGATACTGAACCATGTGAAGGGGATGATATTGGTACCCTCTGAGTAAGGACACATGAAACACATTGTGCACATGTGAAAGCTGCGGAGGTAACGCCAATCGGTAAGATACTTCACCGACTCGTTCAATTATATCAAACGGTCCGATGAAACGAGGACTGAGCTTCCCTTTAATCCCGAAGCGTCTAACACCACGTGCCGGCGAAACCTTAAGGAAGACGTGATCTCCTACGTTAAAGTGTAAATCCCTACGATGCTTATCGGCGTAACTCTTCTGACGTGACCGTGCCTCCTGAATTTTCTACCTAGCTACTGCGATCTTCTCATTTGTCATCTCAATGATTTTCGGTCCTTCGAGTGTTCGCTCGCCAACCTGATCCCAGCAGATTGGGGCGCGACACTTTCTGCCATACAACATCTCAAATGGGGCACATTTGATGCTTGCGTGCCAACTGTTGTTGTATGCAAACTCCACCAAACAAATGTATTCGTCCCAATCACCCGTCCATTCCAACGCACATGACCTCAACATATCCTCCAATGTCTGAATGGTTCGCTCTGACTGTCCGTCTGTTTGAGGATGAAAAGCCGTGCTAAGCTTAAGTTGTGTACCCCAAGCTTTCTGCAGACTTTTCCAAAAGCGCGAAGTGAATCGAGGATCTCTGTCTAAGACGATGCTGGATGGTGCACCGTGGAGTCTCATGATCTCTCGTCTGTACGTATCTACGAGTTTACTTACCGGATCTTCCTTGCGGATCAGTAAGAAATGAGCTGATTTTGGTAAGTCGATCAACGATAACCCAAATTGCATCGTGCTTCCTTTTGGTAGGTGGAAGACCGGTAACAAAATCCATGGTGATTTTGTCCCACTTCCACTCTGGAATATCTAACGGTTGAAGGAGACCGCCAGATCGCTGATGCTCGATCTTAACCTGCTGGCAGGTAAGACATTTGGAGATGTAAGTGGCCACATCCTGTTTCATACCACTTCACCAAAAGTACTGCTTGATGTCATGGTACATCTTAGTCGAACCAGGATGTATAGAGAATGGGGAGCTATGAGCTTCAGCTAACAAAGCTTCCCGGATTTCTTGGTCATTAGGAACACAAAGTCTCGTGCCCTGCCATACGATACCATCTACATCTACTCTGAATTCTGTCTGCTTCTCCAAATTCTGTACTATCGCCCAGATTTCTCCGTCATCCTTCTGAGCTTCCTTGATCTTAGAGAGTAACTCGGGTTCTACTCTAAGATTAGCCCAGTAACCGTGCTGTCCACGTACCATGATCTCGATGTCTAGTCGCTCCAAGTCTCTAATGATTTCCTCTTCGATTTTTATGCCGTTGATCATTCCGGACTTCCTGCTAAGGGCATCTGCTACTACATTTGCTTTTCCGGGATGATACTGTAGATTAATGTCCTAATCCTTCAACAGCTCTAACCATCTCCTCTGCCTCATGTTCAATTCACGCTGAGTGAAGATATACTTCAAGCTCTTGTGGTCCGTGAAAATGTCACATGATTCTCCATATAAGTAGTGTCTTCATATCATCAATGCAAACACGACTGCAGCAAGTTCCAGATCGTGCGTGGGGTAATTCTCTTCATAAGGCTTAAGCTGCCGTGAAGCGTACGCGATCACTTTCCCATGTTGCATGAGAACACAACCAAGTTCCTTCCCCGATGCATCGCTGTAGATTTGAAATCCACCCGTACCAGATGGTAGAGTAAGAATAGGTGCAGATACTAGCTTCTGCTTCAGGTCTTCAAAGCTCTTCTCTCGATCTTTAGTCCAGACGAATTTCTCCCCTTTCCGCATCAGTTTGGTCAATGGTAGTGCTAGGCGGGAAAAGTTCTCCACGAACCTACGGTAATAGCCAGCTAAGCCTAAGAAACTGCGGACTTCCGTCGCCGATGTCGGCCTGGGCCACTTAGTAATGGCCTCAACCTTCGCTGGATCCATAGTGATTCCTTCTGCTTATACAATGTGACCTAAGAATGCCACCTTGTCTAACCAGAACTCACACTTGGAGAATTTAGCATACAGCTGCTTCTGGCGAAGAATCTGTAGTACTGTACGAAGATGGTCTTCGTGTTCCTCCTTGGACTTTGAGAAAATCAGGATGTCATCGATGAAAACAATGACGAATTTGTCAAGAAATTCATGGAAGATTCTGTTTATCAGATCCGTGAACATTGCTGGAGCATTTGTCAGGCCAAATGGCATAACTACAAACTCGTAGTGGCCATAGCGGGTACGAAAAGCAGTCTTTGCGATGTCCTGCTCCTTGACCCGTAGCTGGTGATAGCCTGGCCTTAGATCGATCTTGGAGAAGTGTTTGGCCCCTTGGATTTGGCCAACCATATCGTCAATGCGTGGCAGTGGATACCTATTCCGAATGGTAATCTTGTTAAGCTCGCGATAGTCTATGCAAAGACGCATACTGCCGTCCTTCTTCTTCACAAACAAGACCGGTGCGCCCCATGGAGATGCGCTCGGTTGAATGAAACCTCGTTCAAGAAGTTCTTGCAGTTGATCCTTCAGCTCCTTCAGCTCTATGGGAGCCATGCGATAAGGAGCCTTGGAGATTGGTTCAGCTCCTGGAACCAGCTCGATACTGAATTCCACTTCTCGTGCAGGTGGTATGCCCGGAAGTTCTGCTGGAAACACGTCTTGGAATTCCGACACTATTGGTTGATCCTGAATCGATGGAGATTCAGCATCCATGTCGTGAACCGTAGCTAGATAACCCTCGCAGCCATGTGACCGTAGTGCACGCGCTTGCCGTGTGGATATGACTTGTACAGACCGTCCGGGTATGAACCCATTATGAATGTACTCTGGTGCATTGACATCACCGAAGATAACTCGATATGAATGGCAGTCTATGGTAGCATGATACTTGGATAGCCAATACATGCCCAAAATCATGTCGAAGTCATTCATGCCCAGCGGAAGTGCGTCGACATGTCGAACCTTATCGTCAAATTCTAAGGGAATATTCTTGTATACATGGGTGATTAATACAGAGTCCCTCAAAGGCGTGGAAATAGTAAGCCTATTTTCTAGTGTCAAGGGAGGCATCCTAATGTTCTTAGCATAAGCAGTTGAAATAACCGAGTGAGTAGCACCCGTATCGAAAAGAACACATGCAGCACGACCATACATATACAAGATTCCAGTGATGGTACCTGTAGACTTGTTGGCCTGGTCTCGAGATGTCGCGTAGACACGCCCGGCAGTAGGAGGCGGCTTGGTATTAGCATGTCCCGATGTACCCTCCATCTCGCCCTTACGGCAATCCTTCATAATATGGCAAGGAAGACCACACTTGAAGCACGCATCAGTATTACGGTGACATGGTCCTGGGTGCCTACGGTGGCAAGTAGAGCAAAGACGATGAGTGTATCCTCCAGCAGGTGCTCTGGCTGGCTGAGGACCTGATAAAACATTTTACATGAGACATAATATTTGGGTACAAAGGACAAAAGCGGATAATCGTAAGATTGAATACCAGTGATAGCTGGACGGCTAGGCTGCGAACCTCTCTGGTTCTGGTCCCTACCGTTTCCATGGTTCCTGGTAGAAGTTTGCTTAAAGTGTCAGAATATGAGTCATAACATAAAACATTAGGAATTTCGTAAGTATTAGGACCTGCTGTTGCTGGATTGCCTGGCGTTGTTACGGTAATTGTCATTACCGCCACGCCTATCCGTAGCAGAACGGTCGTTAGTCTGACCATTTCCCTTGGGCTGATGAGGTTGTTGCTGAGTAGCCGGCTGAGACCGGTCCCCAGTTTTCTGCCTGGAATATACAGTTAAAGAGATGAATTATTGACATATGGAAAGTATACGGATTGGTCACCGCTTGAATACGAAGGTTTACCTCTTGTCGGGTCTTTCAGCTTCCCCGAACTCATCCCTCTCCTGCAGCATCTCCAGTTTCCGTGCTGCATCGGCCACTTGTGCTATAGTATTGAACGTAGCACACACCAGATTGTTTGCGACCGATGTGCGAAGAGCGCATCTGAAGTGATGTGCCTGCTCTTCAGGAGTACCTGCTTCCGCACCAAGGAAACCAGCCAAGCAAAGAAAGCGTTGCATAAACTCATTGCTATTCTCCCCAGCCCTCTGACGGATCCCATGGTACTCTCTCTTGAGCTTGTCCTGCTCAGCCTTGGGAAAGAACTGCTCCATCACCCTGTCCTTGAACTGAGCCCAAGTCAAACCAGCAACCCACTCAACACCACCTTCAAATTGCATCAAAGCTAACCACCAGTTGAGTACATCGCCTTTGAACCGATAGCATGTCAACCTCGCCTTGTATGCGGGGTCACAGCCCATAGCGTTGAAGATCTTCTCGATGTGAGCCAACTAGCTTTCAGCATCGCTGGGGCTATCTGTCTTCTCAAAAGCTCGACGGCGGAGCTTGTTGAATCTCTCCAGCCATACTGCTAATGTCACTGGAGGAGGAGGAGGAGGTGGCTGATTGTGCTGCTGTTGATTGTTGGCAGCTTGAACTTCAACCCAGATGTCATTCCTCAGTTGAGGAAGCAAGGCTTGCATGGCATCCTGAATTGCAGCATTGAGCTACTCCTGTTCGCGTGTGAGAACCATCTGACAGTATAACATAAGACATATGATTAAACAGTTCAAAACATAAAATATAAATATATATACATGAAAAAATTTTATACTAAAAAATTTCACGAGAAAAATTTTATGCAAGAAAACTTTTGTGTATGAATGCATGATGCAGTTTTATGAAAACTTTGTATGCTCGAGAGTGAACGCCTCTGGTTAGTTCACCCAAAACAAATGACATAGCGAGGGGACGCCTATGGGTCGGTCCCAAATCTAAAATTTTCGATAAAACACATGCGACTAAATAGGGCCAGTGCTATACCAACCATTACTTAGTCAAAAACCATGTAACAATGACATATATATGTATGCTTTAAAATGATGAATGCATGAAAACAACTGTCAGTTCTAGGAAGACCGTAGTGACTACCCACTAATCACAGGTCATATTTGAGAGCCTATAGGTCGAAGCCTTGGCTCTGAGACCATAATTGTAACACCCCACTTTGGAAATGGAAATATCACAGTAATTATGGCATGTCATCAAAGCATACAAGGTAAAATGTCTAAACATTACTTGACCATATAAAGGAAAATACCGGAATCAAACATCGGTAGTCCAAAGTAAAGCTCATCACACACAAACATAGTATAGTAAAGGAAAAGGACTAAACAATATCCAAAGCATAATTATCATAAAGAAAGGAAATGCATAATGTAAAGAAGGCTTGACAGCTTCCAGTCCATATGCACGTACTCTTAGTGTCTACGAGCGTCCCTGAGTACCTGTCGTTTTGGGAACATAGAAAAGGAAAACGGCTGAGCAATACGCTCAGTGCACGGATGTACAATAAAGCATGAATAGGATATGCATATAACATAATAGCAACGGAAGAATTTAAGTCCCGAGTAACCTGGTTAAGTCTTAATAAAACTGGTTTTATAGTTTGAAAGTCTTATGTTTATCTTATAAAAACTGTTTATCATATTTTACCATTTAGCCAATATAGGTCATGAAAATCCATCGTGCATGAATAATTGGAGGGGTGACCTAATCATGCAAATTAGAGGGGCTGCCTCTAATTTAATATACTGGTTTTATGGGTAGGAGGGATTAGCTCCTTGTGAAGGATGCAAGGCACACACCACATTCACCATGTAATCCTGAATAAAAACGTGTAACTAGGATGCACCCATACGCCCCTCATGATAAATATAAATAAATGGCCAAAAGCTGAAGGGACGCCACGAGCAATCACTCCGCCGTGGTGAAGTCATAACATCAGTGCCTCTAATGTTATGGTTATGGTACCTCCATAACTAGGTGAAACTGGTCATGCATGTATATGGCTATAGGTATTCTAAATTAAACATAAGCAATTCAGACACATACTTATACTACGGTAAAACATTTGGCTGCATACGGGGAAATCCTAATAAGGAAAGAATGTCCATACTGAAAGGACGGGAATCCGTACCTTATGTCTAGTGAACGAGAACGATGAACTGCGAGAATCCTACTTCCGAAACACTAGTGCTACATAAATACGTACATGAAATAAGTATCTGTTTACTAAATACATAGCTGATTTTATGTCATGTCTTAGCTTATTTTATATGTTCTTACTATGTTTTACTGTTTAAAGCCTTAAACTGTATTAAATCTTATATTCTGCTTAATCTGATTAAGTATTTCTGGTATTTCATGTGTTATTATACTTACTGTGTAATAATAAGTAACTTTCCAAAAATAGCAGGTTTCCTAAAATAGAAAGTTTCCAAAAATAGAAAGTTTCCAAAAATAGAAAGTTTCCAAAAAAAGAAAGTTACCAAAAATAGAAAGTTTCCAAAAATAGAAAGTTTCCAAGAAAAGATTTACTGCTTAAAATAGATAAGTTTCTAAAAATAGAAAGTTTCCATAAATAGATTAGCTGCCTTCATTAAATAAGTTTCCATAAATACATTAGCTGCCTTAAATAAATAAGTTTCTAAAAATAGCTGGTTTCCATAAATAAATTAGCTGCCTTATTTAATTAAGTTTCTAAAAATAGAAAGTTTCCATAATTAGAAATAAGCTGGTTAAATAAGCTAAGTATATAAGCCTAAGTGTTTTCATGATTATTTTCTAAGTCATATGATATATTGTATAGTTTAATAATTATTTCATGTAATTTAATTAAACTATAGGTTATAATATTTAATTAAAGTATAACATGTTTTTAATTAAATATACTAATACTTAGGTTAAAAATATGTATTATTAAATATTAATAATATAACCTAAGTCATGTTAATTAATTAATTATATCCATGGTTTTTAAAATAATTAATTAATTATAAGTCTTAATAATATAAATACTTAGGTTAAAATAATTTCATGATTATTAATAATTAATTAACCTAAGTCATGTTATTAAATTAATCACATCTTTTATTAATTTAATTTTAACATAAGTTCATAACATAAAAAAACTAACATAACCATGAACCGGATCTAAGCTTAAAAACATGAACCGGACATGAATCGACACCGTACCCTGAACCACATCGGGGTACCCCTTGCTGCCGTGGGACCCACACGCACCAACCAAGACCATATGGTCTTGGTGGTGTCGGCAAAGCAAACCGAAACCCCCTTGGGGTCGGTTGCAGCCTGCGGCCCAAAACAAAACACCCCTTAATCGACCCTTTGATTTAATTTATCATCAAAACATGTTAGATCTATGTTTAATTAATGTGTTTTTATAAAAAAAACATCCCATGTTCATCATTAATAAAAAGATTAATTAAAAAGAAAAGGTTTTACCGTATTCGTGGATCAAGAGGGTGAAGAACAAACACGAACAAACAACAAATCTTCAAGATCCAAGATCAAAGAATCACCTCGTATGGTGATGTGTAGGTGGCGGCACAAAGAACAAGGGAGGAAGGGGTTTTAGGTTTTTCTTAAAAATTCTTCTGTAAAGTGATTTAAGTAGTGAAAACTAAATATAACCCCCTTTTAGAAAAATTGGTAATGGGCTTGGCCCATTACCCTTGTTTTAGCCGCGGGTAGGGACCCCCCCCCCCCCCCATGGGGTTCCCGTACCTCTTTTCGTGTCTTGTTATTTAGTTAGTCGTTTGTGTTTAATTATGTTCGTGTTTTAAATGTTCTCGTTACGTAAATACCATAATCTAATATATTTAATTACGCTCGTATTAAATATATATACGTAATTAATAATAGCTCGTGTTTTAATTACGCTCGTGATTTCGTAATCGCATGTTCGTGATTAATTATTGCTAAATAATTATTACATGATCGTGCATATAAAATACTTATCGTGTTCTAACACGTACGTAATACGTAAACTCCTAACACGTAATCGTAATCATGCTATATTAGGAAGGTTTTTAACTAGTACGTACGATCCTAAGGGTACTATGCATGGTAAAAGCATGCGGGTTTTACACCTCGTTTCGCTTCCACTTTTAAAAGTATGATGAATGATAAGGAATAGCTTTCAAATCTTGCTAATTGTTCTTCGGTTTATCTTAACCGCATACCGGAAAAAGTTGGTGACCCTGGAAAGTTTCTCATTCCTTGTGATATACAAGATATGAAAGAATGCCTCGCCTTGGCCGATCTGGGTGCGAGCATTAATTTGATGCCATTTTCTATTTGGAAATTGCTTTCGCTTCCGGCTCTTACTCCTTCGAACTTGTCTATCGAGATGTCTATTCTACCATTTTAGCATGTGTAGTAGCCGAGGATGTTTTCATGAAAGTGGGGAAGTTCAACTATCCTGTTGATTTTGTAGTAATTGACATCCCCGCGGATCCTCAAGTTACTCTAATTTTAGGTCATCCATTTTTAGACACCTCGAGATCGCTTATCGTTGTTCATGCATGAACTATTACTTTGAGATTCAACGAAGAGGAACTTGTTATAAACGCTACTCAAAACTCGACACCTTCTCATGTTTATGCAATCGCTACCATCAATCACATCGACTTAGTTGATGTGGTTTGCGATGAGTTTTCACAAGAAGTGTTAGGTTTTTCTGATAGCTCGTCGAGTGGCAATCCCACTATTTTGGATCCGATTCTTGCTAATTCTACACCAAATCTCACTCCATTCCAAAGAGGCGATTTTACTTCAAATGAAATCGACAATGAAGATGAGGTGATTATTGGTAATAATACTTCTATTCCACCATTTCTTCCGCCGATGGAAGTTATGAGTGTTGAGTAAAAATCTTTAATCGAGGAACCGCCTATCCTTGAATTGAAAGATCTTCCATCTCACCTTGAATGCGCATTCTTGGAAGGTGATGACAAGTTGCCGGTTATTATTGCAAAAGGTCTTGCTAATGATGAAAAAACCACGCTCTTGAAAGTTCTTAAAGCTCATAAATGGGCAATTGCGTGGAAAATTTCCGACATTAAGGGTATTGACCCAAAATTTTGTACTCACATGATTTTAATGGAGGAGGACTATAAACCAGCAATTTAAAGTCAAAGAAGGGTAAACCTCAAAATTCACGATGTCATCAAAAAGGAAGTTTTAAAACTCCTTGACACGGGAATGATTTATCCTATCTCTGATAACCTATGGGTGAGCCCAGTCCATTGTGTCCCTAAAAAGGAGGAATGACCGTTGTACCCAATGAAAACAACGAGTTAATTCCCGCTCGTGTTGTGACCGGTTGGAGGGTGTGTATTGACTACCGAAAGTTAAATGACGCCACTCGTAAAGACCACTTTCCTTTGCCCTTCATGGATCAAATGTTAGGGCGACTCGCGGGAAATGAATTCTATTGCTTTTTAGATGGTTTTTCCGGTTACTTTCAAATCCCTATCGACCCTCATGATCAAGATAAAACTATGTTTACGTGTCCTTATGGAACGTTTGTTTATCGTAGATGCCTTTCGGACTTTGCAATGCACCAGGTACGTTTCAACGGTGTATGATGGCTATTTTTCACGATATGATCGAGAAGTCGATGGAAGTGTTTATGGATGACGTTTTGGTGTTTCGCAATTCGTCCACGTCGTGTTTATCTAATCTCGAGCAAATGTTAAAACGTTGTGAAGAAACCAACCTTGTGCTTAATTGGGAAAAATGTCATTTTATGTGTAAACAAGGAATCGTCTTAGGGCACAAGGTCTCGAAAGCGGGATTGAGGTAGATAAAGCTAAGGTAGACGTCATCGCCAAGTTACCTCATCCCAAAACCGTTAAGGGAGTTAGGAGTTTCCTAGGCCACGCGATCTTTTATCGTTGCTTCATCAAAGACTTTTCGAAAATCTCTCGACCAATGACACACCTTCTCGAAAAGGATGCTCCTTTTAATTTCAATGAGGATTGTGTTAGAGCTTTCGAAACTCTTAAAAGGAAACTTACCAAAGCTCCCATTCTTGTTGCTCCTAATTGGGAATTACCCTTTGAAATCATGTGCGATGCAAGTGATTATGCTATAGGGGCCGTCTTAGGGCAACGTTATGAAAAGCATTTCCGTCCTATCCATTATGCTAGTAAGACGATGATCGAGGCTCAATTAAATTACACCACAACGGAAAAGGAATTCCTTTCTGTGGTCTATGCTTTTGAGAAATTCTGACCTTATCTCGTCTTGACTAAAAGCATCGTGTATACCGACCATTCGGCTATCAAGTATCTCTTAGCTAAGAAAGATGCTAAGCCAAGATTTCTTCGTTGGATGCTCCTCCTCCAAGAATTTTATGTCACCGTGCTTGACAAAAAAGGAGCCGAGAATCTAGCGGCCGATCATCTCTCTCGTCTAGAAGATCCTCACAAAGATGTCTTCGAGAACAAGGAAATCACCGAAACATTTCCTCTTGAGACTCTCGGTGTAGTGAATTCTAAAGACACCACCCCATGGTTTTCCGACATTGCAAATTACCATGCAGGGAATTTCATAATCAAGGGTATGACGACACAACAAAAGAGAAAATTCTTTCGCGACGTCAAGTTTTATTTTTGGGACGACCCTTATCTCTTTCGGGTTTGTGCGGATCAACTCATGCGACGTTGTGTTTTTGGTGCCGAAGCTTCTAACATCCTTAGAGCTTGTCACGAGGGACCCACGGGTGGTCACCATGGTGCTAATTTCACGGCTAAGAAAGTGTTCAATGTCGTCTTCTTTTGGCCTACTATCTATCGTGATGCATACGCACTTGTGAGGTCGTGTGATTCGTGCCAACGTCAAGGAAAATCCTCTCACATGATGAAATGCCGCAAAATATAATTCAAGTGTGTGAGATTTTCGACATTTGGGGCATAGACTTTATGAGGCCATTCCCATCGTCTCATGGAAACAAGTATATCCTCGTCTTCGTCGACTACCTTTCTAAGTGGGTGGAAGCTAAGGCTTTACCTACTAATGATGCTCGTGTGGTAGTGAAGTTTTTGAAGCAACTATTCTCTCGGTTTGGAACCCCTCATGCTATTATAAGTGATCGTGGAACCCATTTTTCTAATGACCAATTCGAGAAGGTCTTAAGAAATATGGAGTTAATCATCGTCTTTCTACGGCTTATCACCCGCAAAACGAGTGTGCAAGTCGAGGTTTCAAACCGAGCTTTGAAGAGGATTTTAGAGAGTTCAATTGGAGAAAACCGTGCTTCATGGTCCGACAAACTCGATGACACTTTATGGGCCTTTAGGACCGCTTATAAGACACCTATCGGTTGTACTCCATATAAGTTGGTTTATGGAAAGAATTGTCATTTGCCCATTGAATTGGAGTATAAGGCATATTGGGCCCTTAAGCATGCAAATTTTTATTTAAAGACCGCGAGAGATCACCGGAAAATACAATTGAATGAATTGGATGAATTAAGAGATAATTCTTATGTTCATTGATTTTCAAAGAAAAGATTAAAAAGTTTCATGATGCAAAGATTAAAAACCGGGTTTTTAACGTTGGTGATCAAGTGTTACTTTTTAACTCTCGATTAAAGATATTTCTGGGAAATTGAAATCTCGTTGGTCGGGTCCTTTCACAATTACACAAGTGTTTCCTTATGGGACCATCGAGCTAGCTCAAAATGATGGTCCTAATTTTAAGGTGAATGGACATAGGCTTAAGCACTACTTTGGTGGGGAAGTTCCTTCGTTGGACGACCTCGACCAAGTCACCTTCCCAATGATAATTAACATTGAGGGGATTGAGTCAAGCTCATTACTCGGTAATCAAAAACGAGGTGCCTCGTGGGGAGATCCCATGCTTATCCTTTTAATGCTTTCTAATAAAATAATGAGAGGGGATTTGTGCCCTTCCAATTCGTTTTCTCGTGGCTGTTCATGAATGTGTTATCTAGATCATCATTATCACTATGATTGAAGACTCTCGTGTTCGTTTACGTGAGTCTCGATCGTTTGCTTGAAGAGTTTTTCACGAATCCATGACATATCCTTTATTTTTCTAACAATTATCTTTTAGCATAAATAATAAACGGCTTTAGATATATTGTTGATCACCCTTTCCATGCTAGATCCTAAGCATTCGACTCTTCGTATCTAGTATGGGGGTGCTCCACCTTTAGACTCAAAACATTGACGACAATGTTTAATTTTAGTATGGGGGTAAATAGATACTTGCTTTGCTACGCCCTCACGTTTTCCAACTTTCAACGTTTTGTTTTGTTTTGTTGCTAATAAGGCTAAAAATGGCCAAATTTTAAAAATTTTCTTAATTTTCATAAGTGTTTTTAAGACACGAATGTATATTTTCCGATGGGTAAAATAAGAGTTAATTTTTGACTTGATGGCCATTTGGAGCCCTTCACATTCCTTAACCCGCTCGAATCAAGTTTTGCTAGACTTTTTTATAATGAACTTTAAAATGCGAAGGTCTTAGCTCATTTGGGTTAAGAACAAGAACTTTTCGCAAGTTCCTATAAATGATCATAGAAAGTCACTTATCAAGGGAACTATAAAACGTATTCACTAAACTTGACAAAGTCCAAGAAAGTGCAAGATCCTATAGGTGGCTTGAAAACCCAAAACTTCGATTTGATATAGTCTTAATGAAAGCTAATCCAAATTTTGCTTAATTTTGACTTTCATGGCTAAGTATTCACGAGTCTCTTTAATTAGAGGTCTTTAAATAGTGAATAATGAGAAATGATAGAGTTAGACAAGTGATCATGCTAAACGTAGAACATGAAAATGTTCTTTCAAAAACTCATATGTTTTTAATTGTGGCTTTTTCTCCCATAAGATCAATGCATTAGGAATAAAAATAATTGCAATAAGTAAGGTCGTACGATTTGAAAGGTTACTTAGCTTCTAGCACAAGATCGTTTAAAGGTTGCTCGGGGTTGAATAGAGTTCATAGCCAAGGCATAACTTATTGAAGCGGGATGCGAAGATTGGTGAAGATCCAAAAAGGCCCTAACAAGGCATGAGGAGCTCTATTTTGTTGCTAAAGATCCAAGATGATGTGAAGTATCATTATTCCTAAATCAATATGAAGGATCGAGACACACAACGAAAAGCAATTACTCCCCTAAAGATCATGGAGAAAGTATATCCAAAAAGACCCTTACAAGGTATGAGGATAAATATATCCATGTCCGAAAAGGAGGCGGATCGTTATATATCAAAGATCAAAATAAAGATTGAAGAAAAATGATGAAGTCGTGGTCCAAGTATGAAGAATCTCTCAAAAACGTCAAATTCCAAAATATGAAGAGAATACCATAATTTCAAGAACGTCTTTTCAAGATTTGAAGTATGAAGTACATGCCAAATATCGGTCCGAGAAAGGTCTCAAATCGTGATACGAGTTATGCCAAGATATGAACTTAAGGAGATACACGAGAAGTCGTTTTAAAAGATTTTGTCCTTCGGCTAACTATCGATTAAATCATGCTACTTTACTTTCGGACTAATAAATACTAAAATAAGTCAACATGAATCATTTGTGATCCATGACAAAAAGTTAAAAAATTCTAGAAACCCATTTCCTTTCATAATAACTAGGATTACGAGGAGAAAAAGTATTACCCAATTTGGACGTATGAGTAGTGTTAGCATTGTGACTTGTACCAACAATGATCTCGTTTTTGCACTTAGCATGGAATGTATGACAATCAAGGATGACGAACTTTACTCTATGGGACATTCACTTGTTTTCTATTCATTGACCCTAAAAGTCACTTACGTGATGAAAATCATACATTATGTCTTTACACGTCTTCATAATATTTTTGCAAGTCTTTTACTTTTCAATAAAAGGTAAATAAAATTGAATTTTGGAGATGCTTAGATACTTTATTCTAGCATTGCGTGAGGGCACGTCAAAGGCTTAGTATGGGGGAGTGATGAGATGGCATTTATACATGATCTCATCGTTCTTTTCGGGCTTTAAATGTATAAAAATGTCATAAAAATACCATATATATGCTTGTGTTTGTTTACTTGTGTATTTTAGGTATGGATATCGTGAAAAAGACAAAAGATCACAAGAAACAAGGAAAAATGAACATGAGAAACGAAGCCGTACAATGAACCGGGCGCTAGTTGTGGATTTCTCAAAGAAAAACCCTTGAAGACTTGAAGATGTACAAGATTGATCCCTCATCTATGAAGAAATGACACTTAATACCCTTGTATATTCATAATTACAAGTTTGGTCCCTTAAGTTTGTCAAAATTACAAAAAGGTCCTTCAACTTTGAAGATTTGGCAAGTTTAGTCCCTCAACAATTCTAAATTGTCAACAATGGTCCCTCATGAAGTCAAAGATCCTATGAAGACCTTCAAAGATGATAAATGTCCAAGTTCAGTCCTTGAAATATGCAAAAATGGCAAAACAAACCCTTATAGCCCTTGTTACAATGTTTTGTGGCCAAAGTATGAAATTGGAAAGTTTCATAACAAAGGAAATCATTTTGTTGGCTGAATAAACTTTGTTTACACACTTTTCCAAAAGACAAGGACTACTTGAGTCATTTCCCAATGTTCAAACAAAGAAAAAGGGCGCCAAACACTTACTGTAGCAAGATAAATGGATTAAACCTTTTTACTATTCACCTATCATCCCTAGTTACTATCCCACTTTAAACAAAGGGTAAATTGAAATTATCTAGGCACACGCTTAATTCACACACACAAACTCATCCCACACCCAAAACCCCAATCCCCACTCACCAAAGAACCCTACCATTTAAACCTGCCCACCAATCATGTGACACCCTCCTCTCCAAGCAAAGCCACGTGTCCAAATCAACGACTCACACTCATTACTTGGCCCAAAGCTAAAATGAACATTCAGGATCAAATTTGACAGCTCACAACATCAAACACGCCTCAAGCACTCAAGGGCATTCTAGGGATTTTCTAGCTAGGGTTTTCATGCATTTTGCATCTAGAATCGTCTATTGTTGCCTATAAAAGGACCCCTAACCTGTGGTGAGGCCTTTGTTCCAGATTTTAGCTATTTTCTTTGTAATTCCTTTTTATGAAATAAAATTTGAATTTCTGAAAATATTGAATTCTCTTTTGTGATTTATAAAAGTTTGGTGTTTGAATTGCTAAGATCTGAGTTCCATTTACTTGTTTGATTGATTTTGAGAAAAGGTTTTAAGGTTTAAAACACTTGTTTTCAAAAATCAAAGGATAATCTGTTTTGGCTTACTTTTGTGTTTGTTCATCTTAGCAGCTTGTGGAAGCTGGTGCTTGTTCTTGCTAGCACCTCAGCTCAAACATTCCAAAGTGTGGATGTACATTTTGGAGGTTTGCATCTCTTATCTCTTTTACTTTTCTGAAAATATTGCATGATTTATGTGATTTTGGATTTTGGTCTGTGAATCTGTGGATTAATGGTTGACTTGTGTTAAAGAGGTTGGATTGTTGTTGTTAGGGTTGGTTAGATCTTGGTTTAAAGGTTAAAACAAAACAATCCTTTGAAAATCTAAGAAATCAGATTCCAAAGGGGTGTTTGGGTTAACTGATTTATCAAGATTCAAGGCAACCTTTGTGGTTGTTTGTTTTTCCTTTGTGTTGGTACTTGTTTATCTGGTGCAAGTGATCTGTTATCTGCAAGTTTTGAGGGTCTAAACACCTAAATTGATCAAAGGTTTATAAAATCTATTTTACTTGGGTATTTTGGCTAAAATTTTAGGGACACCTAGATCTAAGGGTAGACTAGGGTTAACAAGTGTTAAATTTTGGTTAACATAACAAGGGAAAGGGATTTGAGGGCTTGAAATTGGATTGGTGGTCAAATAGATCAGCAAAAGGATTTTGGATAATCACCTTTGTTCATCAGTAACTTTTTATGCTTGAATCTGCTTATTTACTTTGATCCAGTGCTTGAAACAAGTTTATTTGTGCTTATTGGATTTTATTATAGCTTGTGTATGCATATGGTTCAATTTGGCTGGCTTATTCATGCTTAATCTGCTTAATTTGTCATAACTGCTTATTTTCAATGTCTGTATCATATCTGTGGACTGTTTGCTTATTATGTGCTTATTGAGTGAACCAAATTGTGATTTGTTGATTGATATTGACTCCTTGTGATCCACTAATTACAAGGTTGCCTTTGTTTTCATTTGAATCCAACTGGATCTCTCTAAAAAGCAAGTCAAATAGTCAAAGCAGTGGGAACTCCTTTCCCCTGTTGCTAGCCACTGATAGGTGTCACTTATTTGACCCATTTGTTCATACTGGAGCATTTGAGGGGTTGACTTTGAGCTTTGACTAGAAAACCAACAACCTTGACTTTTACATAAGTGCTTATCAGCTTATTCAGCTTATTTAGCTTGGCTTATTGAACTTTTCTTTGTTTATGTGTCTTAATTAAGTCATTTAGAGTCTTTTGCAACTTATTTCAAGGTCTGAGGCGGTCTAGAACCTCAACCCGACTATTTTGTCTTTTAGTGAAATTCTACTTTGCTTATTTCTGGCTTATTGGGTTTGCTTTTTCAAAATTTCTTTTCACAGATCTCTTAGGCATCTCAAAAGAAGATTGTGTGTCAAATCTGAGCTTATGGCATTGGCGTATTGCTTAATGGGCTTATTGGCCCAATAAGGATAAGTTGTTATACCATTAAGCTGTGATAAGCTCAAAACCAGCTTTTGGGCCTTCAGACTTTTGTGTTCAGAATCAAATTTTGAGTCAGATAGGGCTTTTCCAGGTCTTTTGGTTGAGTTTGAATTTTTTGGGCCCATAAAGCCCATTTAAGTGGATTGTTTTAGTTTTTAGCCCATTTGGGGGCATATTAGGGGTATTTTGGTAATTTCACTTTCATTTTCTGTTTATTTAGGTTAAAATAAACTAGTTTGCAATTTTTTATGATTTTTGGATTTTTAATAATATTTTAATATTATTTTTATTATTAAATTTGAATTTTCATATTTTTGCACTTTTTATATTTTTCTTAGATCTAATACATTAAAATAGGATTTTTAAAACTCTTAGATTAATTTTAGCATAATTTTATTAATTTTTAGAATTATTTTAAGGTTTTAATAGTTTTTAATCATTTTAAATAGTTTTAATTAGTTTTAAAATTCATAAAAATATTTTTTATTCTTTTTAAGTCATTTTAGAGGTTTCAAAAGAGAAAAATCTTTATTTGGGCTTTTTAATAATTATTTTGATTTTTAGGGCTTTAATTAGCATTTAAAAATTAATATTTAATTAATTAAAAGGTTTGAAAATGTTTTGATCATTTGTAAACTCTTAGTTTATTTAATTTGATTTTTTGTAATTTTTTTGGGAATTTTTAGAATTAATTTTAATTTTGGCACTTCTTACGGTTTTTATTTTAGTCGTCGTAGTAATAATTTCCACGTATCCGTCATTCTTTTTTCTTATCCCCTTCTTTCTCAAATATAAATCCAAAATACATCTTAATCACACACATATACCTCCTTGGGAAACGAACTTAATTGGGTCATTAACACTTGATTTTCCTAAGTCATTTGTTTAATACTTTTCGCTTTTACGCCTTTTTCCTAAAAGGTCGTATTTTACCACAATCAGCGCCCCTACATATGTGGGGATCATGGAGTTCCTTCCACCGAAGGTATATAGCGGTTTATCCAATTCCAGAATTTCATGAAGCAGCACTAAGGTATATCTTCATACATAATTCATTGTTTTATCTTATAAAATGTGATAATTAGCTTAAATTAACCTTTTATTTTGATAGGGTTCTTGATTCCTTGAGATTTATTGCATGATTATAATTAATTAGGTTAATTTTTCTTTTTTAGTGACATGTTGGTAACCTAGGGTTCTTTGAATTATCATTGGTGATCGCAATTGTATTGGTAAATTAATCACATATTCGATTGAGTTTACCACTTAGTTGTGAACTAACTGTTTGCTATAGTGGAAAGGAATCGTGAGAAAGGAAATAGATGTGATTTCTTGTGTTTGTCGCACATGGAGAATAGAAAGATGGGATGATAATTATGTTTCTCACCATAGTTCTGATTCTTTAAAAAAGACAAAGAAAGGGGAAATGAGAATTTATTAAAGAAGCCTTTCCCCATCTCATTCTCATGTGAATCGGGAGGTCACTTAAAATAAAAAGAGTATATAAACCATGCCACGTGCATTGCACATTCAACATAAGAAATTCTCAACCCCTCCCTTATGAGCTATGTGCAACTACAACGTTCTTAATTTCCTATCATCGTCCTAATCGACCTAATATTTGTGAGAATCGTTCGTCCCTATTTAAGGTCATTTTTATCTTTGTGTTGTTTATTGTACTATAGAAATTGTAACTTGGTAGTAAAACCTAGCCGGAAAACTGTTGAATCCTTAACATATTGGTACTTGTGAGTAACTATTATGGTCAAAAACCATTTTGATTACAACCTCAAGATATGGTTTAATGAACAAACTTAATTAATTTATAAATCTCTTATTTTATGGGTATAATTACATATGATTACAATATTATTTAAAATTGGACCAATGGTCTCTTCTTTATAGTTCAGATTAGATCCACTTGTGTTATTAGTTCTAGTTGTCGTCTTGATTCAAGGTCGTAAATACGCGACATTGGTTATGAGATCCAAGAAACACTCCGATACGGTAAGTTTTTATTTTTGTTTCCTGTCTCCTGCAAGCGAGTTTTATTGGGCGGTCTGCAAGTTAAGGTTAAAATTATCTATAGTATGCTGGTTCATATTTTAAAAGTATGCTTCTTGAGGGTTCTATTGGCGTTGCTACAAGTTTGTATTTATGTATTCTATAGTGTTCATTATATAGGGTTGTCTTCTAGTAGTTAAGTGATGAGTTTCCAAAAAATAAACTCCGTATCACAGACCAAAAGTTATTCAAAATAAAAACCACTTGAAACTTTAAAATCTGCAAACATGATGCAGAATTTCAGATATTGTTCAAGTAGCTACAGGTTTAGCTTTGAAAGTCAACAACTTGCTTCTAAGATTTACATAAAACACTTACAAAAATCTTAATAGCATTTTCAAAACATATGAAGGTCTTTTCATCTAGTAATCACGAGCTTGGAATAACATAATGTTACTGAAGTTTGTTTAAGGGGGGTGAAAATGAAATGCGTAGTAATAACATGTTAAATAAAATCTGAATCCATTTGTTGTGATGCGTAATACAAGTGTGAAGAAAGTTTTTAAATGTTGACTTTCCTACAACAGTAGTCGCACAAGAAAATCAGCACAAGTCCTACATGATCATATAATCAACACTATAACAAGTTGTACCATGAGTTGAAGAGGTGATAAATTTGACCCATTTTACCTGGGGTGATGTTTTACCTAAAAAGGGTCAAACCAGCAAAACTCCATAACTTAGTTGAAAATGGAAACGGGTCGAACCAGTAAAACTACATAATTGGGTGATTTCTTTTTCCCACAACTCCCGTAAGTCTTAGATTGTTTAATTTATATAGTTAGATTAAAATTATATCAATATAGCATTTTCTAATCATATTCATATCATTAATAATCACAAGAAAGAAGAAGAATTAGATGCGCAGTTTTCCATACATACGTAAAGTGAAGAGGCATAAGGTATAGAAAGTATTTCATCCTTTCATCACTCTTTATAGCGTTATATAGCACTTGAAACTTGAACGTGGAAAAGATAGTTGGTATGAAGTCATCAGTAGTCGTGCCAGTAGGGTCAGGTTTACCCGGCCCGATCCCGAACCAGATAAGGCTTATTTTGTCTAGTTAATATAGGGTTGAATAATCTTGTCGGGTTAGCTTGACCCGATCCTGATAACCCGATAGTGTTATCGGGTCGGGTTAGGGTTGAATTAATTTTTTTTTCGGGTCAACCCGATAAGAGCTGACAAATACTACTTACTTTTTCTTCAATAAAGCCTTGCAAGTAATTAGTCTCATTCATTAAATAGATGGTAAATTACATGTCTATAGACTTGAAATATCTTTATACGAGAAATAATTCAATGTATTTATCAATTCGAAGTATATAAGCTCGATGAATATAATTTATGCATGTTGTGTAATTTATGTCTCTGTTGTTAGCTTCTGTTATGTAATACAATGTACTTCCAATTATATATAAACTTGATGAAAATAATTCTTGTTTACATAATAGGCATACTTGTATTATCTTCTGTTTGTATGGCTCAATTTAACTCCACCATCTCATCAAAATACATTTCTTTAAGATCATAGATATAAATTCGAAGTCTTAATGTAGTGAATCTTAAACGATTGATGTTATGTAATTGTCTGCTATACTGCTAACAGTTGGAATTTACCTTATAACCCGGCAACCCAAATCACCCGTCGACCTGATAAACACTCGAACCCGATAACCCGATTTTTTATCGGGTCGGGTTGTGGGTCACTTTTTAAAAACTCAAAACCCACTCAACCCGACCTGGTTAACCCAAGAACCCGACAACACCCATAGTCACCAAAATGACTAATAAAAAAGAAATACAATCCAGATCTTAACATGAACAGTTACTATTCTTATATTTTTTTCTTTCGGGTCGTTCTACAAGAATCACATCGCATCCTTTAACACCCCCAAATATAACGCAGCGGAACCAACTATATGGGTGTTAATTCATAGCACAATAGTCACAAGAATATAAAGAACGACTCAAAAAGAGACGTTTAAAAATTAATATGCATTCCATTCCAAATTAAGAGTTTTAAAAGCGTAGTCCCATAGAATCGTTACCAAAAGATACATAAGTTTGACTATTACATCTAAAGATTGATTTTTCAAAGGAATGGAATTGTAATTTAATTTGACAAATGTTTAGCGCAACTCCTCATTTAGTTTGCCTCCAAGATTCCAATCTTCAATTACCTGAGATAAACATGCTTAAAACGTTAACATAAACCTGAGTGAGTCCATAGGTTTATACATAAAAATAATTTGAACACAAGTATAATATCCATCATTTTAATATAGGCTTGCGGCCAAACAAGTAATTAACCAACCATTGAACTGAGCTCGTGACACCGATCCCAAACGCCACAAGCTATATAGTATAATCATTCACATAATCATTAGATGCCCCCAGACATGAGTACCACGTCATGTACCCTAAAACATTCTCGCTACAATATATCCATACTGGGACCGCTCACAACGAAGACAATATGACCCAAACCGGATCGGGCTTGTAAACCCATAGTGCACTATTAATTGTAGAAGCGACTACCCACCATAGGTAGTTAAAGGATCACGATTGGGGTCTTTTAACGTGTAGCTACTCAAGCAAGAAATCATATACATTCGGGTCTAAGCATACAAGAAAACCTACTTGTGTTCGATTTAGAAAACTAGCATGTATCTCCCTCACATGGTTTAAAAAAGATATTTAAAAAGCGAGGCTATGAACTCACCTTGATATCAAAGAGATCAGTAGCAATATAAGTCTTGAACGAGAGGAGAACCCATACGCACCACCTAAAATACGTGACGTGTCTTAGTATAATACATAAGTAAAAACAATACAAAAATAATAATAATTACCAAGTATAGGATATGTTTCTAAGATATGCACGACATAGACTTAACCAATGTATTTTTACTTCTTAAATGGTGTACATCCTGCACGTATACCCAAATAAGTGTCTAATAAGTATTGCTCAACCATTCTCAACTTTTACTAATTGGTCACACTTTTATTTCACAAGAAAAGGCGTAAAACTCATGTTGTAGAATTTTGATCGTCTTCACAGGTACATAGATATTAACCTATAAAAGATATGAAGGTGATATCTTCACCCCTAGAAAGCTACTTGAGTCTAGTTTTCAAAACATTAAGCCAATCACTTAAATCATTTACCAATCCACGAGAAATGCGTTTTTACTAACAACAAGTCAAAACAGAAAACAAACTGAATTTCTAACCTTTACGGTTTTGGCCAAAAATCGTATTTTATAATAGATATCAAGTTGAAACAAACTGGAGGTGAAACCTTATAATGTGTAGTGTTTATTCATTCTATAAAACCTAAGTCCACTGTACAACTGGAGAAAAACATGTTTTCCAACAGCAGCTCCAGAATTGGCATGTTTTAGTTAAATGATCATATCTCACTCATCCGGAGGAGATATCGCCCTATCCGATTCGACACATGAACCTTAAACTTATTTACATAATCCCATAATATAATATAGACTTCTCAGGCCAAAATTGTTCTGCAAATAACCCATTTATACTGCTGGTCTTCAGTAGTCCCAATTTTTCCTACCAAACACTAATTTTAACTTATTTCCCAAACCGTGATATTAAAGTGAATATGCTTGGAGAAGTTAGATTAAGATGTATACTACTAATATTAGCTTTTATATCGTACATTTTAATGTATTTACCTATATTTTAACTAGTTTTCTAATAAGTGTTCCAGAATTGCTAGTGTTTCATATTTTGACCATAATTTCCTTATCCGGAGGAGATGAATGACCATTCAAATCTCACACAAGGATAAGACCTGTATCTATTCCTAAATGTAATTTATTTGCAGACCCTAAGCCAAAATAGTTGAGATACAACACATTGTTGCTATTGTTTCAAAATAGTCAACTAAAAACTCTTCCAAACCTATTTTAAACTCATTCATCACACAATCAAACCTCATATAATGTCACTACACATCCCCTAAACATATCCCATACTCAATAACATAATTTTATAGATCAAAATCAAGAAATATTAGATTATGAACATGTATGCTTGTAAAATTTAGAAATCAAGCAAATGCATAAACAAGATAAAACAAAAATCAAAAGAATTAACAAGGCTTACGATGCTATTAAAATAGAAGATGAAGATCAACAAAAATACCCACCCTATAGACCTTAGGCTGCTTATTTAGGAGACCCACCAAACAAAACCCAAACTTGCTTTTATTCTTCAAATCATGTACCCAAAACTTCCAATAAACCCTTGAAACCCTTCTTTAAACTCGAATTAAGTAAAAACCCTAAAAATCAAGATTTAGGAAAACTGTTTCATGGTGTTTTCGAAGGAAGATTAAGGATGGGTGATGATGTAGGAATGATTGGAATTTTAATGGGTGGAGATTGTCGTCTTGGTGGTTTTGTTACAGACAGAAGAGGAAAAAATAAACATGCCATTGATTTTTCTGAAAATATGATATCTGTGTGTTTTTATAAAGGAAAACTTAGTTTATATATATATGGTAATAAAAATTTTTGCTAAAAATCTAATATAGGGTCGTTGGTTTTGGTTATAGAACCGGCAAAGGCAAAACAAAAGTTGTTTGGGCCGAGATTTTTCTTATTCTATGTATTTTGATGATTTTTAGGCCCAATTGCTAGCACGACATGATCGGTTAAGTAAAAAACGTGGTTTTTAAATCGATTTTGACAACTAAACGGAAAAATTTAAAGAAATACAAAAATAAAAATAATCGAGCTCTCGTGGCTAAAATAAAGTAATTAGGGCTTCTCGTTCTTTAAAACGGATAATTATCCAAAGCATAACATAGAATTATTTTAAATTGTCAATTTTAAATTAATTAATGAATATATATAAATGTGATTTTTCAACACTTATAAAAATAAATATGAGATTAGAAAAAGTAGTGACCTTTTTGTATAGGAGTTTACATTCTCACCACCTTACAGGAGCGACGTCCCGGCACTTGATTATCATTATACACTCTTCATTTTCTCGAGAAAAGGTGCAAGTACATCCCTATGAAGTAATCTTTTTGTATTATAATATGAGTATAATTTTAAAATAAATAACAAGATTCTGACAAAACATGGCTAATATATGAACTTTAACGAAGATATAATGATTAGATTTCAAGAGTCATCGAAAAATTTCAAGGACAGAATAAACACGGTCGGAAACTAAACGGATTAAATACTCAAAATAGCTTATGGTTTGCCAGAAATGAGAAATCGGGAATCACGTAAACCTTAAAACACATACTTCATTAGAAAGTGAGATCGAAATACAATTTAATATTGGTATTAAATATGAATTGCGCAAGGTTCGTTGCGTTATGGTGATAAAATTGTAAGTTGATGAAATATTTTTATTATAAGGATTTATAAAGGTTTAGATGATTGTTAAACAAAACCGTTAGTAAAAAAATTAAACTATGCTTTCTTGATAAAAATGGTGTCCAGAATAGAAGAACATGTTCAAAATTTTATTTCGTCCTTTTGAAATTGTTAAGATAAGGGTATGTGTAAAAGCCTTGTTGAAAACTTGGATCCACGATTGCGGTTTAGAGAATATAATTTCATATAATTAAGAATAATTTGTCAAAATGAAATTTTAAATTGGTCAGTTTATCAAGATGTGGTTAAATTCTATTTTATAAAACATATAATTCAAAATATAAAGTGTGGTGTCAATATAAATATTAGTTCTAAATTGTAGAAAGAAGGATTTTTTAGTATTCATTTTGGTAATTTAGATACTTGTTAAATAAAATCTGTATCTGTAAAATTTCCATATATTTCCATTAAAGTTTATAGGAATTAGTAGAATTTGTGAAGGTACTTACGCATCAAAGGAAGGTATGTAACGTGCTCGGGGTTAAACAAAGTAACAAGATAGCAATGAAGATGGAACTAGTGATAGCAATCACATAAAATGCAACAACAAGATAAGGAAATGAATCGAGTGTCACGTGAATCTGATAAAAGACAAGGAGAAATATAGGTGTCGACTATTAAGGCAATAAGAAACAAGGAATATATCAAGTCGTCAATTCGTAACACAATCATGGTTAGCTCAATAAATTTCGAGGCTATAGACACAGAATCGAAAAAGAAAATTCATACAACAAGTCTCGAATCTAAGGATGCAAGAGGCAAAGTTAGTGATTGAATAGAGAAATTAACGAGTATCCACACGAGCGAATTTTGAGTCAAAAGAAAGGTGAATATCGTACGGAGATATACGTAAAATCATTTATACAAATGTCAATATTTACATCCGGAGGCATCATGGATCTTTACCATGTTACTAAAGAAGTTAGACCGAGAAGAGAGCATGGAAACATCAAAACTTCTAAGTCACGGGATCAATGGTAGATAATTCGTCAAGTGGTCTAAGAAGTCTATAGTGAAAATAAAAACGAAATCAGGTGTAGAACAACAATCATTAAGTAAGAACGACCATGCAAGTGGGTAATTTATTGAGAAAGGACAAGGGCGCGTATCGGAATATCTCTGCCTTGCACTACTTGCATACCACAAAAAAAATTTGTTTTTCAGAACAACGGGTAAAAATTTGATCCTTATCAAGATCTTAAGGGTGACTACTATTCAACCTTGCATGGCTCTTTCTAAATTATACATAGGTGCACGACTATGTATAATTTAGGAATAGCAATGCAGTGCTCAGTTTTGTCAAACTAGTGGTATGTTTCTTATATTTAAAGGTATAAACCATGCTACATTATTCTTAAGATTAAACTTTTTTTTTGAAACTGTTAACATGTAGAGGTAATGTAATTTGCCTGTTTTTAATAAAAAGTTATAAGAAATTTTTGGGCGATAACATATATTTGGTAAGACCCAAGTAAAATACTCGTAAAACAATTGCAAATTAAATTTATAAGGCGACATTACAATGACTTATAAAATAGCAAGTGGTGTGCATTAGTAGAAATAGTAGTTTACAAAGCAATCAGTGAAATGATTACAAGATGATACGGTTTAAAAAAAACTTTAGCTGGAGTCATCATGAGATACATGATGTCGATGGCAATGGAGAATATGAATAGAAGAAATTGCAATAGCGACTTATAGCGATGAAGCGGAAAATGGAAGATAAAATAAAATGACACATAAGTCACGTATATAAAAGAATAACGGAATCCAAATGTGTGTACATGCTAAGTTATTTTCCAAACATATGCTTTTGAGAAAGTACACTATCCGTTAAAATTTTACAACCTCGTGTGAACTAAAAAAAACACTTAACAACATGTTAAATGTCATCCACTCTCGCTTATATTTCATGCCTAGACTCATATGTAAATTAACTTACTCCTGCGTTGCCTCAAAGGTCATAAGTAAATTATACTCTTTATAAACATTAGCACATAATTACAAGTTCAAAACGGGCCTGCAGAAAGTTAAAAAAATTTGGACAATGGCATACGCCCTTAACTATTTTATAAAAAATTAAAAAAAATACAGTAAGTCATACACATCATGGACAAGTTCCGATTTAAATTTCATTCAAAAATACCAAGTTTTGACCCGCCTGCACAACACATCTTTACAACTGAAATTCTGGACAGAAAACGCAGTTTTGACACTTGATCTTGCACAAAGGATTTGACTCACTTTAACATTCTAAAAATTGACAAGGCCAAGCTAGTTGGAAAGTAGACTCGCAGTAGATGACATTAGGCTCGTGAAAACCTAAAACAAAACTTTTGATATGACCTAGTTACGACGTCCTCAAGTCGGACTACAAATCTGCTCAGAAACAGTCACTTGCTGAGCTTTTATTTTATTTTATTTATTTTTTTTCGAAATACTTTACAACTGCAAATGGTTATAACTTTCTTGTCTTTAAGAGTTACACTATGATCCTTATATCGAAATGTTTATTAGGATTACGCCTATCAATCTTAACATTAAAATCTTAGTTTACAACATCCTTATTTAGCCGAAAGAAACACGAACTCTCCTGCAGTATTTTACCTTATTTATAAGGCATATTTACTCCTATATTTAGACCCGTTATTGAACATTTTTGGACCTCGTTATCCTCGTGTCAAAGTAAAACGACATCGTGAACAACCTCCCTGTTCCTCCTGAGGCTAAAATGGACTCAAAAGTGCTCAAATAAGCCATTTAAAATCCTATCAGCAACTAATAAAACCATCATGGCTGAACTTTTATAAGAAATATGCAGAACTGAATTTTGATAGAAATCGCCACTTTTACTCACTTTTAGACTCCGACTCGCGCTGTTTGACTCAAAACAACGTTTTGGACAACTTTTCTGTCACACTGGATTGTTGCAACGGACCAGAAGGTGCCTAAAACACTGAAGGTCAGTCTGCACAGATTTTAATTCTTATTAAAATATGCAGGATTTTTAATATAAATTTTCCCATCTTCGGTCGGCTGTAAAAACTTCATTTTTGAGAATTACGGGTCAAATTTTATATCAAAACGGCCGGCTCAACAAATACTAACATATTTTCATGTCTAAAGTTTTAAAAAAAAAATTACGATGCCCTTTAATCAGATTTTGATTTTCTACATTTAATATTTTTTTTATACACCGCAAAATTCAACCAAACTTCATCAAATTATTAATTATTCCGCAAATTGTAGAACAATGATAATCTTGTGAAACAAGGGGGTTGATGTTTTTCTAGAGAGAGAAAGTTAGAGAGAGAAATGGAAGAAAACACATATATTAAAGTGAGAGAATAAAACAACCAACACCTCTTTCCATGGTGGAAAGAGGTTTAAATACCCCAAGTCCTTAAAGGACTTGGGCTTCCGGCCCATGAACATGCTCATGGGTCGGGCTATGTAATGAATACTACTTAACTTAACTACGAGCCTATAACTACCTGGTTGGAGTGACCGAGACTTTCTAAATGCGTAAAACGTATTTCCAACAATCTCCCCCAAAGGGAGGTCACTCCAAGTTTACAAAGTCCTAATCTAGCATGTTAGATTCTGTTCTTGAGCTCGTAGTCTTCTTTTCTTTCTTTTTCTTTTCTTTTGTGAATATGTGTTGAATGATATCAGCCTTTTTGCTTGGAACATGTTCTTTTGGCCTTTCACGTGCGATCTTTGCCTTTCTTGTGAATTTTCCTTCTCGTGACTTCATGTTCCACACACTTATGTCTTTTTGTTGGATTCTCGAAAGTTTCAGAGTTTGGTACAGCGGAAGACTTTATCTTGTACTTTCTTGAATCTTTGTTAAACTTTGATGCAGAAAGACATAAGCATGTGAGAACGACTTCTACAGGGACACCGCAACACCACCGTCTTCACTGGTACTCAGCAACGCCACCGTCTTCAACAGGTACACAGCAACGCCACCGTCTTTGACAGGTACACAGCAACGACACGAATAAAATGGCTTTGAACATTTTATTCTAATTCGGTAGCATTTTACCTCCGGTCGGTGAAGACCGTTGGACGATATTAGATATCGTACCCGTGACGGATAGTTTCAATTAAGTAACTTCCTGACAGGATTTCGCGGGTAAACCCGTTCTCTTTATTCGACCGTCCAAAGCTGACTGCGAACATAAAGAGTGAATCACTTGGATAATTTATCCTTGTGATTAGAAGCCGTCAATTCATGAAACCTGGAACAAGTGAATCTCAATTAAGATTTTCACCATCGTTGCTTTCCAGTTGTCACGAGCTTAATTCATAAAGAATCTTGCACGTCACCTACCAAGTGCTGTTTGATGTTGACACTAGAAGGATTTCCACTCGTCACGGTGGTCAATAAAGAGTCACTCTGAGTGTTCTGGCAAGATCATATGATAATGCGAAGAGGCCTGGAACGAGTTTAAGTTCAATTAAGAATTAAACCACTGTTACCTTCCAGTTTTTCACAAGATTGATTCTAAAAGAACCGCACGTGCAACCTACCATGAGCTTGTTTGATGTTGGCTCAAGCAGGATTTCCATCTTCATTGTAATACTTACGTATTACTCGGATGTTCTGGCAATATTACAGGAATATTGCGTAGGACTCATGAAAATCTCTTACTTTTCACAGTGTGTGAGAAAGCAAGGAATAAATGAAAAGTGTCCTAATGAGACTTTTGATGATCTCTTGGCTCTAGACTCAATTGTGCGTTTTGATTTAGTGAGCGATGGCTGGAGAGGAGTGCCACCTTTTCAATAACAGTCTATTCGGAGTGAATAAACCAGTAGATAACGTGTTGATCTCCGTGTGATTAAAACAAATACCTTTTGAGAGATATTTGAGTTAGCTGGGAAGGGTTGTGCATTGCATCACTGGGTCCATGATGTCTTTCTTCAATACCGAGAATCATTAGCAAAAATGACCTCAATAGCATATGTATTGACCCGGTTTCTGCCTAAAGTTGTAAGGAGGGCTTCTTTCTTTACACCCTTTATCTTTGCAATTCTTTTTCATTCTTCAACCCCTTCAATGCTTACCAATACATCATCACTAGCACCTTGTTGTGATTGTTCCAGTGCTAGCTTAAGTACTTGGTCGGCATTCAGCTACGTTCACATTCTTTCTCCATCTTTCCTAGGACTTCTAATTCTATCTAGGGAATTGTCCTTGGGAAGATTCCATCGGCTCTGATGAATCATTGGACTAAACCTATTCCTACCACCCTTTTGTCACCACATCCGTCGTGAATTAAGCGTGTTTTGGGAAGGAATTGCCACCATGAAAAATCATTGAAAATCACCTAAGGTACTTGTGATATTGAAATCAAAAGTTTTGTACCTTAGGTGTTTTGTTTATCAAAAACGCTCCCCCTTAACACGTGCTTTACACATATTAAGTTGGATTATCGTTAAGTCTTTTTTATCTTTTAGCCAAGTATCACTTAAGTCTCCTTAATCCCATTTTCTCCCCTTATCCAAAATGTTAACCATTAATATTTGGGATATTGAATGGATTAACCGGTCTTTGGGTAAAAATGAAATTGATGTTTGGCCATAGAACATGTTAATGCTCCCCCTTAATTAAATAAGGGATAGTTGTAGTGCTTTAGTATGATGTATTTTGAAAGATTTAGAATCTCGTGAGAAATTCTTGAAAAATTATCATACCTTAACACTACAACAAGCCACAAAAGCTGATAAAGTAAAAAAAATAACATATTCACAATAATGTACATATGGAGTTGACCTGTAATGAGACGAACCAAAATTAATCGGTTCGTTCCGTAAGCCGATGGTGAGCTCCATATGGTCGTCCACCGACGAATCGTTCTATGCTTCGTAGCAATCGGCGCTTCCTTAGCACTTCCTCAATTTTCCTGATTGCATACGAAGATCCTTTTCGGCACTGGGCTGTCCAGGTGTATGTGACCGCCGGAAGAGGTAAGTTGGAATTGAGAACCGACAAATCATCTCGAACATTCTTTAGCGTTCCATCACTGAATTTGTGCAGTTCTGAGAATCGCATGTATTGCATGACGCCAGTCTGATTCGGATAAAAGATTCCTGCTTCCGGCTTGGTAGTTCCCATGTAGACCTTCTTGTCCTTGTGGAAGTTACTAAGTGGAGTCGTATGGGGACGTTGCAGGTTTAACTTCTTCTGATAGCTTTCTACCCCAAGTTGAAAATCTTCCACCCGGTGTTGAATGACAATTTTCCTGGCATATTGACGAAAGTTTGAACTCAAGGCTATGACAATATCAGGTGATAGATGGTCAACTTTCTCTTGAGCCAAAAGCAGCAATAGATCTTCTATGTCTTCGAGTTGAAGGTACTGGAGATCACTTTCGTCAATGCGGAATTCTTTCTCATCGGTACGTTTGAGCAAGATTACATTTAAGTAATCGTAACCGAAAACCGTCTGGGTAGTTGCCCCAAGGATACTTTTGATTCTGTGAGATGAGACGATAGAAGCACCTCTCTTAGGACGATGGAAGTGATTATAGGCTAACTTCTTCTTTTTGTCCCAGTGAGATATGCCAAGTGAAGCATAGGTGTCATAAAATTTGAGCAGCTTCTTTCTCCAGATTGAGTCAGGCACTTTGTCTTCTATCCAAGGAACATTCTCCAAATTGACAGCCTTGAGCATTGTTAGTGACGTGGCATACTTCTTTGCTCCATTTTCAAGGTATTCAAGATCGTGAGAGACAAAATGCTCGATTGGGATAGTGGCAGAACTAGCGATGACCGTTGGTGTAAGAGGTTGCAATACGGGAGTTTGAATTCCTGTAGTTGTCGCTCTCATTGCTTTGGTAAGCTCATTCAGGTGATATTCTGCTTCATTATGGGTGATCTTTAAGGTATCAAAGAAGTCCACATTTGGCATCAGAGCCACGGTTCCATCCTTGGATCGTGTTTATTTATGCGATTTTGGTGGTCTATATCATTTCTTGTGTCTCGTTTATATGGTTTCTGTCCATTGTCACAAAATTTTTTTTTTTGGTGTCACGTCTTATTATCTTGTTTCATTGTCCAATCAGTCACAAGTTTTTGGTATTATCATATCTATATCTGGTTCTCGGTCCAAATCTATTTGTCACATGGTCAAAATATTGTCCATTTATTATATTTTCACTGGTCAAAGTTGGGTTCACTAGTCAATGTTATTTGTCTGGATTTTTTTTTCCTGGTAATTTTTTGAAGATGAAGGTGATAAACTCAGAAAATCTGCCAGAAAATATGCCCAGAAACAAGATTCCTGAAAAAACGGTACAAGGACCCTTTTGGACTTATCTTCACGGTACATCGCATGGATTGCGATGGAATGGTGTTTTTCACACATTCCGATGGGCTTGACTTACCCATTGCGATGGACTCATTCCGATGAGTCACATTGCGATGGGTGGTCGGGTCTGTCGCAATGGCTCAGCCAAGACGTCATGCTGCCCGATTACTCGCAACATTGCGATGGATGTTTTATATTGCGATGGGTACCATTGCGATGGGCACCATCGCAATGGGTACCATCGCAATGAGGCGGTTGACTTTGCGATGGGTTGATCAGATATTGCGATGCATTTTTTTTGTTTACAAAAGACTCATTGCGACGACTTGACTTGTTTAACACATGAACCGGGACCAAAAAATGTAACCAGGACTGAACCCATCCCACCGAGTCAACTCGGTCATTACCGAGTTGACTCAGTCAAACTCACTGAGTTGACTCGAGACCTCCATCCTTATATCGCCTCAACAAATCCACAAATCTATTCCTACACCCATCGACACCTATCCCATCTAATCACTCAAAACAGAAAACTATGATCTCAGACTCTTTCGATTTGCATGTGTAGATCCTTCAAGACCTTACACGAAAACGAATTTAATCATCACAGATCTATGTAATTGGTTTAACCAATTTTAATTTTCGATAACAAGTTTAGATTAATAACATGCATGTTAAAATCTTATTCCTTGTTTCGATTTTGCTCAACAAAAACAGAAAACATACTTACCCGAGACCTTATACAAGATCTAGAACCAACAATCATTGGTTGTTCTTCGTTCGTGGGAAGATGTATGAGGGTGTGAGACTTGATTTATGTCGGTAACTGAAGATTGAAGGAGATTGAGTATTGATTGTTGGGTGTTTGACTGAGATGAGATGATTATAGAATGAGATTAGGGTGGGACGGAGGTTTTGATGTGGGAGTAGTGAGAGAAGTATGGGACGGAGGAAACGAGGTAGGGAGGTGGGAGATAAGTTAGGTGAGATGGGGGCGGATGAAACGAGGGAAGGTGTTTAGGGTTAATATGATAAGAGTGAAATTAGGGATTGTGAAGTTATTTAACTCAAATCCTTGGACCGGTTTTGGATTGGTGATGGACCGGGTTTGAATGATTGATGATGGGCCGACTTGTCTTAATCTTCTATGTTTTGGACTGGGCCTATGAAATTTTTGGACACTCGAATTTGGTTGAATTTTAGATATATGAAATGTTTAAACAGTGTGTTTTATTAACACACATACACACAAATTTTTTTAAAATTTTTAAATAAATTTGTTGTGTATTATGTTTTAACTCATTATGACATCGGGTCGAGACAAAAAGTGTCGAGAAATTGTTAAGGATAATAGATGCTCAAACAAACAAATTCCTTTTTTGAATTTGTAGTTTTTTTATCGCATTTGGGGTTCTTTAATTTTTTCTTGACACCGATTGGGTGACGAGAAATATGACGCGACAAAATTAAAGTGACAAATGTGACAAGGATTTATTTTGACGAGACCAAGAAAAATGGGCGATTTTTTAGTGGCTTCAGATTTTGTTTGATCGGGTATTAATTACGTGACGTTGAAGACGGATTTTTCGAAGGCGTGTATTTATTTTATCTTTGACTAGATAACTTGCTCGTGCTTAATCCTAGAATGAAGACTTGGTTATCTGGTTTCCGGGTTCGGGGTGGATGGTTGATGACTCGGATAACTATCACTTAAAGGGGTTACATTGTTGTACTCAGTGTCACGCGCTTAGTCGACGTGGATAATTTCAAGAGGTGTTGTGCTTATAGACTTCTTCAGTGATGCATTGAGTACTTAGAGATTTCTCCACCGTTCTTCATTCAACAATAGTGCAAGCTTAAGTCACAAGATCGAAGGATTTTTATTCAGCTTCACGTTTGATGTATCTGGTTCATTCTTTCAGTGGTCACTTCAAATTGCTTTCATGTGGTATGGTAAAGGTGGCCATGGAGAGTTTATGAGAAGAGATTTTCGATCAACAGCTGATTCTCACAAAATATATATAATTCTGCTTATTTATTATTCTCACGAGATTTCAGGTTCACGTGCGTACAATTTATTGATGGTTCCGACTTTCGAAACCATCAAGGGGGAAGAAGCAGACACATTGAACGCACAACGAGTACACGTGATGAACTTCATACCTTCTTTTGTTTTGAAGATATTCCGGGATGACATTTGTCATAGCCGCAGAGAAAATCAGTGTTTTAACTCGTGTCGTTATCAATCAATCTCCAAACGGTACACTACTGATTCGAGGTTTAATTGTTTGATTGTTGCAATTAAACATCATCATTATTCTATATGCATTCCCGGGACTTAATTGACTCTGGTGCATCTCCGGAAGAAGACGTGTGCATTTCCGGGACTTAATTGACTCTGGTGTTACGATGTCAACTTCATGAATGGGATAAAGTGTCCACTTCAGTATTTGAGCTTCATAATTGGGATTGATTTACCTTCTTCAACTATGTGGGGGAAGAAGTGTCTTGATTCTTTCTGGTATGCATAACTTGAATTCTCAGGGGGAAGAAAAATTCAGAAGAATTATTCAAGCGTGAGATGAAAGGTTGTTGATCTAATTGGGGGGAAGCTATTTAAAATGCTTCTACATCAAGTTTACGTGGCATGAATTAGGGGGAAGCTAATTCAGAAGCTTCTCCTTAACCAGAAGTGTATGGGTTACTTAGCTCGTGCCGTTACAGTATTTCTACTACAAGTTAAAGATGAAGACGAAGGCCTTAGAAGACTTCATCAGCATTGGATGCTTCATGGAAGCTCTTGTTCTTAATTATTTTGTACTTGATAGGTAGAATATTGTAAGGAATTCTACACGTCGTCCCATGGGGGAAGATTGTTGGAAACTCACTTTATGTGACGACATTTAAGAATTCCCGTTAGTTATCATAGTCACGCACAGTCAGTCTAGACTAGGCCCTTTGTAAAGTGCGTGACTATATATACCCCTCCTTTGCTTCCAAGGAGGGGTGTTGATTGTATTTGTTCATTCAAGGAACACACACATTTCACATTCAACCTCTCTTTCTCTCTCTCTAAGCCATCAATGGCTTCCACCACCCATTACCACCACATTAGACCACCGGATCAAAAAAATTTGGAAGTTACGGCCAAAAAGGTAGTTTATGATTTACGAATGTAAATACACAACTCAACACAAAGAACAAGCCTTTATCTCATCCCATGCTCTGATACCAATTGTAGAACAATGATAATCTTGTGAAACAAGGGGTTGATGTTTTTCTAGAGAGAGAAAGTTAGAGAGAGAAATGGAAGAAAACACATATATTAAAGTGAGAGAATAAAACAACCAACACCTCTTTCCATGGTGGAAAGAGGTTTAAATACCCCAAGTCCTTAAAGGACTTGGGCTTCCGGCCCATGAACATGCTCATGGGTCGGGCTATGTAATGAATACTACTTAACTTAACTACGAGCCTATAACTACCTGGTTGGAGTGACCGAGACTTTCTAAATGCGTAAAACGTATTTCCAACACAAATCTTACATCACATCATCTAAGATAATATACTAACATATTATAGAACAATCAAAACTTATATACACACATGTCTCATGGATTACATAACATCGAAAATAAATTATATTAATAGACATAGAAAAATAACATAGAAAGGAATGCTTCAAATTTTTCAACGATTAAACTAGAAAACGGTGTAAAACACCCTTGACATAGAATTCAATATTCAAGATAGGAACATTTAATAGGAGGTGTGATTCTTTAAAATCATAACAAAACATCAACGAGTGAAGTAGGAAGGTTCTTATAGAAAAAGACGATACAAATTTTTACAAGTAACATCGCAATCCGAACACCCACCACATACTAGACGAGGAGTTACAAGAAGACAACAACACTTTATGGGTACAAAAATTATTATAATTCAGAGTCGGAAAAGAGAATGAGAAATGGAATAAACAAAACAAATTTAAACATTGTTCAAGTGTCCTGCAAAATGGAAAAGGGTAAACGAAAAAGATGTAAAAATTCACAATATAACTCAATACATTTAAAGAATTCTTCCAAAACATTGCTCGTGAATACGTATAGGTGATCGAAAGGCAAATCGGATATCCATATGGATCTCAAAGGAATTAAATAAGAGAAGTAACACGCACATGTACGGTGTGAAAATAAATGTAAAACGTCACTACATATATAGAATTTATACGACATACGAATGAACACCACACATTAAAGTAATGTGATATTTATTTAGACATGTAAATAAATGCAAAAGAAAGCCATAATATGAAGTTTATCGATCGATGTATATTTCAATATGAATCATAGTATTTATTCAATAAATACTTAGCAATAATAAACACGTAATATATAACTGCTAGAAATGTAATTGCAAGAACGACTTGGATAGCATCTCGAGAGGCTTCACGCGCTAAGAAAATTTAGAAAAAAATCAAGTTATAGTTTAGGTTTTGTAAACGACCTAGTTCTCTATAACTTATGGCTCTTGATACGAATCTTTAACACCTCCAAATATAATGCAGCGGAACCAACTATATGGGTGTTAATTCATAGCACAATAGTCACAAGAATATAAAGAACGACTCAAAAAACGACGTTTAAAAATCAATATGAATTCCATTCCAAATTCAGAGTTTTAAAAGCGTAGTCCCATAGAATCGTTACCAAAAGATACATAAGTTTAACTATTACATCTAAAGATTGATTTTTCAAAGGAATGGAATTGTAATTTAATTTGACAAATGTTTAGCGCAACTCCTCATTTATTTTGCCTCCAAGATTCCAATCTTCAATTACCTGAGATAAACATGCTTAAAAAGTCAACATAAAGCTGAGTGAATCCATAGGTTTATACATGAAAATAATTTGAACACAAGTATAATATCCATCATTTTAATATAGGCTTGCGGCCAAACAAGCAATTAACCAACCATTGCACTGAGCTCGTGACACCGATCCCATACGCCACAAGCTATATAGTATAATCAATCACATAACCAGCAAATGCCCCCAAACATGAGTACCACGTCATGTACCCTAAAACATTCTCGCTACAATATATCCATACTGGGACCGCTCACAACAGAGACAATATGACAGAAACCCGATCGGGTTGGTAAACCCATAGTGCACTATTAATTGTAGAAGCGGCTACCCACCATATGTAGTTAACGGTTCACGATTGGGGTCCTTTAACGTGTAGCTACTCAAGCAAGAAATCATATAAATTTGGGTATAAGCATACAAGAAAACCTACTTGTGTTCGATTTAGAAAACTAGCATGTATCTCCCACACATGGTTTAAAAAAGATATTTAAAGAAGCGAGGCTATGAACTCACCTTGATATCAAAGAGATCAGTAGTAATATAAGTCTTGAACGAGAGAAGAACCCTTACGCACCACCTAAAATACGTGACGAGTCTTAGTATAATACATAAGTAAAAACAATACGAATTTTTTTTTTACCAAGTATAGGATATGTTTCTAAGATATGCACGACATTGCACCTAGACTTAACCAATGTATTTTTACTCCTTAAATGGTGTACATCCTGCACGTATACCCAAATAAGTGTCTAATAAGTATTGCTCAACCATTCTCAACTTTTACTAATTGGTCACACTTTTATTTCACAAGAAAAGGCGTAAAACTCATGTTGCAGAATTTTGGTCGTCTTCACAGGTACATAGCTCTTAACCTATAAAGGATATGAAGGTGATATCTTCACCTCTGGAAAGCTACTTGCGTCTAGTTTTCAAAACATTAAGCCAATCACTTAAATCATTTACCAATCCACGGGAAATGAGATTTTACTAACAACAAGTCAGAATAGAAAACAAACTGAATTTCTAACGTTTACGGTTTTGGCCATAAATCGTATTATATAATAGATATCAAATTGGAGGTGAAACCTTATAATGTGTAGTGTTTATTCATTCTTTAAAACCTAAGTCCATTGTACAAAAATTTGGAGAAAAATATGTTTTCCAACAGCAGCTCCAGAATTGGCATGTTTTAGTTAAATGATCATATCTCACTCATCCAGAGGTGATATCGCCCTATCTGATTCGACACATAAACCTTAAACTTATTTACATAATCCCATGATATAATATAGACCTTCTAAGGCCAAAATTGTTCTGAAAATAACCCATTTATACTAGTCTGCAGCAGTCCCAAATTTTCCTACCAAACACTAATTTTAACGTATTTCCCAAACTGTGATATTAAAGTGAATCTGCTTGGAGAAGTTAGATTAAGATATATACTACTGAGATTAGCTTTCATATCCTACATTTTAATGTACTTACTTGTATTTTAACTAGTTTTCTAATAAGTGTTCCAGAATTGCTAGTGTTTCATATTTTGACCAAATTTCCTTATCCAGAGGAGATGAATGACCATTCAACTCTCACACAAGGATAAGACTGTATCTATTCCTAAATGTAATTTATGTGCATACCCTAAGCCAAAATAGTTGAGATACAACACATTTTTGCTACTGTTTCAAAACAGTCAACTAAAAACTCTTCCAACCCTATTCTAAACTCATTCATCACACAATCAAACCTCATATAATGTCACTACACATCCCCTAAACATATCCCATACTCAATAACATAAATTTTATAGACCAAAATCAAGAATTACAAGATCATGAACATGTATGCTTGTAAAATTTTGAAATCAAGCAAATGCATAAACAAGATAAAACAAAAATCAAAAGAATGAACAAGGCTTACGATGCTATTAAAATAGAAGATGAAGATCAACAAAAATACCCACCCTATAGACCTTAGGCTGCTGATTTAGGAGACCCACCAAACAAAACCCAAACTTGATTTTATTCTTCAAATCATGTACCTAAAACTTCCAATAAACCCTTGAAACCCTTCTTTAAACTCAAATAAAATAAAAACCCTAAAAATCAAGAGTTAGGAAAACCTTTGCATGGTGTTTTTGATGGAAGATTAAGGATGGGTGATGATGTAGGAATGATGGTAGGTTGTTTATAGGTTGTTTAGTGGAATTTTAATGGATGGAGATGGTGGTCTTGGTGGTTTTGTCACAGACAGAAGAGGGAAAATAAACCTGCCATTGATTTTTCTGAAAATATGATATCTACGTGTTTTTATAAAGGAAAACTTAGTTTATATATATGGTAATAAAAAGTTTTGCTAAAAATCTAATATAGGGTCGTTGGTTTTGGTTGTAGAACCGGCAATGGCAAAACAAAAGTTGTTTGGGCCGAGATTTTTCTTATTCTATGTATTTTGATTATTTTTAGGCCCAATTGCTAGCACGACATGATCATTTAAGTAAAAAACGTGATTTTTTAAATCGATTTCGGCAACTAAACTAAAAAATTTAAAGAAATACAAAAATAAAAATAATCGAGCTCTCGTGGCTAAAATAAAGTAATTGGGGCTTCTCGTTCTTTAAAACGGATAATTATCCAAAGCATAACATAGAATTATTTTAGATTGTCAATTTTAAATTAATTAATTAATATATATAAATGTGATTTCTCAACACTTATAAAAATATATATGAGATTAGAAAAAGTAGTGACCTTTTTGTAAAGGAGTTTACACATCCATTACTATTTTGTTATGAATTTAGATATAATCATCCATGTAGACTTGAATATTTGAAAAATCCTTATCAGATTTCTAATGTCGGGTTATCGGGTTCGAGTTAATCTAACCCGATAAGTTTTTCAACCCAATTTGACCCGACCCTATAAGACTTACCAGGTTTGGTTTCGATTCGAGTCAACCCGGGCCTACTGACACCCCTACTAGCGGGTTAAATATTTCTAAAGGCTAATACCGGATATCAGTATCTTTCTGATGGTTGAAAACTTTAAACTTGTAGATGAAGGAAAAGGCTTTGAATAGATGAGAGCCGACCAAGGGAGAGCAGGCCAGCAGAGAGCAGTCCAACGAGGAGCAGGCCAGCCGAGAGCAGGCAAACGGAGACCAGAGAAGCAGAGACCATGCCAACAGATACCATGCCAACAAAGACCAGGCCTCATGTTAGTGAAGGACATTAAAATGATATCCATAGTAATTCAACTATCAATGAGAATCTGTTGAAAGTTGTCACACCCCACCATGGCGGAATATGAGGCGCGACGTATGGATATCATCACAACAATAGCGTGTCTATAGAGATAACTAAATGAAATAAGAAATGTAATAAAATGGTGACACAATTATAAATGTCATGACAATATCTCAACAATGCAGGAGTCTAGGTAAGCAGGTAACAGTCCTACCGCTTACCCGAGACAAATAATTAACATAAACAAAGCAAACATATAGGTGTCAACAAAGTATCACTTATACAAACATCAAATAAAGACTAATAGGAAAGGGGGTTACTCCAATGCAATCCTAAGCCTCCTAGCTAGCCACTCCTATTCTTACGCTTACCCATATTCTCACCTGAAAGAGACACTAAAACACGTCAACATAAAGTTGGTGAGAGTCATAGGTTTAGAATCCAACTCCAAATCAATTATAAGCTGTGAATAACAACCATTAACAAAAGAACATATGGACAATGTGCTACAATTATGTATTAACAACTAGCATTTAAGATTAACCAATCACCACAAATCCAAGGCTCCAAGACTTACCAATAACCACAATTCCAAGGCTCCAAGCCTTACCAATAACCATGGTCCCATAGGCGCCTATACACCTATGAACCAATTCCAAGGCCCCGCCTTGTCAACATCCCTTGGTACCAAGTCAAACCACAATAACAATCAAGAATCACATAGCGGTTAATTACATAAATGTACACACAAGTCCATCACTAACCATAAAAGAATTCAAAGCATTAGTTACAAAACCATACAATGTCTCTTCCATCCCATCTGGAAATCAATACATCAAAAGATATGGGACTATGAAACTCACTTGAACAAGCTTCTCCAAGTATCTGTGCTCTAGCAAAAATCTAAACACACAAACGTATACAATCAAGACATGAACCACATACCAAAATGGCTCATCAATCTATGATGGATATCTAACCTTCTCCTACAACTTAACCCTATTTATATGCCATATGAATTTCATTACACCCCTCTATAAAGCCCTTAACTTAGTTTAGTTCATAAATCGTCCCGTTAATATTTTACCCAAAACAATCGCGTTTTTCATACTTCAAACTATGGGTCGAACACCCCCTTAACCAAAATAACATGCCCTGTAAAATGAACCCTATTCCCTTACATGTTTTAGCTAACTCTTCTATTTGTCCGCAACCTTAAAGCTACTGTTAAGGCCTCGATATATATATATATATATATATATATATATATATATATATATATATATATATATATATATATATATATATATATATATATATTATATATAGGTATAATTATGACTTGAAACCACAGTTTTAATCCATGTCATATCCCAGTCACATCTTTTAGCCAATAAGATTTAAAAATTTCCTAGAAAATCTCCAAACACGAATTTTCCGTTTGAAATCGCAGTTTTATGAAAAGCGCGTTTTGAAAACGCAGTTTTGAAAACTGCGTTTGGAAATTGCGTTTTGAAGTTCTGGGCCGGTCCGGTTCAAGTCTGGGCGGAGCCGGGTCTATACCGGTCCGGTTCAAATATGGGACGAGCCGGGTCAGAACTGGTCCAGTTCAAATCTGGTCCGAGCCGGGTCTGGACCGGTTCGGTTCATGTTTGGGCCGAGCCGGGTTAGACGTTCCGGTTCGGTTTATGTTTGGGCTGAGCCAGGTCTGATCTTACGCCGATTGAACTAGGTCAGACCTCGGGTCATGTTTTATTTGAACTGGGTCATGCGTTTTTTGGACCGGTTCGGACAAGAAACGGATCAAATTATTAATGACAAAAAGTGACACTAACCAGATTTGAACCTTGGTCTCTTCCCTCAAAACTTAGCACCACTTAGTTTACTAACTGTGCTATGCATAGCTTTAGTTATAGGAATGCAAACCTATATGTTTAAAGATAGTTTAGTTGGGCTTTTGTTGGCTTATATAATATTTAAGCTTTTCCGACCTATAAAAGATGCATCGGATGGCCCCAATAAAAAATGAAAGTACCTTTGAAATCGTAATCTCTTGCTCTTTTCAATGGAGTGCCCGTGGTTAAATATAAACCCTGTTTTTATCTCAAAAAACGTGTAAACATCGACAATACACACCTTAAAATCATCGTTTTTAATTCCTTTTATGTCCTTTGTATCTCTAAGACTCAATAAAGTATACAAACATATTTTTACTTATATTTAGCATATTTTTGTCTTATTGGTCTGTTTAGAGGGTATTTTGATAATATTTTTAGATGCGATTTGACACAAATCGTTACAAAATCATACACAACTTCAACAAAGAACTCTGTATTCATTCAATAAAACACATCCAATCATAAATCTATATAAAAAAGAATTATACATTTTAAATTATATATAAAACCTATTTTATCATAAACTATTACAAAAATATACAAACATTAAATTACAAACTAAAAAAACAAAAAAAGACAACACAAACCACAACAAAGAACTATCTATTTATTCAATAAAACACATCCAATCACAAAACAATATAAAAAAATCATTATATATTTTAAATTATATATAGAACCTATTTTAACGTAAATTATAACATAATATACTAAATATTACATTACAAACTAAAAAACCAAAAAAACACAAACCACAAATCCTCCCCCAACAAGAAAAAAACGACCCCTCCCGTTGGGCATATTTTAATCTTATTGGTCTATTTAGAGGGTATTTTGATAATATTTTTAGGTGTTATTTGGCACAAATCGTTACAAAATCATAAACAATTTCAACAAAGAACTATGTATTCATTCAATAAAACACATCCCATAAAAAATAAAAAAGAATTATATATTTTAAATTATATATATAACATATTTTAGCAAAACCTATTTTATCGTAAACTATAACAAAAATATACTAACATTAAATTACAATATCAAAAAATAAAAAAAAAACACCACAAACCATAACAAAGTTACAATAAAACACATCCAATCACAAAACAATATATAAAAAAGAACTATACATTTTAATTTATATATAAAACCTATTTTAGAAAAAGCTATTTTAGCGTAAAACCGAAAAACACAAAGAAAACAAAGAAAACAAAAATACACTAAATAATAAATTACAAACTAAAAAACCAAGAAAATACAAACAACAACTCCTCCCCAAGAAGAAAAAAAACGACCCCGTCCGTTGGGCGGGTTACGACGCTAGTATATATATATATATATATATATATATATATATATATATATATATATATATATATATATATATATATATATATATATATATATATATATATATAATTTTACCTATCCAGAATTTACTGATTTTGAACATATGAAGTTTGTTATGACCAGAGCGTCTTAACCTATTCCATTTACTTAGCCCCACTCCATATCCTTTCTATAATATACAAAATAACTCCCATATTCGTTTGAAGGTCTATCTATAACCCTAAGCACCCTAACCAACTCAAAACATAAATGTAAACAGGCTGATCCAAAAACTGCTTTGATATCCGACTGGTATAACCTGTTTTTTACCCACTTCCCTACCTCCAATTCAATTCTCGTTTCTTAAATTTGAAAGCTAACTCAATTCAGGGACATAACATTCTAACTTAAGAGTTTGTAAAACTCTAGATATGATCAAAACAATGGACCAAAAATTCTGCCCAGTTTTTAAAAACGAATTTAACACAACTAGTCTAATTAACTATCCACATCATGTATAATTATTAACCCTAATTAATCTAAACATGTTTATATAATTAAAATACAGAAGTTATGTTTAACCTAACCTTAGATCCATCATCTATTGATTAATTACATGATTAGATTAATTAAAATCATACATTAAAGAAGAGTTTTGAAGATTTTATCTTAGAAATCAAAGGAAGAAATTGTCTTTGATGAAACCTAATTCCACCATTGTTAAAATTCGACTAATAGATGTTATAGGGGTGAAAAATCTGATTATTTTGGTTATGGGATGTGTTTGGTTAAGTCCTAAAGTCCCCCTAATCCCATTACTAGTCCATTGGGCCTGTTTTTGGGCTTTTTGGTTATTTTCTTTCTTCCTTTTCTTTTGGCTGCCCAAACCAAGCCCAAAGCACCTAAGGATCTGGTTTTTAACCTTATTTTATAACTTGTATTATTCTTAAGATAAATCTTACATTCGGGTTACTTCCGGACCATAACCCGAAAGCCTTACGTTGGTTTTTCGACTTTCTACGCGATTTCTGAACTAACCGTCATTTCAAAAAGTTTCTAATTATGGAAAGTATCTCTAAAACTTATCATAAACATATAATCTATACTTAATACATACATACAACATACGATACGTACACGAAGCCTTGTAAAAACGATATCCAAACTTTCCCGCAATTCATTTCTAAACTCATTTCATTTCATTTCATTTCCAACCCGTACCAGGATTTACAAATCATGTACCTCATTTCGTCCATTCTCATCACCAAAATCACACATATAAACACATAAATCACATAAAAAAACACATAGTCACACAAAATACCCCAAAAATAAGACTAAGTGACGAACCTCAAAAACCGGGGTTGTCACATCACTCCCTCCTAATAGAAATCTCGTCCCGAGATTTACTCCTTAGGATCATCATTAGAAAATATATAAGGATACTTGTTCCTCATAAACTCCTCCCGTTCGCACGTGAACTCTAGTCCACGTTTCAAATTCCATATACCCATAACTACAGTATATTACTTTTTCCAATGTCTTAGCTTCACGATCCAAAATCTCTACCGGCTATTTGATGAAACGAAGACTCGTATCCATACTAATATCATCTAACGGTACTTGAAAGTAGGTTCTTGCTAAGCATTTCCTCAAGTTTAATACATGAAATACATCACGCATACCACTCAAGTCTCCCAGTAATTCCAACCTATAAGCCACTGGTCCAATCCTTTCGAAGATTTCGAATGGACCCACGATTCTAGGTGTTAACTTCCCTTTCATCCCAAACCACGTCACTTCTTTCCATGGTGAAACCTATAGAACAACCTTATCCCCAATCTTAAATCCCAACGGCTTACGCCTCTTGTCCACACAGCTCTCTTGTCAGTCCTTTTCCATTTTCAACCTCTACTTAAGCATTGCCACCACCTCTTGTAGTTTTCCGTTCCAACTCCGGTACAATATGTCACCTGCTTCTAACTTCACCCCACCGTAACGGTGATCCACCTCATCTTCTATGGATTAAATCAAGTAGTTTCTACTACATTTCCTATACCAGACCTAACGATTTTCCCTTCTATATCACTACACAATCTTGACAACCCTTTGCTCCCTCAAGCCATTCTTCCTCCATACTACTTCTCGCTTGTCTCTCCATAATCTTAATTTCCATACCATGTTCTATCTCATCTTCAGCCAATAATTTAGGCGATCCTCTTTTATTCCCTACATTCTCATCAGTGAAGAATACGCCCCTCTCACTAGTGACTCTCTTTGTAGAAGAATTCTTCCTAAACAAAATGCAATCTCCAACTATCTCCAAACCGCAAGCCCATGCTCTAGGCGTCTTCCTCCATTATCCTTATGGTATGCTCATACCAACCATTAGTCTATCAACGGTATACTATGCTTACTTCCCATCGTTTATTCCCTTGCGATAATCCTTCATAAAGCATTCCATACTTCTTAGGCTAATTTTTATGCAGAAACTCCTATTCCATCACATCCGTACGCAATCCTTCCAACTTCTCAACAACTTTACTTCTCATTCCTCTTAGAATATGGGATGAATTATTCAGTCAATCGAGTATCACCCAACTCTCATCGTACTTATTCCTCTACCCCATTATGTACGCCCTCTACCATCTTCGTCCTTACACAGCCCTATCTATGTTACTCCTATCTATGTAGGAAGTATAGCCTATTTCCCTTTTCTTCATATGATTGTCTAAGCCACGCAACATAAATGTTGACGCGTGCTATGCTTTAGACAACTACTCGTGCAACTTACATCCTTCATCCAAACCCTCCTAACACGTCATCCATATAGCTAAATTTTGTCTTAGCATCACTTCCTCCATCTTATTCAATGTATCATTAACTATGCTCGCCTTTCCCAGATGGTACTTGGCCTTGCAATTTCCTTCATCACTTAACTCCACCCATCACCTTTGCCAAATGTTCAATCAAGAGGACTGAATATGTGTTGGAGACGTTCATGATCCGTATAGATCATTCTCTACGTCTCATACACCAAATGCCTCTAGCATTCTAGGCACATCTAACAATCCAGCTCTACTAACTAAGTCTTATCTAGTTCTTCTAAATCTTCAGTTCCTACAACGTATAAGCAATCGCCTTTCTTTGTCGTCCTCGTACGCATCTAAATCCTTGCTCCACGTATCGTCATGCTTCGCGAATTCATCCAGTCCTTCCGATAATGTCAAGATCGGCTCATTATCCAATCCACCTCTTCAGCCTCCAAAACGCTTCCTCATCCTTCTTTACTTCGCCCCATGCTTGTTCTATGATATATCATCATCTCTAACTACTCATCCTGGTCAACTAAATCCTAAAACTCACACTTGAAAATCTCACGTATAATTCCCTTCCCTAACAACTCCAAAACTAACTCATAATTCGCCTCACTCTCCTTCTTAGACTTTGAGTAGATCAAGATGTCGTCGATACTCCCGATGACAACTCGTTTATATACATTCATGCACACTCGGTTCATTGACTCCATGAAAATCGCTAGTGCTTTGGTGAAGCCAAATGCATAACCGTAAACCTAAAGCGTTCATACAACATCCTTAGCAGTTTCAACTACGTCCTCCTTGCACCCTCTGTTAGCGGCAATACGAATAAATTCCTACGTCGTTCTACCCGCAAAATTCTACACGCATTCTAAAAGACCAATACTTGCTCTTATCAGACCATTCAATCGCCTTCCACATCCAATCTACTACTAAGCAACTCAACTTTTATCTTGCATTCCTTGAAATTTCTAACAACTCTTGTCTTTAAATCATTCCATCAACAATTACCTTGGAAAGGCACTAACTACAACTCCTCTCACTTATCCTACTTGCTCTGTTCATGGTTCTACTTTAAGATAATAGGTAAACCTACTAAATCTTAAGAAATTTTTAGAAAATTTTCATTCCTAACAAATATCACAAGTACCTTTGAAATATCACATCCCCTTCCAACATTCTCTACGATGCGTTACTTGTGCCAATATCCATACTTTATACAAATCTCTATTCATCTCCCTTGGCACTCCTAAGAGACCTCATGACCACATTAGTTCGTCTTTCTACGAACTTCTAACTCTTTCCCCATCACAAAGGGCATTCCAACAATTCTCTCATATGACTATATCAAATGCTCTCAATCAATACAAAACCAAAACTACATCTGGAACCCACGAGACACGACCAACGAATCAAAACTACGGATAACTAATGATATTTTACGTACACCAGTTAAAACAAGTCAAAAACCACTAGACTCAAAAGAAAACTCAAACCCAAAACATGTATCAATTCAAAATGACCCATGACAACGAAAAATAATCCAAGAAACACCCAATGGCAACCAAAACAACTTACGCCCCACGACATATTATTTAAATCGTGCGCAAAATCGGCTTTTCCCAAAGGAATATTTTTCTTTACCTCCCCACATCTATGTGACTTAAACAATCTACAAACAACCCTCTAGATGATCTCAAGACTCAACTCAAAGACTAGGTACCTTGAACATCCCAAAACATAAGTTTAAAACTACTATTCAAAACTCAACCTTGAACCCGACACTTGTACTAACATTTTGACCAATCTACTGACCTCCCATGACTATACATCTCACATATTTGAAAAATACGTTCCGAGTACATAATTTTAGTCTTTTGAATCACCCAAAAAGCTTTAAAAAGAATAAGCTACGACCAAAACAATTTTATCCTAGTTGTTTTAAAAACTAATGAATCATCTTAGTGATTGATGTAATCCTTTTAAATAAAAAAAATAAAAAAATAATTGTATGTGAAATTTTCATGAACTCAATTTAACCTTGTATAAATAATTATAAGTGACGTAAATCGATTAAACTCAATTATATAAACTATTTAAGTAGAAAGAAATTTTATTTCGCTTTATTTTATAGATAGTCTTTTAGAATTTTGAAATAAATAAGTGTTGATTTAAATTCTTATGTTACATCTTGTTTCAAACATGAATCCAACACCTTACCCTTATTTTACCGAATATAACCAACTATCCAACTCTATAGTAGATTTCCAAGTCTTTTCAATATATACCGACTAAAAGGAATGTAAGACTCAACACAAAAGATTTCATTATCCCAAAAAAAATCCCAATTTATTTCAATTACTTAACACCAAGGACACCATTTTAAAACGGATACGTAAAATAGAAAACTCGAAGAATATGCCACAACAGAGGTTGAATACCTAAAAGAAGCGAGCTAGCAAACCCTACTACGGATACAATCGATAATAGCGAGGGATCATACATATGTAGGTAATATCGGGATACATATACTTAAATCCGTCTAACATCTACTAACCAAGCATGTATTAATCCTCTTTCATGCAATCATACTTAGGAATCCATTGAAGTTGTGGTACTTTTATAACTATGTTGGTCACCATACTTATACAATTACCCTTTCCCCAATACACTCCCTCCTATGATGACACTTATAAGAATCAATACAACACGTAACACATAAATCCATCAACTCACCTAAATACATAACCACATAAATAATAAGGTCAAAAACTCTAACTATTAAAATAACATAGTCAAACTCTTGGAATACAGAAATCCATAGCCTAGCTAAAACAGCAAAGACAAAATCCAAAACGAAAACATAATCAGTTATAAGTCATGTCGCCCCTCAGAGTGGAAACAACTTAAAATCCTTCCTATCCACCTACTCCTAGTAACTCGAACCACCACATGATTCTTAGGGGACATGACTTAAACATAAAAAGAAAAATACTATACCTCAGGTACATAAAATAACTCAACAAAAGACAGAAACTACCATGTACCAAATTATGTACTATAATGTACAATTTAAGCAAAATACAACAATGACTAATATGGACGATTATGGTTCAACCCGCACTAGTCACAACCCGAAAAGAAAATAACATGTGGCTAAGTATGAACTACTATGGTTCAACCCATACTAGTCAAAACTTAACAAACATCACAAGTAAAAACCAATAACATCAATTAATATCAAATGCACACATACACCTATGACGCCTAAATGCAAGGACACTTAAGCTATAGACAAGGCTACGAGACTAAGCAACCTAATTCTCTATAACCATTGTCTATGATACCATTCTTTCACACCCCCACCACGGCGGAATATGGGGCGCGACGTATGGATATCATCATAACAATAACGTGTCTATAGAGATAACTAAATGAAATAAGAAATGTCATAAAATGGTGACACAATTACAAATGTCATGACAATATCTCAACAATGCAGGAGTCTAGATAAGTAGGTAACAGTCCTACCGCTTCCCCGAGACAAACAATTAACATAAACAAAGCAAACATATAGGTGTCAACAAAGTATCACTTATACAAACATCAAATAAAGACTAAGAGGAAAGGGGGTTCCTCCAATTCTCATGCTTAACCATATTCTCATGCTTAAGCCTCCCAGCTAGCCACTCCTATTCTCATGCTTAACCATATTCTCACCTGAATGAGACAATAAAACACGTCAACATAAAGTTGGTGAGAGTCATAGGTTTAGACTCCAACTCCAAATCAATTATAAGCTGTGAATAACAACCATTAACAAAAGAACATATGGGCAATGTGCTATAATTATGTATTAACAACTAGCATTCAAGATTAACCAATCATCATAAATCTAAGGCTACAAGCCTTACCAATAACCACAATTCCAAGGCTTAAAGCCTTACCAATAACCATGGTCCCATAGGCTCCCATACACCTATGAACCAATCCCAAGGCCCCGCCTTGTCAACATCCCTTGGTACCAAGTCAAAGCACAATAACAATCAAGAATCACATAGCGGTTAATTACATAAATGTACACACAAGTCCATCACAAACCATAAAAGCATTCACAGCATTAGTTACAAAAACATACAATGTCTCTTCCATCCCATCTGGAAATCAATACATCAAAAGATATGGGACTATGAAACTCACCTGAACAAGCTTCTCCAAGTATCTGCGCTCTAGCAAAAATCTAAACACACAAACGTATACAATCAAGACATGAACCACATACCAAAATGGTTCATCAATCTATGATGGATATCTAACCTTCTCCTACAACTTAACCCTATTTAAATGTCATATGCATCTCATTACACCCCTCTATAAAGCCCTTAACTTAGTTTAGTTCATAACTCGTCCCGTTAACATTTTACCCAAAACAGTCTCGTTTTTCATACTTCAAACTATGGGTCGAACACCCCCTTAACCAAAATAATATGACCTGTAAAAGCAACCCTCTTCCCTTACATGTTTTAGCTAACTCTCCTTTTTGGCCGTAACCTTAAATCTACTGTTAAGGCCTCCATATATATATATATATATATATATATATATATATATATATATATATATATATATATATATATATATATATATATATATATATATATATATATATATATACTTTTACCTATCCAAAGTTTACTGATTTTGAACATATGAAAAGTTTGTTATGACCAGAGGGTCTTAACCTATTCCATTTACTTAACCCCACTCCATATCCTTTCTATAATATATAAAATAACTCCCATATTCGTTTTAAGGTCTATCTATAACCCTAAGCACCCTAACCAACTCAAAACATACAATGTAAACATGCTGATCCAAAAACTGCTTTGATACCCGACTGATATAACCTGTTTTTTACCCACTTCCCTACCTCCAATTCAATTCTCGTTTTTTAAATTTGAAATCTAACTCAATTACCTTTTCAGGGACATAACATTCGAAACTTAAGAGTTTGTAGAACTCTAGATATGATCAAAACAATGGGCCAAAAATTTCGCCCAGTTTTTAAAAACAAATTTAACACAACTAGTCTAATTAATTATCCACATCATGTATAATTATTAACCCTAATTAATCTAAACATGTTTATATAATTAAACTACAGAAGTTATGTTTAACCTAATCTTAGATCCATCATCTATTGATTAATTACATGATTAGATTAATTAAAGTCATACATTAAAGAAGAGTTTTGAAGATTTTACCTTAGAAATCAAAGGAAGAAATTGTCTTTGATGAAACCTAATTCCACCATTGTTAAAAATCGACTAAGAGATGTTATGGGGGTGAAAATCTGATTATTTTTATTATGATATGGGTTTGGTTAAGTCTTAAAGTCCCCCTAATCCTATTACTAGTCCATTGGGCCTGTTTTTGGGCTTTTTGGTTATTTTCTTTCGTCCTTTTCTTTTGGCTGCCCAAACCAAGCCCAAAGCACCTAAGGATCTGGTTTTTAACCTTATTTTATAACTTATATTATTCTTAAACTAAATCTCACATTCGGGTTACTTCCGGACCATAACCCGAAAGACTTACGTTGGGTTTTTCTACTTTCTACGCGATTTCCGAACTAACTGTCATTTCAAAAAGTTTCTAATTATGGAAAGTATCTCTAAAACTTATCCTAAACATATAATCTATACTTAATACATACATAAAACATACGATACGTACACGAAGCCTTGTAAAAACGATATCCAAACTTTCCGGCAGTTCATTTCTGAACTCATTTCATTTCCAACCCGTACCAGGATTTACAAATCATGTACCTCATTTCATCCATTCTCATCCCCATAATCACACATATAAACACATAAATCACATAAAAAACACATAGTCACCCAAAATACCCCAAAAATAAGATTAAGTGACGAACCTCAAAATCCGGGGTTGTCACAAAAGTGCCCCTGAAAACACCATTGAGAACTCAGATAATCCATCAAATGGAAGAAAAACAAGTGCAAGTTGTGAATTGACTGTAAGTATTATACATTTATAATTTGTGCATCACAATATTTTTATTTTGTTACTTCATTTTTTTAGTTATGTTACTTCATTCTATTTTCATCATTTTTATAGATTAGACAAATCAAGTGAGTGTTAGATTACAAAGATATTAAAAAAAATTGATGACTTGGGTTACGCTTGGACAAAGATGCAATCGTTTAAGTATAACACCGCCAGATTCTGATAGTGAAAATACTAATGGAGGAGATGCTCGTCAAGGCCGAATACTATCAACTGCCGAGCAGGTGAAAGTAACTCTCGAGATAGTGAAAGAGAGGACGATGACCATGATAGTCGCATGATCGTAGGTTGATAAGTGGTATTTATCTTTATGTTAATTGTTTCAAGATATCTTTATGATGATGGTTATGGTTGTTTTTGGTTTTTTTAGACATCATTCTCTGTTGGTTTGTTTTTAATTAGGAGACTCTTATTACATTTTTTTATCTTAATAGAATATTTGTGTTTAATGAGTGGTTTTAATATTTTAGGAGTATGTTGTTATTCATGATATGACGTACATGTTTATCCATAGTTTACTCACAGAAACAGTAGTGGCTAGGTTAGCTATGAAGATACCCACAAAATTGTGGGGAGTATCTTTTACACACGATTAGCCTTGTGGGAAATTTTACACATACAGTACCCACGAGTATGTCTATGGGTATTTGTGGTGAGTTAGAAAAACCCACAAACAATTTACTCATGAATGCAAAACGATCACCCACAAAAATTGACATGGGTAAACTTACATACGGTATGAAAATGTCGTGGGCAAAAACTTAGCCTCAGAGGTTTTACCCATATGTAGTGAATCGTGGGAAATTTATGGGTATTACCTAATTACCAACAAAATATGGCTTTTACCCATAAATTTCGTCTGTGGCTATTCGCCTGAATTCTTGTAGACATCGAACTTATACATAGAGAAGAAAAAGTATAAGTAGAACCAATCTCTTACAAAAATCCTCATTTACCTTTGAAACGAGACACTAAGCACGATAATGTAACTCCTTCAATTGATAGGAAATCACACATTCCTAGATTTTGTAAGTCTTCTTCAACACCTTATAAGAACAAACAAGTTATCTATAAACTCAATGCTAATCCCATCGACTTTTAGATATGATAAGACATAAACCAATGAAAATTAACTCCAACATCAAATAAGCAATAATCAAATGTCTTCATAGAAACCTCCAATAAACGAGCCATAATAGACGCTCAGTTTCGTCCAAGATCCGCAGCGGTACCAAAAATCATATGTCTTCCGATATCGATCAAAGCAAGCGGTATATAACCCATATGTCGGATACGATGAACAGTACTTTATCCAACGATCCAGCACTACTTTGAAAATAAACCAAACAACGACCTTTTTTTGTCACTGTTTTGTAGCAAAAAAACTTTCTCCTTCCTCCCATAGCGACACCTTTTTGTGTTGCAAAGCTATTTCTAATTCGAATATAACTTTCCCTCCAAACGTTTAGTGACATTGCGTCTGTCACTTACACTGTTGCTGTTGTAACTCTGACGGTACTTAGTAAATTACATAACGGTACTTTGTAAGAGTGGTACCTATACTCTCATATAATGTAACAGTACTTGGAATATATGGATGGTACCAAGAATGTAGTATTTATAAAGCCTAAATCTATAGTTAGCCTATAAGTATCCAAATCCAATCGTACAACAGTTACAATAACAAATCACGTCCAAAAATAACTATCACAAAATCAGCACCATTATTCACATAACTTTGTGAACATCGAATAACCACCAGCCTGTGATTTGTTCTCATGATTAGATAATTGCCAAGAATACTTTAAATAAAACTAAGAGAGATATTACATACCCTAAAAATCAGGAAGTATTCTTCATGACTTTGGACTTTGTGTCTGTTGTCTTCTTTTGACAACAACCTTTTCAAACTTGGACCACAACAACACATCATTCTTATGCATCACAAGCCACTTTTCTGCTTTTCTTCTGATCGCATCAAACAATATAATGACATCCTTGTCTTTTACTAGTCTAAAACAAGAGTTTGTTTTGGACCATATTTTCTCACGTATAAGACCTGTTATAACAGTTACAAATCGCAATGATGTGACCTTGATGCTTAAAGATGAATTTATGTCTTTGGCAGCAACAATAAACAACAAAGCTTCACTTTGTTTAGGGCTTTGAATCTTGGCAGCATCCATAGTTCGTGCTACTAAGGTTCATCATTGATCAAAGATCAACTCACTAAGACTAGTAGAACAACATCACAACTGCTCTTCTTTTCAAACGCAGCAAGATCTGTGATTTACCTAAGGTTTGTTGGGAGAACCCTAAATATTTGCTTGAATCTCCTTAGATCATACTAGGGCTCATCACTGATTCTAAAATCAACTCCCCAAACTAGTATAGTCACCATCAAGAACATATCTTTCTCTTTTGAATTGATTCTAGGGTTTATAGAAACCCTAGGTTAACAATAAAATCAAAAACAGAATATCGAAAAACCTTTTATGCAGCCAACTTCGACCTGCTGTAACTTTTTCTTGACAACTCAAATCGACAATCGCTCTGGTAAGATCGTTGACACGTGTATAGAGAACCTCTAGTTCGAATTTCACGACGATCCAACGGATAACGATTGAGTTATCGTTGTTTGAATATGGCTGTGCAGAAACATACGAATCTAGAAACCCTAAACGAATTTTTAGATTTGTTCTTCGTTTTTCGACCCAAAACCCTTCGATCCTAGAAACATAGAGCCCCCTCTCTAAAACCACTTGTTGAATCATAAATTATATGACTCATGAATCCTTTTATCATATCTAGGATATTAGGATATTAGTAACATTGTATACGCAGCGGAATAATAATAACGACAATGTTACTATTAAGGTTTTCTTTATTCCACATAAACAAAACCTACTAACACTATTACACACACGCGTGTTTACTATGCTACACTCTCATGGGTGTTCTAACTATGCTAGATATATAAAATGAAGGTCGTGCCCCTCTTTATATACTAGAGGGATTAGGGTATACAAGAAGATAAACATAATAAAGAAAACTATCTTCTAAGAATGCATAATATCTCTAGAATATCTTCAGAATATCTCTAGAATATTCTTCATTCTTATCTTCATGAAAGGTACTTGGACTTTTGAAAGGTACATGTAATATGTCTAGCGGTACTTGCTATAGCTAGCGGTGCTTACTTTGTACTAGCGGTACTTGCAAGTACCTTTGGTTTTGTCTCATCAAATCTCAAATCCCAACATGATTGCTTCCATGGCTTGTGATATGTTACAGCTGTTGTAAATCCGTCTTATCCATCCAATGATGAGTAGGGAAAAGGAATTAACATGAGCCTTTGATCTGGTCTGTTTGGGAATGGGGGATAGTGATGGGTGTAGGGGAGGTGTGGATAGGTCACATGGGTTGGTTGGTGAAGGATTTAGAGGTTAGGTTATGGTTAGAATATCATTAATCAATGATCTGGATAATGAATTAATTTATTTCATTGTTTTGTGTTTGATGGAAAATTAGGGTTTATGAAAAGGAAAAAGGGTGTTTAATATGTTTTTTATGGAACAGTGGGGTGTTATGGCGGGGTTTAATTAATTAATGTTAGTCTAAAAATTGAATATTGATTAACTGATAATGGATTGGGTAAACAGGCCGGTTATGGGCTTTTGTGGGTAAGAGTTGTGGGTTGGTCGGGTTATGGTGCAAAATGAGTTATGGTGTGGACGAAAATGGCCCCTTAACTTTGATAACTTTTGCATTTCCAATCATGGTTTCTTTAACAGCTTTTAGGGTTTTTCTCATTGTTAAAAACTTTGACTAATTGCATATTTGGCCCTTATAACTTATGAAACATGGAATAAAGGCTCAAAATGCAATTTGATGATTCTTCAAGTGCTAAGCATGGAAAATCTTGAAACTCTAAGGACCAATATTGTATATGAGATTTACAAGGGTCTAAAGTGACAATTCTTTAAACTTAAGGGACCAATCTTGTAATTTGTTTAAACTTCAAGGACTTTTCTTGGAAAATCAACGCTCGGGTCCAGTTCTTTGTGCGGCTTCGTTTCCCGTGTTCTTTTTTGCATGATTCTTGTTATATCTTAGTAAATTCACGATATCCAAACCTACAAACACACAATGAACAAATACAAAGGGTTTTGCACAGTTTTTATGATACTTTTTGTCATTTTAAGCCCGATATAAGCAATGAGACCATGTGTAATTGTGGTCTCGTCAATAACCATCGCCCATTGATCCATCGTAGATCAAATCACAACAATAATAATACGGTTTGATCCATCTCAGATCAAAATAGGTATTTATTACCAGTTACAAACGTAAAGCTGCACCTCAGCTAGGGTTCATCGTTGATCCCAGATCAAAATTCCGTGTAGCCGGTTGAAATAATAATAATAGGATTTGGTCCCGGACCAAACGCGGCATTATTATGTTATGTAATAACCAACTTATAACCACAAACCAAAGCAGTGAAAAATAACCAGGCCATAAACATTATTATCGTCCCGAGATCCAAGATGTGTCTGTGTGTCCAATAACGAACAAAGGAACGATAGTAGTAGTAACCAAAAACCTGCCAGTAGGAACGATATCTCACTAGTAGAACGATTAGCGAGTATGAATGATATCTCACCAGTAGTAACGACCAGCAGGAACCAATAACAACCAGTAGGAGGAAGTGAGCAACCATATCAAAACAATAAAGTAGAAGAATAACCCACAATCTCTATAAACTACGGATTACTGCGTATCATATTTGTAACACCCCAAAATGTGATATGAGGAAGCGGTGAAGCTCGGGGGCTGTTACGTCATTGTATCATAGTTCAAGGTACAAGAGAACGACTCTAAATGAGACGTTTTATAAAAATACCTCGTTGAATTTAATAAAAGCATCAAAGTACAAAAGGTCTCAGTTTCAAAAGATTGCGTAGCGGAATATAAAAGTTTTTAAACATCAACCAGATAACAGTTCAAAAGCATAGGTAAATAAATGTCCAAAGATAGCCATGAAATGCATGCGGACTCCAAGTACTTCATATAGCAGATACAAATCATCATCAATTACATGAGATAAATGCTAAATTGGTTCAACATAAAGTTGGTGAGAATATAAGTTTCAAGTAAAAATTCATAGTAATTCGGTTTCAGATTTAATTTCATGTATACATGCAACTATATGAGGTATATTGCCAAGTGTAGGATAAATTGGGTGTTCACAATATTTATGATAGCTAAGCTCATGACATCGAAACTAATGATCCAGTACATACAATAGATTGTATATATATATTTTGCCCCAATGGAGTACCTAGCCAAGATAACTCCGTTCACACAAATGGTATACACTCGTCCGGCGTCAGAATGCCCGAGTGGAGGTTGTCAACCCTCAATAGATCTATCCATATCATAAGAGCTTACTCCAGCAGAGTAATTAACGATTCACGATAGTGGGGACTATGGCTAAAGCAACTTAAGCTATCTCATAAACAGTGTTCACAAAACGTTCACAGAAATCAAGTTTTGCTTGCGTTCAGAAGCAAGCATCGAAAGCATTTATCACATCCCAAAACAGTAAACATATAAAACAGTTTAACAGAGATCTATAAACTCACCTCAAGCAACGATTCAAACCACACAAGTATGATCAAATAGTAGCGAGAAACTCTAGCAACAACCTAAATATAATACTATAGTTTAGGCGCTAGCAAATAAGTCACAATAGTTCGTCACCTACGTTACTCATCAATCATATATATTATTTTGTTGTTAAAATCGTGACTTGTAAATGTTATATCGTTATAGCATTATAGTATATATGTACTTAGGCAAAAATATTTATTTTTAACTCGACGAAATTTCGACAGCCTTTCGGCGTAAATTTTAATTTACCCAAATTTATCTTAATAAATTTTCCAACACGATTTCTAACGAAAATTTGGCAGCCTTTCGCCGTCACATAAAATTTTTGCCATTTTTAGTAAGTACCCAAATCTCGTCCTAAAACCCCTAATTTCAATACTTTCTCAATCGCCAATGTTTCAACAAGTCATTTTCCCGCAATAGTATCAATTTCCACTTTCAACGCTCAAACTTTTAACGATACACCAAGTATTCACATTTCGCGCTAATACCCTTTTACAAAACGAGTCCAACATTCATATACAACTTTTAGTAACCATTTTGACACTTAAAACAACTCGGTTTAACTCGAAAACGTCGTTTCGACCACTTTAAAAATCTAGACAGCAAGCACATTATAGTCTTTTTCACAAAAATTAAGTTTTTCGACAACGAAATTTAAACGACCATATCTTACTCATTTTAGCTCCGTTTTTAGCCCATCATATATCGAAACGAAGGTAATAATTTATGTTTTCATAATATCGTAGTAAATAGTGTCAAAACAATTTTTACGACCCTCTATGCCTCTTATAAAAATCGGACAGATTGTATACTTTTTGTAAAAACTCGTTTTCGACCATTTTTAAGCATACCCACTAGTAGTAACACTACTAGTTCCCTTCAATTATTCATAAACACACTCAAAATACAAGATTTATCTTCAAGTCCATAAATCTAAAAATATACATTTTTATATTTTACAACCCTTTCAATTAAACCATTTTTATGCATGGATCTAATAGATCCACACATAATTTTCATAGATCTAAAATATTTCATGACCAAAAATAATTTTTATCTTTTTATTTCAAGAAAATAGTTGATGAGTAACATGAATGCATAGATCTTCAAAGATCATGCATGAAAAAGAAAGAGTCGAAAAAGGTTCAAGAAATAACCTTGAGTAACGATTCTACGTAACCACGATAACCCGATCTACGCTCTAATCAACTAAAAATCAACAAAACCCAACTTCTATAAACTTCAACCAAAAACTTCTCAAATCAACAAACCAAGAAAACCCATTCTTCTTTATGCTTGTATAAACCATAGGATGTATTTGTTTTGTGCTAAATGTTCTTAAAATGGAGCTTCAAGAAATCAACAATGGTGGATTTGGTTATGGTGTTTGTGCCGTGTGTTTTTGAGAGAGAAAGAGAGATGTGTGTTTTTTTTAGTGAAGTGAATGAGTGAAAGTGAGATATGAGTTGAGGTAAATATGGTTAATAAGTTAAAATGATGATGTGTGTAAGTTTAAAGCTTAATATGGCAAAGTTTTAACAAAATGGTTTTCCACCATGTGGTGGTGTTTTTCGCCGGTTATGGGGGGTCCTACATGGGTAAATATTTCAAAAAATTTACTATGGTAACTAGTTAGAATGTTTAAGGTAAAAAGGTTAGTTAGTTTTTGGTAAATGTCAAAAAGTATATAGTTAAGTTTGAAATTATGTAAAACTTAAAAATTTGACGAAATATATTAAATTTATGATTACTCGACGAAAACTGATATTTTATAATTTATAAAGTATTTTATGCATGCTAACGACGGTTAAACGTAAATACGAAAACGCGATACGTTAATTAAATATTCACAGAAAATACGATTTATTACTATAAATAGCAAACATACTAAAATATAGACATATAAACATATACAGAAATATTTAAATACGTTGTTCATGAAAATACGATCACACTCTTAAAAACTAAGCAGTTAAGCACATATTTCACAGATAACGAATAATCTCACGGATTATCGTCAATTCATTGACCGTCTCAGCATTTTGGTCAGATTCACAGAAAGTGTTCAGAATAATGATTGAGCACAGTGTCAAGTCATTACTCGTCATCAAACAGTTTTTCAAAAAACGCGTGATAACCTCCCGGTTCTAACACAGTTAAATCACATAGTTGACTAAATAAAAAGTCAAAGGGTAAAATAGTCATTTTACAAAGTAGGAAAATTACCAGGTGTTACATCATCCCCTTGATAGAGAAGCTTTGTCCTTAAAGCTTAGGAGTGTCACGAGCTTTAGAGCTGTCAAAGAGTTGCGGATATTTCTTGCGAAATTGATCCTCACGCTCCCAAGTGAATTCAGGTCCACGTTTAGAATTCCACCTCACCTTGATGATCGGAATACGACTCTACTTCAATCGTTTGACCTCACGGTCCATGATTTCAACAGGTTCTTCGACAAATTTCATCTTGTCGTCGATTCGGAGTTCCTCCAATGGTATAACGAGTGTCTCATCAGAAAGGCACTTCTTCAAGTTCGACACATGAAAAGTGTTGTGCACACGGCTCAACGCTTGCGGTAATTCGAGACGATAGGCTACGGTTCCAACCTTTGCCAGAATTTTAAAAGGTCCAATATAACGGGGGTTCAGCTTCCCTCGCTTGCCAAAACGTACCACGCCTTTCCAAGGCGATACTTTTAGCATCACTTTGTCTCCCACTTGAAATTCGAGAGGCTTACGTCGAACGTCGGCTGCTTGAATACGGCTCTTGATTTGAACAATCTTTTCATTCGTTTCACGGATGAGTTCGGGGCCAGTGAGTTGACTATCCCCAACCTCACTCCAACACATAGGCGAGCGACATTTACGACAATACAACGCTTCAAACGGTGCAGCCTTAATACTGGTATGATAATTGTTGTTGTAAGAGAATTCTACTAGAGGCAAATGCCAGTCCCATTTCTTCCCAAAGTCAAGCACACAAGCACGCAATATCTCCTCCAGCGTTTGAATAGTTCTCTCACTCTGTCCGTCAGTCTGCGGGTGATAAGCAATACTCATGTCCAATTGCGTACCCAATGCTTTCTGAAGTGATTTCCAGAACTCGGAAGTGAATCTACCGTCTCTATCGGAAATTATCGAGATCGGTATCCTATGTTTTGCGACTACTTCCTTCAGGTAAAGTCTCGTAAGCTTATCCATTGAATCATCTTCCTTTATAGCCAAAAAGTGTGCAGATTTCGTAAGTCGATCCATAATGACCCAAATTGTGTCGTATCCATTGGTCGTTTTAGGTAGCTTAGTTATGAAATCAATGGTTATGTTTTTCCACTTCCACATAGGAATTATAGGTTGAACCAACAATCCAGATGGTTTTTGGTGTTCTGTTTTCACTCTAGCACAAGTCAGACACTCCCTACATACGTAGTGATTTCAGCTTTCATATTTGGCCACCAATATAGCTTCCTCATATCATGATACATTTTGTCAGATCCTGGGTGAATCGAATACTTAGATTTATGCGACTGGTGCATAATCACGTCCCTTAGTCCTCCATACCGTGGTAACCAACTTCTACCATTCAGACATAGCGTTCAATTAGTGCTAGTCTCCAATTTCTTAGTAACCATTCCTCTTAATTTCTCAGCTTCAACATGTTCAGGCTTAAGGGCTTCGGTTTGTGCTTCATGAATTTGCACAGGTAAGTTCGGACTGATAATCATAGCTAACGATCTAACTCTACGTGTCATCAATTGTTCCTTTCTACTTAGCGCATCCGCCACTACATTGGCCTTCCCAAGGTGGTAGCGGATTTCACAGTCATAATCGCTGAGCAACTCGATCCATCGACGTTGTCTTATGTTCAGTCCTTCTGGTCAAGAATATGTTGTAAACTCTTGCGATCGGTATAGACGACACACTTGGTTACATACAAGTAGTGTCTCCACAGTTTCAAGGCAAATACTACCGCTCCTAGCTCCAAGTCGTGCGTAGTGTAGTTTTTCTCGTGTGTTTTCAATTGACGAGATGCGTAGGCGATAACTTTCTTCCTTTGCATCAACACAGCTCCCAATCCTTTTGCTGATGCGTCATAGTAGACCACAAAGTCTTCCGATCCTTCTGGTAACGATAGAATAGGCGCACTACACAACATTTGTTTCAACTTTCGGAATGCTAATTCCTCTTTATCTCCCCATTAGTATTTCACCTTCTTTTGAGTCAACTTCGTCAATGGTTTCGCGATCTTCGAGAATCCCTCGACGAACATTCGGTAATATCCGACGAGTCCTAAGAATTGGCGAATTTCAGTCGGTGTCGTAGGAGCAGTCCACTCCCTAATTGATTCAATCTTGGCAGGATCAACATGAATCCCCTTGCTATCAATAACGTGACCTAGGAATTGTACTCTTGGCAACCAAAAATCACACTTCGAGAACTTAGCGTACAATTCCTCCTTCTTAAGCAATTCCAATATTATCTTAAGATGTTCCTCATGTTCTTTCTCATTCCTTGAGTAAATCAGTATGTCATAAATGAACACAATGACAAACTTGTCCAAATACGGTTCACACACCCGGTTCATGAGGTCCATAAACACAGCAGGTGCGTTTGTCGAACCGAATGGCATCACTTGGAACTCATAGAGTCCATACCTTGTCCTAAAAGCAGTCTTTGCAACATCTTCCTCACGGACTCTCAATTGGTGATAACCAGACCTAAGGTCAATCTTCGAGTAAACGCTCGATCCTTGCAACTGATCAAACAAATCATCTATCCTAGGTAACGGGTATCGGTTCTTAATGGTAAGTTTGTTCAACTCACGATAGTCGATACACATCCGAAAACTTCCATCCTTTTTTTTACAAATAAGACTGGAGCTCCCCAAGGTGAAGAACTCGGTCTTATGAATCCTTTATCAGTTAACTCTTGTAGTTGCTTCGCTAGTTCTTGAATTCCCGACGGTGCTAAACGGTAAGGCACTCGAGCAACAGGTGCAGCTCCTGGTATTAAATCGATCTGGAATTCAACTTGTCTGGCCGGCGGTAATCCAGGCAAATCTTCAGGAAAGACTTCCGGAAAATCCCGTACGGTAGGTACATCTTCCAACCGTTTTTCTTCCGTCTGCTTTTCAGTAACACAGGCTAAAAATACGCGGCAACCTTCCGACAACAACTTCTGAGCCTTGACACGCGAGATAATTTTCAGTTGTGACTTCCCTTTTCCGTTACTTGTATCCCCTTGTACCTCCAAAACTTCATCACCGAATGGTAAGCGAACGATCTTCTCGTCACATACAATCGTAGCATGATATCTCGACAACCAATCCATTCCGATAATCACGTCAAAACTCCCTAACTCAACAGGCATAAGGTCTATTACGAAAGGATGACCTAGAAGATTTAAAGTGCATCCGCGAAGTATAGTGTCGGCTTCTATCAACTTTCCATTAGCTAACTCAATAGTGTACTTAGTGTCTAAGGGCGAAGGGGTCACATCAAGTAAAACACTAAAAACAGTCGACACAAAACTCCTATCGGCTCCAGTATCAAATAAAATAGAAGCATAACGACCATTGAGAAGAAAGTACCCGTCACGACGTCGGGGTTTTGTTGCGCTTCTCCTCCTCCTATCACATAGACCCTTCCACGAGCTTCCCCAGCTTTAACAATCTTTCCTTGGTCCTTATTCTTTTTCTTTGGGCACTCATTGCTGTAGTGTCCCTTTTGCTAACATTCAAAGCAAGTGACGTTGGCTTTCGGGTTGGGTGGTGACTTAAAGTCTCTAGCAATGTGTCCATTTTCTTACAGTTGTGACATTGTACATTACATTGTCCATTATGGTGACGCTTACATCGGTTGCACAAAGGTAACGTCCTATTGTATACTCCCTTTTCCCCAGTACCAGCAGTGTACGCCTTCACGGTTTCTTGCCTCTTATTCGGATAGTTCCCATGGTTGTTCCTTTGGTTATTCCCCCATTTTCTCTTGTTGTCCGTGGCATTTCCAGCATTTGCTCGAACAACTTGGTCCATCAGACTGTGAGCCATCCTTATAGCATCACTAACTTTTGTCGGTCCAGACGATGTCACATTCCCTTGAACTCTACCAGGTAAACCCCAAATGTAGCGCTCAACCTTCTTTTCTTCATCTGGAACCATTCCAAGGCATAGCAAACACAACTCTTGAAACCTCCTAGTGTACGCACCAATGTCATTGTTCTTTACGGTCAGGTTCCACAGTTCAATTTCCATTTTCTGAATCTCATTACGAGGACAGTATTCCTTAGTCAACAGTTTCTTAAGTTCCTCCCAACTCATTCCATACGCCTCCTCGGCTCCAACCGTCTGCACATGGGTATTCCACCATGTCAACGCTCCAGCAGCTAAAGTACAAGTAGAATAAGTCACTCGGTTTTCAATAGTGTATCCACTGACACGGAACACAGATTCCATCTTTTCAACCCAACGAGCTAACCCAACAGCTCCTTCAGTACCGTTAAATATCAAGGGGTCACAAATCCTAAAGTCCTTGTAAGTACACGGCTTAGGCGGTCGATTGTCAACATCGTTCGGCGGTGCTTGGTTCACGTTGTTGTTAGCTTGAATGTTTGCCAATGCAGCGGTCACTCGTTGTGTAATTAGTTCTTCCAATTGTTCGTCGGTCATTCCGTTACGTGTATTCACCATTGTTTCTCTGCGTTAAGACAACAATGTTTAACACCCCCAAAATTACACGCAGCGGAATACATCTTTGGGTGCTAAACAATGTTACAACAACACATAATTTATAAAGAACGACTCGAAAAGAGACGTTTCAAATTTATCGTTCCTAAAACATTTATCAGAGTAGCGTAGTCCCAAGTAATCGTTACCAAAAGATAAGTTAAAACAACATATTGGTTTGTTTTAAAAATGGAACGATAAATAAATCAAAGAGTTTGAACAATAAAAGCAGTGCACAACTTCATTCCCGTGACCTCCAAGCTTCCACTTCTTGATTACCTGAAATACATGTGAGTAAAACAATCAGCAAAAATGCCGAGTGAATCTATAGGTTTATGAAATCACTTTGAACACAAGCAAAGATTATAAGTTTGTGGCATGCTTATAAGCATCAAATAATAATTTGCATCAACAATGATAATTGTATATAGCATAAATTGCAATAAGCTCATGGAACCGAGCCCTTAGACACTCCCATATCAGTCTAATAAGACGAGAGATTTATTAATTGTCGGTTACCTCCAGATTATTGGTACATTGCCGTATACCTGACTTCTCAATACAATATGCTCAAACAGTGTGGAGGCCGAGCCTAAGCTTCTATGACAAGTCCACAAAAACTGAACCGGGGCGGCTTCCCCCATAGATCTATTAATTGTACTAGCGGTTAACCCATCATAGGTTAATTAACGGTCCATAATTGAGGTTTTAACAAAGGCAATCACTTAATGCAATTTAAAGGCAACCACGGGTCCATTCATAGAGGGACAAAGCATACCATAAAAATCTTGTGTTTTAAGTTTATAAAACATGTATTCCCCCTCGCGGGTTTAAAATCATTTAATAACTAGTATAAAGCGAGGCTATAGACTCACCTTAGTACTTATAGTAGTTGAAGACGATCGCCGACGATAATAGATGCCCGAAAAACACGACAACCGCAACCTAGCAAATAAGGTGCGTACATTAATAATAGACTCGAGAAATAAATGATACTTAATAAAATCAAACTCAAGTATAAAATCACGAAAACTCGAGAGAAAACGATGCAAGTGGTTCTATTTTACTCTCCTATATATTCATTTTATTATTATATGCCTTTAATAAAAATCTGCCGGAACATACCGAATGTCCAAGCCGTTTTCCCATACTTAAACATATCAAATTTTTATGATACTACTCAGAGAACTTACTTACTATATATAGAAAGTCCTCCCAAAAGCCCATTAAAAGATTTTACTTCTAAAGTTCCCTGCCCGACTCATCTTTGAATCACAAAATCCGGACAGTTTAGCGACCTTGACTTACGAAACCATTTTGACCATTCTAAACAACTCCATTTGTAAAACCGCCACTTGATTCTAAAAATAGACTCAAAATGCTAAACTTGGAACCTGAGAACAGCCCTTTAATCATTTTAAAACTCATTTTATAGTCCCCGAGATTCGATCTAAATATCGACAACAATTTTCGGATTGTGTCGACACTCGTCTCCCGGTACACGATCATTCAAAACATCATAACTTCGCGCTCGTTTTGAGCTAGAAGCTCTACCTTATATTAAATCAAAGCTAAGGAAATTATCTACAACCCTAGGCTATAAGTTAAGTCATTTTCAAAACATAAAAATTCGGATTTTTCAGTTTACCTACTGCCCAAAATTGACTATTAAAATCTCTTACAAAATCATGTTTTTGATCAATTCCAACAACTTTTCTCATCATCCTACACCCCTAATATCATCATAAATCATTCCTAACACTTGCATCATCATCAAAAACAAAAACCCAAAAATTAAAAATCAACTTTTTAACAAAAACATAGCATGAAAGTCTTTTGATCATCACTACTAACACATGCATACAACAAATTTGGATCAAACATAACCAACTTTTCTTGAAAAATTTATATGGTTGCATGTATGAAAATTTTATACCAAATTCTAGCCCTTTGAAAATGGAGGATGGGAATTTGCTTGATTTCTCTTGGATCAAGCTAGAAAAATTTTGATCATGGAGTTTGTGTTGTTAATGGTGGATGGCTAAAAACAAGGGTGAAGAGAAAGTTGGTTGTGTTTTTTGTTAAATGAATTTACTAAATGGAATGTGGTAGTGGAGATGTTAGGTATAGTGTGGAGTTAGGGTAATTTTTGCCAATTTGTGATAGTTTTGGTCCAAAATGTAAATATTAGTTAAAAAGCGGGAAATGACTAAAAGTCAATTTTAAAAATATTTACGGGACTCGGGTTTCGTAAAAATACTTAAAAGTTTAAACGCACACGAAAAATAATAATATAACGAATCGATACGTAATTAAAACGATATCGTCGAAAATATTAAATATCGAAACGATTGATAATAAAATATAAAATTGTGGGCATCCGTCGGTATCGCGATCACTAGTAGTCCTCGTTGCTCGTCAAAATATTAAAATAAAATATTTAATATTGGTTTCAACCTAAACCGTTAAACATAATAATATTTAACGTTATAAAATACTTCAAAATAATTGAAAATAGAATTAAATTATGACCTTATTTTTACGGGTTTTACATCCTCACCACCTTAAGGGAGCGACGTCCCGGCGCTCAACTCGCCTCACTTTCGCCAACGCGCATTAAAGTCTCAATAAACATCGTCGTTGAAAGTCAAAAAGATATTACATAATATATGTTCTACATGATCGGACGTCATCGGATGATGCAGTCTCAAGTTCTCACAACTTACGATCATTTGACTAGATCACATACCACATAAGTACATAAAAATAAAAGGTCGAACAATAACATCAAGTATAGATTTCCATCGTTAATCATCGAGAAAACCTTGAACGAACCCCTGATAATAACCACTTGATCACAAGAGTCTTTCCACTTGCGGTGTCGGCTTCAACATACTCCCCGAGGTCGTAACGAATTTATTAACTCCATTCATTAAGAGATTCGGTCCTCAATCATTCCACAAGTACACACATAAATCCTGGTGACACTTATCGTTTCTTCTTATACACTGCTTCACGAGATTCATTTTAAAGTCAGAATAAATTAGTAATCTTCAATACGAGGAACAGAACGAGATAAAAATGACTTCAATAAACGCATAAACGAACAAAATGTGGCAAAATGATTTAAGGTTGACGATTGACGAGGGATCTCGACTCACGTAACCGTAAAACATAATAAATCACAATACTAGAAAAATGAGAGCGAAGAATAAATTATACATTAAAATAACATTTGTCACAATTATCCGTCCCGGATTTGGTATTACCTTAAAACTCAGTTGAGGTACTTTCTTGATAAAGATGATACATCAAATATAGAAGTAAAATAGTTTCAAAATTTATTTGGTCGTCTTAAGAAACTTTGAAAGAATGACGTAAATTTATTAATTATACTCATATTGATGGTTACGATTTAGAAAATATAATTTCCAAATTAAATCATTGTTAGGAATATAAATTAAACCGGTAATTTCATTACATTAAAAATAAAGTATGATAAGTCAATTAGTTCAAAAGGTAGAACATAATTTTATTTTTAACATTAGTTTTAGTTATACAAAATATGATGTATAAATTTGACCTTTTTCTTATGGTAGTTATTTCGATAATTGAAAATCATTGAAAAATGTATAAAACTTCCATAAAATTTTATAATACGTTGTAGAAATACATAAAGGTGTTTATTATTTCAAAAAAAATATGGGATATATTCGGGTTTCGAAAGGTGACAAGATAACAACGAATACGAATGGAAATAAAAGTCAACAATTAGTACGAAATCAACGGTACAAAACAGAACGAAGCAAATGTCGTATGAATTCTTAAAGAGAATAATAAAATAAAGGCGTCGATGGTATTACGATAAGAAATAATAGATTAAACAAGTTGTCGATTTTGTTAGTGCGGTTGATGGTTCACCAATATCAGCTCGTTAACTTAGCGGTGGTCGATACATGATCGGAAAGAAGATCCATACAAAAATTTTAATAAATAAAATTTCTAATAATCACTTGTAATTAAAACAAATCAAATGAACGATGTTAGTGTTTAAAGAGAGAACTCAAAGCACGGTTCACAAGAGTGGATTTCGAGACAAACGAGAGTGACAGACGTCATCCCGGATATACGGAAATCACTCTAATGATAATTCATTATTCACGTACGGAGACATTCCAAAGATCTACCCAGTCGCATAAAGAAGATTGGACGAGACGGAAGGATAAAACATCGAGACTTTCAAGTCTTTTATCAACAGTCAATAATTAGACGAGCAGTCAAAAGAAATCAGTTATAAGACAAAATGAAGTAACAAGTGGAAAAACAATCATCGAGTAAAAATGTACTTAAAATCACGTAATTCGTTTAACGAAAGGTAAGAAAACATATGCGGATGCATAGAAATTGCGCTACTTGCATGAGATATAAAGGTTTTTAAAACTACTTTTCAATTTATTTCATTTTATTTATCTTTATCATAAATACAAGTAAAAAGTTCTTTATTATCAAGAGATTTTTTTTTTGTTGTTGACTACTATTCAGCCTAGCATGGCTCCTTCTAAATTAGACATAGGTGATCAGGCCATGTATAATTTAGGGCTAGCAATGCAGTGCTCAGTTTCGTCGAAAAGTATTACGTTTCTTATGTTTATATATAAACCATGCCATTTGAAAAATGGAGTTTAAAAATAGTTTATAATTTTATAGGATACAAGTAATTTGTAAGATACTCAATAAGCAACAGCTTAAATGTTATAAAAATTATTTCTAATATCAAAGTAAAACAATTTGTGAAGTAATTGTAGTAAAAATGTCAATTAAAATTATATTGTGACATTTAATGAGGTATATAATAACCAAAAAGGTTGCAAAAAGTTGCAAATAGTAGCTCATAGGAAAACCAATGAAATCTTCACGAATTAATAAGGTTTCAAAAGGTTATAAGGTTTAGACGGAAACGCCATGAGACACGCGATAAAATATCGACGAAGAATGTGAAGACAAAACTTCAAAACTCAACCCAAGTCAGTGGAAGGTTAAAAGAAAAAAAAATAAAAATAATATCGAATGACAAAAGAGTCATATATATATGAAAAGAATAAAACAATCCACATGTGTATTCTATGTAAGATACTCGACACAACATGCTTTTAAGAAAGTATATTATTCGTTTTCAAATTACCCCATTACTCCGGTAATTGCTAATCCTGTACTGTTTCTATTTTTAAACATTTTCACATGCAACTAGTATTCGTTAGTTGTAAAATAATATTTGTTAAAATTTTACGATCTCAAATGAAATCAAAACAGCTTAGAAACATTTAAAACTCATGTTCTGAATTTTCTATCAGATTTGACTTTTAAATATGAGCCGGTTAATTGACCCGATAAACGACATCTCCAAGACTCGGAGTCTAAAGCATTTAGATGCAAAACGACGTTTCAAACGACTTTCTAGTTTTACCCGAGACCTGAAAACCAATGTAAAATGACCAAAATACCCCTGCAAGTTCTGTGCAGGTTTGACTATTTTATTTTAAAAACGCAGGTTTTACTTTTAAGTTTTGACCTGTTTATACTGCCCCTACAGTTTCTGCATAAAGTGTATTTTTCGACACTTCTTAACGGCTCAAAATATATACATATATACACACATGTCTTGTGGATTTTATAACAACGAAAAATAAATCTCGTAATGAGCATCAAATATAATATAGCATGATGAATGACAGAAAATGCTTCAAGGTATTCAACACGAAATTTAGGAAGCAAGACGGTGAAAGACGTTCGTAATTTAGATTCCAAAATGCAATGTAGGCAAATCTCCTTGGTGCCACGATTGTCAAAAACACAAAAACATAACGAGAAAAGAATGGAACATTCATAGGTTGCGTTCCGAGAGCAAGAAGGTTAATGAAAAACAAATGATACAATTTTATAGAAGTAAAATCGTATTCCAATCTAGCGCCATAATCTAGACGATGATTTATAAAATGACGATGACGTTACCGAGATATAAGTGAACAATACACTTCGGAGTCGATACATATAAATGTCAATAAATAGCGGTTAGTCTATTACAGGGACACATTGAGCTACACAATGGTCTAGAAATTACGTTTCAAGACGTCCAAGCACAAATAGCCGGAAGACGATTTGGATATCTACATAGATATCTCAAAGGGTTAAATAATGAAAGCAACGCGCGCAGATAAAGGTATGTAAGGTCATAATATAAAATTTTTGCAATAAAGGCAATTTAAATACTTCAAAAATATATACAGAAAGATCTTGAAAATTCATTGTATTTATTTAAGTTAATCATTAATATGTGATAAACTTTTATCGAAAAGTTTAACGACATAAATATATATCGATAAAAGGGATCCTAGATATAAATATATATCCGTAAAAGGATCATGGTATTTATTTATAATTACTTGGCAATAAGGTATACGTAATAACGTATACTAAAGTTGTAATCCCAGAAGTAGCTTGAACCTGAAGTCACGCGAAATCATGTGCACCGACTCTTTGAAAAAAAATAAAACCGACAGTTATAGTTTAGGTTTTTAGAAAAAGACCTAGTTCTCTATAACTCATGGCTCTGGTATCAATCTTTAACACCCCCAAAATTACACGCAGCAGAATACATCTTTGGGTGCTAAACAATGATACAACAACACATAATTTATAAAGAACGACTCGAAAAGAGACGTTTCAAATTTATCGTTCCTAAAACATTTATCAGAGTAGCGTAGTCCCAAGTAATCGTTACCAAAAGATAAGTTAAAACAACATATTGGTTTGTTTTAAAAATGGAACGATAAATAAATCAAAGAGTTTGAACAATAAAAGCAGTGCACAACTTCATTCCCGTGACCTCCAAGCTTCCACTTCTTGATTACCTGAAATACAGGTGAGTAAAACAATCAGCAAAAATGCCGAGTGAATCTATAGGTTTATGAAATCAATTTGAACACAAGCAAAGATTATAAGTTTGTGGCATGCTTATAAGCATCAAATAATAATTTGCATCAACAATGATAATTGTATATAGCATAAATTGCAATAAGCTCATGGAACCGAGCCCTTAGACACTCCCATATCAGTCTAATAAGACGAGAGATTTATTAATTGTCGGTTACCTCCAGATTATTGGTACATTGCCGTATACCTGACTTCTCAATACAATATGCTCAAACAGTGTGGAGGTCGGGCCTAAGCTTCTATGGCAAGTCCACAAAAACTGAACCGGGGCGGCTTCCCACATAGATCTATTAATTGTACTAGCGGTTAACCCATCATAGGTTAATTAACGGTCCATAATTGAGGTTTTAACAAAGGCAATCACTTAATGCAATTTAAAGGCAACCACGGGTCCATTCATAGAGGGACAAAGCATACCATAAAAATCTTGTGTTCTAAGTTTATAAAACATGTATTCCCTCTCGCGGGTTTAAAATCATTTAATAACTAGTATAAAGCGAGGCTATAGATTCACCTTAGTACTTATAGTAGTTGAAGACGATCGCCGACGATAGTAGATGCCCGAAAAACACGACAACCGCAACCTAGCAAATAAGGTGCGTACATTAATAATAGACTCGAGAAATAAATGATACTTAATAAAATCAAACTCAAGTATAAAATCACGAAAACTCGAGAGAAAACGATGCAAGTGGTTCTATTTTACTCTCCTATATATTCATTTTATTATTATATGCCTTTAATAAAAATCTGCCGGAACATACCGAATGTCCAAGCCGTTTTCCCATACTTAAACATATCAAATTTTTATGATACTACTCAGAGAACTTACTTACTATATATAGAAAGTCCTCCCAAAAGCCCATTAAAAGATTTTACTTCTAAAGTTCCCTGCCCGACTCATCTTTGAATCACAAAATCCGGACAGTTTAGCGACCTTGACTTACGAAACCATTTTGACCATTCTAAACAACTCCATTTGTAAAACCGCCACTTGATTCTAAAAATAGACTCAAAATGCTAAACTTGGAACCTGAGAACAGCCCTTGAATCATTTTAAAACTCATTTTATAGTCCCCGAGATTCGATCCAAATATCGACAACAATTTTCGGATTGTGTCGACACTCGTCTCCCGGTACACGATCATTCAAAACCTCATAACTTCGCGCTCGTTTTGAGCTAGAAGCTCTACCTTATATCAAATCAAAGCTAAGAAAATTATCTACAACCCTAGGCTATAAGTTGTCATTTTCAAAACATAAAAATTCAGATTTTTCAGTTTACCTACTGCCCAAAATTAACTATTAAAATCTCTTACAAAATCATGTTTTTGATCAATTCCAACAACTTTTCTCATCATCCTACACCCCTAATATCATCATAAACCATTCCTAACACTTGCATCATCATCAAAAACAAAAACCCAAAAATTAAAAATCAACTTTTTAACAAAAACATAGCATGAAAATCTTTTGATCATCACTACTAACACATGCATACAACAAATTTGGATCAAACATAACCAACTTTTCTTGAAATATTTATATGGTTGCATGTATGAAAATTTTATACCAAATTGTAGCCCTTTGAAAATGGAGGATGGGAATTTGCTTGATTTCTCTTGGATCAAGCTAGAAAAATTTTGATCATGGAGTTTATGTTGTTAATGGTGGATGGCTAAAAACAAGGGTGAAGAGAAAGTTGGTTGTGTTTTTTGTTAAATGAATTTACTAAATGGAATGTGGTAGTGGAGATGTTAGGTATAGTGTGGAGTTAGGGTAATTTTTGCCAATTTGTGATAGTTTTGGTCCAAAATGTAAATATTAGTTAAAAAGCGGGAAATGGCTAAAAGTCAATTTTAAAAATATTTACGGGACTCGGGTTTCGTAAAAATACTTAAAAGTTTAAACGCACACGAAAAATACTAATATAACGAATCGATACGTAATTAAAACGATATCGTCGAAAATATTAAATATCGAAACGATTGATAATAAAATATAAAATTGTGGGCATCCGTCGGTATCGCGATCACTAGTAGTCCTCGTTGCTCGTCAAAATATTAAAATAAAATATTTAATATTGGTTTCAACTTAAACCGTTAAACATAATAATATTTAACGTTATAAAATACTTCAAAATAATTGAAAATAGAATTAAATTATGACCTTATTTTTACGGGTTTTACACAATGCAATTAAGGTTCAAGCACGAATATACACGTTATATATTTCTTATGCTAAAATAAAATGCAGAATTTAACAATACAACAAACATAGGAAGAATAGTCATTGGTCAGAGTCATAAAGTTAAATTCCCATTCATAATCAAAATATCAATACATAGTCATAAAATAAGAGTTTCGATTAAATACCAAAGATCAAAACAAAACAAAAAATAACACCGAAAATGGTGATTGAATTAGATTCAGGCTATAGATGTAATCGAAATGATACGTGATAGTATGCGATGACATATCCTACAACAACTATTCACGCATTAGAGTAGTTGTAGGGTATGCATGAAATAATCATGTATAGAAATTAAAGTATGCAAATCAGCGAAATGCATATGTATATAATACATATTACGTATTACATAATATATATTACATATTACTTATAGTGTTATCTTACGTAATACATTACGTAGTACACATATGTATACAGAGTAACAAGTAGCCACATCGGTTATAGTCTAGGCCTAAGATGCAAACCTAGTTCTCTATAACCAAGGCTCTGATTACCAAATTTGTAACACCCCAAAATGTAATATGTGGAAGCGGCGAAGCTCGGGGGCTGTTACGTCATTGTATCATAGTTCAAGGTACAAGAGAACGACTCTAAATGAGACGTTTTATAAAAATACCTCGTTGAATTTAATAAAAGCATCAAAGTACAAAAGGTCTCAGTTTCAAAAGATAGCGTAGCGGAATATAAAAGTTTTTAAACATCAACGAGATAACAGTTCAAAAGAATAGGTAAATAAATGTCCGAAGATAGCCATGAAATGCATGCGGACTCCAAGTACATCATACAGCGGATACAAATCATCATCAATTACCTGAGATAAATGCTAAATTGGGTCAACATAAAGTTGGTGAAAATATAGGTTTCAAGTAAAAATTCATAGTAATTCGGTTTCAGATTTCATTTCATGTACACATGCAACTATAGGAGGTATAGTGCCAAGTGTAGGATAAATTAGGTGTTCACAATATTTATGATAGCTAATCTCGTGACATCGAAACTAATGATCCAGTACATACAATAGATTGTATATATATATATTTTGCCCCAATGGAGTACCTATACAAGATAACTCCGTTCACACCAAATGGTATACACTCGTCCGGCGTCAGAATGCCCGAGTGGAGGTTGTCAACCCTCAATAGATCTATCCATATCATGAGAGCTTACTCCAGCAGAGTAATTAACGATTCACGATAGTGGGGACTACGGCTAAAGCAACTTAAGCTATCTCATAAACAGTGTTCACAAAACGTTCACAGAAATCAAGTTTTACTTGCGTTCAGAAGCAAGCATCGAAAGCATTTATCACATCCCAAAACATTAAACATATAAAACAGTTTAATAGGGATCTATAAACTCACCTCAAGCAACGATTCAAACCGCACAAGTATTAATGTAGGATTTTGCTAGTTGAAAAGTTCGTTTCTCGGTATCTTCTCGAATTGATTTCCGGTTCAAAGTACGACTCAATTGTTTTTTGTGAAAAAGAATATTTTTGGTTGTTTTAAAATAAATGTGCAAGACGTAAAGGAAAATGACGTTAATTTAAATCTAAATCCAATTAAAAATAAATGGCGAGAATTTAAAAGCGTGACAAAAAGTAAATAGCACTAAAAGTAAATAATGCAAACTTAAAACTATTTAAGGCAAACTTAAAACGCAACTAAAGCTTAAACTAAGGCAAGGCTTAAAATAAATCTAAGGAAAGTAAACTTAAAGTGCAACTAAGTAAAAAGGCGGGAAAAGTAAAGCTTGAAAATTAAAAATTAAAACTTAAAAACAGTAACTTAAAATAACCTGAAAATACCTCACTCGGAATAATTACTCGTTCGGAATGTCACCTTCACCCGGAATAATTCTTCTTCGTTCGGAATAAATTAACATAAAACACTCATTCGGAACAATTGGCTCATCCGGAATATTGATTCATCCGGAATATGTCACTTATCCGGAATAAACCCTTCAATCGGAATAATGCTTCACTGATTCGGAATAAATGAGACAAAACCTTGATTCGGAAAATGTTATCTTGATTCGGAACAATAAATGTTCCGAATGAACACTCCTTGGTTCGGAACAATAAATGTTCCGAATGAACTCCACTGATTCAGAACTTTGAATCTTCTGAATGAAGACCTTGATCCGGAATAATAGCTTCACTCGGAACTTCTACTGGTTCGGAATATTCTGTTGATCCGGAATGTTCCGAATGAACTCCTTCACTCGGAATGTTCCGAATGAGCAACTTCACTCGGAATAATATATTATTCCGAATAAACACCACTGATTCGGAACTTTCACTGAACAAGACCTTTGATTCGGAATGTGTGGTTGATTCGGAATATCACCTGGGAAAACAGTAATAGTAGCGAAGAACAAGGAGAAACAAATAATAGCACGAATCTAAAAAAATCTAATCTAAATCAACCACAAGATTAAATCAAACTAATCAATAAACATCTACTAATCATAAACAAACAATCCAAATCAACAAAACTAACAATAATGATCAAAATAATCAAAACCCACTTAATTAAATCAAATAAAACTCAAGAACATGAACATGAACAATAAACATAAAGATTAAAGATCAAAGAAAGGTAGATAGGAGATGAACAATAAAAGTAAAGATTGACAAGAATTAAAAGGAAACTTACTTGAAATTAAATGAATTTAAGGTGCAAGACAAGTATTTAAATGACATGTAATTAAATTGCAATTAAAGTAAATGGTGGAAGACTAATTGTCACACTTAGCCAACAAAATGAAATGTAAATCCTAATCATCTATTTATAGGAGGATTAGGGAGGTGCTTAGGAAGCTTCCTCCCCTCTTTCTTCTTTCTTTAATTGCACCATTAAGTCCTTAATCTTCTTAAATCTTGGACTTTAATGACTTTGTCTCGGGATTTCTTTAAACTCGTCTTGTAATTCTTCAATAAATTAGACTTGAGTTCTTCGGCTTTTAGTAAACTTCCGTCTTTTGACTTTTCCTTTGATAAATCTTCAGAATTGGTCTTGGACTTCCGTTCTTTTTGCACTCTTGATTTCTTGACTTCGTCTTTCGTCTTTTTCTTCGATAAAACCCCGTGAATGCCCGTGTTTTCTCCCTTTTCCACATTTTCGCCCTACATCACAACAAAAACACAAACCACGCATAATTCCGACATTTACGACATAAAATACACGTTTTGGCTCGGTTATTATTGTAGTTTAGTGGTAAAAAGGATGGGTGTTTACACTGTAAAACCCGCATGCTTTTACCATGAATAGTGCCCTTAAGATCGTACGTTCTAGATTAAAACTTACCTCATGTAGTATTGATCACATTCATGTGCTAATAATCAAGCAAGTGCATACGTGTATGACATGACAAGTATCGATTACGTACGAACTCATGATAAACAGTTAATAATATATCACGTGAACATAATTAAATCATGAACACCATTTAAAATACTAACTAAAATAATTACGTAAATACTTATAATATATTTACGAGCGTTAAGTTTACGATAAACGACACGTTAAAAGAAACAGAAACACGTTAAACACGAGCACGTTTAACCACGAACGAACACGAAACATCGGGACACGAGAAAGGTACGGGTACCCCATGTGGGGCCCCCATACCCACGGCACAAACCAAGAAATGGGCTTAGCCCATGGACTTTACAAGTTAAGGGGGGGTAAAAGTAAAAACATGTTTTCATTTTCATTTTCAAGAAATAAACATAAAAACCCTAAAAAGAGTTTTCTCCTCTCCTTTTTCTTCTCTTGGTGCCGCCACCTCTACACCACCATAAGAGGGTGTTTGTTTGATTTTGATCTTAAAAACAAGTGTTAGAATACGTGTTTGTTCATCCTTTTTCCAAGCTACATAGTGGTATACCTTTCTAACCCTTCTTTTTAATTCTTTTTAATTCTTTTAATCTTTGATTATTTTCATGAACATGTTACTATTTTTCTTATGAAAACAAGGTAATTAATCATTGATCTAACATGTTTTGGTATTAATTAAAATCAAAGAATGGTTTATAAGGGTGTTTGTTTTTGGCCGCCTAGCAAACAAACCCGAGGGGGGGTTTGGTTTGCTATTGCCGCCACCACCAGGACCACAATTGGTCTTGGTTGGCTCATGTTGGACCCACGGCAGCAAGGGGACACGTGTGCCCCGGGTTTGGCCCGGGGTACGGTGTCGAATTCATACCCGATTCATGGTTCGTTGGTTAAAATCATGATCTATGTTACATGTAATTTTTATGAATCATGAACTTAGGATATAATTAATTAATAACATGAAATATTAATTAAATCATGACTTAGGTTATTTTAATTATTAGTTTATCATGACATTAATTTAACCTAAGTATTTTATGTTATAAGTTATAATTAATTAATTATTAAAACATGCCTATAATTAATTAATTTAGACATGACTTAGGTTATATTATTATTAATAATAGTACACATTTTAACCTAAGTATTTTCATTTCATTTTAATTAATACATGTTACACTTTAATTAAAATGCTTAACCTATAGTTTAATTAAAATACATGAAATAATAATTAAACTATACACTATATCATATGACTTAAGAATAAGCTTATAACACTTAGACTTATATGTTAGCTTATGAAATCAGCTTAATTCTAATTATGGAAACTTCTATTTATAGAAACTTAATTAAATAAGGCAACTAATCTAATTATGGAAACCTTCTATATATGGAAATCAATCTATTTCAGGCAGCTAATCTAATTATGGAAACCTTCTATATATGGAAACTTATTTAATTAAGGCAGCTGATCTATTTTTGGAAACTTTCTATTTTTAGAAACTAATCTATTTTAGGCAGTAAATTCTATTTTTGGAAACTTTCTATTTTTGGAAACTTTCTATTTTTGGTAACTTTCTATTTTTGGAAACTTTCTATTTTTGGAAACTTTCTATTTTTGGAAACTTTCTATTTTTGGAAACTTTCTATTTTTGGAAACTTTCTATTTTTGGAAACCTGCTACTTTTGGAAAGTTACTTATTATTACACAGTAAGTATAATAATACATGAAACACCAGTAATACTTAATCAGATTAATCAGAATACTAGATAAACACAGTTTAAGGCTTTAAACAGTGAACCAGGACCTAAAACATACCAAATCAGCTATAACGAGACACAGAACCCAGTACGTAATCAGTGAATCGATACTTATACACGTGTGTATTCATGTAGCGTTAGTGATCTAGAAGTAGGAGTCTTTCTTCCGTTCATTCACTGGACTTGAGGTACGGATTCCCGTCCTTTCAGTATGGACATTCTTTCCTTATTAGGATTTCCCCGTATGCAGCCAACTGTTTTCCCCAGCATTTGTTTTATTGTTTTGAACTGCTTATGTTAATTTAGCATAAACTATAGCCATATACAAGCATGACCAGTTTCACCTAGTTATGGAGGTACCATAACCATAGCATTGGAGGCACCGATGTTATGACTTCCCCACGGCGGAGTGATTGCTCGTGGCGTCCCTTTTCAGTTTGGCCATATTATTATATCAGGTGGGGCGTATGGGTGCATCCTAGTTACATGTTTTATTCAGTTTATCATGGTGAATGTGGTGTGTGCCTTGCACCCTTCACAAGGAGTTGATCCCTCCTACCCAAAATCAGTATATTGATTAGAGGCATCCCCTCTAATCAGCATGATGAGGTCACCCCTCCAAGTATTCATGCACGTGACCTTTTCATGACCTATATGGGCTATGGTATATATATGTTAAAACAGATTTCACAGGTTAAACATAAGGCTTTTCAAACTATAAAACCAGTTTTCATGATACTTAACCAGTTTACTCAGTACTTAGTCTTCCGCTGTTATATGTTACATGCTTATCCTATTCCATGCTATATTGTACATCCGTGCACTGAGCGTCTTGCTCAGCCGTTTTCCTTTTCATGTTCCCAAAACGGCAGGTACTCAGGGACGCTCGTAGATCTCGAACGTAGGTGCATATGGACTGGAAGCTTTACTGTTTTCCTTTACTTTATGCATTTCCTTTACTTTGATACAGTTGCTTTGGACATTGTTTCGTCCTTCCTTTTTACAGTATTTATGTTTGTGTGTGATGAGCTTTACTTTGGGATACCGATGTTTGATTCCGGTATTTCCTTTTATGGTTGAATAATGCTTAGACATTTATCCTTGTATGCTTTGATGACACGCCATGATATGCGTAATATTCCATTTCCAAAATGGGGTGTTACAATTATGGTATCAGAGCCAAGGCTTCGACCTGTAGGCTCTCAAATATGACCTGTGATTAGTGGGTAGTCACTACGGTCTTCCTAGAACTGACAGTTGTTTTCATGCATTCATCATTTTTAAGCATACATATACATGTCATTGTTACAGGGTTTTTGACTAAGTAATGGTTGGTACAGGACTGGCCCTATTTAGTCGCATGTGTTTTATCGAAACTTTTAGATTTGGGACCGACCCATAGGCGTCCCCTCGATATGTCTTTTATTTTGAGTGAACTGACCGGAGGCGTTCACTCTCGAGCATCAAAATTTTCATAAAACTGCATCATGCATTCGTACAAAGATTTTCTTGCATAAAATTTTTCTCGTGAAATTTTGGCATAAAATTTTTCTTTTATATATTTTATGTTTGAACTGTTAATCATATGTTTATGTTATACTGTCAGATGGTTCTCACACGCGAGCAAGAGCAGCTCAATGCTGCGATTCAGGCTGCCATGCAAGCCTTACTTCCTCAACTGAGGAATGACATTCGTGCTGAAGTCCAAGCTGCGAATAATCAGCAGCCGCAGAATCAGGCACCACCTCCTCCTCCTCCCCCAGTGACTCTAGCGGTATGGTTGGAAAGATTTAACAAGCTCCGTCCTAGAGCTTTCGAAAAGACTGATAGCCCCAGCGATGCTGAAAGCTGGCTGACTCACATTGAGAAAATCTTCAATGCTATGGGATGTGACCCCGCCTTCAAGGCAAGATTGGCGTGCTACAGGTTTGAAGGCGATGTACTCAACTGGTGGCTAGCTTTGACGCAGTCAGAAGGAGGTGATGAATGGGTCGCTGGTTTGACATGGGCCCAATTCAAGGAGAGAGTGATGGAACAGTTCTTTCCTAAGGCAGAGCAGGACAAACTCAAGCGTGAATACCACGGGATACGTCAGAGACAGGGCGAGAATAGCAACGAATTCATGCAGCGCTTTCTTCGCCTTGCTGGTTTTCTAGGAGCAGCGGCTGGTACTCCTGAGGAGCAGGCACACCATTTTAGGTGGGCACTTCGCACCTCGGTTGCGAACAATCTTGTATGTGCTACGTTCAATACGGTAGCACAAGTGGCTGACGCAGCAAGAAAGCTTGAGATGTTGCAGGAACGCGATGAGTTCGGGGAAGCTGAAAGACCCGATAAGAGGTAAAACATTTCATGTTCTAGCCTTAACCAGACCGCATCCTATCGTTATATGTTCTATAATCATCTCTTAAACTGTTTCTTCCAGGCAGAAAACTGGGGACCGGTCTCAGCCGGCTACCCAGCAGCAGCCCAATCAGCCCAAAGGAAACGGTCACTCTAACGACCGTTCTGTTGTGGAAAGGCGCAACGGTAATGATAATTACCGTAACAATGCGGGACACTCCAACAACAGCAGGTCCTACTATTTACGCATCTTCTTATGATTTAATGTTATGTCTCTCATACTGACACTATATTAATCTCTACCAGGAGCCACGGTAACGGAAGGGACCAGAACCACAGGGGTTCTCAGCCCAACCGTTCAGCTAACACTGGTAAACATCTTATGACGCTTACGTCCTATACTCGTGCATATACTTTATTCTTAACACGTATTGTCATCAGCAGGCCCTCAGCAAGCAAGGACTCCTGCTGGAGGATTCACTCATCCTCTTTGCAGCACTTGCCATCGCAGACACCCTGGCCCATGTCGTCGTGACTCCGACGCATGCTACAAGTGCGGCCTCCCTGGCCATCGTATGAGAGATTGCCGTAAGGGTGAAATGGAGGATACTTCGGGTCATGCTGATACTAAACCGCCTCCTACCACTGGGCGTGTCTACACGACATCGCGCGATCAGGCAAACAAATCTACAGGTACCATTACTGGAATTTTGTATATGTACGGCCAGGCTGCATGTGTTCTTTTCGACACGGGTGCCACTCGTTCAGTTGTTTCCACTACTTATGCTAAGAACATCAGGATACTTCCCTTGCCATTAGAAACTAAGCTTACCATTTCCACGCCTCTGAGGGACTCTGTATTAATAACTCATGTATACAAGAGTCTTCCTCTAGAGTTTGACGATAAAGTTCGTGCAGTAGATGCACTTCCCCTAGACATGATTGAGTTCGATATGATTCTCGGCATGGATTGGCTATCCAAGCACCATGCTACCATAGACTGCCACTCATATCGAGTGATCTTCGGCGACATTAATGCACCAGAGTACATCCATAACGGGTTCATACCCGGGCGGTCCGTACAAGTCATATCTACCTTGCAAGCACGTGCATTACTGTCACATGGCTGCGAAGGTTATCTCGCTACGGTTCATGACATGGATGCTGAATCCCAATCGATTCAGGATCAACCAGTAGTTTCAGAATTTCTAGACGTCTTCCCAGATGAACTTCCAGGCATACCACCTGCAAGAGAAGTGGAGTTCAACATCGACCTTGTTCCAGGAGCTGAGCCAATCTCTAAGGCTCCGTATCGTATGGCTCCCATAGAGCTAAAAGAACTGAAGGACCAATTGCAGGAACTTCTTGAACGAGGGTTCATTAGACCGAGCGCATCTCCATGGGGCGCACCGGTCTTGTTCGTTAAGAAGAAGGACGGCAGCATGCGACTTTGCATTGACTACCGTGAACTTAATAAGATTACCATCCGCAATAGATATCCACTGCCACGTATAGACGATCTGTTTGACCAACTTCAAGGAGCCAAACACTTCTCAAAGATCGATCTAAGGTCAGGCTACCATCAGCTAAGGGTTAAAGAGCAGGATATTGCCAAGACTGCTTTTCGTACCCGCTATGGCCATTATGAGTTTGTGGTCATGCCATTCGGCCTGACTAACGCTCCAGCAGTATTCATGGATCTGATGAACAGAATCTTCCATGAATTCCTTGATAAATTTGTCATTGTATTCATCGATGACATCTTGATATTCTCAAAGTCCACGGAGGAACACGAAGATCATCTCCGTACTGTACTACAGATTCTTCGTCAGAAGCAGCTGTATGCGAAATTCTCCAAGTGTGAGTTCTGGTTAAACAAGGTGGCATTCTTAGGTCACATTGTATCAGCAGAAGGGATCACTATGGACCCAGCGAAGGTTGAGGCTATCACTAAATGGCCAAGACCAACATCAGCGATAGAAATCCGCAGTTTCTTAGGCTTAGCTGGATATTATCGAAGATTCGTGGAGAACTTTTCTCGGCTGGCATTGCCTCTCACCAAACTGATGCGAAAAGGAGAGAAATTCGTCTGGACGGAAGAACGAGAGAAGAGCTTCGAAGACCTAAAGCAGAAGTTAGTATCTGCACCTATTCTTACTCTCCCATCTGGTACAGGTGGATTTCAGATCTATAGCGATGCATCGGGGAAGGGACTGGGCTGTGTTCTCATGCAACATGGGAAAGTGATCGCGTATGCTTCACGGCAGCTTAAGCCCTATGAAGAAAACTACCCTACACATGACCTGGAACTTGCTGCAGTGGTGTTCGCATTGAAGATATGGAGGCATTACTTATACGGAGAATCATGCGACATTTTCACAGATCACAAGAGCTTGAAGTATATCTTCACACAGCGAGAGTTGAACATGAGACAAAGGAGATGGTTGGAACTGTTGAAGGATTATGATATTAACCTACAGTATCATCCCGGGAAAGCTAATGTAGTAGCAGATGCACTCAGCAGAAAGTCCGGAATGATAAACGGCATTGAGATCAAGGAACAAAACATAAGGGACTTGGAGCGACTTGACATTGAAATCATGGTACGTGGGCAGCACGGATACTGGGCGAATCTTACAGTAGAACCTGAGTTACTGACTAGGATTAAGGAAGCGCAGAAGGATGATGGAGAGATTTGGGCGATAATTCAGAATTTGGAGAAGCAGACAGAATTCAGAATGGACGCAGACGGTATCATTTGGCAGGGCACGAGACTTTGTGTTCCTGACAATCAAGAACTCCGGGAAGCATTGTTAGCTGAAGCTCACAGCTCCCCATTTTCTATACATCCTGGGTCGACAAAAATGTACCATGACATCAGACAGCACTTTTGGTGGAGTGGTATGAAACAGGATGTAGCCACGTATGTCTCCAAATGTCTTACCTGTCAGCAGGTTAAGATTGAACATCAGCGATCTGGCGGTCTCCTTCAACCGTTGGATATTCCAGAGTGGAAGTGGGACAAAATCACCATGGATTTTGTTACCGGTCTTCCGCCTACCAAGAAGAAGCACGATGCTATTTGGGTCATCGTTGATCGACTCACCAAATCAGCTCATTTCTTACCGATACGCAAGGAAGATCCGGTAAGTAAACTCGCAGATACTTACAGAAGGGAGATCATGAGACTCCACGGCACTCCCTCCAGCATCGTCTCAGACAGAGATCCTCGTTTCACGTCGCGATTCTGGAAAGGCCTGCAAAAAGCTTGGGGTACACAACTTAAGCTGAGCACAGCCTTTCATCCTCAAACGGACGGACAATCGGAGCGAACAATTCAGACATTGGAAGATATGTTAAGGTCGTGTGCGTTGGAATGGACAGGTGATTGGGACGATTACATCTGTTTAGTCGAGTTTGCATACAACAACAGCTGGCACGCAAGTATCAAATGTGCTCCTTTCGAAATGTTGTATGGCAGAAAGTGTCGCGCTCCAACTTGCTGGGATCAAGTGGGAGAGCGAACACTTGAAGGACCAGAGATTATAGAAATGACCAACGAGAAGATTGAGGTAGCTAAACAGAAACTGCAGGAAGCGCGTTCACGTCAGAAGAGTTACGCCGATAAGCATCGTAGGGACATACATTTTAATGTGGGAGATCACGTCTTCCTCAAGGTTTCGCCGGCACGTGGTGTTAAACGCTTCGGGATCAAAGGAAAACTCAGTCCTCGGTTCATCGGACCATTTGATATCGTTGAACGAATCGGCGAAGTATCTTACCGATTGGCGTTACCTCCTCAGCTTTCGCACGTGCATAACGTGTTCCATGTGTCCTTACTCAGAGGGTACAATTATCATCCCCTTCACATGGTTCAGTATCCACTGGAACAGATACGTGAAGATCTCACGTTTATAGAAGAACCCGAACGAGTACTCGACAGGCAAGAACGAGTCATGAGAAGGAAGACGATTCCTTTCGTCAAAATCCTTTGGAGGGACCATACCGAGCGGGAAGCCACTTGGGAAACAGAGGAGTCTATCCGGGCTTCTTACCCTCACTTCATATTTTGAGTTCGGGTATGTCACTTCTTTTCAGCTTACTTTATCTATAATTCGGGGACGAATTATTCTTTTTAGGGGGGAAGAATTGTAAAACCCGCATGCTTTTACCATGAATAGTGCCCTTAAGATCGTACGTTCTAGATTAAAACTTACCTCATGTAGTATTGATCAGATTCATGTGCTAATAATCAAGCAAGTGCATACGTGTATGACATGACAAGTATCGATTACGTACGAACTCATGATAAACAGTTAATAATATATCACGTGAACATAATTAAATCATGAACACCATTTAAAATACTAACTAAAATAATTACGTAAATACTTATAATATATTTACGAGCGTTAAGTTTACGATAAACGACACGTTAAAAGAAACAGAAACACGTTAAACACGAGCACGTTTAACCACGAACGAACACGAAACATCGGGACACGAGAAAGGTACGGGTACCCCATGTGGGGCCCCCATACCCACGGCACAAACCAAGAAATGGGCTTAGCCCATGGACTTTACAAGTTAAGGGGGGGTAAAAGTAAAAACATGTTTTCATTTTCATTTTCAAGAAATAAACATAAAAACCCTAAAAAGAGTTTTCTCCTCTCCTTTTTCTTCTCTTGGTGCCGCCACCTCTACACCACCATGAGAGGGTGTTTGTTTGATTTTGATCTTAAAAACAAGTGTTAGAATACGTGTTTGTTCATCCTTTTTCCAAGCTACATAGTGGTATACCTTTCTAACCCTTCTTTTTAATTCTTTTTAATTCTTTTAATCTTTGATTATTTTCATGAACATGTTATTATTTTTCTTATGAAAACAAGGTAATTAATCATTGATCTAACATGTTTTGGTATTAATTAAAATCAAAGAATGGTTTATAAGGGTGTTTGTTTTTGGCCGCCTAGCAAACAAACCCGAGGGGGGGGTTTGGTTTGCTATTGCCGCCACCACCAGGACCACAATTGGTCTTGGTTGGCTCATGTGGGACCCACGGCAGCAAGGGGACACGTGTGCCCCGGGTTTGGCCCGGGGTACGGTGTCGAATTCATACCCGATTCATGGTTCGTTGGTTAAAATCATGATCTATGTTACATGTAATTTTTATGAATCATGAACTTAGGATATAATTAATTAATAACATGAAATATTAATTAAATCATGACTTAGGTTATTTTAATTATTAGTTTATCATGACATTAATTTAACCTAAGTATTTTATGTTATAAGTTATAATTAATTAATTATTAAAACATGCCTATAATTAATTAATTTAGACATGACTTAGGTTATATTATTATTAATAATAGTACACATTTTAACCTAAGTATTTTCATTTCATTTTAATTAATACATGTTACACTTTAATTAAAATGCTTAACCTATAGTTTAATTAAAATACATGAAATAATAATTAAACTATACACTATATCATATGACTTAATAATAAGCTTATAACACTTAGACTTATATGTTAGCTTATGAAATCAGCTTAATTCTAATTATGGAAACTTCTATTTATAGAAACTTAATTAAATAAGGCAACTAATCTAATTATGGAAACCTTCTATATATGGAAATCAATCTATTTCAGGCAGCTAATCTAATTATGGAAACCTTCTATATATGGAAACTTATTTAATTAAGGCAGCTGATCTATTTTTGGAAACTTTCTATTTTTAGAAACTAATCTATTTTAGGCAGTAAATTTTATTTTTGGAAACTTTCTATTTTTGGAAACTTTCTATTTTTGGTAACTTTCTATTTTTGGAAACTTTCTATTTTTGGAAACTTTCTATTTTTGGAAACTTTCTATTTTTGGAAACTTTCTATTTTTGGAAACTTTCTATTTTTGGAAACCTGCTACTTTTGGAAAGTTACTTATTATTACACAGTAAGTATAATAATACATGAAACACCAGTAATACTTAATCAGATTAATCAGAATACTAGATAAACACAGTTTAAGGCTTTAAACAGTGAACCAGGACCTAAAACATACCAAATCAGCTATAACGAGACACAGAACCCAGTACGTAATCAGTGAATCGATACTTATACACGTGTGTATTCATGTAGCGTTAGTGATCCAGAAGTAGGAGTCTTTCTTCCGTTCATTCACTGGACTTGAGGTACGGATTCCCGTCCTTTCAGTATGGACATTCTTTCCTTATTAGGATTTCCCCGTATGCAGCCAACTGTTTTCCCCAGCATTTGTTTTATTGTTTTGAACTGCTTATGTTAATTTAGCATAAACTATAGCCATATACAAGCATGACCAGTTTCACCTAGTTATGGAGGTACCATAACCATAGCATTGGAGGCACCGATGTTATGACTTCCCCACGGCGGAGTGATTGCTCGTGGCGTCCCTTTTCAGTTTGGCCATATTATTATATCAGGTGGGGCGTATGGGTGCATCCTAGTTACATGTTTTATTCAGTTTATCATGGTGAATGTGGTGTGTGCCTTGCACCCTTCACAAGGAGTTGATCCCTCCTACCCAAAATCAGTATATTGATTAGAGGCATCCCCTCTAATCAGCATGATGAGGTCACCCCTCCAAGTATTCATGCACGTGACCTTTTCATGACCTATATGGGCTATGGTATATATATGTTAAAACAGATTTCACAGGTTAAACATAAGGCTTTTCAAACTATAAAACCAGTTTTCATGATACTTAACCAGTTTACTCAGTACTTAGTCTTCCGCTGTTATATGTTACATGCTTATCCTATTCCATGCTATATTGTACATCCGTGCACTGAGCGTCTTGCTCAGCCGTTTTCCTTTTCATGTTCCCAAAACGGCAGGTACTCAGGGACGCTCGTAGATCTCGAACGTAGGTGCATATGGACTGGAAGCTTTACTGTTTTCCTTTACTTTATGCATTTCCTTTACTTTGATACAGTTGCTTTGGACATTGTTTCGTCCTTCCTTTTTACAGTATTTATGTTTGTGTGTGATGAGCTTTACTTTGGGATACCGATGTTTGATTCCGGTATTTCCTTTTATGGTTGAATAATGCTTAGACATTTATCCTTGTATGCTTTGATGACACGCCATGATATGCGTAATATTCCATTTCCAAAATGGGGTGTTACATACACACCTATCAAGTATGATCAAATAGTAGCGAGCAACTCTAGCAACAACCTAAATATAATTATATAGTTTAGGCACTAGCAAATAAGTCACAATAGTTCGTCACGTACGTTACTCATCAATCATATATATTATTTTGTTGTTAAAATCGTGACATGTAAATGTTATATCGTTATAGCATTATAGTATATATATACTTAGGCAAAATATTTATTTTTGACTCGACGAAATTCCGACAGCCTTTCGGCGTAAATTTTAATTTATCCAAATTTATCTTAATAAATTTTCCAACACGATTTCTAACGAAAATTCGGCAGCCTTTCGGCGTCACATAAAATTTTTTCCCTTTTTAGTAAGTACCCAAATCTCGTCCTAGAACCCCTAATTTCAACACTTTCTCAATCGCCAATGTTTCAACAAGTTATTTTCTCGCAATAGTATCAATTTCCACTTTCAACGCTCAAACTTTTAACGATACACTAAGTATTCACATTTCACGCTAATACCCTTTTACAAAAAGAGTCCAACATTCATATACAACTTTTAGTAACCATTTCGACACTTAAAACAACTCGGTTTAACTCGAAAACGTCGTTTCTACCACTTTAAAAATCTAGACAGCAAGCACATTATAGTCTTTTTCACAAAAATTAAGTTTTCCGACAACGAAATTTAAACGACCATATCTTACTCATTTTAGCTCCGTTTTTAGCCCGTAATATATCAAAACGAAGGTAATAATTTATATTTTCATAATATCGTAGTAAACTAGTGTCAAAAAATTTTTTACGACCCTCAATGCCTCTTATAAAAATCGGACAGATTGTATACTTTTTGTAAAAACTCGTCTTCGACCATTTTCAAGCGTAGCCACTAGTAGTAACACTACTAGTTCCCTTCAATTATTCATAAACACACTCAAAATACAAGATTTATCTTCAAGTCCATAAATCTAAAAATACACATATTTATATTTTACAAGTCTTTCAATTAAACCATTTTCATGCATGGATCTAATAGATCCACACATAATATTCATAGATCTAAACTATTTCATGACCAAAAATAATTTTTATCTTTTCACTTCAAGAAAATAGTTGATGAGTAACATGCATGCATAGATCTTCAATGATCATGCATGAAAAAGAAAGAGTCGAAAAAGGTTCAAGAAATAACCTTGAGTAACGATTCTACGTAACCACGATAACCCGATCTACGCTCTAATCAACTAAAATCAACAAAACCCAATTTCTATAAACTTCAACCAAAAACTTCTCAAATCAACAAACCAAGAAAACCCATTCTTATTTATGCTTGTATAAACCCTAGGATGTATTTGTTTTGTGCTAAATGTTCTTAAAATGGAGCTTCAAGAAATCAACAATGGTGGATTTGGTTATGGTATTTGTGTCGTGTGTTTTTGAGAGAGAAAGAGAGATGTGTGTTTTTTAGTGAAGTGAATGAGTGAAAGTGAGATATGAGTTGAGGTAAATATGGTTAATAAGTTAAAATGGTGATGTGTGTAAGTTTAAAGCTTAATATGCCAAAGTTGTAACAAAATGGTTTTCCACCATGTGGTGGTGTTTTTGGCCGGTTATGGGGGGTCCCACATGGGTAAATATTTCAAAAAATTTACTATGGTAACTAGTTAAACGGTTTAAGGTAAAAAGGTTAGTTAGTTTTTGGTAAATGTCGAAAAGTATAGAGTTAAGTTTGAAATTATGTAAAACTTAAAAATTTGACGAAATATATTAAATTTATGATTACTCGACGAAAACTGATATTTTATAATTTATGAAATATTTTATACATGCTATCGACGGTTAAACGTAACATACGAAAACGCGATACGTTAATTAAATATTCACAGAAAATACGATTTATTACTATAAATAGCAAAAATACTAAAATACATGCATATAAACATATACAAAAATATTTAAATACGTTGTTCATGAAAATACGATCACACTGTTAAAAACTAAGCAGTTAAGCACATAATTCACAGATAACGAATAATCTCACGGATTATCATCAATTCATTGACCGTCTCAGCATTTTGGTCAAATTCACAGAAAGTGTTCAGAATAATGACTAAGCACAGTGTCAAGTCATTACTCGTTATCAAACAGTTTTTCAGAAAACGTGGGATAACCTCTCGGTTCCAACACTGTTAAATCACATAGTTGACTAAATAAAAAGTCAAAGGGTAAAATAGTCATTTTACAAAGTAGGAAAATTATCAGGTGTTACAATATTCCCATATGTTTTATGGTCAATAAACAGCTTCCATATTAGCATATCCTAGGAATTAGCAACACCAACTGTATTCTCTAAAATTACACGTCATTCCCCAAAATCTAGCAAACTTTATGGCCTGTGAGCGTCTTTTATCTTGCACGCATTCTTTTCATCCATACGTGTTGACAATATAAACTAGGATATGAAATAAAATTCAATCTCTAAACACCAGGGATTCACATATGTCAGCACGTAATACCATCAGAAAACCGTCCTCTCTTTTACGCATCCAAAATAACTATGATATTGGTTCCATGATAGTATTTATCCTTGATAAAACACATTTATCGTACCAGTTAGGTACGATTCAAAACAAGTGTACTTGCTTGTATCATTATGACAACCCAGTATTTTCATCTATGTATCATGTACATTATTCTTGTGAAATAAATAATACTTTGTTTTTTTGGTGAAATTTTTTGTTTTTCCTATATGAATTATGTGAGTAGCTTACATAGCAAGGTGCACAAACTCACACAACTCACACTATCAATTCTACTTGTGTTTATAAGATATGAAGACCTTATATATATCAAGTCTAAACTCTAAAAGTGATCTTATAAGTACCATAATAATAAGAATATGTCAAATATAACTATGATGCCTTAAATTCCTTTAGAAACCCTAGAATCCCTTTAAATAAGTTGAAAACTCAAGAATGGTAAACTATGAATGGAAAGTACATATGAATAAGTGATTATAAATTATAAACAAGTTATAAACTATACTTTGAAGATATAATAATACCTAAGAATGATAAAAACAAACTATACAAAGCTAAGTACAAGTAAAAGTACATAATAGTATAGATCTTCACCTAAAACCCCTTAGTAAATAATGTTTTAAAGCAATATAACTACATAATAACTATGTACAAGTATCAAATACAATATACTAATTATAAATTATTATATGAAGGAAAGTTAATTGATCACAAAACACTAATATTCATTAATCCAAGGCTAATTACAAGTTAAGACCTAGTAACCAAGATTAGCATATAAAATCCACTTCACATTGAATTAGAGTCTAATCTTTTGAAAATAATAATAAAACTCAGTATCTGTAAAACCCCAAAAATTTGAGGTTTTGACACGTCACCGGCTTTATTATTATTATCATTCATCATATAATATTTTTACGGATCACTTTCATAATATATCAACACAAGACTTATTGCGTACAAAAATCATGATTTTAGTATATAAAAATAGTGAAGTATTTTAACTAAATATTATATACACACTTTTACCTTATTGACTCTGTCAACTGTTGTACTATTTATTTTTGGGATCTATATAATTCCACTTTTATATGACTTAATATTAATCATATACCTTTGTCGTACCACCTTTCATATTTATTTTTATATTTATATGAACTATTAGTCATTATTGACTACTCCGGCAACTAACTGGCCACCTGAATGAATAATAGATTCATCACCTCAGTACATATTTTGAGATAAACTGTAACTTTACTTAATTAAATTATTAAGTACTTGGACTTATTTTCTATATGTATATATTACATATATTTTATAATGGAAATAAACACCTAACACTTTAAAAACAATATACATTATTTTAACATTGTCATTTATTTACTTTCTTCAAGTAAAATATTATAATGATATATTCATTATATACTTTCAGTAAATTACCTAAAGCTTCAACAAAATTACCTATAATTTAACAATACCTACAATGATATACAAGAATCATTATTATCATTAAACACTTGGCAAAAATTATCAAAAACTCTCCCACCTACCTGTATATGCCGTGTATGGGCATGCATTCACCTAGAACCAATGATATGCTTAACTTGTATCAAAGAACTAATCATGGGGACTTTTGTCAACCCAACCATGCAAACCTTACACAAGCCATACACAAGCCACTATTTGGACATACCTTGTCCCCCCTTGCTTGCTAACACACGACAACATTTAAACAATGGGAAGAAAAGTCAATTTCTATTTGTAGCATGTGTTGGAAATAAACTTCATATCTCAACCAAATATTTAGCAAATCAAGCCAAGATACTTGTTGGATACATTGCACAACCAAGGATCTCACTTGGATCTCCTCTCTCGTCATAAGCCGTAGCATACACAACTCAACAACACAAAACATTTGCAACTTAAATATCATTTCACTCTCTCTCAACCTACGGCTAAAGCTTTTTACACCATTTTTAAACCTTCAAAATCCTTTCCTACTCTTGGATCATGGCTCATAATACATAAAGGTTCATCATTAGCTCATCCTACAGTTACCTTGATCATTTAAGTAAGAAAGGAGCCCTAAAAACTCCATTGAAGCCCACGGCTTGATTTAGCTTCAAGGATCCTCCATTGTTGAAAGCTTGTCTCTTGTTCCTACTCATTCTCTTGTTCATCCCTAGATCTATCTAAACAAGTAAGTAACCTAAAACTTATCTTACTCATACACATGAACATACACATGATTATTACTACATAAAAACTTGATGTTGAAACAAAAATATAAAACCCTAGATCTTATATAGGTCACGGCTTGATTTTTGTTGTAACTTAAAATGATGTCAAATCTTAATAACCATGAAGAACATATCACTATGAACTTGTTAAACTTGTAGATCTATGAAAAACATACCCATATATATTTTGAACGTGGGTTTTAACCCCGTGATTCATTATAGGTTAAGCTTGTAATGTTTAGATGTGCCTAGAAACACTAGATCTATGATTATAGATGCCTTAAAATGATAAGCTCACTATTTATGCCTTATAAGATCTAGTTTTAAGCTCACTACAATAAGCTTGCCTAAATAAACCTCACTATTACTAAATAATGTTTATTTAAAACTTTTAGTGTCAAATTATAACTTTATAAAGTTTTGTGTTAAAAATATAGATCTACAAGTAATTAGGACTAAAATGTTAGATCTATGAAGTTTGGAGTTAAAATAGTAGATCTATAAATTTTTCGGATTAAAAATAGTAAATATAATACTTTCGGGTTAAATTAGTAATTTTAGTAAGTTAAGGGATCTAAATGAACAAGTATAGAAACTTATTTTCCAAAAATATAAACCTTAGGGGTACTTTTGTAAAAAGCCGTGAGTTGAGGGTGTGTTTTGAACATTATCCGAAACTCTAAGTTAATAATAAGGACTTAAATGAGATTATTACAATGTTAGGGTAATTTGTGTAAATTAATAAAAACCTAGGGATCCATTTTGCCATTAACCGAACATAATATAAACCTTAGGGACCAATTATGCCAAGTTGACAAACTTATTCAAGCCCTAAGTAACCCTAGGGACTATTTCTACCATTTGCCGAAACCTATACAAGCCCTAGGGGCATTTGTGTAACTTGTATTAAACTTAAATATTAACCGAAGGTTGGAGGACCAATAATGCCAATTTATGAAACTATAACAAGCCCTAATATAAGCCGAATGTTTAGGGACCAATATTATAATTACTTGAAAGATTTAGAAACCCTAGGGGTATAAAAGTAATTTGACCGCAGGTAATTATTTAAATAGAAGGACTAAAACGTAATTTATACAAAGTATAACGAACCCTAAAATTCCTATATATTTATATCCGATATTTAAAACGTAAAACTTAAATATTCGTAACAATTGGTATTTTTCCAAACTTATAATTTTTATAAATTATAAACACTACGTAAACGTGGAATTTAATTAAAATGTTATACGTTTTATAAACCTTATTTATATATTAAATATAAATTAGAAATGAATAACTTATAAAATAAATATATTAATTATATTTATTTTCCATTACTTTAAATGTATATAAAACTACCTTTTATAAATATTTAAAGCGTTTTATAAACAACACAAGTACAAAATATTAATTAAATGGATTAATTAATTTAACCTTATTATTTATTTTATACTTAAAATAAATACTATTAGAATTTGTTCAACGATGAACTAAAATACAAATATCGTAATAAAATGCTTAAAACGAGTATAAGCATGCACAGATTTATTCTGAAACTTTTATGCATTATGTTATGCATTTACTGAGACCTTATATTAATTAGGTCGTTGATTGTATCGTGAGCATCCTTATCAGATTTATCTACTCACTTATTGTTGTACTACTAAGGTGAGTTCATAGCCTCGCCTTTCACTACTATCTATGTTTTTACTAACCCGCGAGGGGGAGACATGCTATAACTTGTTTTGACTATATAATTTTAATATCTTATATTTAATAAACTGTTGATCGAGGAAACGCAAACTGAACTGTTACCCTTAATTACGATTTCCCATTGTAGATGAACCCGCATGACCCGTGCATCCGAAACTGTTAGAATTTTTGAATTGCCTGAATGTTATAAATATATCTATTTGGGATTGACCGTCCCCATCTGGGTGAGTCATGCTCACTGTGCCTCGGCCGGGACAACAGATGTTTCACATTTAAGAACTTATTTTTGTTATGGGTGCCTTGATCAAGATAAGGCGAAGGGTACTTATCTGTTAAGGCCTTAACTGTCAAGTTTCAGTTTCGGGAAATATGGGAATGTAATTACTTATAGTATTTGGCTTTGTGCATACTATGTTTGTGATGTTTGCGGTTCTAAACTTGACCTTTTATTATTTGGTACATTAATACATGGAACATACTGATATACCTGAACTTGATTATTATCAAACCTTATGAAATACTATATGGGATATTTGAGATCCTACACTTGATTTTACTGTCCTGAACTATGATTTTACAAAACTCTATGAATTCACCAACTTTATGTTGACTGTTTTAAGCATGTTTTTCTCAGGAAATTTAGCTGGATTATTTGAGCATGGACTGAGCATCATTTAGGAGCATCATAATAATTGGGGGATCTGTTTTCACTGGGATATTTGAAACAACTGATATTTAACATTTCAACTGATTGTACTAAAACCATATTTGTACCAATTGTATTTCAAATCATATAATTATGATCAATGCTTTGTATGCCATTTGTTCTGTGATCCACCTACTGACACCTAATTACTATTCCGCTGCAAACCTGATTTGGGGGTGTGACAGAATGGTATCAGAGCGAATGGTCATAGAGAATCAGATCAAAAATAAAATTGTTTTTCTATTTTATTAACTGAACTATAACCAGATTAAAATTTCAAAAACTTAGATTTCAAAAACTGGGTTTTTGACGGGACATACTTAGAGAGCATTTAGCATAGAGAGCATGCATAACTATATGATTTAAATGCAATTCATTATCCGATGCATTTATATTTATGGTATTACTAGATGCTAATCATTTACGTACTTTACGTATTACGACTGTTTAATATCTTTATGAAGATATTAAAATATTAAAATACTTAACGTATTTAATGAAACTTATAAACATGCCATGTTAGTAGGGATCTTTATACTAAAGATGTTCCATCTCGATATTACGTTTTGACTGGGTGGTTGGGTTTACGATTTAAAGTACCCTCGCTCCTCAAATGTTTATAGAATGGCTTCTGAAGTATGATGACCCGAACAATGCATTATAACCACAAACAACATAATACATAACAAACTCCTGGAAATATGAAAATGGAAACCTTTGGAAGATATAGTTTAGATTTTATAAATCCTGGTAAATCTAAAAAGATTTTTTTATCTTGTAAAATCTAAAATAGATTTTGGAATCTTAGAAAAATCTAAAATAGATCTTGGAAAATCTTGAAAAATCAAAAATTGATTTTTGAAAATCTTGAAAAATTTGGAATAGATTTTTATATATAACTTAGCAAAGAAACAAATAATAAAATAAAAGGATTTTGGAAATCTTTTGTTGAATAATTGTATTTTAGAAGAACTTAATTAAATTTTGGAAAAATTTAAATTAGATTTTTTTATGCATCTTTGAAAATCCTTACCACGTCTTTGAAAAACTTAACTAGACTTTTATATATCTTGAGAAAAATCTAAAATTTGATTCTTTTTGTTTGATATCTTGATTAAATCCTGTTGAACTTATAACAAATTTGTAAAAACCTAGATTTTATGTATAGACTTTAAAATTTACTTTTTAAACCTAGATTTCATAATGAAAACACATGGAAAAAGAAATACAGCTTGGGCTATCTAATTTATTTTTGAACTTGTGAACTTATAATAAACCCTAAATCTTAATTTTTGGGACCTCGTATATTAAATGTAAACATAAAACAAGATTGGACTTTATCTTGAAATACTGTAAAGCTTATAATTAATATACAAGCTTGTAACTAACTTGGATTTCATTTAAAACCCGGAAATAAAGCATACCGTAGGTTTTTACTCTCTAGATATCTAGACTTAATCTTTACAACCAGTAATAAGCTTGTAAGGTTTCATAAACTTCACACCTAGATAAATGGTTAAGTATTATTAATTGACTAAAATATGTTTAGATCTATTAGGAAGCCCATTCGGCCCATTTATTGTCCTATGAACCTATGTAGTAAAACTTGTAATATTAATGGATCTAAAAATGTAATTAGGCCCATTAAGAAATCCTTAGCTCACAAAAATATTAATGGATCTTGTAAGCTCAATAAGGATTTGGGAAGCCCATTAGCTCTTTTGACACATTTATTAAGCCCACTTGGTGATATTATACTTAAACAAAGTTTTTTTTATACCAAAAATATATCTTATAAAAACTTTTGGACTAAAATTGTCAATTCATTAAACTCATGGGTTAAAACCATGAAATTGAAACTTGTTTTGCCAATAACCGAAACTTAAGCAAACCCTAGACCCCTTATTTCATTTAAGGTATTAAAACTTGAGCGAATCCTAAACTAAATGGACTAGAACCATCATTTTCTGAAACTTGTAGACAAATTGAAATTTAATGTACGTAGATTATAAAAGTAAAATAAAACAATTGTAAGAAAAAATAATATATACTTTTACTTAAATGATATTATTAATAACAAATTTAAATGGAAGTTATTAATACTTGTACAACGATGTATTTAACTAAAATACAGTAACTTAAATGAATTGCCTAAAAGCGAGTTGGTATTATAATGAATAAATCATGAAAACCTTATACTATGATTTTTAAAATCCTCCATGATTGATTTTGTATCAAGCTTAAACTTATACGCTAATCATTTCATATACGCTGATTATTGCTTATAATTAATTGATAACTATAAACCGGTTAGTCTATTCTGACTACTTGGAAAGCTGACTGGCCACCTAATAAGAACGAATTTACAACAACCGTACATACTGGAATGTTTAAAAACATACTAGGGAGCATTATCCCGTCTACTACATTTCTTAGATGTTTGAACTTGCTTTTATGTGTATATAGGTATATATTCCTTACTAGAAGGAACTATATGATACAATGTCTATACTTATGATTGTAATATATCATTATATTGTATATATGCGTTCCTTATTTGATACGTATTCTTGTGCACGTTATCGCGCGTCAACATTTATTTTTCTCTCGCTTATAGTTTTGTACGTATATCTACGGACCACGACTTATTAACGACTTATACACGTTTGCTTTTAGTATTTTCACGTGGTATTATTTAGATAAGTTTGCATCTTTAAATGATGCGGTGGAACCCAAAATCAAGGTACTTATGATCCTATATTTTACATTTGGGACCTGAGTCCCTTGATCCTAAGTTAATGATGATTTCCTCTCAAGACGTTATGGACGTCTAAGAGTGAAATCTTAAGCCACCGGACCAGAAGTTTATTTATAATTTCGTATTAAGATGTTATGGGACGTCTGAAGACGAAGGTTATAAGCAAACGGGCTGTAAAGTATCTTAATAATATCTATTATCTTAGATATTATATTTATTCTAAGTATTAAGCCTTGCCGGAAATATTTAGGTAAGGTGGGCTATGAATCCTTATTGAAACAACTTAGGACGCTTTTTCGTTTGAATAAAGAAATCATAGGTCACCGAATGGAGTTATAGATTTTACCTTACATGGATGAGGACGCTTATCGATGTAAATACAAATTTATAATCACATGAGCTTAAATATATTCGACATGACTCATAATTGATGTTATTTTATTTATCCGGTTATGGAATGTAATCCTTTTTTACTCGCGATTTCCTCCAGTAATATCTTATCCTTAAGATAACTTATATTTGATGTCATTACATCCTCACCCAGAAACATAGGAAGATTCGTGTTCATATCTTTTAGATCAAAGCATTGTGCTCTTGACTTTTGGCTTATCCATAACCCAAATACCACTTCCGCTGCATTCGACCCCATTCGAGGGTGTCCATTTGCGCTGCATTTTAAACCCTTTTTGGAGTGCCCACTTCCGTTTCAATTAACCCCTTTTGGGTGTCCCAGAAAATTTAAGCTGTTTCGTCTGCCATGAGGAAATGAAACCTCGATCATTCAAGGCGATGGTAACACAGACTTTATCGACACTAGACCTAGTGTCATTTATTGTATCGAAGCCCAGAAATACTTGGTAAGAGGATGCCTTATCTTCTAAGCTCGCATTTCTCAAATCGACGAGGAAAACAAACCCAAGCATAAAAGACATGCCCGACTAACAATGGATGTGTTTTGTAGGGTTATGTTTGTCACCCTCCAGAAAGAGATAACTTATGTCCCATACTTTTATACAATCTTCTTCCTCTTCAGATCCAATTAGTTCGACAGTACCATTGTCTAACAAGCCTTATCTATGCATACGAGGCCTATTAGGGCCCATGAAGCTCATTTAAATAAATCCAAGACTTAAAACGAACATGTTCTTCTCTATCCAACCTTGTAAACTTATTAAAACTCAAATATGATTTAATGAACCTTTTCTTTTGGGCTAAACTTGAATTTTAGAGATATCGGAGACTTATTTTGCCATTTGTGAAACATATTATAAGCCCTAGAATATTGAGACGAATGTTTTAAAACTTTAAGGGCTAAACGTAGACATTAACAAACTTGAAAGAATCCAAAGTTAATTGAACACGTATTAAAAATCCTAGAGGTTGATTCTGCCACTTTTGAAACTTATTTTGAGCCCTAAATTATTTTCATTGGAAACTTTTCGTACCCTAAGGGCCACATTACAAAAATAGAAGGACCAAATGTATAAATTATCAAAACATAGAAGACAAGTTACCTTGTGCATTATAATGTACTCACCGAAAGCGTACGATCAATAACTACATTCTAAATATCACCTAGGAGTCTGAACTTGAGTTCACAAGATTACACGTTTAAGAAAAAGTGTCCTCACTTGTTCCCTGGACGAGTAACTTCATCTTAAGCTTTGAGGACAAATTTAAAATAACGGGTAGGTGCTGTAAAACCCCAAAAATTTGAGGTTTTGACACGTCACCGGCTTTATTATTATTATCATTCATCATATAATATTTTTACGGATCACATTCATAATATATCAACATAAGACTTATTGCGTACAAAAATCATGATTTTAGTATATAAAAATAGTGAAGTATTTTAACTAAATATTATATACACACTTTTACCTTATTGACTCTGTCAACTGTTGTACTATTTATTTTGGGATCTATATAATTCTACTTTTATATGAATTAATATTAATCATATACCTTTGTCATACCACCTTTCATATTTATTTTTATATTTATATGAACTATTAGTCATTATTGACTACTCCGGCAACTAACTGGCCACCTGAATGAATAATAGATTCATCACCTCAGTACATATTTTGAGATAAACTGTAACTTTACTTAATTAAATTATTAAGTACTTGGACTTATTTTCTATATGTATAAATTTCATATATTTTATAATGGAAATAAACACCTAACACTTTAAGAACAATATACATTATTTTAACATTGTCATTTATTTACTTTCTTCAAGTAAAATATTATAATGATATATTCATTATATACTTTCACTAAATTACCTAAAGCTTCAACAAAAATACCTATAATTTAACAATACCTACAATGATATACAAGAATCATTATTCTCATTCAACACTTGGCAAAAATTATCAAAAACTCTCCCACCTACATGTATATTCCGTGTATGGGCATGCATTCACCTAGAACCAATGATATGCTTAACTTGTATCAAAGAACTAATCATGGGGACTTTTGTCAACCCAACCATGCAAACCTTACACAAGCCATACACAAGCCGCTATTTGGACATACCTTGTCCCCCCTTGCTTGCTAACACACGGCAACATTTAAACAGTGGGAAGAAAAGTCAATTTCTATTTGTAGCATGTGTTGGAAATAAACTTCATATCTCAACCAAATCTTTAGCAAATCAAGCCAAGATACTTGTTGGATACATTGTACAACCAAGGATCTCACTTGGATCTCCTCTCTCTTCATAAGCCGTAGCATACACAACTCACCAACACAAAACATTTGCAACTCAAATATCATTTCATTCTCTCTCAACCTACGGCTAAAGCTTTTTACACCATTTTCAAACCTTCAAAATCCTTTCCTACTCTTGGATCATGGCTCATAATACATAAAGGTTCATCATTAGCTCATCCTACAATTACCTTGATCATTGAAGCAAGAAAGGAGCCCTAAAAAATCCATTAAAGCCCACGGCTTGTTTTAGCTTCAAGGATCCTCCATTGTTGAAAGCTTGTCTCTTGTTCCTACTCATTCTCTTGTTCATCCCTAGATCTATCTAAAAAAGTAAGTAACCTAAAACTTATCATACTCATACACATGAACATACACATGAACATACACATGATTATTACTACATAAAAACTTGATGTTGAAACAAAAATATAAAACCCTAGATCTTATATAGGTCACGGCTTGATTTTTGTTGTAACTTAAAATGATGTAAAATCTTAATAACCATGAAGAACATATCACTATGAACTTGTTAAACTTGTAGATCTATGAAAAACATACCCATATATATTTTGAACGTGGGTTTTAACCCCGTGATGCATTATAAGTTAAGCTTGTAATGTTTAGATGTGCCTAGAAACACTAGATCTATGATTATAGATGCCTTAAAATGATAAGCTCACTATTTATGCCTTATAAGATTTAGTTTTAAGCTCACTACAATAAGCTAGCCTAAATAAACCTCACTATTACTAAATAATGTTTATTTAAAACTTTTAGTGTCAAATTATAACTTTATAAAGTTTTGTGTTAAAAATATAGATCTACAAGTAATTTGGACTAAAATGTTAGATCTATGAAGTTTGGAGTTAGAATAGTATATCTATAAATTTTTCCGATTAAAAATAGTTAATATAATACTTTCGGGTTAAATTAGTAATTTTAGTAAGTTAAGGGATCTAAATGAACAAGTATAGAAACTTATTTTCCAAAAATATAAACCTTAGGGGTACTTTTGTAAAAAGCCGTGAGTTGAGGGTGTGTTTTGAACATTATCCGAAACTCTAAGTTAATAATAAGGACTTAAATGAGATTATTACAATGTTAGGGTAATTTGTGTAAATTAATAAAAACCGAGGGATCCCTTTTGCCATTAACCGAACATAATATAAACCCTAGGGACCAATTATGCCAAGTTGACAAACTTATTCAAGCCCTAAGTAACCCTAGGGACTATTTCTGCCATTTGCTGAAACCTATACAAGCCCTAGGGGGCATTTGTGTAACTTGTATTAAATTTAAATATTAACCGAAGGTTGGAGGACCAAAAATGCCAATTTATGAAACTATAACAAGCCCTAATATAAGCTGAATGTTTAGGGACCAATATTGTAATTACTTGAAAGATTTAGAAACCCTAGGGGTATAAAAGTAATTTAACCGTAGGTAATTATTTGAATAGAAGGACTAAAACGTAATTTATACAAAGTATAACGAACCCTAAAATTCCTATATATTTATATCCGATATTTAAAACGTAAAACTTAAATATTCGTAACAATTGGTATTTTTCCAAACTTATAATTTTTTTAAATTATAAACACTACGTAAACGTGGAATTTAATTAAAATGTTATACGTTTTATAAACCTTATTTATATATTAAATATAAATTAGAAATGAATAACTTATAAAATAAATATATTATATATATTTATTTTCCATTACTTTAAATGTATATAAAACTACCTTTTATAAATATTTAAAGCGTTTTATAAACAACACAAGTACAAAATATTAATTAAGTGGATTAATTAATTTAACATTATTATTTATTTTATACTTAAAATAAATACTATTAGAATTTGTTCAACGATGAACTAAAATACAAATATCGTAATAAAATGCTTAAAACCAGTATAAGCATGCACAGATTTATTCTGAAACTTTTATGCATTATGTTATGCATTTACTGAGACCTTATAATTAATTAGGTCGTTGATTGTATCGTGAGCATCCTTATCAGATTTATCTACTGACTTATTGTTGTACTACTGAGGTGAGTTCATAGCCTCGCTTTTCACTACTATCTATGTTTTTACTAACCCGCGAGGGGGAGACATGCTATAACTTGTTTTGACTATATAATTTTGATATCTTATATTTAGAAAACTGTTGATCGAGGAAACGCAAACTGAACTGTTACCCTTAATTATGATTGCCTATTGTAGATGAACCCGCATGACCCGTGCATCCGAAACTGTTAGAATTTTTGAATTGCCTGAATGTTATAAATAGATCTATTTGGGATTGACCGTCCCCATCTGGGTGAGTCATGCTCACTGTGCCTCGGCCGGGACAACAGATGTTTCACATTTAAGAACTTATTTTTGTTATGGGTGCCTTGATCAAGATAAGGCGAAGGGTCCTTATCTGTTAAGGACTAAACTGTCAAGTTTTAGTTTCGGGCAATATGGGAATGTAATTACTTATAGTATTTGGCTTTGTGCATACTATGTTTGTGATGTTTGTGGTTCTAAACTTGACCTTTTATTGTACATTAATACATGAAACATACTGATATACCTGAACTTGATTATTATCAAACCTTATGAAATACTATATGGGATATTTGAGATCCTACACTTGATTTTTATATCAAACTTTGTGCAACACTATGTAGGACAATTTACTGTCCTGAACTATGATTTTACAAAACTCTATGAATTCATCAACTTTATGTTGACTGTTTTAAGCATGTTTTTCTTAGGAAATTTAGCTGGATTATTTGAGCATGGACTGAGCATCATTTAGGAGCATCATAATAATTGGGGGATCTGTTTTCACTGGAATATTTGTAACAACTGATATTTAACATTTCAACTGATTGTACTAAAACCATATTTGTACCAATTGTATTTCAAATCATATAATTATGATCAATGCTTTGTATGCCATTTGTTCTGTGATCCACCTACTGACACCCAATTACTATTCCGCTACAAACCTGATTTGGGGGTGTCACAGTATCATAATAAGTTAATATATTTATCTTAAACTAAGTTACAAATTATTAAAGCATAAAGTACAAGTTTTCAAAGCATAGGACCCTAAGCTCACTTAATTATCCCTAAGATATGATTAACCTATATAAACCCTTAAACTAAGAATTTAGAAACCCTAGAAGTCATAAACATACTATATAAAACTTAGAATAAGCTTACATTAAGATATAAACCCTAATTACCCAAGATAGAAAGTCATTAGGCTTAATGATCTAAAAACCGTTATATTAAGAAATCTACATGGAATCACTACCTAGTCTTTTGGGACAAGTCTAAAAACACTAATAGGACTTCATTAAGGTTATAAGATTATATTAAGACATTGTACAAGTACCTTAATGCACAAGGTACAAGATTTTAATGCATGGCTTGTAAATTAGGTCAAAATAGGTATTTTACCATTTAGACATGTTTACTTAGAAAAACTTAGTAAAACCAATGTAGGGACTTCATGAACACATTGAGGACAATGTAGGAAGTATAAAATGAGTTTACATCAGTAGCTAATTAAAGGATAATCACTTTTAATAAGACATAACCATAAATCATTAGAAACCCTAACCCGCCTAGGTTTTCTTCCAAATTTCACCTCAACCCTTTGTTAAACTTCAAACCAAAGACCCAAACTTCTTAATTATAATTTATAAACCCTAATTATACCCTATTCCATCACTAATCACCCTAAACCCTTAATCACCAAAATCATAAAGTATAAAGTTAAAAGCCCTAGTTTTGTATTCGCTTAAGTTTTTCCCTCTAAAAATGCATTTAAACTCTTTCTGTAACACCCCATTTTGATAATGGAATGTCACGCGTAATTATGGCGTGTCATCAAAGCATACAAGGATAAATGTATAAAACATTACATGACCATAGGGATAACCGGAATCAAACATCGGTTCCCAAACATAAGCCCAGAACATAATAAAGCAAAAGAAATGAATGAAAGACTACACAAGCATAAGTATATGAAGGCAAAAAGGAAAAGAAGTCTCTAGAAGCTTCCATCCTATGCACGTCCTCCAGATGCTCGAGTCTTTCCTAGGGTACCTGCCGTTTTGGGACATGGAAAGGAAAGTAACGGCTGAGCAAAACGCTCAGTGCACGGATATAGACATAGTATAAGTGACTAAAACATAATATAGACTTAATAGCAGTGGAAATGTATAAGTCCTGGAAAACCTGGAACATGTTCATAAAACTAGTTTTATAGTTTGAAAAGCCTTATGTTTATCTTATGAAAAACTGTTTAACATATTTTACCATTAGCCGATATAGGTCATGAAAATCCACCGTGCATGAATACTTGGAGAGGTGACCTCATCATGCAAATTAGAGGGGCTGCCTCTAATTTAATATACTGGTTTATGGGTAGGAGGGATCAGTTCCTTGTGAAGGATGCAAGGCACACACCACATTCACCATGTAATCCTGAATAAAAACGTGTAACTAGGATGCACCCATACGCCCCACATGATAAATATAAATAAATGGCCAAAAGCTGAAGGGACGCCACGAGCAATCACTCCGCCGTGGTGAAGTCATAACATCAGTGCCTCTAATGTTATGGTTATGGTACCTCCATAACTAGGTGAAACTGGTCATGCATGTATATGGCTATAGGTAATCATATTTAAACATAAGCAATCAAACTCATACTTATACTACGGGAAAACAGTTGGCTGCATACGGGAAATCCTAAATAAGGAAAGAATGTCCATACTGAAAGGATGGGAATCCGTACCTTATGTCCAGTGAACGAGAAAGACGAACTGCGAGAATCCTACTTCCGAATCACTAGTGCTACATAAATACGTACCTGAATAAGTATCTGCTTATTAAATACATAGCTGGTTTTATGTAATGTCTTAGCTTATTTTATGTGTTCTTAACATGTTTTACTGTTTTAAAGCCTTAAACTGTGTTAAATCTTATATTCTGTTTAATCTGATTAAGTATTTCTGGTATTTCATGTGTTATTATACTTACTGTGTAATAATAAGTAACTTTCCAAAAATAGTAGGTTTCCTTAAATAGAAAGTTTCCAAAAATAGAAAGTTTCCAAAAATAGAAAGTTTCCAAGAATAGATTTACTGCTTAAAATAGATAAGTTTCTAAAAATAGAAGGTTTCCATAAATAGATATAAGCTGGTTAAATAAGCTATTTATATAAGCTTAAGTATTTACTGATTAATATTCTAAGTCATGTAATAACATAATATAGTTTATAAATCATTCCATGTATTTAAATAAACCATAGGTTACAGCATTTATTTAATTATCATGTTATTTAATTAAATAAGATATAAATACTTAGGTTAAAACATGTATTATTAATTATATTAATGTAATCTAAGTCATGAGAATTAATTAATTATAGGTCATGGTTTTGATAATTAATTAATTACTTAGTCTAATTTTCATGATTAAAATACTTAGGTTTAACTATGTATTAACAGTAGAATAATTAACCTACGTCATGATAACTAATTAATTATAAGTCATGTTTAATAATTAATTAATTACTATAGTTTAAGTTATATAATCAAAATACTTCGGTTAAAATCATTTATTATTAATTAATTTAATAATAACCTAAGTCCATGTTTTAATTAAATTACTTATATAGCATGTTAAATTACTTTAATTAATCTTATAATAATAAGTCATGATTTATTAATTAAATTACCTTGTAAAATTAATAAGCATGTAAGTTAATTAACTTTTTAAAATGATAACCCGTAACCATGTATTATTTATTAAAACGTTGTCGTAAACCGAACCTGTGAAATCCCGTGAAAATGTGTGTGTTTTTATACAAAGCCGAACCAAACAGCCCTTTAGTTTCTGTTTACAAAACTGAAATCCAAACGCACCTTTTAGCCTGTTTAAAACCAACATCCAAACAGTCCCCTAACTGCCAGTTACCACTGGCAGTTATGCGGTTTCCCCTGTCTACCCTGCGTTCCCCCTGCTGCGTGTTTGGTTACCACCGAGAGCTCTAGGCTCTCGGTTTCCACTGCTTTCACAGCCTGACCACTGGCCGCAGCCAGTGGTTCCCCTTGTTAGGCCGTTGTTCCCAGCGGCAGAACAAAACCAGGCCAGCACCCAATTAGGGTTACGGCTGGTGGCTGTAACTCATCACCGAGAGTCTCTTGACTCTCGGTTTGGGTGCCAAACGAGCCAGCAACGTCGCAAAACACAAACCCACCCTATTATACTCGTTTAATATGTTTTAAATCCCAAGAATTCGGATTAAAAGAAAAGAAAATAAATCGAATTAGGGTTTACCTTGTTTTTCTTCGTGTTAGGGTTTAGGATTAAACAAACGAATGCTATCCTTGTTCTTCTTGGATCATGACGCCATGGTTTCCCCTTTTTTTTCTTTGTGTGAGTCGCGGCAGAGAAGAGAGGACAGGGGGAGACAAAAACTGGCGGCTTGATCTAGTTTTTAGGGTTTTAATGTATTTGTAAAAAAAAATGAATACTCCCCCGTCTCTTTTGTTTTTAGACCGACTAAAGTACCCACTTGGGCCTTGAGCCCAAGTCCTACTCTTTTCTATTTTGTCAAAACAGCCCTTAAACCCTTGTAATTTTATTTAATACGCGACTTGTTTAAATGGTACGCGTAATCGTATTTTAAAGTGTCGTAAGTTCATAGTTATCACAATACGTGTTAAACGTAATCATTACGTATGTACTTACTTGTCGTGTTAAATTATATATACATCATAATGATAATCGTTTAAATGTCCGTGATTACGTGTTACGTAGTTTACGCGATCTATTTGGTTATCGATCTATATTTATTCGCGTTTGTAATAAATATATATACGTAAATAATATTAGCTCGTGATTAAATTACGTTCATGATTATAATTATTATTTGAATAATTATCGTGTGTTCCTACGTAATAAATATTTATCGTGCGCTAACACGTACGTAATACGTAAAATTCTATTTCGTGAACGTAAACATGCTATAAAAGGAAAGTTTTAATCTAGTACGTACGATCTAATGGGTACTATTCATGGTAAAAGCATGCGGGTTTCACAACTCTTCCCCCCTAAAAAGAATAATTCGTCCCCGAATTATAGATAACGTAACTGAAAGAGAAACATACCCGAATCCAACTAAGAGGGTATGTAAGATAAATGAACGTGCAGGTGAGCTGGCAGAAGGAACGCGGAACGGGACATGTCTTGAAAGGACATGGAACGTGACGTGACTGAAAGGACATATCTAATTGATAAGAGAAAAACGGATAAAAGTCCGGATGAACTTGTCCGTTTCCAAGTGTCCTCCCTCTTGGAATGGTTCCTTCAGAAGATCTTAACACTAAAGATAAATCTTGGTCCTCCTAACCTTGACTTGGAATCCAAAAAAAAATAAAATTTTGGTTATCTACGGAAGGTAGATCCCCTAAATTCGATCGAGGAAAATAAGAGTTAACGTGCAAGGGTAACTGAAACGTTACGATGAAAGACAATCTGACTTAACTGTTACTAGAAACGATGCGCGAGACATAAAGAAACGTAGTACGTGAAAAATTTTGAACGTGATACGTGAAAAATTTTGAACGTGCTACGTGGAGATATGGGGAGTGTAGTATGAGTAAACATATCGTGATCCATGATACGTGATGACATATCTTGATCATGATATGAGGAACGTGGAATGACCATGACATGTGAAACATATCGTGATCATAGAATATAATGGCGGTAACGCCAAACGCTACAAGGTGAGACGTAGAATATGACGAGAAAAGTCTATCTAATGATGGAGAGTTATACTAAACTTGGGTCTGGTCTCTCAAGTTCTTGAAAACTTCCCAGAATAAAATGAACGTAAAATCGTAAGCCCAGATACGATCATGAACGTGAATAGTGTCATTAACGCGAGCGCGAAAGCAAGTCGTGGAATTAGAATGAAGACGTGAAGTATATACGGAGCATAATTGTGAATATTTGTCTCACCCGATAACTGAGGGGTTGCCAAGTGATCGGATGAGTCTTGGCTGGAACATGTCCGATCAATCTGTTGGTTCTGAAATCCGTACGGATGTAAGGATTCTGCAGACATGATCAAACTATTGACAATAACCCAGATAGCATCATGCTTCTTCTGAGTTTGCTGAAATCTGGTAACTAAAATCCGTGGAGATCTTGTCCCATTTCAATTCACAATTTCAGACGACGAAAACATCCCAGTCTGTTGGTGTCCTATCTTAACCTGTTTGTATAACAGGTATGAAGATATGAACGTAACACTGAAAACACTGATGAATTTGCTATGAGTTCATGGAAACTCATTCCTATAATGCCGTTGGAGCATTGATGAGACTAAATCAAAATCATAAATCTAGCATGACCAAGTCGTGTATGAATAGCAGTCATGGACATGTCCTGCTTTTTCACTCGTCACTGTTGGCAGCATGATCATGAGTTCGATCTTGGGAAAGTGATTAACACTATACGGTTGATTGGACATGTCGTCAATACGTGGAGGAGAATAACGGTCATGAATGGTGATTTTTTTAAGTCGACGGTAGTCGACACATAATCTCATGGTACCATCCTTCTCCTTGTAAGTTCTTCTGGAATGTATGGGAAGATTTTGGAATAATCAACTGGCTATGCTTCAAAGATTTAAGTGGTCGTGTCTTACTGACAGCTAGAAAGTTTTAGCGACCATGGCTATCAACGCACATGCTTGTAAGTATAGATAATTTGTACCGATTTCTCGATGGAAAATCAAGCTGAATGTATTCAGGAGCCTGAACATTACTGTACATAATTATGAATCGTAGCATGGTGTGCTGTTCATAGTACATAATTAGGATAAAATTCATCTCGTGTCTGTCCGAGGAAATGCATTAGCAGCTTGGATCTCATCATTAAGCTGAAGGAAAACCTTCGTATACGTGGGAATACGAAAGGCGTCCTTCATGGTCATGAATATATGAAATATGGTGAAAGAAATGAAAGTAACATCAGCAACGCGACAGTTCTCACTGATGCGCCGATAATGGTACTGAAATTCTTGTGGCTTGATTAATACATGGCACAACAAAATGGATATACCCTTGGAGGGTACCCTGAATTTCTTAGAAATGTTCCATAGTTGGACGTGAGTCATGTGTCTTGACTCGTTTCTTGGAACTATAAGCATGACATATGTCTTGACTGGTGTCTTGACATGTGTCTTCAGAACGTATACGTGAGACATGTGTCTTGACGGATGTCTTTACATGTGTCTCGAGATGTGAAACAAATATAACCACAATATAAGGTTATTATGCTAGAATTGGCGGATCGGTTGGACTACTGATCCTTTGTATGTCTGATCACGTCCGCGGTCGGAGCCTCGGTTAAAATTTCTAGGATAGTTTCTGTCATAGTAGTGGTTACTATCGTCCTGTCTGTCAGTTCTATGACGGTCATTCTCATGACCGTGATTCATGTAACTATTCGGCTGAGTGGCCGGCTGGTACCGGTTTGCACTCATATAGCTGAAATGACAGCCGAATGACGTGTGACATGTAACTAAGAATTTGGGACAATGATTGATGGAAATCGTCTGATGGTGAAGCATCTTCTCGTCCAATTGCTTTGCTTCGACGCCTTTGTCTTCGTCTTGTAGGATCTCCAGGTTGTGAACCGCATCCGCATCTCGTAGCGTCTCCGAACGTCAGCAGCATCAACCTTTAGTAACATCTCCAAGTTATGAGCGGCATCAGCAATCTTGTAGAATATCAGCAATTGAAAATATGCCTGAGGTGATTCAGAATCGACTAGCGAATACTCGTGAAGTATTGCAAGTGGAATACACATGGATTAAGGTACATGTAATGCACATGAATTACGGTACGTGGAGTACACGTGGAATGCACATGAAATGATCGGTATGGGGTCGATCATTTATCATGATTTAAGGAGGGTATATCGGTTAAACGGTTAGGAAAACCATCATGATAACCTGGCAATGCCAGTATATACCTCATTCTGGTTGCATAGGGAAACGCTAAAGTGTGGTTACACAAAATTCAACGATGATTTGCCTGACAACATGATCAATGAAAACCAACCATGACTATCATGAAAGCAGGATTCAATGATGTAACACCCCCACAATTGCTATGCGCAGCGGAACTACAACAATGGGTGCTACACAGTATTCATTGCACACAAGATATATCAAACGACGCTAAAAAGACGTCAACTTAAAACTTGAAATTTAAAATTGTTAGATGATACATGTCCACAGTTTTTCCAACCCCAAATAGTACACAGAGTTTAGCGTTTTCGGTCCCCATGAATCTTAACCCAAGAATTTCAGTTTACAACCACATGACATTAAACTTAAAAATTGTTTAAGTAGAAAAGGAGGGAAAAACAAGCGGACACCAAGCCGTACACACAACATCCATCCCATGCATGCTCCATTCTACACTTCAGCGGTTACCTGAAACACATGCCAAAATTTTGGTCAACGAAAACGTTGAGTGGAATTCATAGGTTTTACAATCCATTTGAACGTATATATAATAAAAACCATTCGTGATCATTTATAGTCTTGTCGATCAAACAAACTATAATCAGGATACTGACAATTGTGTTTAAGCTCATGACACTAATCCGTTAACTCAATCACCCGCGTAATAAATACCGGCGTGATTCAGATGAAACTAGTGCCCCTTCTAAAGGCATCAGTTGCAATTATACCTTATTTCTCATACAAAATAATCTACCGCAGAACTTACTAAAAGTACAGCTTCTCGGCTAGCATTGGGTCGTTAACCCCGTAGTACTACAAATTGCATAAGCGGCTATTTCCCCCTACTCGAGGGCAGGACAATAGTTAATAGTTCATGATTTTAGGGACTTTTGCAACTTTGGTACTCAACACAATTTCTAAGGCAACTTTCGCGTCTAACAATCATTCATGATATACGTTCCTTTTAAAAACTAGCATGCATTTCCCTCGCGGGTAAAACAATTTGAAATAAGTATAAGCGAGGCTATAAATTCACACCTTATATCTTAAGTAGTCGGTAGTTCGAGGGATGATCACTGACGACGAAACGGATGCCCGGTTAAATCAACACCTATCACAAATAACGCGTAATGAGTATTCTCATTTAAATACTTACGGTACTGTATAAAATACATATATACTAGTCACTTAGGACAAGTATAACTCACGCCAAAAACAAAAACAACAAGTATCACTCATTTAATACCATTCGTTCTCATTACCTACGTTGTCCAATTTTACTCATTCTCGCCGGTACTCGACTAAAGTACGGGCTGTTTTACCTTATTTAACCATACTTATAAAATTTGACAAAATTTCCAAAAATCCTATAAGACCTGTAGATAACATGTTTTTAAGCCCAATAAAAGTTTTTACTTTTACGACCCGTTACGCAACTCTTTTCCACGACTACATTTTACGGGCTGAAATTGCGCTTCGACCAATTTTGACCTCTTTGACCTATATGAAAAATACCTTTGACTTCCTTGACACCTAAGTCAACATATAGACTCATTTTTACAGGTTAGGGACCAAATTTTGACCCTTGACCATTTTCCAATTTATACTTGTGACCCTCGGGATTTGACTAAAACTTTGCACAAATTCGGATTATGCAAGTCCTCGTCTCCCGGTACCCGATCTTTAAAATGTCATAACTTTTAGCTCGTTTTGAGTCACGGGCTCTACCTTATACCAAGTTAAAGCTAAGAAGACCCTCTATCACTACATTTAGTTTTCAAGTCCTGGAAAAAAAATAATTTTTATGAAATGGACCAAATGTTTCTGCCTAAAAATGACCATACCAAAAACGCACTTAGGCTCGATTCCAAGCCTTCTAACCACCACTAAACATCATCCTAAGCCTTCCCAAACATATCCTAACATCAAATTTCAGTCCTACCCCTATTGATCAACCAATCTCAAAATCAAAACTTCAAAGAAATGAACATGCAACTAATGAAACCTATGTAAATCATCCTAAAACATTAAACCAAACACAATAATAACATGCAAAATCAACAACCACCATGGCTCCCCAAACACCCCCCTTTGCCGTGGGGTTTGGGTGACCCAATCACCACAACCAAATTAATTTTGGTGGGTTTTCATGGTGTTCTTGCATCCATAACACTTAAAATCAACATGCATTAGCTCATTTAGCCACAAAAACGAATTTGGATAATCTTGGAAAATCTTGGAAAATTTTTGTTAATGCATGTGGGATTTGAGCACATGAACATGTGGGGAATGACCAAACTAGATGTGGTCTAACCTTAGATTTTAGGAAAATCAAGTGGAAAAAGATTTTTGGTGGATTTTTCTTGGTGTTGGGGGTGTCCGTCGGCTTTGAGAGAGAAAGGAGGGAGAGAGTGTTTGATTTTTGGTGAATATTTTGTATGTGTTTGTGTGTGTGTCAACTTTGGCCTTTTTGGTGGGTTGGGAAGGACCTTGTTGCAATTTTTAACTTCTTTTGGCCTCAAATGAAAAACGTCCTCAAAACTTTGCGGGTTCGACTCATTTGTCAATTTTGAAAATTTTACGGGAGTCGGAAATCTTCCCGAACGCTCCAAAATATTTTTGGGATACTTTAAATGTACTCGGAAGGCTATAAAACTCACCCGACTCAACTTAACACGAACCGTAAATAAAATTCTCGAAAAATTACATTATCGATAAATCGTCAAAAATTATATGAAATTGGGCATCCCTCGGGATCGTAATCGTCATCGTCCTTCTTAAAACGTCAATCGTAAAAATCATAACCTCGAACATCGGCTTAACCAAAATACTTATAAGTATAGAAATTAAAATTTATTAAAAATTTCAAAAATTGGCGTAATTTAGGGTATCGTTAATGACCTCGATTCTAGGGTGTCACATCCACCCCTCCTTAAAGAGAGCGACGTCCCGGCGCTCGCCTCTTCTTGTACTCACATTTCGTGCTACTGTAACAGATGAGGATACCTTTCCTTGAAAAAGTCCTCACGTTCCCAGGTGTATTCCGGTCCACGCTTAGAATTCCATCGGACCTTCACAATAGGAATCCTACTACGTTTCAACCGCTTGACCTCCCGGTCCATAATTTCCACAGGTTCTTCCACAAAGTGCATTTTGTCGTCTAGTCGAATCTCGTCCAAAGGAATCACCAATTCCTTATCCGCCAAACTCTTCTTCAGGTTCGATACGTGAAACGTGTCATGAATAGCACTAAGCTCGATCGGCAATTCTAATTTGTACGCTACCGGTCCAATTCGTTCAACGATCTTAAACGGTCCAATATACCTCGGACTCAACTTTCCTTTCTTTCCAAAACGAATTACACCCTTCCACGGCGATACCTTGAGCATAACCATATCTCCAACTTCAAACTCCAACGGTTTCCTTCGGTTATCGGCATAACTCTTCTGTCGGCTTCTCGCAGCAAGTAGTCGGTTCTTGATCTGCACGATCTTCTCTGTCGTTTCTAAAACCATTTCGGGTCCAGTCAATTGACTTTCCCCTACTTCACTCCAACACACAGGCGATCTACACTTCCTTCCATACAATGCTTCGAACGGTGCTGCTTTGATGCTCGCATGATAACTATTATTGTACGAAAATTCCACCAGAGGCAAGTGGCGTTCCCAACTTCCTCCAAAATCGATCACGCATGCTCGGAGCATGTCCTCCATCGTTTGAATCGTTCGTTCACTCTGGCCGTCAGTTTCCGGGTGATAAGCCGTGCTTAAACTAAGTTCAGTGCCCATCGCACGTTGAAGCGATTTCCAAAATTCCGACGTAAATCTACTGTCGCGATCCGAAATGATCGATAACGGCACTCCATGTCTACAGACGATCTCCTTCACGTACACGCTGGCGAGTTTTTCCATGCTGTCCGTCTTCTTCATAGGTAAGAAATGAGCAGATTTCGTCAACCTGTCCACAATTACCCATATCATATCGCATCCACTAGGAGTCCTAGGTAAACCCGTCACGAAATCCATTGCGATTTTCTCCCATTTCCATTCTGGGATCTCCGGTTGTACCAACAATCCAGATGGTTTCTTATGTTCTGCCTGAACCTTCGCGCAAGTCAAACACTTACTGACGTAACGAGCAATATCCGCCTTCATATTCGGCCACCAATAGACTTTCTTCAGGTCGTGGTACATTTTATCCGATCCGGGATGTATCGAATATTTCAACTTATGCGACTCATTCATAACCAATTCTCGAACTCCAGGCTTTCCTTCCTCAGATGAACACAATGGCAACCAAATTCGATTCTCAAAATATCTTAGTCCGTCAGACCTAATCACGAAAAGAGGTTTCAACATTCGTCCCAAGTTCTCGGCTTCAACATTCCCTTTCATTAAACCTCTCTCCTGAGCCTTCAGTATGGTTTCGGCTAAGTCAACGCTCTCACTCATCACTAAAGCTCTAACCCTCAAAGGTTTCTCCCGTTCTTTCCTACTCAATGCATCCGCTACAACATTCGCCTTCCCAGGGTGGTAGCGAATTTCGCAGTCATAATCACTCAGTAGTTCAACCCATCGTCTTTGTCGCATATTCAACTCCTTTTGATCTAAAATGTGCTGCAAACTCTTGTGATCAGTGAATACAACACACTTTGTCCCATACAGATAGTGTCTCCACAATTTCAACGCAAAAACTACCGCTCCTAATTCCAAATCGTGCGTCGTGTAGTTCTCCTCGTTCTTCCTTAATTGCCTCGACGCGTAAGCTATCACCTTTTCACGTTGCATTAATACCGCTCCATAACCCTTACGAGACGCATCACAAAACACCACGAAATCTTCGGTTCCTTCAGGCAATGATAAAATCGGTGTGGAACATAACTTATCCTTGAGCGTTTCGAAAGCAAGCTCTTCCTCAATTCCCCATTCATACACCCTATTCTTTTCGGTAAGCCTCGTCAATGGTTTCGCAATCAAAGAAAATCCTTCAATAAACCTTCTATAATACCCAGCTAAACCCACAAATTGTCGAACTTCAGTCGGCGTCGTCGGTGCTGACCATTCCCTGATTGCTACGATCTTAGCAGGATCTACACGAACTCCCTCACTATCAATCACATGACCTAGAAACTGCACTGATTCCAACCAAAACTCACACTTAGAGAATTTTGCATACAGCTTCTCCTTCCTTAACAACTCCAAAATCTTTCTTAGGTGCTTCTCGTGCTCCTCCTTATTCTTAGAGTAAATAAGTATATCATCGATGAAAACAATAACAAACTTATCTAGATACGGCTTGCACACGCGATTCATAAGGTCCATGAATACAGCAGGCGCGTTTGTCAACCCAAACGGCATCACTCGAAATTCAAAGTGTCCATACCGCGTACGAAAGGCAGTTACAGGAATATCCTCCTCTCTTACACGCAGTTGATGATACCCTGATCTTAAATCGATCTTTGAGTATACGCTGGAACCTTGCAATTGATCGAACAAATCATCAATCCTCGGCAATGGGTACCGATTCTTAACCGTCAGCTTATTGAGTTCCCTATAGTCAATACACATCCTAAACGAACCATCCTTCTTCTTTACGAACAACACTGGCGCTCCCCAAGGTGATGAGCTCGGCCTAATAAATCCTTTGTCCATCAATTCCTTCAATTGATCCGCTAACTCCTTTAACTCAGATGGTGCTAAGCGATAAGGTGCACGTGCAGCCGGCGCAGCTCCTGGCACTAAATCAATTCGAAACTCGACCTCACGGTTAGGCGGTAAACCTGGCAACTCGTCTGGAAAAACGTCCGGATAATCGCAAATAACTGGTACCTCTTCGATCCTCGCCTCTACATCACCATCGCTCGAAACTTGTGCCAAAAACACATCGCATCCGCTCTCTACGTACTTCATCATTTTCAAACACGAAATCACCTTCAAACGAGAAGTGCATTCGTCTCCCTTAACCGTCAAAACCCTATTCCTCAACGGAATCTGAACCAATCTCTCACCACAGACGATCGTAGCACTATGCGCCATCAGCCAATCCATTCCCACAATCACGTCAAACGATCCTAGCTCTGTAGGCATCAAGTCGATTTTAAAAGCGTAATTTCCTAACTTCAAGGTACACCCTTTCAGTATAGAATTCGTACTAACAATTTTTCCATCGGCTAATTCAACATTATAACTAGTCGTTAACAACACCGGTTCTCGATCAATATGACGACTAAATCTAACATCTACAAAACTCTTGTCGGAGCTAGAATCAAATAAAATACTAGCATAACAAGCGTCTAGCAAAAACGTACCGGTAACCACATTTGGACCCTGTGGTTTATCAGCAGTTCCCACTTGATACACAGCTGCCGCATTATTACCTCCCCGCCTGTTTCCTGCCTTCGGGCAATTCGCTTGCACATGACCCCTTTCTCCACAGCTATAACATCCCCTCATCCTAATAGCATTAGCCCCAGTGGCTACTCCTCCCGTTCGACAACCAGATGTCCTATGACCTGCCTTTCCACACTTGCCGCATGCCGGCGGGCAATTTCCAACATGATACAAATTGCACTTACCACAATGGGGATTCACTTTCACACCTCTAGGGTTCGTCACTGCCCTCATCCCTTCGTTCCTTCTCTGATTAAACTGTTGATTACGGTTCGGCCCATGGTTGTTTCGATTTCCACCTCGGTTCTGGCCTTGGGATTGATTACTTTGTGCTGCTTCCCATTTCCTTTTGTTGCCTTCAGCAATGTAGTTCTGCTTGTCCTGAAGCTTAACGTCCATCAAAGCGTGAGCCATTTGAACCGCTTCATCAAACGTTCCAGGTTTTGACGAAGTTGTTTCACCTTTGATATTGCTAGATAAACCCTTAATATACTGCTTCATTTTCTTGGCATCATTGGCAAATATGTCCGGACACAAAAGACTTAACTCATTGAATCTCCTGGTGTAAGCAGCTATATCGTTGTTCTTTAAGGTCAAGTGCCTCAATTCGTCCTCCAATTGCCCCAATTCCTCCTCTGGGCAAAACTTCTTAGTCAACAAAGCTTTGGTCGCATTCCACGTCCTTGCATTCGCTACAGCCAATCCAACCGTAGCTACCTGGGTATTCCACCAACTTAACGCATCATCAAGAAACGTAGCTGCTGCAAACTTTACCTTATCCGCTTCTGCACAACCACTGATTTCAAACGTACTTTCAACTTTTTCCAACCATCGTCTAAGTTCTAAAGCTCCACCCGTTCCACGGAACTGCGTGGGACCGCACTTCATAAAACTAGAATAGGTACACACCCTCGGGGCTTGCTGTCTCCCCGCGTTCCTTCCTGGATCCTGATTTCTCCCAGCTCGGTCCGCTTGCAACGCATTTGCTATAGCTTCCTGAATCATGGTGTTAACACGATCGGCAGTCAACTTTGGAGGCATGGTGTTATCGAATATCTCTTTCTGCAAGACAAGAAAAATAGAAAAACAATGTAAGTATTCATATCAAGTTTCCCAGACATAAAATACATACAACGACACATCACTACGGAGTTACTAATATTCATCAATTCACACCACAAAAGATCAAATTTAAGACATATCACAGATCATGAAAGGTAACATAGATTGTATTGATAATTAACCAAAATCGTGACAAGTATTGCCACTACAATCGTTCACCACAAAACATCAAGTACTTGAGTTTCTCGTCATAATACCATCATACAAAGGTCTAAAATAGTTCTATTACAATGATCAAAGAAAATACAAAACAAGTAACTAGGCATGTGGTGATCCACACGGCCTCTTGGATGGCGGCTCGTCGTCGTCTTCCTCGGTTTCCTCATCACTCACGTCCTCATCCACATCATCCACTTTCCTTTTTCCTTTCTCATCCGGCCCACATTCTGTTTCCTTTTTCGTCCCTGATGTGGATCCACACTCAATCACTACCTGACTTCCCACCGAAATACAAGCACCTCTAGTAGGCGGCCGAATCATGAAGTCATTCGCCTCCATCTCTAAATCGTCCACGAATCTCCAATCCGGGGGCAATGAATCCCTCACACGATGCTCCCAACTCTGCATCCTCGACAACCTCACCTGATCCTCCCTAACACGGTCAAGACTAGCACTTAAATTTGCAACCATTGATCTTAAACTGTTGATGTCACTTTTGTTCACTATCCCATCATACGCAATTCTTGCCGTCCTTTCCAACAGTCTTTCGTCCGCCTTGTCATTCTCGTCGAATCTACTGACCACCCTTGATTCCACTACATACCTCATGCACATCGATCCTTCCAAACCTCTCACAGTCCGTCGTACGTCCTGATAAATCCTCGGTCCGGGACAGCAAATTCTTGGGATGCCTTGATGAAGAGAATTTGCGCTCATTGCACCTTCGGCTCTTCTGGGGATATCTGGTACACCAACCAGATGGGAAGTACGCATAGGCGTGGGGCAAGTAGTTCTCCTTGGGTCGGGGTCCTGGGCTCGTACATCGTTTCTGTTATCGTTGGGCGGTACCTCGGCCATTCCTGCAATAACAGCGAATTTCGGAGGGTACATAAGTAATTATACAATAATTATAAATATATGCATGCAAATGCAATGCAAAGGTGGTACATATGCCCAAAATGTAATAATATGATGCTCATGCATGATTAATACAAAAATTACGATGTCGGATATTTCACGTAAAATTCAACGTCAACATATAGTAATTCCATACTTATGTAATAATTACCCACATATATACTTTACTCAAAAGTATACGTCAAATGCCATAAATACAACAATACATCTTACCGGAGCCATGCAGGATAGTTGTGTGTGCTTGGACCCTTTCTTACGACACCAAAAGTTATAGTTTAGGATTTTCAAAAACGACCTAGTTCTCTATAACTCGTGGCTCTGATTACCAATCTGTAACACCCCCACAATTGCTATGCGCAGCGGAACTACAACAATGGGTGCTACACAGTATTCATTGCACACAAGATATATCAAACGACGCTAAAAAGACGTCAACTTAAAACTTGAAATTTAAAATTGTTAGATGATACATGTCCACAGTTTTTCCAACCCCAAATAGTACACAGAGTTTAGCGTTTTCGGTCCCCATGAATCTTAACCCAAGAATTTCAGTTTACAACCACATGACATTAAACTTAAAAATTGTTTAAGTAGAAAAGGAGGGAAAAACAAGCGGACACCAAGCCGTACACACAACATCCATCCCATGCATGCTCCATTCTACACTTCAGCGGTTACCTGAAACACATGCCAAAATTTTGGTCAACGAAAACGTTGAGTGGAATTCATAGGTTTTACAATCCATTTGAACGTATATATAATAAAAACCATTCGTGATCATTTATAGTCTTGTCGATCAAACAAACTATAATCAGGATACTGACAATTGTGTTTAAGCTCATGACACTAATCCGTTAACTCAATCACCCGCGTAATAAATACCGGCGTGATTCAGATGAAACCAGTGCCCCTTCTAAAGGCATCAGTTGCAATTATACCTTATTTCTCATACAAAATAATCTACCGCAGAACTTACTAAAAGTACAGCTTCTCGGCTAGCATTGGGTCGTTAACCCCGTAGTACTACAAATTGCATAAGCGGCTATTTCCCCCTACTCGAGGGCAGGACAATAGTTAATAGTTCATGATTTTAGGGACTTTTGCAACTTTGGTACTCAACACAATTTCTAAGGCAACTTTCGCGTCTAACAATCATTCATGATATACGTTCCTTTTAAAAACTAGCATGCATTTCCCTCGCGGGTAAAACAATTTGAAATAAGTATAAGCGAGGCTATAAATTCACACCTTATATCTTAAGTAGTCGGTAGTTCGAGGGATGATCACTGACGACGAAACGGATGCCCGGTTAAATCAACACCTATCACAAATAACGCGTAATGAGTATTCTCATTTTAATACTTACGGTACTGTATAAAATACATATATACTAGTCACTTAGGACAAGTATAACTCACGCCAAAAACAAAAACAACAAGTATCACTCATTTAATACCATTCGTTCTCATTACCTACGTTGTCCAATTTTACTCATTCTCGCCGGTACTCGACTAAAGTACGGGCTATTTTACCTTATTTAACCATACTTATAAAATTTGACAAAATTTCCAAAAATCATATAAGACCTGTAGATAACATGTTTTTAAGCCCAATAAAAGTTTTTACTTTTACGACCCGTTACGCAACTCTTTTCCACGACTACATTTTACGGGCTGAAATTGCGCTTCGACCAATTTTGACCTCTTTGACCTATATGAAAAATACCTTTGACTTCCTTGACACCTAAGTCAACATATAGACTCATTTTTACAGGTTAGGGACCAAATTTTGACCCTTGACCATTTGCCAATTTATACTTGTGACCCTCGGGATTTGACTAAAACTTTGCACAAATTCGGATTATGCAAGTCCTCGTCTCCCGGTACCCGATCTTTAAAATGTCATAACTTTTAGCTCGTTTTGAGTCACGGGCTCTACCTTATACCAAATTAAAGCTAAGAAGACCCTCTATCACTACATTTAGTTTTCAAGTCCTGGAAAAAAAATAATTTTTATGAAATGGACCAAATGTTTCTGCCTAAAAATGACCATACCAAAAACGCACTTAGGCTCGATTCCAAGCCTTCTAACCACCACTAAACATCATCCTAAGCCTTCCCGAACATATCCTAACATCAAATTTCAGTCCTACCCCTATTTATCAACCAATCTCAAAATCAAAACTTCAAAGAAATGAACATGCAACTAATGAAACCTATGTAAATCATCCTAAAACATTAAACCAAACACAATAATAACATGCAAAATCAACAACCACCATGGCTCCCCAAACACCCCCCTTTGCCGTGGGGTTTGGGTGACCCAATCACCACAACCAAATTAATTTTGGTGGGTTTTCATGGTGTTCTTGCATCCATAACACTTAAAATCAACATGCATTAGCTCATTTAGCCACAAAAACGAATTTGGATAATCTTGGAAAATCTTGGAAAATTTTTGTTAATGCATGTGGGATTTGAGCACATGAACATGTGGGGAATGACCAAACTAGATGTGGTCTAACCTTAGATTTTAGGAAAATCAAGTGGAAAAAGATTTTTGGTGGATTTTTCTTGGTGTTGGGGGTGTCCGTCGGCTTTGAGAGAGAAAGGAGGGAGAGAGTGTTTGATTTTTGGTGAATATTTTGTATGTGTTTGTGTGTGTGTCAACTTTGGCCTTTTTGGTGGGTTGGGAAGGACCTTGTTGCAATTTTTAACTTCTTTTGGCCTCAAATGAAAAACGTCCTCAAAACTTTGCGGGTTCGACTCATTTGTCAATTTTGAAAATTTTACGGGAGTCGGAAATCTTCCCGAACGCTCCAAAATATTTTTGGGATACTTTAAATGTACTCGGAAGGCTATAAAACTCACCCGACTCAACTTAACACGAACCGTAAATAAAATTCTCGAAAAATTACATTATCGATAAATCGTCAAAAATTATATGAAATTGGGCATCCCTCGGGATCGTAATCGTCATCGTCCTTCTTAAAACGTCAATCGTAAAAATCATAACCTCGAACATCGGCTTTAACCAAAATACTTATAAGTATAGAAATTAAAATTTATTAAAAATTTCAAAAATTGGCGTAATTTAGGGTATCGTTAATGACCTCGATTCTAGGGTGTCACAAATGAAATCTAACAATGTCTTGCAGGACATCGTAAATAACAAAAGAGGCATAAAACATAATCAACATGAAGACGGAATTATCATGAAGAAACATGAAACCATCTATCACGAAGAAGTGTATAACATAATCAGCATGAAACTGAAGTTAACCATGACAGTATGAAAACATACTTGACATAAAAACGTAATAACTTATGAGGGGACATGAAAAAATTTTATGCCAATTTAAATCATGAGAAAAATTTTATGCATGAAAAACAGTGCATGAATGTGTAATATAGTTTATAAAACCTTTATATGTGCGAGGGAACGCCTATGGGTCGGTTCTCAAAACAAAAGACATGGCGAGGGGACGCCTATGGGTCGGTCCCAAAGTTAAAAGTTTCGATAAAAGCACATGCGACTAAATAGGGCCAGTCCTGTACCAACCATTACTTAGTCATAATCCCCGCAACAATGATACATGAAACATAAATAAATGAAACTCATATGTCAAAACTTATCAGAAAAAAAATTTATGTGACTAATTATGAACTACTGGGGTTCAGTCCGCATAGCCACAGTTAACGAGGAACATTATGCATGAAACTATGACAAATAACTAAATATGAATGACGGTTGTCCATCCATATTAGTAAAACAATATCGATGAAAACATCAAGGTTAAAACCTCAAGGTGCTGAAAACATCATGGTTAAAACAACAATGCGCTGAAAACGTCAATACGTAGAATGACAAGCGTTGGCTTAGGAAGCTCCTGGTGACTACCCACTAGTCACAGGTCAAGTTTAAGAGCCTACAAGTCGAAGCCTTGGCTCTGATACCATAATTGTAACACCTCATTTTGATAATGGAATGTCACGCGTAATTATGGCTTGTCATCAAAGCTTACAAGGATAAATGTATAAAACATTACATGACCATAGGGATAACCGGAATCAAACATCGGTTCCCAAACATAAGCCCAGAACATAATAAAGCAAAAGAAATGAATGAAAGACTACACAAGCATAAGTATATGAAGGCAAAAAGGAAAAGAAGTCTCTAGAAGCTTCCATCCTATGCACGTCCTCCAGATGCTCGAGTCTTTCCTAGGGTACCTGCCGTTTTGGGACATGGAAAGGAAAGTAACGGCTGAGCAAAACGCTCAGTGCACGGATATAGACATAGTATAAGTGACTAAAACATAATAGAGACTTAATAGCAGCGGAAATGTATAAGTCCTGGAAAACCTGGAACATGTTCATAAAACTGGTTTTATAGTTTGAAAAGCCTTATGTTTATCTTATGAAAAACTGTTTAACATATTTTACCATTAGCCGATATAGGTCATAAAAATCCACCGTGCATGAATACTTGGAGGGGTGACCTCATCATGCAAATTAGAGGGGCTGCCTCTAATTTAATATACTGGTTTATGGGTAGGAGGGATCAGCTCCTTGTGAAGGATGCAAGGCACACACCACCTTCACCATGTAATCCTGAATAAAAACGTGTAACTAGGATGCACCCATACGCCCCACATGATAAATATAAATAAATGGCCAAAAGCTGAAGGGACGCCACGAGCAATCACTCCGCCGTGGTGAAGTCATAACATCAGTGCCTCTAATGTTATAGTTATGGTACCTCCATAACTAGGTGAAACTGGTCATGCATGTATATGGCTATAGGTAATCATATTTTAACATAAGCAATCAAACTCATACTTATACTACGGGAAAACAGTTGGCTGCATACGGGGAATCCTAAATAAGGAAAGAATGTCCATACTGAAAGGACGGGAATCCGTACCTTATGTCCAGTGAACGAGAAAGACGAACTGCGAGAATCCTACTTCCGAATCACTAGTGCTACATAAATACGTACCTGAATAAGTATCTGCTTACTAAATACATAGCTGGTTTTATGTAATGTCTTAGCTTATTTTATGTGTTCTTAACATGTTTTACTGTTTTAAAGCCTTAAACTGTGTTAAATCTTATATTCGGTTTAATCTGATTAAGTATTTCTGGTATTTCATGTGTTATTATACTTACTGTGTAATAATAAGTAACTTTCCAAAAATAGCAGGTTTACTTAAATAGAAAGTTTCCAAAAATAGAAAGTTTCCAAAAATAGAAAGTTTCCAAGAATAGATTTACTGCTTAAAATAGATAAGTTTCTAAAAATAGAAGGTTTCCATAAATAGATATAAGCTGGTTAAATAAGCTATTTATATAAGCTTAAGTATTTACTGATTAATATTCTAAGTCATGTAATAACATAGTATAGTTTATAAATCATTCCATGTATTTAAATAAACCATAGGTTAGAGCATTTATTTAATTATCATGTGATTTAATAAATAAGATATAAATACTTAGGTTAAAATATGTATTATTAATTATATTAATGTAACCTAAGTCATGAGAATTAATTAATTATAGGTCATGGTTTTGATAATTAATTAATTACTTAGTCTAATTTTCATGATTAAAATACTTAGGTTTAACTATGTATTAACAGTAGAATAATTTACCTACGTCATGATAATTAATTAATTATAAGTCATGTTTAATAATTAATTAATTACTATAGTTTAAATTATATAATCAAAATACTTCGGTTAAAATCATGTATTATTAATTAATTTAATAATAACCTAAGTCCATGTTTTAATTAAATTACTTATATAGCATGTTAAATTACTTTAATTAATCTTATAATAATAAGTCATGATTTATTAATTAAATTACCTTGTAAAATTAATAAGCATGTAAGTTAATTAACTTTTTAAAATGATAACCCGTAACCATGTATTATTTATTAAAACGTTGTCGTAAACCGAACCCGTGAAATCCCGTGAAAATGTGTGTGTTTTTATACAAAGCCGAACCAAACAGCCCCTTAGTTTCTGTTTACAAAACTGAAATCCAAACGCACCTTTTAGCCTGTTTAAAACCAACATCCAAACAGTCCCCTAACTGCCAGTTACCACTGGCAGTTATGCGGTTTCCCCTGTCTACCCTGCGTTCCCCCTGCTGCGTGTTTGGTTACCACCGAGAGCTCTAGTCTCTCGGTTTCCACTGCTTTCACAGCCTGACCACTGGCCGCAGCCAGTGGTTCCCCTTGTTAGGCCGCTGTTCCCAGCGGCAGAACAAAACCAGGCCAGCACCCAATTAGGGTTGCGGCTGGTGGCTGTAACTCATCATCGAGAGTCTCTTGACTCTCGGTTTGGGTGCCAAACAAGCCAGCAACGTCCCAAAACACAAACCCACCCTATTATACTCGTTTAATATGTTTTAAATCCCAAGAATTCGGATTAAAAGAAAAGAAAATAAATCGAATTAGGGTTTACCTTGTTTTTCTTCGTGTTAGGGTTTAGGATTAAACAAACGAATGATATCCTTGTTCTTCTTGGATCATGACGCCATGGTTTCCCCTTTCTTTTCTTTGTGTGAGTCGCGGCAGAGAAGAGAGGACAGGGGGAGACAAAAACTGGCGGCTTGATCTAGTTTTTAGGGTTTTAATGTATTTGTCAAAAAAAATGAATACTCCCCCGTCTCTTTTGTTTTTAGACCGACTAAAGTACCCACTTGGGCCTTGAGCCCAAGTCCTACTCTTTTCTATTTTGTCAAAACAGCCCTTAAACCCTTGTAATTTTATTTAATACGCGACTTGTTTAAATGGTACGCGTAATCGTATTTTAAAGTGTCGTAAGTTCATAGTTATCACAATGCGTGTTAAACGTAATCATTACGTATGTAATTACTTGTCGTGTTAAATTAAATATACATCATAATGATAATCGTTTAAATGTCCGTGATTACGTGTTACGTAGTTTACGTGATCTATTTGGTTATCGATCGTGACATAATATATTTATTCGCGTTTGTAATAAATATATATACGTAAATAATATTAGCTCGTGATTAAATTACGTTCATGATTATAATTATTATTTGAATAATTATCGTGTGTTCCTACGTAATAAATATTTATCGTGCGCTAACACGTACGTAATACGTAAAATTCTATTTCGTGAACGTAAACATGCTATAAAAGGAAAGTTTTAATCTAGTACGTACAATCTAATGGGTACTATTCATGGTAAAAGCATGCGGGTTTTAAACTTTCCCTCCCAAACTCAAACATAGGGAAGATATTTTGGGATATTTTGAGATATGTTCCAAGTAGGTGCATCACCTACTTGTATATTAAACATGGCATTCTTATCCTTTAAATTTCGTGGCATAATAAGGACGTTAAGCTTAGATATTTTGTTCCTAGACTCTGTAAACTGGCATAGATCTTTCCTAGCCTTACTTAGTCACTTCCCTACTGTTCTTACATGTTTCATGGCAAAACATAGAGCCCAAGTGTTGAAAATAGTATAAAGAGGATCCTTTAGCTTCATTTTCATATCATCATACACTTTCATTCTTCTACACCTACACATTCTGTTCTAGATCATACATTGAAGTCCTAAGAAGTTCCTAATATCAGTAGCAAGCTTTGGAAGAGTTTATAGGAGATCTTGAAGAGTTACGAGGAAGATATAGTCCATATATCCCATTAGGATCATTTTTGGAGCATCCTATGTAATCACTTTATTAGATAAGCTTTGATCTTATTATAATACTTTCTTAGAGTTGATATAATGTTAATAAGATGTTAGAAAGATAATTTAAAATAAATTAGAGCATTTGATCATTTTTAATGAAAGTTATAAGCTAAAGGTGTCTTAAAACCCTAGTTTTGTAATTTACATGAAATAATAAGCAAAAACCCATTTAACCAACTGGCTTAGCGCAGTTGGCCACCAAGGTTCAACTAAGTGGTTTCTTTGGGGGAGGTTTCTTGGAGTTCTTGGGTTCAAGACCTACCAAGGGCCCTCTTAGGCGAAGCGAATAAGGAGTTTAACATAACTAGGCGAGGGTTCGAAGAAGACATTCTGCCGCTTGGATGTCATTGTACGACTCGACCCACTAACCACTAACATTTGTCGTTCTAAAAAAATAATAAGCAAAAACCTATTTAAAAAGCTATAGTTCTGCATAAATGTTGTTATTATGATTACAAATATGTTTTGAAACTTTGTTTTAAAATCCTAGATCATTTGGTCCATTTTTAGGTTATTATATGATTTTCACATGTATAGGGACTAAAACTGTCATTTTTTCAACTATTTAACATTTTGGGCCAAAAGTGTCATTTTGTGAAAGTTAAATATATATAAGAATAAATATTGGAAAGTCTTAGGCCCTAAGGTTAAATATTGAGGGTTTAAATTGTAAAATAATGAAACTATATACTTTAGGGGTTAAAAGTGTAATTAAGCTAAAGTATTAACTAAAAGGGCTATTTTTCCAATTTTGAAACTAAAGAAGATTAATTATAAATATGAGAAAGTAATGAAAGTAGCATGTTAGTAGGGAGCTTTGTACAAAGATGTTCCATCTCGATATTATGTTCTGACTGAGTGGTTGGGTTTACGATTTAAAGTGCCCTCGCTCCTCAAACGTTTATAGAATGGCTTCCAAGTATGATGGCCCGAACAATGATGCTAGAATTACAAAATAATATTAAATAAATAATACATATCTAATACTTAAAATTATTGAACTAAAAGTCAAAGACTTTATATATATATATATATATATATATATATATATATATATATATATATATATATATATATATATATATATATATATATATATATATATATATATATATATATATATACATATATGTTGACCCAGGTTTGTGAGACTAAGCTGTTTGCATGTGACTGATATATATTTGACGTGATTCAGACTCCATAAGCCAAGGTGAGTTCATAGCCTTACTTTTTAAATGCTTTACAAATGTTTTGAAAACCCGTGAGGGGGATATATGCTAAAAGTGGAATACATGTGTTTTTGAACTATATGATTGTACTGAAATATATTATAGTACGAGTGTCCAAACTATTACTTGTTTTCCTAAACTTCATGAATCATTAAACACATCTGTGTGCGCTAATGGGGTAAATAGATCTATTAGGTTTAACGAATCCGGTTTGTCGTACCTATACATGGGGTAATCGATCATACTTTATTAGAATTAATGGGTAACCTAGGACATGTAGGTTACTTGTCATGAGATCATGTCATGACGGTCACTTCATTGAATTCTGTTAGTTTTGATATATGAATTTAGTGAAATAAAATTATTGTTTCATTGGTAAACATGTATTCAAAACTGTTATTACAAACCTATTAATTCACTCAACCTTTGTGTTAACTCGTAAGCATATATTTCAGGAAATTATGACTGTTAGCATGTAGCAGGATAAGGATGGCATGAAGAGGCACAAGCTTGAAATTATTGATATAGATTCTGGGTACCTCATATTTTAAAACTCTGATTTTTAAATGATATATAAAGAAAGTTGATTTAATCACTCTTTTGAGTTGTTTTCTATCATTATCACGTGTGTTCTATGAAGTAATACCCCAAATTAGCTTTCGCTACTATAAGGTAAAAATGGGGGTGTTACATCGTTGGACCACATAAATTATAATTCACACCTACACGCCCTGCTTTAATCATGGTACATCTTCTCTGAACCTTCTGCTACTCTAGAAGTCGTCATCACCTTTGGGATTTTAGGGTTGAGGATAAACCTTGAAATCGCATAGCTCCTTGTGCTACTGTTGCCTTTATCATGTTGTTGACACAAAAGATGAACCTACTGTTGTTGTGTATTTTCTGAACGTGTATCACAACCCAATGCTATATTAGGGTTTGACAACAATCATCGTTAAATCACCATGAAACAAAAAACGAATTAACAATCCAAACCCTAAGATTTTTCATGAAAAATTCAAATCTTAATCCTGATGTTGTACTTTCAAAACAAATTTAAATCCTTAAATCATTAGGGTTTTATCAACAACATCATGGCAGAATCATATCTGACAGCAGAACAATCAAGTCTTTCAGCATGACACGAACCAAAAAAAAATGCATCATGAATAAGAATATGTTGCTCCATCAAAAACGAATTTCATAGGGTTTGTTGGGAAAATCCCTAAATCTTCATATACACCATTTTATTGAAAAACAAAAATTATACACATGAAAACCTTGAACGAATCCCAGATCAAGAGCCACAAGGCTCTGATACCACATGTAGAATCTAAAGGATAAGGACTCATCTAGGATATCATAATTATGATTAAGCAGAATAAAAATTAAAAATCATAATTAAGAACAAGATTTTACTAATAAAGATTAAGCCTTTCATCTGTATTTGATCAGGACACAAAGCATACTATGCTATTAATAAGCTACCTAACTAACCTAGGCGCCTTATAAGACTTGACCCCTAAAGAACACATACACACTTTTGGTTTACATCGTATATGAATGAGTCAGTGAACCAAGATCCCTACTATAGTATCCCGAACTTTAAAAAGAACATTTAGACCGAGTTCAAATACTATTCATAATATTCGGACCGTTATTTATTAATCGACTTTTAATTTTTATGATCATTTTTGTGAATAATATTGAGTTCTCGGCTAACCGGCAAGGTTAAGGCTTTAACGTATTGAGTACGTATCATTTATTATTTATCCGCAAAGACAATGTCCATTATCGACCATAAACATCCTCTTTATGACATAGGAATATTTTCTATTGTCCTCATTTTAATTTATCATTTTATGAGCATTCTTTGCAATTTACGTTAAACCTTTTGGTGGTATTTGTTTATACGAAGTGTTAGCGTTTATTAAATTATAAGCCCTCGTTTATTAATCGAAATATCAACGCTCTACGAATGTCATCGTTTTTATTTTATATTGAACTTTCATTTTTCGTGTTTTATGTGTATCTTTAAAATCGCGTAACTTTTAAAATATCAGACCTTGTTAATACCCGCTTTACCAAATTGTGGGGCAAGATTTATATTAAATCTCACCCCACTACCACAAGTTGAGGCGTTAACAACAACATACCAACGTGTTCCCTTCTTGTTGATATTACTACATGTTAGACACATGTATAATGTCTTTACACATGTATATTGAACAAAGCACATACACTTATCATACTTAATAAAATTCCATCATATCTATCTCTCTTGCTCTTATTCAGCCGTCCCTTATACCCCTTCCAATCATCAAAATCTCACAAGTATCATATATACTAAATTGATATATGATGGAAGTTATGAGTAACTAGTGATCATCCTTTAATTATTTCATTATAAAACAAATGATAGCACTACATATTGGTGTTGTTTTGGGGCTGAATAAAAGGATTTTCTTGGTGGCTTAAGATATAATTTGGATCATCATTTATATGTGATGGTCTAGGGTTGATTGATCTTATGGAATGTTAGTAAGATAGTGGAGGCTAAAGAAGTTATGGTGTTTTTGTTTCCTTCATTTGTGTAAGGACTTGTTGATCACTCTCCTTATTATTTTCATTTGTAAACCTAATTTTATAATCTTGTATTTATGATTTTTACTACTGAAAATATGGATATAATAGTTGATTATGTAATTTTTGGACATTATATAGAAGTTTTAAACATGAAAATCAAGCTTAAACAAGCCCTTGATCATGGTTGTGATTTATGGATTTAGACCAGCAGCAAAAACGTTAGTCTTGTGGAAAATCAGTACTTTATGGGTATTAAGTAAAAATACAGGGATTTAGCCCTATATTTTTTGTTGATTTGGCCGGGTGGCTTGTCTCGTGACGATTCTCGGTTCATAAGATATGGTCAAATTGGTAAAAGTAGTCAAATCTGAACATAATGTACAAACGGGCAGAAAACATATATAAGAACACAGAACCTATTAAAAAGGTAATAATAAACGTTGTAGCTAAACTCATATAGAACACACACAAATCGGATGGTTTTCTATGGATAAATGGTTTGGAAATGGCGGCCAAAACGGTGGAACTGAAGTTGGCTGCGAAAAACAGCCAACTCTTCTAAGTGATGAAAGGAGTAAATGAGCTATGATAAGTATAAATTAGGGGTAATTGGACTTATAATAATTAAACTACATAAGTTAAGAATAAATTTGATAAAAAGAACTCATCTAGATTATTTACGGTTTAGGAGAAACGATCTAATCTACGAGGCATGTCAAGAAAACTGTAAGAATTTGACTATATTTAATTAACGTGAAACTTGATGATTTTTATAAAAACCAAAATCGTAGAACCCACTTGTTGGGAATTATAAAATTATTGGTATACTGATAAATAGAGAATATGAGACTCGACCAACATGAGATATTAAGTGGATGTCGTTTGAGGCATTTTAGAACCCGTAATACATATAAAGTGGACTTGAGCCACAAAAGCCCAACATACACTTATAGTGGTTATTGGACCATTATTGAGCTTGATACTATTAACAAGTTTGGAGGTTAATACTGATATTGAAATGGACTAAAGTCACAATAACTTTTAATGGGCCACTAATGGGCTTTAATGGGCTTAATAGTCTTAATGAGACCTTATATGGTAAATTGTTTTAAAAGTCTTACGAAAAGTTTTATAAAACTTATACAATGTCCAAACCTACTAAAATGAACTATTTACATATATGTATGATTTATTTCTCGTCTCGAGCCTAAGACGCGTCTCGTCATTTTAGGTCTCGTTCGGTCATATGTTGACCGTTGGACATCTCGCTCCTGATTAACGAGCGATTGATATCTCGTGAAGTCGTGTATCGACTATTGGACATTTGTTCATTGATCTACGTGTAATAGCTATATCAGGTGAGTTCATAGCCTCGCTTTTACTGCTTCATATGTGTTTATAAACCCGCGAGGGGGAATACATGCTCTTGGTACAAAAATATACGACGTTTATATATATATGATTTTGAGAGAATACATGTTTATGAATAAACATGTGGTTTGCTATATGCTTTGAACGAATACATGTTGTAAATGAATGTAAGATTGTTGATTAAATGCTTTTGAAAGATGAACATAAGCGTTGATTGTATTGATTATGAACCGTTATTTGCTAAGTGTTGTATTGCCAAAAATTGAAAGTCCCTAAAACCCATGAACCGTTAACTACCCTTGTTGGGTAGGCGCTGGTACAGACGGATGGATCCATCGGGGATGGCCCCTACCTGGGCAGGTCGCACCTGTGGGTTGGAGGCTCAGCCAGGTGTGTTGTATTAGAAGTAAGGGGGTATTTGGCAAAATACCTGACTAGGGCATTATTATACTTAAGGCTTCGGTGTCATGGCTTAGTAAAATAGCGTGGACTTTGGGTATTGCATGTGTTGCACTATCGACAGTGGATGAGATTCTTGTGTTCAAAAGCTTTATGGTTTACTTAAAAACCCATTATTGTTTATTAAAAATCTATGGATTCACTCAACCGTTGTGTTGACATGTTAGCGTGTATTCTCAGGTGTGTAGGTTTAAAAGCAGCTGGAGCATGGAGCCGCTCAGGATAAAGTAAAGGCAAAACAAACAATTTCCATTCGATACATTTGACAAATCTTTATTACTTCTTAAGGTTTGTATAAATTGGTGGGACCTATTTTTAGTTAACTCTGATTTAATAAATTTATCGAATGGTTTATTTTATAAAACGTCTCTTTTGAGGTCGTTTTCTATGACTGTGTGCGATGTGCTATGAAGTAACACCCAATGTTGATATTCCGCTGCCTTGTGAGTTTGGGGGTGTTACAGATTGGTATCAGAGCACTATTTATAGCGAACTAGGTCATTTTTAAAACCTAGACTATAACTGCTCTTTCGTAAAATTGTTTGATTGCCTTACAAAGTATCTGCGCGCTCAATGCATCCTAGAAACCAATGCTTGGTTGTTATAATGTGATCCTGTGTGTATGTAGAAATGGTTGTATGTATATGAATGTATATACTATGGTATTTAAGGGCATTGCGCATGAAGCAATGGTCCTTGCGTGATTATCGTACATTTTATGATACGGTTTTATAGAGTGTTTGGCCTCGCCGCCAATCACTTTTCTCGATAATTAATTTATTATCCGAATACGAGTATGGAACTCGTTTGATATTTTGAGTACATATATATTGTTTCATAATCTATCGCATGTCAACTAATTTAAGCTCGATTTTTTCATCGCATCGTGACGTGCCATTTTAGGACATCTCCTTTTGAAACGTAATTGATAAGCGTATTATTATATTTCTGCACTCCTTATGATTTTGAAGAATCATTTTGTTGGAAATACGTTTTACGTATATAGAAAGTCTCGGTCACTCCAACAATGTAGTTATAGGCTCGTAGTAATGTTAAGTCTCATTTATTAAATAGCCCGACCCATGAGCATGTTCATGGGCCGGAAGCCCAAGTCCATTAAGGACTTGGGGTATTTAAACCTCTTTCCACCATGGAAAGAGGTGTTGGTTGTTTCATTTCTTGTTTTCAATATATAAGTTTCTTTCACTTCTCTCTCTAACTTTCTCTCTCTAGAAAAACATCAACCCCCTTGTTTCACAAAGATTATCATTGTTCTACAATTGGTATCAAGAGCATGGGATGAGATATAGGTTTGTTTTTGTGTTGCGTATTGTTTTCTAAACATATCGTAGAGTGTTGGTTTGTTTTTGCCGAATCTTCAAATTGTTTTTGTGTTTTATCGTAGTTTAAAGTAGTGTAACATAGGGATTCGTGTTAAAGTGTTCTTGGTATCTTGGTTTTCGTTAAAACATCATCTTTCTTGGATCAAAAGTGCAAAAAGGTCTTGTGTTCTTCATTCCGAAATTCAAGCAGAAATCTCCATCAGAAAGTACAAGTGAAAAGTGGGCTTCCATCGCAATAACCATCACCATCGGAAAGGGTTTGGTTCTACATTGCGATACTTGGATTTCTTTACTTATTCCGATCTGGACATTCCGATCGTACTTTGCGATCTGGGATTTCGACGGGTATAAGGAAGTTTTTTAAGTCGTTACTCTGCTTAAATTTTGTCAGCTACTTTGCGATCTGAGCATTCCGATCTGAATCATTCCGATAGGCTTTGCGATCTGAGCATTCCGATAGACTTTGCGATCTGAGCATTTCGAAAGCTTTGCATTACGATCTAGGCATTCCGATACCATCATCATTCCGACAAGGTTACATTGCGATCTGAGCATTACGATCTGAATCATTCCGACAAGCACTTTGAGATCTGAATCATTTCGATAGCTTTGCATTACGATCTAAGCATTCCGATAGTAAGATATTCCGATCTGGGTATCCCAACAGAAAGAACATTTCGATAGAACTTGTTTTTAGATACTTAGTGGATTTTCTTCTATTTGGCATTTAATTTGGTAATTTGGAAAATTTCAAAAGCAAACACAACAACAAGATAACAACATCTTTTAGTTAACAACACAAAAAACTCATAACCTTATTTCATTGTTCGATCATCTTTGATAATCTTTTTTCAAAGGATCACAAAATGAATTCACATTCATTTATGCCAATTATGACTTCACTCACCGATATATCGATCATTTCGGGTACCGATACTCGCCCGCCTTTGCTCCTCAAAGATCTATTTGAAGCATGGCAAGGCCGTATGAGAACATATATCATGGGCAAACAACATGGTCGACTTATGCTTCAATCAATTGATAAAGGACCATTAGATTGGGGAGAGGTTACCGTCAACAATGTGACAAGACCAAGGTAGTATCATGAGTTAACCGATGCCAATAAAATCATTGCAGATGCCGATGAAAGGGCTGTTCAGACAATTCTTCAAGCCCTTCCACCTGATATCTTTCGAATGGTGAGTGAACATACAGTAGCAAAGAATCTTGGGGATCGACTAGCGGTTTTGCTACAAGGGACATCTCTCACTAAGCAAGAACGAGAGTGTCAACTGTATGATTTGTTTGATAGGTTCACATACCTTCCAGGGGAGACACTTCATGATTTTTATTGGCGTTTTACCACTTTGATGAATGACATGAATGTCTATAATCTAAGGATTGAACAATTTCAGTTAAACACCAAGTTTTTGAACACACTACCCCCTGAATGGAGTCAATATGTGACTGATGTCAAAATGATTCGTGATCTACACAAGTCCAATTTAGATCAACTCTATGCTTTCTTACAACAACATGAGAAGCATGTGATCCAAAACCGAATTTCTCAAGGACATCATCATGAACCAATGGCATTATTGGCAAACCATCCTACACTGTCATACCACAACTCTCAGCTTGCTTTAGGACACAAATATTCATATCAACCTGTGTATCAAACACCAAGCTTTCCACAGTACTCGATTCTGCCACCGCCGCCAACATCTTATCACCTACCAGCAACATCATCATCACAAGGAGATTCACACCCATTACCTTATGCTTCACACCAGTATTCACCGTATCAACCTCCTACCAACCTTGCTAGTACCTATCCACAACTGGAGGCCCGTCAACCTCATTACTCACAACAAGTCAGTGCTCCAAACAATCAGACTGTAGCTCAAGCAGTACAAGCTTTCTACTGTGAAGATGACATCTGATAGGTGTGTAAACACCCATCCTTTTTACCACTTGATTACAATAATAACCGGACCAAAACGTGTATCTTATGTCTTTTATGTCAGAATTATGCGTGGTTTGTGTTTTTGTTGTGATTTAGGACGAAAAGGTGAAAAGTGGAGAAAACACGGGCATTCACGGGCATTTACGGACTTTTATTGAAGAAAAATATGAAAAGACAGAGTCAAGAAGTCAAGAGTGCAAAAAGAACGGAAGTCCAAGACCAATTCTGAAGATTTATCGAAGAAAAAGTTAAAAGACGAAAGTTTACTAAAAAGCCGAGGAACTCAAGTCTATTTTATTGAAGAATTAAAAGACGAGTTCAAAAGAAATCCCGAGCCACAAGTCATTAGAGTCCAAGTTTAAAGAAGATTAGAAGGAAAAAGGACTAATGGTGCAATTAATGAAGATTAAAGGCTTAAGGACCTAATGACGCAATTAAGAAGAAATGAAGGAGGGGAGGAAGCTTCCTAATCCTCCCCTATATATAGACTAGATCTTAATTACTTTCATTTTTTTTTTGCTAATAGTGACAATTAGTTCTTCCACTTTTAATTACCTTGTCATTTAAATACTTGTCAAATTTAAATTCTTGATGATGATGCCAACAAACACCTCGACAAGTTTGGACGAGGAGGACCGATTGCGCCGATGTAAATCAACGCTCCTGAGTTTAAATTCGGACAATGGAGGAGCTTTAAATTCGGACAATGGAGGAGCTTTGTCAACCTACCATGTTTGGACGAGGAGGACCGATTGCGCCGATGTAAATCAACGCTCCTGAGTTTTCGTTAAAGCACCACATGATTCAGCAAGTGCAAACTAACCCATTCCGTGGATTGCCTGATGATGATGCCAACAAACACCTCGACAAGTTCATTACAATCACCCAAAGCATGAAGTTGCCTGGTGCCACAATGGATGTTCTACGCCTACAACTCTTTCCACATACTTTATCACACCATGCCGAGAAATGGTTTGATCGTCTCCCGAAGAATTATATTCATACTTGGGATGACATGACTCAACGCTTTTTGTCGCGCTACTTTCCACCATCCATGGTCACAAGCCTTCGCAATCAAATCAGCGGTTTCATGCAAGACCCTGATGAATCTCTTTTTGATGCTTGGGAAAGATATAATGTCTTGATCGATAGATGTCCAAACCACAACATGCTCCCTGTGACCTTAATTGATACTTTCTACAACGGTTTGACTTTTCGTGATCGTGATACGATTAATACAGCCGCCGGTGGCACATTCATGAAAAGGAGACCTGACGAGTGTAGAGAACTTATTGAGAACATGACTACTCACCACAAAAACTGGGATTCCTTTGCTTCTTCAAGGAACAACCCGAGAGTCAATGTTTCTTCCACCTCAGCAAACCCTGATATGACCGAACTCACCCGCATGATGACTGAAATGAGTAAAAGTATCACGCTTCTCGCTTCAAACCAACAACAACAACAAGTTAAAGCGGTTGCTAATCCTTGTGAAACATGCGGCGGTCCTCACTCATACACCGATTGTCCTTCTACACAAGGAAATCCGGAAAATGTGTATGCAGCTTATGGTAATTATTCATCGGAAAATTACCAAGCTAGACCTCAAGGGGATAGAAATTTGCTGAGTTACCGATCAAACAACTACCTTTCACCCGGTTTTTCTCCTCAAAACCAAAACCCCGCCAACAACTACAATAGAAGCAACCAAATCCCACCAAGAGCTTCTAACCCTTATCACCCACCCGCCCAACAAACCCCACCCATTAACCCGGATGTTGAAGCCATCATGAGAACCCAAGGTGAGCAAATCAAGAATCTACAGAGCCAAATTATCAATCTGAAAGGAGATATCACGAAGCAAGGAAATGACATTAGAACCGAGGTTCGCGATAATATTCAATCCTCCTTCAGCACTCAAACGAATGAATTAAAGAATATGTTGGCTAGTTTATTCCCCTCCACTCAACCTTCTACTTCGAGTTCTCTACCTTCAAACACCGTCACCAATCCGCGAGCTAATGTGAGTGCTATTACTACTCGTAGTGGAGTTACCATCGTAGGACCACCAATCCCACCCCCATCATCTACACCTCCTCCTACACCTAGTATTAGTGCACCATTACCGTCTCCGCCTCGTCATGACGATGTTTCCCGGAAGGTCCCTTCAACATCCCAACCTTTACCTACACCTACACCTTCCACCTATAAACCCAACATCCCATATCCTTCTCGCTTGGACAAGCCTAACTTGCAAACCAAGAATGACTGTCAAGTGTCAAACTATATCAAGATGATTTCTCAAATGAACTTCAACATTAGCTTTCTTGAAGCACTTGTCCACATGCCCAAATTTGTGAAAGCGTTTAAGGAATTGCTTAACAAGAAGGAGAAGTTGATTGAACTCGCCAACACACGCTTAAATGAAAACTGCTCTGAAGTTATTCTTAAAGAACTTCCGGAAAAGCTTGGAGATCCCGGTCGTTTTGTGTTGCCTTGCGTGTTCAACAAAACTGAAGAATTTACTGCCCTTGCTGATCTCGGGGCCAGTATTAATCTTATGCCTTTGAGTGTTTGGAAAACACTATCATTGCCCGACCTTACTCCCACAAAGATGACTCTTGAACTTGCTAATCGCACTCTCGCTTAACCCGTTGGTATAGCCGAAGACGTGTTTATTAAAGTTGGCACATTTACTTTCCCGGTCGACTTTGTCATTGTTGATTATGAAATGGACCCTCGTATTCCTTTAATACTTGGTCGGCCATTCTTGAGAACGGGACGAGCTTTAGTGGATGTGGCCGAAGGTGAGTTAATCTTACGAGTCGGGGATGATGCACAAGTTTTCAAAATGGGGAAGCTTACAAGTAAATCCTTTAGAGGCCGAGAATCAGTGAATATGATTAATGTACATGATGACTTTGTCGTCTACAACAATCCGCTATTCGATTCTTCCACTGATAATCCACTTTTTCAAGATGATGTGGATGATTCTCTCCCTACTTTGGAAGTTTCTCCCATTTATGATTCTCCACCGATCTTTGATGCTTATGATGATGAGTCTAGCTCAGATTCGGATGATTATGATGACCTTACTTCTGAGTATCCCGAGCTGCCCACGTATGATGATTTCGATGAGGCTGATACTCTTTCGAGCGATTCTTCACATGATGAAGATCCTCCGCCATCACTCGATCCTACTTTGGACGATTACTCATTTGAGGAAGACTTCTTTATGTTCCTCAACACTTACTTCCCTCATGAGAGTGATGCTCCTCCTTATGAATTTGAAGATTATCGTCTTGATCCTACTTTGGATTTGAAGCACATTCTTTCAAAGGAGAAGAAACCGGTCGACACCAATATCCGCAGTACGTATGAGTTAACACCTCTTTGTCCCCCTCCTGAGGACGAGGTTGTGCTTCTTCGCGGATCTTCTTCCCATTCTGCTGAGCCTGAGTGTTACTTTCCCTTAAAGGAAAAGGTGTTCGACCCCGATATTGCACTTTTTAAGCCATCTCAGTATCCACCTGATGAAATAAAAGGAAAAATCTTTAGAAATATTGAAGACATGCTTGCACCTCACCATACTTGCTCCCACCGTGCTCCATCGCTGCTTAAGGGAACCTTGCCTATTCTTCTTTGGCTTGCCTTGTTCGCCTTAAGCTTGTGCTATTTGATGGACAAAAACTATGTCTTTGATCCTGATGGATATATTTCATGCTTCTTCTGTTGAGAATCAAGGTCGAGTCAGGCTCACGACTCGGTTAACAAAAATCAAGCGCTTCTTGGGAGGCAACCCATGCATCTATCTTTTCGCTTTCTTTATCATAAGTGTAAGGGGGATCCTTTGGTTTGCTATTTCCTCTCCTCCCTTCTTATAATCAGGGATTCGAGCTGCAATGATCCACTCTTGATGATTCTTGACGACCCGTGATTCCGTGTTCACTTCTTCCCGGTTCTATCCTAAACTCTTTTCGATTCACTATTTTATATTTTCCAATATTAAAATAGGAATCTCTTTAGTTGTCTTTTCCTTAGCGAGATTTAAACAACGTGCACAATGTCCTAAGTGTAGGGGGGTTTACTCCCACATGCTTAAACATTGAGGACAATGTTTATCTTAAGTGTAGGGGGGACTTCTATCGAAGTTAAGTGGCCTTTTCCTTGTATTTGTCCTTATTTTAACCGGAAAATTAATTTTTCGACATTTTTCAAAAATTTTGATCTATTTTGGTCCATTAGTTTTGCCCTTTGTATAGTTATTTTCTTTCTTTTCTAGAATAAATTTTTAATAAAGTGGTTTTAGTTTTCAAACGTTGTGAATCTTTTGACTCAACCCGAGTTTACTTATCTAAGTTACTCTAGCTAGTATCCTTAACGTGTTTAAGTCAAGTTTTGCTAGGCTTTTATATAGGGAGCTATAAAACGCGAAAGTCTTAACTCTCACGGGTTAAGAACAAGAACTTTTCGCAAGTTCCTATAATTGATCCTAGAGAGTCGTTTATCAAGGGAACTTTAAAATGCGATTTCTAAAACTTGAAAAAGTCTAAGAATTTGCAAGATCCTATAGGCGACTCGAAAACCCAAAACTTTGATTTAATAGGCTAAGCATCCACGAGTCTCATTCCTTGAGATTTTAAACTGTGGAGGACGAGAGATGATAGAGCCAATTATAGGTTTGGTATTCTTTCGTGAATTTATGTGAGTTAAATATAAGCCTATTCTCCCATCGCTTGCTAATAAATTTATCTGCAATAAATAAGGTTGTACGATTTGAAAAGTTACTTAGCTTCTAGCCCAAGATCGTTTAAAAGTTGCTCGGTATGGATTAGAGTTCATAGCCAAGGCATAACTTATTGAAGCGGGATGCCAAGATTGGCGAGTCCAAAAAGGCCCTAACAAGGCATGAGGGCTACATTTTGTTGCTAAAGATCCAAAAGTGATGTGAAGAATCATTTATCGAAAATCAATATGAAGGATCGAGACACACGACGAAAAGCAAATACTCCCCAAAAGTCATGGAGAAGTGTATCCGAAAAGACCCTAACAAGGTATGAGGATAAATAGATCCAAGTCATAAAAGGAGGCGGATCGTTGTATATCAAAGTCCAAAATAAAGATTGGAGAAAAATGAAGGAGTCGTGGTCCAAGTATGAATCTCTCAAAATTTCAAGTGAAGAAATTCCATTATGAAGAGAAGACCATAATTTCATGAACGTCTCTCATGGTTTGAAGTATGAAGTCGCTGCCAAATAACGGTCCGAGAAAGGTCTCAAATCGCGAAGCGAGTTATGCCAAGATATGAACTTTATGAGGTCCCGAGAAGCAGTTTTAAAAGATTTTGTCCTTTAGCTAACTATTGATTAAATCGTTCACTTCGTTTTCGGACTAAATAAACTATCGAAATAAGTCAACAATGCATCCTCGTGATCATTCAAGACAATAATAAAATATAAGAGATACACCTAGGAATAAGGGAGTCTAAGTGAGTAATTGGCCCACATGAGTTCGTGTTAGTTTGCTAACTTATAATAACAATGATCTCGTTTTTAAGCTTGGTTTGGAGAAAGTGAAAACTTGAGGATGATGATTATTCATGACACTCCTAAAACCCAAGGTATGTTTTTGATTTCTTTACTTTGAATGTTTATATTTTTCTATTTCTTTAATAAAGGCCAACGTGAATTGATTCTGATGAAAAATGTAAACGTGCTTTGTAACTAATGCATTGCATGAGGACATTGCAATGGTCAAGTGTAGGGGATTTGATAGGTGTGTAAACACCCATCCTTTTTACCACTTGATTACAATAATAACCAGACCAAACCGTGTATCTTATGTCTTTTATGTCAGAATTATGCGTGGTTTGTGTTTTTGTTGTGATTTAGGACGAAAAGGTGAAAAGTGGAGAAAACACGGGCATTCACGGGCATTTACGGACTTTTATTGAAGAAAAAGATGAAAAGACGGAGTCAAGAAGTCAAGAGTGCAAAAAGAACGGAAGTCCAAGACCAATTCTGAAGATTTATCGAAGAAAAAGTTAAAAGACGGAAGTTTACTAAAAGCCGAGGAACTCAAGTCTATTTTATTGAAGAATTAAAAGACGAGTTCAAAAGAAATCCCGAGCCACAAGTCATTAGAGTCCAAGTTTAAAGAAGATTAGAAGGAAAAAGGACTAATGGTGCAATTAATGAAGATTAAAGGCTTAAGGACCTAATGACGCAATTAAGAAAAAATGAAGGAGGGGAGGAAGCTTCCTAATCCTCCCCTATATATAGATTAGATCTTAATTACTTTCATTTTTGTTGGCTAATAGTGACAATTAGTTCTTCCACTTTTAATTACCTTGTCATTTAAATACTTGTCAAATTTAAATTCTTGTCTTGCACCTTAATTACCATTTAATTTCAAGTAAGTTTTTCTTTTAATTCTTGTTAATCTTTATCTTTATCTTGTTAATCTCATTCTACCTTTCTTAATCTTTGATTCTTATTGTTTATGTTCATGTTCATGTCCTTATTTTTCTTATTTTGATCAAGTGGTTTTGATTATTTTGATTAGTTTTGTGAGTTTGATTGTTTTGGATTGATTGTTTATCATTAGTATATGCTTATTTGATAGTTTGATTTAATTTTGTGGTTGATTTGGTTTTATTTTGATTAGATTCGAATCATTTTTCTACTCCCTTGTTCTTCGGTATTCTTCTGTTTCTGATCTTCTCAAAAAAACTTGCCCAGCAGTTATTCCGAATCAAGGTCTGGAGCATTTAACTTTATACGGAATATTCAAATATTCCGAATAGAGGCTGTATTCCGAATAGAAGGCTGATTCTGAATAGTCATATATTCCATATAGGAATATTCCGAATAGCTTAGATATTCAGCATAGGGCAGTTATTCCGGATAGGAGGATTATTCCGCATAAGTGAAGATTTCGAATAGGGCCCAATATTCCGAGTAGACACTTTATTCCGGATAAGGCTATTATTCCGAGTAGACTGGTATTCCGCATACGGAACTTTATCCGGATAGGTGACAGTATTCCGCATAGGGGACTTTATTCCGAATAGACAGGATATTCCGAGTAGGCTTCATATTCCGCATAGAGGAATTTATTCCGAATAGGAATAAATTCCGAATAGGAGTTATTTTCAGTTTCTTCATTTTCAGCTTTTAATTTCCTGCTTTCTAATTTCGAGCTTTATTTTTCCCGCCTTTTTAATTAGTTGCACTTTAACCTTGCCTTAGATTTCTTTTAGCCTTGCCTTAGTTTAAGCTTTAGTTTTAGTTGCGTTTTAAGTTTGCCTTAGTTAGATTTAAGTTTGCGTTATTTACATTTAGTGCCCTTTAATTTTAGTCACGCTTTTAAATATTTGCACTTACTTTAGATTAGTTTTAGATTTATTTTAACGCACTTTTACTTTTATTGTTTTGCACTTTTACTTTAAAATACTACAACGACACACTTTTGTTTCACCAGAGAACAGCTGAGTCGCACATTAAACTCCTTTTTCAATTCGAAGAGATTGGTATAACGATAATTTTTAACCTGAGTAAAATCGAGTTATCAACATCACTGTCCCTGAATTTAGACAAGGAGATAGCCCTACTGAAATTCTTGCTCTGATGTCTGCTTATTTAAGTCAAACATTGAACAAACGAGGTTACCGAGCTCCAGCAACAAATAACAATCAGTTAAGGAACTCGTCTAACTCTCGTCAACAAGCAACAATTCAGGACGGAAGAGTCATGGTGCAACCACTTCAAGGGAGATCGAATTCGTCTACTGCTGGTGCACGTTCATCCACTACTTCTGCTACAAGGGCAAACAGCACTGGTAAAATGAAGGTGGTTATTTGCTACAACTACAAAGGGGAAGGGCACATGGCCCGAGAATGCAAGCAGCCTAAGAGGAGAAGGGACGACACATGGTTTAAGAAGAAGATTTACCTGGTGATTGCTCAAGCCCAAGGCCGTGAGCTTGATGCAAAAGAATTGGCATTTGTTGATCCCAAACTTAGATCGATTAGCTTTGTGTATACGAGATTTAGATCAAGTATAACACGTAGAGAAACCTTTGTATATGCTTTATGAATCTAAGTGTTATGCGGAATTTAACACTTAAACAAGAACACACAATGATATAAACAAACTTTCACTTTGATTATCAATATCAAACTTGCTTACAATGAAAGACGTTTACGAATGAAAACTTATACGAAACTTATATTAAACATTAACCTAAAGGTCTTCTTTTATAGACATAAGAAGCCTTGTAAAATAATCTACGTATCAACTATTCTAGGTAAAGATAAATATAGAAAATACATTGTTGTTCCTATCTTTACTAGAAGTATTCTAGAATATAATATACGCGTAGAATATATCTTCCATCAGTGCTTGTCTTCAATGTTTCAACGCTTGACTTTAAGCTGTCAACGCTTGAGCTGTCAGCGCTTGTTTTGTTCTTGTCAACGCTTGTTTTGTTCTTGTCAGCGCTCAAGTGATCTGGCCTTAATTTATTCCCAACAATCCTCCCCTAAACTTGATATCCACTCTTATGATCAAGTTTCTGAATAAGCATTAAGGACTAGGAGGAATCTTACAAACCTTCTCATATTGGTAATGAATAAATCTGATCAAATCTTTTGCCACGTCACTTGAATAATCTATTTCCAGCTGAGTGTCCTTCATCTTCTCAAAAATAGCTTTGGATATGAAATACTGAGCATCCACAAGTAGATACTCAGCAAACTTTGTAGAACTCAAATGGTATACACCAGCAGCTGAATATAACCTCCATTGAAGACCACTGAGATCATCTTCAAGATCCTTCCAAATTGCAGGATCCTCATCTTTTGGTCCAAACATTCTTTTGAATGTGGTCCAAAGTTTTATTCCATTAGCTGAAGTTGGTGCTTCAGCCTCATACTTGGTCTCTAGCAACCTCCAAAGGTCCACCAAGTCTTCTCTATCACAACTTGCAAACAAAGATATGAGAGTGGTAAAAGTGTGTACCTCCTTGCCAAATCTGCCAATCTTCCAGAACCCACATTCATCTTCTTCATAGGTCACAATTGGGTTCCTGAATCTAATGGTAACACTTACACCATATCTGAAGCTTCTAATGGGGAGAGCTTGAGGCTCTTTCTTATAACTGCTTCACTTGGATATAGTGGATCCATATCTTTTGGAAACTCAAATGAAATTCCCTTCTTCACTGGCCTGGGAACAATCATAGCTTTCTTGAGTTCCATTTCTTCTGCAAGTTCCTCCTTTCTTTCATCTGAAAGAAGTCTGAGAGTGTTTGCTTCCTACACTCTCACCCAAATGGGATAAGCCCTGTTTTCCAACTCATCAAATGTCAAAGCCTTCAACTTCTGATATGTCCATCCAACTCCATGACATCTGAGCAACATAAAGTAGAGCTCCCTTCTATCCCTTTTCAACTCTGAGAGAATATTGCTTGCCTTGTGTTTCAAAATTACCTGGCAATCCTTCTAAACTCTAAGAAGAAGCTCCAAACCCCATATTTGATCTGAAATGGTCAAGTCTGGATTATCCATGCATCTTTCTTCCCAGGCATTGTACATTTGAACCACCTCTGGCATGTCAAAGTCAACCTGCAATTTCAATTCTCTCAACTTTTCCCTAGCAAACTCATCACCATACTCAAGCCTTTCTGGTTCTATAATCATCACACTTGAGTCTGAGCTAGCTCCATCACTTCCTTCTTCAGAAGTCACAACAAATGGTGACTTTTCCTTTTCATCCTGTTCCATGATTTGTGCAGCTAATCTTCTATCAAACTCAACTTGAGCTGCATCTTTTGGAACACTCTCTTCTACCATTTTACCCTTACCCTTATCTGATGGTGCAATGGTTGGTAAGGTAGATGATAATACCTGAGTAGAAACCTCCTTGATGATAGATGATGACTGGGATACATCACCTTCATGTACAGGTCTGTCAACGCCCAAATTTGTTCTATCAGCGCCCAAAATATTTCTGTCAGCGTCCAAATTTTCCTTGTCAACGCCCAAATATCTTCCCTCAGCGCCTTGTGTAACCTCTCTCAACATAGCTGTAAATGATAAATTTAAGTTGGTAGGAGAGACTAAGGACGTATCAAAACCTGTTTGTTTCTTCAAAGTTGTAAGGGCTTCAGCAACATCCATTGATTGACCATCCTGGCTGCCCTTATCACTCAGATTTATTTGATCTTCCTCTCCTTTGGAAGATTCCTCCATACCCCTCCTGGCACGATCACTTTCCAAAACAACAATCCTCTCCCTCAATTGCTTGAGTTCAAGACCTTGTGAGCTGACAATTTGTACTAAGTCTGCATTTTGCTTTTGCAAGCTTATGCAGACTGCCGCCAATTCCATAAGAGTCATTGGTTCTAGTCTGCCCTCTTCTAAAATGGGAATTTGACCTCCCAAGTCAGATTCATTGGGCATGGATGAGGACTTAATGATGGTGGGACTGCCTTGGCCAGCATCTAAGCCTGAACCAATAGTCCCAGCCTCATCCAGGTCACCAGCCACACTTGTGGTGGTGGTTCTCTCTGCTACATGGCTAGGACCACCAGAGGAGAACACTCCAGTAGTCCTTTGGCGTTTCATCAACCTATATTCAGGGGGTGTAGAAGATGGTGTGGAAGAATGGGTGGTTGTGGGTTGGTTAAGGGGTGTTTGGGATTGTAAAGGTTGTGTGTCAGCGTTGGAAATAGGCACATCAACGCCAACATTGAGTGTGTCAGCGTTGAAGGATTCTGAGTCAATTTGCATTTGTTCAGGTGAAGGTAAAGGTTCAGGAATTGGTTCAAGCTGTGGTTGAGGGTCAATTTGAGGTTGGGGATCTGGTTGGGATTGTGCTGCTGCAATAACAGCAAGCATGGCTTGGGTTAAAGGTAGGTCTCTATGGGGTGGTGAGTTCATCTTCATAAAAATAGCTTTCTTTTGCTCAGGGATCTTATAAAAATCATTGTGATCCCTTGAGCAGTAACCTTGAACATCAAAAACCATTTGTAGAAAACGGGGATAAGCTAAAGTCATTTTGTTCCCCTTGTTTTTACACATCCCCTCAAAAGTCATTTTAGAATAGTTAAATTTTTGCCTTGTTGCAATGCACACAATAGCACTGGCAATGGATCTATTGATCTCATTGTGTGCAGTACATTTGGGACTCAAACATTGAAGGAGGACATGTATGAGGTACTTCCAGGCTGGGGGAAATTCCTGCTTATGATACTTATTTAGAGTACCTTCATCAGGAAAAGGATATCCCAAAGCCCTAAGCCCTTGTTCTATTTCATTTATGGGAAGGATGGCTATACCATCAGCATCATCAAGATGCAAGGCTTAGCGTACCAAAGCCTCAGTAACCACCCAAGATCTCCCATGAACAATAGAAGTCAATGTGGTCACTCCATTAACTGTTGAGGAACTAACAGTGTTCCAAAACTGCTTAATGTGTGTGACTGGAATGAGTGGTGCATGAGAAAGAGCATACCTTAATGGGGATGCGTTCAAATACGCCACCATTTGTGTGTATTGAGGAAACAAAGTATCATCAGTGACAAGATAAGTAATCATGTTGTGTTGAGATCTGAACCCCAATTCCAATTCTGTTGGTTTAAACTTTGGTGCCATTGATGAAAGCTGTTAATTTTAAGTGAAGAAGATGAAGTTGATAAGAGAAAATTGTTAGACAAGAACTATAGATACCCTGTTTATAAATAGGAGCCAAATTTATAGGAGAAATAGATGCATGTGATAGGCCTAAAAAGAGGCAAGTATTTTCAAAAATGAATCATGAAAATATTGAAAAAGTTATAAGTTATCTCATGCATTAAATGAAGGTAACAAGTCCTAAATTTCCGGCCCAAAGATTTGTCAAAAAGTAACAACTGGGTAGGTCCCATTGAGTGTCAACGGTCAAAAATAACCTATCAACGCCCAACGGCTATAATCTTGTCAACGTTTGCCTATAGCCATGTCAGCGTCCAATTTGGTCACAACAACGCTTGGAAAATTCTTGTCAGCGTCCAAAAATAAAAATATTAAAAAGTGAAAAATGACCTTAACAAGTAATTTATCCTAGAGAAGATAACCAAAAGCTGATAATTATTATAGGGCGGCAAGCACTGTCCAGTTATGCACACTTGCATAAGAAAGATAGACATAACAGTTCTCTAGTGTCCCTTGCTAACCAAAACTCTTAACAACCAAGTTACCTTATAAAATCCTTGTTACTCCCAGGTAAATCCCATATCAAAATCATTCCCAAGTCTCCCAACAGACCACAACCAATTCTAGGCCAAAAATGTCTTGGCAGCATGCATAGTATATCAACTTTGCATGCTACAGTGCCTCATGATTTAGTAGAAACTAACTCATACTCACCTGTGGACACTATCTAGAATTGTGATAAGAGTATCATATGGATACCCAAACATCCTAAAGGTTCCTAAAACCTCCCCTTAAACTATGATACAAAAGTTTGCTAAAAACATGCATGAACATAAAAAATTTATGTCAAGATAGGAATGAAACATTCCAACCATCATCCATAAATAAAAACTTGTCCAAATGCTTCTTCATTGATCCATAAGCAACTCTGTATCCAATGGTATACTGCTAACACCATCTGCACATTTAGATTGAAAACCACAAAACAAACATTGTTGCTGACAATGCCCCGATAACACATGACAGCGTTGAGGGAAGCTTTGTCAGCGTTAAACAATTATATTGCAGACAATGTTACAAAAACACTTATCAGTGTTCAAGCAACCTTTGCTAGTGTTAGAAAAATTATATTGCTGACAACGTTGAGGGAAGCTCTGATACCAATTGTGGAAACCTTGGTTTCCGGATCTTTTAAGCAACTAGGAATGCATCATGTTCATATGATTATACAATCAAAGCGGAATAAGAACATAACACATTAACAAGGTGTTTAGGCACAATAACATGAATTAAAACAATAGGGATGTTCATTATATTAATAACAAACATCCGCTAGACGTGTATACATTGAATCCCACGTCTAGTGCACACACACGTTTAGGTTTACATAGTGAATGAATTGATGAATAAAACCTAAGACCCTTGGTTCCTTTTATAGTGTAAGGATTAGGGTTTACAAGAGATAAGAATAAATAAACATGTGAATCTTCTATTTAAATAACTATATACAGAATATCTCCTGCATATATATCCAAATAGAATCTTCTAAAAGCTTCTTGTCTACAATTCTGTCAACTCTTGAATTACATGTAACAACTCTTGAATTGCACACGACAACTCTTGAGCCAACAACGCTGGATTAACTCTTGTCAACGTCTGAATTGGTCTTGACAACGCTTAGACAATAACTTCATGTTTTCTTCGTTTTTGAGTTTCTGCCACATCAACTTTTTGACCCAACAATCTTCCCCTAGTTGATAGTGGCAAAACTCTATGTGTATCTCTTGTAAGTTGTACATGATCTTCAGATTGCTTCCCCTTAAGTGTAGCATGTATTTCTTCCCCTTTTTGTCACATCAACAGGAAAGTAAACAATGTATGCAATCTTTGAAGATTCTCCATATGTAGGCTCTGTGTAATGATCTTGAAGAAAAATAAATAAGATATTCTTGATGTAGAAGTAGAATAACCCAACCTTATGTTCCATGTCTTGTACTATCCACGTGATGAAGAACTTATACCTAAAACAAATTATAAGTAGACCTCAATCCCTTGTCAATATTCTCATCCTTTGTGAGACACTGAGCACGATAATGTAACTCCTTCAAGTGTTATGACAAGCCTTCATCACCAACCATGTAAAGCACGAACAAGTTACCTTTAAAGTCAATGACTGGGAGTCCACGACTTTAAGATATGATAGAACACAAACTCGCGAAAATCTTCTTCAATCATCAAACTTACCATAAGAATTCTTCCCCTTAAGCCAACACCTCTTCATGAAGAATTTAATGAAATAACATCTTCATACCATATGTAAAAGTCCTTTATTGGATAACTCTTTTGCAAGGCTATCCTGATTACATAGTTTAAAATATCCATCAAATTCTCACGAATAGTTACTAACTCGCTTTAAGATCATTAATTCCTTTTAAAAATATCCAAGCCATAAATATCAACATGATATTCTGAATAAAAACGGAGATTCCATGTACCTTCGTGTGTAAATTCCTCCTTTTTGTGTGCTAAAAACGTACCAATTTTCTCAACAGCAGCCTTCCTTGTGTTGTCCAATATCCTCTTCATCCAAGATCTCTATCAGTTGTATTGTCCAATATCGGACAATACATGTCAGCGTTTGAACTCATATATCGGACGACACTGTCAACGCTGTCAGCGTTGACTTATTCTGTCAGCGTCAAAATTCTTCCTGTCAGCGTCAATTTCATTCTTGTCAGCGTCTCTGTTTCTGCTGACGTCATCAATGGCTATAAACTTCCACAACAATGTTTATATCTTATTCCCATAAATGAAAATGGAAACAAAATATATTCACCTAAATTCAAACCTTATGTTTGATTGGCTAATTCGTGTGAACACTCAATTGCGAATAAATTCCAAACGACAACAAATCTATGATCCTCTTGATCATGTGAACGCAACTGTTCTCCACCAATCATAGACCTTGCTTCGTGTGAACACCAACATGTTTCCACCAATAAGAAACGAATGGCTTGTATATAGATTTAGCCCCACGTGAGTAATCATGGACGAGCATGTAGAGGATTCGAAACTTAGATAACGAATATTAGGGTTTTCTCCTTTGGCCGTGTGAACGCAGTTCCTTTCTTTCTCTTTACTAGCAGCCAACAACGTTCAATTAACTAACATCAACGACACCCTTTGAGTTAGACTTAATACTTAGATCGTGTGAACACAAACCCTTTCCTCCAATAAGAATCATCTAATTGTGTGAACACACAATAAATAATAAGTAAAACTGCTCATGTGATTTGCTCTTCATCAGACCTGATGATTTGTTCTTTGAATGTCCCACGTTCAAAAACAGAAACAATATATAGCTTGTCCAAAGACCACGCATGAATAAGATATTCATGGAAATAAATCACCAGCTCTTTGATCAGCCAACGAATTAGCATTCTGTTTGAACAATTACAATCTTGGATCTAGGGTTTACTCAAAAACCCCTTTTCTTGCTGCTATCAATCCATACTCATGCTGCAAAAACTCTCCTTTTCTGGAATAGATACGTTCTAGGGTTTATAGAAACCGTAAATCATTATTTTATGTAATAATCAAAAAAGTGAAAAACACCTCTGCAGCCTACTTTGACGCCTAATAACTTTTGCCTGGGGATAAAACTCGACAATCCCTCGGGTGGATGTTTAGATATGTGTATGTAGAACACACATATAAAATTTCGTGACGATCCAACGGTTCAATCAAAAGTTATGACCTTCTGAATACTGTTGCGCACACAAAAACGTCCAGAAAAACCCTAGACGGATTTTTCTTCTTTTCACCATACACGAACACCTTGTTGGTCCTAACATCACGAGCCACGAGGCTCTGATACCAATTGTGGAAACCTTGGTTTCCGGATCTTTTAAGCAACTATGAATGCATCATGTTCATATGATTATACAATCAAAGCGGAATAAGAACATAACACATTAACAAGGTGTTTAGGCACAATAACATGAATTAAAACAATAGGGATGTTCATTATATTAATAACAAACATCCACTAGACGTGTATACATTGAATCCCACGTCTAGTGCACACACACGTTTAGGTTTACATTGTGAATGAATTGATGAATAAAACCTAAGACCCTTGGTTCCTTTTATAGTGTAAGGATTAGGGTTTACAAGAGATAAGAATAAATAAACATGTGAATCTTCTATTTAAATAACTATATACAGAAAATCTCTTGCATATATATCCAAATAGAATCTTCTAAAAGCTTCTTGTCTACAATTCTGTCAACTCTTGAATTGCATGTAACAACTCTTGAGTTGCACACGACAACTCTTGAGCCAACAACGCTGGATTAACTCTTGTCAACGTATGAATTGGTCTTGACAACGCTTAGACAACAACTTCATGTTTTCTTCGTTTTTGAGTTTCTGCCACATCAACTTTTTGACCCAACAACATTCCTTGCAGATCCGGGAGTAGCGGAAACTGATGGTCTCACAACAGTCATCACCAACAATGCTACATTTCACTGTGATGATTTGGATGCATATGACTCTGATTGTGATGATCTCAACATCGCCAAAGCAGCTCTTATGGCAAACCTTTCACTATATGGAGCTGATACCATTTCTGAGGTACCAAATACTGCTACAGATACTCGTATTGTACCTTATCAAGTTGAGCAAATGTCTGAGTATTCGGAACAGCCTCCGGTGGTTAGTAACTCAATCGACGAGACAAACAATGATAGCAATAACATTGCAAGTCCTCAGACTTTGAGTGAACCACAACCGAGAGCTCTTACGACTATCAATTTGTCTGCTCAACCTGATTTGGTTAGGGTCCCGGCATCTTTGCTTAGCAGAATGAATAGTACGATCCTTGAAACCATGAATGTTAATCAGACTTTATTGTCCGAGCTTGCTTTGCATAAGGACAAGGTTAAAACCTTGGAAATGACTCCTATGTCCACTACCTTAACCAATCCTGAATTTGATAGGTTTAGGAAAGTTCAAATGGACAATCTGCTAGAAATTGAGAGTTTAAAAGAAAATCTTTCGAATGAACTTAAAGAAAAAGAGTCAGTCGTTACTAATTTTCAACAACTTCAAACGGATTTTGAAATTCTTGAGTCCAAACAGCTTGAATTGGAAATTAAGACGTCTGAAAGAATAAAAGAAACGGAAATTAAGCTTTTAAAACAATATGCTGCTTCACATCTAGTACACTTGTTTCATGCATCATTTAAAGAGTTCAATCTATCGCGTCTTATAGACTTACCACCTAACCCGCGGTATGCAAAGCAAGCGCTTAACCACAACCCACGACTTTATGATGCAACAAAGTTAGGATTGGTATTAGATCCGATAGTGTTCTCAAATGATTCTATGACACCATATGCTGAAAAGCAGTTAAAATTACTTTCTACATATCCTGAATATGATTATGCTCAAATGAATGCAAAAAATGCCACAATAGATCTTAGAAGTCGTTTTAATATAAAAAAGAGAACTCTCCAAACATCCACTTTCATGCCGACTAGAGAATGCCTTAGTATAATTCCTACACTTGTCAACTCGGACAAACCAAAGGAAATTCCTAAGAATCTTCCACCGGTTAGTACGGTAAAGCTCAGCTTGGAAGAGATTGGGCAATACCTTACCTATTTTGACAAGGTCATTTTGGAATGTACGACTTCAACGGCTCAAACCGCTGGAGAATGGGCGTTCGAACACATGAAAATGGTGTTTGAGAAAGAGATCGTTCCGTTTGTGGACCATATTAAACAAGGAGTCTATGATCTAGCGTGTAATTTAAGTTTTGAAACTGGTGAAGTTCAAAAAGTTTTCAATAAAATGGATGATGCTTATGAACAACACTTAATTGAAAAGGAAAAGATTTTATTAGAATATGACCGCTTTTTAGAACATATGGTGTCTCTCGAAGTGATGCAAGTTGTTACTGTTAAATATACTCATGAAATTTCATCTACTGTGAATATTTGTGATGATGTGCATGAATCTGTGAATACTGTTGAACATGTGAATAATGTAGAAAATCATTCTTGTCATGAATCCAACGCTGAATTTTTAAAGCTTCAAGATTCGTATAATACACTCTCAAAAAGTTTTAACGAGCTGCAACAACATTCTATATCTCTTGAAATTGAGAATCAATCTAAAAATGAAACTCTTTCAAAACTAAATGAAGGTGGAAACTCCGTTGAGACAAGTGACAAGATGATTCAGATGGTTCAGAATTTAGAAGAAGAGATGATGAGAATTAAGAGAGAATTACTTCAAACAAAAACGGAACTAGAGGCTGTAGAGACTAAGAATCATGTCCTAGAAAATAGAATTAATTCTATACTAGGAGAGCGTGAACAAGTAAGGCAGGGAGACTCACAAATTTCTGGTTCAATAGAAGAACACCTCGCGTTTAATGCGACAGAGCAAAAGTCTTTAATTGACAAACTGAACAAGAAATGTGAGGAAACCTCTAACCTAAAAGTTCAGCTCATACACAAAAACATGGTTCTAGCAGAATTAAAGGAGACACTTCAACTCAAAGGACGAGAAAGTGTTGATAATCCAGCTACTGTCTCTGCCTCGACCTCTAGTGCTCCCAAACCCAACCCACGTGTGCTATATCGGGATCCAAAATTTAAGAAAAGTCCCACTAAGTTTGCCACATATATGAAAAATGCCTTAGAACATGCTGATCTAGCTAGAGAGATTGTTGATGAAATGCGTGAACGTGATCCCACAAGTCATAGTGTATATGAGCTTTTATTATATGTGGATAGTTTAGAAAACTTAGAGTACATTGGGCAACCGATATCTGTACCATCTAAACAACAAACCACCATTGCTATTACTCCATTTAATAAGACCCCAGGAGCTAAGCCCATTTTAAACACACCCATCAAGGCTAAGTCAAAATCTGTAACTAATGTTCCCTTGGCTTCTACAGGAGTAACTGTGTCCACTAAGGATAAAGGATCTCAAGACAAGAAAGATAGGATCAAGCCTTCCACTACTAGGACTAAAAAGAAGAAAGTAGAAGTGCACCCTAGGAATGTTATTTCAGTTTTAAATAAAAAGAATCATGTAGCTAAGACAAAAGGTTCTCTTTCTGAGTGGAAACCTAAGCAAAATGTGAATTCTAATGCTAAATGTTGGAATTGTAATGAATGCATGTTTTCTCAGCGTCATGATTTATGCCTTGTTGATCACGTGAATGAAATGTGTGCTATTAAGAACAATCTTGAACGGATTCCAACAGGGAATAAATTTACCCAAGTTGGGTGGCAATGGAAACCCACTGGTAGGACCTTTACTGCTAATGGAAGTAAGTGCCCTTTAACTAGGATCACATCCACGGAAGTTAGGTCTAAGCGTCCTTTAAATAGGAACACTAGCACTAAAAAATGGAAAAAGCGCCCTTTAACTAGGTCTACCCCCACTATTGTGCCTACCAGTGGTAATGTCCCTAGTCAAAAAGTACCTCAGAATACTAGACAACTAGAATCTAAGCCAACCACTAGTAAGAAAATCTAGAAACCTAAAGTTTCATCTGATAGCAAATCTAAGATAATTATATATGTACCTGCTAACTCAGAAGAACAATTAGAATCCGATACATCGTCTGTGTTTGGTAATATTTTCAGGTCGTCCAAATTATTCTTTGGTATTTGGACTCGGGGTGCTCCAAACATATGACTGGAGACCGCTCGATGCTCAAAAATTTCGTCAGCAAGTTTCTAGGAACGGTTAAATTCGGCAACGACCATATTGCAAAGATTATGGGTTATGGTGAATATCAAATTGGGAATGTCACGATTTCAAGGGTTTATTATGTAGAGGGACTTGGTCACAATCTATTCCCAGTAGGACAATTTTGCGATTCAAACCTTGAAGTGGCCTTTCGACAAGATACTTGCTTCATTCGCGATCTTGCAGGAAATGATTTGTTAAAGGATTCTTGAGGGGATAATCTCTATACTTTGTCTATTCAAAACATGATGGCCGCCTCTCCTGTTTGCCTACTCTCCAAAGCATCTAAGACCAAGTCATGGTTGTGGCATCGACGGTTATCTCATCTTAACTTTGATGCTATTAACCATTTGGCTAGAAACGAACTTGTTCGTGGTCTTCCAAAACTTAAGTTCGACAAGGATCACTTATGTTCCGCGTGTTCATTGGGGAAAAGCACCAAGAAATCTTACAAACCTAAAGCAGAAGACACCAACCAAGAACCATTGTATCTTTTGCACATGGATCTTTGCGGGCCAATGCGTACGACTAGTGTGAGTGGTAGAAAATTCATCCTCGTCATAGTGGATGATTTCTCAAGGTTTACATGGGTAAAGTTCTTAGCATCCAAGGATCAAGCACCAGAGTATATCATTACTTTCTTAAAGATGATCCAAGTACGTCGTAATGCTACTGTTCGCCGCATTCGGACTGATAACGGCACTGAGTTCGTTAATCAGACTCTTCGAAATTATTATCAAAAGGTTGGTATTTCTCATGAAACATATGTGGCTCGCACTCCACAACAAAATGGTGTCGTTGAAAGACGTAACCGTACACTTATGGAAGTTGCTCGAACTATGTTGATTTATGCGAATGCTCCTTTATTCTTATGGGCTGAAGCAGTGGCAACCGCATGTTATACCCAAAACCGCTCCATCATTCGCAAACGTCATGGTAAAACTCCATATGAGCTACTTCATGGACACAAACCCGATATTTCATATCTTCATGTGTTTGGTGCACTTTGCTATCCAAATACAAATAGTGAGAATCTGGGAAAACTTCAATCGAAGGCTGATATTGGAATTTTCATTGGTTACTCGCCTGCAAAGAAAGCTTACTGAATTTATAACCGTCGTCTTGGCAAGATAGTAGAAACTTTGGATGTCGATTTTGATGAGCTGACAGCGATGGCTTCTGAGCAACACAGCTCTGAACCCGCATTACACGAGATGGGAACCGGTACAATCAGTTCCGGATTAATTCCCAACAATCCTACTTCTCCATCATTTATACCACCAACAAGGTCCGAGTGGGATAAGTTATTTCAACCTATGTTTGATGAATTCTTCGATCCACAGAGTAATGATTCTCCAGCACCTGCAGTAGTAGCTCTGATTCCCGTAGTTGTTGCTCAAGATAATGGAAATCTATCCGAGGCATCTACTGTTACTCTTGAACAAGATGTCCCATCCCCCACCAATTCTCAAACAACACCTGAATCATCACCCCCACTCGTTCCTAATGATGTTGAAGAGGACCTATATGATCACGATCTGGAATATGCTCACTTACAAGAGCTTCCCTTCTTTGGTTCACATATACCTGAAGACCCTACCGGTGCGTCTACCTCAGAGGAAGCTCCTGCAATCGTTCACTCCCGACCACCACGGATTGAAACTCACAACACTAAATGGACAAAGGATCACCCAATCCGCAATATTATTGGTGACATCGATCGACCAGTCTTAACACGCCATCAACTCCAAGAGCATGCATTATATTGCTATTTTGATGCATTTCTTTCAGACACTGAACCTAAAACTGGCAACAAGCCATGACCAAATCATCATGGATTGAAGTCATGCAAGAGGAACTTAATGAATTCCAACGTCTTGAAGTGTGGGAATTAGTTCCGTTACCCAGCAACGTTGAAATCTTGACATTGTTGTGGGTATACAAGGTTAAGCTCGATGAGTTAGGTAGTGTGCTGAAAAACAAAGCTAGATTGGTTGCTAGAGGTTACAAACAAGCTTTGGGTATCGATTTTGAAGAATCCTTTGCTCCTGTCGCACGATTGGAGGCAATTAGACTATTCCTTGCTTATGCTGCTCACATGAATATGATCGTCTACCAAATGGATGTTAAGACGGCATTTCTCAATGGTGAATTAAGGGAAGATGTCTATGTAAGCCAGCCGAGTGGATTCATCAATTCAGAGTATCCTAATCACGTGTACAAGCTCAAGAAGGCTCTTTACGGGTTGAAACAAGCTCCACGCGCGTGGTACGATCTCTTATCGTCGTATCTCATCTCCAAAGGCAAAGTGGACCCAACATTATTCATTCTCAAGGAGGACAACGACATGATACTGGTATAAATTTATGTTGATGATATATGTTGGAAACTCACTTTATGTGACGACATTTAAGAATTCTCGTTAGTTATCATAGTCACGCACATTTAGACTAGACTAGGCTTGTTGTAAAGTTTAGGTTGTGTGCGTGACTATATATACCCCTCCTTAGCTTCCAAGGAGGGGTGTTGATTGTCATTTGTTCATTTGGGAATACATTACACTTTCACTTTCAACCTCTCTTCTCTCTCTCTAAGTCATCAATGGCTTCCACCACCATTTACCACCACATTAGACCACCGGATCATATTTAGCATTTCTACATTTGGCATCAGAGCCATGGTTCCATCCTTGGATCGTGTTTATATATTCGATTTGGTGGTCTGATTATTCTTTGTGTCTCGTTATATTATTTCTGTCCATTTTATCACAAATTTTTTGGTCACGTCATATTTTTTTTTGTCCAACTGTCCAAACTGTCACATGTTTTGTGTCTCGATTTCATCATATCATGGTCAAAATAATACATATCTGGTTACTGTTTCTGGGTTTCTGTATTTCTTGTTTATGCAGTTAGAAAAGGACAAGTTTGCAGATCCACCATTTTCGGTTTCATTAAAACCCTTTTCAGATTGGGTTTCAGATTGGGTTTCCGATTGAACATTCAGATTGACATTCAGATTGGGGATTCAAATTAGACATTCCGATGGGGGTGTTCGTTTGATTCCGATGACGTAAAAACATTCCGATTAGACATTCTTTTTGACTTTCCGATGGACTCATTTGTAAGACACAACTCAAAATACAAATATTTCGATTACACCATATGCTTAAACATTCCGATTGGATTTTTTTTTCCATTCCGATGGGACTGTTTTGTTAAAACTTGTGAACCAAATATTTGTGACCAAAACCAACACCCATCTCAACCGAGTCAACTCGGTAATTACCGACTTGACTCAGTTTAACTCACTGAGTCGACCTTATCTCATCCAACCTTATTTCTCCTCAACACCATCAATCTATCCCTAATTCCCTTCGTCACTTATATCCCATCTAGACTCGAACCAAAACATAACTAAAACGTAAGAAAGATCTCAGATTCCTTATTTTTCGTGTTTTCACATGCAATACATAGATCCATTAAGATCATTTACACGAAAATCCTTCATCACAGATCTCTGTCGAGGTATAAACCCCTCATTAATTTACGAATTTAAAGAGAGACCCATAACAATTATATTATTTTCTCCCTTTGATTCGTTTAAATTAAACACATGCAATCATTATTAATCTTACCCGAGACCCTTTGATGGATCTTTAAGTCTTTTGCTTTAACTTTCGTATCTGGTTTTCGAATACCATATCTTATCAGTGCTGCGGACTTGATAGATGGGTTGGATTATGTGAATGAGCTAATATAGATCAAGGGTATTGGGAGATGATTATGAGGGACGAAGGTTACGGTGAAGGAGATGAAGTTGGTGTTTGGTGAGAGAATATTTGGGGGCGAACGTTTCTATATGTGTTTAGGGTTAGATGGGGCGATGGTTACTAGGTGAAGGTTGAGAGAGTATTTAGGGACGGAAGTTTCTAGGTTGGGGGTTGAGGAGATGAAGTTAGGTGAGGAGACGGAGAGATCTATGTGTTGCAAATGAAAAGTGATTAGGTTTCCCCAATTTTTAGGATTGGGAGTTATAACCTTGATATGATGGACCGGTTCTAAACCTTGTGTCAATTGGGCCAGTGTGTAGTGGTTCTCTCGCGGGCTAATATTTATTTATCAAAAGAGGTGGGCTGGACACATGATGGGACACACGAATTTTTATACACAAATTTTTGAATTTTTTTTTTCTATTTTGATAAAATTTTGTGTATTCTCGGGACAAAAGTGACAAAAATTGATGACACGTTTTAAGACAAAAAGTGACGAGACATTGTTAAGGAGAATGGATGCTCAAACAAACAATGATCAAAATACCCAAAAATTTTGTGTTGTTAGCCAAAGTAACTATACCAAATCCCTACCACAACTATGTAGAAGATTTGTATCAAGAAAAAACCATCAAAAACACAAAAAAAAAATTTGGACGTGTGAAAATGGATCAAAAATGGCGAGATAATCAAGAACACAAACACATGAACAATAAAATCATCCCATGGCTCTTGATACCATTTGTAGGATTGTAAATCTTGCTTATGTTTCTAGAGAGAGAAAGAGATAGAGAGATGGTGGATTTCACACAAAGCTAGAGAGAGAAAGAAATGTTTACTATGTGTAAAAATGAGAAACCACACACCCTCTCCATCTAAGGAGAGGGTTTATATACCCAAGCCCTTGTCATGGGCTTGGGCTTACATTTTGGGCCGGCCTACACATGTTGTAGGCTAGGCTTGTTCTTGTTTGATAAATAAAGAAAGTTAACTAAACTACGAGCTATTACATGAACTATCGTTGGAGTGACCGATCCTTCTTAATACGTAAAACGTATTTCCAACAATCTCCCCTAAGGGAGGTCACTCGAAACAAGGGCGTTACCCAAGTTACAATAATAAAATAAACCTAGCATACTATGCTTGTCTTGAGCTCGTAGTCTTCGTCTTTCTTTTTCCTTTTCTTTTCTGGTGAACATGCTGATGTGATCTTTGATATCAATCTTGAGCATTAATCTCTTGCCTTGACCTCGTGCATCCATCACTTGTGATCTTCGCCTCCTCGTGACACCATGTCCCACATACTTATACCTTCGTAATTCTTGAAAGCTTCAGAGTTCGATACAGCGAAAGACTTAACTTTTAGGCTTTCTTGAATTAAATGAGGTATTAAGTGCAAAAAGTATAAGCATGCGGGGACGACTTCTTCTTGGATTCCGCAACGCCACCGTCTTCAAATGCCGCAACAAGCCACTGTTCAAGATGGTCAAGTGACGGTGCAACCTATTCAGGGAAGGCAAAATTAATATGGACCTCCTACAAGGACTGGGAACAATCAAGCTGTGAATTCTCAAGCTAATTGAAATGGAAGTCCTAGTGGTCCTAAAAAGGTTGTGACTTGCTACAATTGCCGAGGACAAGGTCATATGGCTAGGGAATGCACTCAGCCGAAAAGGAGGAGGGATGATGCATGGTTTCATGAGAAGATGTATTTGGTTGATGCTCAGTCTAAGGGGAAGGTTTTGGATTCAGAGGAGTTAGCATTTCTTGCAGACCCAGGGGCAGCAGATACTGAAGGCATTGCAGTTGTTTCCACTTCTAATGCAGCTTATCAAGCGGATGATCTTGATGCATACGACTCGGATTGTGATGACATTCACTCTGCCCAGGCTGCTCTCGTTGCTAATCTCTCTCACTACGGCTCTGATGTCATCAGTGAGGTACCAACAACATCTAATAATATTGATGATAACCAACATCAAGTTGGGCATGAAAATGACAACCTCAAACAGCATTCGGGGACTAGTAACTCAAATGATGTGGTACCCAATCCTACACATTTGAGTGAACCTCAACCAAATGCTACGACGGGTATGAAATCTTATGCTCCACATGATTTGGTCATGGTGCCTAAACATATTATTGATCAAATGCATATGGCTCTTAGACAATCCGTAGATACTAATTCCACCCTAACTGCTGAGCTTGCGTTGCATAAAGAAAAGGTCAAAACTTTTGAAATGGTCCCTCAAGAAGAGAAAATAACATGTTCTGAATTTGACCAATTTCGTTTTGAAAAGATTGAACACTTGAAAGAAATAGAATCATTAAAAGCTAATCTTTCCAATGAATTAAAAGAAAAAGAGTCGGTTGTCAATGATTTTCAGAAACTTAAAATGGATTTCGAAACTCTCGAGTCTAAAAAGGTTGAATCGGAAATTAATGCTACCAAACTTCTTAAATTCAAAGAACAACAGCTTTTAAAACAATACGCTTCCACAGAAAAGGTTCATCTTTTAACTAAATCATTTAAAGAATTCGAACTTAAGCGTCTTCAAGATTTACCACCTAATCCCGGTTATGCAAAACAAGCTCAGGAATATATTCCCGGCCTTTATGATATGACCATAATTGGCAAATTGAAAGAAGCACCTTTTGTTCGTAGTACTGAGGAGACACAATCACTTGGGGATGAAATTCATTCTAAAATGCTTTCAAAATTCCATACAATTGATTATGATCAACATAACAAAGATCAATTTTCGAAAAAGACACGCATTCGCTTACAAAAGGAATTAGCAAAATTAACAGTTCTTGTGCCCCAAAGTTTGTCAAATGAAAACCTTCCTAGTACGTCTCCTACACTCGTCAAAAAGGATTTAACGAAGTTAATTCCACCGGTAAGTAAGGCGTCCGTTAACTTAAATACGGTTCACCAACACTTAGCCGATTTTGACAAGGTCATTTTGGAACGTACGACGGCCACGACAATAACGGAAGGTGAATGGAACTTTGAGCACACTAGAGCTGCGTTTCGAGATGAGATTGTTCCGTTTGTAAACAATGTTAAAGCTTGTCTTAGTAATATTGATCAAGATTTGTTTTTGGAAATAGAAGAAGTTAGACGTGTTTTCAATGAAATGGAAGATGATTATGAAAACAGTTTACTTGAAATAGAACGGGTTTCACGCCATAATGATCTGCTTCTGAATCAAGTGATGTCTCATGATATAGTTTCTGTCTGTGTGAATACAAGTGTTGATAATGATTCTATTGTGCATAATGTTGAATTTGTGGATACTGTGGTAGATAGTACTTGTCATGAATCTGACGCTGAATTTTTAAAGCTTCAAGATTCATATTCATCGCTTTCAAAACGTTTTGATGAGATTCAAACACATTGTATTTCGCTTGAATGCAAGCAACAATTTATTCAAGAAATCTTTGAAACTTCATTCGAAGGTGTTAATATCGATGATGCAAATTTTGAAAAGAATTTTCGATTGAATTTACAATCAAAACAGCGTAAGCCAAGTGACAAGGTTGCTCAATCTTTGCCGATAGACATATAGAAATCTAAGGAGCTTAACTGTGTGAATGTACTTGAGGCCGCTGAGAATCTTAAACTTGATCTAGATAATCGAGTTTCCAAGATTTTGTCCAAAGTTGATAACTTAAAACAGAAAAATACACGACTCTTCGATTCAGTAAAGCCCGCATGTGTTGATACCACTGCACAGAATCAATCATTGATTGAACAATTGAATCAAAAGTCGGTGGAAATATCTGATTTGAGGGACCAAATTTGTGATAAGAATCTGGTCTTGGCTGAGTTAAAGGAAACACTTCGTACTCTAAAAGGTAAGAATGTTGTGGATAACGCAACCACTGTCTCAGCATCGTCCTCTAGTGCAATCAAAAGGAACCTTATAGCCGTCACACCACTTAACAAGGGCCCTAGGTCTAAACCATCTCAAAATTTGGTCACTAAAGATAAGGCGGAACCAAAACCAGCTTCTAATATTCCCGTGTTGCCTTCTACAGGAGTAAGCACCACTACTAAGGCTCAAAGATCTAAGCTTAAGAGAAACAATAAGAATGATAGGATCTTGCCCCCATCTAGTAGTCAAGTGAAGAAGAAAGTAGAAGCCCATCCTAGGAATGTTATTTCTGTTTTGAATAAAAAGAATCATGTAGCTAAACCTAAAGGCTCTGTGGTTTTGCAGCGTTCTAAGCCTACTGTGAATTCTAATTTAAAATGTTGGAATTGCAATGAATGTATGTTTTCTAGTCGTCATGATTCTTGCCTTATTGACCATGTGAATGAGATGTATGCCGGGAAAAATGGATTAGAATGGAAACCGACTGGGAAAGTGTTAACCCAAGTTGGTTGGATGTGTCGCCCCACTGGTAGAACTTTCACTATAGTAGGAAATACGTGCCCTTTAACTAGGATCACTCCCACTAAAGCGAAGAAAGCGTTCCCTTTAACTAGGAGTACCAAGGCTACCAAAACACAAGCGTGTCCTTTAACTAGGAACACCGACACTACTGTAGGAACAAAGTGCCCTTTAAATAGTTCTACTCCCACTGTAGTGCCCGCGAATAATCCAAAACCTAAGAAAGTTGGAACAGTAAAACCTGTTAGTGCTAAAACTATCATTAGAAAATGCAAGAAATCTAAGGGTCTCAAAAATGTTAGCAATTCCGATAATTCTATATCTGTATCTGCTAACACTCTGGAACCAATAGTTTCCAATGCATTGTCTACTGTTGTTGTTGAAAACAGGTGGTCCAAATTGTTCTCTGGTATTTGGACTCTGGTTGCTCCAAGCATATGACCGGAGATCGCTCTCAGCTCAGAAACTTCGTCAGCAAGTTTCTTGGTACGGTTTGATTTGGTAATGATCATATTGCAAAGATAATGGGTTATGGTGAATATCATATTGGGAATGTTATAATTTCAAGAGTGTATTACGTGGAAGGTCTCGGTCACAACTTATTTTCTGTGGGACAATTTTGTGATGCAAACCTAGAAGTTGCTTTTCGAGAGCATACCTGCTTCATTCGTAATTTGGAAGGGGTTGATTTATTGAAAGGTACTCGAGGGAATAATTTGTATACTTTGTCTCTACAAGACATGATGGCCGCTTCTCCCGTATGTCTTCTCTCCAAAGCATCGAAGACTAAGTCATGGTTATGGCATCGACGGTTATCTCATCTTAACTTTGACGCTATTAATCACTTGGCGAAAAACGAACTTGTTCGTGGTCTTCCTAAACTATCATTTCACAAGGATCATTTGTGTTCCGCGTGTACAATGGGGAAAAGCACTAAGAAGTCTTACAAACCCAAGACTGAAGACACCAACCAAGAGAAACTTTATCTGTTGCATATGGATCTTTGTGGGCCAATGCGTGTTGAAAGTCTTAGTGGAAAAAAGTACATCCTCGTCATTGTCGATGATTACTCTCGGTTTACATGGGTGAAATTTCTTAAAGCAAAAAATGAGGCACCTAAATTCATCATCAGATTTCTCAAGATGATTCAAGTGCGTCTCAACACTACTGTCCGACGCATTCGTACAGATAATGGAACCGAATTTGTGAATCAAATCTTGCGTGATTATTATGAAGAAGTTGGCATATCTCATGAAACATCCGTTGCACGCACTCCACAACAAAACGGTGTCGTTGAAAGGCGAAATCACACACTTATGGAAGCTGCTCGAACGATGTTAATTTACGCAAAGGCTCCATTGTTTTTATGGGCAGAAGCAGTATCTACAGCAGTGTACACCCAAAACCGGTCACTAATTCGTAAACGCCATGGTAAAACACCTTATGAGCTTCTCCATGGTAAAGTACCAGATTTATCATATCTTCATGTATTTGGTTCTCTTTGCTATCCAAATAATGATGGTGACAATTTGGGAAAACTTCAACCAAAGGCTGATATTGGTATTTTCATTGGTTACGCACCCGCAAAGAAGGCATATCGAATCTATAACCGTGACTCTCGCAAAATCCTTGAAACTATGAATGTTGATTTTGATGAGCTGACAGCAATGGCTTCTGAGCAAAGCAGCTCTGAACCCGCACTTCATGAAATGGGACCCAGTAACATTAGTTCTGGTCTTGTCCCAAACAACCCTACTTCATCATCATTTACACCACCTACTAGGAATGAATGGGATACGTTGTTTCAACCGTTCTTTGATGAATTCTTTACTCCTCCAACTATTGTTGCTCCAGAACCTGAGGTAATAGCTCTGGTAACCAAAGTTGTTGCTCCAGCAACTGAAGCACAATCAGATTCATCTGCACCTACAATTGGTCAAGATATACCATCCACAAGTAATTCTCAACCAACACATTTAACAACTACCCACGTCATGCCTATTGATGATGAAGAGGATGATGATGATCATGATTTGGAATTCGCTCAAATGCGTGAACTTCCATTCTTTGGTGTACCTATTCCCGACCCTAATCAAGCCGGGTCGTCCATCTCAGAGGAAGCTCCTACTATAGTTTACTCCAATCCACGGATTCGTGAACATGACAGCAAGTGGACTAAGGATCATCCTATAGATTCTATTATTGGTGACCCTAATCGTCTAGTATCCACACGAAGTCAGTTACAAGAAAGTGCAATGTTTTGTCACTTTGATGCTTTTCTCACTGAAGTTGAACCTAAGACATGGCAACAAGCTTTTACTCAATCATGTTGGATAGAAGCTATGCAAGAAGAACTTAACGAATTCATACGTCTTGAAGTTTGGGAACTTGTCCCATGCCCGGATCAAGTGCAGTTACTCACATTGAAATGGGTTTACAAGGTGAAACTCGATGAGTTAGGCGGAATATTGAAGAACAAAGCTCGACTAGTAGCTCGTGGATACAAGCAATTATTGGGCATCGACTTTATGGAATCCTTTGCACCTGTTGCCTTTATGCAGCCCATATGAATATGATCGTCTATCAGATGGATGTGAAGACGACATTTCTTAATGGTGAACTCAAGGAAGAGGTCTATGTTCAACAACCAGATGGTTTTGTGAATCCTAATTATCCTAATCATGTGTACAAGCTTAAGAAGGCTCTCTATGGGTTGAAGCAAGCTCCTCGCGCATGGTACGATCTTTTGTCACAATTCCTCATTACGCAAGGCTTCGCTAAAGGCAAGGTGGATCCCACGCTGTTCATTCAGAAACGAGGAAAAGATATGATTATGGTACAAATATATGTTGATGATATTATATTTGCAACCTCGACCCAAACCTTATCGGATGAGTTTGGGACACTCATGTCTTCCAAGTTTAAGATGTCAATGATGGGCAAGGTATCATTCTTCTTAGGTCTTCAGATATCTCAGAGTCCCAGAGGCATCTTTATCAATCAATCCAAGTATGCCCTTGAATCGCTTAAGAAGTATAAGATGGAATCTTGCGACCCCGTGGATACTCCAATGGTGGAACGAACTAAGCTTGATGCAGATCCACATGGAGTTGCTGTTGATCCGACACTTTATCGTGGAATGATCGGTACTCTTCTGTATATCACCGCCAGTCGACCTGATCTTCAGTTTGCTATATGTATGTGTGCCAGGTATCAAACTAGGCCTACTGAGTTACACTTAGCTACTGTTAAAAGGATCTTTTGATATCTTAAAGGAACCATTAATCGGGGACTTTGGTATTCGAAGGACTCTTCTATTGCACTAATGACATATGCAGATGCGGATCACGCGGGTTGTCAAGATACAAGGCGTAGCACGAGTGGAACATTGCAACTACTAGGAGATCGATTAATCAGTTGGGCATCGAAAAGGCAGAAAAGCGCTGCAATTTCAAGTACGGAAGCAGAATACATAGCCATGTCCGGTTGCTGTGCTCAAATTCTTTGGATGAGATCGCAATTAACCGACTATGGTCTAGGTTTCAACAAGATTCTGATGTACTGCGACAACAAGAGTGCCATTGCCTTATGCTGCAACAACGTTCAATTCTCCCGGTCGAAGCATATTGACATTCGCTACCACTTCATCAAGGAGCAAGTGGAAAATGGAGTAATAGAGCTTTACTTTGTCCGATCTGAGTATCAATTGGCGGATATTTTCACGAAGGCTTTAGATCGCGCTCGAATTGAATTTTTGGCCGACAAGCTAGGAATGAGAACCTTCTCGCCTGAGACTCTAAAGGAACTAGCAGATGAAGCGAAAGAATAGTCTTGGTAAAACTATTCTCCTTATCCTTGGTGATCATCTGTATATATTGTTTATATTTTTATCCACAAAAGCAAAATACAAAAATATAAAACCATATAAAAACCATAAAAACTGAAAAATTCATAAAAATCCAAAAATATTTTTACTTTATTTTTCAAAGGCATGTCTTTTGGTACGATAATATTTACGGCCTTAGAAATGTTGATTAATATTGACACGGCGCCATAAATAGAGTTCGTACAAAAGTTGTAAATATTTCATAAAACATGCCCTTATGGCTTGTAGTTATTTCAGACTGCAACCCGTTTTTCATATTAAAGTCAAGTATTTCTTATGAAAGCTTTGGCTCACAACGGGAATTAATTTTCTCGGGCAAGGTTTACTTTAAAACCTTGTAAGGGATCAAGTTTACTTTATAACTTGGTCTAACACAAATCTATGTACGCCTCAGTGCATTTATTTGTTAAAACAAGAGAAGTCTTGTTTTTATGAAGTTATCATCTCCACAACCATGCTATCTACAATTGGTATCTACATACTCGACGATGCGACTACTCAACCGACGACTACAGCTCTTTCGATAGAACACGGGTCAACAACTGAGGGGGAGCAATTGTCAAGCATTCAGAATCTTCGATGCCGAACGTGCCAAGTTCACAAGTTGGTGTCAAGACAACAATACCAATCGTACATGTGGTGTCAAGAGATGACTTCAGACGTGACGAGGCGACCAACATATGCTGACAAGAACCATGTGATCTTATCATATGATGTTCTCATGAATCAGGTCCAACCTTGTCAATTCTTTTTAATATGGTGAATATGTGATCATGTTACAAATCGGTATCATATCTCATATATTTGGAATCATGAAGATAAAACGGACTTGCATTTTTCTTCCCAAAACCTTTGTTAAAACTTCATTAAATCAATTGATATTAAAAACATCGATTGGGTTAATATTTTTAATATGGGGGAGAAAATGTGATTTAATATGGGATATTATCACAAATGGTTTGACTTAATGTGCTGGCTCATCCCGACATGTGTGAAATGTTTTCGAATATCGTGGCATATGTTAAGGGGGAGCAAAATGGATTTCATATCAAAAATGGATATCATGGTGATTTATACTTACCCACAACCTATTTATTTCACGACGATGAAGATTGTGGTGACAAAAGGATGGTAGGATAGGTTAAGTCCTATGATTCTTCCAGAAACGGAGGAATCTTCCCAAGGACATTCCATAGCTAGAAATAGTAGTCCTTAGGAAAGTTGGGGAAAGATTGTGAACGTAGCTGAATGCCGACCAAGTACTTAAGTTAGCACTGGAACAATCGCAACAAGGTGCTAGTTATGACGTATTGGTAAGCATTGAAGGGGTTGAAGAATGAAAAAGAATTGTAAAGATAAAGGGTGTAAAGAAAGAAGCCCTCCTTACAACTTTAGGCAGAAACCGGGTCAACACATATGCTATTGAGATCATTCTAATGATGCTCGATATTGAAGACAGACATCATGGACCCAGTGATGCAATGCACAACCCATCCCAGCTAACTCAGATATCTCTCAAAAGGTATTTGTTTTAATCACACGGAGACAACGCATTATCTATTGATTTATTCACTCCGAATAAATTGGTATTGAAAAGGTGGCACTCCTCTCCAGCCTCCGATCACTAAAATCCAAAATGCACGATCGAGTCTAGAGCCATTTGAGATCATCAAATATCTCATTAGGATACACTTTCATATTTCCTTGCTTCTTCACACACTGTGAAAAGTAAGAAAGATTTTAAGAGTCCTACGCAAAATCTTCATGATCTTGCCTGAACATCCGAGTAATACAAAAGTATTTACAAGGAAGATGGAAATCCTTCTTGAGCGAATATCAAAAAGCTCATGGTAGGTGACTTGTGCGATTCTTTATGAATCAAACTTGTGATAATTGGAAAGCAACAGCTGTTTAATTCTTAGCTGAACTTAAACACGTTTCAAGTCTCTACGCAATATCTTAGTGATCTTGCCAGAACACTCACAGTGATACCTTAGTGTTCACAGTGATGAGTGGAAATCCTTCTAGTGTTAACCTCAAACAGCACTTGGTAGGTAACTTGCAAGATTCTATACGAATCAAGCTCGTGACAACTGGAAAGCAACGATGGTGCGGTTCTTAATTGAATTTCACTTGTTCCAGGAATCAGAATTGACGGCTTCAAATCATGCGGATATTATTATCCAAATGATTCACTCTTTATGTTCGCAGTCAGCTTTGGACGGTCGAATAAATAGAACGGGTCTACCCGCGAAATCCTGTCACGAAGTTACTTAATTGAAACTATCCGTCACGGGTACGATATCTAATATCGTCCAACGGTCTTCACCGACCGGAGGTAAAATGCTACCGATTTAGAATGAAATGTTCAAATCCATTTCTTTCGTGTCTACTTATGTTGCGTCATTTGAAGACGGTGGCGTTGCGGAATCCAAGAAGAAGTCGTCCCCGCATGCTTATACTTTGTGCACTTAATACCTCATTTAATTCAAGAAAGCCTAAAAGTTAAGTCTTCCGCTATATCGAACTCTGAAGCTTTCAAGAATTACAAAGGTATAAGTATGTGGGACATGGTGTCACGAGGAGGCGAAGATCACAAGTGATGGATGCACGAGGTCAAGGCAAGAGATTAATGCTCAAGATTGATATCAAAGATCACATCAGCATGTTCACCAGAAAAAAAGTATAAGATGGAATCTTGCGACCCCGTGGATTCTCCAATGGTGGAACGAACTAAGCTTGATGCAGATCCACATTGAGTTGTCGTTGATCCGACACTTTATCGTGGAATGATCGGTACTCTTCTGTATATCACCGCCAGTCGACCTGATCTTCAGTTTGCTATATGTATGTGTACCAGGTATCAAACTAGGCCTACTGAGTTACACTTAGCTACTGTTAAAAGGATCTTTCGATATCTTAAAGGAACCATTAATCGGGGACTTTGGTATTCGAAGGACTCTTCTATTGCACTAATGGCATATGCAGATGCGGATCACGCGGGTTGTCAAGATACAAGGCGTAGCACGAGTGGAACATTGCAACTACTAGGAGATCAATTAATCAGTTGGGCATCGAAAAGGCAGAAAAGCGCTGCAATTTCAAGTACGAAAGCAGAATACATAGCCATGTCCGGTTGCTGTGCTCAAATTCTTTGGATGAGATCGCAATTAACCGACTATGGTCTAGGTTCAACAAGATTCCGATGTACTGCGACAACAAGAGTGCCATTGCCTTATGCTGCAACAAAGTTCAATTCTCCCGGTCGAAGCATATTGACATTCGCTACCACTTCATCAAGGAGCAAGTGGAAAAGGGACTAATAGAGCTTTACTTTGTCCGATCTGAGTATCAATTGGCGGATATTTTCACGAAGGCTTTAGATCGAGCTCGAATTGAATTTTTGGCCGACAAGCTAGGAATGAGAACCTTCTCGCCTGAGACTCTAAAGGAACTAGCAGATGAAGTGAAAGAATAGTCTTGGTAAAACTATTCTCCGTATCCTTGGTGATCATCTGTATATATTGTTTATATTTTTATCCACAAAAGCAAAATACAAAAATATAAAACCATATAAAAACCATAAAAACTGAAAAATTCATAAAAAACCAAAAAATATTTTTACTTTATTTTTCAAAGGCATGTCTTTTGGTACGATAATATTTACGGCCTTAGAAATGTCGATTAATATTGACACGGCGCCATAAATAGAGTTCGTACAAAAGTTGTAAATATTTCATAAAACATGCCCTTATGGCTTGTAGTTATTTCAGACTGCAACCCGTTTTTCATATTAAAGTCAAGTATTTCTTATGAAAGCCTTGGCTCACAACGGGAATTAATTTTCTCGGGCAAGGTTTACTTTAAAACCTTGTAAGGGATCAAGTTTACTTTATAACTTGGTCTAACACAAATCTATGTACGCCTCAGTGCATTTATTTGTTAAAACAAGAGAAGTCTTGTTTTTATGAAGCTATCTTCTCCACAACCATGCTATCTACAATTGGTATCTACATACTCGACGATGCGACTACTCAACCGACGACTACAGCTCTTTCGATAGAACACGGGTCAACAACTGCGGGGGAGCAATTGTCAAGCATTCAGAATCTTCGATGTCGAACGTGCCAAGTTCACAAGTTGGTGTCAAGACAACAATACCAATCGTACATGTGGTGTCAAGAGATGACTTCAGACGTGACGAGGCGACCAACATATGCTGACAAGAACCATGTGATCTTATCATATGATGTTCTCATAAATCAGGTCCAACCTTGTCAATTCTTTTTAATATGGTGAATATGTGATCATGTTACAAATCGGTATCATATCTCATCTATTTGGCATCATGAAGATAAAACGGACTTGCATTTTTCTTCACAAAACCTTTGTTAAAACTTCATTAAATCAATTGATATTAAAAACATCGATTGGGTTAATATTTTTAATATGGGGGAGAAAATGTGATTTAATATGGGATATTATCACAAACGGTTTGACTTAATGTGCTGGCTCATCCCGACATGTGCGAAATGTTTTCGAATATCGTGGCATATGTTAAGGGGGAGCAAAATGGATTTCATATCAAAAATGGATTTCATGGTGATTTATACTTAACCACAACCCATTTATTTCACGACGATGAAGATTGTGGTGACAAAAGGATGGTAGGATAGGTTAAGTCCTATGATTCTTCCAGAACCGGAGGAATCTTCCCAAGGACATTCCATAGCTAGAAATAGTAGTCCTTAGGAAAGTTGGGGAAAGATTGTGAACGTAGCTGAATGCCGACCAAGTACTTAAGTTAGCACTGGAACAATCACAACAAGGTGCTAGTTATGACGTATTGGTAAGCATTGAAGGGGTTGAAGAATGAAAAAGAATTGTAAAGATAAAGGGTGTAAAGAAAGAAGCCCTCCTTACAACTTTAGGCAGAAACCAGGTCAACACATATGCTATTGAGATCATTCTAATGATGCTCGATATTGAAGACAGACATCATGGACCCAGTGATGCAATGCACAACCCATCCCAGCTAACTCAGATATCTCTCAAAAGGTATTTGTTTTAATCACACGGAGACAACGCATTATCTATTGATTTATTCACTCCGAATAAATTGGTATTGAAAAGGTGGCACTCCTCTTCAGCCTCCGATCACTAAAATCCAAAATGCACGATCGAGTCTAGAGCCATTTGAGATCATCAAATATCTCATTAGGATACACTTTCATATTTCCTTGCTTCTTCACACACTGTGAAAAGTAAGAGAGATTTTAAGAGTCCTACGCAAAATCTTCATGATCTTGCCTGAACATCCGAGTAATAAGAAAGTATTTACAATGAAGATGGAAATCCTTCTTGAGCGAATATCAAAAAGCTCATGGTAGGTGACTTGTGCGATTCTTTATGAATCAAACTTGTGATAACTGGAAAGCAACAGCTGTTTAATTCTTAGCTGAACTTAAACACGTTCCAGGCCTCTACGCAATATCTTAGTGATCTTGCCAGAACACTCAGAGTGATACCTTAGTGTTCACAGTGATGAGTGGAAATCCTTCTAGTGTTAACCTCAAACAGCACTTGGTAGGTAACTTGCAATATTCTATACGAATCAAGCTCTTGACAACTGGAAAGCAACGATGGTGCGGTTCTTAATTGAATTTCACTTGTTCCAGGAATCAGAATTGACGGCTTCAAATCATGCGGATATTATTATCCAAATGATTCACTCTTTATGTTCGCAGTCAGCTTTTGACGGTCGAATAAAGAGAACGGGTTTACCCGCGAAATCCTGTCAGGAAGTTACTTAATTGAAACTATCCGTCACGGGTACGATATCTAATATCGTCCAACGGTCTTCACCGACCGGAGGTAAAAGCTACCGATTTAGAATGAAATGTTCAAAGCCATTTCGTTCGTGTCTACTTATGTTGCGGCATTTGAAGACGGTGGCGTTGCGGAATCCAAGAAGAAGTCGTCCCCGCATGCTTATACTTTGTGCACTTAATACCTCATTTAATTCAAGAAAGCCTAAAAGTTAAGTCTTTCGCTGTATCGAACTCTGAAGCTTTCAAGAATTACGAAGGTATAAGTATGTGGGACATGGTGTCACGAGGAGGCGAAGATCACAAGTGATAGATGCACGAGGTCAAGGCAAGAGATTAATGCTCAAGATTGATATCAAAGATCACATCAGCATGTTCACCAGAAAAGAAAAGGAAAAAGAAAGACGAAGACTACGAGCTCAAGACAAGCATAGTATGCTAGGTTTATTTTATTATTGTAACTTGGGTAACGCCCTTGTTTGGAGTGACCTCCCTTAGGGGGAGATTGTTGGAAATACGTTTTACGTATTAAGAAGGATCGGTCACTCCAACGATAGTTCATGTAATAGCTCGTAGTTTAGTTAACTTTCTTTATTTATCAAACAAGAACAAGCCTAGCCTACAACATGTGTAGGCTGGCCCAAAATGTAAGCCCAAGCCCATGACAAGGGCTTGGGTATATAAACCCTCTCCTTAGATGGAGAGGGTGTGTGGTTTCTCATTTTTACACATAGTAAACATTTCTTTCTCTCTCTAGCTTTGTGTGAAATCCACCATCTCTCTATCTCTTTCTCTCTCTAGAAACATAAGCAAGATTTACAATCCTACAAACCATCAAAATATATAATTCAGCTTATTTATTATTCTCACGAGATTTCAGGTTCATGTGCGTACAATTTATTGATGGTTCCGAGTTTCGAAACCATCAAGGGGGAAGAAGAAGACACATTGAACACACAACGAGTACACGTGATGAACTTCATACCTTCTTTTGATTTGAAGATATTCCGGGATGACATTTTTCATAGCCGCAGAGAAAATCAGTGTTTTAACTCGTGTCGTTATCAATCTCCAAACGGTACACTACTGATTCGAGGTTTAATTGTTTGATTGTTGCAATTAAACATCATCATTATCCTATATGCATTCCCGGGACTTAATTGACTCTGGTGCATCTCCGGAAGAAGACGTGTGCATTTCCGGGACTTAATTGACTCTGGTGTTACGATGTCAACTTCATGAATGGGATAAAGTGTCCACTTCAGTATTTGAGCTTCATAATTGGGATTGATTTACCTTCTTCAACTATGTGGGGGAAGAAGTGTCTTGATTCTTTCTGGTATGCATAACTTGAACTCTCAGGGGGAAGAAAAATTCAGAAGAATTATTCAAGCGTGAGAAGAAAAGTTGTTGATCTACTTGGTGTGCCCCAAACTTTCAATCCCTCTTAGCAACATTATCATGTTATATGATGGGATTTGCTAGTTAGATTCCGCTGTGCGCTTAATCATTCTAAGCTTTATTCAAAGCTTTGAAGTTGCTTACGAGGATTGTTGGTTTAGGGGGAAGCTATTTAAAATGCTTCTACATCAAGTTTACGTGGCATGAATTATGGGGAAGCTAATTCAGAAGCTTCTCCTTAACCAGAAGTGTATGGGTTACTTAGCTCGTGCCGTTACAGTATTTCTACTACAAGTTAAAGATGAGTCGTTTTGAAGTCAAAGGCCTCAGAAGACATCATCAGCATTAGACGCTTCATGAAAGCTCTTGTTCTTAATTATTTTGTACTTGTTAGGAAGAATATTGTAAGGAATTCTACACGTTGTCCTATGGGGGAAGATTGTTGGAAACTCACTTTATGTGACGACATTTAAGAATTCCCGTTAGTTATCATAGTCACGCACATTTAGACTAGACTAGGCTTGTTGTAAAGTTTAGGTTCTGTGCGTGACTATATATACCCCTCCTTAGCTTCCAAGGAGGGGTGTTGATTGTCATTTGTTCATTTGGGAATACATTACACTTTCACTTTCAACCTCTCTTCTCTCTCTCTAAGTCATCAATGGCTTCCACCACCATTTACCACCACATTAGACCACCAGATCATATTTAGCATTTCTATAATATAATATTTGCTGCTACTAATCAACGTTTGTCTGACCGTTTTGAGAAAATTATGTTCACACGCTTTAAGATGTCGATGATGGGAAAATTTTCATTTTTCTTAGGGTTGCAAATTTCTCAGAATCCCAGAGGCATCTTCATTAATCAATCCAAATTTGCTCTTGAATCCTTATAGAAATATCACTTTGAAAACTGTGACCCCGTGGATACTCCAATGGTGGAGAGATCCAAGTTAGATGAAGATAAGGAAGGGATAGCTGTCGATACTAAACTTTACCGTGGAATGATCGGCACCCTTCTCTATCTGACTGCTAGCAGGCCTGATTTGCAATTTGCTATAGGCATGTGTGCCCGGTATCAGGCTCGGCCTACCGAAAAGCACTTACATGTTGTGAAAAGGATCTTTCGGTATCTAAAGGAACACTTCATCGTGGTCTGTGGTATCCGAAGGATTCCTCTATTGCACTAATTTCATATGCAGATGCAGATTATGCCGGGTGTCAAGCTACCAGACGTAGCACTTCTGGAAGTGTGCAACTTCTTGGAGATCGACTTGTTAGTTGGACATCAAAAAGGCAGAAAAGCGCTGTAATATCAAGTACTGAGGCTGAATACGTTGCTATGTCCGGTTGTTGTGCTCAAGTTCTTTGGATGAGGTCACAATTGACTGACTACGGTCTTGGATTCAACAAAATCCCGATGTACTGTGATAACAAAAATGCAATCGCTCTATGCTGCAACTACGTTCAACACTCTCGAGCAAAGCACATTGACATCCGCTACCACTTCATCAAGGAGCAAGTGGAAAATGGAGTGATCGAACTGTACTTCGTCAACACTGAGTATCAGCTGGCAGATATATTTACAAAGGCCTTAGATCGAGGACGTATCAAGTTTTTGATCGAAAAGCTAGGCATGAAATCATTTTCACCAGCGACACTTAAGGAGTTGGCAGAAGAATCTGAAGAATAGTAATGGTAAACTATTCTCGAGTATCCTTTGATCTTGATCATGTATATTATCGTACATATTTAAACCATCAAAAGCAAAATACAAAAATAGAAAGCATAGAAAATCCAAAAAAAATATAAAACATAGAAAATCCATAAAAAATATAAAATCAAGAAATTCCAAAAATATTGTTATTTTTATTTTCAAATCGGGCATGTCTTTTAGTACGGTAATATTTACGGCTTTAGAAATGTCGATTAATATTGACACGACGCCATAAATAGAGTCCGTATAAAAGTTGTACAAGTTTTAAAACATGCCCATAATGGCTTGTAGTTATTTCAGACTGCAACCCGCTTTTCGCATTAAAGTCACGTATTTCCTTTGAAAACGTTGGCTCACAACGGGAATTAATTTTCTCGGGCAAGGTTTACTTTAAAACCTTGTAAGGGACCAAGTTTACTTTATAACTTGGTCTAACACAAATTTGTGTACGTTTCAGTGCACTTATTTTGTAAAAATAAGAGAAATCTTATTTCCACCAGAATCGTTCTATAAAATTACTTAACCGGCAAATGTCCTCTTTAATAATTGTGTCCTTAAATTATTTGACTACAGCTCTTTAAATAGAAAACGGGTCAGGGATTAAGGGGGAGCAAATATTAACTTTTCGTGGAAACAAATTTGGTCGTTAAAAAGGATTGTCAGAAAATATTAACTATTCTTCGTCATTTGTTATGTTATGTGTGCTTTATGTGGAATGGATATTCATGACTAGGTTATTGAATTTTGGCGTTAAGATTTTGTGGTCGTGTTTGTGAACGGGTTCGTTTGTTGTTAAGTTGATTCGGTTAACTCTATAATCACTTTAACTAAAACATTTCAAAAACAGGGGGACCATTCTTGCAAGTTATGCAAAATGGTGGGTGCTTGACCAAACTTTGACCATGTCAAAACTTGTCACCCCCCCCCCCTTCCCCGTATCTATTGCAAACACACACACAGTTTCTTTTATCCGCCATTGTTGCGACCTTGAGCTCCAATTGATATTTGATTTGTGACTTATCTCTTTCTGCATAAAATCTAGGTATTGTATCTTATTTAAGTTGCTCTAATTTAATCCGTTTCATCCCAACACATCAAAACAGTACCTTTAGATCTTTTTCACGATTTAGGGTTTCGTGTTTTGCTATAGAAAGGGAAATTAAGTTGTGGGATTTGTTAAGGATGCATAGATACACATTGGTTTTGCCCAGAATCTCTTAAAACATTGCCTAAGTTCGAGATCGAGAAGTCAACGTTTGAGATCGAATCTCTGTCACGGATATCGATGCACATTTCGATACCATCATTGCGATGCCTGTCATTGTGATGAGTCATTCTGATGAATCATTGCGATGGGCTATTGCGATGAGTCATTTCGATGGCTCATTGCGATGGCTCATTGCGATGTGTCATTGTGATGGTTCATTGCGATGGGCCGTTGCGATGGGTCATTCCGATGGCTCGTTGCGATGGATCATTGCGATGGTCATTACGATGGCTCATTGCGATGGCGTATTGCGATGGTGCATTCCGATGTGTCATTGCGATGGCTTCGCACTAGGTATTGCGATGGGTAATATTGCGATGAATTGTCATTTATTACGATGGACATAAATATTGCGATAGGATGTTATTTCATTAGGATTCCGATGCTTGATTCATTGCGATGGTTTGGTTAGGATTCCGATGGTTTGCTACATTGCGATGGAATTAGGTTTCTTATGATTATGCACTTGCCTTAGAATATCTAATGAGTTCGGCCTAGCTTACACTATTTCCTCCTTAGGTTTAAGTACTTTAGGGCCATTTAAACGAAACCAAGTGTTATTGAAACAAGTTAATTTTTATCTCATAAGAATACTTGAACGGTTTCTTATTACAGAAGTTCATCTTATTTAATAAGTTGATTCCTATGTAAACAAAAGAGATACAAATTACTTAGTCAATGTCTTGTGTTTTGTTTCCAGGACATGGAAGACAAAGCTTCATCTTTGTTCAAGCCCACTATCTTTTGGGTTGAGGATAATCCTACAATTCCTGATGTAGTGGTTGAAACTAAACCAAAACCCACTGAAGTTTTGGTTGAAATCAAACCAAGACCTACTGAGGCGTTAGTAGAAATCAAACCTAAACCTACTGAGGTTCTGGTCATGACCACCAAGAAATCAAAATATTTTAAGAACTAATGCTAGGTCGGTATCTCTTTAGAATAAAAATGTCTTTGGCAGTTATGTCATTATCCTAAGTGTATTGCTAAATGTAAGGACCTTGTTCATCTGATGTATGTGTGAATGTTGTGGTAATAATTGTAATGATATTTTCCCTATGTTTCAACTTGGCATAGACTTAAGACATCTACATATTTTGTATATATCATTTGTGCTTATGTCATCAAAGCAGGAAAATGTCAATCACCGAGGAACAACAACGACTTCGTGATCTTGAACTTTTTTCGCTCAGTAATAGGCTTCCATATGCTGAGAACAACTCTCGATTACAAGATGATTTTGATCTGGCTTTTCCAGCTTTCAAAATAGCCACGGATATCCTAGACATATCACCCATCAGAGACACACTCAGACGTACTGCATCTGTTCCCGAAGTCTACATGCATGAATTCTGGAACACTGCATCTTTCTCCAAAAAGACTATCTCTTTTGAACTGAACAAAACACCAAGGGTACTCAACTTGAGCATTTTTCGGAAATTGTTTAAACTTCCTAGGTTGGCACAAGGAGAACAATTTGTGGCTAACCCAAATAATGATGAAATGCTTCGAGTAATTCGTGCCATGAATTATGAGGGTGAAATCAACAACCTATCACAATTTAACACCTCACACATAGGGCAACCCTGGAAAGCACTTATCAGCATCATCGTCAAGTGTCTGACTGGAAAAACTAGGGGCACCGATGCAATGAGACCACCACAGGCTCATTTATTTTTGGGATTGTATACTGCATCCAAAGTCGACTATGCACTTCTTCTCTGGCAAGAATTTTGTTATCAGTTTACTAGAACGAAGAAGAAATCCGTGCATCTTCCATTCCCGAGATTCACCAAGCTCATTATCCAACATTTTATGAAGAATGACCCAACCATTGACACTCGCGGGAATTTCTTCTATCACACCAAAGATGATGATTATGTGATTCTCTCAATGAATGCAGACACTAATTCCACAAAGTATGCATTACTTCCTGCACTAGTACCCGACACAATGCTTAATGATGGAATCAAGGAGAGTGATAAATATCAAGAGATGCTTAATGATATTGATGCACAATTTAAGCGTGCAAATTCACATCCTTCAGAGAAGCAAAAAGGTAAACGCAAGAAACGAGTCTCAAAGCGCCAATCAGCTACTTCTAAAGATAAAGGCCCAGGAAAAATGCGAATTGTTGATGAAGATGATGAAGATGAGCTGATCCAAACTGAAGAAGAACAGGAAGAAGTACCACTCTGCAGGCCTAAGAAAGCAAGGAAATCTAAAGGCAAAGAGGCAAGTGTTGCTCCAAATGAACCTGCTCAACAACAAATTTCTGAAGCCAAAAGACTTCGTATTATTCTTCAACAAAGCCGACAGGAAGCCTTTGGCGGATCAGGCTCAAGAGTATTTGAAGACTTGGCAGATTTTGGTAATACTGATGATGATACGGCATTTTACGACGATCCTAATGAGGAAGATACTTATGAAGATGCTGCTAACTATCATCTTGAAAGTCGTGAACCAAGTGAAGAAAGTGAGAGCAGTGCTGACACTGATACAAGTATGATGTATCGAGATGCCAATATCACCACATCTTTGCCACAACCGACTCACATGGTGCTAAATGAAGATGCTCATGCAACTTTCATACCCGAAACAACTTCAAAGTAAGTCTACTTCAAACTCTGATGATGTAATGAAATATCTCAATTTAGAAGGGGAGGGTGTCGAGGTCACAAACACTGATCCGTCAACAAATGAACAAATGGTGGATGTTCCTATAACCACTATTACATCGACCACCACTCCACTACTATCAACTCCGGTCATCAGTGAGATCACAACCACCACTATCACACCCGCAATTGTTGAGCAACCTGTATCAACAACCACCATCACCACTGAATCTACACCGTCATCCACAGCTAAACAACCTGTATCAACCACCGTCCTAACCACTGTATCTACATCAACACCTATCCCGGTACAACCAGTATCATCCACGACCACCTTAACGGTTATGGTTACACCTCCACCAACAGAACCACAAGTATCATCCACATCAAATCCTTTCCTCACAGTCAATGATCCGTTGATCCAGTCTCTTCAACAACAGCTAGAGGCTCAAGCTACACAAATAGCTACGTTGACTGAAAGGTTTGCAACTCCTCCCAAGGAACCGCAACCTGATGAGCCTACTCTTCAAAAACTAACAGACATAGTGTCAAACCTTAAAGAACAACATAAATCATTTCTTAAAGAGAAGAAAACTCGGGATAAAGAAATGCTGCTTTTCTCGGGTCAATTGACGAGCAGATGACCACGATCATTCGACGCGAAGTCAAGTCTTATGTTGACCAACAACTACCACATCTTGTCGGTAATGGTTTATCTACTCTTCAACTAATGACATTGATACAGACACGTCTGCTAGATTTGGGAGCTCATAAGTCGAAATACAAACGCAAAGTTCTGCAATATCTCAACAAAGCAATTGATGAAGAGAAACCTGCAGACACTACCGACTCTGAGTCTGACAATGAAAATGAGTTAGAAGAGGAAGATGACGAGGAAAACGGTGAAGAGGATGATGAGGATAAGGATAAGGAAGGAGATGAGAAGGAAGAAGAGGATGAACAAGGAAAGGATAAGAATGAAGATGAAGATGAGGACAAGGACGAGGATACAGATGATGATCAGGATGACGATGATGATAATGAAAATGGTAATGAAGTCAACAAGGGTGATAAGAATGACGACACCGGTACAAATGCCGAAGAGACAAACAAGGATGACAATGTTACGGCCACCGAGAAAGGTTTAGAGGAAACTGCAGAAAAGATTGCTGACACCACAGAAAAGACACTGGAGTCAACAGTCCTAGAAACTCAGCAGGTTGCTACAGGTATATCTACTGCACCAAAATTCACTACTGATTCTCACATTGAATCTGTAGAATACATGCAAGCAGAAGAACCGACAGAGACAATGCTTGAAGAAGAACCTCACGATGATATACCGGTGCTGCAAACTCAACCTTCAACATCATCTGCAGTTCAGCATGACGATGACATGGAAGTTGAAGATTTAAATGTTCCAGAACCGACATTTGCTGAATCCCTTATCATTGATGATACTGTATAAGAGCAACTTTGGCTAACAAACGCAGCACCACAGCATCCATTTGACACTGCAACTGAAATGGAGATGACTCAATTCCTCAACAACCCTATCGACTTCTCAGCTTTTCTAAGGTATTCTCATGGGAAACCGACGATGACCCCGGATCTGATCAAAATGGCAGCTGCAAATGTGGACTTCTTTGACACGTTAAAGATCAGCCATAATGAAGAAGAATATCACCTGAATGAGCTTACAAAAGCAATGAGAGCGACAACTACAGGAATTCAGACTCCCGTGTTGCAACCTCTCACACCAACGGTCATCACCGGTTCTACCACTATCCCAATAGAGCATTTTGTCTCTCATGATCTTGAATACCTTGAAAATGGAGCAAAGAAATATGCCACGTCACTAACAATGCTCAAGGCCGTTAACTTGGAGAATGTTCCATGGATAGAGGATAAAGTGCCTGTTTCAATATGGAGAAAGAATCCACTCAAGTTTTATGATACCTATGCTTCACTTGGCATATCTCACTGGAATAAAAAGAAGAAGTTAGCTTATAATCACTTCCATCGTCCTAAGAGAGGTGCTTCTATTGTCTCAGCTCACAGATTCAAAAGCATCCAAGGAGCAACCACTCAGACGGTCTTCGGTTATGATTACTTAAATGTAATTGTGTTCAAACGTACCGATGAGAAAGAATACCGCATTGACGAAAGTGATCTCCAGTACCTTCAACTCGAAGACATCGAAGATCTTTTGTTGCTATTGGCACAAGAAAAAGTTGATCATCTATCACCAGAGATTGTCATAGCCATGAGCTCCAACTTTCGTCAATATGCCAGGAAAATAGTCATTTAAAACCGGGTGGAAGACTTTCAACTTGGAGTAGAAAGCTGTCAGAAGAAGCTAAACCTGGAACGTTCCCATACGACTCCACTCAGTAATTTCCATAAGAACAAGAAGGTCTACATGGGGACAACAACACCGGAAGCAGGGATCTTCTATCCAAATGAGACTGGGGTCATGCAATACATGCGCTTCTCAGAACTGCACAAATTCAGTGATGGAACGCTAAAGAATGTTTGAGATGATCTGTCGGTTCTCAATGCCAACTTACCTCTTCCGACAGTCACATACACCTGGACAACCCAGTGCAGAAAGGGATCATCGTACGCAATCAGGAAGATTGAGGAACTTCTAAGGAAGCGCCGGTTGCTACGAAGTATAGAACGATTCGTAGGTGGACGACCATATGGAGCTCACCATCGGTTCACGGAACGAACCAATTAATTTTGGTTCGTCTTATAACAGGTCAACTCCATATGTCTATAATTGTGAATATGTTATCTTTTTACTTTATCAGCTTTTGTGGCTTGTTGTAGTGTAAAAGTATGATATTTTTTCAAGAATTTCTCTCGAGATTCTAAATCTTTCAAACAAATCATACTCAAGCACTACAACTTACTCTCATTAATTTGAGGGGGAGCATTAATATGTTCTTTGGCCAACATATAATTTCATTTTATTACCCAACGACCGGTGAATCCATTAATATCCAAAATATTGATGGTTAACATTTTGGAAAGGGGAGAAAATGGGATTAAGGAGACTTAATGATATTCGGCTAAAACAATGAAAAAGGTTTAAAATATAAACCAACTTAACATGTGTAATGCACAAGTTAAGGGGGAGCGTTTTTGATGATCAAAACACTAAAGGCACAAAAACTTTGATTTTAATATCACAAGTGCTTTAAGTGATTTTCAAGGATTTTTCATGGTGACTATATCAACCCAAAACATACTTAACTCACGACGGATGTGGTGACAAAAGGGTGGTAGGTATAGGTATTAGTCCAATGATTCATCAGAACCGATGGAATCTTCCCAATGACAACTCCCTAGATAGAACTAGAAGTCCTAGGAAAGATAGAGAATGAATGTGAACGTAGCTGAATGCCGACCAAGTACTTAAGCTAGCACTGGAACAATCACAACAAGGTGCTAGTGATGACGTATTGGTAAGCATTGAAGGGGTTGAAGAATGAAAAAGAATTATAAAGATAAAGGGTGTAAAGAAAGAAGCCCTCCTTACAACTGTAGGCAGAAATCAGGTCAATACATATGCTATTGAGATCATTAGTTAATGATTCTCGATATTGAAGAAAGCCATCATGGACCCAATGATGCAATGCACAACCCTCCCCAGCTAACTCAAATATCTCTCAAAAGGTTTTTTTTTAATCACACGGAGATCAACACGTTATCTATTGGTTTATTCACTCTGAATAGACTATTGATTAGGTGGCACTCCTCTCCAGCCATCGATCACTAAATCAAAACGCAATATCGAGTCTAGAGCCACGAGATCATCAAAAGTCTCATTAGGACACTTTCCAGTCATTCCTTGCTTCTTCACACACTGTGAAAAGTAAGAGATCTTTTCTAAGTTCTACGCAGTATTCTTGTAATATTGCCAGAACATCCGAGTGATACGCAAGTATTACAGTGAAGATGGAAATCATGCTTGAGCCAACATCAAACAAGCTCATGGTAGGTGACACGTGCGGTTCTTTACGAACTAATCTTGTGACAACTGGAAAGAAACAGTAGTTTAATTCTTAATTGAACTTAAACTCGTTCCAGGCCTCTACGCATTATCGTATGATCTTGCCAGAACACTCAGAGTGACACTCTTTAGTGTTCATAGTGACGAGTGGAAATCCTTCTAGTGTTAACATCAAACAGCACTTGGTAGGTGACAAGCAAGATTCAATTTGAATCAAGTTTGTGACAACTGGAAAGCAACGATGGTGAATATCTTAATTGAAATTCACTTGTTCCAGGTTTCATGAATTGACGGCTTCAATCATAAGGATTTTTAATCCAAATGATTCACTCTTTATGTTCGTAGTCAACTTTGGATGGTCGAATAAAGAGAACGGGTTTACCCGCGAAATCCTGTCAGGAAGTTACTTAATTGAAACTATCCGTCACGGGTACGATATCTAATATCGTCCAACGGTCTTCACCGACCGGAGGTAAAACGCTACCGAATTAGAATAAAATGTCAAAGCCATTTTATTCGTGTCGTTGCTGTGTACCTGTTGAAGACGGTGGCGTTGCTGTGTACCTGTTGAAGACGGTGGCATTGCTGTGTACCTGTTGAAGACGGTGGCGTTACGGTGTACCTGTTAAAGACGTCCTCACATGCTTATTCCTTCTGCATCAAATACTCCTGCAAATTCAAGAAAGTATGACCTGAAATTCTTCCGCTGTATCGACTCTGAAACTTTCAAGAATTCAACAAAGGATAAGTGTGTGGGACATGAAATCACAAAGAGGCGAACTTCACAAGAAAATAAAGACTGCACGTGAAAGGCCAAAAGAACGTGTTCCAAGCAAAAGGCTGATATCATTCAACACATATTCACAAAAGAAAGAAAAGGAAAGAAAAGAAGACTACGAGCTCAAGAACAAGATCTAACATGCTAGATTAGGACTTTGTAAATTTGGAGTGACCTCCCTTTGGGGGAGATTGTTGGAAATACGTTTTACGTATATAGAAAGTCTCGGTCACTCCAACAATGTAGTTATAGGCTCGTAGTAATGATAAGTCTCATTTATTAAATAGCCCGGCCTATGAGCATGTTCATGGGCCGGAAGCCCAAGTCCATTAAGGACTTGGGGTATTTAAACCTCTTTCCACCATGGAAAGAGGTGTTGGTTGTTTCATTTCTTGTTTTCAATATATAAGTTTCTTTCACTTCTCTCTCTAACTTTCTCTCTCTAGAAAAACATCAACCCCCTTGTTTCACAAAGACTATCATTGTTCTACACATTTCTTCAAGGCGACATCTTCTACGTAGTATAACGTTTAATTTAATTTTTTTTTATTACGTTTTGTGGCGAAAAGGAGGATGCCAATGTTGTACCTAAAATATATATATATATACCCAAATCAATTATATATAATTTGGGTACAACAAAGATATGCTCATAGTAGTCATTATTTGAGAAATTTAATACTTTGTATTTAAATGGAATGGGACATTTAAATATAATGATTTTAAATCGCCCAACTATGTGCCGTTTAAGGTTCTCTTATTAAATTGGATTGGGACATTTGAATAAGAAAGTTTTAATCCACTAGACCTTAGATTGTCGATGGTTTCTTTATTCAGATGGAATGGGACGTTTGAATACAGAAATCATGGAGTAAGTTTGACACCCTGTACTTTTCTTGGCATTTAATTTAGTTATGATATCGTGTTATGTGACGGTATTACTGAGTAGGATGATTTATAATCGTCTTGTTGAAATAAATTGGGACGCCTTTTTATTTGAATAAGAAAGTTATAAGTTCCCGAACCATAAATTTATAAATTCTTGTTTACATGGATTGGGACGCCTTTTGGATGTAAACAAAAATTATAAATAAGTGGGCTCAAGTGTGCCCGACTTGGTTTGTGATTATTTTGTACACAGACGTATTTCCTTTGACTTGTGTTTCGTTGGTACGAATCGTTCGTTACCGTTGTCAATATGGTTATTGTTGATTATCTTATATGTACGAGTAATCCGTTATATTTCTCTCGAGTTATGATTTATTTCTATGGACCATTTCTAATGTGTCCCGTATCTTAACATGATAAACTGATCGTTAAGAAGCTCTATCCAATCCGAGAATAGACGACTCGTTTTTTCGAATTCAAGATTCAAGTGCATAATTGTAGGTTGACCAAAAATGGAATTATCATCAACAACTCATTTTAAGCAAAAAGATTTTGAAATTTTGCTTTTTGTTGTCGATGGTTCATCGAAGAATTTTTCAAATGTAACGACAATATCTTTTGGGTATGAATCCATTTGTGAGCACCCTGTCATATCTTTTGGGTATTGATCCGTTTGTGAGAACCCTGTAATATCATTTGGTGATGGATCCATGTGTGAGCACCTCCAATGACAAAAATATTTTTGGATATGCATCCATGGCTACCAGGCCCGTGAACATCCTTTAACTTGAAAATTTCCTTTAACTAAACTTATCCGAAGATCATGTCAAATATTCTTATTTATCATGGCTTGGTTGTTTATCAAGCATGAGTTAACTTGATTGAACTTATTGATTTGGAACGGCTTGACTACTTTGCAAGCATATCGTAATATTATTATATGTGCTTAATGATGGTTTTTGTGTTTGATTTGGATCGTAGTTCTTTCCATTGAGTAATATATACTCCAGACGAATTCTGTATCGATGAATTCACTTTTGACGAAATAGGTTTGCATGTTCGAGATCATGCAATTAGGTGATTTTGTACGACTAGTAATAATTGCCTCGTCGTGAATATTTTGTAATGTTTTCGATGGAGTTATGTGTGATCCGTGCAATTTTCTTTTATGAGGTAATTGTTTTTTTATGAAACCCGTGGACGATATGTGTTTCGATTTGATCGATGTGATCACCGGTAGTTTTGAATTGATTCTCGCATTGAAGATTTTTCAAATGCGTTGATGAGACTGTATTTATACATAGTCTCATCGTCCAAATCGGGCTTAAAACGCTTAAAATATCGTCAAAATACCCAATATATGCCTGTGTTTGTTCATTGTGTATTTTAGGTACGGATATCGTGAATTCACCAAAAGATCAAAGGAATCAAGGAATAACGAACACGGGAAACAAAGCCGCACAAAGAACCGGACCCGAATCATGATTTTCCAAAGAAGTCCTTGAAGTTTGAAGAATTGGCAAGAATGGTCCCTCAACTTTTGAAGACTTGTCATTTTATACCCTTATAATTACTTGTGGGTCCCTAAAATATCAAGTATGTGCATGTTTAGACCTTGAAGATTGATCAAATGACACAACAAGCCCTTGGAATAATCTTACAAAAGTTATTGTGGCCAAATTGAGAAGATGTAAACTTGATTTACAAAGGAAATTGAATGAGGCTGTGAAAAGCTTGATATGGAGGAAATTCTATAATCTGGGGGCCAAATATGTCAATATAGAAACCCAAACCCGGTCAAAACCCACCATAAACCCAACCAAAACCCTTTACCCAGCCCAATCCCTCATAACCTGTTTTAATTAACTTTAACCCAAAGTTTTAAATAAAAACTTACGCGGTTAACATGACATAACCCCCAAATTAAGATCAAAGCCTTGTTCTTACACTATAAACCCTAAATCCACCCGAATCATAATCCCTCAAATTTACACTCCAAAAAAATGTAGATTGATGATTCATGATTCCTACAGCATACCCACATGGTCGAATCTTCCAAGTCACCAATGTGGGACCACCCACGAAGCTCCCCTGCTGCGATGTTTGTACAAATATAGCATGTTTGGAATCTCCCCAAAGAACGGCTTAAATGGCATGATACACTCCTCCAAGCAACATTCAACGGCTCAGGATTAATTCACCAAGCTGGCATGTCGACATCCTAGACAAATTATCACATGGACCATCTTGACCAGTTTCAAAGTTTGAAAATCGAAGGGTATACTTGGAAAAGACTTAGCTAGGGTTCCTTTTATTCTAGAATCTTCTTTATGTAGTATAAAAACTATGTCGACCTGTGACTAGTTTTCTTGTTCCAGTTTCTTTGTAAAATATTTTTTATGTTAATGAATATTTAAAGTATTTTCAAAAGAAATATTGCAATTGATTCTGAGTTCCATTGTTTTAGTATAAATTTAAATTCCCTACAATTAGTTTAAGGTATCAAGGAGTTTCATTTTTTTTACAAAATATTTCAAAAGTTGGGTTTGAAAATTATTTTGGATCCGAGTTCAAGTCTTTTTAGGTTAAATTTGTCCTGACAATGCAAGTTGTAACACAAGGAATTGGACTTGTTATATTACTTGTTTGTTACTGATTTACAAAGGTTCAGGTTGGTTTTTAAAGATTTTTCAAAATCTTTTTTGTTTATTTTACTTGTTTGAATTCACTGTTCCAAAAGCTAATTTCACAAGCTTTTTGACAAAAAGCTTGTGATTAGTTTTTGAGAGCTTGCATTATATTTTTATTTGCTCTATCTTAGCAGGTACCATCATTTGTGAAGCCATAAGCTTCTTGGACTGCTATAGTCCAAGAGCTTGGTCTGTTGTAGACCTCTCAACTAGAGAAGCTCCTTGCATAAGCCAGATCCCCATAGATAAGCTAAAAATGGAGATGGCATCAGCTTGCCATTGTGTGGCTTGGATGTAAGCCACACAAGGTATTTTGGCTTGAACCCCTCATTTTTCTGTTTTTTATGAGTTTTTTGTGTATCTTGCATATGGACTGCTCTTGTATAAGATTAGGGTTATTTGAAGTAGATTTGGTGTTTTAAACTTGTTTGGCAGCCATTGATCAAGATTGGTTAGATTCTGCTCGTTAGTTCTTTGTTAAAAAATCTTTTTCATCAGTTAAAGGGTGTTTGGTTTTGTGATTTGCTTCATGATGAGTGACACACATGTAGGATATAACAACTCAAACATTCTCTATAAAGTTGTGGTAGTCTAAATCAGCTTTTAGTTTTAATATTGGTAGGATAATTCATTTTTTGCTTGGTAAAGTTTTGGTATAAAACTGCTTAAACATACAGTATACTTTATCTAGGTTGTTTTAGTATGTGGTGAGTTCAAATCTTGTAAGTTGTTAAGGGTATTGGTAATATAGGATTTCTAGTAGCTTATTTGTGATTTGAAAGTGTGTTGTGAGAGTTTTGGTGGATTGAATCTCATTAGATAACCATTTGCATCAGCTAAGTGTGCCCTGACCACCATAGGTTCATCAGTAACTTGTTTGGCCTTTGTGTGTTTGATTTTTGACTACAACTTGCTTTCTTTTTGGTTTATTGTGACTCCCCATACTTCCATGAGTGTGGGGGTGCCCCTCTTGTCCATTAATTCCAAGAAACAAAGCTTTCCTAAGCTTAAAATCCACCAGACACGTTTTTCTGCATAAGCAGTGGGAAAAAGTTTCCCCTGCTAGTTGTTTAGTTCCCCCTTCTTAGCTAAAAACAAAAACAGCCTAAGTGTCACTATCATCTTTTGATCTTTTTGTCTTTAGTGGGCTTTAATAGGAGTTAGCACTTCAAACTTTTTCCATTATTTTTATTTTTTAATTTCTGATTGTTCTGTATAATTTATTTTCTGATTACTGTTCATTTCCTATTTTTTACATTTAATTGCATTTTTAATTACTTTTAATTATTCTGATTTTGTCTTTTAGTGCAGAAAAGTAATATTTTTCAGATTTAAATTTTTTCTTAGATTTAGAAAATTAGTTTAAGATTTTTAGTTTAAAAACATTTACTGTTCACTGTTTAATTATTTTTTTATAATTAAATTAGGTTAATTAGGGTTTTATTATTAAACTATTTTGTCTTTTAGTGCAAATTTTTACTTTTTTCAAACTTTTTCAATTTTATACTGTTCATTAGTGTAATTTAAGATTTTCAAAATTGTCAAATTAATTTTGGCATTATTTTATTATTTTTTATGATTATTTTAGTCTAAAAATAGTGTTTAGTGTTTCAAAAATAGAAAATTAGTTTTTAAAATTTAGGAAAAATAGTTTTTAGTCTTTAAATAATATAAATAACTTATTTGTTTAATAAAATTATATTTTGGACATTTTATTAATTATATTTAATTTTAGGGCTTTAATTAGCATTTAAAATTGAATATTTAATTAATAAAAGGTTTAAAAATATATTTGTTGGATTTTTATTCTTATTTATATTATTTTAGACTTAGTTTAATCTTTTAATTAATTTTTAGGTTTAATTTTTACTTTTGTCGCGTTTTACGTATTTACGTTCGCGTTTTACGTCAACGTCGTAGTTTAATCGTAGTCTTAGCTCGTCTTTACTTTTTCTCTCTTTAAACCAAAAACGTCACTAATCCAAACATTGTTATTTTATATATTGGCACATTAATACACACACCTCCTTCGAGAACGAACCCGCATTTATTCGGTTTTACGTTTTTCCTAAAGCGTATAACTTAATACTTGCCACTCATACGCGTTTTTCCTAAAACGTGTACGAAAACCCTACATCATGCGCCTACTCCATTCTACTCGTCACTTATCATGTGTACTTTTTCGAACTTATATCAACCGCCGCAAGTTTTATTAGCTAGTACTAATGTACTTTGAAGCAATTCCAAAAACTAACGACTTGTTAATTTCTCACTTCCAATGGCTTCTTCTTCGAATTTTGTATTCATCTTTCCTTATAAGGATTGAAGCTACATTCAAACCGTTCATTTGTGTTGTTATGTATACTCGTTGCTTTGACTTCTGTTCATTCAACCTTCATTAGGAACCTCGACAATGACTTGTCTATTCATCACTTCTTCGCCATTTAACTGAAGAGTATTGAGACGAATTAAGTGTCGGGACGTCGCTTCCTAAAGGGGTAGCTACTATAGTATCCCGAACTTTAAAAAGAACATTTAGACCGAGTTCAAATACTATTCATAATATTCGGACCGATATTTATTAATCGACTTTTAATTTTTATGATCATTTTTGTGAATAATATTGAGTTCTCGGCTAACCGGCAAGGTTAAAGCTTTAACGTATTGAGTACGTATCATTTATTATTTATCCGCAAAGACAATGTCCGTTATCGACCATAAACATCCTCTTTATGACATAGGAATATTTTCTATTGTCCTCGTTTTAATTTATCATTTTATGAGCATTCTTTGCAATTTACGTTAAACCTTTTGGTGGTATTTGTTTATACGAAGTGTTAGCGTTTATTAAATTATAAGCCCTCGTTTATTAATCGAAATATCAAACGCTCTCCGAATGTCATCGTTTTTATTTTATATTGAACTTTCATTTTTCGTCTTTTATGTGTATCTTTAAAATCGCGTAACTTTTAAAATATCAGACCTTGTTAATACCCGCTTTACCAAATTGTGGGGCAAGATTTATATTAAATCTCACCCCACTACCACAAGTTGAGGCGTTAACAACAACATTCCAACGTGTTCCCTTCTTGTTGATATTACTACATGTTAGACACATGTATAATGTCTTTACACATGTATATTGAACAAAGCACATACACTTATCATACTTAATAAAATTCCATCATATCTATCTCTCTTGCTCTTATTCAGCCGTCCCTTATACCCCTTCCAATCATCAAATCTCACAAGTATCATATATACTAAATTGATATATGATGGAAGTTATGAGTAACTAGTGATCATCCTTTAATTATTTCATTATAAAACAAATGATAACACTACATATTGGTGTTGTTTTGGGGATGAATAAAAGGATTTTCTTGGTGGCTTAAGATATAATTTGGATCATCATTTATATGTGATGGTCTAGGGTTGATTGATCTTATGGAATGTTAGTAAGATAGTGAAGGCTAAAGAAGTTTTGGTGTTCTTGTTTCCTTCATTTGTGTAAGGACTTGTTGATCACTTTCCTTATTATTTTCATTTGTAAACCTAATTTTATAATCTTGTATGTATGATTTTTACTACTGAAAATATTGATATAATAGTTGATTATGTAATTTTAGGACATTGTATAAAAGTTTTAAACATGAAAATCAAGCTTAAACAAGCCCTTGATCATGGTTGTGATTTATCGATTTAGACCAGCAGCAAAAACGTGAGTCTTGTGGAAAATCAGTAAGTTATGGGTATTAAGTAAAAATACAGGGATTTAGCCCTATATTTTTTGATGATTTGGCCGGGCGGCTTGTCTCGTGACGATTCTCGGTTCATAATGTATGGTCAAATTGGTAAAAGTAGTCAAATCTGAACATAATGTACAAACGGGCAGAAAACATATATAAGAACACAGAACCTATTAAAAAGATAAAACTAAAAGTTGTAGCTAAACTCATATAGAACACACACAAATCGGATGGTTTTCTATGGATAAACGGTTTGAAAATGGCGGCCAAAACGGTGGAACTGAAGTTGGCTGCGAAAACAGCCAACTCTTTTAAGTGATGAAAGGAGTAAATGAGCTATGATAAGTATAAATTAGGGGTAATTGGACTTATAATAATTAAACTACATAAGTTAAGAATAAATTTGATAAAAAGAAATCATCTAGATTATTTACGGTTTAGGAGAAACGATCTAATCTACGAGGCATGTCGAGAAAACTGTAAGAATTTGACTATATTTAATTAACATGAAACTTGATGATTTTTATAAAAACCAAAATCGTAGAACCCACTTGTTGGGAATTATAAAATTATTGGTATACTGATAAATAGATAATCTGAGACTCGACCAACATGAGATATTAAGTTGATGTCGTTTGAGGCGTTTTAGAACCCGTAATACATATAAAGTGGACTTGAGCCACAAAAGCCCAACATACACTTATAATGGTTATTGGACCATTATTGAGCTTGATACTATTAACAAGTTTGGTGGTTAATACTGAGATTGAAATGGACTAAAGTCACAATAACTTTTAATGGGCCACTAATAGGCTTTAATTGGCTTAATAGTCATAATAAGACCTTATATGGTAAATTGTTTTAAAAGTCTTACGAAAAGTTTTATAAAACTTATACAATGTCCAAACCTACTAAAATGAACTATTTACATATATGTATGATTTATTTCTCGTCTCGAGCCTAAGACGCGTCTCGTCATTTTAGGTCTCGTTCGGTCATATGTTGACCGTTGGACATCTCGCTCCTGATTAACGAGCGATTGATATCTCGTGAAGTCGTGTATCGACTATTGGACATTTGTTCCTTGATCTACGTGTAATAGCTATATCAGGTGAGTTCATAGCCTCACTTTTACTGCTTTATATGTTTTTATAAACCCGCGAGGGGGAATACATGCTCTTGGTACAAAAATATACGACGTTTATATATATGGTTTTGAGAGAATACATGTTTATGAATAAACATTTGGTTTGCTATATGCTTTGAACGAATACATGTTGTAAATGAATGTAAGATTGTTGATTAAATGCTTTTGAAAGATGAACACAAGCGTTGATTGTATTGATTGTGAACCGCTATTTGCTAAGTGCTGTATTGCCAAAATTTGAAAGTCCCTAAAACCCATGAACCGTTAACTACCCTTGTTGGGTAGGCGCTGGTACAGACGGATGGATCCATCGGGGATGGCCCCCACCGGGGTAGGTCGCACCTGTGGGTTGGAGGCTCAGCCAGGTGTGTTGTATTAGAAGTAAGGGGGTATTTGGCAAAATACCTGACTAGGGCATTATTATACTTAAGGCTTCGGTGTCATGGCTTAGTAAAATAGCGTAGACTTTGGGTATTGCATGTGTTGCACTATCGACAGTGGATGAGATTCTTGTGTTCAAAAGCTTTATGGTTTACTTAAAAACCCATTATTGTTTATTAAAAACCTATGAATTCACTCAACCGTTGTGTTGACATGTTAGTGTGTATTCTCATGTGTGTAGGTTTAAAAGCAGCTGGAGCATGGAGCCGCTCAGGATAAAGTAAAGGCAAAACAAACAATTTCCATTCGATACATTTGACAAATCTTTATTACTTCTTAAGGTTTGTATAAATTGGTGGGACCTATTTTTAGTTAACTCTGATTTAATAAATTTATCGAATGGTTTATTTTATAAAACGTCTCTTTTGAGGTCGTTTTCTACGACTCTGTGCGATGTGCTATGAAGTAACACCCAATGTTGATATTCCGTTGCCTTGTGAGTTTGGGGGTGTTACACCTACCTCTCTTTACATACTAGAGAGGCTAGGGTTACAAGATATGTTAATAACATTTAGGCCCGTCATCTGTTTTGTCATATCAACTCAATCTATAATTCCTAAAGGATGTTAGTTATGCTAAGCATGAGATTGAGAAAGTTAATGTTAAATTCGATAAATTGACTGAGGTATTTACGAACTTATTGGCTGAATTAAAGAAGAAAGATGCTCCCTCTACGGTGAAAGCGGTTGAGAATACCATGTGTGGTGGAGCTCATCCATATTATGATTGTACGACTACAGATGGCCAAAACTCGAGTGTTAATGCGGTTATGCTAATTTTAATCAAAATAACATGGCTCCACCATAAAACAATCAAGGCCGTTATTAAAATCGAAACAATTTTCATGGAAATAATCAAGGTAATTACTATCAAGGCTAAAATTTGAAATTTCAAAATCAAGGTTTTAGCAACAATCAAAACAAAGGTTTTCAAATTTAAGGTCAAAGTTCTAATTCTAATTTTGATAATTCAAATCAAGGGAATTTTTTAATAGTAATAATCAAAACAAAGGTTTTAATCAAAATCAAAATGCTTTATCAAATGATTTTCAAAATTACATGAAATCTAGTTAGGCTAATATGAAGAGATTAAAAAACCAAATTGGTTATTTGAAAAACAAGTTTTCAAACACTTTGAAGGGTCAAAACAAAAAAATTGAGCAAACTTAACAAGAAAATTAATCAAAATCAAAGTAGGACTGAGAATATGTTTTTGGCAATTATGAGTAAACCGTCGAGTTCAAATTCGGCTTCGTTACCTAGTAACACCGTTGCCAACCCGAAGGGAGAAGTTAAAGCCATCATGTCTCTTGGATATCGTCGTATTATCCCTTCCCTTGATGGATTTAGAGTTTTAACGTCTCAACATTCAACCTCATCATGTTCTAAGGTCAAAGGGAAAATGGTGGTTACCATGGATGAGAAACCTTCTTCTTCTTCTTCTTCTTCTAAACCCTCTCGTGTTTCTCATTTCCCATCCATCGTTCAAGCCGAGAAGTTCATTGACTTGACCAAAGTGACCCTTGAAGAAAATTATGTCGCGGTTTTCTAAAAGACTTTCTCAAAAAGCGAGAAGATCCAGGCTGCTTTCTAATTCATTGTGATTTTCCAGAGATTGAGGAATGTTTAGCACTTGCCGGCCTCGGTGCTAACATAAATCTCATGCCTCTCTCCATTTGGAAAATGTTGCAATTGCGTAATAACCCTACCAACATGATCATTCATCTTGCTAATCGTATACTTGATAAACCGATTGGTATTGCGGAAGATGTTTCTATTAAGATTGCAAATTTTACCTTTCCCGCGGATTTTTTCATTTTCCGACTATGAGTGCGATCCTAGATGTCCTATTGTTTTAGGTAGACCATTATTATCGACGACTCGTGCCGAAATCGATGTTTTTGACGAAAAATTGGTATTAAGTTATGGGGAAGATAAAATGGAATTTTACACCGATAAATCTCAATCTAATGTTTTCAAAACTGGTCAAACGACTTGATGAATGTTTTGATATGATTAAGAAAAATGGTTTTGATGAAAATGAGTTTAATGAAAATGAGTGCCTATTTATTTGAAAAAGGTTTACAAAAATTCATGGATCAATAATTTTGGGATTTTTTCAGTAATGACAATGAAAAGATAATTCCGGAGGAAAATATTAGTTCCATCATGACTTCATCTAATGAGAACCCGTCTTCACCACCTCTGAATTACCATTTTCATGACCCATCCAAGGCACCATATTTTTCCATAGAATAGCCTTTTGTTTCTAGTCCCACATCCGTTGAGACTAAGGATTCACCATGTGAGAAGTCTCCTCAAAGACTTGCTCATATTGACTATTTCGTTGACCCCGAGATCGCAAGCTTAATTGAATGAGATCTTGCTTTTATGCCTCCATTTCCCCCTAGAAGTAAGGATGATACTTCTAATCTCGAGGCCGATCTCACCGAGTTAGAACGTCTTCTTTATAATGACGAACCATATCATGTGATTATCGATGAGCCCATTCTCGAGGATTTACCAAATGAAATCTCCTCAATTGAGAATGTTGATGTTTTAGATCGTAATACTATCGAGAACTATTCCTTAATTTATAATGATCGTTTTGAGCAACCATGGCTCGATGAACCAATATTTGATGAGGAATGCGATAGTATTGATGATCCTTTGTTTAGTGATGACCTTTATGTTGACCCGGAGGGGGATTTTTTTTATTGATAAACTCTTCGAAAATTTTCCTCCAAATCCTCCTCCCACCCATGACCTAAATGTCCAACTTTTTAGCATGGCTAGCATCATTTTTAAAATGCCTAATCTTTTTAGTGTGACAAAACTTGTTTTAGAGACACCTAACGTTTTTAACTTTATAAATGGAAAACCGGCGTTTGATAACGATAAAAGTGGAAAATTTGTAACACCCCATTTTGATAATGGAATGTCACGCGTAATTATGGCGTGTCATCAAAGCATACAAGGAAAAATGTCTAAACATTACATGACCATAAAAGGACAATACCGGAATCAAACATCGGTAGTCCAAAAGTAAAGCTCATCACACACAAACATAAGTATAGTAAAGGAAAGGACTAAACAATGTCCATAGCAAATGTATCAAAGGAAAGAAAATGCATAAGGTAAAGAAAGGCTAGAAAGCTTCCAGTCCACATGCACGTACGCTTAAAGTCTACGAGCGTCCCTGAGTACCTGCCGTTTTGGGAACATAGAAAAGGAAAACGGCTGAGCAATACGCTCAGTGCACGGATGTACAATAAAGCATGAATAGGATAAGCATATAACATATAACAGCGGAAGAAACTAAGTCCCAAGTAACCTGGTTAAGTCTTGATAAAACTGGTTTTATAGGTTGAAAAGCCTTATGTTTATCTTGTAAAAACTGTTTAACATATTTTACCATTAGCCAATATAGGTCATGAAAATCCACCGTGCATGAATACTTGGAGGGGTGACCTCATCATGCAAATTAAAGGGGTTGCCTCTAATTTAATATTCTGGTTTGGGTAGGAGGGATCAGCTCCTTGTGAAGGATGCAAGGCACACACCACATTCACCAAGAAATCCTGACTGAAAACATGTAACTAGGATGCACCCATACGCCCCACATGATAAATATAAATAAATGGCCAAAAGCTGAAGGAACGCCACGAGCAATCACTCCGCCGTGGTGAAGTCATAACATCAGTGCCTCTAATGTTATGGTTATGGTACCTCCATAACTAGGTGAAACTGGTCATGCATGTATATGGCTATAGGTATTCTAAATTAAACATAAGCAAATCAAACATATAAACTTATACTACGGGAAAACATTTGGCTGCATACGGGGAATCCTAATAAGGAAAGAATGTCCATACTGAAAGGACGGGAATCCGTACCTTATGTCCAGTGAACGAAGAAGACGAACTGAGAGGAATCCTACTTCGGTATCACTAATGCTACATAAATACATACATGAATAAGTATCTGCTTACTAAATACGTAACTGGTTTTATGTCATGTCTTAGCTTATTTTATATGTTCATATCATGTTTTACTGTTTTAAGCCTTAAACTGTGTTTATCTTACATTATGTTTATTCTGATTAAGTATTCCTGGTATTTCGTGTATTATTATACTTACTGTGTAATAATAAGTAACTTTCCAAAAATAGCAGGTTTCCTAAAATAGAAAGTTTCCAAAAATAGAAAGTTTCCAAAAATAGAAAGTTACCAAATATTGAAAGTTTCCAAAAATAGAAAGTTTCCAAAAATAGAAAGTTTCCAAAAATAGAAAGTTTCCAAAAATTGAAAGTTTCCAAAAATAGAATTACTGCTTAAAATAGATAAGTTTCTAAAAATAGAAAGTTTCCATAAATAGATCAGCTGCCTTAATTAAATAAGTTTCTAAAAATAGAAAGTTTCCATAATCAGATATAAGCTGTTTAAATAAGCTAAGTATATAAGCCTAAGTGTTTTCATGATTATTTTCTAAGTCATAATGATATAATGTATAGTTTATTAATTATTTCATGTAATTAAAATAAACTATAGGTTAAAATATTTAATTAAAGTGTATCATGTTTTTAATTAAATAAAGTTAAATACTTAGGTTAAAACATGTATTATTATTTATTAATAATATAACCTAAGTCATGTTAATTAATTAATTATAACCATGGTTTTTAAATAATTAATTACTTATAAGTCTAAAAATATAAAATACTTAGGTTAATAACTTCATGATTTTAATAATTAATATAACCTAAGTCATGTTTATTAAATTAATCATGTCATATTTATTAATTTAATTTAACATATGATTATAAAAAAAAATCTTAACATAACCCGTGAACCGGATCTTGACTAGAACCCATGAACCGGACAATGAACTCGACACCATACCCCGAACCACTTTGGGGTTCCCCTTGTCTTGCTGCTGTCGTGGGACCCACACCACCCAACCGGGACCATATGGTCTCGGTGGTGGTCGAGTAGCCAAACCGAGACCCCCTTGGGGTTCGGTTTAGGCGCCGGCCAAAACAAACACCCCTAAAACATCCTTTTTGATTTCTCCAAAAACCATTTTCATGTTAGATCTATGCTTTTAATTAGGTTTTAAAAACATCTTGTTCTTATTTAATTATTAGATCAAATCAAAAAGAAAAAGGGTAAAAAAAACATATACCGAATGCGTGGATCTAACGAGGATGAACAAACACGAACACTTGCACCAAAACCAAGATCAGAGATCAAACAATCACCCCCTTGGTGTGTTTAATATGCGGCGGCCAAAAACAAAGAAAAGAGGAGAAAGATAAACTTTTTAGGTTTTTGTAAAATCTTATGTAAAGTGAAAAAATGACTAGTGATATTTACCATAACCCCTCTTAGTAAATTTTGAGATGGGCTTGGCCCATCTCTTTATGGTTGTCGCGGGTAGAGTTCCCCACATGGGGTACCCGTACCGTTTTCCGTGTCTCGATGTTTAATTATTCGTTCATGTTTATTTGTGTTCGCGTTTAATGTGTTCTCGTTAAATAATTACCGTGACCTAATATATTTATTTACCCTCGTAATAAATATATATATACGTAATTAATAATAGTTCGTGATTTAATTACGTTCATGATTTCATGATCGCATGCTCGTGATTAATTATTGTCAAATAATTATTGCGTGCTCGTGCGTAGTAAATACTTATCGTGTTCCAACACGTACGTAATACGTAAAATCATAACCTGTAATCGTAATCATACTATAAAAGGAAAGTATTAATCTAGTACGTATGATCTTAAGGGTACTATTCATGGTAAAAGCATGCGGGTTTTACAACTCTTCCCCCCTAAAAAGAATAATTCGTCCCCGAATTATAGATAAAGTAAACTGAAAAGAAGAACATACCCGAATTCAAAATATGAAATGAGGGTAAGAAACCCGGATAGACTCCTTTGTTTCCCAAGTGGATTCCCGCTCGGTATGATCCCTCCATAGGATTTTGACGAATGGAATCGTCTTCCTTCTCATGACTCGTTCTTGTCTGTCAAGAACTCGTTCGGGTTCTTCTATGAAAGTGAGATCTTCACGTATCTGTTCCAGTGGATACTGAACCATGTGAAGGGGATGATACTGGTACCCTCTGAGTAAGGACACATGAAACACATTGTGCACATGCGAAAGCTGCGGAGGTAACGCCAACCGGTAAGATACTTCACCAACTCGTTCAATGATATCTAACGGTCCGATGAAACGAGGACTGAGCTTCCCTTTAATCCCTAAGCGTCTGATACAAGGCTTTTACCTAGTAAGAAAATTATCGTTATACCAATCTCTTCGAATTGAAAAACTTGTTTTTAATGTTTGACTCTGCTGTTCTATGGTGAAACAAAAGTGTATTCGTTGTAGTATAGTTAAAGTGCAAAACAATAAAAATTAAATGACGTAAAATTAAAAGGCGTTAAAATAAAACCTAAGTCTAATTAAAGGAAAGGTGCGATATTAAAAAACGTGACGGAAAGTAAATTAACTAAATGACTTAAAATAAAGCGTGACAAGAATTAAAAATGGACAGAGTATAAAAATATAAGCTAAAAATTAAACAAGACAAAGTATGAAGAAAATGAACCCAGATCGGAATATATTCCGATCTTACCTTGATCGGAATATAAGCTTACACCCTGATCGGAATATCCAACAAACCTCAGATCGGAATGACAAATACCTTTGATCGGAATACCGGGCCGTCGGAATATACTACCTTTACCTGATCGGAATGCTGGAGTGAACTATGGTCGGAATGTTAATCGGAACACCAAATCGGAATAGCTGTCACCTATTTGATCGGAATGATCCAATGAACACCTCGATTGGAATATGGAATAGCTTCAGATCGGAATGCTGTCACACTTACCTGATCGGAATATCTAAAAACCACACTGATCGGAATACCAAGTTACTCCAATCGGAATACTGAAACCCTTTTCCGACCAAGCAATGTAGCTATGGTCGGAATAGATAAACCCCTTTCCGATTTACCAATCGGAATACGAAGGAAAAAGTACAAATTAAGCTAAACAAGTAAGCTATGATTCTAATAAGCACAAGTCTAATTTTCTAAGTTAAACCGTATAAGAAAAAGCTATTTAACAGAAATTTAAAGACTTTTAAAACACGAAAAGGATAAGCCTTAAGAAAAACAACTTTTTATACGAAAATAACTTTTGTACAAACTATATAAACTTGAAAATAAACCAAATAAGCTATGAAAATAAATGATTTAAAACAATCAAAAGCATAAAAATGTAATCTTTAAACGAATCAACAAGATAAAAGCATATAAATCAAAGATTAAAGAAAGGAAGAATGAGATCAACAAGATAAAGTAAAGGTGCGAGAATTAAAAGTAACACTTACTTGAAATTAAATGGTAAATAAGGTGCAAGACATGTAATTAAAGGTGCAAGTAATTAAAAGTGCAATAAAATAAAGGTGGAAGAACTAGTTTGTCAATCTAGCCAACAAAAACTAGTGAAATGAATAAGAGGGGTATTTATAGGTGATTAGGGTAGTGGTTAGAGGAAGCTTCCTCCCCTCCTTCCTTTCTTCTTAATTGCGCCCTTAAGTCCTTCCTTCTTAATCTTTTTGTTAATCTTGGAATTTGATGACTTTTGGCTCATGATTTCTTTGGACTCGTCTTTTAATTCTTCGATAAATAAGACTTGAGTTCCTCGGCTTTAAGTAAACTTCCGTCTTTTGACTTTTTCTTCGATAAATCTTCAGAATTGGTCTTGGACTTCCGTTCTTTTTGCACTCTTGACTGCTTGACTTCGTCTTTCATCTTTTTCTTCAATAAAAGTCCGTAAATGCCCGTGAATTCCCGTGTTTTCTCCACTTTTCACCTTTTCGTCCTAAATCACAACAAAAACACAAACCACGCATAATTCCGACATAAAAGACATAAAATATACGTTTTGGTCCGGTTATTATTGTAATTAAGTGGTAGAAAAGATGTGTGTTTACACACATATCAAATCCCCTACACTTTACCATTGCAATGTCCTCATGCAATGCATTAGTTACAAAGCACGTTTACATTTTTCATCATAATCAATCCACGTTGGCCTTTATTTAAGAGATAGAAACTATAAACATTCAAAGTAAAGAAATCAAAAGCATACCTTGGGTTTTGGAAATGTCATGAATAATCATCATCCTCAAGTTTTCACTTTCTCCAAACCAAGCTTAAAAACGAGATCATTGTTATTATAAGTGTGGGCTAATTACTCACTTAGACTCCCTTATTCCTAGGTGTATCTCTTATATTTTATTATTGTCTTGAATGATCACGAGGATGCATTTTTGTCTTATTTCGATAGTTATTAAGTCTGAAAATAAAGTGAACGATTTAATCAATAGTTAGCTAAAGGACAAAATCTTTTAAAACTGCTTCTCGGGACCTCATAAAGTTCATATCTTGGCATAACTCTCTTCGCGATTTGAGACCTTTCTCGGACCGATATTTGGCAGCGACTTCATACTTCAAACCTTGAGAGACGTTCATGAAATTATGGTCTTCTCTTCATAGTTGGAATTTCTTCACTTGAACTTTTTTTGAGAGATTTATACTTGGACCACGACTTCTTCATTTTTCTCCAATCTTTATTTTGGACTTTGATATACAATGATCCGCCTCCTTTATGACTTGGATCTATTTATCCTCATACCTTGTTAGGGTCTTTTCGGATACACTTCTCCATGACCGATATTTGGCAACGATCTTAATAAAGGCCAAGATGGGTTAATAATGAGAAAAATGTAACTATATGCTTTGAAATAATGCATTGCATGGGGTCATTGCAATGGTCAAGTGTAGGGGATTTAATAAGTGTGTAAACACTTATCCTTTTGCCACTAAAATCAAGGAAAAACAAGACCTAATCATGTGTTTTATATCGTAAATGTCAGAATTACGCGTGGTTTTGTGTTTTTGTGTTAAAATAGGTACAAATGATCAAAAGGAAAGAAAACACGGGATTTCACGGTCAAATAATGAAGAAAAGTCGAGAAAGAGACGAAGACAAAGTCAAAAGTCCAAAAGTGTGCCAAGATCACGAAAACCGGCTAAGTCAACTTAATTTTGAAGAAATTATCAAAGAAGCCGAAATCAAGTTCATTTTTAGCGAATTAAATCTTTTTGTAGATATTCGAGTCTTGTGGGTCCCACATTGGCTAAATGGGCCTAGAAGCCCATTTGGGGAAATTTATCATTTCAATTGGATCAAAAAGCCCATATTATCTATTAATGGATAATATGTTTTGGGCCAAGCCCATTTGTTATCACTTTGGACGGCTTGAAAAGAAGAACAAATTGGGCCAAGGCCCATTTTCTAAATCAAATGGAATGGACTGGAATCAATGTTGGGTAAAAGCCCATTTCACGATATAAAAATGAAGAAAAATGGAACGGTGAGAAAGAAACTATGAAGATAAACACAGTTGACTCCCTATCTCACATCACACATGATTATTCCCCACGTGTCTTCACACACCTTTTTACCCACTCACTCATACACCGATTGTCCTTCGACTCAAGGAAATCCGGAAAATGTGTATGCAGCTTATTCATTTGATACAAGGCTTTTACCTAGTAAGAAAATTATCGTTATACCAATCTCTTCGAATTGAAAAACTTGTGTTTAATGTGTGACTCTGCTGTTCTATGGTGAAACAAAAGTGTAGTCGTTGTAGTATAGTTAAAGTGCAAAACAATAAAAATTAAATGACGTAAAATTAAAAGGCGTTAAAATAAAACCTAAGTCTAATTAAAGGAAAGGTGCGATATTTAAAAACGTGACGGAAAGTAAATTAACTAAATGACTTAAAATAAAGCGTGACAAGAATTAAAAATGGACAGAGTATAAAAATATAAGCTAAAAATTAAACAAGACAAAGTATGAAGAAAATGAACCCAGATCGGAATATATTCCGATCTTACCTTGGTCGGAATATAAGCTTACACCCTGATCGGAATATCCAACAAACCTCAGATCGGAATGACAAATACCTTTGATCGGAATACCGGGCCGTCGGAATATACTACCTTTACCTGATCGGAATGCTGGAGTGAACTATGGTCGGAATGTTAATCGGAACACCAAATCGGAATAGCTGTCACCTATTTGATCGGAATGATCCAATGAACACCTCGATCGGAATATGGAATAGCTTCAGATCGGAATGCTGTCACACTTACGTGATCGGAATATCTAAAAACCACACTGATCGGAATACCAAGTTACTCCAATCGGAATACTGAAACCCTTTTCCGACCACGCAATGTAGCTATGGTCAATAGATAAACCCCTTTCCGATTTACCAATCGGAATACGAAGGAAAAAGTACAAATTAAGCTAAACAAGTAAGCTATGATTCTAATAAGCACAAGTCTAATTTTCTAAGTTAAACCGTATAAGAAAAAGCTATTTAACAGAAATTTAAAGACTTTTAAAACACGAAAAGGATAAGCCTTAAGAAAAACAACTTTTTATACGAAAATAACTTTTGTACAAACTATATAAACTTGAAAATAAACCAAATAAGCTATGAAAATAAATGATTTAAAACAATCAAAAGCATAAAAATGTAATCTTTAAACGAATCAACAAGACAAAAGCATATAAATCAAAGATTAAAGAAAGGAAGAATGAGATCAACAAGATAAAGTAAAGGTGCGAGAATTAAAAGTAACACTTACTTGAAATTAAATGGTAAATAAGGTGCAAGACATGTAATTAAAGGTGCAAGTAATTAAAAGTGCAATAAAATAAAGGTGGAAGAACTAGTTTGTCAATCTAGCCAACAAAAACTAGTGAAATGAATAAGAGGGGTATTTATAGGTGATTAGGATAGTGGTTAGAGGAAGCTTCCTCCCCTTCTTCCTTTCTTCTTAATTGCGTCCTTAAGTCCTTCCTTCTTAATCTTTTTGTTAATCTTGGAATTTGATGACTTTTGGCTCGGGATTTCTTTGGACTCGTCTTTTAATTCTTCGATAAATAAGACTTGAGTTCCTCGGCTTTAAGTAAACTTCCGTCTTTTGACTTTTTCTTCGATAAATCTTCATAATTGGTCTTGGACTTCCGTCTTTTTGCACTCTTGACTGCTTGACTTCGTCTTTCATCTTTTTCTTCAATAAAAGTCTGTAAATGCCCGTGAATTCCCGTGTTTTCTCCACTTTTCACCTTTTCGTCCTAAATCACAACAAAAACACAAACCACGCATAATTCCGACATAAAAGACATAAAATACACGTTTTGGTCCGGTTATTATTGTAATTAAGTGGTAGAAAAGATGTGTGTTTACACACATATCAAATCCCCTACACTTGACCATTGCAATGTCCTCATGCAATGCATTAGTTACAAAGCACGTTTACATTTTTCATCATAATCAATCCACGGTGGCCTTTATTTAAGAGATAGAAACTGTAAACATTCAAAGTAAAGAAATCAAAAGCATACCTTGGGTTTTGGAAATGTCATGAATAATCATCATCCTCAAGTTTTCTCTTTCTCCAAACCAAGCTTAAAAACGAGATCATTGTTATTATAAGTTAGTAAACTAACACGAACTCATGTGGGCTAATTACTCACTTAGACTCCCTTATTCCTAGGTGTATCTCTTATATTTTATTATTGTCTTGAATGATCACGAGGATGTATTTTTGACTTATTTCGATAGTTATTAAGTCTGAAAATAAAGTGAACGATTTAATCAATAGTTAGCTAAAGGACAAAATCTTTTAAAACTGCTTCTCGGGATTTGAGACCTTTCTCGGACCGATATTTGGCAGCGACTTCATACTTCAAACCTTGAGAGACGTTCATGAAATTATGGTCTTCTCTTCATAGTTGGAATTTCTTCACTTGAACTTTTTTGAGAGATTTATACTTGGACCACGACTTCTTCATTTTTCTCCAATCTTTATTTTGGACTTTGATATACAACGATCCGCATCCTTTATGACTTGGATCTATTTATCCTCATACCTTGTTAGGGTCTTTTCGGATACATTTCTCCATGACTTTTGGGGAGTTTTTTTGCTTTACGTCGTGTGTCTCGATCCTTCATATTGATTTTCGATAAATGATTCCTCACATCACTTCGGATCTTTAGCAACAAAATATAGCCCTCATGCCTTGTTAGGGCCTTTTCGGACTCGCCAATCTTCGTGTCCCGCTTCAATAAGTTATGCCTTGGCTATGAACTCTAATCCATACCGAGAAACTTTTAAACGATCTTGGGCTAGAAGTTAAGTAACTTTTCAAATCGTACAACCTTATTTATTAGAAGATAAATTATTAGCAAGCGATGGGAGAATAGGCTCATAATTAACTCACATAAATTCACGAAAGAATACCAAACTTATAATTGACTCTATCATCTCTCGTTCTCCACAGTTTAAAATCTCAAGGAATGAGACTCGTGGATGTTTAGCCTATTAAATCAAAGTTTTGGGTTTTCGAGTCGCCTATAGGATCTTGCAAATTCTTAGACTTTTTCAAGTTTCGAAATCGCGTTTTAAAGTTCCCTTGATAAACGACTCTCTAGGATCAATGTTAGGAACTTGCGAAAAGTTCTTGTTCTTAACCCGTGAGAGTTAAGACTTTCGCGTTTTATAGCTCCCTATATAAAAGCCTAGCAAAACTTGACTTAAATACGTTAAGGATACTAGCTAGAGTAAACTTAGGTAAGTAAACTCGGGTTGAGTCAAAATGTTCACGACTAAGAAAAATCTAAACCACTTATTTGAAAATTTATTCTAGCAAGGAAAGAGAATAAGCGTAATAAAGGAAAATACTACTATACAACTAGGCCAAAATAGATTAAAAATTTTGAAAAATGTCGAAAAATTGATTTTCCGGTTAAAATGAGGACAAATACAAGGAAAAGGCCACTTAACTTCGATAGAAGTCCCCCCTACACTGAAGATAAACATTGTCCTCAATGTTTAAGCATGTGGGAGTAAACTCCCCTACACTTAGGACATTGTGCACTTTGTTTAAATCTCGCTAAGGAAAGGACAACAAACGAGATTCCTATTTTAATATTGAGAAAATATAAAATAGTAAATTGAAAAGAGTTTAGGGTAGAACCGGGAAGAAGTAGAACACGGAATCACGGGTCGTCAAGAATCATCAAGAGTGGATCATTGAAGCTCGAATCCCTGATTAGTAGAAGAGAGGAAAGAGCAAACACCGACGGGTCTCCCCTACACTTATGATAAAGAAAGCGAAAAGATAGATGCATGGGTTGCCTCCCAAGAAGCGCTTGATTTTTGTTAACCGAGTCATTAGCCTGACTCGACCTTGATCATCAACGGAAGAAGCATGAAACATATCCACCAGGATCAAAGACATAGTTTTCGTTCATCAAATAGCACAAGCTTAAGGCGAACAAGGCAAGCCAAAGAAGAGTAGGCAAGGTTCCCTTAAGCAGCGATGGAGCACGGTGGAAGCAAGGGTGGAGTGGTGCAAGCATGTCTTCAATAATTCCAAAGATTTTTCCTTTTATTTCATCAGGTGGATACTGAGATGGCTGCAGAATATCAATACCGGGGTCGAACACCTTTTCCGTTAGGGGAAAATAGCACTCAGGCTCAGCAGAATGGGAAGAAGATCCGCGAAGAAGCACAACCTCGTCCTCAGTAGGGGGACAAAGAGGTGTTAACTCATACGTGTTGCGGATTTCGGTGTCGACCGATTTCTTCTCCTTTGAAAGAATGTGCTTCAAATCCAAAGTAGGATCAAGACGATAATCTTCAAAGTCCAAATGAGGTGCATCACTCTCATGAGGGAAGTAAGTGTTAAGAAACGTAGAGAAGTCTTCCTCAAATGAGTAATCATCCAAAGTAGGATAGAGTGATGGCGGAGGATCTTCATCATGTGAAGTATCGCTCGAAAGAATATCAGCCTCATCGAAATCATCATACGTGGGCAGATCGGGATACTCAGAAGTAAGGTCATCATAATCATCCGAGTCTGAGCTAGAATCATTATCATAAGCATCAAAGACCGGTGGCGAATCATAAATGGGAGAAAGGTCCAAATTGGGGCGAGAATCATCCACATCATCTTGAAAAAGTGGATTATCGATGCAAGAGTCGAATAGAGGATTATCGTAGACGGTAAAGTCATCGAGCACATTAATCATATTCACTGATTCGCGGCCTCCAAAGGTTGTACTTGTAATCTTCCCCATTTTAAAAACTTGTGCATCATCCCTGACTCTTAAGATTAACTCACCTTCGGCCACATCCACTAAAGCTCGTCCGGTTCTCAAGAATGGCCGACCAAGTATTAAAGGAATACGAGGGTCCATTTCATAATCAACAACGACAAAGTCAACCGGGAAAGTAAATGCGCCAACTTTAATGAACACGTGTAACACTCTCATCTTTCGTATCGGTACAGCGGAAGGGTCTTTCAGAGTGTTACGGGATAGCACAATAACTCCAATCATAGACAACACATAAAAATGGTTGTACAAGGTTTAACAAACACTCATTCGATAAAAAGGTTTTAAAAGTGTACAACAGGTCCCAAATTATACAGGTCATTAAGTTTACAAAACACAGATCGAATGAACATCTTTAATATTAAGTGTGGGCCATCAGAGTCGATCTCCATCCGGATTACCTTCAAGCACCTGAGATAGAAAACATGCAAAAATCATATCAGCGAATGCCGAGTGAATTCATAGAGTTTAATGAAAACCGTTATATAAAACAATCATTTACAATCATTAAAATCAGAACACAAGTATAATATCGGAAGCAAGTCCACATATTGCTAGTCAAGCAATATATAAATCAAGCATACATTTGAAACCGTCCATGAGACCGTAGTCTCTATATTACCATGATAGGTAATATATTCATCGTTAATAGCGTCGTTATCATATATAGGATACATTTTTATTTGAATTAGGTACGTTTTAGGATTATTATTAGCCGCATGACATTGTTACCTTACTGTGAAAACAGCGGGCCGCGAACCCGACAAACAATTTGCCCATCTAAGTTAGCGTGTCGTCACAAAAATCACGCTATGGAATCTTCTCATACATAAATTCGCTTACCAATAAATGTGGTACGACGGGGATCAACCGTCAAGGCGCGAACTGGGATGATCGTCCCCAAATAGTACTATCAAATGCATAAGCGTCTACCAACTCCCGGTAGTTCACAATTCATGCTAATGGGACTTTTAGTGACATAACCTAACTTTAATAATCCATTTAATTTCATCTATCGGGTCCATTAATCATTTATCGGGTCATACAATCGGGTCATTCAATCATTCGGGTCCAAAATCAATAAACAAACAATCGGGACAAATGGTGTCCAAACTTTTATAAAAACTAACATGTTATCTCCCTCGCGGGTTTATAAAGCATTTATAAAACATTTAAAAGAGTGCGAGGCTATGAACTCACATTGTTAATGAAAGGCGGATTATCGGCTACGGGCGTGCTTCGGTCACGGAAACCTATATAAATAATAATCGGTCTTAGACTCCGTCCAATGACTTTTATCAAAATAACAATATACATATATATGATTTTTGTACATATGATGATGATCAAGTGGGTTTATAAATCGTCATTTACTCATTTTAGCGTTTACGTTTTAGTATCGTCTTACTAGTTAGCTAGTTTTATCGAGTTTACCTATTTTAGGTCCATTAATTCTTTTATATGTTCTTTTACTTGTTTTTACCCATTTTATACCTATATGATCAGTATATATATACTTTTCATGTTGGGCCCAAATGGGTTAAGCCCAAATAATTCTTTTTACAAGTTTTTATCTCATTAAGTCCAATTATTAGTCTAATAGGTTTAGTTAGCTCGTAAATGTCCGTAATTCTTATAGTTTGGGTTTTATCGGTTTTTACTTGTCTTAGTTATCTATACATCAGTATATGACTTTTATAAACTTTACATTAGACGGGTTTGGTCGTCTAAGTTTTATTTGACGAAAAACGTTAATTTCACGGCGATAGCCGAAAAAGTCGTAAAAATCAAGTTTATAGTTTTTATTATTTATAAATATTATTTTTACCACCATTTATATAATTTACCCATTTAATTAACCTTTTATACATTTATATAAATAAGTTTTATAAGTTAGTGGGTTTACATTTTATATTTTATACATTATAAAGTGAGTGCTTATATAATAATAATAAACATTATTTCCAAAATCTGATTTTTAACTTCATATTCACCATTTTTATCATATCTAGAGTTCTACAATGACTTAGAAGCTCATTTTTGGATGACAACTTCTTCATAATATGTGCTACATATAACTTAGTTATAGCTACTGCCCATTTTGAGTCTAAGTTGCCTTAACAGTCCCTACAAAACTGCTTATTCAGATTGTACCACCTAACTTGTTTTGATCATATCTCACTCATTATTTTGATTCCATTGCATGGCCAACTCTCACATGTGTATAACATCATCTACTTACTGTAAATAGATCAAACCATGAAATTTTATCAGTTCATCATTTAGTTATCTACTGTTTTTATACAGCCAACTAATTAGTCAAGATTTTAGCTTCATTTCTTATGGTTATCATGATTTTTAAGCATGTTTATCAACACTTGATCCCCATACAACATTTTTATCATCATATATATATCATATACATATACAAAATGAAAGAAAATACATTTGTTCTTTACAAAATAATAAGAGAAAAATGTAGAGGATGATCTTCTTTACCAATCCAAGTGGATTTCTTGTTTTAGGAAGGCAAGAACTTGATGAACACAACAAGTATCTCCAAGACCATCAAATATCAAGATCATATGTTGGAAAATCAGCCCTAGGACACAAGAAAATCACCTCCAAAGTTGTTTATATGGCCACCAAATGATCAAGGCTTCAAGGAAACACCTTAATAGGACTAGTAAACATGTGGTTTGTGGCTAGAAAAGATCAAATGGGATGTTTGTTAGCTTATAGTGGACGGCAAGAGAGGAGAGTTGAGAGAGTTTTTGGGGTGGTTTGCATGGAAGAAATGTGAAGAATGAAACCATTTGCTAGTTTTGTTTAGTTGGTAAATGAGTTGGCTTAAAGTGTAAGCACAAGCTTACACTTGTGTAAACAAGCTAAGACTTGATGCCACCTATGTGTGGTGTGTCAACATTGCCGTCCCATATAAGCTAGTGGGATGGGGCAAAGTGTTTTGTCCCATCTCACTAGTTTACGGGTATTTCTCGATTCTAGTTTTCTCGATTTGCGTGCCCTCGGGTCGTTTTACGAAAAATGTTTTTATAAATTATGAATCACCGTCACAAAACGAATCCAATAAAAATTGTCTCATCAAAAACGTAAATACGTAATCCTAAAGTTTCCGGTTTAGTCGTAAAAGACGCCAAATTATGCACGTAAGCCCAAATTTAAATCCGTAAATTGTGAGTTCGTCAACCAACACAAAAATAAGTTTCAAAATATTATACGAGAAAATATTTCACTACCTAAAAATGTTAGATTTGTCACAGCTTTTCCTCCTAAAAGGGATCAACGTCCTCGTGATCCATTTCATTTGGATGTCCGTTTCTTATTGAAATCGAAGAGGTGCGGATATTTCTTCCACATTTCATCCTCTCGTTCCCAAGTATACTCCGGTCCATGCTTTGAATTCCATCGGATCTTGACAATAGGTATCCGACTATGTTTCAGTTGCTTTACCTCACGGTCCATAACTTCTACGGGCTCTTCGATAAAATGCAACTTCCCATCTATTCGAACCTTACCTAACGGAATTTTCTCATCACTCACTGCTAGACATTTCTTCAGATTAGATACATGGAATGTGTTGTGAACACCATGAAGTTCTGGGGGTAACTCTAGTTTGTAAGCCACCGGACCTACTCTAGATAAAATCTTAAAGGGTCCAATATAACGGGGATTCAATTTTCCTCGTTTTCCAAATCTTATAACGCCTTTCCATGGCGATACCTTCAACATTACTCGGTCACCCACTTCAAACTCCATTGGCTTCCGCCGCACATCCGCGTAACTTTTCTGTCTACTACGGGCAGTCAACAACCTCTTCTTAATCTGAACTATCATATCCGTAGTCTCCCGGATCAATTCCGGTCCCGTGAGCTGGGTATCCCCAACTTCACTCCAACATACAGGAGATCTACACTTCCTACCATACAAAGCTTCAAACGGTGCAGCCTTAATACTAGAATGGTAACTATTGTTATACGAAAACTCTGCTAACGACAAATGTTTATCCCAATTCTTACCAAAGTCTAACACACAAGCTCTCAACATATCTTCCAGTGTTTGTATCGTCCTTTCACTCTGCCCATCAGTCTGGGGGTGATAAGCAGTGCTCATGTCGAGATTCGTTCCCAAAGATCTTTGGAGAGATTTCCAAAAATTCGATGCGAATCTGGGATCTCGATCTGAAATGATCGATACAGGCACTCCATGCTTGCATACAACATTATCAAGGTATATTCGAGTCAGCTTCTCCAGTGAGAACTGCTCCTTAACCGGAATGAAGTGTGCTGATTTGGTCAGTCTATCGACAATAACCCAAATCGAATTGTTTCAAGATGATGTTCTAGGAAGCTTGGTGATAAAGTCCATCGTAATTCGCTCCCACTTCCATTCAGGAATCTTTGGCTGTTGAAGTAGTCCTGATGGCTTTTGATGTTCGGCTTTAACTCTAGCACAAGTTAAGCATTGAAGAACATACATAGCTATGTCAGCTTTCATATTCGGCCACCAGTACAACTTCTTCAAATCATGGTACATCTTATCAGATCCCGGATGAATGGAATACTTAGATTTATGGGATTCTAACATAATCAAATCTCTTAAGCCTCCAAACTTAGGTATCCACATACGACCTCTTAAACATTTCACTCCATCAGCTCTAACCTCTAAAGGATCTCCTTCTCCTCGGAACCCTTCATTAACAAAATTCTCCTTCTTACAAGCTTCTATTTGCGCATTTCTAATTTGCTCAGGCAAATTATTGTGCACGGTCAAGACTAGAGAACGCACCCTGATAGGCTCTCTATCTTTCCTACTCAACGCATCAGCAACAACATTGGCTTTTCCTGGGTGATATTTTATATCACAGTCATAATCACTTAACAACTCTATCCATCTTCGTTGCCTCATGTTCAATTCCTTCTGGTCGAGAATATACTGTAGGCTTTTGTGATCGGTGAATACCGTACACTTGGTGCCATACAGATAATGTCTCCACAACCTAAGAGCAAAGACCACAGCTCCTAACTCAAGATCATGAGTAGTATAATTCTCCTCATTCTTCCTTAATTGCCTAGAAGCATAAGCTATCACTTTCTCTCTCTGCATCAAAACAGCTCCATAACCTCTAAGAGATGCATCACAATACACTACAAAATCTTCACTCCCGTCGGGTAATGATAAGATTGGCGCACTATATAATTTTTGCTTCAATGTCTGAAATGCTCCATCTTCATCACTTCCCCAAATGAAAGGTTTATTCTTCTGAGTAAGCTTAGTCAAGGGTTTAGCTATCAAAGAAAATTCTTTAATGAATCGCCTATAATAGCCAGCCAATCCTAAGAACTGTCGCACTTCCATTGGCGTTGTCGGTGCAGACCAATTCTTAATAGCTTCAACCTTTGCAGGATCAACATGAATTCCATCTCTGTTAATCACATGACCAAGAAATTGCACAAAATCTAACCAGAAATCACATTTCGAAAACTTAGCATACAACCTTTCATCCTTCAACAACTTCAAAAAAATCCTCAAATGTTCTCTATGTTCATCTTCATTCTTAGAATAGATTAGAATATCGTCAATAAACACAATCACAAATTTATCCAAGTAGGGCTTGCACACTCGATTCATTAAATCCATGAAAACCGCAGGTGCGTTAGTTAACCCAAATGGCATTACTTGAAATTCATAGTGTCCATAACGAGTTCTAAATGCAGTTATAGGAATATCTTCTTCACGGACGCGAAGTTGGTGATATCCTGACCGCAAATCTATCTTAGAATACACACTAGATCCTTGTAGTTGATCAAACAAATCATCAATCCTAGGTAAAGGATATCGATTCTTAATTGTCAACTTATTCAGTTCCCTATAATCAATGCACATACGAAAAGATCCATCCTTCTTCTTAACGAACAAGACTGGAGCTCCCCAAGGCGACGAGCTCGGTTGAATAAAACCTTTATCAGACAACTCCTTAAGTTGCTCAGATAACTCCTTTAATTCAGAAGGGGCTAATCGGTAAGGCGCACGTGCCACCGGTGCAGCACCAGGAATTAAATCGATTCGAAACTCTACTTGCCTTATCGGTGGAAGTCCGGGTAAATCTTTAGGAAATACCTCAGGAAATTCACAAATAATAGGTACATCTTCCAATCGTTTCTCTCTAGACTCATTCCCGGTCACTTGAGCTAAAAATAACTCACAACCGTTCCTGATGTACTTTTGGACTTTAATACATGAAACGATTTTCAAACGGGATTCACCTCGACTACCATCAATTACTAACGTCCTATTCCTAAGAGGAATCTTAACCTTCTTCTCTCCACATAAAATAGTAGCATTATTCAACGACAACCAATCCATACCAATAATAATATCGAAACTACCTAATTCTATCAACATCAAATCAATCGGAAAGGAATGGTTCAAGAGATTTAGAGAGCATCCTTCTAATAGCTTATTAGTTTTCACTAATTTACCATCAGCCAATTCCACCTCGTAACTGGTACTTATCTCAACAGGTTCAATATCAATAAGGGCACTAAATTTAGTGGATACAAAGCTCCTATCGGCACCCGAATCGAATAAAGCAACAGCATAATGATTGTTGAGTAAAAACGTATCGGTAACGACATTCGGATCCTCTTTCTTCACCTCAATTGTTCCAAGTTGGTAGATACCACCCTGGGGGTTTCTTCCAGGTACAATCGCTTTCAACTTGGGGCATTCCGATTTCCTATGACCTTCTTCATTACAGTTGAAGCAAATCGTTCCCTTCTTACACCTTTCAACCTTGTGTCCAAGCTTTCCGCAATTTCGGCACTTCCAGCAGTCGCCAGGATGCCTCTTGTTGCCACACTTAGGACATCTATCATCGTTGCGCGGTGCATTGTTGGTAAGAGCATTTGCATTCCCCTTTCTCTTGTTCTGACAGCGATTGAAATTCTTCCTATTATCACCTCTATCTACACGATCACCGTCTCCCTTTCTTTTCTCACCAACACGGGCTTCATCTTCCTTATCCTGAATTATCTGTCCAATGAGTTGGTAAGCCATTCGAACAGCATCATCAATGGTCAGTGGTTTAGATGATGTCACGTCCCCCCGGATATTCCTGGTCAACCCTTTCACATATTGCTCAATTTGGATCTCTTCGGGTTCAACCAATCGAGGACATAGCAAGGCCAACTCATGGAATCGATTCGTGTAACTATCAATGTCTACACCTTTCATTCTCAGATGAATCAACTCTTGTTCTAACCTAATGATCACACTACGAGGACAAAACTCCAAAGTCATCCACTTCTTAATTTCAGCCCAAGGAGTAGCATTAGCAGCATCAAGACCCATGAAAGCAATTCTCCCGTTCCACCAAGTCAACGCATGACCTTTAAGAGTAGCCATAGCAAAAGTCACCTTATCTTCCTCCTTACACTTACTAATCCTAAACACCGATTCAATCTTTTCAATCCACTGGCTTAGTCCTACAGCACCTTCAGTTCCATTAAAAGGTAGAGGTTCACACTTCATGAACGTCACATAAGTACAACCACCAACTTCAGGTGCATTCGTTCCAAGTCCTCCTACATTTCCTCCAGCATTAGCATTCACATTATTAGCATTCACATTCACATTAGTACCGCCAATTCCACTACCGCCAGCTCCACTACCGCCAGCTCCACTACCGCGAGCTCCACTGCCGCCAGCTTCATTTCTAGCATTTGCCATAAATTCAGTCATAGATGCGGTAACTTGCTCCGTAATAATCCTACGTACATCATCCTCAGTCACAGCCTTCTTGGGCGGCATAGTTCTATAAATTAACAATTTCAAAGTATTAAGCATTCATCCAACAAAGGATTCATATAATATGGATCGAATTCATAATCAAGATACAAATAAGGCACAATATGGAATTCAAGACAAGATACATATTTCATTCGATCTGAAACAAAAGTATTGTCTTAGTACATCCCATATCAAAGTTCTAGCACTATATACACTCAAAATTCGTGCCAAGTCTACTACTAACAAGTCGGTTCAGTCAAAGCTACAAAAGCACAAAAGATATAAAGGTCATTACTAAATACAGACTGGTCTACTAAGAACCGCCAGATGGTCCATCATCCATCGTCTTCTGGATCTTCGTCGGACGATCACTAGACACATCTTCAGCTGGGCGCTTACGGATTACTCCTCTTTCAACCATGTCCGCATAAAATCTACTGTTCCATCCCACGGATATATTCAACTCCTTTTCATCTTTCTCACGCATCGCACGAGCTACACTCAACTGAATCTCCATAGTATTCACCTTTCTCTTCATAGCAGCATACTCACCACTTTCCAACACTGATAACCTCCTAAAAGCCTCATTCAATCCACGCTCTACATCACTCAAATCCAAACTAAGCAATTCCGGTCTTTCTCGCCAACCTTAGCCTTCGACTCCAAATAAGCAACCTGAGTCTGAACAACACCTAATCCAACCTCTGTCACACAACTCTTAACACGGGAAGCATCTAGATCACGTCTCAAGGCCCATGGTGCAAGACCATCAATATGAGTAGCCTCTCGAGTACTAGACGACTCTCCTATCTCACGTCTACGAGTAGCAATACCATCGGTACCGTCAGGTGCATCGTCATCCTCATCCTCCTCTGATTCAGAATCAAATTCAGACGATTCAGACATTTCGTCCCTAGGTAACTCATCCTCAGAATCAGACAAACAAACTGGTGGGGGCAAAGGCTCGCCCTCTGGAACATCATACGGATAAATAAGCTCAGCTTCCTCATCGTCATCAACCTCAACATCTATACCTACATCTTCCTCGACATCCTCGTCGTCAATCTCATCATCTAACTCATCTAACCCAATCTCATCCTCATTCTCAATATCAGCATTCTCAATATCCACGTCCTCAATATCCACATTCTCAATATCCACATTCTCATTACCCACATTCTCAATATCCACATTCTCATTACCCACATTCTCAATCTCATTCTCTACTAAGTCTTCCTGAGGGGCAATCTGATCTCCTAGTCCTAACTCAGGCTCGGGATCCTCAAATGGTTCCTCCTCATCATCAATATCAAAATCTACTAAGTCTAAATAAGGATCATCTTCTATATTAGGTTCGGGAATAGAATGGTTTTCTACAGGAATATTAGGGTCAGCCATGACAATCTGCATTTATATATATTTATCTCGTATTAGGATAACATACTAGTTAAACAATTACATAATGAAATCACGATATATACATATATATAAATTATATTATATATATCAAAATATATATCTTCTCAATAGGGCTTGTTGGTAACGTCGGAGATCTCTGGCACCGTTATAGTCAAAAGATTTTTCAAATATTTTCTCAAATGTTCATTGTCAAAAGATTTTGAAAAGTTTTGTTCAAAACCTTGGTTTTTAAAATCCTTTGTTCTCTATAACGAGAGCTCTGGTAACAAACTGTAACACTCTCATCTTTCATATCGGTACAGCGGAAGGGTCTTTCAGAGTGTTACGGGATAGCACAATAACTCCAATCATAGACAACACATAAAAATGGTTGTACAAGGTTTAACAAACATTCATTCGATAAAAAGGTTTTAAAAGTGTACAACAGGTCCCAAATTATACAGGTCATTAAGTTTACAAAACACAGATCGAATGAACATTTTTAATATTAAGTGTGGGCCATCAGAGTCGATCTCCATCCGGATTACCTTCAAGAACCTGAGATAGAAAACATGCAAAAATCATATCAGCGAATGCCGAGTGAATTCATAGAGTTTAATGAAAACCGTTATATAAAACAATCATTTACAATCATTAAAATCAGAACACAAGTATAATATCAGAAGTAAGTCCACATATTGCTAGTCAAGCAATATATAAATCAAGCATACATCTGAAACCGTCCATGAGACCGTAGTCTCTATATTACCATGATAGGTAATATATTCATCGTTAATAGCGTCGTTATCATATATAGGATACATTTTTATTTGAATTAGGTACGTTTTAGGATTATTATTAGCCGCATGACATTGTTACCTTACTGTGAAAACAGCGGGCCGCGAACCCGACAAACAATTTGCCCATCTAAGTTAGCGTGTCGTCATAAAAATCACGCTATGGAATCTTCTCATACATAAATTCGCTTACCAATCAATGTGGTACGACGGGGATCAACCGTCAAGGCGCGAACTGGGGTGATCGTCCCCAAATAGTACTATCAAATGCATAAGCGTCTACCAACTCCCGGTAGTTCACAATTCATGCTAATGGGACTTTTAGTGACATAACCTAACTTTAATAATCCATTTAATTTCATCTATCGGGTCCATTAATCATTTATCGGGTCATACAATCGGGTCATTCAATCATTCGGGTCTAAAATCAATAAACAAACAATCGGGACAAATGGTGTCCAAACTTTTATAAAAACTAACATGTTATCTCCCTCGCGGGTTTATAAAGCATTTATAAAACATTTAAAAGAGTGCGAGGCTATGAACTCACATTGTTAATGAAAGGCGGATTATCGGCTATGGGCGTGCTTCGGTCACGGAAACCTATATAAATAATAATCGGTCTTAGACTCGGTCCAATGACTTTTATCAAAATAACAATATACATATATATGATTTTTGTACATATGATGATGATCAAGTGGGTTTATAAATCCTCATTTACTCATTTTAGCGTTTACGTTTTAGTATTGTCTTACTAGTTAGCTAGTTTTATCGATTTTACCTATTTTAGGTCCATTAATTCTTTTGATATGTTCTTTTACTTGTTTTTACCCATTTTATACCTATATGATCAGTATATATATACTTTTCATGTTGGGCCCAAATGGGTTAAGCCCAAATAATTCTTTTTACAAGTTTTTATCTCATTAAGTCCAATTATTAGTCTAATAGGTTTAGTTAGCTCGTAAATGTCCGTAATTCTTATAGTTCGGGTTTTATCGGTTTTTACTCGTCTTAGTTATCTATACATCAGTATATGACTTTTATAAACTTTACATTAGACGGGTTTGGTCGTCTAAGTTTTATTTGACGAAAAACGTTAATTTCACGGCGATAGCCAAAAAAGTCGTAAAAATCAAGTTTATAGTTTTTATTATTTATAAATATTATTTTTACCACCATTTATATAATTTACCCATTTAATTAACCTTTTATACATTTATATAAATAAGTTTTATAAGTTAGTGGGTTTACATTTTACATTTTATACATTATAAAGTGAGTGCTTATATAATAATAATAAACATTATTTCCAAAATCTGATTTTTAACTTCATATTCACCATTTTAATCATATCTAGAGTTCTACAATGACTTAGAAGCTCATTTTTGGATGACAACTTCTTCATAATATGTGCTACATATAACTTAGTTATAGCTACTGCCCATTTTGAGTCTAAGTTGCCTTAACAGTCCCTACAAAACTGCTTATTCAGATTGTACCACCTAACTTGTTTTGATCATATCTCACTCATTATTTTGATTCCATTGCATGGCCAACTCTCACATGTGTATAACATCATCTACTTACTGTAAATAGATCAAACCATGCAATTTTATCAGTTCATCATTTAGTTATCTACTGTTTTTATACAGCCAACTAATTAGTCAAGATTTTAGCTTCATTTCTTATGGTTATCATGATTTTTAAGCATGTTTATCAACACTTGATCCCCACACAACATTTTTATCATCATATATACATCATATACATATACAAAATGAAAGAAAATACATTTGTTCTTTACAAAATAATAAGAGAAAAATGTAGAGGATGATCTTCTTTACCAATCCAAGTGGATTTCTTGTTTTAGGAAGGCAAGAACTTGATGAACACAACAAGTATCTCCAAGACCATCAAATATCAAGATCATATGTTGGAAAATCAGCCCTAGGACACAAGCAAATCACCTCCAAAGTTGTTTATATGGCCACCAAATGATCAAGGCTTCAAGGAAACACCTTAATAGGACTAGTAAACATGTGGTTTGTGGCTAGAAAAGATCAAATGGGATGTTTGTTAGCTTATAGTGGACGACAAGAGAGGAGAGTTGAGAGAGTTTTTGGGGTGGTTTGCATGGAAGAAATGTGAAGAATGAAACCATTTGCTAGTTTTGTTTAGTTGGTAAATGAGTTGGCTTAAAGTGTAAGCACAAGCTTACACTTGTGTAAACAAGCTAAGATTTGATGCCACCTATGTGTGGTGTGTCAACATTGCCGTCCCATTTAAGCTAGTGGGATGGGGCAAAGTGTTTTGTCCCATCTCACTAGTTTACGGGTATTTCTCGATTCTAGTTTTCTCGATTTGCGTGCCCTCGGGTCGTTTTACGAAAAATGTTTTTATAAATTATGAATCACCGTCACAAAACGAATCCAATAAAAATTGTCTCATCAAAAACGGAGTTCAAAAACGTAAATACGTAATCCTAAGGTTTCCGGTTTAGTCGTAAAAGACGCCAAATTATGCACGTAAGCCCAAATTTAAATCCGTAAATTGTGAGTTCGTCAACCAACACAAAAATAAGTTTCAAAATATTATACGAGAAAATATTTCACTACCTGAAAATGTTAGATTTGTCACAGCTTTTCCTCCTAAAAGGGATCAACGTCCTCGTGATCCATTTCATTTGGATGTCCGTTTCTTATTGAAATCGAAGAGGTGCGGATATTTCTTCCACATTTCATCCTCTCGTTCCCAAGTATACTCCGGTCCATGCTTTGAATTCCATCGGATCTTGACAATAGGTATCCGACTATGTTTCAGTTGCTTTACCTCACGGTCCATAACTTCTACGGGCTCTTCGATAAAATGCAACTTCCCATCTATTCGAACCTTACCTAACGGAATTTTCTCATGACTCACTGCTAGACATTTCTTCAGATTTGATACATGGAATGTGTTGTGAACACCATGAAGTTCTGGGGGTAACTCTAGTTTGTAAGCCACCGGACCTACTCTAGATAAAATCTTAAAGGGTCCAATATAACGGGGATTCAATTTTCCTCGTTTTCCAAATCTTATAACGCCTTTCCATGGCGATACCTTCAACATTACTCGGTCACCCACTTCAAACTCCATTGGCTTCCGCCGCACATCCGCGTAACTTTTCTGTCTACTACGGGCAGTCAACAACCTCTTCTTAATCTGAACTATCATCTCCGTAGTCTCCCGGATCAATTCCGGTCCCGTGAGCTGGGTATCCCCAACTTCACTCCAACATACAGGAGATCTACACTTCCTACCATACAAAGCTTCAAACGGTGCAGCCTTAATACTAGAATGGTAACTATTGTTATACGAAAACTCTGCTAACGACAAATGTTTATCCCAATTCTTACCAAAGTCTAACACACAAGCTCTCAACATATCTTCCAGTGTTTGTATCGTCCTTTCACTCTGCCCATCAGTCTGGGGGTGATAAGCAGTGCTCATGTCGAGATTCGTTCCCAAAGATCTTTGGAGAGATTTCCAAAAATTCGATGCGAATCTGGGATCTCGATCTGAAATGATCGATACAGGCACTCCATGCTTGCATACAACATTATCAAGGTATATTCGAGTCAGCTTCTCCAGTGAGAACTGCTCCTTAACCGGAATGAAGTGTGCTGATTTGGTCAGTCTATCGACAATAACCCAAATCGAATTGTTTCCAGATGATGTTCTAGGAAGCTTGGTGATAAAGTCCATCGTAATTCGCTCCCACTTCCATTCAGGAATCTTTGGCTGTTGAAGTAGTCCTGATGGCTTTTGATGTTCGGCTTTAACTCTAGCACAAGTTAAGCATTGAAGAACATACATAGCTATGTCAGCTTTCATATTCGGCCACCAGTACAACTTCTTCAAATCATGGTACATCTTATCAGATCCCGGATGAATGGAATACTTAGATTTATGGGATTCTAACATAATCAAATCTCTTAAGCCTCCAAACTTAGGTATCCACATACGACCTCTTAAACATTTCACTCCATCAGCTCTAACCTCTAAAGGATCTCCTTCTCCTCGGAACCCTTCATTAACAAAATTCTCCTTCTTACAAGCTTCTATTTGCGCATTTCTAATTTGCTCAGGCAAATTATTGTGCACGGTCAAGACTAGAGAACGCACCCTGATAGGCTCTCTATCTTTCCTACTCAACGCATCAGTAACAACATTGGCTTTTCCTGGGTGATATTTTATATCACAGTCATAATCACTTAACAACTCTATCCATCTTCGTTGCCTCATGTTCAATTCCTTCTGGTCGAGAATATACTGTAGGCTTTTGTGATCGGTGAATACCGTACACTTGGTGCCATACAGATAATGTCTCCACAACCTAAGAGCAAAGACCACAGCTCCTAACTCAAGATCATGAGTAGTATAATTCTCCTCATTCTTCCTTAATTTCCTAGAAGCATAAGCTATCACTTTCTCTCTCTGCATCAAAACAGCTCCATAACCTCTAAGAGATGCATCACAATACACTACAAAATCTTCACTCCCGTCGGGTAATGATAAGATTGGCGCACTATATAATTTTTGCTTCAATGTCTGAAATGCTCCATCTTCATCACTTCCCCAAACGAAAGGTTTATTCTTCTGAGTAAGCTTAGTCAAGGGTTTAGCTATCAAAGAAAATTCTTTAATGAATCGCCTATAATAGCCAGCCAATCCTAAGAACTGTCGCACTTCCGTTGGCGTTGTCGGTGCAGACCAATTCTTAATAGCTTCAACCTTTGCAGGATCAACATGAATTCCATCTCTGTTAATCACATGACCAAGAAATTGCACAGAATCTAACCAGAAATCACATTTCGAAAACTTAGCATACAACCTTTCATCCTTCAACAACTTCAAAAAAATCCTCAAATGTTCTCTATGTTCATCTTCATTCTTAGAATAGATTAGAATATCGTCAATAAACACAATCACAAATTTATCCAAGTAGGGCTTGCACACTCGATTCATTAAATCCATGAAAACCGCAGGTGCGTTAGTTAACCCAAATGGCATTACTTGAAATTCATAGTGTCCATAACGAGTTCTAAATGCAGTTATAGGAATATCTTCTTCACGGACGCGAAGTTGGTGATATCCTGACCGCAAATCTATCTTAGAATACACACTAGATCCTTGTAGTTGATCAAACAAATCATCAATCCTAGGTAAAGGATATCGATTCTTAATTGTCAACTTATTCAGTTCCCTATAATCAATGCACATACGAAAAGATCCATCCTTCTTCTTAACGAACAAGACTGGAGCTCCCCAAGGCGACGAGCTTGGTCGAATAAAACCTTTATCAGACAACTCCTTAAGTTGCTCAGATAACTCCTTTAATTCAGAAGGGGCTAATCGGTAAGGCGCACGTGCCACCGGTGCAGCACCAGGAATTAAATCGATTCGAAACTCTACTTGCCTTATCGGTGGAAGTCCGGGTAAATCTTTAGGAAATACCTCAGGAAATTCACAAATAATAGGTACATCTTCCAATCGTTTCTCTCTAGACTCATTCCCGGTCACTTGAGCTAAAAATAACTCACAACCGTTCCTGATGTACTTTTGGACTTTAATACATGAAACGATTTTCAAACGGGATTCACCTCGACTACCATCAATTACTAACGTCCTATTCCTAAGAGGAATCTTAACCTTCTTCTCTCCACATAAAATAGTAGCATTATTCAACGACAACCAATCCATACCAATAATAATATCGAAACTACCTAATTCTATCAACATCAAATCAATCGGAAAGGAATGGTTCAAGAGATTTAGAGAGCATCCTTCTAATAGCTTATTAGTTTTCACTAATTTACCATCAGACAATTCCACCTCGTAACTGGTACTTATCTCAACAGGTTCAATATCAATAAGGGCACTAAATTTAGTGGATACAAAGCTCCTATCGGCACCCGAATCGAATAAAGCAACAGCATAATGATTGTTGAGTAAAAACGTACCGGTAACGACATTCGGATCCTCTTTCTTCACCTCATTTGTTCCAAGTTGGTAGATACCACCCTGGGGGTTTCTTCCAGGTACAATCGCTTTCAACTTGGGGCATTCCGATTTCCTATGACCTTCTTCATTACAGTTGAAGCAAATCGTTCCCTTCTTACACCTTTCAACCTTGTGTCCAAGCTTTCCGCAATTTCGGCACTTCCAGCAGTCGCCAGGATGCCTCTTGTTGCCACACTTAGGACATCTATCATCGTTGCGCGGTGCATTGTTGGTAAGAGCATTTGCATTCCCCTTTCTCTTGTTCTGACGGCGATTGAAATTCTTCCTATTATCACCTCTATCTACACGATCATCGTCTCCCTTTCTTTTCTCACCAACACGGGCTTCATCTTCCTTATCCTGAATTATCTGTCCAATGAGTTGGTAAGCCATTCAAACAGCATCATCAATGGTCAGTGGTTTAGATGATGTCACGTCCCCCCGGATATTCCTGGTCAACCCTTTCACATATTGCTCAATTCGGATCTCTTCGGGTTCAACCAATCGAGGACATAGCAAGGCCAACTCATGGAATCGATTCGTGTAACTATCAATGTCCACACCTTTCATTCTCAGATGAATCAACTCTTGTTCTAACCTAATGATCACACTACGAGGACAAAACTCCAAAGTCATCCACTTCTTAATTTCAGCCCAAGGAGTAGCATTAGCAGCATCAAGACCCATGAAAGCAATTCTCCCGTTCCACCAAGTCAACGCATGACCTTTAAGAGTAGCCATAGCAAAAGTCACCTTATCTTCCTCCTTACACTTACTAATCCTAAACACCGATTCAATCTTTTCAATCCACTGGCTTAGTCCTACAGCACCTTCAGTCCCATTAAAACGTAGAGGTTCACACTTCATGAACGTCACATAAGTACAACCACCAACTTCAGGTGCATTCGTTCCAAGTCCTCCTACATTTCCTCCAGCATTAGCATTCACATTATTAGCATTCACATTCACATTAGTACCGCCAATTCCACTACCGCCAGCTCCACTACCGCCAGCTCCACTACCGCCAGCTCCACTGCCGCCAGCTTCATTTCTAGCATTTGCCATAAATTCAGTCATAGATGCGGTAACTTGCTCCGTAATAATCCTACGTACATCATCCTCAGTCACAGCCTTCTTGGGCGGCATAGTTCTATAATTTAACAATTTCAAAGTATTAAGCATTCATCCAACAAAGGATTCATATAATATGGATCTAATTCATAATCAAGATACAAATAAGGCACAATATGGAATTCAAGACAAGATACATATTTCATTCGATCTCAAACAAAAGTATTGTCTTAGTACATCCCATATCAAAGTTCTAGCACTATATACACTCAAAATTCGTGCCAAGTCTACTACTAACAAGTCGGTTCAGTCAAAGCTACAAAAGCACAAAAGATATAAAGGTCACTACTAAATACAGACTGGTCTACTAAGAACCGCCAGATGGTCCATCATCCATCGTCTTCTGGATCTTCGCCGGACGATCACTAGACACATCTTCAGCTGGGCGCTTACGGATTATTCCTCTTTCAACCATGTCTGCATAAAATCTACTGTTCCATCCCACGGATATATTCAACTCCTTTTCATCTTTCTCACGCATCGCACGAGCTACACTCAACTGAATCTCCATAGTATTCACCTTTCTCTTCATAGCAGCATACTCACCACTTTCCAACACTGATAACCTCCTAAAAGCCTCATTCAATCCACGCTCTACATCACTCAAATCCAAACTAAGCAATTCCCGCTCTTTCTCGCCAACCTTAGCCTTCGACTCCAAATAAGCAACCTGAGTCTGAACAACACCTAATCCAACCTCTGTCACACAACTCTTAACACGGGAAGCATCTAGATCACGTCTCAAGGCCCATGGTGCAAGACCATCAATATGAGTAGCCTCTCGAGTACTAGACGACTCTCCTATCTCACGTCTACGAGTAGCAATACCATCGGTACCGTCAGGTGCATCGTCATCCTCATCCTCCTCTGATTCAGAATCAGATTCAGACGATTCAGACATTTCGTCCCTAGGTAACTCATCCTCAGAATCAGACAAACAAACTGGTGGGGGCAAAGGCTCGCCCTCTGGAACATCATACGGATAAATAAGCTCAGCTTCCTCATCGTCATCAACCTCAACATCTATACCTACATCTTCCTCGACATCCTCGTCGTCAATCTCATCATCTAACTCATCTAACCCAATCTCATCCTCATTCTCAATATCAGCATTCTCAATATCCACGTCCTCAATATCCACATTCTCAATATCCACATTCTCATTACCCACATTCTCAATATCCACATTCTCATTACCCACATTCTCAATCTCATTCTCTACTAAGTCTTCCTGAGGGGCAATCTGATCTCCTAGTCCTAACCCAGGCTCGGGATCCTCAAATGGTTCCTCCTCATCATCAATATCAAAATCTACTAAGTCTAAATAAGGATCATCTTCTATATTAGGTTCGGGAATAGGATGGTTTTCTACAGGAATATTAGGGTCAGCCATGACAATCTGCATTTATATATATTTATCTCGTATTAGGATAACATACTAGTTAAACAATTACATAATGAAATCACGATATATACATATATATAAATTATATTATATATATCAAAATATATATCTTCTCAATAGGGCTTGTTGGTAACGTCGGAGATCTCTGGCACCGTTATAGTCAAAAGATTTTTCAAATATTTTCTCAAATGTTCATTGTCAAAAGATTTTGAAAAGTTTTGTTCAAAACCTTGGTTTTTAAAATCCTTTGTTCTCTATAACGAGAGCTCTGGTACCAAACTGTAACACTCTCATCTTTCGTATCGGTACAGCGGAAGGGTCTTTCAGAGTGTTACGGGATAGCACAATAACTCCAATCATAGACAACACATAAAAATGGTTGTACAAGGTTTAACAAACATTCATTCGATAAAAAGGTTTTAAAAGTGTACAACAGGTCCCAAATTATACAGGTCATTAAGTTTACAAAACACAGATCGAATGAACATTTTTAATATTAAGTGTGGGCCATCAGAGTCGATCTCCATCCGGATTACCTTCAAGAACCTGAGATAGAAAACATGCAAAAATCATATCAGCGAATGCCGAGTGAATTCATAGAGTTTAATGAAAACCGTTATATAAAACAATCATTTACAATCATTAAAATCAGAACACAAGTATAATATCGGAAGTAAGTCCACATATTGCTAGTCAAGCAATATATAAATCAAGCATACATCTGAAACCGTCCATGAGACCGTAGTCTCTATATTACCATGATAGGTAATATATTCATCGTTAATAGCGTCGTTATCATATATAGGATACATTTTTATTTGAATTAGGTACGTTTTAGGATTATTATTAGCCGCATGACATTGTTACCTTACTGTGAAAACAGCGGGCCGCGAACCCGACAAACAATTTGCCCATCTAAGTTAGCGTGTCGTCACAAAAATCACGCTATGGAATCTTCTCATACATAAATTCGCTTACCAATCAATGTGGTACGACGGGGATCAACCGTCAAGGCGCGAACTGGGGTGATCGTCCCTAAATAGTACTATCAAATGCATAAGCGTATACCAACTCCCGGTAGTTCACAATTCATGCTAATGGGACTTTTAGTGACATAACCTAACTTTAATAATCCATTTAATTTCATCTATCGGGTCCATTAATCATTTATCGGGTCATACAATCGGGTCATTCAATCATTCGGGTCCAAAATCAATAAACAAACAATCGGGACAAATGGTGTCCAAACTTTTATAAAAACTAACATGTTATCTCCCTCGCGGGTTTATAAAGCATTTATAAAACATTTAAAAGAATGCGAGTCTATGAACTCACATTGTTAATGAAAGGCGGATTATCGGCTACGGGCGTGCTTCGGTCACGGAAACCTATATAAATAATAATCGGTCTTAGACTCGGTCCAATGACTTTTATCAAAATAACAATATAAATATATATGATTTTTGTACATATGATGATGATCAAGTGGGTTTATAAATCCTCATTTACTCATTTTAGCGTTTACGTTTTAGTATCGTCTTACTAGTTAGCTAGTTTTATCGATTTTACCTATTTTAGGTCCATTAATTCTTTTATATGTTCTTTTACTTGTTTTTACCCATTTTATACCTATATGATCAGTATATATATACTTTTCATGTTGGGCCCAAATGGGTTAAGCCCAAATAATTCTTTTTACAAGTTTTTATCTCATTAAGTCCAATTATTAGTCTAATAGGTTTAGTTAGCTCGTAAATGTCCGTAATTCTTATAGTTCGGGTTTTATCGGTTTTTACTTGTCTTAGTTATCTATACATCAGTATATGACTTTTATAAACTTTACATTAGACGGGTTTGGTCGTCTAAGTTTTATTTGACGAAAAACGTTAATTTCACGGCGATAGCCGAAAAAGTCGTAAAAATCAAGTTTATAGTTTTTATTATTTATAAATATTATTTTTACCACCATTTATGTAATTTACCCATTTAATTAACCTTTTATACATTTATATAAATAAGTTTTATAAGTTATTGGGTTTACATTTTACATTTTATACATTATAAAGTGAGTGCTTATATAATAATAATAAACATTATTTCCAAAATCTGATTTTTAACTTCATATTCACCATTTTTATCATATCTAGAGTTCTACAATGACTTAGAAGCTCATTTTTGGATGACAACTTCTTCATAATATGTGCTACATATAACTTAGTTATAGCTACTGCCCATTTTGAGTCTAAGTTGCCTTAACAGTCCCTACAAAACTGCTTATTCAGATTGTACCACATAACTTGTTTTGATCATATCTCACTCATTATTTTGATTCCATTGCATGGCCAACTCTCACATGTGTATAACATCATCTACTTACTGTAAATAGATCAAACCATGCAATTTTATCAGTTCATCATTTAGTTATCTACTGTTTTTATACAGCCAACTAATTAGTCAAGATTTTAGCTTCATTTCTTATGGTTATCATGATTTTTAAGCATGATATCAACACTTGATCCCCACACAACATTTTTATCATCATATATACATCATATACATATACAAAATGAAAGAAAATACATTTGTTCTTTACAAAATAATAAGAGAAAAATGTAGAGGATGATCTTCTTTACCAATCCAAGTGGATTTCTTGTTTTAGGAAGGCAAGAACTTGATGAACACAACAAGTATCTCCAAGACCATCAAATATCAAGATCATATGTTGGAAAATCAGCCCTAGGACACAAGCAAATCACCTCCAAAGTTGTTTATATGGCCACCAAATGATCAAGGCTTCAAGGAAACACCTTAATAGGACTAGTAAACATGTGGTTTGTGGCTAGAAAAGATCAAATAGGATGTTTGTTAGCTTATAGTGGACGGCAAGAGAGGAGAGTTGAGAGAGTTTTTGGGGTGGTTTGCATGGAAGAAATGTGAAGAATGAAACCATTTGCTAGTTTTGTTTAGTTGGTAAATGAGTTGGCTTAAAGTGTAAGCACAAGCTTACACTTGTGTAAACAAGCTAAGACTTGATGCCACCTATGTGTGGTGTGTCAACATTGCCGTCCCATATAAGCTAGTGGGATGGGGCAAAGTGTTTTGTCCCATCTCACTAGTTTACGGGTATTTCTCGATTCTAGTTTTCTCGATTTGCGTGCCCTCGGGTCGTTTTACGAAAAATGTTTTTATAAATTATGAATCACAGTCACAAAACGAATCCAATAAAAATTGTCTCATCAAAAACGGAGTTCAAAAACGTAAATACGTAATCCTAAGGTTTCCGGTTTAGTCGTAAAAGACGCCAAATTATGCACGTAAGCCCAAATTTAAATCCGTAAATTGTGAGTTCGTCAACCAACACAAAAATAAGTTTCAAAATATTATACGAGAAAATATTTCACTACCTGAAAATGTTAGATTTGTCACAACACGTCTTCGTCTATACCAACGGGGTAAGCGAGAGTTCGATTTGCAAGTTTGAGAGTCATCTTTGTTGGAGTAAGGTCGGGCAATGATAGTGTTTTCCAAACACTCAAAGGCATCAAATTAATACTGGCCCCGAGATCAGCAAGAGCAGTAAATTCTTCAGTTTTGTTGAACACGCAAGGCAACACAAAACGACCGGGATCTCCAAGTTTTTCCGGAAGTTCTTTAAGAATAACTGCAGAGCAGTTTTCATTTAATCGTGTGTTGGCGAGTTCAATCAGCTTCTCCTTCTTGTTAAGCAATTCCTTAAATGCTTTAACAAATTTGGGCATATGGACAAGTGCTTCAAGAAAGCTAATGTTGAAGTTCATTTGAGAAATCATCTTCACATAGCGTGTCACGTCGGAGTCCTCCTTAGTTAGCATTTTGGACTTGCCTAAACGAGAGGGATAAGGGATATTAGGTTTGGGTGGTGAAGGTGCAGGTGTAGATAAAGGTTGAGATGTTGAAGGGTCATTCGTGGAAACTTCATCACGTCGAGGCGGAGACGGTAATGGTGCACTAATACTAGGTGTAGGAGGAGTAGGGATAAATGGTGGTGGAGGAGGTGTAGATGATTGGGGTGGGATTGGTGGTCCTATGATGGTGACTCCACTACGGGTAGTAATAGCACTCACATTGGCTCGCGGATTAGTGACGGTGTTTGAAGGTAGAGAACTCGAAGTAGAAGGTTGAGCAGGGGGCAAGAAACTAGCAAGCATATTCTTCAAATCATTGGTTTGATTGCTAAAGGAGGATTGAATATTATCTCGAAGCTCGGATCTTATCTCATTTCCTTTCTTGGTAATATCTCCTTTAAGATTGATAATTTGGCTCTGCAGGTTCTTGATTTGCTCACCTTGGGTTCTCATGATGGCCTCAACATCTGGATTACTGGGCGGGGGTTGTTGGGCGGGTGGGTGATAAGGATTAGAAGCTCTTGGTGGGATTTGGTTGCTTCTAGTGTAGTTGTTGGCGGGGTTTTGGTTTTGAGGAGAAAAACCAGGTGAAAGGTAGTTGTTGGACCGGTAACTCAGCAAATTTCTATCCCCTTGAGGTCGAGCTTGGTAATTTTCCGGTGAATAATTACCGTAAGCTGCATACACATTTTCCGGATTTCCTTGTGTAGAAGGACAATCGGTGTATGAGTGAGGACCGCCGCATGTTTTACAAGGAGCAGCAACAACTTTAACTTGTTGTTGTTGTTGGTTTGAAGCTAAGAGTTGCATACTTCTGCTCATTTCAGTCAGCACACGGGTGAGTTCGGTCATATCAGGGTTTGCTGAAGTGGAGGAAACATTGACTCTCGGGTTGTTCCTTGAAGAAGCAGAGGAATCCCAGTTTTTGTGATGAGTAGTCATGTTTTCAATAAGCTCTCTACACTCCTCGGGTCTCCTTTTCATGAATGTGCCACCGGCGGCTGCATTGATCGTATCACGATCTCGAAAAGTCAAACCGTTGTAGAAAGTATCAATTAAGGTCACAGGTAGCATGTTGTGCTTTGGACATCTATCGATCAAGACATTATATCTCTCCCAAGCATCAAAAAGAGATTCATCAGGGTCTTGCATGAAACCGCTGATTTGATTGCGAAGGCTCGTGACCATGGATGGTGGAAAGTAGCGCGACAAAAAGCATTGAGTCATGTCATCCCAAGTGTGAATAGAATTCTTCGGGAGACGATCAAACCATTTCTCGGCATGATGTAATAAATTATGTGGAAAGAGTTGTAGGCGAAGTTCATCCATTGTGGCACCAGCCAACTTCATGCTTTGGGTGATTGTAATGAACTTGTCGAGGTGTTTGTTGGCATCATCATCAGGCAATCCATGGAATGGGTTAGTTTGCACTTGCTGAATCATGTGGTGCTTCAACGAAAACTCAGGAGCGTTGATTTGCATCGGCGCAATCGGTCCTCCTCGTCCAAACATTGTAGGTTGACAAAGCTCCTCCATGGTCCGAAGATTGGGCTGTGGAAGAACATTGTTGTTATTATTGTTGAGGTGCGGTGGATGATTATTGTTGTTGACACCTGACATACTTAAATCTTCTTGAGTCTCGGGCTCTTGATAATTAGAAGATCTAGTACGCATACACCTGAAAATACAAAAGAAAACAAAACCAAACGCAAAGACAATATATATACATAATAAAGATAAAATCTTTTTGGATTTTTGAAATTTTTAATTTTTATGTATTTTTATCAATTTTTTAATTTTTATGATTTTTTGAATTTTTTTTAAGCAAGAAAATAACGCTCACGAATGAACGGATCCCAAAAAGCAACGCGTCTCTCACAGAAAACCGTTAATCTTTACGAAAAGAGCCGGCAGCGGCCCCATTTAATAACTTGATTTTACTCAGGTTAAAAATATTGTACCAATCTCTTCGAATTGAAAAACTTGTGTTTAATGTGTGACTCAGTTTTATTTTGGTGGAACAAAAAGGTTGTCGTTGTAGTATAGTTAAAGTGCAAAACAATAAAAATTAAATGCGTTAAAATTAAGGGCGTTAAAATAAAACCTAAGTCTAATTAAAGGAAAGGTGCTATATTTAAAAACGTGATGGAAAGTAAATTAACTAAATGACTTAAAATAAAGCGTGACAAGAATTAAAAATGGACAGAGTATAAAAATATAAGCTAAAAATTAAACAAGACAAAGTATGAAGAAAATGAACCCAGATCGGAATATATTCCGATCTTACCTTGATCGGAATATAAGCTTACACCCTGATCGGAATATCCAACAAACCTCAGATCGGAATGACAAATACCTTTGATCGGAATACCGGGCCGTCGGAATATACTACCTTTACCTGATCGGAATGCTGGAGTGAACTATGGTCGGAATGTTAATCGGAACACCAAATCGGAATAGCTGTCACCTATTTGATCGGAATGATCCAATGAACACCTCGATCGGAATATGGAATAGCTTCAGATCGGAATGCTGTCACACTTACCTGATCGGAATATCTAAAAACCACACTGATCAGAATACCAAGTTACTCCAATCGGAATACTGAAACCCTTTTCCGACCAAGCAATGTAGCTATGGTCGGAATAGATAAACCCCTTTCCGATTTACCAATCGGAATACGAAGGAAAAAGTACAAATTAAGCTAAACAAGTAAGCTATGATTCTAATAAGCACAAGTCTAATTTTATAAGTTAAACCGTATAAGAAAAAGCTATTTAACAGAAATTTAAAGACTTTTAAAACACGAAAAGGATAAGCCTTAAGAAAAACAACTTTTTATACGAAAATAACTTTTGTACAAACTATATAAACTTGAAAATAAACCAAATAAGTTATGAAAATAAATGATTTATAACAATCAAAAGCATAAAAATGTAATCTTTAAGCGAATCAACAAGACAAAAGCATATAAATCAAAGATTAAAGAAAGGAAGAATGAGATCAACAAGATAAAGTAAAGGTGCGAGAATTAAAAGTAACACTTAGTAAATAAGGTGCAAGACATGTAATTAAAGGTGCAAGTAATTAAAAGTGCAATAAAATAAAGGTGGAAGAACTAGTTTGTCAATCTAGCCAACAAAAACTAGTGAAATGAATAAGAGGGGTATTTATAGGTGATTAGGGTAGTGGTTAGAGGAAGCTACCTCCCCTCCTTCCTTTCTTCTTAATTGCGCCCTTAAGTCCTTCCTTCTTAATCTTGGAATTTGATGACTTTTGGCTCGGGATTTCTTTGGACTCGTCTTTTAATTCTTCGATAAATAAGACTTGAGTTCCTCGGCTTTAAGTAAACTTCCGTCTTTTGACTTTTTCTTCGATAAATCTTCAGAATTGGTCTTGGACTTCCGTTCTTTTTGCACTCTTGACTGCTTGACTTCGTCTTTCATCTTTTTATTCAATAAAAGTCCGTAAATGCCCGTGAATTCCCGTGTTTTCTCCACTTTTCACCTTTTCGTCCTAAATCACAACAAAAACACAAACCACGCATAATTCCGACATAAAAGACATAAAATACACGTTTTGGTCCGGTTATTATTGTAATTAAGTGGTAGAAAAGATGTGTGTTTACACACATATCAGCGTCTAATACCACGTGCCGGCGAAACCTTAAGGAAGACGTGATCTCCTACGTTAAAATGTATGTCCCTGCGATGCTTATCAGCGTAACTCTTCTGACGTGACCGTGCTTCCTGAAGTTTCTGCTTAGCTACTGCGATCTTTTCATTGGTCATCTCTATGATTTCTGGTCCTTCAAGTGTTCGCTCGCCAACCTGATCCCAGCAGATTGGGGCGCGACACTTCCTGCCATACAACATCTCGAAAGGAGCACACTTGATACTTGCGTGCCAACTGTTGTTGTATGCAAACTCCACCAAACAGATGTAATCGTCCCAATCACCCGTCCATTCCAACGCACATGACCTCAACATGTCTTCCAATGTCTGAATTGTTCGTTCCGACTGTCCGTCCGTTTGAGGATGAAAAGTCGTGCTAAGCTTAAGTTGTGTACCCCAAGCTTTCTGCAGACTCTTCCAAAATCGCGAAGTGAAACGAGGATCTCTGTCTGAGACGATGCTGGATGGTGCACCGTGGAGTCTCATGATCTCTCTTCTGTACGTATCGGCGAGTTTACTTACCGGATCTTCCTTGTGGATCGGTAAGAAATGAGCTGATTTGGTAAGTCGATCTACGATAACCCAAATTGCATCATGCTTCCTCTTGGTAGGCGGAAGACCAGTAACAAAATCCATGGTGATTTTGTCCCACTTCCACTCTTGAATATCTAACGGTTAAAGGAGACCGCCAGATCGCTGATGCTCGATCTTAACCTGCTGGCAGGTAAGACATTTGGAGAAGTAAGTGGCCACATCCTGTTTCATACCACTCCACCAAAAGTACTGCTTGATGTCATGGTACATCTTAGTCGAACCAGGATGTATAGAGAATGGGGAGCTATGAGCTTCAGCTAACAAGGCTTCCTGGAGTTCTTGGTCCTCAGGAACACAAAGTCTCGTGCCCTGCCATACAATACCATCTGCATCTACTCTGAATTTTGTCTGTTTCTCCAAATTCTGTACTATCGCCCAGATTTCTCCATCATCTTTCTGAGCTTCCTTGATCTTAGAGAGTAACTCGGGTTCTACTCTAAGATTAGCCAAGTAACTGTGCTGTCCACGTAGCATGATCTCGATGTCAAGTCGCTCCAAGTCTCTTACGATTTCCTCTTCAATTTTAATGCCGTTGATCATTCCGGACTTCCTGATAAGGGCATCTGCTACTACATTTGCCTTTCCGGGATGATACTGTAGATTAATTTCATAATCCTTCAACAGCTCTAACCATCTCCTCTGCCTCATGTTCAATTCATGTTGAGTGAAGATATACTTCAAGCTCTTGTGGTCCGTGAAAATGTCACATGATTCTCCATATAAGTAGTGCCTCCATATCTTCAATGCAAACACGACTGCAGCTGCCGTGAAGCGTACGCGATCACTTTCCCATGTTGCATGAGAACACAGCCAAGTCCCTTCCCCGATGCATCGCTGTAGATTTGAAATCCACCCGTACCAGACGGGAAAGTAAGAATAGGTGCAGATACTAGCTTCTGCTTCAGGTCTTCAAAGCTCTTCTCTCGTTCTTCAGTCCAGACAAATTTCTCCCCTTTCCGCATCAGTTTGGTCAATGGTAGTGCTAAGCGGGAAAATTTCTCCACGAACCTACGGTAATAGCCAGCTAAGCCTAAGAAACTGCGGACTTCCGTCGCTGATGTCGGCCTTGGCCACTTAGTAATGGCCTCAACCTTCGTTGGATCCATTGGGATTCCTTCTGATGATACAGTGTGACCTAAGAATGCCACCTTGTCTAACCAGAACTTACACTTGTAGAATTTAGCATACAACTGCTTTTGGCGAAGATTCTGTAGGACTGTACGAAGATGGTCTTCGTGTTCCTCCTTGGACTTTGAGAAAATCAGGATGTCATCGATGAAGACAATGACGAACTTGTCCAGAAATTCATGGAAGATTCTGTTCATCAAATCCATGAACACTGTTGGAGCATTTGTCGGGCCAAATGGCATAACTACAAACTCACAGTGGCCATAGCAGGTACGAAAGGCAGTCTTAGCGATGTCCTGCTCATTGACCCGTAGCTGATGATAGCCTGACCTAAGATCAATCTTGGAGAAGTGTTTGGCTCCTTGGAGTTGGTCAAAAAGATCGTCTATACGTGGCAGTGGATATCTATTCCGGATAGTAATCTTGTTGAGCTCGCGATAGTCTATGCAAAGACGCATACTGTCGTCCTTCTTCTTAACAAACAAGACCGGGGCGCCCCATGGAGATGCGCTCGGTCGAATGAAACCTCATTCAAGAAGTTCTTGCAGTTGATCCTTCATCTCCTTAATCTCTATGAGAGCCATGCGATAAGGAGCCTTGGAGATTGGTTCAGCTCCTGGAATAAGCTCGATACTGAATTCCACTTCTCGTGCAGGTGGTATGCCCGGAAGTTCTGCTGGAAATACATCTTAGAATTCCGACACTATAGGTTGATCCTAAATTGATAGGGATTCAACATCCATGTCGTGAACCGTAGCTAGATAACCCTCGCAGCCATGTGACAGTAGTGCACGCGCTTGCAGGGTAGATATGATTTGTACAGACCGTGCGGGTACGAACCCGTTATGAATGTACTCTGGTGCATTAACATCACCGAAGATAACTCGATTTGAATGGCAGTCTATGATGGCATGATGCTTGGGTAGCCAATCCATGCCCAAAATCATGTTGAGGTCATTCATGTCCAGCGGAAGTGCGTCAACAGGTCGAACCTTATCGTCAAATTCTAGGGTAAGACTCTTGTATACATGGGTGATTAATACAGAGTCCCTCAAAGGCGTGGAAATAGTAAGCCTATTTTCTAGTGGCATGGGGAGCATCCTAATGTTCTTAGCATAAACAGTAGAAATAACCGAGTGAGTAGCACCCGTATCGAAAAAAACACATGCAGCTTGACCATACATATACAAGATTCTAGTGATGGTACCTGTAGACTTGTTGGCCTGGTCTCGAGATGTCATGTAGACACGCCCGGTGGTAGGAGGCGGCTGGGAATCAGCATGTCCCGATGTACCCTCCATCTCGCCATTACGGCAATCCTTCATGACATGGCCAGGAAGACCACACTTGAAGCATGCGTTAGTGTTACGGCGACATGGCCCTGGGTGCCTACGATGGCAAGTAGAGCAAAGAGGATGAGTAAATCCTCCAGCAGGTGCTCTGGCTGGCTGGGAACCTGATAAAAAATTTTACATAAGACATGATAATAGGGTACAAAGGACAATGCGAATAATCGTAAGATTTAATACCAGTGATAGCTAGACGGCTAGGCTGTGAACCTCTCTGGTTCTGGTCCCTACCGTTTCCATGGTTCCTGATAGAATTTTTGCTAAAGTGTCAGAATATGAGTAATAACATGAAATCATAAGGAAATGCGTAAGTATTAGGACCTGCTGTTGTTGGAGTGTCCAGCGTTGTTACGGTAATTATCATTACCGCCACGCCTATCCGTAGCAGAACGGTCGTTAGTCTGACCGTTTCCCTTGGGCTGATGAGGCTGCTGCTGAGTAGCCGGCTGAGACCGGTCCCCAGTTTTCTGCCTGGAAGATACATTTAATGAGATGAATAATTGACATATATGTAAAGAATACGGATTCATCACCACTTGAATACGGATGTTTACCTCTTGTCGGGTCTCTTAGCTTCCCCGAACTCATCTCTCTCCTGCAGCATCTCCAGCTTACGTGCTGCATCGGCCACTTGTGCTACAGTGTTGAACGTATCACACACCAGATTGTTTGCGACCGATGTGCGAAGAGCCCACCTAAAGTGGTGTGCCTGCTCTTCAGGAGTACCTGCTGTTGCACCAAGGAAACCAGCTAAGCGAAGAAAGCGCTGCATAAACTCGTTGCTATTCTCCCCAGCTCTCTGTCGGATCCCATGGTACTCTCTCTTGAGCTTGTCTTGCTCAGCCTTGGGAAAGAACTGCTCCATCACCCTGTCCTTGAACTGACCCGAAGTCAAACCAGTAACCCACTCGTCACCACCCTCAGACTGCATCAACGCTAACCACCAATTTAGCACATCGCCTTTGAACCGATAGCATGCCAACCTCGCCTTGTATGCAGGGTCACAACCCATAGCATTGAAAATCTTCTCGATGTGAGCCAACCAGCTTTCAGCATCACTGGGGCTATCTGTCTTCTCAAAAGCTCGAGGACGGAGCTTGTTGAATCTCTCCAGCCATACTGCTAATGTCACTGGAGGAGGAGGAGGAGGTGCTTGATTATGCTGCTGATTGTTGGCAGCTTGAACTTCAGCCCTGATGTCGTTCCTCAGTTGAGGAAGCAAAGCTTGCATAGCAGCTTGAATTGCAGCATTGAGCTGTTCCTGTTCGCGTGTGAGAACCATCTGACAGTATAACATAAAACATATGATTAACCAGATCAAAATATAAAATATATACATGAAAAATAATTTATACCAAAATTTCCAAGAGAAAACTTTTATGCAAGAAAATTTTGTGTATGAATGCATGACGCAGTTTTATGAAAACTTTTGTATGCTCGAGAGTGAACGCCTATGGTCAATTCACCCAAAACAAAAGACATGGCGAGGGGACGCCTATGGGTCGGTCCCAAATTTAAAAGTTTCGATAAAACACATGCGACTAAATAGGGCCAGTCCTGTACCAACCATTACTTAGTCATAAATCTGCGACAATGACATATATATGTATGCATAAAAATGATGAATGCATGAAAACAACTGTCAGTTCTAGGAAGACCGTAGTGACTACCCACTAATCACAGGTCATATTTTGAGTGCCTACAGGTCGAAGCCTTGGCTCTGATACCATAATTGTAACACCCCATTTTGATAATGGAATGTCACGCGTAATTATGGCGAGTCATCAAAGCATACAAGGAAAAATGTCTAAACATTACATGATCATAAAAGGAAAATACCAGAATCAAACATCGGTAGTCCAAAAGTAAAGTTCATCACACACAAACATAAGTATAGTAAAGGAAAGGACTAAAAAATGTCCATAGCAAATGTATCAAAGGAAAGATAATGCATAAGGTAAAGAAAGGCAAGAAAGCTTCCAGTCCATATGCACGTACGCTTAAAGTCTACAAGCGTCCCTGAGTACCTGCCGTTTTAGGAACATAGAAAAGGAAAACGGCTGAGCAATACGCTCAGTGCACGGATGTACAATAAAGCATGAATAGGATAAGCATATAACATATAACAGCGGAAGAAACTAAGTCCCGAGTAACCTGGTTAAGTCTTGATAAAACTGGTTTTATAGTTTGAAAAGCCTTATGTTTATCTTGTAAAAACTGTTTAACATATTTTACCATTAGCCAATATAGGTCATGGAAATCCATCGTGCATGAATACTTGGAGGGGTGACCTCATCATGCAAATTAGAGGGGCTGCCTCTAATTTAATATTCTGGTTTGGGTAGGAGGGATCAGCTCCTTTTGAAGGATGCAAGGCACACACCACATTCACCATGAAATCCTAACTGAAAACATGTAACTAGGATGCACCCATACGCCCCACATGATAAATATAAATAAATGGCCAAAAGTTGAAGGGACGCCACGAGCAATCACTCCGCCGTGGTGAAGTCACAACATCAGTGCCTCTAATGTTATGGTTATAGTACCTCCATAACTAGGTGAAACTGGTCATGCATGTATATGGCTATAGGTATTCTAAATTAAACATAAGCAAATCAAACATATAAACTTATACTACGGGAAAACATTTGGCTGCATATGGGGAATCCTAATAAGGAAAGAATGTCCATACTGAAAGGACGGGAATCCGTACCTTATGTCCAGTGAACGAAGAAGACGAACTGAGAGGAATCCTACTTCGGTATCACTAATGCTACATAAATACATACATGAATAAGTATCTGCTTACTAAATACGTAACTGGTTTTATGTCATGTCTAAGCTTATTTTATATGTTCATATCATGTTTTACTGTTTTAAGCCTTAAACTGTGTTTATCTTATATTCTGTTTATTCTGATTAAGTATTCCTGGTATTTCATGTATTATTATACTTACTGTGTAATAATAAGTAACTTTCCAAAAATAGCAGGTTTCCTAAAATAGAAAGTTTCCAAAAATAGAAAGTTTCCAAAAATAGAAAGTTACCAAATATAGAAAGTTTCCAAAAATAGAAAGTTTCCAAAAATAGAAAGTTTCTAAAAATAGAAAGTTTCCAAAAATAGAAAGTTTCTAAAAATAGAAAGTTTCCAAAAATAGAATTACTGCTTAAAACAGATAAGTTTCTAAAAATAGAAAGTTTCCATAAATATATCAGTTGCCTTAATTAAATAAGTTTCTAAAAATAGAAAGTTTCCATAATTAGATATAAGCTGGTTAAATAAGCTAAGTATATAAGCCTAAGTGTTTTCATGATTATTTTCTAAGTCATAATGATATAATGTATAGTTTATTAATTATTTCATGTAATTAAAATAAACTATAGGTTAAAATATTTAATTAAAGTGTATCATGTTTTTAATTAAATAAAGTTAAATACTTAGGTTAAAACTGTATTATTATTTATTAATAATATAACCTAAGTCATGTTAATTAATTAATTATAACCATGGTTTTTAAATAATTAATTAATTATAAGTCTAAAAATATAAAATACTTAGGTTAATAATTTCATGATTTTAATAATTAATATAACCTAAGTCATGTTTATTAAATTAATCATGTCATATTTATTAATTTAATTTAACATATGATTATAAAAAAAAAATCTTAACATAACCCGTGAACCGGATCTTGACTAGAACCCATGAACCGGACAATGAAATCGACACCATACCCCGAACCACTTCGGGGTTCCCCTTGTATTGTTGCTTCCGTGGGACCCACACCACCCAACCGGGACCATATGGTCTCGGTGGTGGTCGAGTAGCCAAACCGAGACCCCCGTGGGGTTCGGTTTAGGCGCCGGCCAAAACAAACACCCTTTTTGATTTCTCCAAAAACCATTTTCATGTTAGATCTATGCTTTTAATTAGGTTTTAAAAACATCTTGTTCTTAATTAATTATTAGATCAAATCAAAAAGAAAAAGGGTAAAAAAAACATATGTCGAATGCGTGGATCTAACGAGGATGAACAAACATGAACACTTGCACCAAAACCAAGATCAAAGATCAAACAATCACCCCCTTGGTGTGTTTAATATGCGGCGGCCAGAAACAAAGAAAAGAGGAGAAAGAGAAACTTTTTAGGTTTTCGTAAAATCTTTTGTAAAGTGAAAAAAATGACTAGTGATATTTACCATGACCCCTCTTAGTAAATTTTGAGATGGGCTTGGCCCATCTCTTTATGGTTGTCGCGGGTAGGGTGCCCCACATGGGGTACCCGTACCGTTTTCCGTGTCTCGATGTTAAATTTTTCGTTCATGTTTATTCTTGTTCGCGTTTAATTTGTTCTCGTTAAATAATTACCGTGACCTAATATATTTATTTACGCTCGTAATAAATATATATACGTAATTAATAATAGTTCATGATTTAATTACGTTCATTATTTCATGATCGCATGCTCGTGATTAATTATTTTCAAATAATTATTGCGTGCTCGTGCGTAGTAAATACTTATCGTGTTCCAACACGTACGTAATACGTAAAATCCTAACATGTAATCGTAATCATACTATAAAAGGAAGGTTTTAATCTAGTACGTACGATCTTAAGGGTACTATTCATGCTAAAAGCATGCGGGTTTTACAAAAATAGAAAATGTTTAATTTTATTGATGTGCCTCTTTTATCACTGTCATCGCCGTTAGTTAAGACTACTTTTGCTCAGTTAATCCTTTTTGACGAGAGTAATTTTTGAGTTAGTGTGGGGGAGTACCCCATTGTATCCCTTCGTTTCTCCACCGAGGACGAGATTTTTGACCTCGGTATCACATCTTTAAGGAAATCTCGGTCTTCCACCAATGCAATAAATGGAAAATCTTCTCATTTATTTGGTGAGAGCTTACCTCGGGTAGCTCATCGTGTTACCCCACCCACTGTCCCAACCTTCTCTTTTTACTCTCTTTTCTTTTATCCTACTGGGAGATTTTACTTGAAGTAACGTTATGTCGTTTGTCATCCGACAACGGGGACGTTATCTTCGACCCCGATGTTTGCTCCATGAAAGGAATTAGTCCTTAATACCGGCTGGCCTTACCAAATTTCCCTGAATGATCAAATTTTTGGGGATTCGAGTTGAGCCCATGACTCGGTTATCAAAAACGAGCTGCCTCGTGGGAGATTCTCATGCTTATCCTTGTACATATTATCGCTTTCTTAATAGTGTAATGAGAGGAGACTGTGCTCTTCCGACCTTGTTTTCGTGTGCGTTTGTGTTGTGATTATCTTAGGATTCATCATATCCTAGATGCTTCTCGTGTTCGTTTATTCATGCATCACTCGAGCTTCGATAATTTGCTTTGAAGAATCCGATATCTGATGATATACTTTTGTTCAGTAACGTTTATCTTTTAACATAATTCATAAACGGCTTAAGATTATTTGTTATACCCTTTCCATGCTAGGATTTAACATTCGACTCTTCGTCTTTAGTGTAGGGACGTTTCACCCTTAGACTTTAAACATTGAGGACAATGTTTGGTTTTAGTATGATGGGTATATAGATACTTTCTTTGCTTAGTTTTCTCACGTGCTTCATTTTTCTTTGTTTTGTTTTAAGTAAGTGCCAAAAATGGCCAAATTTTAAAAATTTTCATATTTTTTTAAGTGTTTTTTACACGAATGTAGGTTTTTAGATGTTGAGAATAAGATCAACTTTTACTTGACCGGGCGTGTTGAGCCCTTAGCTTTGTTTCTTAATTGACTTAATTGATGACGGAAGTGATAGAGTCGATTATAAGTTACTATGCTAAACGTAGAATATTCGCATTCTTTGAAAACTCATGTGTTTTGATTGTGTGCTTTTTCTCCCGTTAGCCAAATCTCGCTTGTATATAAATAAATTGTTAATAAAAATTATTTTAGCGAGTTGGTTATGATTGTTGATTTTTGACTGATTCTCGTGGTTTCCTTGTAACTAAAATTAGGAAGACAGTAAAGGTTCGCCAGCGTTACGGATTTTAAGTATTGGCACCCGGAAGAATGAAAGCTTTTCCAATAATTTTTTAAGTTCATTTCACCTAAAATTAGCAAAAGTTCTAAGCTCATAAGTCTAAAACTCGATGTGAAATCTAAGTGAATGACTTAAAAGCCCTAAAATTTTAAACATCTAAAATTCCCTTTCTAGGATGAGGATATACGTCTATGACCATAATAAAACCATTCTGAAAGGGGGGTCAATAAAAGGCAAGGCAAGACCGGAGCCATAATAAAAACACCATGGCAGTGGATAATAAAAGGCCGAGGTAATCCTTGATAATAAAACCCATCCCGTAAGGGGTAAATAGAATTCATGGTCAATAAGTCAAATGTTCAAATCCGTTATAAAACCGTGTTTCTTGATCTTTCTTGTTAACTTAATTTTTTGACATCGTTAGTATTAAGAAAGGTTACTAATTGATGGTTTTAGTTACACCGTTATAACTCTATTTTTGGACTTAGTCTCTTATCAAATTAATCAAATATGAATCCCCGTGATCATTATGACATAAATAGTATCTAGAGATACAAATTAGGAATAAGGGAGGCTAAGAGCCAGAATTAACGTATATGAGTAGTGTTTGCATTACTAACTTGTAAAAGACAATGATCTCGTTTCACGCTTAGCATGGAATGAGTGAAAATAAAGGAGGATGAAAATAAAAGAATTCACGTGTTCTTATTCTATGATCCTAAAAGTCATATACAATGATGAAATTGATACATTATGTCATATACACGTTTAGTTAAGTTTATCTATCAATAAAGTTCAATCAAATAAAAAAAATGGAGATGTTATGATACTTTATTCTAGCATTACGCGAGGACACGACAATGGTTTAGTAAGGGGAAATTGATGTAACTCTAATTACACATCTTTTCTTCTCGTAAAACGGGCTTGAAATGAGTAAAATTTCATCAAAAGTGCACAATATATGCTTGTTTTCTTGTTTGTGTATGTGCAGGCATGGATATCATAAAGAAATACCAAAAAACAAGACAAAACGGACACGAGGAACGAACACGTAGGAGAATACCAAAGTCGGATGTCATTCTACGGGTTTTAAAACCCTAAGATCTCAATTTACCAAATTGCCGTTGAAGAATGATGAAATTACCAAAATTCCCCTAAACTTTAAAAAAATTACACTTTGTACCCTTGCAGTAACCCTATAATTGCAAATGGATCTTTGAAGAATGCTAAAGTTACAAGAATAGTCCGTTGGTAGTTCTTTTATCAAGTCTAGGGACTAAAGTTGCCAAGTGGGAAAGTTATTACAAAGCTTAATGAGAGGGACTAAATCTGCCAAACATTGAAAGTTGCAACAACCTATTATCCAAAATAGTGAAGAACAAATTGTGCCAAGTTTAAAAGCACAAAAAATGTTATAGCAACTCAAGGGACGAATTTTGCCAATGTTCAAACATTAAACTAATTAAATACGTTTATAATGAAGAAAACGTGGGAAACATTGTCTTATCTCCAATTAAGATCTAAATCAACCATTTATCCCCATAAACCCTAACCTACACCAGATTAGTTAGATTCAAATCAAAGGGGTTTTGTTAATAAATTGGGGCACAATGAAATTGAAGTAGAATGTATCATACCCCATGTGATTGATACCATCCAGATCAGCAAGAGGGGACCTCACCAGCTACCAAAGGTCACGGGTTTCATAACATTTGACCAATTGGACGAATCAGATACTCTTGCTTGTTCACTACATCAAACAGATGGCCAAGATCAGCTCTAAACACTGAAATCACATGGAAGATTCAAGAACACAATTTCAAATTCAGCATATTCTATGGATATGCCAAGGGCATAATTGGGATTTCTATGGCATTAGGGTTAGGGTTTATTGATAAGTTGATAGTTTAGGGTCTAGTATATAAATTCTACTGATTAACGATTTAGGAAAACCATTAACGAATTTCAAAACCGACGGATTCGTTCTTCGAGGAGGTGTGGTATTTGGCCAATATATGTCTTTGGATTAGTTTACATTTTTGGAAAAGAGAGATTTTATAAGTAAAGACGAAGCTATACTATGACGGATTAAAATTAAGACGAATTACATTGGCATGCTAATAGAGACAAAAATAATATTAAAATAATCAAAAATATAAAAAATTCTAAAAACTTGCAAACTAGATTATTTTTACCTAAATAAATCAACAATGAAAATAAAAATAATTAAAAAAATGCTTAATGGGCCCTAAAACAGGCCCAATCCAAATACAGCTAGCTGAATGGGCTTTTAAAGCCCAAAAATAAAATGTTGTAATAAAGGAAAATGAAAAAGCCAAATCTGGCTCAAAGTTTAATTTTAAACAACTATTTATAAAGACCCAAAAGCTGAAAATGAGCTTATCACACCTTAATAAGAAATAAGCTATCTTATTGGGCCTTAATAAGCCCAATAAGCAAAATACTTATTGTCATAAGCTGAAATTAAGCTGACCTTCCTCTTTGGGATAACTAAGACACATTTAAAAAAAGATTGACTCAATAAGCTAAAATAAGCTAAAACCAAAAACCACTAAAAGACAAAATAGTCATTTTAGGGTTTTAGGACACTACAATACCTGATTTTTTGGGAAAAGCTTGGAAATGTGTTAACTAAGAGAAAACAACAAAGAAAAAAATCAATAAGGTAATTAGAAAAAGATAAATAAGCTAACAAGCACTTTTGAAAAAGGTTAACAAGCTAGTTTCTTAGTAAAAAGCTAAAATTAAGAGCTGAAACTAATAAAACATGAAAATAAGCTGAGAAAAACTAGGTTGACTGCAAAATCCAAGTTGTCGCACAAAGGGATTGACCAAAACAAGCAAATAAGTTGTTTGGCCAAATTTGTACAAAAGTCAACAACAGTCAAAGGTTAAGAAAATAAAAAGAAAAGATGGAAAAGGCTTAATAAGCTATGAAAAGTGATAAAGAGTTGAGTTGTGTGGTCTTGAGTCCAAGACTTTGGGCTGCTATGATTAGCAGTGTGCTAAATTTGGGTTTTTGTGGACAGTTATGGACCACGAATAAGAAGTTCGCTTATTCATGGGTTCACAACAGTTGAATAAGTTCAAATAAACACATATAACATAGAACAAACACCAAGTTACCATAGATCAATCAAAAGCAAAGAAAAGTCCTAACTGCTATAGTGGACCTAAAACTAGATGCAATAAGGTGAACTTTAGCTTATTGCATAAGCTGCAAATAAGCCCTAGAATCACTAAGAACCTAAAACATAAGCTACTTAATACCTAAACTAATCATGTTCCAAGAATCAAATCTTAAAACAAAGTCTAACTCCCTTAATTTGTAACTGATGCAAATGGTCATGTTTTAAGGCACAAGTATGCACAAATTACACTCAAAACATGCTCCCAACAACAAACACAATTACACTAGCTGTAACACCCCATTTTGGAAATGGAAATATCACAGCAATTATGGCGTGTCATCAAAGCATACAAGGTAAAATGTCTAAACATTACTTGACCATATAAAGGAAAATATCGGAATCAAACATTGGTAGTCCAAAAGTAAAGCTCATCACACACAAACATAGTATAGTAAAGGGAAGGACGAAACAATGTCCAAAGCATAAGTATCATAAAGATAGGAAATGCATAATGTAAAGAAGGCTAGACAGCTTCCAGTCCATATGCACGTACTCTTAGTGTCTACGAGCGTCCCGGAGTACCTGCCGTTTTGGGAACATAGAAAAGGAAAACGGCTGAGCAATACGCTCAGTGCACGGATGTACATTAAAGCATGAATAGGATAAGCTTATAACATAATAACAGCGGAAGAAACTAAGTCCCGAGTAACCTGGTTAAGTCTTAATAAAACTGGTTTTATAGTTTGAAAGCCTTATGTTTATCTTATAAAAACTGTTTGTCATATTTTACCATTTAGCCAGTATAGGTCATGAATATCCACCGTGCATGAATAATTGGAGGGGTGATCTCATCATGCAAATTAGAGGGGCTGCCTCTAATTTAATATACTGGTTTTATGGGTAGGAGGGATCAGCTCCTTGTGAAGGATGCAAGGCACACACCATATTCACCATGTAATCCTGAATAAAAACTTGTAACTAGGATGCACCCATACGCCCCACATGATAAATATAAATAAATGGCCAAAAGTTGAAGGGACGCCACGAGCAATCACTCCGCCGTGGTGAAGTCATAACATCAGTGCCTCTAATGTTATGGTTATGGTACCTCCATAACTAGGTGAAACTGGTCATGCATGTATATGGCTATAGGTAATCATATTGTAACATAAGCAATCAAACTCATACTTATACTACGGGAAAACAGTTGGCTGCATACAGGGAAATCCTAATAAGGAAAGAATGTCCATACTGAAAGGACGGGAATCCGTACCTTATGTCCAGTGAACGAGAACGATGAACTGCGAGAATCCTACTTCCGAAACACTAGTGCTACATAAATACGTACATGAAATAAGTATCTGCTTACTACATATATAGCTGGTTTTATATCATGTCTTAGCTTATTTTCTGTGTTCTTACTATTTACACTGTTTAAAGCCTTAAACTGTGTTAAATCCTATATTCTGTTTCTGATTAAGTATTTCTGATATTTCATGTGTTATTATACTTACTGTGTAATAATAAGTAACTTTCCAAAAATAGCAGGTTTCCTTAAATAGAAAGTTTCCAAAAATAGAAAGTTACCAAAAATAGAAAGTTTCCAAAAATAGAAAGTTTCCAAAAATAGAAAGTTTCTAAAAATAGAAAGTTTCCAAAAATAGATTTACTGCTTAAAATAGATAAATTTCTAAAAATAGAAAGTTTCCATAAATAGATTAGTTGCCTTATTTAAATAAGTTTCCATAAATAGATTAGCTGCCTTAAATAAATAAGTTCCTAAAAATAGCTGGTTTCCATAAATAAAATAGCTGCCTTATTTAATCAAGTTTCTAAAAATAGAAAGTTTCCATAATTAGAAATAAGCTGGTTAAATAAGCTAAGTAAATAAGCCTAAGTATTTTCATGATTATTTTCTAAGTCATATGATATATTATATAGTTTAATAATTATTTCATGTAATTTAATTAAACTATAGGTTATAATATTTAATTAAAGTATGACATGTTTTAATTAAATATATTAAATACTTAGGTTAAAATATGTATTATTAAATACTAATAATATAACCTAAGTCATGTTTAATTAATTAATTATATCCATGGTTTTTAAAATAATTAATTAATTATAAGTCCTAATAATAAAAATACTTAGGTTAAAATAATTCATGTTTATTAATAATTAGTTAACCTAAGTCATGTTATTAAATTAATTACATCTTTATTAATTTAATTCTTAACATAAGTTTATAACATAAACAACTAACATAATCATGATCCGGATCTAAGCTTAAAAACATGCACCGGATATGAACAAACACCGTACCCCGAACCAAATCGGGGTACCCCCTTGCTGCCGTGGGACCCACACGCACCAACCAAGACCAAAAGGGTCTTGGTGGTGGTCGGCTAAGAACAAACCGAACCCCCTTGGGGTCGGTTATACCTTGCGGCCCAAAAACAAACAGCATTCGATCGACCCTTTTGATTAATTAATGACCAAAACATGTTAGATCTAGGTTTAATTAATGTGTTTTTATGAAAAAGATCACGTGTTCTTAATTAATAAACGATTAATTAAAAAGAAAAACAAATACGAGATCCAAGATCAAAGAAATCACCTTGATGGTGGTTGTATGTGGCGGCACAAAAAGGAGGAGGAGGAAGGGATTTTAGGTTTCCTTGAAATTCTTCTGTAAAAGTAATATGAGTAGTAAAACTCTTTTTATCCCCCTCTTAGTAAAATTGGTAATGGGCTTGGCCCTTTACCTTGTGTTGGCCGCGGGTAGGGACTCCCTTGTGGGGGTCCCGTACCTCGTTTCGTGTCTTGTAATTTCGTACACATTTATGTTTAATTATGTTTGTGTTTTAAAAGTTCTCGTTACGTAAATATCCTACACTTATATATTTAATTACGCTCGTATTAAATATATATACGTAATTAATAATATCTCGTGTTTTAATTACGCTCGTGATCTCGTGATCGTATGTTCGTGATTAATTATTGCTAAATAATTATTACGTGATCGTTCATATGAAATATTTATCGTGTTCTAACACGTACGTAATACATAAACTCCTAATACGTAATCGTAATCATGCTATATTAGGAAAGTTTTTAACTAGTACGTACGAACTTAAGGTACTATGCATGGTAAAAGCATGCGGGTTTTACAACTCTTCCCCCCTAAAAAGAATAATTCGTCCCCGAATTATAGATAAAGTAAACTGGAAAAGAACAACATACCCGAATTCAAAATATTAAATGAGGGTAAGAAGTCCGGATAGACTCCTCTGTTTCCCAAGTGGCTTCCCGCTCGGTATGATCCCTCCATAGAATTTTGGCGAATGGAATCGTCTTCTTTCTCATGACTCGTTCTTGCCTGTCAAGAACTCGTTCGGGTTCTTCTATAAAAGTGAGATCTTCACGAATCTGTTCCAGTGGATACTGAACCATGTGAAGGGGGTGATATTGGTACCCTTTGAGTAAGGACACATGAAACACATTGTGCACATGCGAAAGCTGCGGAGGTAACGCCAATCGGTAAGATACTTCACCGACTCGTTCAATGATATCAAACGGTCCGATGAAACGAGGACTGAGCTTCCCTTTAATCCTGAAGCGTCTAACACCACGTGCCGGCGAAACCATAAGGAAGACGTGATCTCCTACGTTAAAGTGTAAATCCCTACGATGCTTGTCGGCGTAACTCTTTTGACGTGACCGTGCCTCCTGAATTTTCTGTCTAGCTACTGCGATCTTCTCATTTGTCATCTCTATGATCTCTGGTCCTTCGAGTGTTCGCTCGCCAACCTGATCCCAGCAGATTGGGGCGCGACACTTTCTGCCATACAACATCTCAAATGGAGCACACTTGATGCTCGCGTGCCAGCTGTTGTTGTACGCAAACTCCACCAAGCAGATGTATTTGTCCCAATCACCCGTCCATTCCAACGCACATGACCTCAACATATCTTCCAATGTCTGAATGGTTCGCTCTGACTGTCCGTCCGTTTGAGGATGAAAGGCCGTGCTAAGCTTAAGTTGTGTACCCCAAGCTTTCTGCAGACTTTTCCAAAAGCACGAAGTGAAACGAGGATCTCTGTCTGAGACGATGCTGGATGGTGCACCGTGTAGTCTCATGATCTCTCGTCTGTACGTATCTGCGAGTTTACTTACCGGATCTTCCTTGCGGATCGGTAAGAAATGAGCTGATTTGGTAAGTCGATCCACGATAACCCAAATTGCATCGTGTTTCCTTTTGGTAGGCGGAAGACCGGTAACAAAATCCATGGTGATTTTATCCCACTTCCACTCTGGAATGTCTAACGGTTGAAGGAGACCGCCAGATCGCTGATGCTCGATCTTAACCTGTTGGCAGGTAAGACATTTGGAGACGTAAGTGGCCACATCCTGCTTCATACCACTCTACCAAAAGTACTGCTTGATGTCATGGTACATTTTAGTTGAACCAGGATGTATCGAGAATGGGGAGCTATGAGCTTCTGCTAGCAAAGCTTCCCGGAGTTCTTGGTCATCAGGAACACAAAGTCTAGTGCCCTGCCATACGATACCATCTGCATCTACTCTGAATTCTGTCTGATTCTCCAAATTCTGTATTATCGCCCATATTTCTCCATCATCCTTCTGAGCTTCCTTGATCTTAGATAGTAACTCGGGTTCTACTCTAAGATTAGCCCAATAACCGTGTTGTCCACGTACCATGACCTCGATGTCTAGTCGCTCCAAGTCTCTTATGATTTCTTCTTCGATTCTAATGCTGTTGATCATTCCGGACTTCCTGCTAAGGGCATCTGCTACTACATTTTCCTTTCCGGGATGATACTGAAGATTAATGTCATAATTCTTCAACAGCTCTAACCATCTCCTCTGCCTCATGTTCAATTCACGTTGAGTGAAGATATACTTCAAGCTCTTGTGGTCTGTGAAAATGTCACATGATTCTCCATATAAGTAGTGTCTCCATATCTTCAATGCAAACACGACTGCAGCAAGTTCCAGATCGTGCGTGGGGTAATTCTCTTCATAAGGCTTAAGCTGTCGTGAAGCGTACGCGATCACCTTCCCATGTTGCATGAGAACACAGCCAAGTCCCTTCCCCGATGCATCGCTATAGATTTGAAATCCACCCGTACCAGATGGTAGAGTAAGAATAGGTGCAGATACTAGCTTCTGCTTCAGGTCTTCAAAGCTCTTCTCTCGATCTTCAGTCCAGACGAATTTCTCCCCTTTCCGCATCAGTTTGGTCAATGGTAGTGCTCAGCGGGAAAAGTTCTCCACGAACCTACGGTAATATCCAGCTAAGCCTAAGAAACTGCGGACTTCCGTCGCTGATGACGGCCTTGGCCACTTAGTGATGGCCTCAACCTTCGCTGGATCCATAGTGATTCCTTCTGCTGATATAATGTGACCTAAGAATGCCACCTTGTCTAACCAGAACTCACACTTGGAGAATTTAGCATACAACTGCTTCTGGCGAAGAATCTGTAGTACTGTACGAAGATGGTCTTCGTGTTCCTCCTTGGACTTAGAGAAAATCAGGATGTCATCGATGAAAACAATGACGAATTTGTCCAGAAATTCATGGAAGATTCTGTTCATCAGATCCATGAACACTGCTGGAGCATTTGTCAGGCCAAATGGCATAACTACAAACTCGTAGTGGCCATAACGAGTACGAAAGGCAGTCTTAGCAATATCCTGCTCCTTGACTCGTAACTGATGATAGCCTGACCTAAGATCGATTTTGGAGAAGTGTTTGGCCCCTTGGAGTTGGTCAAACAGATCGTCAATGCGTGGCAGTGGATATCTATTCCGAATAGTAATCTTGTTGAGCTCGCGATAGTCTATGCAAAGACGCATACTGCCGTCCTTCTTCTTAACAAACAAAACCGGTGCGCCCCATGGAGATGCGCTCGGTCGAATGAAACCTCGTTCGAGAAGTTCTTGCAGTTGATCCTTCAGCTCCTTCAGCTCTATGGGAGCCATGCGATAAGGAGCCTTGGAGATTGGTTCAGCTCCTAGAACCAGCTCGATATTGAATTCCACTTCTCGTGCAGGTGGTATGCCCGGAAGTTCTGCTGGAAACACGTCCTGGAATTCCGACACTATTGGTTGATCCTGAATCGATGGAGACTCAGCATCCAGGTCGTGAACCGTAGCTAGGTAACCCTCGCAGCCATGTGACAGTAGTGCACGCGCTTGCAGGGTGGATATGATTTGTACAGACCGTCCGGGTATGAACCCATTATGAATGTACTCTGGTGCATTGACATCACCGAAGATAACCCGATATGAATGGCAGTTTATGGTAGCATGATACTTGGATAGCCAATCCATGCCCAAAATCATGTCGAAGTCATTCATGTCCAGCGGAAGTGCGTCGACAGGTCGAACCTTATCATCAGATTCTAGGGGAAGACTCTTGTATACATGGGTGATTAATACAGAGTCCCTCAAAGGCGTGGAAATAGTAAGCCTATTTTCTAGTGGCAAGGGAGGCATCCTAATGTTCTTAGCATAAGCAGTAGAAATAACCGAGTGAGTAGCACCCGTATCGAAAAGAACACATGCAGCACGACCATACATATACAAGATTCCAGTTATGGTACCTGTAGACTTGTTGGCCTGGTCTCGAGATGTCGTGTAGACACGCCCGGCAGTAGGAGGCGGCTTGGTATCAGCATGTCCCGGTGTACCCTCCATCTCGCCCTTACGGCAATCCTTCATAATATGGCCAGGAAGACCACACTTGAAGCACGCATCAGTATTACGGCGACATGGTCCTGGGTGCCTACGGTGGCAAGTAGAGCAAAGAGGATGAGTGTATCCTCCAGCAGGTGCTCTGGCTAGCTGAGGACCTGATAAAACATTTTACATGAGACATAATAGTTGGGTACAAAGGACGAAGCGGATAATCGTCAGATTGAATACCAGTGATAGCTGGACGGCTAGGCTGCGAACCTCTCTGGTTCTGGTCCCTACCGTTTCCATGGTTCCTGGTAGAATTTTGCTAGAGTGTCAGAATATGAGTTATAACATAAACATAGGAAATTTCATAAGTATTAGGACCTGCTGTTGTTGGATTGCCCGGTGTTGTTACGGTAATTGTCATTACCGCCACGCCTATCCGTAGCAGATCGGTCATTAGTCTGACCATTTCCCTTGGGCTGATGAGGCTGCTGCTGAGTAGCCGGCTGAGACCGGTCCCCAGTTTTCTGCCTGGAAGATACATTTAAAGAGATGAATAATTGACATATGAAAGATATACGGATTGATCACCGCTTGAATATGAAGGTTTTACCTCTTGTCGGGTCTTTCAGCTTCCCCGAACTCATCCCTCTCCTACAGCATTTCCAGTCTACGTGCTGCATCTGCTACTTGTGCTGCCGTGTCCAACGGAGCACCTGACAAATTATTTGAAATCCTTGGATTTAGAGCCCAACGGAAATGTATTGCTTGTTCTTCAGTTGTGCCCGCAGCTGCTCTCAGGACACCAGTGTAGCGAAGGAAACGTTGCATGAAGTCATTGCTGTCTTCATCGGGTCGCTGTCTCATGCTATAGTATTCCCTTATGAGCCGATTCCTTCCTTCCATGGGAAAGATGTTAGGCGGAGGAGGATAACCGTCGTTATGAAGAAGAGCATCTTGCATCTCTGCATCAGCAGCTGCAAATATTGCCCAGATATCGTTTGCGTTTGCCATCTGACAGTATGACATAAAACATATGATTAACAGTTCAAAACATAAAATATAAAATATATACATGAAAAAAAAATTATACTAAAAATTTCACGAGAAAAATTTTATGCAAGAAAATTTTTGTCTGAATGCATGATGTAGTTTTATGAAAACTTTGGATGCTCGAGAGTGAACGCCTCTGGTCAGTTCACTCAAAACAAAAGACATATCGAGGGGACGCCTATGGGTTGGTCCCAAATCTAAAACTTTCGATAAAACACATGCGACTAAATAGGGCCAGTCCTATACCAACCATTACTTAGTCAAAAACCCTGTAACAATGACATGTATATGTATGCTTAAAATGATGAATGCATGAAAACAACTGTCAGTTTTAGGAAGACCGTAGTGACTACCCACTAATCACAGGTCATATTTGAGAGCCTACAGGTCGAATCCTTGGCTCTGATACCATAATTGTAACACCCTATTTTGGAAATGGAAATATCACAGCAATTATGGCGTGTCATCAAAGCATACAAGGTAAAATGTCTAAACATTACTTGACCATATAAAGGAAAATACCGGAATCAAACGTCGGTAGTCCAAAAGTAAAGCTCATCACACACAAACATAGTATAGTAAAGGGAAAGGACGAAACAATGTCCAAAGCATAAGTATCATAAAGAAAGGAAATGCATAATGTAAAGAAGGCTAGACAGCTTCCAGTCCATATGCACGTACTCTTAGTGTCTACGAGCGTCCCTGAGTACCTGCCGTTTTGGTAACATAGAAAAGGAAAACGGCTGAGCAATACGCTCAGTGCACGGATGTACAATAAAGCATGAATAGGATAAGCTTATAACATAATAACAGCGGAAGAAACTAAGTCCCGAGTAACCTGGTTAAGTCTTAATAAAACTGGTTTTATAGTTTGAAAGCCTTATGTTTATCTTATAAAAACTGTTTGTCATATTTTACCATTTAGCCAATATAGGTCATGAATATCCACCGTGCATGAATAATTGGAGGGGTGACCTCATCATGCAAATTAGAGGGGCTGCCTCTAATTTAATATACTGGTTTTATGGGTAGGAGGGATCAGCTCCTTGTGAAGGATGCAAGGCACACACCACATTCACCATGTAATCCTGAATAAAAACGTGTAACTAGGATGCACCCATACGCCCCACATGATAAATATAAATAAATGGCCAAAAGCTGAAGGGACGCCACGAGCAATCACTCCGCCGTGGTGAAGTCATAACATTAGTGCCTCTAATGTTATGGTTATGGTACCTCCATAACTAGGTGAAACTGGTCATGCATGTATATGGCTATAGGTAATCATATTAAAACATAAGCAATCAAACTCATACTTATACTACGGGAAAACAGTTGGCTGCATACGGGGAAATCCTAATAAGGAAAGAATGTCCATACTGAAAGGACGGGAATCCGTACCTTATGTCCAGTGAACGAGAACGATGAACTGCGAGAATCCTACTTCTGAAACACTAGTGCTACATAAATACGTACATGAAATAAGTATCTGCTTACTACATACATAGCTGGTTTATATCATGTCTTAGCTTATTTTATGTGTTCTTACTATTTACACTTTTTAAAGCCTTAAACTATGTTAAATCCTATATTCTGTTCATTCTGATTAAGTATTTCTGATATTTCATGTGTTATTATACTTACTGTGTAATAATAAGTAACTTTCCAAAAATAGCAGGTTTCCTTAAATAGAAAGTTTCCAAAAATAGAAAGTTACCAAAAATAGAAAGTTTCCAAAAATAGAAAGTTTCCAAAAATAGATTTACTGCTTAAAATAGATAAGTTTCTAAAAATAGAAAGTTTCCATAAATAGATTAGCTGCCTTAATTAAATAAGTTTCCATAAATAGATTAGTTGCCTTAAATAAATAAGTTCCTAAAAATAGCTGGTTTCTATAAATAAAATAGCTGCCTTATTTAATCAAGTTTCAAAAAATAGAAAGTTTCCATAATTAGAAATAAGCTGGTTAAATAAGCTAAGTAAATAAGCCTAAGTATTTTCATGATTATTTTCTAAGTCATATGATATATTATATAGTTAAATAATTATTTCATGTAATTTAATTAAACTATAGGTTATAATATTTAATTAAAGTATGACATGTTTTAATTAAATATATTAAATACTTAGGTTAAAATATGTATTATTAAATACTAATAATATAACCTAAGTCATGTTTAATTAATTAATTATATCCATGGTTTTTAAAATAATTAATTAATTATAAGTCTTAATAATAAAAATACTTAGGTTAAAATAATTCATGTTTATTAACAATTAGTTAATCTAAGTCAAGTTATTAAATTAATTACATCTTTATTAATTTAATTCTTAACATAAGTTTATAACATAAACAACTAACATAATCATGATCCGGATCTAAGCTTAAAAACATGCACCAGATATGAACAAACACCGTACCCCGAACCAAATCAGGGTACCCCCTTGCTGCCGTGGGACCCACACGCACCAACAAAGAACAAAAGGGTCTTGGTGGTGGTCGGCTAAGAACAAACCAAACCCCCTTGGGGTCGGTTATACCTTGCGGCCCAAAAACAAACACCCTTAGATCGACCCTTTTGATTAATTAATGACCAAAACATGTTAGATCTAGGTTTAATTAATGTGTTTTTATGAAAAACATCACGTGTTCTTAATTAATAAAAGATTAATTAAAAAGAAAAACAATTTAAAAAAAGGTTTTACCGTATTCGTGGATCAAGAGGGTGAAGAACAAACACGAACAAACACTAATTTAACAAGATCTAAGATCAAAGAAATCACTTTGATGGTGGTTGTATGTGGCGGCACAAAAAGGAGAAGGAGGAAGGGATTTTAGGTTTTCTTGAAATTCTTCTGTAAAAGTAATTTGAGTAGTAAAACTCTTTTTATCCCCCTCTTAGTAAAATTGGTAATGGGCTTGGCCCATTACCTTGTGTTGGCCGCGGGTAGGGACTCCCTTGTGGGGGTCCCGTACCTCGTTTCGTGTCTTGTAATTTCGTACATATTTATGTTTAATTATGTTCGTGTTTTAAAAGTTCTCGTTACGTAAATATCCTACACTTATATATTTAATTACGCTCGTATTAAATATATATACGTAATTAATAATATCTCGTGTTTTAATTACGCTCGTGATCTCGTGATCGTATGTTCGTGATTAATTATTGCTAAATAATTATTACGTGATCGTTCATATAAAATACTTATCGTGTTCTAACACGTACGTAATACATAAACTCCTAGTACGTAATCGTAATCATGCTATATTAGGAAAGTTTTTAACTAGTACGTACGAACTTAAGGTACTATGCATGGTAAAAGCATGCGGGTTTTACACTAGCATATCAGATATAAAAATAAATCATGCAACAAGGAATTACATCCATCAGATATCAGCCACAACATGTAATCAGACAACTTTCAGTAATTTTATGAAAAATACACAAATTGATTTTTATCACTACAAAGCTCAAATAAAAAATTTCTGAATTCTAACCACTATTAGCTATCATGATGTGTGCAGGTTTATAGCATTTCAACCCTAGGTGTCAAATAGGATATAACAGTTTAAACCAAACACCCCTTAATTATCAAGCAGATGCAAATTTTCACTATGAAAGTTCAAATAAAAGCTGAATAAGCAAGGAAAGCAACTTAAACATACAAGATAAGCAGTTGAAAAGGGAAATTGTTAGCCTCAAAATATTGAGTCAAACAAGAATGCTCGGTCATATGTTTATTATGTATCGTATAATAGAACGTTGTAATAGGTAGTAGATTAGTCGTGTTATACGGGCTTAACTTTAGGCTAAAGTTCATTCATAAGTAACTAAAGCCCAAAAGGAAAGCCCGGCCCATTAGACTATAGTCCATAATCAAGCCCGCATGTGGGTGGACTATATATACCCTTCCTAGCATGTTAGGAAGGGTGTTCGTTATTTGTTATTTCTCTCTCTAATCTAATCCTCCAAAAGTTCCAACCATTCTCTCTACTTTCTCTCACTACTTTCTCTCTCTAGAAATCTTCCATCTTTTATCTACCTTTCTTGTTTAATCAACTAAATAATATGGGATAGCAATTGGTATCATTCGCCACAGGGTAGATACGTAATTGGTTTTGGTTTTCATATTGAATTCGTGTGGTTTTTGTTAATGCAATAAATGCCTAAAAACGTTACTTGCATTTTTCGGTCTCGCCTTGTTTTGATTACGACAATATGTAAAAACAAGCATTTACGAAAACAACAAAAAACGAATTCTTGAGTTCAAGTATTTTTCATTTTACCCATTTTCACTTAAGGTATGGATAAACAAGTACTAACCTTAATCAAGTGATCAAGTCATTTAATCTTTTCTTAAAACTCACTTTTTATTAAGTGTGACAAGTTTTTATTAAACTTTCTTTTTAAGAAAATGTTTTATTAAATTAATTATTTGAAATTTGAAAATGGCATATTTTTATTTGGTTAAGAATATCCTTTCAGGATATTTTTTATATCCAGATAAGACCTCCACCACTAAAGGACAAAAAGGAGCGGAGTCTAGTCCGGCGGTACCTTAGCACCTAGGCGGTACCTTATCGATAAGGTAACACGGGCTAAGATAAGGTACCGCGGGCAGAACTAGCCGTTGGCTCCTTTGTCCTATAAATAGTGGACCATTCTCAGCTTTTCATCTCACCTCTTTTGCACATTTATTTCCAGATTCAAACCCCTTCTTTAATCACTCAAATCTTTGATCATTTGTTTGATTATTACTTGTTTAAGAAGTGAATCTTGTTCTTCCATCCCTTCCTCTCCAAGTGCAAAGAGAAGAACACTATCCTTGTGAAGTGTTGAGTCCACCACCAAAGATCCATTGAAGATCTAATTTTATACATTTGTAGTTGTGTCATAGTTGTGAAGATCCAAGTAGTTGTGTCTATTTGGAAGTTGTGTATGTAATAAGTATAGTTGTGTAGATTGGTCCTAGCTACGATTAGGGCTCGACTTTTAGCTTAGAGTCGGAAATTGGTTAAGCGACGTGTACGGTTTTCTCCACCATAAGGAGCTTGTTGTGTAGTGAACTCTCGAGAAGGAGTACTCGAGGAGTGGAGTAGGAACGAGGAGTGGAGTAGGAACGAGGAGTGAGCTTCGTTGTCGAACCACTATAAATCCTTGGTGTTCGGTTTGATTTTCTTTACCCTTAACTCTTTACATTCTTTATTCTTTATGCATATACATGTGTTAGTATTAGATTAGTTACACTATCATTCTTTATTCTTTGTGGATATATTTTTGTTAGTATTAGTTTAGTTACACTATCATTGTTCATATTGTACATAAGAAGATTTCACATATTTCCTCAATCCTAAGTTTTTGAAAAAGGATTTTTGGAAACCACATTTTAACAAGTAAATATAAGAAACTATTCAACCCCCCCCCCTCTAGTTTCTACAATTGGTATCAGAGAGGGTTGCTCAAGAATTTTTAAAGTATATTGTATTTTAAAACTTGAATCGATCTATGGATTCCAACAAATACCTAGAAGGGAAATCTATGCAAAGACCACCACTTTTTGAAACCGATAGTTTTATTTATTGGAAAAATAGATTTGAAACTTATGTGAAATCAAAAGATTTAGATCTTTGGCATGTTATTACAAATGGTGATTTTTTACCCTTTCAATTTAATGAAGTTTCTAAAACAAAAGAATTGGTCACTTTTGACAAAGCTAATGATGATACTAAAAAGAAACTTTCAAAAAATAATGAGGCTAAAATGGTGATTTATAATGCTTTGCCTAAGAAAGAGTATGAAAGAATTTTTATGTGTGAAACCGCTAAAGATATTTGGAACACTCTTTTAGTAACCCACCAAGGTAATAGCCAAGTCAAAGAAAGCAAAATCGATCTTCTTGTCCAACAATATGAACAATTTGTCATCTTAGAAGATGAAACTATTGATAGTGCATTTGCTAGGTTTAACACCATTATTACTAGTCTAAAAGCACTTGATGAAGGTTTTTCTAGCAAGAACAATGTTAGGAAGTTTCTAAGGGCCTTCCATCCAAAGTGGAGAGCAAAAGTCACGGCGATTGAAGAGTCGAAAGATCTCTCAACTTTATCACTCGATGAACTCATAGGAAACTTGAAGGTTCATGAGATGATAATTTTGAAGGACTCAGAATTAGTGAAAACCAAGAGTGAAAGGAAATCTCTTGCACTTAAAGCCAAGAAGGCACAAAGTGACCATGATAGTTCCTCGGAAAGCGATGACGAGGAGTATGCATTGGCGGTGAGAGATTTCAAGAAGTTCTTCAAGAGACGAGGTCAACACGTTAGGCAACCCAACTATGACAAGAAACCATTGTCAAAGAATCGGTTTGTCAAGAACGAAAATGGTGATAGGAATTGCTTTAGATGTGGTGATCCAAATCACTTCATTGGTGATTGTCCAAAGCCCGCTCGTGATAAGAACCACACGGCGTTCGTTAGTGGCGCTTGGAGCGATAGCGGTGAAGATGATGATGACAACCCCAAAGAGGAGAAATGTCTAATGGCTCACACTTCTAAAGAGGTACATTCTGAAACCGAATATTATAGCAATGATAGTTCCACTTGTGATGATATTGAATTTGAAGGCAAATATGATAGTTTACACAAACTTAGTCTTAAATTCATAGAAAAGAATAAAACCTTAAAAACAACCAAAACTAAGCTTGAAAATGAGATCAATGAACTTAGGGAGAAATTGGCTAAACTTGAGAAAAATAAAGAGGTTGACTTAAGTTGCTTAAGTTGTGAGAAACTTAGATTAGAGAATGACGATCTCAAGAGCACCTCCATTAAATTGGAAAAGTTCATGAAAGGAACTAGTGCTCTTGATGATATGTTAAACAAACAAGTTCATTCTAAGGAAAGACTTGGTCTAGGTTTTAACTCAAATGAAGCCTCAACTAGTGAACCAAAACAAGTCAGCTTTTCACAAAAAACGCCCACTGTACGCGGTTCCAAATTTTATGGCGCGGTTCCTTATCACTATGGAACCGCCGCCATAGATAAGGTACCGCGGGCAGAGGATGATTTTGGTGAAAATCCTGAACTTTCTGAAAAGTCTAAGTTAGATGAAAAACTAAAGCATCTTACTGTTAATAAGGTAAAATTACCCATACTTGACGACAATGCTATTGGTAAGTTCTACAAGCCATTAAGTAAACCTCTCATGGGAAATAGAAGTTTATCTAGACTATCCTCTACTCCACCTAGAGTACGGAATGAGTCTAAGCCTAGAAGTAGAACGACAACGCCTAGAAGAGATAATCAAAACAATTCACGATCTAGAAGTAAAACTCCAACACCTAGAAGGAATAATCATAACTCTAAACCTAGATCAAATACACCTAGGAGAAATAATGAACAACAAAATGGTTACATGAATTACTACCCTCCTTCATTTTGTTCTCCATGGGGAACCCCTTCTTCATTCATGCATCCCAACCAAATGCAAGGGATGTTTGGAACTAACAATTTTGGACCCATGAGATATTAGGGACCAAATGTTTGATCTTGTGTGTTGTTACCTAGATATGCTTGGGAATTGATTTGGAGCCCGATGAGTGGATTAAGAATAGTGGATGTTCTAAACACATGACGGGTAATCGAAGTTTGTTCTCGCATTACAAAGCAAATGATGGAGGTAACGTCACATTCGCTAGTAGTCTACGTGGTAATATCATTGGCAAAGGTACGGTTTCTCTTGACTCCATGACCATTGAAAATGTTGAGCACGTAGATAACTTAGGATTTAACCTTTTAAGTATAGGTCAAATTTGTGATAATAAGTGTAAGGTCATCTTTTCGGAACATGACAGTGAAATCGTAAAAGATGGAAAAGTCATTGGAAAAGGTGTTAGAAAGCATGGGCTTTATGTTATGAAGGTTAATAAGAAGTCAAAAGACAACATATGTCTTGCGACTATAGATGATAGTTCTACTCTTTGGCATAGGAGATTAGGTCACGCTAATATGCGTTTAATTCAATCTTTAGTCTCTAAGGAGTTGGTAAGACACCTCCCCAAGATTAAGTTTGATAGTCACTTTTGTGATGCTTGCAAAGTTGGAAAGCAAGTTCACTCAAGTCACAAAGCTAAGAATTTGGTTTCGACCTCTCGGTGCTTAGAGCTCCTACATATAGATCTTTTTGGACCTCCCGCCATACGGAGTTATAGAGGTAACCTTTATACCTTAGTTATAGTTGATGACTATTCTAGATTCACTTGGACTAGATTTTTGGCATCTAAGAATGAAGCTTTCGATCACTTCGAAATCTTTAGTCGAAGAATTCAAAATCAACTAGGATGTTCAATTGTTTCTATTAGGATGGATCATGGTAGGGAATTTGATAATGAACTTCAATTTGGTGCCTTTTGTGAAGCTCATGGTATTACCCATAACTTCTCGGCTCCTCGCACTCCACAATCAAATGGGGTAGTTGAAAGGAAGAATAGGACTCTCCAAGAGATGAGTAGGACGATGTTAAACGAGCAATCTTTGCCTCAAAAGTTTTGGTGCAATGCCGTGGACACATCGACTTATATTCTCAACCGAATTCTTATTCGACCTTTCCTAGGAAAGACCCCCTATGAGATTCTTAAAGGTAAGAAACCCTCATTAGAATACTTTAGGGTGTTTGGAAGCAAGTGCTTTATCCTCAACACCAAAGACTACCTTACCAAGTTTGACCCAAAGTCTTACGAAGGTATCCTTTTAGGTTATTCCCAAACTAGTAAAGCCTACATAGTCCTAAATAGAACCACAGGGGTTATTGAAGAATCACTCAACGTAACCTTTGATGAAACCCCTCCTTCGCCCAAGACACCACCATTGGTTGATGATGACTTGGATGAATTAGAAGTAGTTAAAGCCAAAGAGGTTAGAAAAATAGGAATTGAAGACCTTAGTGTTGAAAAGGAAGTAAACATTAAGGAGTCTAGGGATCATACTCTCAATAATGTCATTGGTGACTTAAATGAAAGGACCCTAAGATCTCAAGTTCAAAACCAAAGCAACTTCTTTTGTTTCGTCTCCTTGATTGAACAAAAGAATGTTAAAGAAACTTTGTCGGACGAGAGTTGGGTCATTGTGATGCAAGAAGAATTGAACCAATTCGTTGCCAATGATGTTTGGGAACTTGTTCCTCCACCTAGAAGTTCTACCATTATAGGAACCAAATGGGTATATAGGAATAAGTTAGATGAAAATGGTGTTGTGTCTCGTAACAAAGCTAGACTTGTAGCACAAGGCTATAATCAATAAGAAGGGATTGATTATGACGAGACATATGCACCGGTAGCTAGATTAGAATCAATTAGAATCCTTTTAGCCTACGCTTGTGCCTTAGATTTTAAGCTTCAACAAATGGATGTAAAGAGTGCATTTCTTAACGGTTTAATCAATGAGGAGGTATATGTGGCTCAACCTCCCGGCTTCATTGATTTTGAGAAACCGGACCATGTTTACATGCTTAAGAAAGCACTTTATGGACTCAAACAAGCACCCAAAGCTTGGTATGATAGACTTAAAGCGTTTCTTGTTAAACATGAGTATAACATGGGAATGGTAGACAATACACTCTTTACAAAGAAGAAAGGTCCTAACCTCATAATCGTACAAATATATGTTGATGACATTATATTTGGCTCAACTTGTCAAGAATTGTGTGATGACTTTGCCAAAATCATGCATGATGAGTTTGAAAAGAGTATGATGGGAGAACTTAACTTCTTTTTAGGACTCCAAATTAAACAAATGGACGATGGTATTTTCTTTAGTCAATCTAAGTACGCTAAAGAAATGCTAAAGAAATTTGTATTAGAAGAATCTAGACCAATGAAGACCCCTATGGCCTCGGGTACTAAACTTACCGTAGATGATGATTGTGAGTCGGTAGACAACACCAAATATAGAGGTATGATTGGTAGTTTGTTGTACCTAACGGCAAGCCGACCTGATATCATTTTTAGCGTTTGCCTTTGTGCTCGCTTCCAAGAGGCTCCCAAAACCTCTCACCTTGAAGCGGTTAAGCGTATCTACCAATACATTAAAGGCACTATACATTTAGGATTATGGTATCCTAAAGGGACCGGCGTAGAAACCATTGTCTACGCGGACTCGGATCATGCGGGAGACTATGTGGACCGGAAAAGCACTAGTGGAGTTTGTACCTTCATGGGTTGTTGTTTAACTTCTTGGTTCTCCAAGAAACAAACCGCTCTTACAATATCCACCACGGAAGCCGAGTATGTGAGTGCCGGAAAAGCATGCCAACAAGCTCTATGGATGAAGCAAGTGCTTGTTGATTACGGGATTTCTCTTGATGATGTTCCCATCATGTGCGATAATTAAGGCGCTATAGACCTTAGCAAGAATCCCGTGCAACATTCGCGAACCAAACACATAGAAATTAGACACCATTTCCTTAGGGATAATGTTCAAAAGGGGAACATTTCTATTGAGAAGGTGCCCTCTGAGGACAACTTAGCCAACATCTTCACTAAGCCACTTAAGAGGGAACCTTTTAATTACCTACGTCTAGGTCTAGGATTAATGGAACATCTTCCTTGATTTCCTTCTTTTTATAGTTTATCACTTTGAGTCTTTGAGTCTTTTAAACTCCTTTTGAAAAATCTTCTCCTATCTTTTTCAAAACTCTCAAAGTTTTCATCAAAATGGTTGAAAAATGCTTTTTTACATTGTTAATTCAATCTAAAAACGGTTTTTCATAGATTCTCGCTATTAATCTAGAGCTTACATAATTCATATGTATGTTTCTCTCAAACATATCAAGAACAAGATAGAATCATGCAGGATCATTGTGTCATGACTTAAGGTCTTGTATTACACACCTCCTACATTGATTTTTTTTTGTCAAATGTCTATTTGGTATGTGTGCATATGTTTTCTTTGTCTATCTTTGCTTTTAAGCATATCCCTATGATAAGTTAGACTAGAAAAATAAGATTTGCTGAAAAATCTTCCTCCAAACACCAAACCCTGCTTCTGCAGGCGGTTCCATATGTGAACCGCGGTACCTTATTGATAAGGTACCGCCACCCTAGATAAGGAACCGCCTACAGTGCCTTCCTTTTTCGGGTTTTTGTCTGAAACTCCAGATTTGCTCCAACATTTTTGAGAATCTTTGTTTCAAACCCTTTGACCACCCCAAAAATACCCTAAGCCTTCCCTATTTAAACCATAAGCATTTTGCATTACTTCACATCCAAAATGTCTTATTCTCCCAATGAAAGCCTTGAATCTCCTCTATTTTCTCCATTGCTTTCAATCTAAACCCACCCAAGAACACTCTTAATCACATGTCTCCTACCAAGAATGTTGATTGTGGAACATCTTTTCTTCCACCACCACCCTTTAGTGTTCTTCCTCCTTCTCATGATAATGTCATGCATCATGGAACATATTGTCAATGTTGTCAATATCAACACCTTGATATGGCACATATCTATGAGGAGTTGAGCTACATCAAGAGTCTCTTAATCAAGCCTTCTCTTCACTTTGATTATGAGATCTCCAACAAGCCACCACCACCACCCTCCGCTATTACCTTGTCTTTCATATAAGCATTGGTTGCTTATCCACAAGACACCAAATTCAAGCAAATCTTAGAATTCTAGAATAACTAGGATAAGATTTATGCTTTTGGCTTGTTCCTTTTTCCATACTTCTTTGTATGATGTCCTTTTAGTAACCTATCTTGGATCTTTCTCTTTGTGTTTTCTTCTCTTTTATTTTTTTTATGTGACCTATTGCTATATATTGTTGGTTGTTTCTTTTGTTCAACTAACCCTTCTATGTAGCTTGTCACCATATCTCGATTCCTCGGTGCCCCAAGCTAGGGGGAGTAAGCACCAAGGGGGAGTCTTTGCGAAGTCCGTTTCTTCAAACACCGACTTGTGCAACCTTTTTGCTTCGACAAAGGGGGAGAAATGAATAAACTCGTCTTCGAAAATCTTGTTTTTGTGTGATTGAGTTTATGTAATGTCGGAATCAAAAAGAGGGAGATTGTTAATGCAATAAATGCCTAAAAACGCTACTTGCATTTTTCAGTCTCGCCTTGTTTTGATTACGACAATATGTAAAAACAAGCATTTACGAAAACAACGAAAAACGAATTCTTGAGTTCAAGTATTTTTCATTTTACCCATTTTTACTTAAGGTATGGATAAACAAGTACTAACCTTAATCAAGTGATCAAGTGATTTAATCTTTTCTTAAAACTCACTTTTTATTAAGTGTGACAAGTTTTTATTAAACTTTCTTTTTAAGAAAATGTTTTATTAAATTAATTATTTGAAATTTGAAAATGGCATATTCTTATTTGGTTAAGAATATCCTTTCATGATATTTTTTATATCCAGATAAGACCTCCACCACTAAAGGACAAAAAGGAGCGGAGTCTAGTCCGGCGGTACCTTAGCACCTAGGCGGTACCTTATCGATAAGGTACCGCGGGCTAAGATAAGGTACCGCGGGCAGAACTAGCCGTTGGCTCCTTTGTCCTATAAATAGTGGACCATTCTCAGCTTTTCATCTCACCTCTTTTGCACATTTATTTCCATATTCAAACCCCTTCTTTAATCACTCAAATCTTTGATCATTTGTTTGATTATTACTTGTTTAAGAAGTGAGTCTTGTTCTTCCATCCCTTCCTCTCCAAGTGCAAAGAGAAGAACACTATCCTTGTGAAGTGTTGAGTCCACCACCAAAGATCCATTGAAGATCTAATTTTATATATTTTTAGTTGTGTCATAGTTGTGAAGATCCAAGTAGTTGTGTCTATTTGGAAGTTGTGTATGTACTAAGTATAGTTGTGTAGATTGGTCCTAGCTACGATTAGGGCTCGACTTTTAGCTTAGAGTCGGAAATTGGTTAAGCGACGTGTACGGTTTTCTCCACCATAAGGAGCTTGTTGTGTAGTGAACTGTGACAATCCGTCAATTTATGGTTGATATTTTATTCTTGAATATTATTTAAAAACAATTTACAATATGAACTCACATATTTTTGGGAATAAATTTGGATTTACGTCTTGAAGTAGCGTCGACTACGTCTAAACCGGAGGATTCAACGTTACGTGCTTACGTTTACATACACCGTCTTTGGTGACAGTCCGACATTTCAGAAAATAAATTTATCTGAGAATATTATTTTGGAGTTTTAAATTTGTGTTGGTTCATAAACTCACAAATTTACGAGAAGAGATTAGGACTTACGATTTTATTTTAACGTCCTTTACGACTAAACCGGAAACCTTAGGATTACGTATTTACGTTTTCGAACTCCGTTTTTGATGAGACAATTTTTATTGGATTCGTTTTGTGACGTTGATTCATAATTTATAAAAACGTTTTTCGTAAAACGACGCGAGGGCACGCAAATCGAGGAAACTAGAATCGAGGAGTACCCGTAAATAAATGGGGATGAGACAAGTGGGACACTTGTCCCACCCCCAAAACCGGCCAACATGTTGCTACAACACATCTTATGATGTGTCAACACCTTACCAAACTAACAACACTTGTAACTAAAGCTTACAAGTTAAGCTAGTTACATCTCAAAACCATCAAACTACTAGCATTCTCTTCATTCATCCATGCAATACCACACACAAATCCTCTCATCCTACTCAAATATGCCATCCCATATTACCCTTTAAACATCAATTTTGATCAAAATCAACCATGAAATCTCATGTTATATACACATATGGTGAAGCCCTCTTGAAACCCTATTGATTGGTGGTGCTTATAACATCCAAGGAGGAGTATTCATGGTGTCTTGGGGCTGATTTTCCACAAGTAGTTCATGGAGCATGGTGGTCTTGAAGATGGTCATGGATATCCATAAGTTTCTCCATCAAAAATCCATGTTTTGATCAACCTACATCATCATGGTGGTATAAAGATTGTCCTCCTCATCTTCTTGTTATTTTGATTATGTAAACATGTATTTTATTTCCTATTGTATATGTATATGATGATTATATGATGATAAAAATATTATGTGGGGATTTGTTGTTGATAAATATGATTAAAAAGGTGAAAAACTATAAGAAACAAGGTTAAAATCTTGATTAATTTACATGGCTGTATATAACAGTAAAGAAACATGCTATAATCTGATAAAATGATGAAGTAGAATCCATTTACAGTAAGCTATGAGTCTTGTACACATGTGAGAGTTGGCCATGCAATGGAATCAAAATAATGAGTGAAATATGATCAAAACAAGTTTAGGGTATAAATCTGAGGTTACTGTTTTGGACGATTTTTAGAAAATATTTAGAAGATGATTCAACAGTAGCTATAGAAGAGTTAAATGTAGCACATATAATGTAGTTTATGTGATAAAAATTTGAGCTTCTATATCCATATAGAACTCAAGATATGGCAGTTTTGGTGAAAGTGAAGATAAAAATCAGATTTTTAAAAAATAAAGAATAATACTATTATATAAGTACTCAAAATTATATTGTATAAAATGTAAAGTTAAAACCCACTAACTCATGAATTTTATTTATATAAATAGGATAAATAAGTGGACGTTTTATAAAAATGGTAACTTGTTAAGTTTTATAAGTTATAAAACTATAAACATGATTTTTACGACTTTTTCGGCTATTGTCGTAAAATTAACGTTTTTGTTAAATAAAACTTAGACGGTTGGACCCGTCTAATGTAAACTTTATAAAACTTATATACTGATATATAAACATGTATAACAAGTAAAAACCGATAAAACCCGAACTATAGGACATACGGACATTAACGAGCTAAGTAAACATATTGGACTAATAATTGGACTAAATAAGTTAAACCCTTATAAAAAGAACTTATTGGACTCAACCCATTTGGGCCCAACTTGAAAGTTTAAATACTGATAATATAAGTATGAAATGGATTAAAACAAGTTAAAGAACTTATAATAAGCTTATTGGACTTAAAACGTGTAAATAGGTAAAACTAGTAAACTAGTATAAAAGTTACCGACATATACCACTAAAATGAGTAAACGAGAGTATGTAAACCCACTTGATCATCATATATATATGATCATCATATGTATACATAATTGTTATTTTTTATAAAGTCATTGGACAAGAGTCTAAGACCGATCATTATTTATATAGGTTTCCGTGATTGAAGCACGTACCGTACGTCCAAATTGCCGATAACCCGCCTTCCCACATCAACGTGAGTTCATAGCCTCGCACTCTTTTAAATGTTTTTATAAATGTTTTATAAACCCGCGAGGGAGATACCATGTTAGTTTTTATAAAATTAGGACACCATTTGTCCCGATTGTTTGTTTATTGATTTGGACCCGAATGATTGAATGACCCGATTGTATGACCCGATAAATGATTAAAGGACCCGATAGATGCAAATAAAAATGGATTATTAAAGTTAGGTTATGTCACTAAAAGTCCCATTAGCATGAATTGTGAACTACCGGGATTTGGTAGACGCTTATGCATTTAATAGTACTATTTGGGGACGATCACCCCAGTTCGCGCCTTGACGGTTGATCCCCGTCGTGCCACATTGATTGGTAAGCGAATTTATGTATGAGAAGATTTCCATAGCATGACCTTTGTGACGACACGCTACTTTAGATGGGTAAAATTGGTATCGGGTTAGCTACCCGTTTTGGTTTAGTAAGGTAACAATGTCATGCGGCTTATAATAATCCAAAAACTAACGAAATACTACTAGACGCTTCGAATTACGATGTAATGCCTGACTAGCAATACTGGGTCATACTATTGATATTATGTTTGTATTTTGGTTTTCATAACCATACTCATATAACGGTTTTTATTTTCATACAACGTCATAAGAGGTATTGTATGATGTTTTTACGACATTTGCTCGTATAATAATTTTTAAGGCAAATGCCTATATTATGATTTTCGATAAGGATTTGTATAAAATGATTTTGGCTATTTTATGGCCTATTACAAAGATTTGTATAAAATGACTTTGGCTATTTTATGGCCTATTAAAATGATTTGTACAAAATGATTTTAATTAATAATTTTATACTGATATTATATTGATGGATTTTATTAAACTCTATGAATTCACTCGGCGTTATCGCTGACCTTTTCTTTTAACATGTTTTATCTCAGGTACTTGAAGGTAATTCTCGGGAAGACGACAAGAATTCATGGCCCGCACCTAAACTATATTTTCCATTCAAATACTTTGTAAAACTTTGTATGAAATATAATAACTTGGGACCGATGTAACTTTGATATTTATGAATGGAAATGCTTTTATTATTAAACGACGCGATTTTTTTATGCGTTGTCTATGATGTGAGTAATGTGTTATCCCGTAACAGCAACGAGTCTTCCGCTGTACTGAGTTGTATAAATTTGGGGGTGTTACAGTTTGGTACCAGAGCTCTCGTTATAGAGAACGAAAGATTTTTTTAAACTAAAGGTTTTGAATAAAACATTTCAAAATATTTTAACTAAAAACATTTTTCTAAAAATGTCTAAAAATCTTTTGACTATAACGGTGCCGAAGAATTCCCGAGTTACCGACAAGACCAAGACTGAGAAGTGTTATTTTAATATATATATAACTTGGATTATATATATATATATATATGATGTAATTTTATTACATGATTGTTTGATGATTATTTTGATTTTTATACGAGGTATTTATACGACGTAGATTGTCACAATGTACCCTAAATCCCCCTAGTAAATTAATCGAAGCTATTCTCGTAGGAATTCTAGCTATCCTGGATCTAAACCAAGTTGTGGATATTTATGATCCCGACAAATGGTTGATATTCGTAGAAGTGTAGATATTAGTTGGTTGTGATATTCAAAAAGAATTGGCGAGATTAAATCTGATATCGATGTCATGACGATCTTTCCTTATAGAGTGGAGTTTGACAAAACGTTACCACCTAGAAAGATGTCATCTGACTCGTTTTCATCCAATTCTTTCGAAAGGTTAAATGTTGCACTTGAGGCTGTCATTGGAATCATTACCCAAAAGCCTCATGCCACTAGTACCTTTCCGAGAAGTCTAATTGACTGATCGAGTCATTTCATATTAATGACTCATTTTATAATTGTTGTTGTAAGAGCTAATAGGATTGGAAATTAAGTGTTGATTCATATTGAGATTGTATTGCCTTTACAAGGCCGAAGAATAAGGTTGTAAGTATTGGAGAACAAGGTAGGATGTCGAATTGAGTATAAAATTTGTTGAAACTTGAATAAAGTAAAAATTTAACTCGTATGGAATATGAGATTGTTAAGAGGAAATTATTAAGTCATGTGATTGAATTATAAGGTTTTAATTGATTGTTAGTTTGTGATAAGGGTTGTTCCTAGGCCATTGTCCACTAACGAGGATGTCCAGTGTCCAAGAAATAAATTGAAGAAATCTTCTTCTGAATTGGGACCAATGGATCTTCCAGGACATATGGAACACCTAATGACTCTTGTAGATTAGTATTCATTGTGGTATCTTTTAAAAATCCCTAACTTAACTGAGATATCAGTTGGTAGGATGAGTTCTGAGAATTGTATCACATAGTGACACGTAATGTGTTACGGTACAATTTGACTTGTTTGTGATTGATGAAAAGACTACCTTTGATTGCTAAATTCTACATGTATCGATGTTATCTATCTTTTCTTTCTTCATCCTAATGTTCGCATTAGTGATGCCACCATTGAACAAGTACTCATCTTGATTTGAGTTACGTTGTGAATCATTCTTCGTGAGTGCCATCGAGGTCATGAACCTCATGATTAATTGGCTAAGCTCATTTCCTATCATATCGTAGTTAATTCTTGGTGAACAAGCTTTCATCACTCTTTTGCAGATCACTCATTGTTTTTATAAGGTAAAACAGTATCCTTTGAGAAAGTTGAATTTTCATCACTATATGGATTATTTAAAGTGAGACTTATAAATAATCATTATTGAGATAAAGTTGTTTATAAAACACTTTGGAAAACTTAATTGTTTTCATAACAAGGAAAATCTTTGTAAATTTATTTTGATTCTTATTTAAGAATTAAGCATGAAAATGTTTTTATTATAAACATGATGATAAAATTTTGACGAACTGAGTATTGCATCGTTAATCTTGAAATTGTATATAGTTGCGCGCCTACATACAATTTGGAATGGACTATGCAAGACTGATTAGTAGTCACCATAAAACTAATGAATAAACACTACATTTTCTTTGAAGATTGTGAAAGATTAAAATTTATGAGATCTGCAAGAAGTGAAAAATAGGGACATAATGTTAGGGACACCTTTCGTACCCGTACTATTTATTCTTCTGAGTCGAATTTACACATCTGTGGAAATTGTCTTATTTGGCAATTGACAATTCTTTCTTGTCCAATTCTCTCGTAGTGAGATTCTTAGGAAAAGTATATGATTTCCGAGTGTTGATACCCGACTGGATGTATCGACGTTCCTATCATTTCTTTTGATTTGATTTCATTTGAATGACCTGGGTAACGATCCGAGGAGCTTTCGAATGCGTACTCAAATTATGAAAACATGGGATATATTCATATTCGTTAAATGTTTTCGTTAGTATCTGATTTGAAATTCTCTCGCATAGATCATGCGTTGACCTTGCTCTTTTAATAGTAGTTGTGTCTCCAGATATCCATGAATTTGTGAAGGATTATGAATTATTATTAGTCTTTTGAGAAGTTCACATTTTATCAACGGCAATAAAACTGGAAGGTTGATAGTGCCAGTAGAATGGATTGATTGATTATGACATGACGACATTGTCTTAATTGATGGGAACTCAGATAGAATTCCCCTAAATGATAAGATGTTGATTATCAAAAGTGATCTAAATAATTCTTGACGGATGCCCGTATCCTGCATTTAGACTTGAGATTATACCGTGAATGGTTGTGAACTAGTTATAGATATTGTAATCTAGAAGAACTTAAAATAAATGTATTAAAAGATGATAATGTTATCTGAAACTTTAGGAAGTATTTGTTGATGAATTACCTAGACTTTTGCCATTAAGGCAAATTGAAATTGGTATTGATTATATTCCCGGTGCTGCACTTGTGGCTTGTGCACTGTACGTCAGCACCATCTGAATTTAAGGAATTATCGTACAACTGAGGGAGTTGTCGGAAAAAGATTTTATTATACCAAGCCTGTCATCCTGAAGAGCTATGGTGTTATCATTCCTTATATTTATAGATTACTGTGACTGAGTAAATTTACAATCGAAAACGATATCCATAACTCGAAATGGAAGATTTGTTCGATCATTTACAAGGTTTTAACGTATGTTTTAAAGATTTGATCTACGGCATGGTTATTATCAACTTCGTTTCCGCGAAGAAGATTATTTATTCCAATCACTACATTCGGTACTTGTAATGAATGTTATGAGTTTCACGTGATGTCGTTTGGATTGACAATGCACATGTAGTATTCATAAATATGATGAATCACGTGTGTAGGATGTAATTTGATAAACGCATGCTCGTGATCATTAAGGACTATTTATTTGTTTGTTTATAAGAATGAGAATGAGGTTAATAATTAATTATAGATTGCCCTAAACTGGCCGAACGATAAAAACCTATACCTTGAATATTTAACATGGGATTTAAAAATTAATCCTTTACATAAAATGACCGTTGGATTAATAATGGTAAGATGTATGCATATAGACTCTTCAAAAATTAAGAGCCCTTTTAAGACTTTGGGTTTTACTAAAAAGAAAGTGCGAATATATTTTGACAATTGTTTTAACAAAGGATTTTAAAGGATTATTCCCTTATACACAAACCATTTAACTAAACTTCTGTTTAGGGGTAAATGTTTGTGTATACCTCAAGATAACTTAAGAAGGATTGAGTAAAACCTTTTTATACCATAACCTGAAAACTTAAAACGACAATTTTTGCTTTTCAACTAAGAAAGTTTTGACCAAAGTATAACCAAAGATTTCTCGAACATTTACGGATCTTATTAATTATTTTAATTATTTTCGATAAATCAACAAAAATCTTGTTAATTAAATTCAAATTTATTTTGAACATTTTATATAATTGGTCGAACTAAGAAATTTAAAACTTTTACGCTTCATAAAAATTAACTAATAATTATTTAATTAATTATAATAATTATTATCGACATTTTAGACGACGGATTGAGTAAAACGGATAAAAATGATAGTAAAGACGAAACTAAAACATAGAAGATATGAAGAAAGAATTTTGAATAAATACAGTTATGATATTTATTTCATCAGGAGAAAGTGAACGTAATTTCTGACGCATAATATAGAAAGAATATCTGAGTGAATTGTGGACATGAAAATTATATCATCATGAGAAGTGAATATAGATACCGACGCATTATGTATAAAATATAAAGAACCAATTAGGACATGTTCCTTAATAATGAACGTGCAAAATAAATTGCCAAACAATTTGAAATATAGCCGATGATTATAAAAAGGATAATATAGATAATAAAAAGGGATTCGCGACTAATATGAATCATTAAGATTGAGAAGCCGATAGCGCTAAAAGATTAAAGGCCACTTGTGGTTGCCTAACTATGAAGGATTGTGAGATATAGTTATATTGGAATCTTGTAAGTATAAGTATTCTATTTATGTCATTTATGACTAAAAGTATCTTTGTCTGAAGAGTTGTACTGATGATAAACTATGAAGGCAGATAACGCCTCATACATTAGTAAACGTCTAGCTATTGCAAAGGTCATCATTTGAATTTGATTCGATTTGGGTCATCGTCGACAGACTGACCAAATCTGCTAATATCATTCCCGTTAATGATAAATGCAAAAGAATTATGTAAACATAGTGTGCCTGTATCGATCATCTATATCAAGATCCTCGCTTCGCATCGAATTTCTAGAGATTTGCTCAGAAATCATTGAGAACGAACCTTGATGAGAGTACTATGTACCACCCCAATCGAAGGGATGAGGTAAAGTAACGATACAAAGTAATATAAGTGTTGTTTTATGTTTGAATGATTGACCTTTGGTAATAGACCGTATAATCGTTTTCCTTTGGAAAGATTATCATTGATAATCATCGTATTAGGATTGAAATCGAATCTTGTTAGGATCTAAACATTAGAGCATCTGTAAGCAGGAGTTGAGATGAAGACACCCGACATACACCCATTGTGTGTTGGACACGTCTTTTAGGTTTAAGGTTTCCTATGATGGCGAACCTATCCTTGCAAAATACCCGACCCGCGAGGCCTGAAATGATTGTTGAAATTAGGATTTTATTATTAACTGCCGATAGTGGGCAGGAGGTTATGTGAATATGAAATGTACATCTTGAAGTGCCAAATGGGTAGCGAAGTTATGCCAAAAAATTTAACCTTGGAAAGACGAATTCATGATCTGACAAATCATGGGATATAAGTCCCCGTTGTTTGGGACCCTTGAGATGATGTAAAAGTTGGGATTGAAAGGCATATAAGCTGGATCTACCCTAGGACTTCAAGAACTGCGTGAATTCTGTTTCGTAAATCGAACTTGATAAAATATCTATCAAGTGAAAATCTGATTGTTCCTTAGTAATGTTTAGATCGGCGAAAAGTTGCATTCATCAGAAACCCGTGAACATCATGGATAGAGAAAGTAAGTCAACATTAAGCCTGATCTTATTCCCGTAGTTAAGTTTGATGAAACTCGCGTATTGTAATGAATTGCACTTGTGAGAAAAGACCGAATGTGGAGGAAATACCCACATGGCTTTAACTCTATAAGAAGAGAATAGTAAGGTAAGATGATCTTTGAGGACAAAGATCCTGTTTAGGGGTAAATGCTGTGACAATCCGTCAATTTATGGTTGATATTTTATTCTTGAATATTATTTAAAAACAATTTACAATATGAACTCACATATTTTTGGGAAGAAATTTGGATTTACGTCTTGAAGTAGCGTCGACTACGTCTAAACCGGAGGATTCAACGTTACGTGCTTACGTTTACATACACCGTCTTTGGTGACAGTCCGACATTTAAGAAAATAAATTTATCTGAGAATATTATTTTGGAGTTTTAAATTTGTGTTGGTTCATAAACTCACAAATTTACGAGAAGAGATTAGGACTTACGATTTTATTTTAACGTCCTTTACGACTAAACCGGAAACCTTAGGATTACGTATTTACGTTTTCGAACTCCGTTTTTGATGAGACAATTTTTATTGGATTCATTTTGTGACGTTGATTCATAATTTATAAAAACGTTTTTCGTAAAACGACCCGAGGGCACGCAAATCGAGGAAACTAGAATCGAGGAGTACCCGTAAATAAATGGGGATGAGACAAGTGGGACACTAGTCCCACCCCCCAAAACCGGCCAACATGTTGCTACAACACATCTTATGATGTGTCAACACCTTACCAAACTAACAACACTTGTAACTAAAGCTTACAAGTTAAGCTAGTTACATCTCAAAACCATCAAACTACTAGCATTCTATTCATTCATCCATGCAATACCACACACAAATCCTCTCATCCTACTCAAATATGCCGTCCCATATTACCCTTTAAACATCAATATTGATCAAAATCAACCATGAAATCTCATGTTATATACACATATGGTGAAGCCCTCTTGAAACCCTATTGATTGGTGGTGCTTATAACATCCAAGGAGGAGTATTCATGGTGTCTTGGGGCTGATTTTCCACAAGGAGTTCATGGAGCATGGTGGTCTTGAAGATGGTCATGGATATCCACAAGTTTCTCCATCAAAAATCCATGTTTTGATCAACCTACATCATCATGGTGGTATAAAGATTGTCCTCCTCATCTTCTTGTTATTTTGATTATGTAAACATGTATTTTATTTCCTATTGTATATGTATATGATGATTATATGATGATAAAAATGTTATGTGGGGATTTGTTGTTGATAAATATGATTAAAAAGGTGAAAAACTATAAGAAACAAGGTTAAAATCTTGATTAATTTACATGGCTGTATAAAACAGTAAAGAAACATGCTATAAACTGATAAAATGATGAAGTAGAATCCATTTACAGTAAGCTATGAGTCTTGTACACATGTGAGAGTTGGCCATGCAATGGAATCAAAATAATGAGTGAAATATGATCAAAACAAGTTTAGGGTATAAATCTGAGGTTACTGTTTTGGACGATTTTTAGAAAATATTTAGAAGATGATTCAACAGTAGCTATAGTAGAGTTAAATGTAGCACATATCATGTAGTTTATGTGATAAACATTTGAGCTTCTATCTCCATATAGAACTCAAGATATGGCAGTTTTGGTGAAAGTAAAGATAAAAATCAGATTTTTAAAAAATAAAGAATAATACTATTATATAAGTACTCAAAATTATATTGTATAAAATGTAAAGTTAAAACCCACTAACTCATGAATTTTATTTATATAAATATGTTAAAGGGTAAATAAGTGGACATTAAAAATGGTAACTTGTTAAGTTTTATAAGTTATAAAACTATAAACATGATTTTTACGACTTTTTCGGCTATTGCCGTAAAATTAACGTTTTTGTTAAATAAAACTTAGACGGTTGGACCCGTCTAATGTAAACTTTATAAAACTTATATACTGATATATAAACATGTATAACAAGTAAAAACCGATAAAACCCGAACTATAGGACATACGGACATTAACGAGCTAAGTAAACATATTGGACTAATAATTGGACTAAATAAGTTAAACCCTTATAAAAAGAACTTATTGGACTCAACCCATTTGGGCCCAACTTGAAAGTTTAAATACTGATAATATAAGTATGAAATGGATTAAAACAAGTTAAAGAACTTATAATAAGCTTATTGGACTTAAAACGTGTAAATAGGTAAAACTAGTAAACTAGTATAAAAGTTACCGACATATAACACTAAAATGAGTAAACGAGAGTATGTAAACCCACTTGATCATCATATATATATAATCATCATATGTATACATAATTGTTATTTTTTTATAAAGTCATTGGACAAGAGTCTAAGACCGATCATTATTTATATAGGTTTCCGTGATTGAAGCACGTACCGTACGTCCAAATTGCCGATAACCCGCCTTCCCATATCAACGTGAGTTCATAGCCTCGCACTCTTTTAAATGTTTTTATAAATGTTTTATAAACCCGCGAGGGAGATAACATGTTAGTTTTTATAAAATTAGGACACCATTTGTCCCGATTGTTTGTTTATTGATTTGGACCCGAATGATTGAATGACCCGATTGTATGACCCGATAAATGATTAAAGGACCCGATAGATGCAAATAAAAATGGATTATTAAAGTTAGGTTATGTCACTAAAAGTCCCATTAGCATGAATTGTGAACTACCGGGATTTGGTAGACGCTTATGCATTTAATAGTACTATTTGGGGACGATCACCCCAGTTCGCGCCTTGACGGTTGATCCCCATCGTGCCACATTGATTGGTAAGCGAATTTATGTATGAGAAGATTTCCATAGCGTGACCTTTGTGACGACACGCTACTTTAGATGGGCAAAATTGGTATCGGGTTAGCTACCCGTTTTGGTTTAGTAAGGTAACAATGTCATGCGGCTTATAATAATCCAAAAACTAACGAAATACTACTAGACGCTTCGAATTACGATGTATTGCCTGACTAGCAATACTGGGTCATACTATTGATATTATGTTTGTATTTTGGTTTTCATAACCATACTCATATAACGGTTTTTATTTTCATACAACGTCATAAGAGGTATTGTATGATGTTTTTACGACATTTGCTCGTATAATAATTTTTAAGGCAAATGCCTATATTATGATTTTCGATAAGGATTTGTATAAAATGATTTTGGCTATTTTATGGCCTATTACAAAGATTTGTATAAAATGACTTTGGCTATTTTATGGCCTATTAAAATGATTTGTACAAAATTATTTTAAGTAATAATTTTATACTGATATTATATTGATGGATTTTATTAAACTCTATGAATTCACTCGGCGTTATCGCTGACCTTTTCTTTTAACATGTTTTATCTCAGGTACTTGAAGGTAATTCTCGGGAAGACGACAAGAATTCATGGCCCGCACCTAAACTATATTTTCCATTCAAATACTTTGTAAAACTTTGTATGAAATATAATGACTTGGGACCGATGTAACTTTGATATTTTTGAATGGAAATGCTTTTATTATTAAACGACGTGATTTTTTATGCGTTGTCTATGATGTGAGTAATGTGCTATCCCGTAACACCAACGAGTCTTCCGCTGTACTGAGTTGTATAAATTTGGGGGTGTTACATGAACTCTCGAGTAAGGAGTACTCGAGGAGTGGAGTAGGAACGAGGAGTGAGCTTCGTTGCCGAACCACTATAAATCCTTGGTGTTCGGTTTGATCTTTCTTTACCCTTACCTCTTTACATTCTTTATTCTTTATGCATATACATGTGTTAGTATTAGATTAGTTACACGGTCATTCTTTATTCTTTGTGGATATATTTTTGTTAGTATTAGTTTAGTTACACTATCATTGTTCATATTGTGCATAAGAAGATTTCACATATTTCCTCAAGCCTAAGTTTTTGAAAAAGGATTTTTGGAAACCACATTTTAACAAGTAAATATAAGAAACTATTCAACCCCCCCCCCTTCCAGTTTCTACAGTTTTCTTCCTATATAGCTCGAATCATCACAAAAATTTTGCGTTTTCTTGGTGTTAGTAAGTAGACAAATCAACTACATAGGCATGGTAGTGATTTGGGTTACTTAGATTGGTTAAAAACGCGAAATTTTGTGGCGTTTGGCTTCTTTTTAGGCTTGAAATCTCGAATTTCATATAGTTCATCCGAGATCCTATTTTATAGGAAATCTGTCATAATTCCGCAATATTTGAATATTGCGGAATTGAATCCTGTTTGGATTTGCGAAATTATTAAAAGTATTGCGGAATTGAATACTAGTGGGTATTGCGGAATTAAATACTAGTGGGTATTGCTGAATTGTATGATTTTAGTCATTGCGGAATTGAATATTTGTGGGTATTGCGGAATTGTATGATTTTAGTCATTGTGCAATTGAATATTTGTGGGTATTGCGGAATTGTGTGATTTTAGTCATTGCGGAATTGAATCTTCCAATTATTACGGAATTGTTACACATAAAGGATTGCGGAATTGTGACATTTTCCCACTTTGCGGAATTGTGTCATTTTACTTTGCGGAATTGTGTCACCATTGAACCACTATTGCGAAATTGAATATCTACATTGCGAAATCTTTGTAAATTTTCGAAATTTGTGTGAGAAGACAATTTTTAGGGTATTTCAACATTTTTCATCGAAAACACCAATCACACCTCATCTACTTAAGATCCTATTCACTTCTACAGTTTAGAGATTATCGAGATGGATTATACTGCAGAGTATCGTGTCATGAACAACAACATTATGGTGGCGAGTAACAAAGAAAGACCACCAATGCTTGTGTCGGGTCGATATGATCAATGGCAATCCTGTTTTCTATGTTATCTTGATACAAAACCTAAACGGTGATGCTTTAAGACAATGCATTTTTTATGGACCCTATAAACTCTCAAGGATTTAAGTTCCTTCGGTACAGCCATAGACACAACTGACGCACAACTCGCATATGAACGTGATGAAAAGAGAACCGACCTCACTCCAGAGAACCGTGCTTGGTTTGATGCAAAGAAGGAAGCAATTTACTTAATTTTCAGTGGCATTGGAGATGATATTTATTCCACGGTTGATGCATGTTCTACTGCTAAAGAAATGTGGACGGCTATTGAAAGATTGCAACATGGTGAATCACTTAACAAACAAGACATGAAAACTAAGATGTTTTGGGACTTTGGCAAGTTTACCTCCGAGGATGGGGAATCAATTGATTCTTATGACTCCTGATTTTACAAAATGATGAATGACATGACCCGAAACAACTTGCAAGTTTCCACCATGCAAGTCAATGTCCAATTTCTACAGCAACTTCAACTAGAGTTGACACAGTTTGTTACCTTAGTAAAACAACAAAAAAAAATAGATGAAGTTTCATATCATAGGCTCTTTGATGTTTTTAAACAATTTCAAAATGAAGCAAATGAACTTCGAGTTGAACGTGCTGCAAAGGTTTCAAATCCACTTGCTTTGGTGTCTCCCACTCAACATTACCCAGATTATCATTCTCGTGCTCCAAAGACCTACTACACTCAATCATCATCACCACGATCATCCACTGTGTCTAAGTCACATGCTCTAACAAGATCCCGAGGCAAAGAAGTTACAAGAGCACCATCACCCACACCTGAGCAATCATCTGAAGAAGACAGTGATGAAGAACTTGCTCAAAAGGATAGGAAATTCAAGCAACAAATGGCTTTTATTATGAAACAACACAGGAAAATCTACAAACCTACCAACAACAACCTTAGAACATCATCTAACACGAGGAACAACAATGCTGAGAGTCCTCCAAAGTATGATCGGCAACCTGCAAAGTATGATAATCAGAGGGTTGCTACTGTTGTTGGAAATAGAGATACTGTTGGTACTCAAGTTGTGCAACAAACTGGGATTCAGTGTTTTAACTGCCGAGGTTATGGGCATTTGGCTAGGGAATGCATACAGCCAAAGAGGGTCAAAGATTATGGGTATCATAAGGAAAAAATGTTGTTGTGCAAGAAAATGGAAGTTGGGATCAAGCTATCAGCTGAGGAAGGATAAATGCTTGACGACACAGATGATGAACTCTCCGACCAAGAACTCGAGGCACATTATTCATACATGGCAAAGATTCATGAGGTCCTAAACGTCACTAAAGATGAAAATGGTCCTATCTTTGATACCGAGCCAATTGATAAGGTACAACATGATGATGAATATAATGTGTTTGGTGATACACATGAGCATAGTGATCTTCCAACAACAATTACTGACACGTGTATGATGGAAATGGTTGATAGCAATACCACACCCGATTCATCAGACATGTGCAATAATGAATTTGAGGATGATCAACATGCAAATGAGTATGATGACGAGGAGCGTGTCGCGCTTGCTAATTTAATTGCTAGTTTACAAAAACATGTCAATGAAAATAGAAAGAGTCAAAAATAATTAAAGAAGGCAAACACAGCGCTCACTCAAAACTTTGAAGAATGCAAAGCCGCTCTTATAAAATCTAGTGAGACTATTGATAGTTATAGGGCTGAGCTTCTTCAAAAGACCAAAGAGCTTGAGGGGTACAAAAGTCGTGCCATCAACGTTAAAAAGGACGATTTTGAAAATAGGTACAATGAAGCTCTTGCTTTGTTAACTAAAGAAAAACGTCAATTCAATGTTTTATTAAGTGATGAACGTCAAAAAACGTACCTTGCCACAACAAAAGTTAATGAACTTGAACAGAGGCTTTCTATGAATACCACCAATTCTTCTAAAATTCTTGACGAAAAGAAACAAGAGGTGGAAACATTAAAACAAGATTTCAAAAATAGACAAGGCAAAGATACTGAAAAAGTAAAGGATCTCGAAGAACAAGTCGATTTTTTGAAAAAAGTTGTTTATAAAACGCGTGACTCTATTCAAACAGTTAGAATGATAGCACCTCGGTCGTTTTTCAAGGGTCAACCTAGCTTTGCCACCCCCAAGCACCTTGAAAAATCTCAAGCTGCTAACCCTCACTTATATCTTGATGAGTCTGAATGGACCGATCATGATTGCCCAATAGCTAGCCTCGATAATGAAGAGACTTCCCTTTGGGATGAGGAGAGTAGATCACCGGTCAATAAAGATTTTGTGACATCATATAATTATGCTTATGAAAACAGCCTTTATGGTCTTTTCACTCCACAAAAACAGAAGTCTCGTGAGGAATTGTTTTTAGAATGCAAACAACAAAGAATTCAATGGAAGAAAGCTTTTGCCGCTAAGAGGAAAACTAATGTTTTTAAATATATTAACGATTTGCCTCTTGATGCTTCTAAAAGCAAAAGTCGAAAAATACTTGGTATTCTTAAACAGTACATTGATAATGTTCAATCAATTGTTGAAAGCGATTGGGAAAAACGTCAAAAGGATAAGTGGAAAACAGAGATTCCTCACGACATAACTGTGCTTGTGAAAGAACTTTTAATACCAAATACGAAGATAATCAAAGAAAATGTTCTTGAGTTTGAAAAATTAATTCAGTCTGAAATGTTCGATGATTTGAAATATGTTGAGTCTCTTGAAAAAGAATTTGATGAGCTTCAAAATGACAAATCATATTTTTCAAACGAATATAATCTACTCTTAGAAGAATGTCTCTCCAAAGATATTTTGTGTGTTACGCTTCAATCTTGTGCTGATATCGATGAATATTCTGATGTTGCATGCAAATATCTTGATAAGATCAAAGAATGTGAGCGTCTTGAACTTGAGCTTTCGACACGTAAAGAAAATGTTGATAAAAAGGCTTTTGAGTTACTTCAACACAAAACTGATTTCCTTCAAAAACATTGTCATTCTCTTGAACTTGCTTTGCAAAAAGACATAGGAAGTTTTCCACATGATAATAAATTACAAGAAAAAATTTCCCAAATGTGTCGAGAAATGAATGAAAAGAGCTTGGAAATTAAAGGGTTGAAAGCTCAGTTACAAGATAGGAAAATAGCGATAGCAGAGTTGAAGAAACTCGTTGCTAAGATGGGTGGGAAAATTGTGGAACCTAGTGTTAAGAAACCTGTAGTAAGACAACCCAATGCGCAAAAAGTGACTAGACCCTCTGTCTTGGGAAAACCATCTGTTTTCTCTAATTCTGCATTTGCAAAACCTGGGTTTGCCCCCAAGACGGATGGTAAGGATAGGTTACCACATAATAGTACCAAAACACATATTCGATCACAAAGCATTAAGAACACAAATGTGATTAAACCAGGGATGTATAGATTGGCCACTAAACCCACACACAACAAAGAAAGTCAATCACCTCAGACTTCTAGAAACACTAATAGACGTGTGTGTTTTACTACAAGAGTAGTCCCCACTGATAGTGTTAGCCGGCCTCAGCTTAAGAGCACTCGCATGAATGAAAAGGTTTGGCAAAACAAAAGTCAAGGGAAGATGAAGACAGTAGAAGACCACCCTAGTATTTTCAATGTTTCTAAGAATAAAACGTCTGTAATCGCGTGTAATGACGATTTGAATGATTTGACTTTGAATGCTTTGAATGTTAAGTTTGTTTGTCTAAAATGTGGAAAGTGTGCTAATGCTAACCATGCTATGTATGTTTCGAACAATGTCAAAGGCGTATATAGTAGAACTATGAAGCAAACTGTGATGCCTATTAGTGCTAGAACACCCAAACGCAAAGTAAACCATTCTGGTGCTACCCCCCTGAGAAAAGTATTGCATCAGAATCCACCACTAAGAACCCTAGAAGCAGAATTAGGGAATTATATGAGTCTGCAAGCAAGTCTTGGAAATGGTGGTTTGCTAATCAATGTCCTCCAGGATATAAATGGATGCCTAAGGTTAGGACTGAAAATGTGACAATGAGCGTTAGTGTGTCTTTAAGTGAAACTAATGATTCGGATATCACAACTAACATGGAATCCAATTTAGCAAATGCTCCATCGTGCTCTAATTCTTCTGCAGATGATCGAGATAATTCTATTCATACTTTACTCCGGATGCACGAAGCACATGACAGGGAATCTCAAGCTTCTAATTAACTTCGTGGAGAAGTTCTTGGGTACGGACCGATTTAGAAATGATCAATTTGCACCGATCCTAGGATATGTAGACTTGGTTCAGGGAAACATCACTATCAAAAGGGTTTACTACGTCGAAGGGCTCAATCACAATCTTTTCTCGGTTGGTCAATTCTGTGATGCGGATTTGGAGGTTATCTTTAGAAAGAAGACATGCTTTGTTCGTGACTATGATGGGAATGACTTACTTACCGGTTCACGGGGTACTGATCTCTACACTATTTCACTACAAGACTCCACATCTTCAACTCCAATATGTTTCATGGCTAAAGCTTCAACGACTCAAGCTTGGTTATGGCATCAACGTTTATCTCATCTTAACTTTGATACCATCAACTTGCTTTCCAAGAAAGATATTGTGAGAGGCCTTCCAAATTTGAAATTCATTAAAGATCATCTTTGTTCTTCTTGTGAGCTTTGTAAAGCTAAACGGATTACTTTCAAGACAAAGACTATACCAAGCTCTAAAGGACGGTTAGATCTTCTTCATATAGATTTGTGTGGCCGCATGCGTGTTCAAATCATCAACGGGAAGAAATATGTTATGGTAATTGACGATGAATACTCAAGGTACACGTGGACTCTCTTCTTAAGGTCCAAGGATGAAACACCTGAGATTCTTATTAACTTCCTTAAGCTGATACAACGTGGTCTTCAGGCTCAAGTAAAAGTGGTACATATTGACAGAGGCACATATTTCTTGAATTCAACTCTGAAGAAATATTTTGAAGCCGAAGGGATTGAACATGAAACATCTATTGCTCGAACACCTGAACAAAATGGAGTTGTTGAAAGACGAAATCACACTTTAGTTGAGGCTGCTCGAACATTATTTATAGCTTCAAAATTACCACTATTCTTTTGGGCCGAAGCCGTATCAACCGCATGTTACACACAAAATCGTTCCTTAATTATCCCAAGAGAAGAAAAGACACCATATCACATAATTAATGATCGTAAACCTTCACTCAAGCACCCTCATGTTTTTGGATGTACGTGTTACATTATTCAAGATGGTGAAAATCTGGACAAGATGGAAGAGAAAGGTGATGCATACATTCTAGTGGGATATGCAACTCAGTCTAAGGGATACAGAGTGTATAACAAGAGAACAAAATTGATAGAAAACTATTCATATCATATATGATGAATTACAAGAGATGGCACTTGAACAAAACAGTTTAAGTCCCGATCCACAACGACAAAAGACTTCTGTATACAACCGCACGGAACTCGGAACTCAAGACCACAGCAATGAACCGTCAAGTTCAAATCTGGTTCTTGAACATGTTCCAAGAGCAGATATGACAGTGGACACGACTCTTGAAGAGTTGGAAATGTTATATGGACCAATGTTTGATGAATATTTCACGGGGGAGAAAGATGTTGTATCAAAGTCTTCCGCTGTCACTCATGATAAGAATGATGATACCGATCATCGTCAACAAAAGGATACAACCTCATCTACTTCAACACGGGTTGCTGCAGATTTACCTCCTTAGAATATCACTTCAACAATTGATCCTACAACATCCACAACTATTGTCATTGCTCAAGAGAACACAAATCAACTAGACGGTGCATTATCTGACGATGACGATTTTCACAACCCATTCGGTACATCGGTACACGAAATTGGAGAGTCTTCTACTCGACATGTAGATCCGTCAAATATGCATACGTTTTATCAACGACATCCTTCAACACATCATTGGACCCGAGAAAATCCTTTGGTTCAAGTAATTGGAAACGCTTCACAGCCTGTTCGTACAAGACGACAACTAGCCATCGATGGTGATGTTTGTATGTTCGCACTCGCCGTGAGTACAGCTGAACCGAAAAACATCAAAGAAGCCATGGCTGATCATGCTTGGATTGAGTCGATGACGGAAGAACTTCAACAATTTGAAAGACTTAAAGTCTGGGAACTTATTGACAGACCATACGATGTGATTCCACTAAATCTTCGTTGAATCTGGAAAAATAAGATGGATGAAGGAAACACGATCATCAAGAACAAAGCTAGGCTAGTGGTTAAGGGGTCTGGCCAAAAAGAGGGAATTGATTTTGACGAATCATTTGCACCAGTTACTCGTATGGAAGCGGTCAGGATTTTCCTTGCCTATGCTGCACATAAAGTATTCACTGTTTATCAAATGGACGTGAAGACAGCATTTCTGAACAGTCCTTTGAAGGAAGAATTCTATGTTACGCAGCCGGAAGGATTCGTTAATCCTCATTATCCTGACAAGGTGTATCGTCTCCACAAAGCACTATATGGACTCAAGCAATCTCCAAGGGCGTGGTACGACGAGCTCTCGAAATTCCTGGTATCCAAATGTTTCTCAAAAGGTTCCATTGATCTAACTATGTTCACTTATAAATATAGGGATGACATTTTGCTTGTGCAGATTTATGTTGATGACATTATTTTCGGGTCTACAAACCCAAAACTTTCAAAGTGGTTTGAAAAAGTCATGCACATCAAATTTAAAATGTCTATGATAGGCGAACTAAAATTCTTTCTTGGAATTCAAGTTCACCAATCCGCAAGTGGTATCTTTATAAACCAAGTTAAGTATTGTCAAGAGATAATCAAAAAGCATGGTATGACTTCATGTGAACCCGTTGGGACACCATTATCAACCACATCGCTAGATGCTGACTTAAAGGGAAATGTCATAGATCAAACGAGATATCATTCAATGATCAGCTCCCCCATGTACTTCACAGCAAGCAGACCCGATATTTCACATGCTACGTGTTATTGTGCACGATATCAAGCACGACCCACTGAAAAGCACCTCAAGGAGGTTAAACGGATCTTTCGACACCTTAAGAATACCATTCATTTGGGACTCTGGTATCCGAGGGAAACCGATTTCTTTCTAACAGCCTATTCAGATTCTGATCATGCAGGGTGTCTTGATACACAAAAAAGTACTTCTGGTGGTGCACAATTTCTAGGTCAAGATAAGCTTATGGGATGGTCTTCCAAGAATCAGGATTGCACGTCACTGTCATCAGCCGAAGCAGAGTATGTGTCTCTATCTGTGTGTTGTGCTCAAGTTCTATGGATGAGAACACAACTCACGGATTATGGCTTCTACTTTGATAAAGTACCTATGTACTGTGACTCAAAGTCGGCCATATCCATATCCTGCAATCCGGTACAGCATTCCTGCACGAAGCATATTGATGTCAGATACCACTTCATAAAGGAACAAGTTGAATGAGGTATCGTTGAACTATACTTTGTTGGAACGGATTACCAATTATCCGACTTGTTTACGAAAGCTCTATCGAAATAGAGGTTTGAGTACCTCTTTAGGCAAATTGGTTTGAGATGTTTGTCTCCAACAGACCTGGAGATTCTGGCAAAGGTGCCTGCTTGATTCGTCTTTCAAACATCTACCTGTAAATATTTTTGAAAAAGCAAAATACAAAAATATAAATCATATAAAAGCAAAACACAAAATTAAAAATCTTTCAAAATCCAAAAAGATTCTTCTCGACATGTCTTTTAATATCGATAATATGGACGTGCCTAGAAATGTCTCTCAATAACGACACGGGTGTGTACATAAAGCTCGAATGAAAGTTGTAAATATTTTTCAAAACATGTCATTTCTATCTTTCAATAAAGGAAAATGTCTATTTTGGACAATTTTCCAACAACGGGTAGAGCAATCTATCTTGGGTTGAGCTTGTCACAAAACATTAAACGTTTTGAGCTCAACACAATGGCTTGTAATCACTTTCAGATTGCAACCCGGATCTACATTCACGGGGGAGTGTACGATTTCGTGCTCTTACCCTCAGCAAAAGAAGAGAAATCTTCTTACACTTGAGTGGATTCGTCAAGACATTCAACGTCTATGAACTCAAGTTTATGCTTTAGAAAAACCTTTTCGCCAAAAAGAAATAGGATTTTTCAAAAAGCGTTGAACACAATTTTTTCAAGAATTTTTCAATGATTATTCAAAATCTTTCAAAAATTGTGTGTTCAAAAACTCCCATCCTCAAAAAGCGAAATGTGGATCACATCCTCACAATGACATTTCAATTGGATCAATTTTTGAGGGGGAGCATTTCAACTTCATGCAAAAGATTGACACATCTTTCTCCCGAAGATTTTCAAGACTATTTTTCAAAATATATTTTAATCAAATTTGGTATCTCTAATATCAAAAGATTTTATATATTAGAGATAGGGGACAACATGTGATTAAAATGTGATCTTTTATAAGACTCAAGCACTTTAACTCTTACCTACATGTGCAAAACACCTTCGATTATCGATGCACATGTGAAGGGGGAGCATTTCTAAAACGACAAAAACTATCAAGGTGTTAAATGTTTTCAAACACTTTGTTAGACATTTGAAGTGGTTTATGGTTACCATATCATACCCACAACATCTTTAATCCACGACATTATTGGTGTCAAAAGGGTGGTTAGGTTAAGTCCTATGATCCAACCAGAACTTGAGGGATCTTCCTAGGGACAATCCAATAGATTATTAGAAGTCCTTAGGAAAGATGGAGTAGATTGTGAACGTAGCTGAATGTCGACTAAGTACTGATGCTAGCACTGGAACAATCACAACAAGGTGCTGGTAATGATGTCTTAGTAAGCATTGAAGGGTTGAAGAATGAAAAAGAAATGTAAGGATAAAGGGTGTAAAGAAAGAAGCCATCCATACAACTTAGGCAGAAACTGGGTTAACACATCATGAAGACAAACTCATCATGGACCCAGTGATGAAGTGCACAACCCTTTCCTAGCTACTCAGGTTCTCTCAAAAGAAGTTCGTTTTATTGTCACGGAGAACAACATGACTTTTATTAGCTTTCTCACTCCGAGATAGTTGATATTGAATAGGTGGCAATCTGCTCCAGCCTCCGACCACTAAAAGTGCACAAATCAAGTCTAGAGCCAAGAGATCAATCAAATCTCATTAGGACACACGGACGACGAATAAGAGAGTCCTACGCTATATCCTTGCGATATTTCTAGAACACTCAGAGTGATACTACTCAGTATTCACAATGATGAGTGGAAATCCTTCTAGTGTTAACATCAAACAGCATTGCGGTTTCTACGCAATATCTTTATGGTCTTGCCAGAACATTCAGAATGATATTCATTAATATTCACAGTGACGAATGGAAATCCTTCTAGTGTGAACATCAAACAGCGCTACGGTAGGTGACTTGTGTGATCCTTATGAATCAAGCTTGTGTCAACTGGAAAGCAACAATGGTAAGATTCTTTATGAATCAAACTTGTTCCAAAATTTGAATTGACGAATTTAATCAAGCAGAAATCTATCCAATTGATTCACTTTTTATGTTCGCAGTCTTGCTTTGAGATGGTCGAGTAAAGAGAACGGCTAGTACAGCCGCGAAACCCTGTCAAGAAGATTCTTAATTGAATCTACCTAATTACAGGTACGGTATTTAATATCGTATAACGGTCTTCACCGACCGGAGGTAAAACGCTACCGATTTAGGACGAATGTCAAAGCCATTCAGTCCGTGTCTATGTTTTGTCTCAAGAAGGTGGCGTCACGGTGTACTCAGCAAAGTCAAAGATTCAAAAACCACATACTCATGCCTAAAGACATATTCAACAATTAATAGTGTGAGCATGTGGATGAATACACAAGATTGCAAGATGGCAAACACTAGTCAAGGATGATTTGAAGATCACAAGATTTAAAGACAAAGTCGAAATACAACGACTAAGGCTCAAAGATCACAGCATGAAGAAACAAGACTACTATTACACGTTCGAGACTCATTTATGGCGAGATTAGTAATCTTTACAAATATCCAAATGACAAAGGGTAATGACCTCTCATAAAGGGTAATGACCTCTCGTTGGGGGAGATTGTTAGCCTCAAAATATTGAGTCAAACAAGAATGCTCGGTCATATGTTTATTATGTATTGTATAATAGAACGTTGTAATAGGTAGTAGAGTAGTCGTGTTATACGGGCTTAACTTTAGGCTAAAGTTCATTCATAAGTAACAAAAGCCCAAAAGGAAAGCCCGGCCCATTAGACTATAGTCCATAATCAAGCCCGCATGTGGGTGGACTATATATACCCTTCCTAGCATGTTAGGAAGGGTGTTGGTCATTTGTTATTTCTCTCTCTAATCTAATCCTCCAAAAGTTCCAACCATTCTCTCTACTTTCTCTCACTACTTTCTCTTTCTATAAATCTTCCATCTTTTATCTACCTTTCTTGTTTAATCATCTAAATAATATGGGACAGCAGAAATTATCTACTAAAAACAAACACATAAGCATACCACAAGTTTAATCACATAAATCACAATTTTAAGCAGAATAAGGCAATAAGTTTTAGAGTTCAAAGCTATACTTAGCTAGACCCACATACAGGCCCAACTCAGCTATGTTGATGCAACAAACCTAATAGCTTATCAGGCTTGTAGGGCTTATAAGACAGGCTTGTGACTGATCTACAAGGACTACAACAGTCCTGATGGAGAGAGATGGATTGAGATATTTTGGTACCTACACAACTCCACAAACAACTACAAGTAACATATAAGCTAAGGCCCTTTCTTATTTGTCAGATAAGCTAGGGTTTAGCTTATTGCTATAGTTAATAAACAGAAACAAATAAGCTGATTTTTGGAAAACCCTTGGAAGAACAAGTTTGCAAGAAAAATGTAAAGGACAAGAAAATTAACTTTGATGAATTTATTGCACTTGTATACTAGTTGTCAAGTGATACACAAAGAAGCAATCCAACAAAGGTTCTCAAAAAGCTTTTAGTAAATTTCTTGAATAAACCCCTTTTGATAAAACTGATAACTTACAAGACTAGAAAAATAAATGTATGTAAATTAAAAAGACAACATAAAGTAAAATAGAACTCAGTTTATTTGCATTGTCTCAAAATCATTCACTAAAATTACTAGAAAATTTTAAAATTACAAAGAAACTGGAACAAGAGAAATTCTGCCTAGCTACATTCTATATATACAACAAGTGAGAAGAGTCTAGAATACATAAACCCTAATACATAAATTTCCTAAAAGGCCCTTTGATTCCTTGAAGAACATGCCATGATCCGTTTTTGAAATCTTTTGTCAAGTGTGGAGTCTTTTGATGTATCTGTCATACCATGTGAATTTCCAGTGAATGAATTAATCTTGGTCTTTGGTTAGTTGTGGGGAACAAGCTAAAGCATTCAAGCCATCCAATTCTTTGCTGCAATTTGTCTTCGAGCTAAAAGTGAGTGATGAGACTGTAATTATACATAGTCTCATCGTCCAAATCGGACTTAAAATGCTAAAAATATCATCAAAATACCCAAATATATGCTTGTGTTTGTTCATTGTGTATTTTAGGTACGGATATCGTGAAATCAACAAAAGATCACAAGAATGAAGCAAAAACGAACACGGGAAACGAAGCCACACAAAGAACCGGACCCGAATCATGAATTTCCAAAATGGTCCTTGAAGTTTTGAAGATTGGCAACATTGGTCCCTCATCTTTGAAGACTTGTCACTTTTGGCCCTTGTAAAACTCATATATTACAAGTATGGTCCAAAAGTTTCAAGAACATACAAGAAAATCCCTTGAAAATCACAAGAATTGCAAGTTTAATCCTTATTCATTTATTTTTGAAACACAAGGGCTGAAATTGCATATATGCCAAAGACATTTAAAAAGGAAAAGGGGTACATTTACTGGAAAACTTTGTATGCAATGTTTTGGGGAGTACAAGGGCCATAATGGGCAAACAAAGAAAGTCACCACCACTAATCAACCTATGCCACCTCACCCCCACTTACCCATCAACCAATCAAAACCCCCAAATCTCCCACGTCACTTCCCATTAACGTTTTTTTAAAAACTGATTATTAATCAGTTAAATATTACGTGGGAAACACATTTTTAAAACACTAATCTCCCTAAACCGAATCTAATCCACTATTTATCACCCTCTTCGTCTCCTAAACCCTAGAAAAACCCAGCTTAAATTAACCCAAACCCTTAACTTAAACCCTAATTAAATATGGGGTTTTGATCATTTCCAGCTCACCAAACACAATGGTCCACCCAGAAAACGACCTCACCATGTCTTTGTCCCCTCTCCAGTCACGGGTTTCATCTTTTGAACCATATTGAAGCTTCCTACAACAACTGGAATCACATGGCATCCCAACAACACCACATGGGCTTGACAAGGACCCTGCTGACCAAGATTCGAATTTGAACCACAGGGGCATTTATGGACTTTCAGTAAACTAGGGTTTAGGGTTTTTCATTCTTGTAATATTTTATTCATGTTCTAGTATTTTCTGTAGAGTAGTATAAAATGAGGTGGTTTGTACCTCATTTTCTTTATTCCAATTTTATTGTAAAATTTTTTTATGATTAATGATAATGAAAATTTAAGTTTGTTGAAATAAACTGTGTTCCAATTTTAACTGTTTTCCTAGTTTAATCATCTGCTTTTTATGCAAAATTAGTGTAAGGTTTAAAGGTTATTGTTCAAGGTTTTGTTAAAACGTTTTACTTTTAAGGATTTTTCAAGAACAAACAATCAAGCTAAAACGGAAGTGAAAGTGGAAGTTCTAGCTTGGTTGTTTGAGCAAGGTTTGCTAGCATCTTTCAGTTTCAAAAAGATTGTAAGGTTTCAAAAGAATTTGGTTTCAAGTTGGTTTTTCAAAAATCAGTTTTACAAGTTTTTTTACTCACCACCTCACTGCATCAAAAGCTATAAGTTGCAAGCTTTTAGTCTTTTGATTGCAAGAAGTTTGTTTCCTGGTTTGATTTGTGTTGGAGTAGGTTTTCAAGAACAAGAAACAAGATCCTCCATATTTCATCCATTTCATTGCTTTTCATTTTTGAAGATATTTGTACCCTGGTTGCATTAGTGAACTCCAACGGGGCTCTCTACTATCTCATAAGCTCATAAAGCCAAAAAAATCATAAGGAAGGCATTAGCTCAGTTAGTAAGGCTTGAACCCCCTAATTGTCATTTTTTAGCTCTTTTATGTGATTTATGTGAGAATGGTATGAATCTGCTTCTTTGTTAGTTTAATCTATTAGTTCATGTTTGTTTCAGTCATTTGAGCATGTTAGAATAAGATTTCATCAGCTTTAAGTTAGTTTGAATAGTTTTGGTTTGAAAATTTTCAAAATCTGAAAATAAAGGGTTGTTTGGATTAGGGTTTTAAGCTAAAATTTTGACTCATTTTTGGTTTAAAAGCTATCTAGACACACCTAGTTATCTTTAAAAAGGAGTTATCAGTCATTGCTTTTCAGTTTTGTAGGTTTTTAAAGTATATTGCATGTTCAAAATTTTGCATTAGTAGTTTAAAATCAGTAACCCTCATTTCTGCCTTGATTTAGCATAAATTTCATTTTAATTTTGCATATTGTTAGAGGATAGGTTCATCTAGGGTTTAGACTTGGTTTGTGGGTATTTGAGAAGGAATTGAGTGAGTTTTGGCCAACCAAACCTCACCCAAGTGCCAACTGCACCAGACCACTGTTCATCAGACCTAGGCATCTATATCAGTGACTGTTCTTGTTCTTTTTGTGTGAAATATGTGTGAACAAAGTGGTGTTTTTCTTGTATAATTGGCACCCCACAACACAACTGGTTGTGGGGGAGCCTTTGGTTCCCAAAAATACCAAGAAACAAGCAAGCTACAAGCAAAACTGTCACCAGACCTTGATTTTTATTCTGTCAGTGGGAACCAAGTTCCCACTGCTAGTGTAAAAGTTCCCCCTGCTTTGCAAAAGGACAAAAGTCCTGGAAGTGTCACTGTTAGATTTTTAATTTTTGTCTTTAGTGCCCTTTTCTTGGAGTTTTTCAGTAATTCCAGTTTTGTTATTTTTCTTATTTAATTTCTGATTTTTCTGTTTAGTTTATTTTCCTGTTACTGTTCATTTTCTATTTTTTAGAATAAATCGTATTTTTAATTAGTTTTTTAATTACTGTTTTTGTCTTTTAGTGGAAAACTTTAATATTTTTCAGGTTTATAAATTTTCCTAGATTTAGAAAAGTATTTTAAGATTTTTAGTTTAAAAAGATTTTACTGTTCACTTTTTAAGTATTTTTTAGAATTAATTTAAGTTTAATTAGTTTTAAATTATAATCTATTTTGTCTTTTAGTGTACAAAAGTTTGGTTTTCAATTTTTTTAAATTTTATACTGTTAAGTAATATAATTTAGGATTTTTGAAATAGTCAAATTATTTTTAGCAATATTTTATTATTTTTAATCATTATTTTAATTTAAAAATAGTTTTTAGCACTTTAAAAATAGAAAAATAGTTTTAAAAATTTAGGAAAAATACATTTTAGTCTTTAAATAATATAAGTGATTTATTACTTCAATAAAATAATATTTTGGGCTTTTTCTTAATTATATTTAATTTTAGGGCTTTAATTAGCATTTAAAATTGAATATTTAATTAATAAAAGGTTTTAAAATTTATTTATTGGATTTTTATTCTTATTTAAATTATTTTAGACTTAGTTTTCATTTTTAATTAATTTTTAGCTTTAATTTTTAATTTTGTCACGTTTTACATATTTACGTTCGCGTTTTACGTTAATTCGTCGTAGTGTAATCGTAATCGTAGCTCGTCTTTAGTTTTTCTCTCTCAAACCAAAAACGTCACTATCCAAACCTTGATTTTATATATTGGCACACTTAATTCACACACCTCATTCGAGAACGAACCCGCACTTATTCGACTTGTCAGTTTTCCTAAATCGTCGAGTTTAATACTTGCCGCATTTATACTTGTCTTTCCTAAGACTTGTATATAAAAACCTACATCAATTTTTGGCGCCGCTGTCGGGGAGGTGTTTTTAGTGTGCCATTATTATTATCGTGTTTGTGTGAGTAGTGCGTTTTCTTTTCAATTTTTGGAAATCTTAAATATCGTACATACTCATTTTTGTTATTTTTCTTTACTATATTATAGTATCCAAATAAAACGTGTTTAATTTTCCTAAATTAAACACAAACCAATCATTTTACTATATTGTAGATATCCCATTATCGTTTTCGTTTTTCTTGTGAATATATTACTATATTGTATCTACGTAGAACAATAAATATACAAGTACTCCAAAAGCGTGAAAACGCAACCTTGATTCGGGATTTCATCACTCGATCATTGTATTCGAATGCAAAGCAAAAGTTTAAAAGCAAAATAGATAAATACTTTCATGAGGCTTAATTTTGATTAACACAAACTATAAGGTGGGTATAAGGCGGTTGTATTTCACGACCTAAGGGAAAAAGGATCTTAAGTGCTTAGCGCCGCTTAGTTTCCCCCGCTTGCTTGTGCGTGTTTTGAGAAAGAGGGCTAATTGAGGGTTTGACGCCCAAGTATTATCTACGTATCATATATATTTGCTTGTTTTCAAGATTAAACCCTCTTGAACGTTTTGGTGTTCCACCAACGTTCTAAAGTCATCGAAAGCGTTCACTCCACGTGATCGTTTTAATTATTTGAGGCTCCTTTAATCGAGAAATCGATTCGAGGAGAGATTTGTAGATTTGAGTCTACGTAATACAAGAAAAATCCAAAAAAATTAAAAACAATCAGAAACCAAAAAAAAATCGAAAAATCAAAAAAACCCCAAAAAGAATCTTCTTTGCTACCCCCTATTCTACGCTTAGTGCATGCGCACTCGATCGAAGGATTATTCTAATTCTAGCGACGCTTCGAATCGACGCATTTGTAATCGAAGGAATCGACGACGTAGACGAGATTTAGAAACCGACGTTCCTAATATCGTTGTTGAAGAAACGTTAGACTAGATGGCCGACAATCATTCGATGATGGAATTGCTCCAAGCACCCACCGAGGGTTATGGAGACGCGATCGTAATTCCCGCTATCGAAGCGGAGAATTTTGAGATTAAGAGCGGAATGCTTTCGTTAATTCAAGCTACGAAGTTTCGAGGTCGTGAAGCCGATAATCCTCACGACCACATTCGAAATTTTGATCGTCTTTTAGCCACGAGCAAGTTTAAGAATGTCGACACCAATGTCGTCAAGCTTATGCTTTCCCGTACTCGCTCGATGGTGCCGCCAAGAATTGGTACGAGAAAGAGACACCTAATTCCATAATTACGTGGAAGGATCTCGTCTCCAAGTTCGTTAATCACTTTTTCCCACCGTCTAAGACGACGTTTTTCAAAAATGAAATTACTAAATTTGAGCAAAAACCGAATGAATCTTTTAGAGACGCGTGGGATCGTTTTAAGGAATTGCTTAGGCAATGTCCTCACCATGGTTTTTCCGAGTTTCACCAAATTGATACGTTTTACAACGGTCTTAATTTTTAAGAACAAGATTCGTTGAATTCCGCCGCCGGTGGCAACTTTTTGTGTAAAACTCCGAAAGATGCATTGATAATTATCGAAAACCGATCCAAGGTTTACCAAATCCGCAACGCACCGAGTGTTGCCAATGTCGCCAATGTTAGTAATTCTAATCGCGACATTGAGAGAGTTGATGCGAAAGTCGACAAGCTAACGAATGTGTTTACGTCTTTTCTCGTCGAAATACAAAAGAAAGACGCTCCCGCTACGGTGAAAGCGGTTGACATCGTGTACGTTTTATGGTGGACCTCATAATTATTACGAGTGTGCAGATACGGATGGCCAAACGTCGAATGTGAGTGCGTTAAATGGAAACAACAATTTTCAAAATCAAAATAACGCGGGTCCATCACAACAAGGCAATTATAATCAAGGCAACAATTTTAATCAAAACCGAAACAATTTTCAAGGAAATAATCAACAAGAAAAGTTTCAAAACCAAGGTTATAATCAAGGTCGTAATTTAAATTGGCAAAATCGAGACAATAATCAAAACTCGAATTTTTCAAACAACAATCAAGGAAACAATTTTTCAAGTGGGAATCAAGGAAATTTTCAAAGAAGTAATCAAAACTAAGGGAACTTTAATTCTAATCAAAATAGTTCGTCAAATGATTTTCAAAATTACATGAAAACGAATGAGGCTAATATGAGACGATTAGAGGGAGAAATTGGTACTCTGAAAAACGAGTTTACTAATACTTTGAAATTGCAAAACACGAAGATTGAGCAAGGAAAAATCGACATTAAAAAGATGTTTTCGGCTATTATGAACAAAGCCTCGGGTGCTTCATCGAGTTCGTTACCTAGTGACACCGTTGCATATCTGAAGGAACAATGTAAAGCCGCCTCGTCTCGTGAGAAAGGTCGTGTGATTACCCCTACCCTTGATGGATTTAGAGTTGTTCCTTATTCTCAACCCTCGACTTCTAAGACGTCTTAGTGTTCTAAAGTCGATGGGGTGAACGTGGCGACCAAGGAAAGGAGTGCAGACCCTCGTGTACATCAAATTCCATCCACGGTTCAAAAAGAGAGCTTTATCGACCTAACCAAAGTAACCCTTGAAGAAACTTGTGCATCGATCCTTCTTAAAAAACCCAAAATTCATATGCCGAGAAAGGAAGAGGATCCGGGCCAATTTCTATTACCTTGTGATTTTTCCGAGAATGAGGGATGTTTAGCCCTTGCCAATTTAGGTGCTAGCATCAATCTCATGCCTCATTCTCTTTGGAAATTGATGAGATTGCCTAGACTTACCCCCACGAACATGACAATCGATCTTGCAAATTGTACACCGCTTATACCAATTGGAATAGCCGAGGATGTCTATGTCAAAGTAGGAAAGTTTGTTTTTCGCGCGGATTTTGTCATATCCGATTACGAGTGTGACCCTAAATGTCCCATTATTTTAGGCCGACCATTTTTATCGACGGCTCGAACCGTAATCGACGTTCACGAGGGGAGACTTACTATGAGATATGGGGAGGATAAAATGGACAAGTGTCTTATGATAATGAAAAAACCGAGGTTTCAAAACCTAATGATTCTAAACCTAATGATTTCAAAATGTACACTTTAGCGGAAAGAATGAGGCTTAATGCATGTTTTGAAAAAATTAAGAAGAACGGTTTTAAAGATGAGGATTTTAATGATAAAGAATACGTGTACCTAATTTAAAAGGGTATGTGTAAATTTATGAATGAAAAATCACTTTGGGATGTATACGATGAAAAAAGTTAAACACCAATTCCGAAGGGCGACGTTAGTGCCATCACGGCAATGACCAAAATGGACTCGTCTTCACCACCTTCGAAGGACCACGTCTCTGAGGCTTCAACTTCTAACTCCATCGAAGTGCCTACTTTGCCTAGCCCAACATCCGTTGAGGCGAAAGGTTTTATTGACATCGATCCTCTCGTCTTAGAAAAGTCACCTAAGCATAGTCATTCGACTTGTAAGACCATGGTTGTGAGTGCTCAAATCGACTCTTTCGTTGATGATGACGATGGCGATTTTGCCGAGATTGATCACGTACTTCGAAATCCACATGCAAATTTTTATTCTCCTAAAAAGAAATGTGTGAAGTACGATGATTACGAGTTTGATCCCGAGATTGAGGAAATCATTGAACGAGAGCTAGCTCCTTTGCCTCCACTTCCACCTACAAGTGAGGTCGATCTTTCCAAAAATCAAGGATGAACTAAATGAGTTGGAACATCTTATTTCGATGACGAACCAACTCATGTGACCACCAAAAATCCAATTCTCGAGGAGTTACCTAATCAACGCTCATCTAATGAGAATTACGTTTACCACATTCGTGAGGATTTAACTTATCAACAATCCCCACAAACGAATGATGGTTTTGTGCTTGATCGTGATCTTTTCGAGAGAGTTTCTAAGATACTCAAGGAGGGGAATGACAAACCTTGGTTTGACAAGCCTATCTTTGATGAAGAAATCGATGAGATCAACGTTCATGAGGATGAAGAGTATGTTGACCCCGAGGGGGCGGTGTTCTTTATTGATAAACGTTTTGAGAACTTATATAATCCACCACCCCCTCCCACTAATGACTTAAATGTGAGGATTATTAGCGCGACTAATTTTTAATTTGACACGCCAAATATTTTTGACATTATTCAATCGGGTTTTCATAAAGAGTTTTTAAACGATGAAAAAGGAAAGGATTTTAAAATTGATTTAAATGAATTTTCTACATGTTTAACTCCGTCATCGCCGCGTTTTATGAGTGCTACCCCCTCGTCTACTCCTTTTGATAATGGTGTGTGTGGATTTAGTGTGGGGGAAGCCCTTTATGTTCCCTCACATTTCTCCACCGAGGACGAGATTTACGATCCAGGAATTGCTTGTAAAGGGAAATCTCGGTCTTCCACCGATGCAATAAATGGAAAATCTTTTTGTTTGCTTGGTGTGAGTCTACCTCGAGTAGCTCATAAGTTTAACTTACCCATTGCCCCACATTTCTACTTCTCATCTCTTTTCTTCTACCTCTTTGAGGTTCTAGCACGTGTTGAAGTGGTGTTGGTTCGTTTATCCCATGAGAACGAGGACGCCATCTTTGATCCCGGTATTTTGCATCATCAAAGGAATTAGTCCTCAGTACCGGTTGCTTTTGGGCACTGTTTATCATGTAAGCCCCACCAAAAATGACCAAACCATGATTATCCTTAAATGATCACATTTATGGGGATTCGAGTCGAGCTTTCGACTCGGTTATCAAAAACAAGGTGCCTCGTGGGGGATTCTCATGCTTATCCTTGTAAATATTATCGCTTTCTTAGTTAATGTAACGAGGGGACTTGTGCTCTTCCAACCTTTGTTCCGTGGTTGTTTGTGATTGTGATTTATTAGGTTCATCGACATCATTGAAGCCTCTCGTGTTCGTTTTATGGATCACTCGAGCTTCGATCGTTGCCTTTGGAGATTCCGATATCCGATGATATCCTTTTATGTTCTAACGTTTATCTTATTAGCATAATTCATAAACGTCTTTTAGGTGATTCGTTTTACCCTTTCCATGCTCGAGACTAAGCATTCGGCTTCGTCTCTAGTATGGGGGTGTTTTCACCCCTAGACTCGAAATATTGAGGACAATGTTTAGTTTTAGTATGGGGGTGAGTAGATACTTCACCTTGCTTACGTCATCACGCAATCCAAGTTCATCTTTTGTTATCATTTTGTTGCAAAATAAGGCTAAAAATGGCCAAATTTTAAAATTGTTCTTGTTTTTCGTAAGTGTTTAAGACACGAATGTAGGTTTTCCGATGGTGAGAAGAAGAGTAATTTTTTACTCGACCGTGCGTGTTGAGCACTTAGCATTGATTCCTTAACTTTTTAGGCTAAGTCTCTTAAATGAGGACGAGAAATGATAGAATTATTTATAAGTCTCGTAATCGTCACGACCTCATGTGTAGTAATTATTAGCTTATTCTCCCCACACTTTAATAAAAAATTGTTAATAAATATTGATTTAGCGGTTTAGTCACTATTGTTGGTTTCTAATTTGTTTTAGTAGCTTCCATGTAATTAAATTGGGAAAACATTAAGGTATCGCCAACGTCACGGTTTTGAAGTATTGGCACCCGAATAATCGAAAGCTTCACCTAATAATAAGATTTCAAGTGCTCACCTAAATTAAGCAAAAAATTTGAAGCTCACAAGACCGAAAAATCTATGCCTAAATTGAAAGTGAATCAAGCCTTAATCTTTGAAGCTTTAAAGATCCAAAATTCGCTTTAGCGTGAGGATATACGTCTTTGGCCATAATAAAACCACCGATGATGGCGGGTAATAAAAGGCAAGGCAAGACCGAAGTCATAATAAAAGCTTCATGGCGAAGTTGAATAAAAGATGGAGGTAAACCTATGATAATAAGGCCCTTCCGTTAGGGGGCGTATAAAAGTCTTGGTAATAAGTCTTATGTTCAAAACCGTTATAAAACCGTGTTTGTCGATCCTTCTTGTTGACTTAATTTTTTGACATCGTTGTCTATTAGGGTGAATTATTAATTCGATGATTTTGATTACACCGTTAAGACTCTATTTTTAGACTTAATCTCTATTCACGCATAAGTCAATGATGTATCCTCGTGATCATTAAGACAAAATAAAATATAATAGATACCAAGTAGGAATAAGGGAGTTTAGGTTCATAATTAACACTCATGAGATATGATCGTGTTGCTAACTTATAATAACAATGATCTCGTTACACGCTTAGTATGGAATTGGGTGAAAATCGAGGACGACGAAATTATTTCTAAGGAAGCATTCACGTGTTCTTGTTCTATGATCCTAGAAGTCACTTAATCGTGATGAAAACAATACATTATGTCTAAAACACGTGTAGTAGTTTATTTAAATTTATTTCTTCAATAAATGTCATCATAAAATGAATTTTGGAAGGGCTAAGATAATTAATTCTAGCATTGTGTGGGGACACGGCAATGGTTTAGTATGGGGAGTGATGAGACTGTAATTATACATAGTCTCATCGTCCAAATCGGACTTAAAATGCTAAAAATATCATCAAAATACCCAAATATATGCTTGTGTTTGTTCATTGTGTATTTTAGGTACGGATATCGTGAAATCAACAAAAGATCACAAGAATGAAGCAAAAACGAACACGGGAAACGAAGCCGCACAAAGAACCGGACCTGAATCATGAATTTCCAAAATGGTCCTTGAAGTTTTGAAGATTGGAAACATTGGTCCTTCATCTTTGAAGGCTTGTCACTTTTGGCCCTTCTAAAACTCATATATTACAAGTATGGTCCAAAAGTTTCAAGAACACACAAGAAAAGCCCTTGAAAATCACAAGAATTGCATGTTTAATCCTTATTCATTTTATTTTTGAAACACAAGGGCTGAAATTGCATATATGCCAAAGACATTTACAAAGGAAAAGGGGTACATTTGTTGGAAAACTTTGTATGCAAAGTTTTGGGGAGTACAAGGGCCATAATGGGCAGACAAAGAATGTCACCACCACCAATCAACCTATGCCACCTCACCCCCACTTACCCATCAACCAATCAAAACCCCCAAATCTCCCACGTCACTTCCCATTAACGTTTTTTTTAAAAAAAACTGATTATTAATCAGTTAAATATTACGTGGGAAACACATTTTTAAAACACTAATCTCCCTAAACCGAATCTAATCCACTATTTATCACCCTCTTCATCTCCTAAACCCTAGAAAAACCCAGCTTAAATTAACTCAAACCCTTAACTTAAACCCTAATTAAATATGGGGTTTTGATCATTGCCAGCTCACCAAACACAATGGTCCACCCAGAAAACGACCTCACCATGTCTTTATCCCCTCTCTAGTCACGGGTTTCATCCTTTGACCCATATTGAAGCTTCCTACAACATCTGGAATCACATGGCATCCCCAACAACACCACATGGGCTTGACAAGGACCCTGCTGACCAAGATTCAAATTTGAACCACAAAGGCATTTTTGGACTTTCAATAAACTAGGGTTTAGGGTTTTTTATTCTTGTAGTATTTTATTCATGTTCTAGTATTTTCTGTAGAGTAGTATAAAATGAGGTGGTTTGTACCTCATTTTCTTTGTTCTAGTTTTTATTGTAAAAAAATTTTATGATTAATGATAATGAAAATTTAAGTTTGTTGCAATAAAGTGTGTTTTAAATTTAACTGTTTTCCTAGTTTAATCATCTACTTTTTATGCAAAATTAGTGTAACGTTTAAAGGTTATTGTTCAAGGTTTTGTTAAAACGTTTTACTTTTAAGGATTTTTTAAGAACAAACAATCAAGCTAAAACGGAAGTGAAAGTGGAAGTTCTAGCTTGGTTGTTTGAGCAAGGTTTGCTAGCATCTTTCAGTTTCAAAAAGATTGTAAGGTTTCAAAAGAATTTGGTTTCAAGTTGGTTTTTCAAAAATCAGTTTTACAAGTTTTTTTTACTCACCACCTCACTGCATCAAAAGCTATAAGCTACAAGCTTTTAGTCTTTTGATTGCAAGAAGTTTGTTTCCTGGTTTGATTTGTGTTGGAGCAGGTTTTCAAGAACAAGAAGCAAGATCCTCCATATTTCATCCATTTCATTGCTTTTCATTTTTGAAGATATTTGTACCCTGGTTCCATTGGTGAACTCCAACGGGGCTCTCTACTATCTCATAAGCTCATAAAGCCAAAACAATCATAGGGAAGGCATCAGCTCAGTTAGTAAGGCTTGAACCCCCTAATTGTCATTTTTAGCTCTTTTATGTGATTTATGTGAGAATGGTATGAATCTGCTTCTTTGTTAGTTTAATATGTTAGTTCATGTTTGTTTCAGTCATTTGAGCATGTTAGAATAAGATTTCATCAGCTTTAAGTTAGTTTGAATAGATTTGGTTTGAAAATTTTCAAAATCTGAAAATAAAGGGGTGTTTGGATTAGGGTTTTAAGCTAAATTTTTGACTCATTTTTGGTTTAAAAGCTATCTAGACACACTTAGTTAGCTTTAAAAAGGAGTTATCAGTCATTGCTTTTCAGTTTTGTAGGTTTTTAAAGTATATTGCATGTTCAAAATTTGGCATTAGTAGTTTAAAATAAGTAACCCTCATTTCTGCCTTGATTTAGCATAAATTTCATTTTAATTTTTCATATTGTTAGAGGATAGGTTCATCTAGGGTTTAGACTTGGTTTGTGGGTATTTGAGAAGGAATTGAGTGAGTTTTGGCCAACCAAAACTCACCCAAGTGCCAACTGCACCTGACCACTGTTCATCAGACCTAGGCATCTATATCAGTGACTGTTCTTGTTCTTTTTGTGTGAAATTTGTGTGAACAACGTGGTGTTTTTCTTGTATAATTGACTCCCCACAACCCAACTGGTTGTGGGGGTGCCTTTGGTTCCCAAAAATACCAAGAAACAAGCAAGCTACAAGCAAAACTGTCACCAGACCTTACTTTTTATTCTGTCAGTGAGAACCAAGTTCCCACTGCTAGTGTAAAAGTTCCCCTGCTTTGCAAAAGGACAAAAGTCCTGGAAGTGTTACTGTCAGTTTTTAAATTTTTGTCTTTAGTGCCCTTTTCTTGGAGTTCTTCAGTAATTCCAATTTTGTTATTTTTCTTATCTAATTTCTGATTTTTCTATTTAGTTTATTTTTCTGTTACTGTTGATTTTCAATTTTTTGAATAAAATGTATTTTTAATTAGTTTTTTAATTATTGTTTTTGTCTTTTAGTGGAAACTTTATATTTTTCTGTTTTAAAAATTTTCCTAGATTTAGAAAAGTATTTTAAGTTTTTAGTTTAAAAAGATTTTACTGTTCACTTTTTAAGTATTTTTTAGAATTAACTTAAGTTTAATTAGTTTTAAATTATAATCTATTTTGTCTTTTAGTGTAAAAAAGTTTGGTTTTCAATTTTTTTAATTTTCTACTGTTAAGTAATATAATTTAGGATTTTTGAAATAGTCAAATTATTTTTAGCATTATTTTATTATTTTTAATTATTATTTTAGTTTAAAAATAGTTTTTAGCATTTTAAAAATAGAAATATAGTTTTAAAAATATAGGAAAAATACTTTTTAGTCTTTAAATAATATAAGTGATTTATTAGTTCAATAAAATAATATTTTGGGCTTTTTCTTAATTATATTTAATTTTAGGGCTTTAATTCGCATTTAAAATTGAATATTTAATTAATAAAAGGTTTTAAAATTTATTTATTGGATTTTTATTCTTATTAATATTATTTTAGACTTAGTTTTCATTTTTAATTAATTTTTAGCTTTAATTTTTAATTTTGTCACGTTTTACGTATTTACGTTCGCGTTTTTCGTTAATTCAGCGTAGTGTAATCGTAATCGTAGCTCGTCTTTATTTTTTCTCTCTCAAACCAAAAACGTCACTAATCCAAACCTTGATTTTATATATTGGCACACTTAATTCACAAACCTCCTTCGAGAATGAACCCGCACTTATTCGACTTGTCGGTTTTCCTAAATCGTCGAGTTTAATACTTGCCGCATTTATACTTGTCTTTCCTAAGACTTGTATATAAAAACCTACATCAGTGAGCAGGGGAGCATGTGTGTGGAGACTAGGGTGATGTGGCATCAAAGGTAAGCTCATGGATTGGTTGAGAGAGTGGTAAGTTGTAAATCTGGAATTTTTGGGGTAAAACCCCTTTGATTTAGTTACGATTCAAGACTGGGATGGATTAGGGTTATTGTTGGATGAATAGTGTTGTGTTTGATCCATTTTTGGTCTATATTAGATGTTAAGCGCCAATAAGTTTAAACATTGGATCTTTGTCAAAACTGGCCCTTGTGGTATAATTTGGTTGTTTTTCCTTAGTCAAGTTTGGCTAATGTCAGCTTAGGTCATTTGTAGTTTACAAGTTAAGTCCTTGTGGCTTTGCGAAGTTAGACCTTTGTTAACAAAATTTGGAATAAGGACTAATTATGCACTTCTTCAAAATTTGAGGGGTATTTCTTGTCATGTATTCAAAACTTTAGGGACCTCTTTTTAATTTTGTATCTTAGGGGTATAAAGTGTCATTTCTTGAAACTTGAGGGACCAAACTTGTATATATTTAATTCTTCAAAGGTATTTTGGAAATTCCCATCCGGCTTCGGTTCTTTTGTACAACTTTGTTTCTCCTGTTTGTTTTGCTTGGTTTGTTGATTTCTAAGTGAATTCTTGATATATGTACCTGCAAACGCACAAACAACAATACAAGGGTATTTGACATGCTTTGGTGATATTTTATCCGTTTTTAGTCCGTTTTAGGGTATGAAATGATGTATAATATGAGTCTCATAATTTATGTTCCTCACTTGTAATATAAATAGTATACGATAGAGTAGCGGCTTTCTTATTTCAAATTTTAGTTCTCATTTGTAATTTGATACGAATTTAGAATTAATGAATTGTGTTCCATTTATTTTTCTTACATTTTAATTTACATGTCATTCACTTTCTTGCAATTTATTTTCATGTCAAGTTTAAATTCATGTCTTTTCTTTTAATTTTATCAAACCAAAAATGATTTTTTAGTATTCATTTTTCCATAAGCTCAACAAGTGCATTCTGACAATAAGCTTCTGTTAAGCTTATGAGATTTGGATGATATGTTTTTTAGTTAGTCAATGTTATTTGCACTTTAGTTTCCAAAGTTCTTAAAATATTTGCCAAATTCCTCAAATACCTCTTAGTCATTGTAGCATAAGCTACTAAGTGAGCTTTCTGACAAAAAGTTTTTTATTAAGCTTACGTATATGTGAAAAAGTGGCACTGAGTGTTTTGAGGTTTGCAGCTTGTTGTTTCAAGTTGTAGTTCAAGTTCTTAGTTCATGTGTAGATGGATGTATGATGATCTTGGTGTGAGATTATTGGAATAAGCTGGTGTTAAGTGGTTGATAAGTTCAAAAGGAAATAAGAAGCTCTTAGTAAGCTTAGTTGGGGTGGAAAGTACCTCAACTCAGTGTGAGTACCTCATATTTCCCTTTTTTATTATTTTCCCATCAAAACTGCTATGCTTATTTGATTTGTCTTATTTGTTTTCGCTTATTTGCTTTGGCTTATTCTGTTTGTTTACTTGTTTTTAATTGCTTATTTGGTTGTCTTAGCTGCTTACTTTATTATTCTTGTATTCAATTGCTTTTATTTGCTTTTAATTTCAATTTGTATGCTTAAACTTGGCTTTGTTAAACTGAATAGGGTGTTTGGGATAAGTTGGAAACTAGACTCAAAATAGGGTTTAGATTATAGGCTTCTTGCACTAAATCCTTGAGGTTTTAAGGAGTCTTAGATCACTTTTAATTCTGTCATCAAAAGTAAAAATCAAAAGTTGCTTGTCATTCTTATTTTCTACTTAGGTATTTAGTAGGAATCAAATTCCTTTTATTTGTTGTTATTTTGAATTTGAATCGTGTTGTTTATGTTTGTTCCATGATATCTTAGTCTGTGCATGCTTATCTTAAGCTAATAGAGAGATCATGTGTGTCTTTTGTTCAAACTTGGTCAAAATTTGGTCAAGTGATAAGTAGTTAAGCACAATACACCAGATCTAATTTTACCTTGGATTTGGGGTAATAGAGATTGATACATAGGATTCTAGTAGTTTAGTTATAGTCTTAGATCTGTCTTAGGTGAATTCAGTGTTTGGGATGCTTATTAGTGCATTATTATTAAGCTAAAAATCTATAGGATTCATCTTGTTTTAGTATATTGTTCTAGTTCATTGTTCATTGGTCCTTGTTATTTGATTCTGCTTATACTTGGTCTTTGTGTGTGATTTTTGTGCTTGTGTTTGTTTTTTGTACTTATGCTAATCCCCTAATAAGAAACAGCTTATTAGGGCTTTATAAAAAAGATCAAAAAAGAAAGTTACAAAAAAGCATTGATTAGGACTCAAACCCATGTCACCTCTCTCACACACAAACGACTTACCAGCATGCCCTAGGCACTTTTTGGTTATAGTCCGTAGGTTGTTTCTTTTTATGCCTTTTTTTTTCATTTTCATAAATAAACTGCTTGAAAGCTTATTTCGTCTTATAGCTTATTTGCAACGAGCAATAACTTAGTTTGGTAAACCAAACTAATTATTCTCGTCTTTTTTTTATATTCTTAAGTTTCAGCCTTAGTTGATTTGATTTTCTTAGAATTCTAACTTATTTCGTTTTCTTTAAAGTGCTTATTTTGTCTGTACTGCTCATCCACCTAGCTTATTTTAATTATCTTGGTTGGTGATTCTTAAGTGTTGTATTTCTATCTTCTTTTGCAAGTTTAAGGTCAAATGGTCTAGTGAATCTTCCACTCGACTATTTTGTCCTTTATGCTTTTAATAATTTGCTTAATACAGCTTATTGACTAAACCTTTTTTCAAATTACATTAGTTTAATTTTATTAAAAAATTAGTCCTTGCAAGTTTTTAGCTTCTCTAGTTAAGTATTTAGTTTTGGGATTTTTTTTTCAATAAGCTTATTGCTTATTTGAATAAGCTAAACTTTACTTTTTTCAAAGTTTCTTTTGGAAAACTCTTTTTATTGCTTAAAACTAATATTGGTTCAATAAGTTTTCTGATACGCTCACTAGATAGCTTATTGGGCCCAATAAGATAGTTTATTGCTAATTTGGAGCTTATAGAAGCTTTTTCATACTTTATTCTAGTTTTAAAGTTGTTCAAAATTGAATTTTAGGTCTAGTAGCACTTTTCATTTCCTGTTTTTCCAACGTTTTCTTATTGGGCCAAAAAGCCCATTAAGCCTCAAGTCCAGTTTGGTTTGGGGCTATTTTAGGCATATTTAGGTTTTAAAATTAATTTTTCTTTTTATTTTGTTTTAATTAAGTTATTTGGTATTAATTTTGATATTTTTGATTATTTTAATATTATTTTCTTAATTTGCGTGATTCGTGTAAATCGTATTTGTTTTGTTTTTAGTCTTTGTAGTATAGAACCGTCTTTAATTTAATTCCTTCTTTTGATAAGAATCAACTAATCTAAATACGTACGAAAGTGGCCATCTAACTCCTCGTTCACAACGAACCTTGTGGTTTTAACTGTTTTTACGTTTTTTTGTGTATTTGTAATTTATACCCCTACTATACTCCTTCTACAAGACACCCACCCTCGTTATTGGCGTTCAGGAATGTTGGATATAAGTTCGGACTCCCAAAATAGTTTTGGCTGATGCTTATGAGGAACAAGAAGGATCTTGATAGTTTGTTGAAGTAGGTGTGGTGCCTATCTAAATTATTTGCATCAAATCTGTTGTATGTATCTAGTGCAGAGGCATAATCTTTTGCTATTTGGTATTTTACTTCAAATGGACGGGGGAAGACTACGCATCTATGAAGAACTACTTATTGTTCCATTTCTAAGAGAATCCATGGGTTTTGAGTAACATTGGGGAGCTTTCCCTGAACGCTTACTAAAGGATATCCATCCTAACCATGGAGGGTACGTAGAAGGAACGGAATAAATTTACAGAAGGAGTGATATTAAGGCACTGGCAGCTAACCTCAAATTATCCTATCTTACATGCGCCTATGCGGTGTAGTGAGAAATATAGAAATTATGGTAATCTAATAAGTTTACTAAGAATCTAGAAAGAGGGATACAATAGTTAGCCGAATGGAACAAGCGGGTGTATAAACCTATTTTCCCTGGAGGGAAATGGGTCATTGCTTCTAACGCTCCTGGGAGTTAGGGTAAGGTGATATAGAATTCGAATCAGAACTCCATGAATCTCTAGTTATCCAACTCATTAAGTGCGGATTCAATAGTGGCAATATCCCTAACCATTTTTATATAAAATATGTTAAGGGCGTGGTGTGCTAACTTGTAGATATGGAGATCCGTGGAATAGAAAGTATATGCGGAGTTTGAAGGTTGCAACAATGGAGGTGTTGTTTGAACTGTGTAAACATTGAACATTGATAACTGAGCCATATATAGGGTTGCCTCAGTTTTCGTGTATCGTTGGATCACCGCCACGTGTATCCCACTACCTTGATCCAATGGACAAGGTTTGGTGGGTAGTTGAACAGTCAGTGGGACCTAGGGGTCTTATCAGTTTGTTCTTGCATGGCTCAAGGCAAGGACCCACGAGGTCACTTTTTCAGACCCGTCATGCCAATTGCCGTTGACGGTTGGTTTCCACAATTTTTATTCATCTACTGATTGCGGCTCACTCGTATCATGACATTATCTTCCTTCACAAGTTATGGAACAAGACATTCATAAGTACGGTGCGACTGTTTCTAGTTTCTTATTGTTAGAAGTCTAGTGGTCACGACTATGGCCGTAAATACTAGATTGGAGGGACAAGATGACGAATAGTCCCTACTCGGGCCATGAAGCCCGACCCACGGGTACTACACGTATCTAGCCCATCACGAGTGGGCTCGGATATCAACATTAGCCTAAGAGGCGCAATGAAGGTAGTCATACTCGGTCTTACGTGGGCTGCAATTTGTCCATACGCGGTCCGGGTCAAACAGAATCATAGTCTAATTAGGACTATGATTCACCCAAGTTGAGATGATATACTCTCTCTCCTTATTTAGAAGATAAGGATCTTCTGTATATGCTAATTATCCTCCGTTTGGGCCGCAAGATTCAGGAAGCCCTACTTGGGCTTCACCGGCTATAAAAGTAACCCCATAGGTTTCACCAAAGGTAAGATTCTCATAATCATTAAACCCTAACCGATTACTCAATCAAACGGATTACTTGCTCTCACGTCGTTGTCTAATCATGGGAGACAATCCTACGGTCAGCCTAATGGTGTTCTTTCTTGTGTGCAGGATCCCTCAAGCAAGTTTCACTTGGTGTAGGAGTCGAAGCCCCAATACCCGAATTACACCTAATTTGGGTCACTCGTGGTCCATCCAACTTTTGTATCAATAGTATGGTTGCTTCGGTGATGGATTTTTGAGAGTAAACGTGTCGTTTGGTGTCAGTGGAGAGTTGTAGGTTTTTTTTGTTGGCGACTTTTGCGGTTTCGGAGAGTTTTTCTCGAGTTATTTTTGGTATAATGAAAATAGATTGAGTGTGAAGAGAGTGTATCAAATTGAGAAGTTGCGTTTTAAAAATGATGAATTGGTGAGTATTTATAAGGTGAAAATAGATATTGTAATTTTTTTTAATAAATGAAACGGATTGAAAAATAAAAAGGGCCACTTATATAAAAACTTATCGATGGTGAATGCCTTACCGTTCGCCTCTTTGAAGACATAACTCATGCGTGAGTTTTTGTCATCGCAATGACAAGTCACGTGCAACTTGTGAACTAACAAGGTGCGTTCGTACTTATTCCATTTAACCTTACAGAAATTTGCTTGAACATTTATTACCTTAGATTCAACTCTTTTTATACGAGGCTTCCGGAACCCTTGCGTTGCACTAAGGGGGCATGGTATTGCTCTTCTTGTGTTTACTTACTGTTGTATTATTTGTTTTTAAATCGAAATTAACATGTCGGGTTCTTCATTGGTGTTCATGTATTATTGTATTATGTATAATGTTCTTGATTATTGTCTTCTATGATCTTAATATTGAACAAATTACAATATTCAGTATTTCTAATTTTTAAGTTGTATGATTTTGGTAGTTTAAGGAACCTGTGCGATGCACTAATGTCGCATGGAGTTACTTATCGTGTGTGAGTTTAAAAATCATGTAGTTTTTCGTTCTGTATAAATTATGCTCGGGTGACGATGGTTTTTTCAACCGATATGGAAATTCATAATGTTCGTCTATTTTGAAAATATTGTAAACACGATTTAGACTCGCCACATATATAAAACGACACAATTTCAAGGATATCATGAATGAAAAGTTAATGAGCCAAAACTCAATGACAAACCTGCTCGATATAAATTAAAAGTTAGTGATAAATTATCATAACTAAATGATAATAATGAAACTAAAGTGGTTTCCACTCAAATGAAACTATATATTTTTGTTATTTTAAATCCAACTTAGACTATACCAAAAAATTTACCATATTTCTTAATAGAAATTGAGTATAGAGATTTGCGAATAACAAAGTTGATAGGTAAATTCAGTTCTAGCAAGACTCCATACGAAAATGAAAACAACATCCCATTTCAAATATAATCAAACACTAAACCATTTTACTACCACTGATCATCTAACAATAAAAACTCAGCCAATTCACTATACATATATGCGGAATAAACAAATGAGCCCACTTTTGATAGCCAAAAATCAAATCAACGTTTCTTTGTATATCACATGAAATATCGGGCTTTCCCAAATAGTAAAATACTCGATCCATAACTTAACTATCCCTAGTATTTAGCAACCCTGAGAGGCATGGTTACGCTAGTATTTAGCAACCCTGAGAGGCATGGGTACGGTAACTGGTGGGTTGGCTGGCCACCATGGCGCGAAGCCATGGCGCCGCCAACCACACCCTCCCTTGTGCCATCGAGTTTGGCCTGACTGTGACAAGTCGACGTTATCAAGGTTGGCGCGACTCTTGGCGCAGCCAACCACACCATGGCTCGCGCCATGGGCTGAGTTATGGATTTTTTTATTTTTTTTTTTGAAAATTTAAAAAACTTACCGTTATATAACGGCTATTTTCCCCCCTTTTTTACCGTTTGAAGTGGAAAACCCCACTTTTCCCCATTATTTTACTATAAATCCCATTTTAAACTTACAAAAAAATATATCTTCTTCTATAATCAAATTCTTCTAATTTCAATATTTTTTATATCCACCATGTCTCAAAATTCAAACCAATACCCTAACCAATGTATAAACAATTTTTTATCCGATCCTCAAAATCAAATTCTGACTACTCAACTACCAAATTCGTCTACTTCGTCTAACCTGAATACTCCCTCATCTGCAACCTCTAACAACCAATTTTCTTCATTCTCCAACTATAATCATATACCAAATCCTTTTGCTAACTTCCCACAACAAAACCCATTTGTTAATTGCATAACCGAGGCATTTAATTTATGATTCCAACAATCTCAACAATCGCAAATCTTCCAACAATCACAACAACACAAATTCCAACACTTTCTGCAACACTCGTCACAAGAACCTCAAGAGCCCGATGTGCCCGGTGAGCCCGATGTACCTTATGCGCCCGAAGAACAACCCGCGGGTCCATCGAAGAAAGGTTCAAGAAAGAAACATATGTCTAAGTGAGACACGAAGAAAGACGCACCACCACCACCGAAGTCGGACCGTTCTTTTTGGACCCAACGTGAAGAAGAAGTGTTGGCCGAATGTTGGATTGAAGTATCCGAAGACCCCAAGTTTGGTTCCGATCAACCATACGATATGTTTTGGTACCAAATCATGGACATGTATAACGATCGGCTTAAGGACGAGGGTTTTAAAGCTCGGCACACAAAAATATGTTGACCGAGAAATGGACAACTTTGAACCGCGATGTTCACAAGTTTATTTCAGTTTATGAAAATGCCAAACTTTTGAGTGGCGAAAATCAAGATGATTTGATGACTCGTGTGATGAGTTTGTATCGAGATGAAAACGGGAACAAGGAGTTTCCACACAAAAGTGCTTGGCTTGTTTTGAAAGACAAGTATAAATGGAAAATCCCGATTCAACTCGCACACGTCGTGCCCGGGGGAAGATAGCCGATCTAGATCCGGATCTTTTCAATGATGATGAGATCCCTTGTCCATCCGGTGTTCCAAGAAAGTCCAAGGTTCAACGCTCCTCAAGCTCATCCGCCACTTCGGGGTCTCAAAAAGAACAGTTGGTCGAATTTCTACAACAACAAATGTTATCGGACCGTGATGCTAAAAAGGAACGATTGGACCGAGAGGTGGCGGCAAGACTTGAAGTGGTTGAGCTTCAAAAAAGGAACGAAGAATTGCAAATCCTTCGTTTTTACATAACCGGAATGAGTGCACAAGACGTGGCACGAATCAAAAAACTCAAAGACGCGGCGCGCGCAAAATATTTTAATTTTTAAGTTGTATTTTTTTAAGTTTTTTTCGTATTTGTGTTTTTTTTAATTCGGTATTTTTTTATTTGTGTTTTTTTATTTCGTGTTTTTTTTAAAATTAGTGATTGTAATTTTATTTTTATTAATGAATAAATTAAGTTTAAGTTAATTAATTGTTTAGTATAAAAAAAAGTGGTAAGGTTACGATAAATCGAGAATTTGTGGTGTCAGCCAGGGAGGGGGTTGTGGTTATGAGGAGTGTTGGTGTTATGGGAGAAAAAGCTGACGTGGCTGCACTTTTTGCCCACGGCTTGACAGCCACGACTCAACCGTACCCAGGGTTCTAATCTCTTTTCATCCACCCCATCATCTTTTTCTCTCAAACCATCACCCTTTGATCAATACCTTACACTCGACACAACCATATATACAATAGTTAAAATCATTTCATCATCTATATGTATGGTGTTCATTACGTTACAAAACTCAAACAAAAACTCGTGCCATGCCCAAACACTAACTTTTGAATATTCTTGGTTCGGATCTTTTGCCTTCAAGATCTTTAAAATAAAAGGTTTCGGGTAAGGTTGTTTGTGTTCAAACTAAGCAAAGATAATCTTTTTAATCATAAATCAATTAAGGTTGTACCTTTGATAGATCGATAACGAGGTTTTTATTTCGAGTGTTAGATCTCTTTTTATTTGAAAGATGTTGTTGTACACATGATATGGAGAATAGAACAGTTTTTATTCTGAGTTTGCTACACTAGTTTACAAAAAAGGAAAAAAAGAAAGTACACCATGGGCATATCTTGTATTCACGTGCCAAGCAAATTGCATGTGTTGATACTATTTACTTCTTGGTCCACCTTGAGTTCCATTCTCCCGGCCTTATTTCCTTGTTATTTTTTAAAGCTTCACGTGACATAATTATTTCTATGGTAGTTCACGCTTTTGCTGTTTTGATAAATGTTTTGATATTGGGAAGTGCGGCGCACGAGTATCATGTAAATGTGATATTTACAAAATCCAATAAACATGATTATGACTTGTCGCAATGGAAGTTGGAAAGACCATGAATTTTGTGTAGCAGTTGCCTTGTTCGAGGCCCAGTTTACGAATCATTCCTTTACTTCCACATAAATAAAGATTCTTTTTTGGCTTGTGAGGCCAGCGGTTAATGTATGGAGGAAAAATGAAAGTGTCTAGGCGTTGGCTTCCAAGCAAAAGCATGGTGGTTAGTGCCTTATGAGGAGGACATACTAAGGGATTCGTGAATAGGTACCAATGGATGAAGGTGAATGTGCGAGTAATTTATAAAACTCGAGGATCTCTTCACATGCCCAAGATTCATTAATAAGAATGAATGTTATAACTCCTAACATCCAAAATTATTGATATGTAGGTCTCTAAGTCCACAACCTTTTGATATGCCATTTGTGTTTCTCATTGGTAACATTAAAATCAAGAAAACTTTGTTAGATTACACATATAACTAAATTGTAAAGATATTGTAACTTTGTTAGATTTTAGGAAAATTTTGGCATATTGCATGGTCCGGCATTGTACATCACCAAGCTACATAAATGTATTATCAAATCGATTACACTTGGTAGCTTCATACCTAAGATGCGTTGTGATTTTATAAAATTTGATAATCAATAGGATACAAACGAGAACATCCTCATAATGGAAAAAGAAAATAAAATATAGTTGATAATCTTTTCAAAATAGGTCAAACGAATCGAGGCAAACTCGATCTAAACTTGTTAATTTTCATGACAGGTCATGAATTGGCGACATTTAGATGGTGTTTGTTTTTTTAGAAATGCCTCTTAACAGCTATATAGAGACTAAAATATAGAGGTGGAAAATGGATGGTTTGGGTTGGGTTTGGGTCGTGGGTCATGGGTCTAGATGGGTTTGGGTTTATATGAGTCTTCTAGATAGATGGGTCTAGATGGGTTGGGTCTAGATGGGTTTGGGTTCAGATGGGTTTGGGTCTATAATGGGTCTTTATAAAAAGGTTAGGTTTTGGGTCTTTATATGTGTTTATAAAAATGGTGAATTTTGTTTAATATTTTTTTATTTTAATCATGAAATTTGTAAAAAAAATTCTCGATGACTCTCGTTCACTACAATTACAAATAATTTTACACTTATACGTTTTATTCCATTTTCTTTCGTTTTTATGTTTTCACTAGAGAAATAGACGAAAACTTTAAAATGTATCTCATATGTGAAAAACGGACGAAAACGTAAAAATGATCGAAAACTTTTAAAACAAATGAAAAAGTCAAATCCGACAAAAACCTAAAATATTGGCGAAAACATGAAAAATATGACGAAAACGTAAAAAACTGGCGAAAATGTGAAAGCACTTACAAAAGTTGAAAAAAACACATTAACAAATACTAAAGAAAACGTGAAAACATGTGAAAACGTAAAAAATTAGAACAAAAAACATATGAAAACGTCAAAAATGACGCAAACCTAAATAAATTTGACGAAGACGTAAAAACAGTCGAAAACTTACAAAACATATGAAAAACGTCAAAACAGACAGAAACCTGAAAATTTGGCAAAAATGTGAAAAATATGACGAAAACGTAAAAAAACAGGTGAAAACGTGAAAAAAAATAACAACAGTTGAAAAAAACATAATAAATACTGAAGAAAACGTGAAAACATATGAAAACGTAAAAAAATTAGAATAAAAACCAGATGAAAACTTCAAAAATGACGCAAACCTAAATAATATTGACGAAAACGTAAAAACGGTCGAAAACTTATAAAACATCAAAACCGACAAAAACCTGAAAAGCGCAAAACCTTATAAAACAACAAAACCTTAACAAAAAGAGGAAAACGTTAAAAACATACGAAAACGTTAAAAAAATGACGACAGCTTATAAAACAGATGAAAACGTCATAATTGACGAAAACCTAAAAAAAATTACGCCAAGGTGAAAATTTTGTTAAACCGTAAAAAAACTAACGAAAACGTGAAAACGGACAAAAAAATTGAAAACATACGAAAACGTATGAAAATTGACCAAAAACGGATGAAAACGTAAACATTTGACAAAAAAACAAACGTAAACGTGAAAACGGATGAAAAAGTGAAAAACGGACGTAAACGTGAAAAAACATGCGAAAACGTCAAATAGTTGACCAACAAAAGACTAAAAGTTAACTCTAGCGAAAACGCGCAAAAACATAAGAAAGCGTAAAAAAAACAGTTAGAAACGTGAATACGGATGAAAACGTGAAAAACATGCGAAAACGTGAAAACTTACGAAAACATAAAAAAACAGAAAAAACGTGAAAAACGAAAGAAAACGTGAAAAACATGCGAAAACGTAAAACAATTGACCAACAACAGACGAAAAGTTAACTCTAGCGAAAACGCGCAAATACATAAGAAAACGTAAAATAACAGTTGGAAACGTGAAAACGGACGAAAAATGAGAAAACCTAAAAAAATTGGCGAAAACATGATGAAAACGTAGAAAACGGACAAAAAGAAACAAACTTGATGAAGACTTAAAAACGTAACAAAAACAATGAAACGGACAAGAAAAAAAAACAAAGTGCGTATGTTCTTTTACGTTTTCGCATGTCTTTCACGTTTTCGTGCGCTTTTCACGTTTCCGACTGTTTTTTTACGTGTCCTTATGTTTTTGCACGTTTTCGCTAGGATTAACTTTTTGTCTATTTTTGGTCAACTGTTTTACGTTTTTGCATGTTTTTCTTGTTTTCTTCCGTTTTTTACATTTTTGCTGTTTTTTATGTTTTCGTACGTTTATCGTGTTTTCGCATGTTTTTCATGTTTTCGTCCATTTTCACATTTCCATCTGTTTTTTTACGTTTTCTTATGTTTTTGCGCGTTTTCGCTAGGTTTAACTTTTCGTCTGTTTTTTTCAGTTGTTTTACTTTTTCGCATGTTTTTCACGTTTTCTTCCATTTTCACGTTTTTGTTGTTTTTTATGTTTTCGTACGTTTTTTACGTTGTAGAAACTAGAAGGGAGGGTTGAATAGTTGCTCTTCAATTAGTCACCTAATTTAAATTACTTTGAATTAAGTTTGTATCAAAACTATCTTTTACTTAAAGCTAAGTTGCATAATGATTAGGTTCAATTCAAATGCATTAGCAATGGTAATAGGTAAGTATAATGATAATGACATAAGTAAAGAGTAAGGAAAGAGACAACCTAGTGACAAGACACCAAGATTTATAGTGGTTCGACAACGAGGCTCTATCCTCGTTTCTACTCCACTCCTCGAGTACACCTACTCGAGATTTCCACTATATCTACAAGCTCCCTTCTTGGCGGAGAAAGCCTTACATCGTCGATTACATTATTTTCCGACACTAAGCTAAATTTCAAGACGTAATCATTAGCTAGGACCAATCTACACAACGTTGCCTACTTCACAATTTAACGACATAAGGCTAGATGCCGAGTTCTAATCTCAAGGTAGAACCAATCTTCACGACGTTGCCTACTTCACCATTTAACGACACAAGGCTAGATGTCGAGTTCTAATCCAAAGATAGAACCAATCTTCACGACTCTTCACTTTGAAGCTAAGTGAGAACTTCACACAACACAACTACTAATCACTTTCAAGTTTAGTGAGAACTCACAAGACACAACCAAATCACTTTATAGTTTAGTGAGAACTACTACACAAATCTATTACAACTCAACTAGACATATCCAAGTACACACATGTAGCTTGGATCTACACAACACAAATCCAAGCAAACACATATGCAATGGATGTACACAACAAATCTAAGTATTTACAAATAGCTTGGATGAACACAACTAGTCCAAGTATTTCATATATACAAATGGATTAACAAAAATAAAAAGGCTAACATGATGAACATGACTAATTCATGGATTCATCTTTATCACAACACTAGTGAGTGAGTGATCTTCTCATTGGACAAGGTAAAGGAGGGGATCAAGAGGATAATAATATGTAAACATCCTTAACACTTTAAGTGATCATTTATTAATGATTATGCTATAGAAAAGAGAAAGGGGGCTGAGAAAAACGTCCAAGAGGCTTATTGGAAAATGAGATTTGATCCACTATTTATAGAAGACAAAGTCCAACGGCTAGCTGGGCGTGGATCCTTATCTATCCGGCGGTACCTTATCGATAAGGAACCGCCTAGCTATTTAAGGTACCGCCCAGTAGAGTCCGCTCCCTTTATTGTCTTTTAGTGGGGTAGGAATATCTGAGGTTTTTTAAACCTTGAAAGGATATTCTTATGGCATATGGAATATGCCATTTTCAAATTTACATTTTCCATTTTAATAAAACATTTTCTTAAAAAGAAAGTTTATTAAAAAATCTTTTGTCATATTAACAAAAGTGAGTTTTAAGGATAATCACTTTGATGATCACGAAGTATGATTAAGAAAAGTTAGTGATATGATTATTACCTTGATGATAGTGTTAGTTAAATAATTCGTTTTGTGTTTTATACTAAATGTGTTGTATAGTTTGTTGTGATCAAAACTAAGAAAGATTAGTTAACACTAATAATGTTTTTAGGCATCACTTGCATTAACACATGTTTTCGCATGTTTTTCACGTTTTCATCCGTTTTCACGTTTCCAACTGTTTTTTTTAACGTTTTCTTATGTTTTTGCTCGTTTTCGCTAGAGTTGACTTTTCGTCTGTTGTTGGTCAATTGTTTTACGTTTTCGCATGTTTTTCACATTTTCTTCCGTTTTTCACGTTTTTGCTGTTTTTTATGTTTTCGTAAGTTTTTCACGTTTTCGCATGTTTTTCACATTTTCGTCCATTTTCACGTTTCCAACTGTTTTTTTACGTTTTCTTACGTTTTTGCTCGTTTTTTGCTCGTTTTTGCTCGTTTTCGCTAGATTAACTTTTAGTCTGTTGTTGGTCAATTGTTTTACGTTTTCGCATGTTTTTCACGTTTTCGTCCGTTTTTCACGTTTTGGCAGTTTTTTTACGTTTTCGTGTAGTTTCACATTTTCGCTAGGTTTAACTTCTTCGTCTGTTTTTTGGTCAATTGTGTAACGTTTTCGCATGTTTTTCATGTTTTCGTCCGTTTTCACATTTTAGTGTTTTTTTTTATGTTTTTTCACATTTTCGCTAGTTTTTACGTTTTGATATGTTTTTGGTCAATTGTTTTACATTTTCATATGTTTTTCACATTTTTGTCCGTTTTTCACTCTTTCATCCGTTTTCACGTTTACGTTTGTTTTTTTGTCAAATGTTTACGTTTTCATCCGTTTTTGGTCAATTTTCTTACGTTTTCGTATGTTTTTCACTTTTTTGTCCGTTTTCTTTAGTTTTTTTACGTTTTGATAAAATTTTCACCTTTGCGTAAATTTTTCAGGTTTTCGTCAATTATGACGTTTTCATCTGTTTTATAAGCTTTTGTCATTTTTTAACGTTTTCGTTTGTTTTTCACGTTCTTGTCTGTATTTGTTAATTTTTCTAGGCTTTGTTATTTTTTTCACGTAAAATTTTTGATGAAAACGTAAAATTTTCTTGATGAAAATGTAATATTTATAATAAAAACGTAAAAATACTTAGGAAAGCGTAAAAGAACCAAAAAAACGTGAAAAACGATGAAGACGTAAAAAAACTAAAAAGTGTGTGAAAATTTGACAAGGCTATGAAAAAAATTTAAAAAAAACATTTTTTATATTACTAGACCTATTGGGTGACCCGTCAAAACTCATTTGTAACATAAACAGAGACCTATCTAGATCCATATAACATATAAGGAGACCAGGTAGACTTATCTATAATTTTAATAAGGAGCTTATTTGACCCATACTCATCTAAAATATTAAGGAAAACCCAAATAAACCCTTTCTTTTTTCAATATAACCATGTTGACCAAAAATTATGAGTAAGAAATTGCCAGCTCTACTAAAATACGATGTGCTGGTAATAAGCAGATCAACGCCTAATTACCTATTCATAGATTATAATACTAATTAATGGAATCAAGTGGCTGTGTTTTAGTGGTAAGAATTCCACGTTATGGCCGTGGAGACCTGGGCTCGAATCCCAGCAGCCACACTTAAATTTTTATATTTTAGCTCTCTTTTATTAGTATTCTTTTCCAATCATTGTTACAAAGATAGTGTAAATTAAGTTAGATAGAAACTTAGTAATGAAATCTCACCATGTTACTAAGTTAATATATGCCGGGATTAACGATCAATTGTTATTCATTTACTAGCTTTGTTCTCGTAACAGTTCGCTATTGTCGGGCTTAACTAATTAGTAACAGTCCGGTATAGCTATGTCGGGCTTAACTAATTAAGATGTTATTGATATGTTGATACTTGATTCTCTTGTTAGTGAGTGAAATCACATGTATCAATTGTTTAGATCTTGTAACAGTCCCATGTTTCATGGGTTCGTCAAACATATATATACTTCACCCAAACACATTTCGATCATTCTTAAATGCACACCCCGTTACAGTGCAAAATCACACGCTGTATGTATGAAGAATGACAACAAAAGGAGCTCGGATCAGTTGGTACCTACCTCCGAAAACCCATAGGCCCATTTTTACCTCTATTAGCACTAAATTTTGCTAGAGTTGCATAAAAGCAGCACATTCACCAAGAATGTCTTGACAAAGGGTGACAAAATTTTGGATAACATTTTGAACCAATTTTAGTCAAGTTTTAGAGGTTGTGATAGATTTAGGTTCAATTTTAATTTGGAATTAAAGTTGATTAGTGTCTACAAAAAGATAGAAGCACACAATGCTAAATCCATAATTCATTCTCATACAACATTCGTGAAAGAGATACATAAAGAAAGACAATAACTATCTAAAAAACAAAACTAGATTAAAAGCTAGGTCTTGATTAGAAGTCTTCCTTGGCTTGGTTTAATGAAAAACTTATTAAGGAAAATCATCATTTATCTCCTAGGAGGATGATTGGCAAAGAGACTCAACAAAAATCTTTGCAACTCTATGTGAGCCCCAATCATCTCCATTCTTAGGATATCAAGGAGATAGAAGTTGTTGAGGCAACAAGGTCAATTAGTGCCATTGTGCATGAAATACCCATAAAAGCTAGGATCACCGAAGTTTGGAGTGTTTGAGTGAGGTGAAGGTGGAGGAGGAGTGTTCTCCAAGGGTGATGTGGGTGAGTGTGGAGGCAAGCTCTCCAAGGGTGAAAAGGGTGAGTTGGGAGGGGTAAATGGTGAAGTCACCATGGTATCATCAAAGTCATTCATAATGGGAATGCTTTGGATAGGTTGTGGTTGGGTGGTCACATCCAAGAGATTACTTGGAGTGAAGGGTGAGGAAAGCTCATTCATCCTAGATTGGAATGAAGAGGAGGTAGAACCATGAGAATGGTTGGTTCCATAGGTTGACGAAGTCTTGCATGGAGCAAGAGGTGGTGAGTTTGATGAAGAAATGAGAATTGGGACAATCTCACTTGGGAGTGTGAAAGGGTGAGGAGTTGGGTTTAGCCATATTAATCTTAATCTTAAGATTGTTCTTTGTGGTGGAGGTTTTGGATGAGTTTGAGCTTCTTGTAGAAACCATGGTTGAGATGAAGGGTTTAAGGTTTAAGGAGGAAGGTTTTATGTGTGAAGAACATGGCTAGCAAGGTGGGTTTAAAAGGGTGAAGGGATGATCCAAACTAGTAATGGGTTAAAAACATTTTATGTGAATAATGAATTTAGCTAACCTAGTTTAGGAAATGTGCAGGTTTTTGCAAAGAATCAAGCAAGGTTTACATAGATTAAGGAAAATAGTGTAAAGCAAAGATTCTGTCAGACACAGTAGCCGGCGGTTCCTTATCTAAGGGCGGCGGTTCCTTATCAATAAGGTACCGCGGGTTGATAAGGAACCGCGACCAGTGGTGTTCAAAAGTGGTATTTTCTCAAATTTTGGTTAGCCCAGATTTTTTATCAAAGGATTTTCAAGCCAAAGTTAAATACTGACCAAAATCTAGGAAGCTAACTAACACATAGGAAAAACAAAGCTATGCAAATCAGAATGCCAAACATTTAGGATAAATAACAAATAATCCAAACAAGTAGAATATAGTTAATACACATCCAAGATAAAAATAAGAGGAAGCAAATGTTCAACATCACAAAACATGTTTACCAACATGTATGCTTTGAAATAACTCAAAGTATTCATCTTCTCTTCTTTCCCAATCCCTTGATCATGTTTCCTAAGTACTTGATTCCCTTTCTTGACTCAATCCGGTGTTCATGCAAATCACCTTGGGTTCGAAGATTTTGACGGTAAAGTTCCTCTAAATTGAGATTATTAGGAACTTCACTAGTGGAATGATGAGGAGGGGAAGCAGTCTCATCTAAACCATCCACAAATGAGTTTGTAGAGTGGTGAGAAGTACTCGAAGAATCAATGGGAGCACTTGTTCCAATGCCATCACCATCACTTGTTGGCATATTCATGTCCTCGTCATTGGATTCTTGTTGGTCGGATTTCCGATCACATCTTGTCTTTCTCTTATATACCTCTTGAATAGGTAGCATGACCCGTTTGACCGGTTGAAACTAAGAAAGATCAAGATTTGGAAAATCACGGCCAACCCTTTTAAAAAGGCGAGTGAGAAGCATTGTGTAAGGGAGGTTTGTTTTAGGCTTATGAATAGCATAATTGATCCGTTAAGCGACAAAATATGCCAAATTGTAATTGGTGTTGGTAAAGATGCAATATAACATATGCACTAAACACGCCGGAACATCATCCCGGTTTCCACTAAGAGAAAACACATTTTCCCTAAGGATATTGGTCCATTGGACCATATTATCATTAAGGTCGCTTAAGAGAACCTCATGACATTTCACCGAACGTACCTTAGTATTAAGGCTTCTCTTAACGGGTCGATTACGCTTTTTGGAGAAAATGTCAACAATGAAGTCAAGATCAACTTCCTCATGATCATTTGGAGGACAATTGTAGGATTCAAGGAGTGCACTAAGCTTCCATTTATCCGTGAAGCGACAAGTACCTACAAATGGGACATCAAGAATTTGACCAAAAACTTCGAGAGAGTATTGAATGAGTTGATCTTTCAAGATGAACCTAACAAATATTCCATCGTTGTTTTCAATGACGGAGTATGTGCTAAAGAACTCCAATAGGAATCGAGGATTGATGTCTTCCTTAATGTTCAACAAACAATCAAATCCAATGTTTTAAAACATGGACTTGATGTAGACATAATCCTTGATATCCTTTTGGACAACTCTACCCTCATGAAAGCAACGGGATTGAAGGGAGGAAAAATTATGGGCAAGGTGAGTTGAGTGACAAAAGTCGGAAAGGTTTGGCATATACTTTTTGGTGAGTTGATGATCCTTTTGGTATTGTGAAGGCATGATTAGTACCTAAATAAACATAAGAAAATATTTTTCCAATCACTCATATGAAAATAAATTCAAAACTCAAAAATATGAGAATGTGTTATATCAATTTCTTGACAAACAAAAGATTGAATCCATAACATTCTCATGTTCGCAATGCGTCTATTCCATTATTAACCAAGAACATATGACCTATGTTAGATCAACAATGGACTAGAACATTGGTTTTTCAAAACAAGGTTTTTAGGTATGCATTAACAATGCAACAACCTATTTGTTCATGGGTTCATCTCAATTCCATCTTTTAACCAAAATCATTCAGCCAAAATTCGGATTTGTTCTACAAGTGGGTTTTAGTGAAATCTCAATGAATGTGAACTTAAGGAATCATAGTAACATAACCATGTCAACCCATATTCCTATTAAGGTTTTAATTCAATTTTAATTTTTAAAAATCCACAATTATGAAAGGATGAACCCTAGAACAAAATAGATGAAACTGAAAGAACGTACTTACGATTAAGTGATGTTTGATGAAGGATGAGTGAAACCCACAACTTGGAATCAATTAATTTGAGTGATTGAAGGTTTTTGAAGCTTCAACAATGGTGGAAAAGATGAAAAACCGTCGTCTGTATGTTTTTGGGAGAGAGAGGGTTTGGTTTGAAAAAGGTTATTTTAATAAAACTGACGCTCTGATAAACTTTACTGCCCGCGGTACTTTATCGATAAGGAACCGCTGGTTTGAGCCGACAGAGATAAAGAACCGCCTGCAGAGGCTGGTTTTTATCAATGAAATACGCCAAAAATTTTAAAACCAAATTTTCTAAAATACTTAAAATATATATCTTAAACCTTTTAGAATATCATTTGGATCATCATAACACTAAGCAATATGCCTTAATGAAGGATTACGAGTTGAATCGAGATCGAAAAGAACCGAAACGGACAAACGACTACTCGTAGCGAAAAGGCAAAGTGGAGAGAAGTCAAGGGAAGTGAATCAAGACTAAGATCAATGCTCAAGGGATTAATGACAAACTTCAAATCATGGAGACGAAGAGCTTGTGTCATATATAGTGGTTTAAGACGTGACTTTCCGGCGAAACGTTAAACGGCTTTGGTAATGAATAAACACAAAGCAATTATTCATGTATAGACTAAGATCACTTTCAATAATAGTCTTAGTCTAAACCAGAATATGAGCAAGGTATTAATTCACTTTCTCTCCCACAAAGGGCCTACTAACCGTATGGGTGCAAACCATGGAAATCATGCTTGATACTTTAAGCTACTACTAACTCACTCTACATCACCATAGTGAGTCAAGTATCCAAGCAATGAAGGTTTGAGAGGATAAAAGAAAATAATCACAAACCATAAACAAATGTCAAGGCAAGGATGCCAAGAACAAGCACATAGTCAAGTAATGATCAAAAGAATGATCAAAGGGCGTGTGGAAGAACGAAAGCGTACCTTGGCCACAAAGAGAAATCCATCAAGGAATCAATGCAATGCCCAACAATGACTACGATGAGTACTAAGTCTTCAAGGACTAGTATCATTCCCAATCATCTTGGTATCATCATTCAAGGATGTTGAAGATCAATGAAGATGAGTCTTCTACAAGTGCAAGTAACTCAATCCACAACCAATTAAGTGATTGATCTTCATGAGTACCTACACAAAGCAAGATGCAAACTAGTAGATACATTTCAAGAGTAGATATAAAATTCCTAAAGACTACTAATCTAAGAGGGATGCAATATTACCAATTAAAAGACCTATTTTTCAAGAAAAAATAGTTTTGACCAGAGAGAAACTTTAGTACAACTTGACCTTCTAATTTGAGGAGACAATGGATCGATCCAAGTTTTAAAGTACAATATACTTCAAAGATCTTGAGTGACCCCGGCTCTGATACCAATTGTAGAAACTAGAAGGGGGGGGGGGTTGAATAGTTTCTGTTCAATTAGTCACCTAATTTAAATTACTTTGAATTAAGTGTGTATCAAAACTATCTTTTACTTAAAGCTAAGTTGCATAATGATTAGGTTCAATTCAAATGAATTAGCAATGGTAATAGGTAAGTATAATGATAATGACATAAGTAAAGAGTAAGGAAAGAGACAACCTAGTGACAAGACACCAAGATTTATAGTGGTTCGACAACGAGGCTCTATCCTCGTTTCTACTCCACTCCTCGAGTACACCTACTCGAGATTTCCACTATATCCACAAGCTCCCTTCTTGGCGGAGAAATCCTTACATCGTCGCTTACATTATTTTCCGACACTAAGCTAAATGTCGAGACCTAATCATTAGCTAGGACCAATCTACACAACGTTGCCTACTTCACAATTTAACGACACAAGGCTAGATGTCGAGTTCTAATCTCAAGGTAGAACCAATCTTCACGACGTTGACTACTTCACCATTTAACGACACAAGGCTAGATGTCGAGTTCTAATCCAAAGCTAGAACCAATCTTCACGACTCTTCACTTTGAAGCTAAGTGAGAACTTCACACAACACAACTACTAATCACTTTCAAGTTTAGTGAGAACTCACAAGACATAACCACATCACTTTATAGTTTAGTGAGAACTACTACACAAATCTATTACAACTCAATTAGACATATCCAAGTACACACATGTAGCTTGGATCTATACAACACAAATCCAAGCAAACACATATGCAATGGATGTACACAGCAAATCCAAGTATTTACAAATAGCTTGGATGAACACAACTAGTCCAAGGATTTCATAAATACAAATGGATTAACAAAAATAAAAAGGCTAACATGATGAACATGACTAATTCATGGATTCATCTTTATCACAACACTAGTGAGTGAGTGATCTTCTCATTGGACAAGGTAAAGGATGGGATCAAGAGGATAATCATATGTAAACATCCTTAACACTTTAAGTGATCATTTACTAATGATTATGCTATAGAAAAGAGAAAGGGGGCTGAGAAAAACGTCCAAGAGGCTTATTGGAAAATGAGATTTGATCCACTATTTATAGAAGACAAAGTCCAACGGCTAGCTGGGCGCGGATCCTTATCTAGCCAGTGGTACCTTATCGATAAGGAACCGCCTAGCTATTTAAGGTACCGCCCAGTAGAGTCCGCTCCCTTTTTTGTCTTTTAGTGGGGTAGGAATATCTGAGGTTTTTTAAACCTTTAAAGGATATTCTTATGGCATATGGAATATGCCATTTTCAAATTTACATTTTCCATTTTAATAAACATTTTCTTAAAAAGAAAGTTTATTAAAAAATCTTTTGTCATATTAACAAAAGTGAGTTTTAAGGATAATCACTTTGATGATCACTAAGTATGATTAAGAAAAGTTAGTGATATGATTATTACATTGATGATAGTGTTAGTTAAATAATTCGTTTTGTGTTTTATACTAAATGTGTTGTATAATTTGTTGTGATCAAAACTAAGAAAGATTAGTTAACACTAATAATGTTTTTAGGCATCACTTGCATTAACAATCTCCCCCTTTTTGATTACGACAAACTATAAACTCATTTACTTAGAAACACAAAATATCGAATTATTAACGAGTTTATCACTATCATTTCTCCCCTTTTGTCGTAACAAAAAGGTAAGCACAAGTCTTTGAAGATATTCGGACTTTGCTAGTAGCTCCCCCTTGGTGGTTGCTCCCCCTTGCTTGGGGCACCAAGTGTATGAGCTAAGGTGACATGCTACACAAAGGTTAGTAGAAAGGAAAGAAACACCAATGTATATATGATCACTACCTACTAAGTAACTAGAGAGGGAGAAGGAGAAGAAATCTCAAATTAGAAGCAAGTATTTGCTAAGTATATCTAAAAAGGTAAATGACAAAATCAAGGTTTAATTGGTGGAATGAAGGAAGAAAGGAAACATCCAACCAATGAAGATGATAAATTTGTCAAGAGGTTATAATTTAGAATTGATGGAATCACCCATAAACAATTGTAAATATTAACCATGATCAACTCAAAAAGAGCGAGAGAATGATCAAATAAAGAAAACAAACACACCATAAAGATTTCATATTACATAAATATGAAAAAGACAACCAAAGTAGATAGTCATACATACAATATGAGTATCTAAAGCAAAAGATATGGAAAATAAACCACAAAGCATAAGCTAGTCTAATGTGACAATTTTCCAAGATTGCTAAAAAATGACTCTAAAACAACTAAAGTTTTATTGACTCCAATGGAGTGTAGCCCTTTAGTTGGAAAAATAAGACGACGATGCATCATTCAAAGTTTTGTCCACGCGAACGAAAACTTTGAGAGGAGGTCGAGTGAGGAGGAATTTAAGAAAATTTAACTTCTCATACACATGAGCAAGTTCAATTTGTTGAAATCGACAACAAGCACACGAGGATCCATGATGCAACACAAATTCGGTTGATGGGGGAAGGCCATCAGACCTAGGGTTTGGTGGTGGTGAGGAGAGTGGGTAGGTAATGTTTTCACAATGCCTTGTGAGGTTTGGGAAGGTTGAAAGATCATTGAGTTGAGGGGTGTAAAAGGTTTTTGGTGGTGGGGGGAGATTCTCCTTTTCTCCGGTGATTAGGTTAATGGAGTAGGTCTCATTCCAATACTTGATTGGAGAGAAGGTGGGGTTCTTGGGTGGTTTGGATGAAGAGGGTTCATTTTTCTTGATCCCAATAGGTTTAACCGAGATTTTCGGTTTCTTTGAAAGCTTTGATGAGGAAGCTTTGGGTGAGGAGGTTTGTGACAAAGAAATGTCAAGGTTATGAAAGGGAGAGTTAGGCATTGTTGAGGTGTGAGAATGAAATCTCAAGGTTGGGGTATAAGAAGAAAGTATATGTTAGAAATACGTTTTTAACGTATATTAGAAGTATCGGTCACTCCACAATATTATTGAATGTTGTTGGAAATACGTTTTACGCATTTAGAAAGTCTCGGTCACTCCAACAATGTAGTTATAGGCTCGTAGTTAAGTTAAGTATCACTTATTACATAGCCCGACCCATGAGCATGTTCATGGGCCGGAAGCCCAAGTCCTTTAAGGACTTGGGGTATTTAAACCTCTTTCCACCATGGAAAGAGGTGTTGGTTGTTCATTTCTCTCATTTCAATATACAAGTTTTCTTTCACTTCTCTCTCTAACTTTCTCTCTCTAGAAAAACATCAACCCTCTTGATTCATAAGATTATCATTGTTCTACAATTGGTATCAAGAGCCATGGGATGAAATAAAGATTGGTTTTGTGTTGTTCATACTTTTTTAAGTGTGTTCATGTGTTTTTGATTGATTTTTCCAAAAGCTACAAAATTTTTTCGTGTTCTTTGATTCCAAGTGATTTACATATCTTCTAAATAGTTCTAGTAACGATTTGGTGATATTCGTTTGGTTAGAATCACGTTTTTCAAGGTAAAAATCCTTTCTTTCTTGGTGATCTTAAGTCTCGGAGTGTTTTTAGGGATACGATCTAACTCTGTGTTTGCATAAACCATTGGGGTTTCTACTTGCGATCCTGAGTTACGATCCATACTTGCGATCCAGCTACGATCTATAGGTCCGATATGTTGTTCATTACCCAGTGCGATCCATCAGTGCGATCTAGTATCACGATCAGGCTACGATCATCATACTGCGATCAGGTTACGATCATCTCATCACGATCATCATACTGCGATCAGGTTACGATCATCTCATCACGATCAGCATACTGCGATCAGGGTTCGATCATTACATCACGATCAAACTACGATCATCACACTGCGATCAAGGTTCGATCATTCACCACGATCAGGCTACGATCATATCACCACGATCCGGCTACGATCATCACCACGATCAGGGTTCGATCACAACAGGATACGATCAGGATACGATCAGAATACGATCAGACATAGTTTTTTTCACCACTTAGAGGATTTTCAATCTTGATTTTTATTTCGAAACATTAGAAAAAAACACACAATCAAAAGATATTCATATCTTTAGTTACAAAACATTAAAATACATAATCTTATTTCATTGCTCGATCATAATTGATAATCTTTTGTCAAGAGATAACAAAATGAACTCACATTCATTTATGCCAACTATGACTTCACTCACCGATATATCAATCATTTTGGGTACCGATACTCGCTCGCCTTTGCTCATCAAAGATTTATTTGAATCATGGCAAAGTCGCATGAGAACGTACATCATGGGCAAACAAAGTGGTCGACTTATGCTAGAATCAATTGACAAAGGTCCTTTGTATTGGGGAGAGGTTACAGTCAATAATGTGACTAGGCCAAGGCAATATCATGAGTTAACCGATGCCAACAAACTCATTGCAGATGCCGATGAAAGGGCTGTTCAGACAATTCTTCAAGCCCTTCCACCTGATATCTTCAGAATGGTGAGTGAACATAAAGTGGCCAAGGATCTTTGGGATCGACTTGCGGTTTTGCTACAAGGGACATCTCTCACTAAGCAAGAACGAGAATGTCAACTATATGATTTGTTTGATAGATTCCAATACATTCCAGGGGAGACTCTTCATGATTTTTACTGGCGTTTTACCACTCTGATGAATGACATGAATGTCTATAATCTAAGGATTGAACAATTTCAGTTAAACACCAAGTTTCTGAACACACTACCCCCTGAATGGAGTCAATATGTGACGGATGTCAAAATGATTCGTGATCTACACAAGTCCAACTTAGATCAACTCTATGCTTATTTACAACAACATGAGAAGCATGTGATCCAAAACCGAATTTCTCAAGGATCCTATCATGAACCAATGGCATTATTGTCAAATCATCCAACACTGTCATATCACAACTCTCAGCTTGCTTTAGGACACAAATCTTCATATCAACCTGTGTATCAAACACCAAGCTTTCCACAGTACTCGATTCTGCCACCGCCACCAACATCTTATCACCAACCAGCAACATCATCATCACAAGGAGATTCACACCCATCACCTTATGCTTCACACCAGTATTCACCATATCAACCTCCCACCAACCATGTTAGTACCTATCCACAACTCGAGGCTCCTCAACATCATTACTCACATCAGGAAAGTGTTCCAACCAATCAGTTTGTTGCTCAACCAGCATCTACATTATACTGTGAAGATGACATCCCTGTCCCTGAATTGAAACAAGGAGATAGCCCTACTGAAATCCTAGCTCTGTTGTCTGCATTTTTAAGTCAAACTTTGAACAAACGAGGTTACCGAGGTTCAGCACCAACTAACAATCAGTTAAGGAACTCGTCTAACTCTCGACAACAGGCAACAATTCAGGACGGCAGGGTTATGGTGCAACCACTTCAAGGGAGATCAAATTCGTCTACTGCTGGTGCACGTTCATCCAATACTACTGCTACAAGGGCTAACAGCACTGGTAAAATGAAGGTGGTTATTTGCTACAACTGCAAAGGGGAAGGGCACATGGCCCGAGAATGCAAGCAGCCTAAGAGGAGAAGGGACGACACATGGTTTAAGGAGAAGATTTACCTGGTGAATGCTCAAGCCCAAGGTCGTGAGCTTGATGAAGAAGAATTGGCATTCCTTGCAGATCCAGGAGTAGCGGAAACTGATCGTCTCACAACAGTCATCACCAACAATGCTGCTTATCAATGTGATGATTTGGATGCATATGACTCGGATTGTGATGATTTTAACACCGCCAAAGCAACTCTTATGGCAAATCTTTCACTCTATAGGACTGATACCATTGCTGAGGTACCAAATACTGCTACAAATACTAGCATTGTCCCTTATCAAATTGAGCAAATGTCTGAGTATTCGGAAGAGCCTCCGGTGGTTAGTAATTCAATCGATGAGACAAACAATGATAGCAATAACATTGCAAGTCCTCAGATTTTGAGTGAACCACAACCGGAAGCTCCTATGACTATTAATTCGTCTGCTCAACCTGATTTGGTTATGGTCCCTGCATCGTTGCTTAGCCAAATGAATAATGCAGTCCTTGAAACCCTTAATGCTAATCAGACTTTATCTGCCGAGCTTGCTTTGCATAAGGACAAGGTTAAAACCTTGTAAATGACTCCTGTGTCCACTACCTTAACCAATCCTGAATTTGATAGGTTTAGGAAAGTTCAAATGGACAATCTGCTAGAGATTGAAAGTTTAAGAGCAAACCTTTCGAATGAGCTTAAAGAAAAAGAGTCAGTCGTTACTAATTTTCAACAACTTCAAACAGATTTTGAAATTCTGGAATCCAAACAGCTTGAAATGGAAATTAAGACGTTTAACAGAATAAAAGAAACGGAACTTAAGCTTTTAAAACAATATGCTGCTTCACATCTAGTACACTTGTTTCATGCTTCATTTAAAGAGTTCAACTTATCGCGTCTCATAGACTTACCACCTAACCCGGGTTATGCAAAGCAAGCACTTAACCACAACCCCCGACTGTATGATGCAACAAAGTTAGGATTGGCATTAGATTCGATAGTGTTCTCAAGTGATTCTATGACACCATACGATGAAAAGCAGTTAAAATTACTTTTGACATATCCTGAATATGATTATGCTTCAATGAATGCAAAAAATGCCACAATAGATCTTAGAACTCATTTTAATATGAAAAAGAAAACTCTCCAAACATCCACTTTCATGCCGACTAGAGAATGCCTTAGTATAATTCCTACACTTGTCAACTCGGACAAACCAAAGGAAATTCCTAAGAATCTTCCCCCGGTTAGTACGGTAAGGCTCAGTATTGAAGAGCTTGGGCAATACCTTACCGATTTTGACAAGGTCATCTTGGAATGTACGACTTCAACGGATCAAACCGCTAGAGAATGGGCATTCGAACACATGAAATCGGTGTTTGAAGAAGCAATCGTTCCGTTTGTGAACCATATCAAACAAGGAGTCTATGATCTAGTGTGTAATTTAAGTTTTGAAATTGGTGAAGTTCAAAAAGTTTTCAATAAAATGGATGATGCTTATGAACAACACTTAATTGAAAAGGAAAAGATCTTATCAGAATATGACCGCTTTTTAGAACATATGATGTCTCTTGAAGTGATGCAAGTTGTTACTATTCAATATACTCATGAAATTTCATCTACTGTGAATATTTGTGATGATGTGCATAAATCTGTGAATACTAATGAACATGTGAATACTGTAGAAAATCATTCTTGTCATGAATCCAACGCTGAATTTTTAAAGCTTCAAGATTCATATAATACACTTTCAAAAAGTTTTAACGAGCTTCAACAACATTCTATATCTCTTGAAATTGAGAATCAATCTAAAAATGAAACTCTTTCAAAACTAATTGATGGTGGAAACTCCGTTGAGACAAGTGACAAGATGATTCAGATGGTTCAAAATTTAGAAGAAGAGATGATGAGACTTAAGAGAGAATTAGTAGAAACAAAAACGGAACTAGAGGCTGCAGAGGCTAACAATCATGTCCTAGAAACTAGAATTAATTCTATACTAGGAGAGCGTGAACAAGTAAGGCAGGGAGACTCACAAATTTCTGGTTCAATAGAAGAACACCTCGCGTTTAATGCGACAGAGCGAAAGTCTTTAATTGACAAACTGAACAAGAAATGTGAGGAAACCTCTGACCTAAAAATTCAACTCATAGACAAAAACATGGTTTTGGCCGAGTTAAAGGAGACACTTCTTCTCACCTGACAAGAAGTTGTTAATAACTTAGCTAGCAATTCTGCATCGTCCTCTAGTGCTCCAACAACCAAGTCAGTAGTGCTTTATAAGAACCCGCTCCATAAGAAAAACCCGGTTACCTACGATGACTATATGAGGAATGCAACTAAGCACGTAGATCTGGTTAGGGATATTTTAGATGATTTGTATGCTCTAGATCCCTCAAGCAGTTACTACTACACAGCTCATGAATATATTAAGCGTGTTCAATATTGCTTAGCATATTTGCAATATATAGGCAAACCGGGTTCTGCACTACTCACTACTCGACCCATTGCTGTAACTCCATTCAATAAGACTCCAGGAGCAAAACCGTCATTGACACTATCAAGTAAGGCACCTTTAAAATCTGTAACTAATGTTCCCTTGGCTTCTACAGGAGTAAATGTGTCCACTAAGGCTAAAGGATCTCGAGGAAAGAAAGATAAGATCAAGCCTCCCACTAATAGGACTGAGAAGAAGAAAGTAGAAGTGCACCCTAGGAACGTTATTTCAGTTTTAAATAAAAAGAATCATGTAGCTAAGACAAAAGGTCCTCTTTATGAGTGGAAACCTAAGCAAAGTGTGAATTCTAATGCAACATGTTGGAATTGTAATGAATGTATGTTTTCTAAGCATCATGATTTATGCCTTATTGATCACGTGAATGAAATGCATGCTATTAAGAACAATCTTGAATGGACTCCAACAGGGAAGAAATTTACCCAAGTTGGGTGGCAATGGAAACCCACTGGTAGGACCTTTACTGCAAATGGAACTACGGTGCCCTTTAACTAGGATCACATCCACGGAAGTTAGGTCTAAGCGTCCTTTAAATAGGAACACTAGCACTAAGAAATGGAATAAGCGCCCTTTAACTAGGTCTGCCCCCACTAATGTGCCTACCAGTGGTAATGTCCCCAGTCAAAAAGTACCTCAGAATACTAGACAACTAGAATCTAAGCCAACCACTAGTAAGAAAATCTGGAAACCTAAAGTTTTGTCTGATAGCAAATCTAAGATAACTATATCTGTACCTGCTAACTCAGAAGAACAATTAGAATCCGATACATCGTCTGTGTTTGGTAAAATTTTCAGGTCGTCCAAATTATTCTTTGGTATTTGGACTCGGGGTGCTCCAAACATATGACTGGAGACCGCTCGATGCTCAAAAATTTCGTCAACAAGTTTCTAGGAACGGTAAAATTCGGCAACGATCATATTGCAAAGATTATGGGTTATGGTGAATATCAAATTGGGAATGTCACGATTTCAAGGGTTTACTATGTGGAGGGACTTGGTCACAATCTATTCTCAGTAGGACAATTCTGCGATTCTAACCTTGAAGTGGCCTTTCGACAACAAACTTGCTTCATTCGCGATCTTGCAGGAAATGATTTGTTAAAGGGTTCTCGAGGGGATAATCTTTATACTTTGTCTATTCAAAATATGATGGCCGCCTCTCCTGTTTGCTTACTCTCCAAAGCATCTAAGACCAAGTCATGGTTGTGGCATCGTCGGCTATCTCATCTTAACTTTGATGCTATTAACCATTTGGCTAGAAACGAACTTGTTCGTGGTCTTCCGAAACTTAAGTTCGACAAGGATCATTTATGTTCCGCATGTTCTTTGGGGAAAAGCACCAAGAAATCTTACAAACCTAAAGCAGAAGACACCAACCAAGAACCATTGTATCTTTTGCACATGGATCTTTGTGGGCCAATGCGTACAGCTAGTGTGAGTGGTAGAAAATACATCCTCGTCATAGTGGATGATTTCTCAAGGTTTACATGGGTAAAGTTTTTAGCATCTAAGGATCAAGCACCAGAGTATATCATTACCTTCTTAAAGATGATCCAAGTACGTCGTAATGCTACTGTTCGCCGCATTCGGACTGATAACGGCACTGAGTTCGTTAATCAGACTCTTCGAACTTATTATGAAAAGGTTGGTATTTCTCATGAAACATCTGTGGCTCGCACTCCACAACAAAATGGTGTCGTTGAAAGACGTAACCGTACACTTATGGAAGCTGCTCGAACTATGTTGATTTATGCGAATGCTCCTTTATTCTTATGGGCAGAAGCAGTGGCAACCGCATGTTACACCCAAAACCGCTCAATCGTTCGCAAACGTCATGGTAAAACTCCATATGAGCTACTTCATGGACACAAACCCGATATTTCATATCTTCATGTGTTTGGTGCACTTTGCTATCCAAATACAAATAGTGAAAATCTGGGAAAACTTCAACCGAAGGCTGATATTGGAATTTTCATTGGCTATTCACCTGCAAAGAAAGCTTGTCGGATTTATAACCGTCGTCTTGGCAAGATTGTAGAAAATTTGGATGTCGATTTTGATGAGCTTACAGCGATGGCTTCTGAGCAACTCAGCTCTGAACCCGCATTACACGAGATGGGAACCGGTACAATCAGTTCCGGATTAATTCCCAACAATCCTACTTCTCCATCATTTTTACCACCAACAAGGGCCGAGTGGGATAAATTATTTCAACCTATGTTTGATGAATTTTTCGATCCACAGAGTAATGATTCCTCAGCAACTGCAGCAGTAGCTCCGATTCCCGTAGTTGTTGCTCAAGATAATGGAAATATATCCGAGGCATCTACTGTTACTCTTGAACATGATGTCCCATCCCCCACCAATTCTCAAGCAACACCTGAATCATCAACCCCACTCGTTCCTAATGATGTTGAAGAGGAACTATATGATCACGATCTGGAATATGCTCACTTACAAGAGCTTCCCTTCTTTGGTTCACATATACCTGATGACCCTGCGGGTGCGTCTACCTCAGAGGAAGCTCCTGCAATCGTTCACTCCCGACCACCACGGATTGAAACTCACAACACTAAATGGACAAAGGATCACCCAATCCGCAATATTATTGGTGACATCGATCGACCAGTCTTAACACGTCATCAACTTCAAGAACATGCATTATATTGCTATTTTGATGCATTTCTTTCAGACACTGAACCTAAAAACTGGCAACAAGCAATGACCAAATCATCATGGATTGAAGCCATGCAAGAGGAACTCAATGAATTCCAACGTCTTGAAGTGTGGGAATTAGTTCCATTACCCAGCAACGTTGAAATCCTGACACTGTTGTGGGTATACAAGGTTAAGCTCGATGAGTTAGGTAGTGTGCTGAAAAACAAAGCTAGATTGGTCGCTAGAGGTTACAAACAAGCTTTGGGTATCGATTTTGAAGAATCCTTTGCTCCTGTTGCACGATTGGAGGCAATTAGACTATTCCTTGCTTATGCTGCTCACATGAATATGATCGTCTACCAAATGGATGTTAAGACGGCATTTCTTAATGGTGAAGTAAGGGAAGATGTCTATGTAAGCCAGCCGAATGGATTCGTCAATTCAGAGTATCCTAATCATGTGTACAAGCTCAAGAAGGCTCTTTACGGGTTGAAACAGGCTCCACGCGCGTGGTATGATCTCTTATCAACGTATCTCATCTCCAAAGGCTTCTCCAAAGGCAAAGTGGACCCAACATTATTCATTCTCAAGGAGGACAACGACATGATACCGGTACAAATTTATGTTGATGATATAATATTTGCTGCTACTAATCAACGTTTGTCTGACCGTTTTGAGAAAATTATGTCCACACGCTTTAAGATGTCGATGATGGGAAAAATTTCATTTTTCTTAGGGTTGCAAATTTCTCAGAATCCCAGAGGCATCTTTATTAATCAATCCAAATTTGCTCTTGAATCCTTAAAGAAATATCACTTTGAAAACTGTGACCCCGTGGATACTCCAATGGTGGAGAAATCCAAGTTAGATGAAGATAAGGAAGGGATAGCTGTCGATCCTAAACTTTACCGTGGAATGATCGACACCCTTCTCTATCTGACTGCTAGCAGGCCTGATTTGCAATTTGCTATAGGCATGTGTGCCCGGTATCAGGCTCGGCCTACCGAAAAGCACTTACATGTTGTGAAAAGGATCTTTCGATATCTAAAAGGAACACTTAATCGGGGTCTATGGTATCCGAAGGATTCCTCTATTGCATTAATTTCATATGCAGATGCAGATTATGCCAGGTGTCAAGATACCAGACGTAGCACTTCTGGCAGTGTGCAACTCCTTGGAGATAGACTTATCAGTTGGGCATCAAAAAGGCAGAAAAGCGCTGCGATATCAAGTACTGAGGCTGAATACATAGCTATGTCCGGTTGTTGTGCTCAAGTTCTTTGGATGAGATCACAATTGACTGACTACGGTCTTGGATTCAACAAAATCCCGATGTACTGTGATAACAAAAGTGCAATCGCTCTATGCTGCAACTACGTTCAACACTCTCGAGCAAAGCACATTGACATCCGCTACCATTTCATCAAGGAGCAAGTGGAAAATGGAGTGATCGAACTATACTTCGTCAACACTGAGTATCAGCTGGCAGATATATTCACAAAGGCCTTAGATCGAGGACGCATCGAGTTTTTGATCGAAAAGCTAGGCATGAAATCATTTTCACCAGCGACACTTAAGGAGTTGGCAGAAGAGTCTGAAGAATAGTACTGGTAAACTATTCTCGAGTATCCTTTTGATCGTGATCTTGTATATTATAGTACATACTTAAACCATCAAAAGCAAAATACAAAAATATAAAATCAAGAAAAACCATAAAAAATATAAAACCAAGAAAATCCATAAAAAATATAAAACCAAGAAAACCCAAAAATATTTTTCTTTTCAACTCGGGCATGTCTTTTAGTACGGTAATATTTACGGCTTTAGAAATGTCGATTACTATTGACACGGTGCCATAAATAGAGTCCGTATAAAAGTTGTACAAGTTTTAAAACATGCCCATTATGGCTTGTAGTTATTTTCGACTGCAACCCGGTTTTCACATTAAAGTCACGTATTTCCTTTGAAAACGTTGGCTCAAAACGGGAATTAAGTTTCTCGGGCAAGGTTTACTTTAAAACCTTGTAAGGGGCCAAGCTTACTTTATAACTTGGTCTAACATAAATACGTGTACGTTTCAGTGCACTTATCTTGTTTAAAATAAGAGAAATCTTATTTCCACCAGAATCGTTCAATATAATCACTGAACCGACAAATGTCCTTATTAATAGTTGTTTCCTAAATATCTTTGACTACTGCTCTTTAAATAGAAAACGGGTCAGGGATTAAGGGGGAGCAAATATTAATTCTTCGTGGTAACAAATATAGTCATTAAAAAGGATTGTCAGAAAACATTAGCTACCCGTCATCTTCAGTTACACTATGTGTGCCTTGTGTGATTTAAATATCTCTTGCATAGGTCATTAACATTTTGGTTTCAAGTAGTGGTGTTAGTGTTTGGGAACGAGTTTATTGTATGTTAAGTTAACTTTAACTAACAATTTAAATAGGGGGACCAGTTTTGCATTTTTGCAAAAAGTGGTGGGTGTTTAAATCAATTTTGACCAAGTCAAAACTATATCACCCCCTCCTTCCCGTCGTCACTGGAAAAACACACAAACACACTCTTATTCCGCCATTATCAAGACCTCAAGCTCTGTTTTGATCAGTGATTCGTAACTTATTCCGTGTTGTTTGATATCTAGGTACTTTGTTACAATTGCTATCAATTAATCCATCTCATATCCTAACATCTAAACAGGAACAATAGATCACACGTTCTATTTTACAAATTAGGGTTTATTGATTCTTGATAAAACCGAGTTTTTATTGTTGGGATGTGTTCTTCTCGACTAGAAAAACAATGGATTTTAACAGGTTTGCCTATAACATCATATTTGTCCTGAAATTGCTCACTTTAGATTCACCTCGGTTCTATCACCAAGAATGCGATCACTGGCTGCGATTCATTCTCATCGCATTGAGTGCGATGGCCTTATCCTTATCCATTCGCTGCGATGGTTCATCAAGATAGATCGTTGCGATGGTCTGTCAAGATGGATCGTTGCGATGGTTCATCAAGATGGATCGTTGCGATGGTCTGCCAAGATGGATCGTTGCGATGGTCTGTCAAGATGGATCGTTGCGATGGTCTGTCAAGATGGATCGTTGCGATGGTATGTCAAGATGGATCGTTGCGATGGGTCTGTTACGATGGATCGTTGCGATGGTCTGTCAAGATGGATCGTTGCGATGGTCTGTCAAGATGGATCGTTGCGATGGTCTGTCAAGATGGATCGTTGCGATGGTTCATCAAGATGGATCGTTGCGATGGTCTGCCAAGATGGATCGTTGCGATGGTCTGTCAAGATGGATCGTTGCGATGGTCTGTCAAGATGGATCGTTGCGATGGTATGTCAAGATGGATCGTTGCGATGGGTCTGTTACGATGACTCCCATGCGATGGTGTAGGATGCGATGGGTTAGAATATGATGCATAGGATACGATGGATAGGGCACGGTGGATATAATACGATGCATAGGATACGATGGATAGGGCACGATGGATAGGATACGATGGATAGCATACGATGGATAGGATGCGATGGGGTAGAATACGATGGATAAGGATTCGATGTATCTGATGCGATGGGATTGAATGCGATAAGTAGAGTGCGATGGCTGGGTACGATGGCTAGAGTTAGATGGACTTAATACAATGAATTCACTACGATGGACCACATTTGCTAAAGTGTTAAGATATGTGTTGCACTATAATGGACTTAGTTTTGCCATGTCTTTGCCTTTCATATCTCGTTATGTGATTCTGAATGTATTAATTTGGTCCATATGCTCTATACTTGTCTTTGCTACTCTTACTTATGTGGTGATAATTTGTTGTGATTTATATCAAATGCTTAGAATTTACATGTTTATGAGATATATATGTTTATATATCTACTGTGCTTGTATTTATCCATAAGCAGAAAAATGTCGATAACCGAAGAAGAACAAAAACAATTAGACCTTACACTTGTTCCACTCAATGCTCGAATGCAACATGCACCAAACAATTTTCGTCTAAGAGACGATTTTGATCCTTCTTTGGCGGCATTCAAAATCGCAACAGATATCCTAGATTGTTCACCAATAAAGGATGCATTACGTGTCACTGCATCGGTTCCTGAAGTATACATGCATGAATTTTGGGCAACTGCCTCAATCACACAAGCAAAGCAACTGTCAAAGAAGATCATCTCCTTTACTCTGAACAACAAAGCCTTAACATTTGATCTGCGTCAGTTTAGGAAATTATTTAAGCTTCCAAAGCTTGCAAAAGGGGAACACTTTGTGCCTGATCCAGATGCAGAAGAACTATTGAGAGTAATCCGAGAATTGAACTATGAGGGTGAAATTGGTTTTCTTTCTCAGTTTAACACATCACATATTGGACAACCTTGGAAAGCAATTGTCATCACTTTAGTGAAGTGCCTTACTTCCAAGATTCGTGGATCAGATGCAATGCGACCCGCTCAGGCAATCATCTTTTGGGGTCTCTATACCGGATCTAAAGTGGATTATGCTTTACAACTTTGGGAAGAATTTTGTCATCAATTCACAAGTTCCAAGAGAAAAGCAGTACATCTTCCCTTTCCAAGGTTCACAAAACTCATCATTAATCACTTCATGAAGTGTGACCCAGAGATTGATCATCGCGGGAACTTCTTCTATCATACTCAAGATGATGACGATGTGTTAGACACTATGACTGCGGATAATCAATTTACAAAATATAAACTCAGACCAGCTCAAGTGCCTGCAATCATGATGAATGACGGTATAAGGGAAAGTGATCATTACAGAGAGATGCTTAAAGATATTGATGCACAGTTTATACGAGCAAATGCAGATCCTTCCGAAAAACAAGCAGAGACGCAAAAAGGAAAACGAAAGAAAAGAATTTCCAAGCGTGTATCGCTCGTTTCATCAAAAGACAAAGGCACAAGTAAAGAGCATTTAGTTGATGAAGAGGCTGAAGATGCTGAGATGACCCAAACAGAGGAAGAACAGGAAGAAATACCACTTCGAAAGACAAAGAAAGCAAAGCAGACCAAGGGTAAAAGTGTTGCTTCCGAAGAACCTGCTCAACAACAGAGCTCTGAAGCCAAACAACTGCGTATTGTTCTTCAACAAAGCAGACAAGAAGCTTTTTCCACAGGCTCAGGTTCTAAAATGTTTGAGGACTTAGCAGAATTCGGCAATCCTGATGATGACTTGGCATTTTATGACGATCCTCTTGATGAAGATACTTATGAAGATGCTGGTAACTACATCGTTGAAAGTCGTGAGCCAAGTGAAGAACGTGAGAGTAGTGCAGACACAGATACAAGTATGATGTATCGAGACGCAAATATTACCACTTCTTTACCAGAATCAACTCACATGGTGTTAAACGAAGATGCTCATGCAACTCTCATACCAGAAACTCAACTTCAAAGTAAGTCTACTTCTGGTTCTGATGACGTTTTAAAATATCTCAATCTGGAAGGGGAAGGCGTTGAGGTCACAAATACTGACCCGTCAACAAACGAAACCATGGTGGATGTTCCCATAACTACTATTACATCCACCACCACTCCACCATTATCCACCCCGGTCATCAGTGAGGTCATTACCCCAGCTATCACCCCGGCACCCGATGTACATCCAGTATCAACCACCATCATCACCACTGAATCTACACCGTCATCCGCAGCGGAACAACTAGTATCAACCACCGCCCCAATCACTGTATCTACATCAATACCTATCCTACAACAACCAGTATCATCCACCACCACGTTAACAGTTATGGTTACACCTTCACCAGAAGCACAACAAGTATCATCTACATCCATTCCCTTCCTCACAGTCAATGACCCACTGATCCAGTCTCTTCAACAACAGCTAGAGGCTCAAGCTACACAAATAGCTACATTGACTGAAAGGATCACCAATCCTCCCAAGGAACCACAACATGATGAGCCTACACTTCAGAAATTAATAGAAAGAGTGTCTAGACTTAAAGAAAAACATAAATCATTTCTTAAAGAGAAGAAAACTCGGGATAAAGAAAATGCTGCTTTTCTCGGGTCAATTGACGAGCAGATGACCGCGATCATTCGACGTGAAGTCAAGTCTTATGTTCATCAACAACTACCACATCTTGTCGGTAATGGTCTATCTACTCTTCAGCTAATGACATTGCTACAGACACGTCTACTAGATATGGGCGCTCATAAATCGAAATACAAACGCAAAGTTCTGCAATATCTCAACAAAGCAATTCTTGAAGAGAATCCTGCAGACACTACCGACTCTGAGTCTGACGATGAAGACGTACTAGAGGAGGAAGAAGATGATGGTGACAATGAACAAAATGAGGAAGAAAAGGAAGGAGATGAGGAGGAAGAAAAGGATGAAGAAGAAGAGGATAAGGATGACGATGAGGATAAGGACAAAGATACAGGCGATGATGAGGATGACGATGATGATAATGACGACGGTCATGGAATCACCAAGGGTAATCAAAATGACGAAACCGGTACTAATGCCGAAGAGCCGAATAAGGATGACGGTGACCAAGCTACTGAGAAGGGTTTAGAGGAAGCTGTAGCAAACATTGCTGAAACCGCTGAAAAGACAATCGAGTCTACTGTACCAGAAACTCAGCAAATCGATACAGGTATATCTACTGCACCAGCTCTTACTACTGATTCTCACAATGAATCTGTAGAATATATGCAAGCAGAAGAACCGATACAGCCAATGATTGAAGAAGAACCTCACGGTGATATACCGGAAATGCAAGATCCACCTTCCACAACAGTTGAAGATCCACACAACAGTGACATGGAAGTTGAAGATCTAAATGTACCAGAACCAACGTTTGTTGAATCTTTAATCATTGATGACACGGTACAGGAGCAACTTTGGCTAACCAATGCAGCACCACAGCATCCTTTTGCCATGGTAACTGAAATGGAGATGACTCAATTCCTCAATAACCCTGTCGATTTTTCGGCCTTTCTACGGTATTCTCATGGGAAATCGACAATGACTCCAGATTTGATCAAAATGGCAGCTGCAAACGTGGACTTCTTCGATACCTTGAAGATCAGCCATAATGAAGCAGAATATCATTTTAACGAGCTTACCAAAGCAATGAGAGCGACAACTATAGGAATTCAAACTCCTGTATTGCGACCTCTTACACCAACGATCATTGCCGATTCTGCAACAATCCCAATAGAACACTTTGTGTCTCACGATCTTGAATACCTGGAGAATGGTGCAACGAAATATGCCACGTCACTCACCATGGTTAAGGCGATTAACTTGGAGAATATTCCATGGGTAGAGGATAAAGTACCTGGAACCATATGGAGAAAGAAAGTGCTCCCATCCTATGACACTTATGCAGCACTTGGTATTTCTCACTGGAATGCAAAGAAAAAACTTGCCTACAACCATTTCCACCGTCCTAAGAGAGGTTCTCCCATTGTATCAACACACAGGATCAAAAGTATTCAAGGAGCAACAACTCAGACGGTCTTCGGCTATGATTACTTGAACGTAATCATCTTCAAACGTACTGATGAGAAAGAGTACCGAATTGATGAAAGTGATCTTCAGTACCTTCAACTTGAAGACATCGAAGATCTTCTGCTGCTATTGGCTCAAGAAAAAGTTGACCACTTATCACCTGATATTGTCATTGCCTTGAGTTCCAACTTTCGCCAATATGCTAGGAAAATCGTCATTCAGAACCGGGTGGAAGATTTTCAACTTGGTGTAGAAAGCTATCAGAAGAAACTAAACCTGGAACGTCCCCATACGACTCCACTCAGCAATTTCCATAAGAACAAGAAGGTATACATGGGGACAACCTGATAGGTGTGTAAACACCCATCTTTTCTACCACTTAATTACAATAATAACCGGACCAAAACGTGTATTTTATGTCTTTTATGTCGGAATTATGCGTGGTTTGTGTTTTGTTGTGATTTAGGACGAAAAGGTGAAAAATGGAGAAAACACGGAAATTCACGGGCATTTACGGACTTTTATTGAAGAAAAGGATGAAAGACTAAGTCAAGAAGTCAAAAGTGGATAAAGAACGGAAGTCCAAGACCAATTCTGAAGATTTATCGAAGAAAAAGTCAAAAGACGAAAGTTTATTTAAAGCCGAGGAACTCAAGTCTTATTTATCGAAGAATGAAAAGACGAGTCCAAAGAAATCCCGAGCCAAAAGTCATCACATTCCAAGATTAACAAAAAGATTAAGAAGGAAGGACTTGATGGTGCAATTAACAAGAAAGGAAGGAGAGAGGAAGCTTCCCCTAACCACTCCCTAATCACCTATATAAACTCTCATTTTCATTTCATTTAGCTTTGTTGACTAATCGTGACAATTAGTTCTTCCATCTTTATTTTATGCACATTTAATTACTTGCACATTTAATTACTTGTCTTGCACTTTTAATTACCTTTAATTTTCAAGTAAGTGTTTCTTTAATTTCTTGCACTTTTACTTTATCTTGTTGATCTTAATCTTCTTCTACCTTTCTTTGATTTACACGTTTTTAATTCGTTGAGTTGTTTAAAGATTTCATTTTTATGCTTTTGATTGTTTTAAATCTCTTATTTTCATAGCTTATTTGATTTGTTTTTAAGTTTATATAGTTTTTATAAAAGTTATTTTTATATAAAAGTTGTTTTTCTTAAAGTCTATCTTTTTCGTGTCTTAAAAGTTGTTAACTTTCAGTTTTATAGCTTATTTTTACACGGTTTTAGCTAAGATTTTCGTCTAGTGCTTATTAGGATTATAGCTTATTTACTTAGCTTATTTTTAGTTTTCCTTTCTGTATTCCGATTGGGGTCCAATCGGAAAGGGGTTTTACATTCAGATTGGTTCAATCTGAAAAGGGTTTCATTATTCCGATTGGAGGGTGTTTTGGTATTCCGATCAGAACAGGTAAGTGGTTATTCCGATTGGTGTGCAAGTGACAACATTCCGATTGGTTCTTCACTCCTCATTCCGATTGAGGTGCATGTTTGGTATTCCGATTGGAAATAGTGACAGTATTCCGATCAAAGGATCCGAGCATCATTCCGACCAGCATCTAGCCATATTCTGATCAGAGGTTGGTCTACATTCCGATTGGGGTTTTCTGAATATTCCGATTGGAGGTAAGTGACAGTATTCCGATTGGTCTTCTTCTTGATATTCCGATCAGGTGTAAATTGACATTCCGATAGGTTTGGTTTTGATATTCCGATCGGTGTGATTGGAATATATTCCGATTGGGAGTTACTTTTAGTACTTTGACTTGTTTTGTTTTTAGGTTATCATTTTCTATACTTGTCTAATTTTAATTTCCGTCACGCTTTATTTTTAGTCATTTAATTAATTTACTTTTTGTCACGTTTTTAAATACTTGCACCATTATTTTAATTAGATTTAGATTTTTATACTTGCCCTTTACTTTAACGACATTTACTTTTAAGTCTTTGCACATCTAAATTTAAAAACAAACCAAAAATATTTGTTTCCACCAAAATAAAACTGAGTCACATAGAGAACTAAGATCAATTCGATTAGAACACATCAACGAACACAAATCTTTTTAACCTGAGTAAAATCAAGTTATCAAATGGCGCCGCTGCCGGCTCTTTTCGTTAAGATCAATAGTTTTCTGTGAGAGACACGTTGCTTTTTGGGAACCGTTCACTTGTGAACGTTATTTTTCTTGCATAAAAATTCAAAAAATCATAAAAAAATTAAAAATTGATAAAAAACCATAAAAATTAAAAATTTCAAAAATCCAAAAAGATTTTATCTTTCTTGTGTATATATATTGTCTTTGTGTTTGGTTTTGTTTTCTTTTGCATTTTCAGGTGTATGCGTACTAGATCTTCTAATTATCAAGAGCCCGAGCCTCAAGAAGATTTAGATATGGCAGGTGTTAACAACAACATTCCACCGAACCTGAATAATAACAATAACAACAATGCTCTTCCACAGCCCGATCTTCGGACCATGGAAGAACTTTGTCAACCAACAATGTTTGGACGAGGAGGACCGATTGCGCCGATGCAAATCAACGCTCCTGAGTTTTCGTTGAAGCACCACATGATTCAGCAAGTACAAACAAACCCATTTAGAGGATTGCCTGATGATGATGCCAACAAACACCTCGACAAGTTCATTACAATCACCCAGAGCATGAAGTTGGCTGGTGCCACTATGGATGAGCTTCGCCTACAACTCTTTCCACACACTCTATTACATCATGCCGAGAAATGGTTTGATCGTCTCCCGAAGAATTCTATTCACACTTGGGATGACATGACTCAACGCTTTTTGTCGCGCTACTTTCCACCATCCATGGTCACAAGCCTTCGCAATCAGATCAGCGGTTTCATGCAAGATCCCGATGAATCTCTTTTTGATGCATGGGAGAGATATAATGTCTTGATCGACCGTTGTCCAAACCACAACATGCTTCCGGTCACCTTGATCGATACTTTCTACAACGGATTGACTTTTCGAGATCGTGATACGATCAATGCAGCCGCCGGTGGCACATTCATGAAAAGGAGACCCGAGGAGTGTAGAGAGTTAATTGAGAACATGACTACTCACCACAAGAACTGGGATTCCTCTGCATCTTCAAGGAACAACCCGAGAGTCAATGTTTCCTCAACCTCAGCAAACCCTGAGATGACCGAACTCACCCGCATGATGACTGAAATGAGCAAAAGTATTACGCTTCTCGCTTCAAACCAACAACAACAACAAGTTAAAGCGGTTGCTAATCTTTGTGAAACATGTGGCGGTCCTCACTCATACACCGATTGTCCTTCGACACAAGGAAATCCGGAAAATGTGTATGCAGCTTACGGTAATTATTCACCGGAAAATTACCAAGCTAGACTACAAGGGGATAGAAATCTGCTGAGCTACCGTTCTAACAACTACCTTTCACCCGGTTTTTCTCCTCAAAACCAAAACCCCGCCAACAACTACACTAGAAGCAACCAAATCCCACCAAGAGCTTCTAATCCTTATCACCCACCCGCCCAACAAAACACACCCAGTAATCCGGATGTTGAGGCCATCATGAGAACCCAAGGAGAGCAAATCAAGAACTTGCAGAGCCAAATTATCAATCTTAAAGGAGATATCACAAAGCAAGGAAATGAGATAAGATCCGAGCTTCGAACTGATATTCAATCCTCTTTCAGCAATCAAACCAATGATTTGAAGAATATGCTTGCTAGTTTCTTGCCAGCCGCTCAACCTTCTTCTTCAAGTTCTCTACCTTCAAACACCGTCACTAATCCGCGAGCCAATGTGAGTGCTATTACTACCCGTAGTGGAGTCACCATCATAGGACCACCAATCCCACCCCCATCATCTACACCTCCTCCACCACCATTTATCCCTACTCCTCCTACACCTAGTATTAGTGCACCATTACCGTCTCCGCCTCGACGTGATGAAGTTCCCACGAATGATCCTTCAACATCTCAACCTTTACCTACTACACCTGCACCCTCACCACCCAAACCTAATATCCCTTATCCTTCTCGCTTGGGCAAGAACAAAATGCTAAACAAGGAGGACGCTCAAGTGACTAGCTATATCAAGATGATTTCTCAAATGAACTTCAACATTAGCTTTCTTGAAGCACTTGTCCACATGCCCAAATTTGTTAAAGCATTTAAGGAATTGCTTAACAAGAAGGAGAAGCTGATTGAACTCGCCAACACACGCTTAAATGAAAACTGCTCTGCAGTTATTCTCAAAGAACTTCCGGAAAAACTTGGAGATCCCGGTCGTTTTGTGTTGCCTTGCGTGTTCAACAAAACTGAAGAATTTACTGCCCTTGCTGATCTCGGGGCTAGTATTAATTTGATGCCACTCAGTGTTTGGAAAACACTATCATTGCCCGACCTCATTCCAACAAAGATGACTCTCGAACTTGCAAATCGCACTCTCGCTTACCCTGTTGGTATAGCCGAAGACGTGTTTATCAAAGTTGGCACATTTACTTTCCCGGTCGATTTTGTCGTAGTTGATTATGAAATAGACCCTCGTATTCCTTTAATACTTGCTCGGCCATTCTTGAGAACCGGACGAGCTTTAGTGGATGTTGCCGAAGGTGAGTTAATCTTAAGAGTCAGGGATGATGCACAAGTTTTCAAAATGGGGAAGCTTACTAGTTTAACTTTTGGAGGCCGAGAATCAGTGAATATGATTAATGTGCTAGATGACTTTACCGTCTACGAAAATCCTCTATTCGACTCTCGCATCGATAATCCACTTTTTCATGATGATGTGGATGATTCTCTCCCTACTTTGGACGCTTCTCCCATTTATGATTCTTCACCGGTCTTTGATGCTTATGATGATGATGATTCTAGCTCAGATTCGGATGATTTTGATTGTACTTCTGAGTATCCCGAGCTGCCTACTTTTGATGATTTTGATGAGGCTTATACTCCATCGAGCGATTCTTCACATGATGAAGATCCTCCGCCATCACTCGATCCTACTTTGGACGATTATTCATTTGAGGAAGATTTCTCTGAATTTCTCAACACATACTTCCCTCATGAGAGTGATGCTCCTCCTTTTGACTTTGAAGATTATCGCCTTGATCCTACTTTGGATTTGAAGAGCATTTTGTCAAAGGAGAAGAAACCGGTCGACACCGAAATCCGTTGCACGTATGATTTAACACCTCTTTGTCCCACTTCGGAGGACGAGGTTGTGCTTCTTTGCGGATCTTCTTCACACTCGGCTGAGCCGGAGTGCTATTTTCCCCTGAAGGAAAAGGTGTTCGACCCCGGTATTGAAGTATTTAAGCCATCTCAGTATCCACCTGATGAAATAAAAGGAAATATCTTTGGAAATTTTGAAGACATGCTTGCTCCACTTCAACTTTGCTTTCACCATGCTCCATCGCTGCTTAAGGGAACCTTGCCACTTTTCTTTTGGCTTGCCTTGTTCGCCTTAAGCTCATGCTTAGTGATGGATGAAAACTATGTCTTTGATCCTGGTGGATTTGTTTCATGCTACTTCCGTTGATGATCAAGGTCGAGTCAGGCTAATGACTCGGTTAACAAAAATCAAGCGCTTCTTGGGAGGCAACCCATGCATCTATCTTTTCGCTTTCTTTACCATAAGTGTAGGGGGGACCCTTTGGATTGCTATTTCCTCTCCTCACTTCTTAATCAGGGATTCGAACTTCAATGATCTACTCTTAATGATTCTTGACGACCCGTGATTCCGTGTTCTACTTCTTCCCGGTTCTATCCTAAACTCTTTTCGATTCACTATTTTATATTTTCTCAATATTAAAATAGGAATCTCTTTAGTTGTCTTTTCCTTAGCAAGATTTAAACAACGTGCACAATGTCCTAAGTGTAGGGGAGCTTACTCCCACATGCTTAAACATTGAGGACAATGTTTATCTTAAGTGTAGGGGGACTTCTATCGAAGTTAAGTGGTCTTTTCCTTGTTTTTGTCCTCATTTTAACCGGAAAATCAATTTTTCGACATTTTTCAAAATTTTTGATCTATTTTGGCCTATTAGTTTTTCCCTTTGTATAGTTATTTTCTTTCCTCATTAGAATAAATGTTTAATAAGTGGTTTTAATTTTCAAACGTTGTGAATCTTTTGACTCAATCCGAGTTTACTCTAGCTAGTACCCTTAACGTGTTTAAGTCAAGTTTTGCTAGGCTTTTATATAGGGAGCTATAAAACGCGAAAGTCTTAACTCTCACGGGTTAAGAACAAGAACTTTTCGCAAGTTCCTATAATTGATCCTAGAGAGTCGTTTATCAAGGGAACTTTAAGATGCGATTTCTAAACTTGAAAGAGTCTAAGAAGTTGCAAGATCCTATAGGCGACTCGAAAACCCAAAACTTTGATTTAATAGGCTAAGTATCCACGAGTCTCATTACTTGAGATTTTAAACTGTGGAGAACGAGAGATGATAGAGCCAATTATAAGTTCGGTATTCTTTCGTGAATTTATGTGAGTTAATTATAAGCCTATTCTCCCATCGCTTGCTAATAAATTTATCTGCTAATAAATAAGGTTGTACGATTTGAAAAGTTACTTAGCTTCTAGCCCCAGATCGTTTAAAAGTTGCTCGGTAATGACGAGAGTTCATAGCCAAGGCATAACTTATGAAGCGGGGAGCGAAGATTGGCGAGTCCGAAAAGGCCCTAACAAGGCATGAGGGCTATGTTTTGTTGCTAAAGATCCAAAGTGATGTGAAGAATCATTTATCGAAAATCAATATGAAGGATCGAGACACACGACGTAAAGCAAAACTCCCAAAAGTCATGGAGAAGTATATCCGAAAAGACCCTAACAAGGTATGAGGATAAATAGATCCAAGTCAATAAAGGAGGCGGATCGTTGTATATCAAAATCCAAAATAAAGATTGGAGAAAAATGAAGAAGTCGTGGTCCATATATGAAGAATCTCTCAAAAATTCCAAGTGAAGAAATTCCAATTATGAAGAGAAGACCAGTATTTCATGAACGTCTCTCAAGATTTTAAGTATGAAGTCGCTGCCAAATATCGGCCCGAGAAAGGTCTCAAATCGCGAACCAAGTTATGCCAAGATATGAACTTTCTGATATCCCGAGAAGCAGTTTTAAAAGATTTGGTTCTTTAGCTAACTATTGATTAAATCGTGCACTTTATTTTCAGCCTAAATAACTATCGAAATAATTCAAACAATGCATCCTCGTGATCATTCAAGACAATAATAAAACATAAGAGATACCCCTAGGAATAAGGGAGTCTAAGTGAGTAATTGGCCCACATGAGTTCATGATAGTTTGCTAACTTATAATAACAATGATCTCGTTTTTAAGCTTGGTTTGGAGAAAGTGAAAAGTTGAGGATGATGATTATTCATGACATTTTCAAAACCCAAGGTATGCTTTTAATTTCTTTGCTTTGCATTTTTATAATTTTCTATCTCTTTAATAAAGGCCAATGTGGATTGATTAAGATGAAAAGTGTAAACTTGCTTTGTAACTAATGCATTGCATGAGGACATTGCAATGGTCAAGTGTAGGGGATTTGATAGGTGTGTAAACACCCATCTTTTCTACCACTTAATTACAATAATAACCGGACCAAAACGTGTATTTTATGTCTTTTATGTCGGAATTATGCGTGGTTTGTGTTTTGTTGTGATTTAGGACGAAAAGGTGAAAAGTGGAGAAAACACGGAAATTCACGGGCATTTACGGACTTTTATTGAAGAAAAGGATGAAAGACTAAGTCAAGAAGTCAAAAGTGGATAAAGAACGGAAGTCCAAGACCAATTCTGAAGATTTATCGAAGAAAAAGTCAAAAGACGAAAGTTTATTTAAAGCCGAGGAACTCAAGTCTTATTTATCGAAGAATTAAAAGACGAGTCCAAAGAAATCCCGAGCCAAAAGTCATCACATTCCAAGATTAACAAAAAGATTAAGAAGGAAGGACTTGATGGTGCAATTAACAAGAAAGGAAGGAGAGAGGAAGCTTCCCCTAACCACTCCTTAATCACCTATATAAACTCTCATTTTCATTTCATTTAGCTTTGTTGACTAATCGTGACAATTAGTTCTTCCATCTTTATTTTATGCACATTTAATTACTTGCACATTTAATTACTTGTCTTGCACTTTTAATTACCTTTAATTTTCAAGTAAGTGTTTCTTTAATTTCTTGCACTTTTACTTTATCTTGTTGATCTTAATCTTCTTCTACCTTTCTTTGATTTACACGTTTTTAATTCGTTGAGTTGTTTAAAGATTTCATTTTTATGCTTTTGATTGTTTTAAATCTCTTATTTTCATAGCTTATTTGATTTGTTTTTAAGTTTATATAGTTTTTATAAAAGTTATTTTTATATAAAAGTTGTTTTTCTTAAAGTCTATCTTTTTCGTGTCTTAAAAGTTGTTAACTTTCAGTTTTATAGCTTATTTTTACACGGTTTTAGCTAAGATTTTCGTCTAGTGCTTATTAGGATTATAGCTTATTTACTTAGCTTATTTTTAGTTTTCCTTTCTGTATTCCGATTGGGGTCCAATCGGAAAGGGGTTTTACATTCAGATTGGTTCAATCTGAAAAGGGTTTCATTATTCCGATTGGAGGGTGTTTTGGTATTCCGATCAGAACAGGTAAGTGGTTATTCCGATTGGTGTGCAAGTGACAACATTCCGATTGGTTCTTCACTCCTCATTCCGATTGAGGTGCATGTTTGGTATTCCGATTGGAAATAGTGACAGTATTCCGATCAAAGGATCCGAGCATCATTCCGACCAGCATCTAGCCATATTCCGATCAGAGGTTGGTCTACATTCCGATTGGGGTTTTCTGAATATTCCGATTGGAGGTAAGTGACAGTATTCCGATTGGTCTTCTTCTTGATATTCCGATCAGGTGTAAATTGACATTCCGATAGGTTTGGTTTTGATATTCCGATCGGTGTGATTGGAATATATTCCGATTGGGAGTTACTTTTAGTACTTTGACTTGTTTTGTTTTTAGGTTATCATTTTCTATACTTGTCTAATTTTAATTTCCGTCACGCTTTATTTTTAGTCATTTAATTAATTTACTTTTTGTCACGTTTTTAAATACTTGCACCATTATTTTAATTAGATTTAGATTTTTATACTTGCCCTTTACTTTAACGACATTTACTTTTAAGTCTTTGCACATCTAAATTTAAAAACAAACCAAAAATATTTGTTTCCACCAAAATAAAACTGAGTCACATAGAGAACTAAGATCAATTCGATTAGAACACATCAACGAACACAAATCTTTTTAACCTGAGTAAAATCGAGTTATCACAACCACACCGGAAGCAGGCATCTTCTACCCAAATGAGACTGGCACCATGCAGTATATGCGATTCTCTGAAATGCACAAATTCAGCGATGGCACGCTTAAGCAAGTTCGAGATGATCTGACGGCTCTCAATGCCAAACAACCGCTTCCAGCAGTCACCTACACTTGGACAAGCCAGTGCATCAGGGGATCAAAGTACGCAATCAAGAAGATTGAAGAACTTCTCAGGAAGCGCCGGTTGCTTCGAAGCATAGAACGATTCGTCGGTGGACGACCATATGGAGCTCACCATCGGTTCACGGAACGAACCAAGTAATTTTGGTTCGTCTCATTACAGGTCAACTCCATATGTATATTATTGTGAATATGTTACCTTTTTACTTTATCAGCTTTTGTGGCTTGTTGTAGTGTTAAGGTATGATAATTTTTCAAGAATTTCTCACGAGATTCTAAATCTTTCAAAATATATCATACTAAAGCACTACAACTATCCCTTATTAACTTAAGGGGGAGCATTAACATGTTCTATGGCCAAACATTAATTTCATTTTATTACCCAAAGACCGGTTAATCCATTAATATCCAAAATATTGATGGTTAACATTTTGGAAAGGGGAGAAAATGGGATTAAGGAGACTTTATGATATTTGGCTAAAACAATGAAAAAGACTTAAAAGATAAACCAACTTAACATGTGTTATGCACAAGTTAAGGGGGAGCGTTTTTTGATGATCAAAACACTTAAGGCACAAAATCTTTGATTTTAATATCACAAGTGCTTTAAGTGATTTTCAAGGATTTTTCATGGTGACTATTTCAACCTAAAACAATACTTATCTCACGACGATGTGGTGACAAAAGGGTGGTAGGTATAGATATTAGTCCAATGATTCATCAGAACCGATGCAATCTTCCCAAGGACAATTCCTTAGATAGAATTAGAAGTCCTAGGAAAGTTGGAGAAAGATTGTGAACGTAGCTGAATGCCGACCAAGTACTTAAGCTAGCACTGGAACAATCACAACAAGGTGCTAGTGATGACGTATTGGTAAGCATTGAAGGGGTTGAAGAATGAAAAAGAATTGTAAAGATAAAGGGTGTAAAGAAAGAAGCCCTCCTTACAACTTTAGGCAGAAACCGGGTCAATACATATGCTATTGAGGTCATTTTTGCTAATGATTCTCGGTATTGAAGAAAGACATCATGGACCCAGTGATGCAATGCACAACCCTTCCCAGCTAACTCAAATATCTCTCAAAAGGTATTTGTTTTAATCACACGGAGATCAACACGTTATCTATTGGTTTATTCACTCCGAATAGACTGGTATTGAAAAGGTGGCACTCCTCTCCAGCCATCGCTCACTAAATCAAAACGCACAATCGAGTCTAGAGCCAAGAGATCATCAAAAGTCTCATTAGGACACTTTCCATTTATTCCTTGCTTTCTCACACACTGTGAAAAGTAAGAGATCTTTTACGAGTCCTACGCAGTATTCTTGCAATATTGCCAGAACATCCGAGTAATACGCAAGTATTACAGTGAAGATGGAAATCCTGCTTGAGCCAACATCAAACAAGCTCATGGTAGGTGACACGTGCGGTTCTTTACGAACTAATCTTGTGACAACTGGAAAGAAACAGTAGTTTAATTCTTAATTGAACTTAAACTCGTTCCAGGCCTCTACGCATTATCGTATGATCTTGCCAGAACACTCAGAGAGACACTCTTTAGTGTTCACAGTGACGAGTGGAAATCCTTCTAGTGTTAACATCAAACAGCACTTGGTAGGTAACAAGCAAGATTCAATTTGAATCAAGTTTGTGACAACTGGAAAGCAACGATGGTGAATTGACGGCTTCAATCATAAGGATTTTTAATCCAAATGATTCACTCTTTATGTTCGCAGTCAGCTTTGGACGGTCGAATAAAGAGAACGGGTTTACCCGCGAAATCCTGTCAGGAAGTTACTTAATTGAAACTATCCGTCACGGGTACGATATCTAATATCGTCCAACGGTCTTCACCGACCGGAGGTAAAATGCTACCGAATTAGAATAAAATGTCAAAGCCATTTTATTCGTGTCGTTGCTGTGTACCTGTTAAAGACGGTGGCGTTGCTGTGTACCTGATGAAGACGGTGGCGTTGCTGTGTACCAGTTGAAGACGGTGGCATTGCGGTGTACCTGTTGAAGACGTCCTCACATGCTTATTCCTTTAGCATCAAATACTCCTGAAAATTCAAGAAAGTATGACCTAAAAGTCTTCCGCTGTATAGACTCTGAAACTTTCAAGAACTCAACAAAGGATAAGTGTGTGGGACATGAAGTCACAAAGAGGCGAACCTCACAAGAAAAGTAAAGGCTGCACGTGAAAGGCCAAAAGAACATGTTCCAAGCAAAAAAGGCTGATATCATTCAACACATATTCACAAAAGTAAAGAAAAAGAAAGAAAAGAAGACTACGAGCTCAAGAACAAGATCTAACATGCTAGATTAGGACTTTGTAAATTTGGAGTGACCTCCCTTTGGGGGAGATTGTTGGAAATACGTTTTACGCATTTAGAAAGTCTCGGTCACTCCAACAATGTAGTTATAGGCTCGTAGTTAAGTTAAGTATCACTTATTACATAGCCCGACCCATGAGCATGTTCATGGGCCGGAAGCCCAAGTCCTTTAAGGACTTGGGGTATTTAAACCTCTTTCCACCATGGAAAGAGGTGTTGGTTGTTCATTTCTCTCATTTCAATATACAAGTTTTCTTTCACTTCTCTCTCTAACTTTCTCTCTCTAGAAAAACATCAACCCTCTTGATTCATAAGATTATCATTGTTCTACAAATGTTATATAGCTCGTAGTTAAATATTTGTTTAATTTGTTAAGTAAAACCAGCCTATGGGCTTGTCATGGGTCGACCTAAGTCCATTAGTAGCTTGGATATAAATACCCCTTTCCACCATGGAAAGGGGGTTGGTTGGTTGTTTGTTTCACTTTAGATTTAATAGAAAACACATATTTCTCTCTCACTTTCTCTCACTACTTTATCTCTCTAGAACCATCAACCCACCTTATTGATTCATAAGATTATCACAATTCTTCAATTGGTATCAAGAGCCATGGGGTGATTTAAGGTAATGATTTGTGTTATTTTTTAGTTTTTGATTGTATTAGTGATTTTTAGGAAAATCTACCTTGAATCTTGTAATTTTTGGTGTTGTTGTTGTTGGGATTATTAGATAAGTGTTGGGTTTAGCTTATTTTGGTAAAAATCACAAAACTTTTCGTGGTTTTTGGTCAAAAATCGGGTTTAGATTCGTTTGTTCTAAGAAAAAACATCAAAACTTGGTCTCGAAGTTATTTCAACAGTTTATTCCGGATCAACAAAACATTCCGAATCAACAGTTTATTCCGGATCAACAAGGCATTCCGAATCAACAGTGTATTCCGGATCAACAAGGCATTCCGAATCAACAGGTTATTCCGGATCAACCGTTATTCCGGATCAACCAAGTATTCCGGATCAACCAAGTATTCCGGATCAACCAAGTATTCCGGATCAACCAAGTATTCCGGATCAACCAAGTATTCCGGATCAATCAAGTATTTCGGATCAACCAAGTATTCCGGATCAACCAAGTATTCTGGATCAAGGTAATATTCCGAACCAAGATCTTTTTCACATTAAGGTATTTATTCCGAATCAACTTAATTATTCCGGATCAAGGGGTATTTTACGAGTGTTTTCGACGATTTTTAGTGGATTTAATCTTGGTTTCTTACACACGCTTTACTTCAACAACACAACACAACTCACAAACTTACTTCACTGCTCGATCAAACGATAATCTTTGATTCTTTAAAGTGATCAAAATGAATCCGAGTTCATTAATGCCTCAAATGAAATCACTTACGGATATTTCCGTCATTACGGGAATGGATAATCGCCCTCCAATGCTCATTAAAGAAGTCTTTGAAGCATGGCAAGGCCATATGATGTCATACATTAAGGGAAAACCGACAATATGGGAGGCTTATGGTCAAGTCAATTCTAAATGGTCCACTTGATTATGGTACCATCGTAGTTAACAATGTGACTCGACCACGGGAGTTTGAAGAACTTACGCCAGCTCAACAACTTACTGCCGATGCAGACGAAAAGGCTCTTCAAACCATTCTCCAAGCTCTTCCACATGACATCTATCGAATGGTAAGTCAATATACGGTTGCAAAGGAGTTATGGGAACGTCTACAGGTTTTGCTACAAGGTACGTCTCTTACTAAACAAGAACGCGAATGTCAGTTGTATGATCTGTTTGATAGGTTCACGTACAGTCCAAGGGAAACACTTCACGACTACTACTTCAGATTCACTACTCTCATGAATGATTTGAATGTGTACAATCTCGTGATTGCTCCATTCCAGGTTAACACCAAGTTATTGAATACTTTACCTCAAGCTGAATGGGGTGAGTATATTACTGATGTTAAGTTAACTAGGGATTTGCATAAGTGCAATTTGGATCAACTATATGCTTTTCTCCAGTAGCATGAGAAACACGTGATCATGCACCGTTCGCCTCGAGGTATGTACCCTGAATCTTTAGCTTTGATGGCAAATCAACCAAGTAATAAGTGTGAAAACACTTCTCCTTTTACCACTTATTTCCAATAATAACAAGACCAAAACGTGTATTTTATGTCGTAAAAGTTGGAATTATGCGTGGTTTGTATTTTTATTGTGTTTTAGGACCAAAAGATTAAAAAGGAAGAAAACGCGGGCTTTCACGGGCTTTTATCGAAGAAAACAGGAAAATACGAAGTCAAGAGATCAAGAGTGCAAAAAGAACGGAAGTCCAAGGCCTATTCTGAAGATTTATCGAAGAAAAAGTCTAAAGGCGGATGTTTAATGAAGTCGAAGAACTCAAGTCTAAATTAAAGAAGAAAATTATCAAGACAAATTCAAAATCCCGAGACGACGTCGATAAAAGACAAAGAATTAAATCGAGTCGAGAAGACGTGAAGAAAGAAAGAAAGAAGAGGCAACACATGCACTCCTTCCCATTTTTCCCTATAAATATCCTCCTAATACACATTAGGAGGGTGGTTAGTTTTTAGTTAGTTTCATTTTTTTTCTCATTTTTCTTTCTAGTTTTAGAGAGAGAAAGTTCTCAACTTTCTCTCACTAAGTTTTCATCTTTCTTTCTTTTAATCTTTCAAGATTAAACCTTTTGTATTGTTGATTTCATTAATCAAGTTTAAGTTTAAGCTTTTAATCTTTCATCTCTTTCTACCTTTCTTGATTTTTAGATTAATTTTGGTGCGAAATACTTTAAATCCGTGTTGATCTTGATGTTTTCGTGCTTAAAAAGTTAATCTTTTTATGTTTATTTAAGTTTTCATACGAATAAGCTTTAAGATCTTTGTGCTTATTGGCTTGTTTTTATGTTTAGCTTATTTACTTTTTAAAAGTTTTCTTAAAAAGTTCATCTTTTTATAGTTTGATTGAAAAGATTGCTAATTTTGAAGTTATTGAAAGTTGTTATTTGTGCTTATTGAGTCCTTTTCATTATAGATTCGTTCTAGTTTTGGTGATTAGCTTATCAAAATAGCTTATTGCCTTGCTTATTTTCGAATCCCACTTAAACCGGAAAAGGTATTAAACCCTAGTCCGATTGGCCCTCTTTCCGATTTGAACTTCCCTTGTTTTCCAGTCATTAGATTGGAAAAGGATTTTCAGCTATTCCGATTTATACATCCCTATTCCGATCACCTAATCGGAATAGGGTTTCAATATTCCGACTGTGGGTTTGTTGAACATTCCGATCTGGATCCTTTTTGTAACATTCCGATTGGATTCAATGTTAAGATATTCCGATTGTAGGTACTTTGTTTACATTCCGATTGGGTAATTTACCACATTCCGATCAGCTCCTTTGTCCCATATTCCAACTGCATATATTCCAACCAGAGGGTTGTTTGTTATTCCTATCAGCCACATTTATCAACATTCCGATCAGCCTTACTTTCCGACCATATATTCCGATCAGATTCAGATTTTGCATTCCGATGGTTTAATTTCTTGTTTTTGCAAAGTTTTCAAGTGTTAGTTTTATTAAGAGTTCAAGTATCTTTCTAATCTTGCTTTTAAGTTTTCAAGCATTTATTTTTAACTCGTCATTTTAGTTTAATCTTTAAACTTCTACTTTACTCAACGACATTTACATTTTTTTACTATTAGCTTAAAATAGATAATCAACCAAACCATTTTCATTTCCACCAAGAACAATTGAGTCGCACTTTGAACCAATAGTCAATTCGAAGAGATCGGAACAACGAAATTTTATACTCGGTTGCAAAACTTTGTATTAAATGGCGCCACTGCCGGCTCTTTTCGTTAAGATTAAAGGTTTTTAGTCAGAGACGCGTTGGATTTTGGGATCCGTTCATTTTTTAACGTTATTTTCCTTGCTTTAAAATTTTCAAAAATCCTAAAAACATATAAAATTTTCAAAAATACAAAAAAAAAAAAAAATTGAGAAACCATAAAAACCAAAAATATCTCCTTTCTATTTTTCTAATCCTTTTGTAGGTGTTCATGCGTACTCGTGCTCGCAAGAAGAGAATAGCTCAAGCCGAAGTCATTACTCAACCAATTGTCACCATGGACAATCAACCAATGATCGAGCTTTTGCAATCGCACGTAGAAGGCAACACCGATGCAATTGCCATCCCTGAGATTGGAGCCAACAACTTTGAACTCAAAACTGGCTTTATACAAATGGTCTCTGCTCAACCTTTCTTGGGCCGCTCACTTGATGATCCTCATGACCACATTAAAAGGTTTCTTCAGCTTACCAATACGGTTAAGTACAATGGGGTATCACAAGAAGTGATTCGCTTGCAACTTTTTCCTTTCTCTTTAGAGGGACAAGCCCGTAATTGGATTGATAAGGAACCACCACAAAGTATTCGTACGTCGACGGATTTAGAGACCAAGTTTATCAACTAATTTTTCCCACCCTCTCGTACTACCACTTTGCGGAATGAAATTATTACCTTTGAACAAAAGTACGGTGAGTCTTTTAGTGAATCTTGGGACTGTTTTAAGGAACTTTTAAGAAAGTATCCACAACATGGTTTAACAAAAGTACATCAAATCAATACTTTTTACAATGGTTTAAGCATGAATGACCAAGATTCACTAAACAGTGCCTTAGGGGGTAATATTGTGGTTAAGTCTTCTAATGCTGCTTGGGATATTATTGAGAACAAATCTAGAGTTCAAACCAAGAGTGTTAGAACTAATGTAGCAAGTGCTAGTACTAGTGATGCCGACAAAAGAATTGATAAGCTTACTTCGCTTGTGGAATCGCTTGCTTTACAAACTGCCAACAATGCCAAACAATTCAATGCCCAAGCTAATGTTTTGAGCCATTCATGTGATATATGCGGGGGATCTCACTCATACACCGATTGTCCTTCGACTCTCGACAATCCGGAAAATGTGTATGCCGCCAACGGTACCTATGCTACAGGAAGATATCAAGCACGTCCTCAAGGTGACCGCAACTTGCTCAGCTATCGCTCAAACAACTTTCTTTCACCTCTTGGTTTTCCCCCACAAAACCCAAACAACCTCAATCGCAACAATCAAACTCAACCTCGTGCACCAAATCAATATCAAAACCAAAGAAACCCATATCCACCTCAAAGAAACAACCAAGTTTACCCACAACCTGCTTATCAACCACCCGCCTACCATGCTCCTCCTCTAAACCAACAAACAGCCTTACACCAAGATGTTGAAACCTACATGAGGACTAACGATGTGATCGTGCAAAATCTTCAGCGGGAAATGGCCAACATGAAAGCAGATATGGTGAAGCAAGGGAATGATCTTCGAGCTGATATGCGAAACACTTTGGCAAGTCAAACGAATGACTTGAGGAACATGATAGCTAGTTTCTTCCCTAGTAATCAAGCCTCTGGATCGGGTTCTCTTCCGAGTAACACCGTTGCTAATCCAAGAGGGGAGATGAAAGCAATCACCACTCGCAGTGGAAAAGGTTTAAAGGAACCCGAGCTTCCTACACCTACACCGGTGATTGCGACAAAGGAAAACGAGTCTCCTTCTCCGAATCCTCCATCTTCTATTCCACCACCTTCTATTTCTACCCCTCCACCACCCACGGATGTGAGTACGAATTATATCCCAAAGCCTTCATCTCAACCCAATATACCTTATCCTTCGAGGTTGAGGAAAGAGAAATTGAAGAACAAGGATGATATTCAGGTTTCGAACTTTCTTAAAATGTTCAAACAACTGAATTTTAACATCTCCTTTGCTGAGGCTCTCGCTCACATGCCCAAATACGCTAAAATGTTTAAAGATCTTCTCAGTGATAAGGAGAAACTTCTCGACATCGCTCAGACCCAACTTAATGAGAACTGCTCCGCAGTGCTCTTAAGGAAATTACCAACCAAGCTTGGTGATCCGGGTCGTTTCTTGATTCCTTGCAACTTCCCGAGAGTAGAGAATTGCATGGCCCTATCCGATTTGGTGCCAGTATTAACTTAATGCCATTAAGTGTTTGGAAGCAATTATCTCTCCCCGAGCTAGTCCCCACACGAATGACTTTGGAATTAGCTAACCGTACGGTTGCTTATCCAGTGGGGATAGCCGAAGACGTCTTTGTTGGCGTTGACAAATTCACCTTCCCGGTGGATTTTGTTGTCGTTGACTACGAGATGGACCCCCATGTTCCATTGATCGTTGGACGTCCATTCCTGAGGACCGGTCGCACTCTCATTGATGTAGCCGCTGGCGAATTAATCATGAGAGTTGGTGACGATAAAATCGCCTTCAACATGGGTAAACTTTCTAAGCAACCTTCGGATAACGAGAGTGTTAATTTCATTGATGTTCTTGATGAGGCTTGTGAAGAACATTTCAAAGACGCTTGTTAAAGTGGTTCTCCTTCTCTACCCAATGTTGAGACCGTTGCCTCAATTGCTCCGTCCTTGACTCCTTTTAGAGAAAGTGACTTAGATGATTTTGAAGCTAGCTTGGGTCCTCTCGATCTTAAGTATGATGGTTCTCCCACCGATTGGGATGAAGACATTCGTACCATTGAGAAACTTCTCAATGAGGACCATACTTCTCCACCATCTCCTAAGGATATCTCTATCGAGGAACCGAATTTGCCTACGCCTTCCGTCGAAAATCCTCCGGATTTAGAGCTTAAGGATCTTCCGTCTCCTCTAGAGTACGTTTTCCTTGAAGACAACAAGACGTTACCGGTCATCATCGCTAAGGACTTGAAAGACGAAGAAAAATCCCGACTTATCGCCGTGCTGAAGAATCACAAGAAAGCGATTGCTTGGAAGATCTCCGATATTCGTGGAATTGATCCTCACTTCTGCACACACAATGTTCTCATGGAGGACGACTTCAAACCCACTATTCAAAGTCAAAGAAGGGTGAATCCAAAGATCCATGACGTAATCAAAAAAGAGGTTATCAAACTTCTTGATGCGGGAATGATCTATCCTATCTCGGATTCACCGTGGGTTAGTCCCGTCCATTGTGTGCCTAAGAAAGGCGGAATCACCGTTGTTCCCAATGAAAACAACGAGTTGATTCCTACTCGTCTCGTTACAGGGTGGAGAGTTTGTATAGACTACCACAAACTCAATGATGCTACGAGAAAGGATCATTTTCCTTTCCTTTCATGGACCAAATGCTTGAACGTCTAGCGGGTAATGACTATTACTGCTTTTTAGACGGTTTCTCCGGGTATTTTCAAATTCCCATCGATCCTAAAGACCAAGAGAAAACCACATTCACTTGTCCTTATGGAAAATTTGCCTACAAAAGAATGCCTTTCGGCTTGTGCAATGCTCCTGGGACATTCCAAAGGTGTATGATGGCTATCTTCCATGACATGGTTGAAGAAACTATGGAAGTCTTCATGGATGATTTCTCGGTTTATGGCGATTCTTTCTCTTCTTGCCTTTCCAATTTGGAACGTATGCTTAAGCGGTGCGAAGACACTCGCCTTCTTCTGAATTGGGAAAAATGCCATTTTATGGTAAAAGAAGGCATTGTGCTAGGACACAAAATCTCTAAAGCCGGTCTTGAAGTCGACCGAGCTAAAGTAGATGTCATAGCCAAATTACCTCCACCTTCAACCGTGAAGGGTGTGAGAAGTTTTCTGGGTCATGCGGGCTTCTATCGTCGTTTCATTCAGGATTTCTCTAAAATCGCTCGCCCGATGACCCACCTCTTGGAAAAAGATACTCCTTTCATATTTTCCAAAGAGTGTCTTGAAGCCTTCAATCTTCTCAAGGATAAGCTAACTAAGGCACCGGTCTTGGTTACCCCTAATTGGGAACTACCTTTTGAGTTGATGTGTGATGCTAGCGACTTTGCTATTGGAGCGTTTTTGGGCCAAAGAGTGAAAAAACACTTCCAACCAATCCATTACGCTAGCAAGACAATGACGGGGGCTCAGTTGCATTATACGACAACCGAAAAAGAGCTTTTAGCTGTTGTCTATGCTTTTGAAAAATTCCGCCCCTATCTTGTCCTTTCTACCACCATCGTGTATACCGATCATTCCGCGTTGAAGTACTTGATGACTAAGCAAGATTCTAAGCCAAGACTTCTTCGTTGGGTTTTGCTCCTTCAAGAATTTAACATTGAAATTCGTGACAAAAAGGGAGCTGAAAACCTAGTCGCGGATCATCTCAGTAGACTTGAGGATCCTTATCAAGGGGATCATCTGAACAAAGAGATCAATGACTCTTTTCCCCTTGAGGCCTTAATGTCTATCAACTCTAATCTCGATGACACCCCGTGGTTTGCGGACATTGCAAACTACTTAGCGGGTGGGATTCTTAAGGAAGGGCTCACATCCCAACAAAAGAAAAAGTTCTTTAAAGATATTGAACATTACTTCTGGGACGACCCTTACCTTTTCAAACAATGTGCGGATCTGATTATTCGTCGATGTGTTGACGGGCCGGCAGCGGTACAAATCCTTGACGCTTGCCATAAAGGACCCACCGGTGGTCACTTTGGTCCCAATTACACCGCGAAGAAAGTATTCGACTCTGGATTCTATTGGCCCACCATTTATCGTGACGCTCACGATATGGTTAAACATTGTGATGCTTGCCAAAGACAAGGCAAGATCACACATAAAGATGAGATGCCTCAAAATTTCATACAAGAATGTGAAATCTTTGATGTATGGGGCATCGACTTTATGGGGCCATTTCCATCATCTAAAGGAAACAAGTACATCCTCGTCGCTGTTGACTACGTTTCCAAATGGGTTGAAGCTAAGGCTCTCCCTACGAACGATGCGAGGGTGGTTGTGAACTTTTTGAAGCAGCTCTTTGCTCGATTCGGCGTTCCTCGTGCTATTATCAGTGACCGCGGGACTCATTTTTGCAATGATCAATTTGCAAGAGTCATGGCTAAGTACGGTGTTAACCATCGTCTTTCCACCGCTTATCATCCCCAAACCAATGGTCAAGCCGAGATTTCCAACCGTGGATTGAAGCGAATTTTGGAGCGTACTGTGGGAGAGCATCGCGCCGCGTGGGCTGATAAACTTGATGATGCTCTGTGGGCTTTCCGTACTGCTTATAAGACCCCGATCGGTTGTACACCTTATCGTCTTGTGTACGGGAAAGCATGACATCTCCCTATCGAGCTGGAACACAAGGCGTACTGGGCCTTGAAGTGGGCTAACTTCGACATCAACAAAGCCGGTGATCATCGCAAGATTCAACTCAACGAGCTAAATGAGCTGAGGAATGAAGCTTATGAGAACTCGTTGATCTACAAGGACAAGACCAGGATCATCCACGATGCTAGAATTAAGAACCGAGAGTTCCACGTTGGTGATCAAGTCTTACTTTTTAACTCTCGTCTTGAAGATCTTATCGGGCAAGTTGAAGAGCCGTTGGTCTGGTCCATTCACCGTTGCCAAAGTCTTTCCATATGGGACCATTGAGCTTTCTCAGCCAAATGGGCCCAATTTCAAGGTGAATGGCCAGCATTTGAAGCTGTACTTTGGTGAGGACATCTCTCATGAGATGATTCCATCCCTCACCACGTTTCCCATGAACTAAATTTGGGTCGAGTCAGGCTCGTGACTCAGTTATCAAAAACAAGTGCTTCTCGGGAGGCAACCCGTGATCTATCCTTTACTGCTTTCATAATAAGTGTAGGGGAGCCCCGTATGTGTTTGTTGTCTTGTTTCTTGTGTTGTGCAGGGATTAAAGCTTCGAAGAACACCTTGATGACTTTTGACGAACCGTGATACCGTGTTCCCATCTTCCCGGTTCTATCCTAAACTCTTGTGATTCAATATTTCATATCTTATATGTCACATTGAATTCACTTTAGTTGTCCTTTCCTTAGCAAGATTTAAACAAAGTGCACAATGTCCTACGTGTAGGGGAGTTTACTCCCACATGCTTAAACATTGAGGACAATGTTTATATCAAGTGTAGGGGGGACTTCTATCGAAGTAAGTGGTCTTTTCCATGAATTTGCCCTCATTTTAACCAGAAAATTTGATTTTTCGAAATATTTAATCTATTTTGGCCTAGTTGTATAGTTGTATTTTCCCTTGTTATGTTTATTTTCTTTCCTTGCTAGAATAAAGTGGTTTTAAATTTTTCTTAGTCGTGAACATTTTGACTCAACCCGAGTTTACTTCTAAGTTTACTCTAGCTAGTATCCTTAACGTGTTTAAGTCAAGTTTTGCTAGGCTTTTATATAGGGAGCTATAAAACGCGAAAGTCTTAACTCTCACGGGTTAAGAACAAGAACTTTTCGCAAGTTCCTATAATTGATCCTAGAGAGTTGTTTATCAAGGGAACTTTAAAATGCGATTTCTAAACTTGAAAAAAGTCTAAGAATTTGCAAGATCCTATAGATGACTCGAAAACCCAAAACTCTGATTTAATTGGCTAAGCATCCACGAGTCTCATTCCTTGAGATTTTAAACTGTGGAGGACGAGAGATGATAGAGTCAGTTATAAGTTCGGTATTCTTTCGTGAATTTATGTGAGTTAATTATAAGCCTATTCTCCCTTCGCTTGTTAATAAATTTATCTGTATTATATAAGGTTGTACGATTTAAAAGGTTACTTAGCTTCTAGCCCAAGATCGTTTAAAAGTTGCTCGGTACGGATTAGAGTTCATAGCCAAGGCATAACTTATTGAAGCGGGATGCGAAGATTGGCGAGTCCAAAAAGGCCCTAACAAGGCATGAGGGCTACATTTTGTTGCTAAAGATCCAAAAGTGATGTGAAGAATCATTTATCGAAAATCAATATGAAGGATCGAGACACACGACGAAAAGCAAATACTCCCCAAAAGATCATGGAGAAGTCTATCCAAAAAGGCCCTAACAAGGTATGAGGATAAATAGATCCAAGTCCTAAAAGGAGGCGGATCGTTGTATATCAAAGTCTAAAATAAAGATTGGAGAAAAATGAAGAAGTCGTGGTCCAAAGATGAAGAATCTCTCAAAACTTCAAGTGAAGAAATTCCTATTATGAAGAGAAGACCATAATTTCAAGAACGTCTCTCAAAGATTTGAAGTATGAAGTCGCTGCCAAATATCGGTCCGAGAAAGGTCTCAAATCGTGAAGCGAGTTATGCCAAGATATGAACTTTATGAGGTCCCGGGAAGCAGTTTTAAAAGATTTTGTCCTTTAGCTGACTATTGATTAAATCGTTCACTTTATTTTCGGCCTAAATAACTATCGAAATAAGTCAAACAATGCTTCCTCGTGATCATTCAAGACAAAAATAAAATATAAGAGATACACCTAGGAATAAGGGAGTCTAAGTGAATAATTGGCCCACATGAATTCGTGTTAGTTTGCTAACTTATAATAACAATGATCTCGTTTTTAAGCTTGGTATGGGGAACGTGAAACTTGAGGATGATAAACGTTCATGGCTGCCAAAAACCAATGTAAGTCTTTGATTTCTTTACTTGTTTTTATCTTTTTACTTTCCATAAATGTTTAGTATTTAATAAAGGCCAAGGTGGGTTATTTATGATGGAAAATGTAAACCGTGCTTTAAAAATAATGCATTGCATGAGGGCATTGCAATGGTCAAGTGTAGGGGATTTAATAAGTGTGAAAACACTTATTCTTTTACCACTTATTTCCAATAATAACAAGACCAAAACGTGTATTTTATGTCGTAAAAGTCGGAATTATGCGTGGTTTATGTTTTTATTGTGTTTTAGGACCAAAATATTAAAAAGAAAGAAAACACGGGCTTTCACGGGCTTTTATCGAAGAAAACGGGAAAAGACGAAGTCAACAGATCAAGAGTGCAAAAAGAACGGAAGTCCAAGGCCTATTCTGAAGATTTATCGAAGAAAAAGTCTAAAGGCGGAAGTTTAATGAAGTCGAAGAACTCAAGTCTAAATTAAAGAATAAAATTATCAAGACAAGTTCAAAATCCCGAGACGACGTCGAGAAAAGACAAAGAATTAAATCGAGTCGAGAAGACGTGAAGAAAGAAAGAAAGAAGAGGCAACACATGCACTCCTTCCCATTTTTCCCTATAAATACCCTCCTAATACACATTAGGAGGGTGGTTAGTTTTTAGTTAGTTTCATTTTTTTTTCTCATTTTTCTTTCTAGTTTTAGAGAGAGAAAGTTCTCAACTTTCTCTCACTAAGTTTTCATCTTTCTTTCTTTTAATCTTTCAAGATTAAACCTTTTGTATTGTTCATTTCATTAATCAAGTTTAAGTTTAAGCTTTTAATCTTTCATCTCTTTCTACCTTTCTTGATTTTTAGATTAATTTTGGTGCGAAATACTTTAAATCCGTGTTGATCTTGATGTTTTTGTGCTTAAAAAGTTAATCTTTTTATGTATATTTAAGTTTTCATACGAATAAGCTTTAAGATCTTTGTGCTTATTGGCTTGTTTTTATGTTTAGCTTATTTACTTTTTAAAAGTTTTCTTAAAAAGTTCATCTTTTTATAGTTTGATTGAAAAGATTGCTAATTTAAAGTTAGTGAAAGTTGTTATTTGTGCTTATTGAGTCCTTTTCATTATAGATTCGTTCTAGTTTTGGTGATTAGCTTATCAAAATAGCTTATTGCCTTGCTTATTTTCGAATCCCACTTATACCGGAAAAGGTATTAAACCCTTTTCCGATTGGCCCTCTTTCTGATTTGAACTTCCCTTATTTTCCGATCATTAGATTGGAAAAGGGTTTTCAACTATTCCGATTTATACATCCCTATTCCGATCACCTAATCGGAATAGGGTTTCAATATTCCGATTGTGGGTTTGTTGAACATTCCGATCTGGATCCTTTTTGTAACATTCCGATTGGATTCAATGTTAAGATATTCCGATTGTAGGTACTTTGTTTACATTCCGATTGGGTAATTTACCACATTCCGATCAGCTCCTTTGTCCCATATTCCGACTGCATATATTCCGACCAGAGCGTTGTTTGTTATTCCGATCAGCCACATTTATCAGCATTCCGATCAGCCTTACTTTCCGACCATATATTCCGATTAGATTCAGATTTTGCATTCCGATGGTTTAATTTCTTGTTTTTGCAAAGTTTTCAAGTGTTAGTTTTATTAAGAGTTCAAGTATCTTTCTAATCTTGCTTTTAAGTTTTCAAGCATTTATTTTTAACTCGTCATTTTAGTTTAATCTTTAAACTTCTACTTTACTCAACGACATTTACATTTATTTACTATTAGCTTAAAATAGATAATCAACCAAACCATTTTCATTTCCACCAAGAACAATTGAGTCGCACTTTGAACCAATAGTCAATTCGAAGAGATCGGAACAACGAAATTTTATACTCGGTTGCAAAACTTTGTATTACCAAGCTTGTCATATAACAACACTCCTTATATCATGGGACACCAAACTTATCATCCATCACCATACATGACTCCAAGCTTCCCCCAATATTCGATTCTACCGCAACCACCCACCTCACATCAGCAACAATATCGGTTTAATGCACCTTTGTCTCAGAGAGAACCACAAGCATCACAATATGCTCCACAACCTCACCCATATTCACCAGCAAGCATTGCACCCTATGCTCAGTCATCATACTCTCCATATCAAGAAAATGCAGCATATCCACCAAGTTATTCTGACCACATCAGTACTCCTTCTAGTGCTTATGCCGCTCAACAAGACCAAGCAATGTATTGTGATAGTGATGAGGTTCCCATTCCTGAATTCAAAAAAGGAACTGACCCAGCTGAACTGTTAGCCACTATGTCTGCTTATCTCACAAGGACATTGAGCAAACGAGGATTTAGAGGACCAGCTCCTACTAACAATCAGTTGAGGAATTCATCAAATTCTCGACAACAAGCTACCATTGAGAATGGCAAGGTAATGTTCAACCTATTCAACTTTATCAAGGGAGACCCACTACATCAACCACCAATACACGCATGGTCAATCCTGCTCCAATGGTCAACACTCCTCCACGGGCTAATTCCACAGGTAAGTTGAGAATGATTACATGCTACAACTGTAAGGAAGAAGGTCACATGTCTAGGGATTGCACAAAACCCAAGAGGAGAAGGGATGGTCAATGGTTTGTAGAGAAGATTTATTTGGTGAACGCTCAGGCACAAGGATAGGAACTTGATGAAGAGGAGCTAGCATTTCTTTCTGATCCAGGGATTGCGGAACAAGAAGTTCTCACTACACAGAATGCAACATACCAAGCAGATGATCTGGATGCTTACGATTTAGACTATGATGATCTTCAATCTGCTCAGGCAGCTCTTATGGCAACTATCTCTAGCTTTGGGTCAGATAAAATATCTGAGGTACTTACTAATACCACTGATACTAGTATTCAACCACATCAAGTTGGGCAAGAGGATGCTAATCCGAATGAGTCTTCGGTGGTGAGTCTTTCAAATGAGGAGACAATCAATAATAGCAATATCAATGCAAGTCCCCAGACTTTGAGTGAATCACAACCGGAAGTCATTTCTACTACGCATATTCCTGCTCAACAAGATTTGGTCATGGTTCCTGCAAAGTTACTTAGCCAAATGAATACTGCACTTTTAGAAACCCTAGCTACGAATAAGAATTTGTCGGCTGAGCTTGCCTTGTGCAACGAAAAAGTTCAAACTTTGGAATTAGTTCCTTCGTCCAATGTTCTAACAAATCCCGAATATGATCATTTTTGAAACAAACAAATGGGTCATTTGCAAGAAATTGAAACCTTAAGAGCAAATCTTTCCAACGAACTTAAAGAAAAAGAGTTAGTGGTCACTAATTTTCACAAACTTCAAACGGATTTTGAATTACTCGAGTCTAAAAAGAATGAAATGGAAATTAATGCGGCTAATAAAATTAAGAGTTTAGATTATTTGCTTTTAAGACAATACGCTGCCTCTCAACTAGTGCACTTAATTGACGCATCGTTTAGAGAGTTTAACTTATCGTGTCAAAAAGACCTTCCCCCTAACCCACGGTATGCAAGACAAGCTTTTATCCATAATCCAAGACTTTATGATGCAACCAAATTAGGATTGGTCTTAGATCCGATTGTTATTTTCGAGGATTGCACGAATAAGGATCTAATTGATGAGAGTCGGTCATACAACTTTGCAAAATATCCCCAGTGTGATTATTTTAAAATGAATCAAGAGCTTGCAAAAACAGACTTTAGAATTCGCTTCCATATGGATAAAGATCTCATCACAACACCAACCTACATGTTAAATGAAGAAAACCCTAGTACACTTCCTACACTTGTCAAAATGGAAGGACCTAAGGAAATTCCAAAGGATCTTCCACCTATTAGCACTGTATGGATAAACTTGCAAGAGATTAATCAATACTTTGCTAGTTTTGACAAGGTCATCCGGGAATGTACGACTTCAAATGGTCTAAACGCCGGAGAATGGGCTTTCGAACACATGAACGAGGTGTTTAAGAATGAGATCAACCCTTTTGTCAAAAATCTAAAAGGAAGTTTTTCATCTCTTTCGGAAAATCTCAATTTTGAAATTAAAGAAGTTCAAAAAGTGTTTTATGAAATGGACACCGCTTATGAACTACAATTAATTGAAAAGGAAAAGATTTTATCCGAGTATGACCGATTCTTGTCCCAAGTAATTTCGTGTGATGTGATTACTACTGTGAATGTTAATTATTCGAATAAGCTTACATCCGCTATGAATAACTATGATGCTGTGAATATATGTGATGATGTGCATGATCTCTCTGTAAATATTGCTGAGACTGTAAATGAGGTAGATAATCATTCTTGTCACGAGTCTAACGCTGAATTTTTAAAGCTTCAAGATTCTTACAATTTACTTACAAAACGCTTTAATCAACTTGAACAACATTATATATCTTTAGAATTAAAACAGCAAACTCAAAATGAGGATCTTTTGATAACAAATGGTTGTGAAAACAGTGTTGAGACGAGTGACAAGATGATTGAGATAGTTAAGGCATTAGAGGAAGAGATTATGAGATTAAAGAGAGATGTGTCATCGAATGAAACACTAAAATTGGAATTAGAGGCTGCAGAGTCTAAAAACCAGTGTTTAGAAACTAGACTTTCGTCTATTCTAGGGGAGATGGAACGTGCAAGACAGGGAATGTCCACTCTTTATGGTTCACTAGAAGAACGCTTCGCTTTTAATGCGGCACAACAACAATCTTATGTTGAACAATTGAACCAAAAGTGTGAGGAAATCTCTAACTTAAATATCCAGCTCATTGACAAAAACATGGTCTTGGCCGAGTTAAAGGAGACACTTCTTCTCACCCGACAAGAAGTTGTTAATAACTTAGCTACCAACTCTGCACCGTCCTCTAGTGCTCCATCAACCAATTCAGTAGTGATCTATAAGAACCCGCGCCATAAGCAAAATCCGGATACTTACGATGTTTATATGATGAATGCAATCAAGCACGTGGACCTTGTTAGGGATATTTTAGATGATTTTTATGCGTTAGATCCCTCAAGCAGTTACTATTATTCAGCTCATGCATATATTCAGCGAGTTCAATATTGCTTAGCATATTTGCAATACATAGGAAAACCGGGTTCTGCACTACTCACTAATCGACCCATTGCTGTAACTCCATTCAATAAAACCCCAGGAGCAAAACCGTCATTGGCACCATCAACTAAGGCACCTTTAAAATCTGTTGCTAATGTTCCCACTTTGCCTTCTACAGGAGTAAAAGAGTCTACTAAGGCTAAAGGATCGCCACTCAAGAAAGATAAGATCAAGCCCTCCACTAGTAGTACCATCAAGAAGAAAGTAGAAGCTCACCCTAGGGATGTTATTTCAGATTTAAATAAAAAGAATCATGTTGCTAAGACTAAAAGCTCTGCGCCTGTGCAGAAGCCTAAACCATTTGTGAATTCTAATTTAAAATGTTGGAACTGTAATGAATGCATATTTTCTCAACGTCATGATTTGTGTCTTATTGATCATGTGAATGAAATGAATGCCATTAGGAATGATCTTGAATGGAAGCCAACTGGGAGAACTCGTTCCTATGCTGGATGGCAATGGCGTCCCACTGGTAGGACCTTTACATTAGATGGAAAAATGTGCCCTTTAACTAGGAATGCATCCATTGAGGTTAGGTCTCAGCGTCCTTTAATTAGGCACACTAGCACTAAAGTATGGAAACCGCGCCCTTTAATTAGGTCAGCCCCCACTATAGTGCCTATCAGTGAAGAAATATCTCAGGATTTAAGCCAACTTGAATCTAAACCACCAACTAGGAAGAAGGCTAGGAAATCTAAGAAACCTAAAGTTAGCAAATCTAAGATCATTAAATCTGTACCTGCTAATAACAAGGAACATTCAGATTCTGAAACCTATACATTGTCCTCGTCTGGTGATATTTTCAGGTGGTCCAAATCATCCTCTGGTATTTGGACTCTGGTTACTCAAAGCATATGACCGGAGATCGCTCGATGCTCCGAAATTTCGTCAGCAAGTTTCTTGGAATGGTAAAATTCGGTAATGATCATATTGCAAAGATAATGGGGTATGGTGAATATCAGATTGGAAATGTCACGATTTCAAGGGTATACTATGTAGAAGGTCTTGGTCATAATTTATTTTCAGTAGGACAGTTCTGTGATTCCAACCTAGAGGTTGCTTTTTGACAACACACTTGTTTCATCCGCAACTTGGAAGGAAAAGACTTGTTGAAGGGGTCTCGTGGTGCAAATCTTTATACTTTGTCCCTACAAGACATGATGGCCGCCTCTCCAGTATGTCTTCTCTCCAAAGCATCTAAGACCAAGTCATGGTTATGGCATCGCAGATTATCTCATCTCAACTTTGATGCTATTAATCATTTGGCTAAAAACGAATTAGTTCGTGGTCTTCCAAAGCTCAAATTTCACAAGGACCATTTATGTTCCGCGTGTTCAAGGGGGAAAAGCACCAAGAAATCATACAAGCCAAAGCTGAAGACACCAATCAGGAAAAACTTCATCTTTTGCATATGGATCTTTGTGGGCCAATGCGAACCGAAAGTGTGAGTGGTAAGAAATTCATCCTTGTTATTATGGATGATTTCTCCAGGTTTACATGGGTTAGATTTCAATGTACAAAGGATGAAGCACCGAAGGCTATCATCACTTTTCTGAAATTCATTCAGGTACGTTTAAATACGACTGTCCGCCATATTCGTACTGATAATGGAACAGAGTTCGTCAACCAGACTCTTCGTGATTACTATGAAGAAGTTGGTATCTCACATGAAACATCCGTTGCACGTACTCCACAACAAAACGGTGTCGTTGAAAGACGGAATCGTACGCTTATGGAAGCTGCTAGGACTATGCTGATTTATGCAAACGCTCCATTATTCTTATGAGCAGAAGCTGTATCTACTGCATGTTACACCTAAAATCGCTCTATCATTCGGAAACGGCATGGAAAAACACCTTACGAGCTTCTACATGACCGTAAACCCAATGTTTCATTCTTTCACGTGTTTGGTGCTCTTTGTTATCCAAACATTAATAGTGAGAATTTGGGCAAACTTCAACCGAAAGCCGATATAGGTATTTTCATTGGTTACTCACCCTCAAAGAAAGCATACCAAATTTACAACCGTCGTCTTGGTAAGATAGTAGAAACTATGGACGCAGATTTTGATGAGCTGACAGCGATGGCTTCTGAGCAACGCAGCTCTGAACCCGCGCTTCACGAGATGGGAGCCGGTGCTATTAGTTCCGGATTAGTTCCCAATAATCCTACTTCTACATAATTTATACCACCTACAAGGCCCGAGTGGGATAAACTATTTCAACCTTTGTTTGATGAATTCTTTGATCCCCCAAGTGATGAAGTTCCGACACCTGTAGTGATAGCTCCAATACCTGAAGTTGTTGCTCAAGATAATGAAGCTTCATCCAATGCATCTTCAATTAACATTGAACCGGATGCACCTCCACCAAGTAATTCTCAAACTACACCTGAATCTTCACCCTTACTTGTGCCTAATGATGATGAAGAGGATTCTGTTGATCACGATTTGGAATATGCTCACCTACAAGAGCTTCCCTTCTTTGGTATACCGATACCTGAAAACCCTTCAGCCGCGTCTACCTCAGAAGAAGCTCCTACAATCGTTCACTCCAGACCACCACGGATTGAAAATCACAGCACCAAATGGACAAAAGATCACCCAATTAGGAATATTATTGGAGGTCTCGATCGACCAGTCTCTACACGCCATCAATTACAAGAGAGTGCACTCTATTGCTATTTTGATGCATTTCTCTCCGAAGTTGAACCTAAAAACTGGCAACATGCTATGACTCAATCATCTTGGATTGAAGCCATGCAAGAGGAACTAAATGAATTCCAAAGACTTGAAGTATGGGAATTAGTTCCTCTCCCTGACAAGGTTAACATCCTTACTTTGTTGTGGGTTTATAAGGTTAAACTTGATGAGATGGGTGGAGTTTTGAAAAATAAGGCTAGATTGGTTGCTAGAGGATACAAACAAGCCTTGGGTATCGACTTTGAAGAATCTTTTGCTCCTGTTGCAAGATTGGAGGCTATTAGACTTTTCTTTGCGTATGCTGCTCATATGAACATGGTCGTCTATCAAATGGATGTGACGACGGCATTCTTGAATGGTGAACTAAGGGAAGAAGTCTATGTTAGTCAGCCGAATGGGTTCGTTAGCACGGAGTTTTCTAATCATGTGTACAAGCTTAAGAAGGCTCTCTATGGGTTGAAACAAGCTCCACGCGCGTGGTATGATCTCCTTTCAACATATCTCATGTCGGAAGGCTTCTCTAAAGGCAAGGTGGACCCCACTCTATTCACTCTCAAGGAAGACAACGACATGATACTGGTACAAATTTATGTTGATGATATAATATTAGCTGCCTCTAACATAGAATTGTCAAACCGCTTTGAGAAAATAATGTCCACACGCTTTCAGATGTCAATGATGGGAAAATTTTCATTTTTCTTAGGATTACAAATTTCTTAGAATCCCAGAGGCATCTTTATTAATCAATCCAAATATGCTCTAGAATCATTAAAGAAATATAACTTTGAAAATTATGACCCCGTGGATACTCCAATGGTGGAGAAATCCAAGTTAGATGAATATAGGAATGGGATTATTATCGATCCGAAACTCTACCGTGGGATGATCGGCACCCTTCTCTATCTGACTGCTAGCAGGCCTGATCTGCAATTTGATGTATGCATGTGTGCCCGGCATCAGGCTCGGCCTACCGAAAAGCACCTACATGTTGTTAAAAGGATCTTTCGGTATCTCAAAGGAACACTTCATCATGGTCTATGGTATCCGAAAGATTCCTCTATTTGATTGAAAGTTGGTTGATCCTTGCTAGACCCGAATTAGGCTTAATTCGGGTTGGCTGGGCTCCGGGTCCTACACCAAGTGAATCGTCTGGTTGGGATCCTGCACACTAAACAACACGCGTTAAGCTTACCGTGGGAAGGTTTCCCACGATTAAACTCCAGCGTGAGAGTAAGTAATCGATTTAGGGTTATATGTGAGTTTAGAGTGAGTTGTCATACCTTTGTGGAACCCTTGGGGGTTCCTTTTATAGGCAGTAAAACCCTAGTGGGCTTTCACTGATCCTTCGGCCCCAAGGAAGAGATAAGCACCAGAATTAGAATGATTGTTATCTTCTAATTCTGGTAGTGAATATCCTCTCCTTATTGGGGTAAAGATATTCCTAGACAGAATATCATTCTGTCTGACCCTATGTCGGCCGTGTCGGGCGTACCGGGCCGTGGGCCGCACACATGTGCGGTTACTGTTCATTCAAGCCCATAAGCCTGACTGACATTATCCCACCCATCTGTGATGGGCCGGATACGGGTAGTACCCTTGGGCCGGGTCCATGACCCGGCTGGGGACTATACGTCATCAGATTTAATATCATATGCAGATGTCGATCATGCTGGGTGTCAAGACACGAGGCGTAGCACTTCTGGGTCTGTGCAACTCCTTGGAGACAGATTGATTAGTTGGTCTTCAAAAAGGCAGAAAAGCGCTGCAATTTCTAGCACGGAGGCTGAATACATTGCCATGTCCGGTTGTTGTGCTCAAGTCCTTTGGATGAGATCACAACTAACTGACTACGGTCTTGGATTTAACAAAATCCCGATGTATTGTGACAACAAGAGCGCCATTGCCCTTTGCTGCAACTACGTTCAAAACTCTCGGGCAAAGCACATCGACATTCGCTACCATTTCATTAAAGAGCAAGTGGAAAACGGAGTGATCGAGCTGTATTTTGTCACCACTGAGTATCAGCTGGCAGATATGTTCACAAAAGCCTTAGATCGAGGACGAATCGAGTTTTTGATCGACAAGCTTGGCATGAAATCCTTCTCTCCAGCGACTCTCAAAGAGTTGGCAGAAGAATCAGCAGAATAGTGGTGGTAAACTATTCATGCGTATCCTTTGATCGTGATCATGTATATTATCGTATATATATAAATCACAAAAAGAAAAATACAAAAATATAAAACCTACAAAAACCATAAAAATATATAAAACCAAGAAAAACCATAAAAAATATAAAACCAAGAAAACCCAAAAATACTTTCGTCTTTTTAATCGGGCATGTCTTTTAGTACGGTAATATTTACGGCTTTAGAAATGTCAATTAATATTGACACGGCGCCATAAATAGAGTCCGTATAAAAGTTGTACATTTTTAAAACATGCCCATTATGGCTTGTAGTTATTTCAGACTGCAACCCGTTTTTCGCCTTAAAGTCACGTATTTCCTCGGAAATCGTTGGCTCACAACGGGAATTAATTTTCTCGGGCATGATTTACAAGCCAAATCATGCAAAGGGATCACGTTTACTTTATAACTTGGTCTAACACGAGTTAATGTACGTCTCAGTGCATTAATTTGTCAAAATAAGAGAAATCTTATTGCCACCACGAATCAATCTTTTCAAGACATTAATTGGAAAATGTTCTCATCAACATGTGCCTCGTTAAACAATGACTACAGCTCTTTAAATAGAAAACGGGTCATTGTTTAAGGGGGGGAAAATGTTAAATCGTCTTCGTCATCAAAACAGTCTTCAAAAGTTTTCGAGGAAAATTAATTGGCTAATTCGTTAATGACTGGAATTGCTTTGGTATTCGTCTTGTATTCGTTCGTGATTTGTCGTGAGTTTTAGGCCTCGGAAATTTGCTAATAGGATACAATGTTTAAGTGGTGTGAGGGCTAGAATACTTAATTCAATGAGATAGGCCTAACGATTATTAATTACTTTAACGAATGTTAACCTAAAGTTGTTATTAACTAGAAAAGAAAAGGAAAAGTAAAGAAAAACGAATAGTTAAGGGGATTAAAATTGAAAGGGTTAAAAGTGGCAACTTTGAAACTTGTAAAAATTTTTGACCAAGTCAAACCCCCCACCCCCCCCCCCCCCCCCTGTCTTCTCTTTCCTTCTTTCTCTTTTCTTCTTTCTGTTTTCTCCTATCTGCCATTAAAACACACATACAAAGATCAAAACATCACGATTTTTAATCATTAATCCGTCTCATTCATTTTACAAGGTACATTCATCATCAATATTAATATCAATTCGTCTTTAATCTCTCTAATTAACTCTTCTAATTCAATTAATCAGTTAGGCTTTCTGCCTAATTTAGGGTTTAATTGATTAGGGTTTTAGTTGGGTTTCACTCGGAATAGGATTAGATCGATGTTTGTTGCCTTTAGAATGCCTTAAAAACTCATATAAGCTTAGATAAATCTATCATAAGGTGCGTTTAGGTTATTCCGGATAGAGGGATATTTTCTAAGAGTATTCCGAATGAACAAGGTTTGAATTATTCCGGATGAACCACTTTGTGAGTTATTCCGGATGAACCATTTTTGTGAAATATTCCGAATGAACCATTTTTAAAAATATTCCGGATGGATCATGTTATTCCGGATAAACCGTTTATTCCGGATAGACTGTTTATTCCGGATAGACTGTTTATTCCGGATAGACTGTTTATTCCGGATAGACAATTTATTCTGGATAGACAATTTATTCCGGATAAAACAAATATTCCGGATGAAACAAATATTCCGGATGAAACAATTATTCCGGATGAAACAATTATTCCGGATGAAACAATTATTCCTGATGAAACAATTATTCCGGATGAAACAATTATTCCGGATGAAACAATTATTCCGGATGAAATGTTTATTCCGGATGAAATGTTTATTCCGGATGAAATGTTTATTCCGGATGAAGTGTTTATTCCGGATGAATTGTTTATTCCGGATGAAGTGTTTATTCCGGATGAAGTGTTTATTCCGAATGAAGGTGTTTTTGCTTAATAACTTGTTAAATGTTTGAGTGTTGTAAATGCTTAAGGTTTCATGTCATATGTTTAATGCTTAGGTATAAATTCATAATGGTATTTATATCTGTGTATATCAACCTTTATGTTTTATCTTAAGCAGAAACAATGACTAACCCAACCGTGCAACAAATACAAGACACTAGAGCAGCAGCCATTGAAGAAGCCAAAACCCTCAAGTTCATTCCAAACAACTACCTGTTGAAGGAGGTCTCTAACTCCACTCACACTGGATTCAAGGTGGGTTCATCCATTCTTGACAATTCTCACTTCAAGAATGCGCTAAAGGGTAGTGCTTCGGTACCCTTCGACAACATGTACGAATTATGGGCAACCAAAGAGAAGACGTCAAACAAGATCACATTCTTCCTGGACAACAAGCAACAGAATCTCACTGTGTCAGACTTCCGCAAGATCTTTGGTTTTCGGGAGTCACCCAAAGGTACAACATTCTCAGCGAACCCGACCAAGAATGAGCTCATGGCGATGTTCTCTGATATTAGATGTGCGGACTTATGAATAGTGTTCGATTTTACCACAGCCAAAGTGGGTCAACCTTGGAGAGCGATTTTTGGTATTCTCAGCCGATGTCTCACACCCAAAACGACTGGGTATGATGTTGTGCGTCCGCCAATCATCAATATGTTCTATGGTATGTTCAAAGGTATTAATATTGATTATGCATCATTGTTGTGGGACGAGTTTACTTATCAACTCTTCACAAACACGAAGACTAAGGCTAAAGGTTACCAGTACCCTAGGTTCATAAAGCTAATCATACATTATTTTATGGAAAACAATGCGTCTATTGATAAGAGTGCAGGTAGCCATCACCACACAAAGGATGTTGATGATCTGGTGGACCTAAGGCAAGAAAGTCACTCCAATGTTGTTATCCCAGGTCCTATTCCCGGTCATCTCCTGACAGATAAGATTATAGCTTCTGCTGATTACAAGAGACTACTAATAGAAATCCAGATCCAACAAGCAAGCATTCAGACAGGAGAAGACTCGTCTACTACGGTCAAGAGTAAAGGTAAATGCAAGCAAACAGTTGCTTTATCTGAACCCAAAACAAAAAAGACAAAGATTGAGGCTAAGAAGGGTAAGAGCACGGCTGACAAGCTTGTTCTTCACGATGAAGAAAATGTTGATGACGATCCTACTCCCGAGCTGACTTGTAAGACTGAGAAAAGGTTAATGAAGAAGGCTATTGAAAAGAGTAGGAGAGATACAGACGGTAGTGGTTCGGGTGCACAGATGGATGTTGAAGAAGAATACGAGGAGCCACGTGACATTAGAGAGTTTAGATCACCCGAACGTTACTCAGCATCGAAGGAGATATCCATTGCTGATACAGCAAGTGTTGAGAAGGAGTCCGGTGCTACAACAATCATTGTGACTACACAGCCTCTCGTAACTCAACCTCCACCAATCCAGCCTTTACCAACATGACCGGTGCCAACACCACTACCATTCCCTCCACCTCCACCTACTTCCGTCATGAGTACTGTAATCACAACCGTGCCTTTTCAACCATCCCAGAGTAGCCCTGTACCATCTTCAATGGCTGCATTCGTAATGGCAGAAATGTTGGATAAACACATGGACAGTCAAAGAAAAGAGATGGCTCAACTTCGAGAAGAGCTATTTCGACGAGTGCTAAGTGAAGAGGCATCCAAGAAAGCCCAAGAAGAGATGATAGCTAAGTTCACTGCAGAGATGGAGTTGACACGTAAATCTCATGCAGAAGAACTTGCTCAGGTCAAACAGGCTGAAGCTGATAGGAATGAAGCACGATTTACAAGACTTCGAGCCATAAAGGATAAATATAAGGATCAGAAAGAAACACTTGAAGCTTCTATTTTAGAGAGAGTGAATGAATCTGTTGAGTCTCTTATGCCAAAGCTGCGTGAAGAGTTGAGGAAACTTACGGCTGATAACTTGATGATTAAGTCGTCCAACCCTTCCGAGTCAGCCTACAAAATTTCATATGACTTAACAGATTTTGAACTAAAGAAGATCCTCAAAGCTCTCATGAAGGAAGTTGGATCTTTTGACAAGTCTAAAATTCAGCGGACACTCTACAAAGCACTTAATGAAGCTATCTTGGAGGATGATCGGTTGTTTAAGACATTTGGAAGTGTGGTACCTTACCACATCTTGGATGAGGAGGAAAAGGAAGATAGTGAGCAAGAGGAGAATGATGGTGAAGAAGATGATGATGATGATGATGATGGTGATGATGATGATGATGGTGATGATGATGATGATGATGGTGATGGTGGTGATCAAAATGAGGAGAGTGATAAGGGTAGCAACGGGGATGATGATGAGGATGATGATGACAACGAAAACAGGGATAGCGGTAAAAATGACCAGCCTGATCAGTCTGATGACGATGAAACGGGGGACAAGGTTGCCAGCAAAAAGAAACCATCCAAGTCTGGTACCAAGTCTCAGAAAGATGCTGCCCGAAAGGAAAAGTCCACATCTACGGAGTCAGGACGAACCAAGTGGCGCCATGATGTGAATGCTGCTACTGCATCATCGATTCCCGGTACATCTGTTTCTGTTTCTATACCTGTTACCACTAATCCTGTTAGTTCTTTTGTTGCTCCTGTGATTGCAGAACCAGTAATCGAACCTGAATCTGCACAACACTCGCCTGTTCATGATACCGCCGAAATGCCTGAATCAGAACCATCAAGTGTTCATGTTTCTACTCCTCTGCAAAAGGAACCAGAATCTACTGTTCCCGAGTCAAGCACACGGGACTGGGCGGATACATTGGAGATTGATGAAACTGCACCTCCACAAGCTTGGATCACGGCAGCTGCTAAATATGATCCAATCACAGACGCTGATAGAGATGTTCTATATCTCCGTATCCGTAGTCCGATAGACTTGTGTGCATTTTGGGCTCATGAGTTCAAATCTTCGGTCACTCCGTCTTTGTTAAAGAGAGCGCTAAAGGACAAGAGACTTCACGCAAAAACCAGGTTAAGCCTCATGGAGTACGAGTATGATGCTGACGAGGTCCTGAAAGCTCTCAATACCGTTTAAAGGCCAGGCCTTCATGAGTCAGAAAGAGCTCCACCTCCACTTGATCCCTCTCAAGATAATCAAATTGCTCTTGACTTCTTTGTCACCTATGATCTTGAGTATCTCCTCAAGAGATCATCCAAGTACGCGACCTCCCTGACCTTGTTGAAAGCTGCTAACTGGGGGACAATACCTTATATCGAGGAAAAGGTCAACCGCCTCCGGGTTCCAAAGGTAAGCCGTAATTATGACATGTATGCTGCTATAGGAGCATCACATTGGGACGAGCGAGTCCGAAGGGCATACAGAGGTTGCTGCTTAGCCAACTCAGGTAGTATTTTCAAATCCGATCTTCGCATCACAAGTATTTTGGGACTGAAGATTGAACCCAAGAATGGCTATCATCATGTGACGGAGATTCGTTAAAAAGGGAGGATGACAGAGAATACAAGATACAGCAGGGAGATTTTTCTATCATTCGCCTTGAAGATATCGAAGACATGTTGCTTATGATGACCCGTGATCAGCTTACCCATCTTACTCGTGAAGAAATCATTGCCTTGAATATAGCACTTTGTATGTTCACACGAAGCATTGTTATCAAGAAACGAGTTGAAGATCTTCAATTGGGAGTTGAAAGCTACCAAAGGAAGCTTAACATGACCCGTCCAATGAATCAAGTTCTACCTCAACATGTCGAAAGATGTCCCTATACCAGCACGACCGTTCCGATGTACGGGATTTTCTACATGAACAGTCGTGGGATCATGAAGTTTATGAGGGTAGGTGAGCTTCATAAATACAGTGATGGGACTCTCATATACGTCAGAGGAAAATTGGAGCATCTCAATTCTGGCGGGACATTACCAGAAATGATTAAGAATTGGCATCCGGCTTATCAGAAGATGGCGACATATGTGATCAAGAAGATTGATGAAAAGCTCCGGGAACGTAGATTGATGAGGAGCTTAGAAAAATTCGTTGGTGGTAGACCATATGGAGTGCACTACAAGTTACTACAACGATCCATCTAATGGGTCGTACATCACAGGTCCACTCTATATTGGTTTTATTTGTGAATATGTAAATTCTGTGAATATTGTGCTTTTACGGCTTGATGTAGTGTTAAGGTATGATAATTTTTCAAGAATTTCTCACGAAATTCTAAATCTTTCAAAATATGTCATACTAAAGCACTACAATTAACCCTTATTAATTTAAGGGGGAGCATTAATATGTTTTATGGCCAAACATTGATTTCATTTTTACCCAAAGACCGGTTAATCCATTCAATATCCCAAATATTAATGGTTAACATTTTGGATAAGGGGAGAAAATGGGATTAAGGAGACTTAAACGATACTTGGCTAAAAGATGAAAAAGACTTAACGATTATCCAACTTAATATGTGTAAAGCATGTGTTAAAGGGGAGCGTTTTTTTGATGAACAAAACACTTAAGGTACAAAACTCTTGATTTCAATATCACAAGTACCTTAAGTGATTTTCAAGGATTTTTCATGGTGACTATACTTTCCCAAAACACGCTTAAATTCACGACGGATGTGGTGACAAAAGGGTGGTAGGAATAGGTATTAGTCCAATGATTTATCAGAGCCGATGGAATCTTCCCAAGGACAATTCCCTAGATAGAATTAGAAGTCCTAGGAAAGATGGAGAATGATTGTGAACGAAGCTGAATGCCGACCAAGTACTTAAGCTAGCACTGGAACAATCACAACAAGGTGCTAGTGATGACGTATTGGTAAGCATTGAAGGGGTTGAAGAATGAAAAAGAATTGTAAAGATAAAGGGTGTAAAGAAAGAAGCCCTCCTTACAACTTTAGGCAGAAACCGGGTCAATACATATGCTATTAAGATCATTTGTTAATGATTCTCGATATTGAAGAAAGACATCATGGACCCAGTGATGTAATGCACAACCCTTCCCAGCTAACTCAAATATCTCTCAAAAGGTATTTGTTTTAATCACACGGAGATCAACACGTTATCTATTGGTTTATTCACTCCGAATAGACTGATATTGAGTAGGTGGCACTCCTCTCCAGCCATCGCTCACTAAATCAAAACACACTATCGAGTCTAGAGCCACGAGATCATCAAAAGTCTCATTAGGACACTTTTCATTTATTCCTTTCTTTCTCACACACTGTGAAAAGTAAGAGATCTTTATGAGTCCTATGCAGTATTCTTGTAATATTGCCAGAACATCCGAGTGATACGCAAGTATCACAATGAAGATGGAAATCCTGCTTGAGCCAACATCAAACAAGCTCATGGTAGGTGACACGTGTGGTTCTTTAAGAACCAATCTTGTGAAAACTGGAAAGAAACAGTAGTTTAATTCTTAATTGAACTTAAACTCGTTCCAGGCCTCTACGCATAATCGTATGATCTTGCCAGGACACTCAGAGTGACACTCTTTAGTGTTCACAGTGACGAGTGGAAATCCTTCTAGTGTTAACATCAAACAGCACTTAGTAGGTAACGTGCAAGATTCTTTATGAATCAAGCTCGTGATAACTGGAAAGCAACGATGGAGAAAATCTTAATTGAAATTCACTTGTTCCAGGTTTCATGAATTGACGGCTTCAATCACAAGGATATTTTATCCAAGTTATTCACTCTTTATGTTCGCATTCAAGCTTAGTGATCGTCGAATAAAGAGAACGGGTTTACCCGCGAAATCCTGTCAGTAAGTTACTTAATTGAAACTATCCGTCACAGGTACGATATCTAATAACGTCCAACGGTCTTCACCGACCGGAGGTAAAACGCTACCGATTTAGAATGAAATGTTCTAAGCCATTTCATTCGTGTCTTATTATGTTGCTGCGAAGACGGTGGCGTTGCGGTGTACCAGCTAAAGTCGTTCCCACATACTTATGTTTTTCTGCATCAAAGTTCAGCAAAATTCAAGAAAGTACAAAATGAAGTCTTCCGCTGTACCAAACTCTGAAGCTTTCAAGAATTCAACAAAAAACATAAGTGTGTGGAACATGGAGTCACGAGGAGGCAAGATTCACAAGAAGGCAAAGATCGCACGTGATTGGTCAAAAGAACAATGCTCTCAAGCCAAATCCTAAAAGATCAAATCAACATATTCACAACAAAAAGAAAAGAAGAAAAGACTATGAGCTGAAGAACGAAGACTTAGTATAGTATGCTAGGTTTAGAACTGTGTAACGTGGAGTGACCTCCCTTAGGGGGAGATTGTTAGAAATACGTTTTTAACGTATATTAGAAGTATCGGTCACTCCAAAATATTATTGAATGTTGTATAGCTCGTAGTTAAATATTTGTTTAATTTGTTAAGTAAAACCGGCCCATGGGCTTGTCATGGGCCGGCCCAAGTCCATTAGTGGCTTGGATATAAATACCCCTTTCCACCATGGAAAGGGGGTTGGTTGGTTGGTTGTTTGTTTCACTTTTGATTTAATAGAAAACACATATTTCTCTCTCACTTTCTCTCACTACTTTCTCTCTCTTGAACCATCAACCCACCTTATTGATTCATAAGATTATCACAATTCTTCAGTATACAAGGCAAAGGTTTGAAAAACAAATGTAAAGTGTCAAGGAATGTTTAGCCAAATTGAGTAAACATGGAATCTTGACTGGGAATAGGGTGATGAAGGAAGACCAAAAACGAGCCATAAAATGGCTTTCTGTGCGCGGTACCTTATAGGGACCGGCGGTTCCTTATCACTTAAGGAATCGCGCGTTCTTTAAGGAACCGCGTGCAGTGGACTTGAAATCTAGATTTTCCAGGGTTTTGAGAAAAACTAAGACTTTTTCAAAAAATTGCAAATCTTGGAATTTTACCTCTATTAGCACTAAATTTTGCTAGGGTTGCATAAAAGCAACACATTCACCAAGAATGTCTTGACAAAGGGTGACAAAATTTTGGATAACATTTTGAACCAATTTTAGTCAAGTTTTAGAGGTTGTGATAGATTTAGGTTCAATTTTAATTTGGAATTAAAGTTGATTAGTGTCCACAAAAAGATAGAAGCACACAATGCTAAATCCATAATTCATTCTCATACAACATTCATGAAAGAGATACATAAAGAAAGACAATAACTATCTAAAAAACAAAACTAGATTAAAAGCTAGGTCTTGATTAGAAGTCTTCCTTGGCTTGGTTTAATGAAAAACTTATTAAGGAAAATCATCATTTATCTCCTAGGAGGATGGCAAAGAGACTCAACAAAAAGCTTTGCATCTCTATGTGAGCCCCAATCATCTCCATTCTTAGGATATCAAGGAGATAGAAGTTGTTGAGGCAACAAGGGCAATTAGTGCCATTGTACATGAAATACCCATAAAAGCTAGGATCACCCAAGTTTGGAGTGTTTAAGTGAGGTGGAGGTGGAGGAGGAGTGTTCTCCAAGGGTGATGTGGGTGAGTGTGGAGGCAAGCTCTCCAAGGGTGAAAAGGGTAAGTTGGGAGGGGTAAATGGTGAAGTCATCATGGTATCATCAAAGTCATTCACAATGGGAATGCTTTGGATGGGTTGTGGTTGGGTGGTCACATCCAAGAGATTACTTGGAGTGAAGGGTGAGGAAAGCTCATTCATCCTAGATTGGAATGAAGAGGAGGTAGAACCATGAGAATGGTTGGTTCCATGGGTTGATGAAGTCTTGCATGGAGCAAGAGGTGGTGAGTTTGATGAAGAAATAAGAATTGGGACAATCTCATTCTTGGGAGTGTGAAAGGGTGAGGAGTTGGGTTTAGCCATTTTAGTCTTAATCTTAAGATTGTTCCTTGTGGTGGAGGTTTTGGATGAGTTTGAGCTTCTTGTAGAAACCATGGTTGAGATGAAGGGTTTCAGGTTTAAGGAGGAAGGTTTGATGTGTGAAGAACATGGCTAGCAAGGTGGGTTTAAAAGGGTGAAGGGATGATCCAAACTAGTAATGGGTTAAAAACATTTTATGTGAACAATGAATTTAGCTAACCTAGTTTAGGAAATGTGCAGGTTTTTTCAAAGAATCAAGCAAGGTTTAAACAGATTAAGGAAAATAGTGTAAAGCAAAGATTCTATCGGACACAGTAATCGGCGGTTCCTTATCTAAGGGCGGCGGTTCCTTATCAATAAGGTACCGCGGGTTGATAAGGAACCGCGACCAGTGGTGTTCAAAAGTGGTATTTTCTCAAATTTTGGTTATCCCATATTTTTTATCAAAGGATTTTCAAGCCAAAGTTAACTACTGACCAAAATCTAGGAAGCTAACTAACACATAGGAAAAACAAAGCTATGCAAATCACAATGGCAAACATTTAGGATAAATAACAAATAATCCAAACAAGTCGAATATAGTTAATACACCTCCAAGATAAAAATAAGAGGAAGCAAATGTTCAACATCACAAAACATGTTTACCAACATGTATGCTTTGAAACAACTCAAAGTCTTCATCTTCTCTTCTTTCCCAATCCCTTGATCATGTTTCCTAAGTACTTGATTCCCTTTCTTGACTCAATCCGGCGTTCATGCAAATCACCTTGGGTTCGAAGATTTTGACGGTAAAGTTCCTCTAAATTGAGATTATTAGGAACTTCACTAGTGGAATGATGAGGAGGGGAAGAAATGTCATCTAAACCATCCACGAATGAGTCTGTGGAGTGGTGAGAAGTACTCAAAGAATCAATGGGAGCACTTGTGCCAATGTCATCACCATCACTTGTTGGCATGTCCATGTCCTCATCATTGGATTCTTGTTGGTCGGATTTACGATCATCTTGTCTTTCTCTTATATACCTCTTGAATAGGTAGCATGACCCGTTTGACCGGTTGAAACTGAGAAAGATCAAGATTTGGAAAATCACGGCCAACCCTTTTAAAAAGGCGAGTGAGAAGCATTGTGTAAGGGAGGTTTGTTTTAGGCTTGTGAATAGCATAATTGATCCGTTGAGCGATAAAAATATGCCAAATTGTAATTGGTGTTGGTAAATATGCAATATAACATATGCACTAAACACGCCGGAACATGATCCCGGTTTCCACCAAGACAAAACACATTTTCCCTAAGGATATTGGTCCATTGGACCATATTATCATTAAGGTCGCTTAAGAGAACCTCATGACGTTTCACCGAACGTACCCTAGTATGAAGGCTTCTCTTAACGGGTTAATAAGTGTGAAAACACTTATTCTTTTACCACTTAATTATAATAATAATCAAGCCAAAACGTGTATTTTATGTCGTAAATGTCGGAGTTATGCGTGGTTTGTGTTTTTGTTGTGATTTAGGATCAAAATATGAAAAGGGAAGAAAACATAGGCTTTCACGGGCTTTTATCGAAGAAAAAGACAAAAGACGAAGTCAAAAGATCAAGAGTGCAAAAAGAACGGAATCCAAGGCCTATTCTAAAGATTTATCGAAGAAAAAGTCTAAAGACGAAAGTTTAATGAAGCCGAAGAACTCAAGTCTAATAAATGAAGAAATTATAAGACGAGTTCAAATAATCCCGATACAAAGTCGAAAAAGTCGAAAAATTTAGGAGACGAAAAGACGAGAAAGAAAGAAGGAAGCTTCCAACACATGCTAACCTCCCTTCTCCCTATAAATAGAGACTTAATCACCTCATTTTCATTTTGTTGGCTAACTTTACAAACTAGTCTTCCACCATTTTCATTACTTGCACCTTTAATTTTCATGTCATTTACTTAATTGTCATTTTAATTTCCTTGTCTTGAACCTTTAATTTCTTGCCTTTAATTCAAGTAAGTCTTTTAATTTTGTTGTTAAAAATCTTTTATCTTTAAGCTTTTTAATCATCTTATTCTACCTTTATTCTTGTCTTAATCTTAATCTTTTTCATAATCTTTGTTTGTTTTGTTTTCGTGTTCTTAATCTTAATCCTTTTCGTCTACTTTTTACATAAAGTTTGCGTCTTTACATTTCTTTGTTTGTTTTTAAAGTTTTTATAAGTTTTATCATTCATCTATTAGTTTTGGTTAGCTTATTGGTGTTTTTCTTGGCTTATTGTCCTTTAAATTTTGAGTTTTAAGTGCTTATTTTCGCCCTTTTACGATTTCCTATGTTTTAGGAAATCTGATTCGATTTTGCAATTATTGCGACATTGTGCAATTATTGCGACATTGTGCATTATTGCGACATTGTGCATTATTGCGACATTGTGCAATTATTGCGACATTGTGCATTATTGCGACATTGTGCAATTATTGCGACATTGTGCATTACTGCGACTTTGTGCAATTATTGCGACATTGTGCAATTATTGCGACATTGTGCATTATTGCGACATTGTGCAATTATTGCGACATTGTGCATTATTGCGACATTGTGCAATTATTGCGACATTGTGCATTATTGCGACATTGTACAGTATTACGAAATTGTTAGTTTGAGGATTGCGGAATTATGTCAATTTTGACATAATTGCGAAATCTTTCTTTTTGGTTGCGAATTTAATTCAGTTTTTTTATTTAATTGCGAATTTAATTGTTTTCATTTTAAATTTAATTTTTAAATTTATTTTTCCCGCCATTTTTACTTAGCTTTATTTTAATTGTTTTGTCTTAATTTTACTTAGCTTTATTTTTACTTGTTTTGTCTTATTTAATCTTCAAATTTACTTTTCGTCAAGCCTTAATTTTTCGGCATTTACTTTTCAAGTTTTTAATTTTACGTCATTTAATTAATTTACTTTTAAAAGTTTTAATATTGCACCATTTACGTTTAATTAGTTTTAGTTTTAATTACCGTCATTTACTTTAAAGTCTTGCACATTTATTTTTACTACAACGACCATTATATTTGTTTTCCACCAAAAGACGACTGAGTCGCACTTTAAACCAGTAATCAATTCGAAAAGATCGGACGACAACTTTTTATATTAGGCAAAAACCTTGTATTAAATGGCGCCGCTGCCGGCTCTTTTCGTAAAGATTAACGGTTTTTTGTGAAAGACGCGTTGGATTTTTGGGATCCGTTCATTTGTGGGTTTTTCCTTGTATATGTCCTCATTTTAACCGGAATATTGATTTTTCGACATTTTTCAAAAATCCATAAAAATTAAAAATTTTCAAAAATCCCAAAAACATTTGAAAAATCATAAAAAGCATTTCTTTTTCTAAAGTCTTGCAATCAAAAATATTCCTCTTTGTCCTCTATTATGTTTAATTCTTTTCTCCACCCCTCTTATTTTTAATTCTTCATGGTTTCTTATGTCCATTGTGGGAGGTGTAGGGGACCATTATTTGAGGGCGAATTATGTGAATTTTGTTATTGCGAGCAATGCAGAAAAAATCTTCCAACCGTTTCCGATTCTCAATTTTCCCATTTTGGATTTTGTCCATCGTGCAATTAGACTAATTCATCCTTTTCTTCTAATCCACCTATTCCTCCCCCTTGCATATATTGTGGCAGCGATTCTCATTGGTGTATTATATGTCCTATTCGATACCCGTCTCTTGACGAGCAAGAATCGGGTTACAATTACGACAATGGTCCTAGTTATCTGCCAAATGCACCGGGTTTTTCTCAATACTCGTGTTGCAATAATTGTGGGGGCCCTCACGATACTTCTTATTGTCAGCCGATGGATTATCATGAGCCGCATTCGTACTATAATTCTGGTTTTCCTAATGTTGAGCCCCCACATCACACCGTCACTCATCAACCTTCTTTCGAACAGTTGAGTACCCAAAAACAATGGGCTACTCTTGTTACTCAATTTCAAAACCTCGAAGAAGCTTTCCATAAATACAACGCAAAATGTCAAGCGGATCAGCAACAAGAGCAAGTATCTAACCTTAGTGCTTATACTCCTCCTCTTGTGCCTCCATATTATTATGATGATGATGACGATGAGAGTCCTATTTCTTGGAACGATGAGAATTCTATTCCTTCTCTTGACTTGCCGGCTCTGGAGCCTAAGGATTCACCCATCCCAGGGGATGAGGATCTTAGCACAATTCCTGCAAAGGACTCCGACGAATTCATAAAGTCTAGTGCTGATAACATTGTCCAAATTCCAAGTGAATCTGAGGTGACATCCGACAGTGATGATGAGTATGATGTGCTTTCTTCTGATGATGTTCCTTCCACTAACACTTTGGGAGATGATTCTTTGGCTTTCTCTAATCCTCTTTTTGATCAAGATGATGATTTTACTTCTAGTGATGACGAGTCACTATCCGATGAAGACGTTCCGACAGAAACATTCAAGATTTATTCGAACCCTTTATTTGATTTTGATGACGCCTACATATCTAGTGAGGTGAATCCTCTCTTTGACGAAGGGATTAAGGACATTGATAGCCCTGATTCTCTTGCTATTGAAGAGTATACTTTGTTAGCCATGCCTCCTTCTACCGCAGAGGTGGAGAGATTTGACTCTACTGGAAAGGTGACGCGGGTGGAAGGTAATTGTTCTCATACTTCTCATATTATATTGCCACCTCATCCTACTGCATGCACACCCAAGCAGGTGATGTATCAATTTTACTCTCCGGGAAATGAGGATGAGTGTTTTGACCCGGGAGGTGACATTGACCATTCTATGATTGACACCTTTACGGCTTTGCCACCTAGTGACCATCAGCTGTCTGGGGGGGATTTAACTTTACTTCCTTTACCCACCCCACCTCCCGTGGATCAAGACTTCACATACTTTTCGTATGTTGAAAGGGCCTTTCTACCATTCAAGACTTATCCTCGTGCCTCTCCTTTATTATTTTCCTCCGGGAACGAGGACAAGGTCTTTGATCCCGGTATTACATTCGAGGCTTCCCCATGGACCATTTAATTCTGGGACGAGTCAGGCTCGTGACTCGGTTAACAAAAACAAGCGCTTTTTGGGAGGCAACCCGATTATCTATCTATCTTTATCTGTTTTTTCTAATAAGTGTAGGGGGAGACCCTAGTATGTGTTTGTTGTTTTCTTTCTTATCATGTGCAGGGATTCGAGCTTTCAAAGATACATTCTTGATGACTTTTGACGACCCGTGATTCCGTGTACCCGTCTTCCCGGTTCTATCCTAAACTCTTTTGATTCAATATTTTATCTTATTCAGTATTAAAATAGGAATCACTTTAGTTGTCTCTTCCTTAGCAAGACTTAAACAACGTGCACAATGTCCTAAGTGTAGGGGAGTTTACTCCCACATGCTTAAACATTGGGGACAACGTTTATATCAAGTGTAAGGGGGACTTCTATCGAAGTTAAGTGGGTTTTTCCTTGTATATGTCCTCATTTTAATCGGAAAATTGATTTTTCGACATTTTTCAAAATTTTTGATCTATTTTAGCCTTGTAGTTTTTCCTTTGTTATAGTTATTTTATTTCGTTGCTAGAATAAATTTTAATAAAGTGGTTTTAATTTTTAAAACGTTGCGAATCTTTTGACTCAACCCGAGTTTACTTATCCAAGTTTACTCTAGCTAGTATCCTTAACGTGTTTAAGTCAAGTTTTGCTAGGATTTTATATAGGGAACTTTAAAACGCGAAAGTCTTAAATCATACGGGATAAGAACAAGAACTTTTTCGCAAGTTCTTATAACTGATCCTAGAAATTCGTTTATCAAGGGAACTTTAAAATGCGAATTCTAAACTCGAAAGAGTCTAAGAAGTTGCAAGATCCTATAAATGACTTGAAAACCCAAAACTTTGATTTAATTGGCTAAGCATCCACGAGTCTCATTCCTTGAGATTTTAAATTGTGGAGAACGAGAGATGATAGAGTCAATTATAAGTTTGGTATTCTTTCATGAATTTATGTGAGTTGATTATAAGCTTTTTCTCCCATCGCTTGTTAATAAATATATTTGCAATAAATAAGGTTGTACGATTTGAAAAGTTACTTAGCTTCTATCCCAAGATCGTTTAAAAGTTGCTCGGTATTAATTAGAGTTCATAGCCAAGGCATAACTTATTGAAGCGGGATGCGAAGATTGGCGAGTCCGAAAAGGTCCTAACAAGACATGAGGGCTACATTTTGTTACTAAAGATCCAAAGTGATGTGAAGAATCATTTATCAAAAATCAATATGAAGGATCGAGACACGCGACGAAAAGCAAATACTCCCCAAAAGATCATGGAGATGTCTATCCGAAAAGATCCTAACAAGGTATGAGGATAAATATATCCAAGTCCTAAAAGGAGGCGGATCGTTGTATATCAAAATCCCAAATAAAGATTGGAGAAAAATGAAGAAGTCGTGGTCCAAATATGAAGAATCTCTCAAAAAGTACAGGTGAAGAAATTTCTATTATAAGAGAAGCCATTATTTCATGAACGTCTCTCAAGATTTGAAGTATGTAGTCAATGCCAAATATCGATCCGAGAAAGGTCTCAAATCGTGAAGCAAGTTATGCCAAGATATGAACTTTATGAGGTCCCGAGAAGTAGTTTTAGAAGATTTTGTCCTTTATCTAACTATTGATTAAATCGTCCTACTTTATTTTCGGCCTAAATAAACTATCGAAATAAGTCAACAATGCATCCTCGTGATCATTCAAGACAACAATAAAATATAAGAGATAGACCTTGGAATAAGGGAGTCTAAGTAAATAATCGGCCCACATGAATTTGTGTTAGTTTGCTAACTTATAATAACAATGATCTCGTTTTTAAGCTTGGTATGGGGAACGTGAAACTTGAGGGTGATATTCATTCATGACATTTCAAAACCCCAAGGTAAGTTTTTGATCTTTTACTTGTTTTGTTCCTTTAAATATTTTGTCTCTTTAATAAAGGCCAATGTGGACTGATTGTGATGGAAAATGTAAAACTTGCTTTGTAATTAATACATTGCATGAGGACATTGCAATGGTCAAGTGTAGGGGATTTAATAAGTGTGAAAACACTTATCCTTTTACCACTTAATTATAATAATAATCAAGCCAAAACGTGTATTTTATGTCGTAAATGTCGGAATTATGCGTGGTTTGTGTTTTTGTTGTGATTTAGGATCAAAATGTGAAAAGGGAAGAAAACATAGGCTTTCACGGGCTTTTATCGAAGAAAAAGACAAAAGACGAAGTCAAAAGATCAAGAGTGCAAAAAGAACGGAAGTCCAAGGCCTATTCTAAAGATTTATCGAAGAAAAAGTCGAAAGACGAAAGTTTAATGAAGCCGAAGAACTCAAGTCTAATAAATGAAGAAATTATAAGACGAGTTCAAATAATCCCGAGACAAAGTCGAAAAAGTCGAAGAATTTAGGAGACGAAAAGACGAGAAAGAAAGAAAGAAGGAAGCTTCCAACACATGCTAACCTCCCTTCACCCTATAAATAGAGACTTAATCACCTCATTTTCATTTTGTTGGCTAACTTGACAAACTAGTCTTCCACCATTTTCATTACTTGCACCTTTAATTTTCATGTCATTTACTTAATTGCCATTTTAATTTCCTTGTCTTGAACCTTTAATTTCTTGTCTTTAATTCAAGTAAGTCTTTTAATTTTGTTGTTAAAAATCTTTTATCTTTAAGCTTTTTAATCATCTTATTCTACCTTTCTTCTTGTCTTAATCTTAATCTTTTTCATAATCTTTGTTTGTTTTGTTTTCGTGTTCTTAATCTTAATCCTTTTCGTCTACTTTTTACATAATGTTTGCGTCTTTACATTTCTTTGTTTGTTTTTAAAGTTTTTATAAGTTTTATCATTCATCTATTAGTTTTGGTTAGCTTATTGGTGTTTTTCTTGGCTTATTGTCCTTTAAAATTTGAGTTTTAAGTGCTTATTTTCGTCCTTTTACGATTTCCTATTTTTTAGGAAATCTGATTCGATTTTGCAATTATTGCGACATTGTGTAATTATTGCGGCATTGTGCATTATTGCGACATTGTGCATTATTGCGACATTGTGCAATTATTGCGACATTGTGCATTATTGCGACATTGTGCAATTATTGCGACATTGTGCATTATTGCGACATTGTGCAATTATTGCGACATTGTGCAGTTATTGCGACATTGTGCAATTATTGCGACATTGTGCATTATTGCGACATTGTGCAATTATTGCGACATTGTGCATTATTGCGACATTGTGCATTATTGCGACATTGTGCAATTATTGCGACATTGTGCATTATTGCGACATTGTACAGTATTGCGAAATTGTTAGTTTGAGGATTGTGGAATTATGTCAATTTTGACATAATTGCGAAATCTTTCTTTTTGGTTGCGAATTTAATTCAGTTTTTTTATTTAATTGCGAATTTAATTATTTTCATTTTAAATTTAGTTTTTAAATTTATTTTTCCCGCCATTTTTACTTAGCTTTATTTTAATTGTTTTGTCTTAATTTTACTTAGCTTTATTTTTACTTGTTTTGTCTTATTTAATTTTCAAATTTACTTTTCGTCAAGCCTTAATTTTTCGTCATTTACTTTTCAAGTTTTTAATTTTACGTCATTTAATTAATTTACTTTTAAAAGTTTTAATACTGCACCATTTACGTTTAATTTACTACAACGACCATTATATTTGTTTTCCACCAAAAGACGACTGAATCGCACTTTAAACCAGTAATCAATTCGAAAAGATCGGACGACAACTTTTTCTATTAGGCAAAAACCTTGTATTACGGGTCGATTACGCTTTTTGGAGACAATGTCAACAATGAAGTCAAGATCAATTTCCTAATGATCATTTGGAGGACAATTGTAGGATTCAAGGAGTGCACTAAGCTTCCATTTATCCGTGAAGCGACAAGTGCCTACAAATGGGACATCAAGAATTTGACCAAAAACTTCGAGAGAGTATTGAATGAGTTGATCTTTCAAGATGAACCTAACAAATATTCCATCGTTGTTTTCAATGACCGAGTATGTGCTAAAGAACTCCAATAGGAATCGAGGATAGATGTCTTCCTTAATGTTCAACAAACAATCAAATCCAATGTTTTCAAACATGGACTTGATGTAGACATAATCCTTGATATCCTTTTGGACAACTCTACCCTCATGAAAGCAACGGGATTGAAGGGAGGAAAAAGTATGGGCAAGGTGAGTTGAGTGACAAAAGTCGAAAAGGTTTGGCATATACTTTTTGGTGAGTTGATGATCCTTTTGGTATTGTGAAGGCATGATTAGTACCTAAATAAACATAAGAAAATATTTTTCCAATCACTCATATGAAAATAAATTCAAAACTCAAAAATATGAGAATGTGTTATATCAATTGCTTGACAAACAACGGATTGAATCCATAACATTCTCATGTTCACAATGTATCTATTCCATTATTAACCAAGAACATATGACCTATGTTGGATCAACAATGGACTAGAACATTGGTTTTTCAAAACAAGGTTTTTAGGTATGCATTAACAATGCAACAACCTATTTGTTCATGAGTTCATCTCAATTCCATCTTTTAACCAAAATCATTTAGCTAAAATTCGGATTTGTTCTACAAGTGAGTTTTAGTGAAATCTCAATGAATGTGAACTTAAGGAATCATAGTAACATAACCATGTCAACCCATCCTATTAATGTTTTAATTCATTTTTAATTTTTAAAAATCTCCAATTATGAAAGGATGAACCCTATAACAAAATAGATGAAATTGAAAGAAAGTACTTACGATTAATTGATGTTTGATGAAGGATGAGTGAAACCCACAACTTTGAATCAATTAATTTGAGTGATTGAAGGTTTTTGAAGCTTCAACAATGGTAAAAAAGATGAAAAACCGTCGGCTGTATGTTTTTGGGAGAGAGAGAGTTTGGTTTGAAAAAGGTTATTTTAATAAAACTGACGCTCTGACAAACTTTACTACCCGCGGTACCTTATCGATAAGGAACCGCTGGTTTGAGCCGCCAGAGATAAAGAACCGCCTGTAGAGGCTGGTTTTTATCAATGAAATACGCCAAAAATTTTAAAACCAAATTTTCTAAAATACTTAAAAATATATCTTAAACCTTTTAGAATATCATTTGGATCATCATAACACTAAGCAATATGCCTTAATGAAGGATTACGAGTTGAATCGAGATCGAAAAGAACCAAAACGGACAAACGACTACTCGTAGCGAAAAGGCAAAGTGGAGAGAAGTCAAGGGAAGTGAATCAAGACTAAGATGAATGCTCAAGGGATTAATGACAATCTTGAAATCATGGAGACGAAGAGCTTGTGTCATATATAGTGGTTTAAGACGTGTCTTTCCGGCGAAACATTAAACGGCTTTGGTAATGAATAAACACAAAGCAATTATTCATGTATAGACTAAGATCACTTTCAATAATAGTCTTAGTCTAAACAAAAATATGAGCAAGGTATTAATTCACTTTCTCGCCTACAAAGGGCCTACTAACCGTATGGGTACAAACCATGGAAATCATGCTTGATACTTTAAGCTACTACTAACTCACTCTACATCACCATAGTGAGTCAAGTATCCAAGCAATGAAGGTTTGAGAGGATAAAAGAAAAGAATCACAAACCACAAACAAATGTCAAGGCAAGGATGCCAAGAACAAGCACATAGTCAAGTAATGATCAAAAGAATGATCAAAGGGCGTGTGGAAGAACGAAAGCGTACCTTGGCCACAAAGAGCAATCCATCAAGGAATCAATGCAATGCCCAACAATGACTATGATGAGTACTAAGTCTTCAAGGACTAGTATAATTCCCAATCATCTTGGTATCATCATTCAAGGATGTTGAAGATCAATGAAGATGAGTCTTCTACAAGTGCAAGTAACTCAATCCACAACCAATTAAGTGATTGATCTTCATGAGTACCTACACAAAGCAAGATGCAAACTAGTAGATACATTTCAAGAGTAGATCTAAAATGCATAAAGACTACTAATCTAAGAGGGATGCAATATTACCAATTAAAAGACCTATTTTTCAAGAAAAAATAGTTTTGACCAAAGAGAAACTTTAGTACAACTTGACCTTCTAATTTGAGGAGACAATAGATCGATCCAAGTTTTAAAGTACAATATACTTCAAAGATCTTGAGTGACCCTGGCTCTGATACCAATTGTAGAAACTAGAAGGGGGGGTTGAATAGTTTCTCTTCAATTAGTCACCTAATTTAAATTACTTTGAATTAATCAAAACTATCTTTTACTTAAAGCTAAGTTGCATAATGATTAGGTTTAATTCAAATGCATTAGAAATGGTAATAGGTAAGTATAATGATAATGACATAAGTAAAGAGTAAGGAAAGAGACAACCTAGTGACAAGACACCAAGATTTATAGTGGTTCGACAACGAGGATCTATCCTCGTTTCTACTCCACTCCTCGAGTACACCTACTCGAGATTTCCACTATATCCACAAGCTCCCTTCTTGGCGGAGAAAGCTTTACATCGTCGTTTACATTATTTTCCGACACTAAGCTAAATGTCGAGACCTAATCATTAGCTAGGACCAATCTACACAACGTTGCCTACTTCATAATTTAACGACACAAGGCTAGATGTCGAGTTCTAATCTCAAGGTAGAACCAATCTTCACGACGTTTCCTACTTCACCATTTAACGACACAAGGCTAGATGTCGAGTTCTAATCCAAAGCTAGAACTAATCTTCACGACTCTTCACTTTGAAGCTAAGTGAGAACTTCACACAACACAATTACTAATCACTTTCAAGTTTAGTGAGAACTCACAAGACACAACCACATCACTTTATAGTTTAGTGAGAACTACTACACAAATCTATTACAACTCAACTAGACATATCCAAGTACACACATGTAGCTTGGATCTACACAAGACAAATCCAAACAAACACATATGTAATGGATGTACTCAACAAATCCAAGTATTTACAAATAGCTTGGATGAACACAACTAGTCCAAGTATTTCATAAATACAAATGGATTAACAAAAATAAAAAGGCTAACATGATGAACATGACTAATTCATGGATTCATCTTCATCACAACACTAGTGAGTGAGTGATCTTCTCATTGGACAAGGTAAAGGAGGGGATCAAGAGGATAATCATATGTAAACATCCTTAACACTTTAAGTGATCATTTACTAATGATTATGTTATAGAAAAGAGAAAGGAGGCTGAGAAAAACGTCCAAGAGGCTTATTGGAAAATGAGATTTGATCCACTATTTATAGAAGACAAAGTCCAACGGCTAGCTGGGCACGGATCCTTATCTAGCCGGCGGTACCTTATCGATAAGGAACCGCCCAGCTATTTAAGGTACCGCCCAGTAGAGTCCGCTCCCTTTTTTGTGGGGTAGGAATATCTGAGGTTTTTTAAACCTTCAAAGGATATTCTTATGGCATATGGAATATGCCACTTTCAAATTTACATTTTCCATTTTAATAAAACATTTTCTTAAAAAGAAAGTTTATTAAAAAATCTTTTGTCATATTAACAAACGTGAGTTTTAAGGATAATCACTTTGATGATCACTAAGTATGATTAAGAAAAGTTAGTGATATGATTATTACCTTGATGATAGTGTTAGTTAAATAATTCGTTTTGTGTTTTATACTAAATGTTTTGTATAGTTTGTTGTGATCAAAACTAAGAAAGATTAGTTAACACTAATAATGTTTTTAGGCATCACTTGCATTAACACATGTTTTCGCATGTTTTTCACGTTTTCATCCGTTTCACGTTTCCAACTGTTTTTTTTTACGTTTTCTTATGTTTTTGCTCGTTTTCGCTAGAGTTGACTTTTCGTCTGTTGTTGGTCAATTGTTTTACGTTTTCGCATGTTTTTCACGTTTTCTTCCGTTTTTCACGTTTTTGTTGTTTTTTATGTTTTCATAAGTTTTTCACATTTTCGCATGTTTTTCACATTTTCGTCCATTTTCACGTTTCCAACTGTTTTTTACGTTTTCTTATGTTTTTGCTCGTTTTTGCTAGATTTAACTTTTAGTCTGTTGTTGGTCAATTGTTTTACGTTTTCGCATGTTTTTCACGTTTTCGTCCGTTTTTCACGTTTTAGCAGTTTTTTTACGTTTTCGTGTAGTTTCACGTTTTCGCTAGGTTTAACTTCTTCGTCTGTTTTTTGGTCAATTGTGTAACGTTTTCGCATGTTTTTCATGTTTTCGTCCGTTTTCACATTTTAGTGTTTTTTTATGTTTTTTCACATTTTCGCTAGTTTTTACGTTTTGATATGTTTTTGGTCAATTGTTTTACATTTTCATATGTTTTTCACATTTTCGTCCGTTTTTCACTTTTTCATCCGTTTTCACGTTTACGTTTGTTTTTTGTCAAATGTTTACGCTTTCATCCGTTTTTGGTCAATTTTCTTACGTTTTCGTATGTTTTTCACTTTTTTGTCCGTTTTCGTTAGTTTTTTTACGTTTTGACAAAATTTTCACCTTTGCGTAAATTTTTCAGGTTTTCGTCAATTATGACGTTTTCATCTGTTTTATAAGCTTTTGTCATTTTTTAACGTTTTTGTTTGTTTTTCACGTTCTTGTCTGTATTTGTTAATTTTTCTAGGCTTTGTTATTTTTTTTCACGTAAAATTTTTGATGAAAACGTAAAATTTTCTTGATGAAAACGTAATATTTATAATAAAAACGTAAAAATACTTAGGAAAGCGTAAAAGATCCAAAAAAACGTGAAAAACGGTGAAGACGTAAAAAAACTAAAAAGTGTGTGAAAATTTGACAAGGCTATGAAAGAATTTTGAAAAAAAAAACATTTTTTATATTACTAGACCTATTGGGTGACCCGTCAAAATCATTTGTAACATAAATGGAGACCTATTTAGATCCATATAACATATGAGGAGACCAGGTAGACTTATCTATAATTTTAATAAGGAACTTATTTGACCCATACTCATCTAAAATATTAAAGAAAACCCAACTAAACCCTTTCTTTTTTCAATATAACCATATTGGCCAAAAATTATGAGTAAGAAATTGCCAGCTCTACTAAAATACGATGTGCTGGTAATAAGCAGATCAACGCCTATTCATAGATTATAATACTAATTAAAGGAATCAAGTGGCTGTGTTTTAGTGGTAAGAATTCCACGTTGTGGCCGTGGAGACCTGGGCTCGATTCCCAGCAGCCACACTTAAATTTTTATATTTTAGCTCTCTTTTATTAGTATTCTTTTCCAGTCCGCTATTGTCTCTTTTAAGTGGTTGTGGCTGTGTTATTCATTTACTAGCTTTGTTCTCGTAACAGTCCGCTATTGTCGGGCTTAACTAATTAGTAACAGTCCGGTATAGCTATGTCGGGCTTAACTAATTAAGATGTTATTGATATGTTGATACTTGATTCTCTTGTTAGTGAGTGAAATCACATGTATCAATTGTTTAGATCTTGTAACAGTCCCATGTTTCATGGGTTCGTCAAACATATATATACTTCACCCAAACACATTTCAATCATTCTTAAACGCACATCCCGTTACAGTGCAAAATCACACTCTGTATGTATGAAGAATGACAACAAAAGGAGCTCGGATCAGTTGGTACCTACCTCCGAAAACCCATTGGCCCATTTTTGTAGAAAAAAGTCAAAGGTTTAAGTCTCGGCTCTTGTCTACTCCAGCTCTAGCTGGTGCCTAATAGTCGGAGCTATTCCTTGTAGGGTGGACAATGGTTGATGCCAAAAAGGCACCCAGGGTCAGGTTGTTCTCGCCAATTCACGTGGATGTATAAAGAGTGGCTCTATTTTAAATTGCGCAATGATAGCAGTAAATGTCCATATCTGTGACTGAGAGCAAATAATTGCAGAAACTTGATAATGCATATTCCATTGGCGTAAAAACTCCAAACATATATTTGACTATGCATTTAACTGAAGTAGTAAATGAGTTGTGATGCCTGCCAGAGTAATGCTATTTATGCCTAAAACACAAGCCTAAAAACATGCCTAATGTATGATTCACTTGTATATTTTTATTATGCACTTTCTCTCTCCTAATTTTCACTAATCATTTTTTAAAATTATCCAATCATATCATTAGGCATATATGTAGGTTCACTAGTTAGGCATACCAATCATGCATTAGGCATATTTTTAGACTTGTGTTTTAGGCATAAATAGCATTACTCGCTTTGTTATGGCTTTATGTATGCAACATTGCTGAATTAAATTTGACTCGTTCAGACTTATGAGTATGTATTTCAAGTGTTACTAGATATCACACAAGTCAGTGACCCCACGATCACTATGTGAGCGATCAGAATAAGGTAAAGCTTCATGAGACAGAAGCTTACATGTCACTACAGGCTATAGCAAGGTTTCTGCTTGTGCTTGATTTGCATTAATTAAGTTGCATACACTCAGCCGAAACCTTATCTGAGATTTTACAAGTAAACAGATGGCAGAACGCAGAACTTTAGCCTGGTGGCCTGGTCATTGTGCACTTATTGACAATCCCATGCCATCTGCTACAGCTGACGCAATATTATTGTAACAATCGCATTCGGCAAGCCGAAAACATAAATAAAACTACTGTAATAAGCATAAACGAGCAGAAATGCATTTCCACAACAATCATTAACTTGTTGCATGACATCATCATAAGGGTCAACATTGGCTCCATATATGTTCTACAGTTTCAAATCTTGTCTAACATTTACTAAATTACCAGTCGATACAACTAGACACCTACTTAACTGGATCATTCATAGACGATTCATATACGACTTCAAAGTAACACAACATAGCAACTGGTCATAAATGACCAAAAGTAAAACCAGAAAGGCACTGCCAAATAGGATTCTGGTTACCGGTGATTCTTAAAAATCAAGTGAACCTATCGACGGAGGTAGTCCAGACACGTTTCTACCATCATTGCCAGTTCTTTCACCTAAGTTTTGGTTGAACGCTTCCAACTCTTGCTTACCGAGTTTCTGAACATCCTCAGGAGAAAGTATCTTGATATACCAGACACTATTTACAAATGTCCTACACATAATATCAACTCACTGTAAGCATGTGTTTGATTATCACTCATAGCAGAATCAAAATCCTTACCATCAAATAATAGTTGCAACAGACTGATAGCGATTATGAACAATCATACGTAGTTATAGTTAAGAATATAAAAAGAATTTAACGCATACGATACCAGAGATACAGTCTCATGTGTGCATTTTGGCCATTGTACTTTTATTGCCATCAAGTCATTAGAAATTTTGTGTGGAATTCTTCACATCTTGATATAAAATTCTTATAGATAAATCTAGCTTTTATAGAAAAATATATCAATATTGAATACCATTTTTTGGAAGTTTTTTGCTATAAACAAGCGGGACACAAAGCCATCTTCTAAATAATCAACCGTACAAAAAACAATACAATGACTAGAGCCGGACAAATGAAAATGTTAGTACGCATTTTTATGCAAAATGAAAAGAAAGAAACGTTATTCTTAACAAATTTTAGTTCTATGTATATGGAAAACTATATATACAGAAATACTTACTCCCAGGGTCCGTCTCCAAGGAGCAGAACATCATTCTCCTTGTCAACGAATACAAGCTGCCAGCCTGATCTTTGAGGGTCTTCAAGTAGCCCCTCAATATTAAACATCTGACCCAGTTCTTCTTTCAACTCAGGATAGTTGTTGAACCGGGTGATGTCTAACGATCTTCCTACCGAACCTGATTTGTAAACCTGCACATACACACCGCAGAACTACTTGAACAAACATCTATTTTTTGAAAAGAAAAAAATCAACGATATATAAAAAAGGAAAATTATCAGTACTAGCCATAATAGAAATGATTTTCCACCAAAATGACAAAAAATAATGTGGTTAAAGAGGTATCAAATCCAAAAAAAAAAAAATAGTCAAAGGTTGCATAATGAAAACTCAAAAAGTTGCAACAGAAACAAAAGTTTCAAAAACCTTATTCCACAAAATTAGTCGGTGAAAAAAATAGCAGACATTATAAGCATGTGTTATATGGCTATTCTAATGAAACCCAATATAGCAGTCAGTTTTTGCACCTTGACAAATGTACGATTAGGGTTCGGTGGGTCAATTTGTGTTGTAGAATGCAATAACTCAGAAGAAGAGTCTTGCATGTAGCCAAAGTAAGGTGAATTCTGAAACCCCGAAGCACCTGAAGGCATGGTGGTTAAATCAGTATTTGGTGATGAAATACCAGTGTTTGACACAGTAGCTGGAAGCAGAAGCCCAGATGAGTCGATATTTGTTCCACCGAATAGACCCTGGTTTTGTGCATCCAAGCTTGAAGTTTCTTGATCCTCTGGCAATATCGATGGTGCAGCTGATGATGCATTGGTTTGTGATTGACCAAACCTTGACACCCATGATTGCTGCTGGTTTGGTTGAGGCTCAGCTCTCGAGAAACTAAGAAGGTTACTACTTCCTTCCGAGTTTAAAGAACCCAACATATTCTGCATGGCTGAAGGGGTAATGTTGGATGCAAATTTGGCACTCGGGTCAATGAATTCTGTTTTTGGAAACGAGTGAGACGAAACATTTGATTGCGGCCTAGTTTGAAGCTGTTCATGTTGGATCATGTATGACTCGGGGAAAGAGTTTGGTGGTTGTTGGCTATTGAGTTGCGGCTGCTGTTGTTGTTCCTCAGGTTGACTATTGACTTGCTGTGGTATTTGGGTTTGACCATGCATAAATTGCTGAGGAACGAGCTGCTGAACTTGCTGCTGCGACTGTTGAAAAAGCGGGTTAGATGTCCCTGAAACTGAATGCTGAGGGTATTGCATCGGCTGCTGCTGCTGTTGAAACTGCATTAGTTGCTGTTTTAAAGCGTCGTTGCTTCCTAAGTTCTGCAAACCTGCAGCCATTGCAGCTTGGTACTGCTGATTAAGATTGTTTTGTAGGAACGACGGATCGACCCTTTGTTGCATCCAAGGAAACATCCCAGCAGATTGAAAATTTAGAGAATGAAGTCCTTGTTCCCCTGTCTCACCTCTCATCCATGTCATCCCATTCACTGCATCATCTCTGCCGTCTGTGGAAAAAAGGTGATTTTAAATATGAATAGATGTTTAATTAGGACATATCAGTTGATAACTGAGTTGTTAAGAATGTATATACCTTGAAAAGATGAGGCTCCAGGATACCAAGGGCGCTTCAGACGAAGGGGAAAGAGCGACGGATACATGGGAAAAGTAGTTAATGGTTCAATTTCCCATAGTGATACGCGTGGCTGCCTATCACCTGCTGTTGATTCATCCCAACCAACCTACCAAGAAAAGATTCAAAACATGCGTAAAAATGATGGGATGAGATGAATAATAGATGCGAACACTTGCCCCGATCGACTTCCAGATCATAATTGCTCTATTTGAGTCCACATGTCATCTTCCTATGTGGTTAAAACGATAGTAGGAACAAAGGACGATAGCAGGAACAAATAGTATGATATGACCATGCTCAATTGTATATAATCAGTGGCTATGAAGTAAATAACAAATCACGAGGTGATAAGTTAAGAACAATAAGCAGAAATCTTCCCACTCAAACTTAAACTCGATTGACACACACTATAGGATGGCAATGTCGAATAGATATGCCTGAATCACCAAATAGACTCTGAAGTGGTCTTTGGCAACATTTCAGTTAAATGGTTGTCATAGACTATTCTTCAGCAGGGAGTGTGATTAAGCTATCGCTAATAGTTGCAATATAAGAAACCTAAAACTGCAAACATAGTAAACATGACTGGCTACTTCAGGCTTCTACCTACAAACACTTCTCTATACTGGAATTCGAAATTATTAGAGATCTTTTTTCACGTGAATGCATCAACATCAGATCACGCTACTAACCGATTCGTGCACCACTTACCTTCCCCTGCTCTTTAATTATTGAAAGAATCAACTGACGCAGAACATGAATCAACTATAAGAAAACCATCGTTACAGATGACTCTTCAAGTTAAATTTATGTTACTAATCTTTTCGTCACTTGAGCACCCAATGTCTTGTAATTAATTGAACTTAGTCTCACGTAAGATTTAAACTGCATATTGGACTCGATTTCTCATAGCACAACTCCACGAGGCAATGTAAGAGCAAAAAAAATGTTAGGAAACCGATATAAAACAGGACCCATATGGGTACGGACTCACACTCATAGGGACCAAACAAGACCATGGAAAGTAAAAAGGTTCTGGAAACGAAAAGCACATATGAACTGCATCTATATTTATATGCTTAATCCACTCTTGAAGATATCTATACTCCTGTAAGGCTTTTGCACACTAATTTAGAAATACAGTTAACCTGCAATTACTCTACACATTTATTTGTGTGTGTCAACCTTAAACACATCCACGAAGAGAAAAATATTTGCTAGCAAATGTATATGAGCAAAGTCAAAGCAACCAAAAAAGCACCCAAGACGGCTTCAATTCAAAAAACCCCAAATAAATTACCATAACAGCAGGAAGATGATGACGCTTAGTGAGGCAATCCTAAGAATACATTCTAAAGCAATAATATACATCTCTTAGAGGCTAGAACAGAACACATTTATCAGCTACTAAAGAGATGATACCCATGGAAATCCAATAGAAAAACCAGAACCCTAGAAGTTGGGGGTGTGTAAAGCAATCAACTGATTGATAACTATTTGTGGAGAATGATGGTTTAGCAAATCATCCATATCCACAGAAATTTTTCTAGTTTTGATCCTAAGAGCAGTAAAGCCTTGAAGCATTAGCAAATCTTGCAACTCACTCACTCAAAATAGCATTGCAAGATATCAAATTGCAGGTTTAAAAACATTAAATAAAGGTTAAACGAAATTTATATGAATTCTTATCTTTTAACCATTCAAGGGTGGCATAGTGGCAAAAGGGTTTGTGACTATCACTCTAATATGTGTGAGTCTCAACTTCAATTCCTGCAAGGTGCAAACAACCTTGAAGTGGCCACGTCAACCACATGAAAAGGGAGGGCTTTACCTGGTTTGAGCTTGTGTGGCTGTGGGTTCAAACCCCGTGGAATAGTCAGCCAATGTGTTGGAAACAATGGTTACCCAAAAGAGGACTATTTAAAACGTACTTAACATAAGAATAGCAGCATCCCTAGTACCCCGCAGTCGAGCACAGTTGCGCATTAATAGCAACATAAGTACATCATAAGTTTTGCGCTAATAATATCCATATCATTCGTACTAGGAAAGAAATGCTACTCTGTGGTCTACAAAATCCAGCTATTCCGAACTGACATTTTACTCTACCATATACAATTATGACCACTGTGAACTACCTCAAAAAGAACTAAGGATCAAACTTATCCAACTTTAGAAGGTCAAAAGGCATCTTTAACTACTACAAGGAAGCAACTTTCAACTTGAATCCCAAAACACTCGATCATAGTTGGCCACAAAGAGCTTGTCGGTGCACTTGGTAGATGTCACCTATTTGTACACTTGTTCTGATCCAGCAGAAGTCCTATTGGCACTAGTGGCATCCATTTTTTAAGAACGGACGACTAATTGCTCTAACTTGTATTTGCCCAAATAATCCATTGTAAATGGCCTGCAAGATACTAATACTCTCTTCCTACTAGATGTAATACTACTTTTTTAATTGTTAGAACTTAGAAGGATACATTTATTACTGTTTATGTCTATATGATAACAGAAATAGGAAGCAATCAAAAGTTTAGCACGTTCAATATCACGAACTCATGCAAATAATTTTGCTAGCATACCTTGACAGATCGCCAATGAGAGTTGGGCCAGCGAGTCGGATCCAAGTCACCAATGCCAGTAATCGTACCCATGTATCTACATAATCGTAAAAATATAACCGAAAAAATTAGAGATGTTGGTTGAATAAAATGGCATAAGAAGGATAATGGGTTTAATGAACAAGTTTACCTCCGAACACTTGATTCTTCAGTTTCAAAGAGCATCCGGAAACGCATCCCAACAGAAACACGAGTATGATACACGGCTTTCACATACTTTGAAAGAGGTATAACAAATTCACATGGACTTGCTCTGCATTTAGAAAGGCGGAAATGAAGAAAAAGACATCACATAAGAAGAATGAGCAATTCTTTTTGTTCTCACCTTGGATTATAGAATATTGTGAAACAACTGTTTGTTGCAGCTGCATGAGCAGCGGCAGCAAGAAGTCCAATGTGCATACTATCACTCGATAGCACAGATGACGGCATTACCGTCTGTGGACGAGTTGCACGACGAATCCCCAAAAGGAGTTGATTTTTTTCATTCCTTATATGTCATCCAGAAAAAGTATCAGGTAATAAACATGGAGACATGGATTCCGCATTAAATAGCTAAAACAGACTAATATGTAGCATTAAATACCAGATAAAAAGCACAGAATCTCCAGCGACAAGTCTCTTTGCGCTAACAAACACGCTCCATCCTGTTGTAAGAAGATGACGTTTGGGCTGCCCTGCATGTGAAGAGCGAGACACGGAATATCAATAATGTAGTTACACCACAAGATAATATTTCCACCTAGCAACTTATTTATCTAAATGATTACAACCTGAAAAAACTAATTTGAGTTGGGTACATGCATAGAGGCATAAGTACAATAAGGTTGCATCCGTAAGAAGGCTCAAAATATATAAAGGACTTCATAAAAGTTGTGATTTTGCAATGCGCTAAAGTATACTTGGTCCATTATGATCCTCGATCCACACATTTGACAAAATATGTAACATAACTCAAATAACGAAAAAGACTTAAATACCCACCGCGAAAAATATGCCTAAACTTCCATTCAACATCGTGGAGATCCCTTGCAATAAGTTCCTGGGCAGGTGGCTGCTGAGAAAAGTCCTGAAGAACCAAAAACATAATATCATCCTCCATTCATTTTCACACATGAACAGATGATATATTCGCAATTACCAGTGGGGGAAAGACTTTCTCTGCCGCACGACGAGGAACAGAAAATCCTCCATGGGTACTCGTATCACTAGCGGTTAACGTCTTGCAAAAGTAATTAGTTGGCTGCCTGCTTGGAGTACCCAACTCAACAGGAAGAAATGTATCCTTTTGTTCTTGCTGAAAATACATTACACGAATTATAAGCAACTCAGTCAACACTATAAAAACTAAAACGATAACACCAAAAAACTTGAAACTTAAATATTTACCACGGTCAATGGCTGCAAAGTCATTTGGGCATAGACCTCATCCGTTTCAACATCAGCCTGAAATTGCATAAATGGCAACCTTGTTATGACCACCGGATTCTACAACACACTTACTATAATAACTAAATAAATAAACACGAGTCTAACAACACGTACGTGCATCGTGACATTATGAAGTTGGCAAATCAACTGCGGCGGCAAACTCGGGTAATTGGGTATATGAGCATCCACTTCCTTATTAGTAGTGGCAGCAACCTAGCTTACAATTTCAACTCAAATCACTATATACACCATTTCTCGTGAAAACAAACAAAAACAAAACACTAAACCAAAGCTAAAAACCTGCTCACTATGTCCCTGAGGAAAGTAAACAACGCGACTTCCAACAATCGGCAACGACACAAGCGGACCGGCACACGCATGCCATAGCTCCGAATTCAAACATTTCTTTTCACCTTCCATAATTAACAAACAAACAATAAATTAACTCACAGTATCATTAACTAAGAAATAAAAAATGACTGACTAGAATAAATCCAACCAAATAGAATAAACAAAAAGAAAAACACATGTTATTAAAGTCATACATTAAAATATAAAACAAAACATATAAAAATAAAAAATCAACAAAAAAGATTTGAACAAGATATACCTTCATGAACTTGCTGACTTAATCCTGATGTTGAAAGCTTCATATTTTTTCTAACTTATATTTTATTTATTTTATAAAAAATATTTTATAAAGAATATTTTATAAAAATTATATAACCCCCCACCCCCACCCGGAAATAAACATGCAGGTAGCAGGACTGCTAACCAAGCTCAGCAAACCAGTAGCTCCCCCCAAACACTGCCATTACTTTTTTTTATAAAAAGAAGTTAAAAATGGAAAGTAGGAGAGGTTAAATACCCGACCCGACCGAAGTCGACCTGAAACAGTAGTGAGAGAGAAAGGAAAGGAAACAAAGAGAGAGAAAGTAAATGATTATTGAAAAGTGAGCTAAATATGTGAATCTAGTGCTACTATTCGTATCACTTGTCTATTTAAAAAGTACATTCGCATTTCTTTTTTTAAAATGTTTTAATTTAATTATTTATTACTAAAAAAAAATTAAATATTTGTAAAGTTTAATATATTATTTTGAATAATTTCCTTAAAATTATTATTACAATTTCAATAATACTTTATTTGGTTAATTAAAAGTAAACTATGGGTGATAAATGCATTTTTCTGAACTAGGTGTTTTTTATTAGAAGACGGTAATTTTAAAACGAAAAAATATAAAATGTATTGAAAAAAATTTCTTAAGATAACAGTGTAACACATTTTTTATTTTTATTTTTTTGTCAATTTGATACTTTTTACTTGATTAACTTTAATTTTATATTTTATTTTACAGTTAAAATAGTATAAATGATAAAAGGGTGTTAATAACTAAAATTTATAAATGTCTTATCAATATAAGCGCGTTTGTGATAAATGTTTTTTTTCAAATGATGAAAGGTGATTTGATGACTTCTACAGCTATGTAATTAAACTTTTAATAATTTTAAGGAAATAATAAGCTTAGACAATCGGTGATTTTTAACAATTTTTTGATAATTGTCTCAAATGTTAAGGTTGCTTAAATTGTGGAGACTTCTTGTCAAAATTTTGATATACCTTAATCGTTTTGGTATTTTTTTTATTTTTTATCGACTTCTTAGATGAAAAATCTACACTCAAACTCGTTGACATTCAAAGTAAACATGTATGTATTGATTTGGTAGAGGTTTCTCTTTTCGTAAAGTTAAACAAGCGAGATTTTACAGTCAGTCATGTTGTTATAAAAGCCGTCTCGTGGAAATACTAAGCACGAGAAAGCATGTGTGGAAATTATACACGTGTTTATTCCTTTTACGTTTGATGCATTTGATTTTCTTGCATCTAAGACGGTAAAATTACTTATCAAAATACAGCGTGTTATGAACAGTAATGTTTTGACATATAAATCAACAAACATTTTATTTAATAAATTTATTATAAAAAAATTAACAGCGCATCTTATTGTCCGCTTACCTTCCTTTAATATGAAAACTAAAATTATTAAGTAAAAGTGCTCTGGTCACCTAAATCGCTTCAAGTTATTTATAGAAAAAATATTTTGAAATTATTTATTATATGCATATTTATATTATTATTTTCGTTTTAAATTAATAGTTTATTTTTTATACGTTTTTAATTAATTGTTTATTACTAAAGATATATAAAAAAAGGTTTAATTAAATTTATCGTAATATCTTTTATTCGAAATTACTATTACAATTTTAAATCCGTTCCAAAATTATAGTCCTCGTTTCTTTTTCGGGTTGTCCTAAATTAATTGTCCATTTATAAAACTTCTAAAAATTGGTAGAAATTTTAGATCGAGATTACTAGATTACCTTTAATTGAAATTATAATTACAAACTTTTAAAAGGTTTTAAATTAATTGGTTAAGGGTAAAACTGTCTTTCTGTAAAAAGTAAGAGAAAGAAAACTAAAAAATTTATACTTTTCTTAAACTGTGTGTTTTTTATCGAGAGACAATAATTTTAGGACGAAAGGAGTAGTTAACTAGTTAAAATTAAAATTGTTATTTTATTAGAAAGTAAAAGAAAAACAGTAATAATAAATGAACTTGTGTGTTTTTTATACAAAAACAATAATTTTTGACACAAGGAATATGAAATATTTGTAAAAAGGTCATGTTACTAATACCCTCTTACTCTTTAAAAGTACAAAAAGTACTTACAATACTCCTTTTGTCCTCCTATTAGAGTACAATATAATTTTCTGTAAGTTTCTGTTTCGTATTTTTTGACAGTTTACTGTTTTTGACATATTAAACTTTATATTTTTCATTTCGCATTTTCTGATTCACAATTTTATAATAAAAATTAAAAAAAATTAAAAAATAATAAAAAAATAAAAAAAATTAAAAGATATTAGAATCCATTTAGGAAGGTACCAATAACCACCCTTTAAAATTGGAAAGGCTTGGTTGGTATCCTGGCCCATATTGAATAATCTGAGAGAAAAGTAAAGAAAAAAGGTGGAGCGTAGGATGAAATGTACATGGAGATAAGAAGCGTTGGATTTTGGAGTGATATGACAGTATGCATGTGCGACCATCCTTCAGTGGTCGTTGTCAGAGTACGAAACTTTTTTTTTATATTATTATTATTTTTTTATATTTTCAGCAGTGAAAGCGTGTAATCAATGGAGAGAGAAGAGTGCGTGTATTTTTTGAGGGCGTGAGGATCGAAGACTGAGTGACTTAAAAATAGATTTTTTGTTTTCATTATTAGATTTCATTTTTTCTCTCTTGGCCATATCTTTTTATAACGTTGTTTCAAATTCTATACATACAATTCTTGTTTAGCATTTTCTTTTATATAATTATAGTTCACGGATAAAAAAATATATTATTTATTAAAATCCTAATGTTTATAACTTTTTTTCTCTTATTTTTTATGTAATAACAATTTTATTTTTAATCAGTTAATTTTTAACTTATTTAAAGTTTATAAATATACTTTCACTATTATACTTAACCAAAATTTCATATTTATATTTGGTATTGAACAATTATTTTTAGATAACAAACAAAACGTGAGCTATAATTATAGGACGACAAGAGTATAATTTAATTTTTTTTCGTCTCACGTTAATTGTTCACGATATTGTCTTTAATTGTCTTATAATAAGTGTTTATTACAATAAATAATTGAATCTTTATAATTAAATTTTTAGTTGTGTCATTTGATTATGTAATCTATGTTCAAGTAGTTTTTTGTTCTTTTTCACTTTTTATATTAATTATAATGTAATCGTCATTTGATTAACTAATAATTGTAAAAATCTAATATTACATTTGTCTCATAGTTATTGTTCATTTTTACCTTTTTAGTTTCTTTTTGTAAACTTTAATTTTAAATAATTTTGTTACTGTTGTAATTAATAAAAATTATACCAACAAAAAACACACTTAAAATACAATCCATCGATGTTTTCAGACTCGGGTCGACCCGGCCGGGTCAATCGGTTGAATCGGTTCCGGTCGAAAAAACGGGTCATATTGACCCGGGTTTCATATTTTCGAAACCCGGCTTGACCCGGCGGGTTTGGGGTGACCCGGGTCAACCCGGTTCTCAAGACCCGGTCGGGTTTCGAATTTTTCGGTTTTTTTTTTAAAAAATTAATTTTACGTATTTGCGACGAAATTTTATTTTTATATATTATATTGGTAAACAATTTGTATTTTCAATATAAATAAGTTTTTATGGTTTTTATATGTATAATTTTGTTAATTATTAATAATATAAAAAATATTTTTTTTTCTAAAAACCGGGTTGATCCGGACTCGGCGACTCAACCGGGTCAATTTAAGACCCAGGTTTTAAAACATTGCAATCCATTCATATATTATATATCAAATATTAAATAGTAAAAATAAAAATATGTAAAGTCAAAATTGACAAAGAAAGATTCAAAAACTCACACATAAATAATAATTTTAGAACGAAAATATACCTAAAATTTTATGTTTTTAATTTATGAATAATTAAGGTGGGAAAATGACCGATAGATTTATGTGGACCATATTCCCTAAAATCAATTTCATGCAATTGGGTGTCTTTTGGCCAATTTTTTTAAGGGGTCGTTTGATTGAAAAATATTCAAAAATATTTATGTCATTAAATTTTAATTTTCTTAAAATATTGCATTTGTTATGATAAATGAATGAATTAAGACAGAATATTCGAAAATATTTATGTCATTAAATTTTAATTTTCTTAAAATATTGTGTTTGGTATGAAAAACGAATAAATTAAAACTTCTTTGAATTGTCAAAAATAGAGAAATTAAAATTCTTCTAAAAGGTAAAGAATTTTAATTTACTTGACATTTTTTATAAACTTTTTTTCTAATGATTTTTTTTCAGGTTTTTACTCGTTTAAATAAAAAATTATAAAATAAAACAAACTTTATATAAAAAATTATTCGGTTTTTACTCCATTAAATAGAAAAATAAGATTTATATAAGATATTTATAATTTATTTAAAAAAATTTATGAAAATTTATAAAAGATTTAAACAAGAAAAATAGTTAATTTTAAGAAAATTAAAATATTTATTATATTTTTACTCGTATAAACAAGATTAATAAAATTTATATAAAACTTTTATAAAATTTATTTAAATGTTTTATAAAATTTATTAAAAAGATTTATAAAGTTTATATAAAACTTTGATAAATATATAAATTTTTATAAAATTTATAGAATCTTTTTATAAAATTTATATAAATTGTTTATAAAATTTACATAATTTTTTTTTAATTTATATAAAAAAAATTTAAATTTTTTTTATAAATTTTTTTGTAAAATTTATATAAAATTTTTGAAATATATAAATTTTTAAAAATTTTATAAAAAATGAAAATTCTATTTTACTCGTTTAATGGAAAATTTACATAAAAATATGTATTCATGTTAATTGATTAGACCAAAAATCAAAATTTTACAATATTATGAATTTCTGCTAGCCAAAAATGCGTGAGCATTTCAAATTTCATAATTTTTAATTCTCAAGAATTTTAATTTACTTGAATTTAGAATTCTGAAATTTTAAAATCTTGTCACAAACAGCACCTAAAAGAATAATAAAAGGTTGGTCTTACCAAATTTGTCTTTTTCTCGTCACTTTTTCGGCGAGATACGATTTAGCGAGTTGATGACGAAGGGTGCTAGGATGGTGGCGAGCTAACAATGACTGCCACGTAAGAAACAGCGAAGGGACTCGCAATGATACTTAGCTCTCTAATATACACACTCGCAATATACTTAAACAAAATAATAATAAAATACTTTTTAATATATTATTAAATAAATATTAAAACATTCAACGCTCATAAATACTGTTATATTCAGTGTTGAAAAATAAACGTCATAAAAAAGATATAACTAATTGATATTTGCAAAACGAGCACTAAAACTTCAATCCAAAACACTCATAGTGTCACTAAACATTTTCATTTTGACTTTAATAGAGACGAATCTATGTATCGGTGGACGATTTCTGAAAACCATCTTCATCGATAAACTTCTTTAGAAGTGATAAAAAATAGAAATTATTTTAAAAACTATTTAAGAACTCTTTTAAAAATATTTAAAATGAATGATGAATTTTTACACGATTGTTTAACGTTTTGTGTTGAAAAATGTATTATCAATAATACAATCATTTCTCGTTTCCAAATAATGAAACCAAGAAAAATGCATATTAAAGTAAATTGTAATTGTGTCAATTGTTGCGTTATAACTTTATGAGAATGTTTGACGCATAAATTTATGAGAATTTAATGTTTCACAAGCTTTTATAAAATATGAGTTATCTTTAAAAATATATCTCAATTAATTAACATATTTTGAAAAAACATGAAAGAAAAATAAGGTACTAAATAAAATAATTCTAAAACTAACGTTTAAAAAAAATCAAACTCATGCTCCTCCAATAATATACCCATTCTAACTCTTTGTGGTATTGTCGAACATATCTATGTATGATAATGCCTTTTTATTATCATATTTTTTATGGTATCCGTTATGGTAAATTTAGAGCATTTAGTATAGTTGTTTTTTAAAAAGTTTATAAGATTATGAAAAAGTTTATCATTTTATTAACTATAGTGAAGATATGGTTTATACTTATGTGGAATGAAAATGTCTAATATCTTATATTTTATTAAAATTTAATGCATTTGAGTCAATAATATTTTTCTAAAAATTTATATAAGTTTAACTATAGTGGAGAAATAACATAGAAAAGTTTATGAATTAATGTTTCAAGGTGATTTGCCAATATTATAAACATTTACAAAGTTTTATCATATTGACACCCTTATAAATAAGTTTATAATTTATGAAAATATTTAAGAACTTGTTAACCATAGTGAAGAATCATTTCATTTTTGTGTGACATACAAAAATTTATAATCATAAACTTTTTCGTAATTAAATACATTTGATTTATATACGAAATTCATAAAACATTTTGAAAATTTTACCTAATAAAAATAAATTTAAATTTATAAATTCATGTCATAATACAACTATAAACCTTTTAAATTTATCATCTTACAAGATCATGTTAGTTAGACGTGACCCAACTTAAAAATTTCAGATTGACCGATTTACTTATTGCAATTTTGAACTTGTTAACCAATGTAAGAAAATACTTTAAATTTTCGACTAAATCTGTCATTCGCGTCAAGTAGCCACCCCCCAAATAAAAAAATAAAAATAGTGTACTCATTAATTTGGCTGAAAATTTTCTATTGGATTTTATTTAAAAGGTTTGTATACCACCGCCTTTCATATTGGCCCAAAAGATGTAGGGTGGCTTGCAAGTCGCCATCTCATTAATCATGAATGCAAGTTTGTGACCCTTCGTTTATTTTGTCAAGGGATTTATAATGGTTTTACACTGTTATGTGTATTCTTAGAGAATTTAATGAAACATGATAGTGACTTATTTCAGATGGATATTTTATCTTAGGTAATAGGGTATTTTGTATTACGCTCGTAGTGTCCTCAAATATGACGGCAATAAAAATTATCATAATAATCTGTACATTCTATTAAATAAAAGTTTTGCATGATATCATGTATTTGCTATTATGCTTAAGTGTCAATTATAGTAATTAAGATGTTTAGTTTATAGTTGCTAATGTCATATGTAGAGATGCAAAAGTCTGCTATGTGTAGGAATATGTACACGTAAATAATATATGATCAGAAGTCGTCTTGAGGTTAAAAAAACGCACGCATTAATACGTAAAACAATTATTCGTTAATATATTATGTGTAATATATTAATTAGTGATAAGCTATAACAAACGTTAATTAATTAGTTAGCTAACGGGATTTTACAAATGATAGTTTTATGTTAACTAATAATTAGATTTATATTTAAAAACAAATAAAAGACAAGTTTGGAATTAATATCTTTTCTTTTGGCATAAGTTTTGTTTTCCTAATAAGATTATGACAACCGACATATAAGATGCATGTATAATTAATTCATTCTCTCATTATGAGGATATAGATTCTCTTACAATAGAATACAAGAAAAGAATATTGCGACTTGTTGGTTTGGTTTTCTTGCGATCAATCAGTACCTCAATTTATTTTAGGTTTGAGTTGATTTAAGAAATCAAGTTCTATTAGCTTGTCACTATTAGTACTAGCATATTTAATTGTTTGCGAAAGAACGTATTGTGTGCGTATTCTTAGAGATGTCATTGTTTGATCTTTGGGTTTTCGTTTACATTGGTGGTTCGATAAAGGTGTTTAATCCATTGCTAAAAGGTACGTAATTCAATATCGTTTATGTTAATTACTTTTCTATACGTGATCCTATATTCTACTGCGTACTCGTGTATATTAATATGGTTAATATGGATAAAGGTTTTTATAATTCTAACAGTGGCATCACGAGTCGTTCGTATAGCATTTAATTACATTAAAATTAACGAAAGAAATAAAATTGTGTAAACTTACTATGATGGCGTTTGAATTATTTTATTTGATGATTAGGTTTTTATAAACCCTAATTAGAGTTAACAAAATTAATTAGACAAACGCTAAGTTGTATGCAATTTTTTGTTGATAAATATAATGTTAACCGTTAATTAGTCGTTATTTATCACGTTGTTAATTGTTAAATCTATGGTTTGATCCATGGGAATCATGCAAGTTTACCATGGATCATGTGTTCTTGATTAATTGCTTTCATTGAAGTCATGATTGATGTGGTATGCATGAAGTATGTGATTAATTGTTAAGGGTTAATACACAAACAGGTTATTAAAGTTTGTCTAAATGTTCACCTTAGTTACTAAAGTATTTTTGTAAAAATTAGGTTACTCACGTATACGGATTATTTATAAAGGTTACTGAACGTTTAGAAAAGTTATCTCCATGTTACTCCTAAGGTGGGAAACCGGTATTACCGGTTTCATTGTCCACGAAAGTTTCATATGTTACAAGAAAGTTACTATAGTTCACGAGTTTAACAAACAAATTACTGAACTTTAGAAAAAGTTACACTCAATAAATAATTACACATATATTTTTATTCCGACCATTTTCTTACGTATTCATCCGTTTTCGTGCGTTTTCATATGTTTTGTACGTTATTATCCGTTTGTATCTATTTATCCGTTTACGCACGTTTACAATCGTTTTTTTTATATATCTATGTCATTTGTATTATTTTCACTAATCAATCAAAAAATATTTTAGCAAACACAAAAATGCATCCTAAAACACAAATTATATTTTTTTAGAAAAGAATATTTATGTAAAAAAATTAAAAGTTACCAAAAAAATTCTAAAATTTTAAGATTTAACTTTTTATTATGATTTAAATATTAAGATTTTAAATATTGTAATGAGTCGAAAAATAAATTAATATTTTATATAGAAAATTACGAAGTACAAAAATAATTTACATTTTTTTAGATTTTTTTCTAATTAGAAAGTACCAAAAAATACTTTAAGAAAAATTAAGGTTTAACTTCTTTTAAGATTTTAAATATTATAATTAGTCGAAAAAAAGTTACACCTTTTTAAGATTTCGAGAATTAAGATTTAACCTTTTTTATGATTTTAAATAAATAAGATTTTTTTATGTACGAAAAAAGTTCCATTTTGTAAAAAAGTTGAATAATAACGTGAAGAATTAAAAAAATCAAAATATAGTTAAAAATAATAATTGTTAAACGGTCGTGCAAATAAATACTTGTGAAAACAAACAGTCATTAAGAAAAATGATAGACGCTTCAAGATTTTATAACCACGGGAAATAACATGTAAGAGTGTTACAACATAATGAGATTTATTTGCGTTCGTTAATCATAATGAGTCTTTACGTCTATAGTATATAAAGTATTTATGTTAGATTTGCGATCATAGGGTTGATTATGCGTATCATACTCTATGGGATTGCACGTTAGCTTCTACAGCCTAGTCTCGTGTTTTTAGCTGGTTGGACATCTCTCCTCCTATTACACCCAATTTGTCTGGTCTATATGGTTGGATTGATGGCCTTCATCTTACAGCGAGCAAAAAAATCATCTTGGACGTTGTTTGCAGTGTTACCCTTTGGTCTTTATGGAGATTCCGTAACGAGGTGATCTTTGGTACTAATCAGCCTAAACGATGCATGCTTTTTGATAATATTGTAGATTTTTCTTTTAGATGGTATTCCACTAGAAGTAAATTGTCTTCCATATCTTGGAATAACTGGATTCAAAACCCATTAGTGGTTTACTCTTTGTAATTTTAATCTAGCGTCTTGCTAGTTTTTAATAAAATTCTGTCGTTCAAAAAAAATATAAAGTATTTATGATATTTACCCGCAACTTATTTTATAAAAAAAGAAAAAATATGATGTCGCATAGAAATGAAAAGTCAACTGATAATAGTTTAATCGTGTAAATAAAGACGAAATTATATTCAAAAGGCATGTGACTTGCCACGTTAATACATAACCTGTAACAACATGTTACAAATACTTAAGTAACCTTTATAACATGTAACCAATACAATAGTAACCTAATTGTTACCAAAAATACTTTAGTAACTTATGTGAACATTTAGGCAAACTTTAGTAACCTATTTGTGGCAACAAATGAGTCGCCCTTACATGGTTTTAAATCTAACTCACGTCGTGCTTAGAAAGAATCAAGTTTATAATTTGTTTTCTACTTTAGAGTAGTAAAATTTTATTAATGACGTAATTTGCAAAAGTACTATCTAGTTGCAAGGCTAAGGTTCGGGAAGACTCATCAAGACTTCGGACTTGTAGATACCATTGCCCTATAATACCTGACTACTTGTAGTCTCCTTATCTTGCATACTATTTAGGAAGCCGCGAATGGTCTAGGGTTTGAATGATTTTAATCATTCTTTAATCTTTTCCCATGATAAAATTAAACTTCTTTAAATAAAATACATGTTCATTCGTCAATTTTTATGATATCACTATTTATACAATCGAATTGTAAGTTAAATAAGTGATGTCTTTAATTCACGAATTGAGTAAATTTTTTAAATTATCATGCTACAAAGATGTTGCATGCTTCTTTGTACATATTTTTGAATTGTCAAAATTTATACCATTTGAAATAAGTTTATATGCCATCCAACGTGAAAGATCACTTGCACTTACTCTTTCACCATACGTTAGACTGTGATGATTTTGTAACCCAAGGTGATATAATACACTCGATTGTGAGACGTCGGTGCTATATAATCACGGTTTTTGGTTGGACGCCTTAAGCAAGTTAAGAGAGGCGAGACCTTAACTCATGGCAATAGATGGGATAAACATGCTCGCTTTTTCACTTTTGAATTGTCACAAGTGATGTATATAAAGTTGAGTCCCATAATTCTAGAAGTTGTATTGGATGCAATTATTGAACGTCAATTAACCTTTAAATATCATCATCACTAGCAGATCAACTGATGCAGTGGTGGTATGTCTTGTGGGTTCTAGCTTTTAGAAAATTAATTGTTTATTTATAAACATGGGTATTTGATTTTCTATAAAAGAAGTATTATTAAAAATACTAAATTATTGAACTTTGTTTATTTGTATATGGCAACGAACAATGCCCAAACCAAACAAAATAGTTCGGCTTTCAGGTCATTGCTTGAGAAGCAACAACTTACTGGTCCTAACTTCAATGAGTGGTTACGTGTGCTCAAACTAGTTGTGTGTGTGGAGAAACTAGAGGATGTGTATGACATCCTTTACCTGACCATCCTGGTGCTAATGCTACTAATTAACAATTAGTAGAATGGAATGCTCTTTATGATCGTCATAATGAATTTGCTTGTTTAATGCTTGGAACTATGACTCTGTTGCTTTGTCAACAATTTAAATACAAAAGTCATAAGGACATGATAATTGAGCTCCAAAAGATGTATGGAAAGCCTCCTGGTATCGAACTACAAGAGTTAGTACACACTTTCCATTCATGCAAGCATGAAGAGGGTCAATCCTTTAACGATTATGTTCTATTGTTGAAAATCTATTTGGATCATTTGGCAACTCTCAACTATGTTCTTCCAGAAGTTGTCTCTGTCAGCTTGATTCTCAATTTACTTTCAAATGATTTTGAGGGCTTTGTGCAAAATTACAATATGCAAAGCATGGGGAAGACAATTAGTAAAGTTCGTTCTTTGCTTATTGAATTTGAGAAAGGAGTTAATAAGAACAAGAAGTCAAATGTTTCATATTCTTCTACACCACAAGTGATGGCAATCCAAGGTGGTAGGATCCAGAAGTACAAACCGTAAGGAGGTAAGGCTAAAGGTAAAGGTAAGGATAAGGGTCCTAAAAATTCTTATCCTCCTAAACCTAAAAAACCTCAACCTTATAAGAAAGAGCATCCGGGTAAAGATTCCACATGTCACCACTGCAAAGAGGTTGGACATTGGAAGAGGAATTGTCCTGTGAAAAAGAAAAAGCAAGCTGGATCGTCCACTTATTTAGGTATTTATACCATTAAATTATTTGCTTGTTCTAAAAATTCCTGGGTGTATGACACTAGTTGTGGTATTAACATTCAAAACATGGACTTAGAGGAGCAAAGAAGCTGAAGCAAGGTGCTGTCTACTTGTATGTTGGAAATGACGTACGTGCTGAAGTAGAAGCTATTTGAAGTTTTGACTTAGTTTTATCTAATGGTTTAATTTTTGTTTTGGATGATTGTCATTATGCACCTACTATAACTAGAGGTGTTGTTTCAGTTTCTTGTTTGCATGATAAAGGATTTATTCATAAATTTATACATTCTAGTATGACCGTTTCTTTTAATGATTTGATTTATTTTAATTATATCCGTGTTAATGGTATTTATAAAATTGATATGCATGATCCTACTTTACAAATTATGAATTCAATGTACTCGATTAGCAATAAGAAATCTAAAGCAAGTTTGGATTCAACTTATCTTTGGCATTGACGACTTCCTCATATTAGCAAGAAGCGAATTGAAAAGTTGCAACATGATGGACTTTTAAACTCAACGGATAGTCAACCGTTTGATCAATGTGTTTCTTGTATATCGGGCAAGATGACAAAGAAATCCTTTCCGCATAAAACATAAAAGGTGAAAGATCTACTTGGATTAATCCATACCGATGTATGTGTTCCACTTAGACATGTGTCAAAGCAAGGTGCTACATACTTCATAACCTTTACTGATGATTATAGTTGTTATGGTTATGTTTATTTGCTTAAACATAAACATGAAGTCTTTGAAACATTCAAGGTATTCAGAAATAAATTAGAAAATCAACTCGGGAAGACTATTAAAGCCATTTGATCGGATCGTGGCGGTGAATATATTAGTCAAGAATTTAAAGATTATCTAAAGGCTAGTGGAATTGTCCAACAACTGATTCCTCCTTACATGCCACAACACATTGGTGTTTTTGAGAGGATAAATCGAACTTTGCTAAACATGGTTCGATCAGTGATGAGTCTTTCTACTTTGCCACTATCCTTTTGGGATCATGCTCTAAAGAGTGTTGTACGCATTCTTAAGATGGTTCCAACTAAGAAGGTTAACAAGACTCCATATGAACTATGGCATGGAAAAATCCCTAAATTGTCTTACTTAAAGGTATGGGGTTGTGAGGCACATGTGAAACGTCACACACGTGAAAAACTTCAATCAAGATCGGTTAAGTGTGTCTTCATAGGTTACCTTAGGGAAACCATGGGTTACTATTTCTACTACCTACTTGAAAACATAATAGTTGTTGAGAGGTATGCATATTTCTTTGAAAAGAATCTCATAGTTCAAAAAGAGAGTGGGAGGATTGTAGAACTAGAGGATGAAGATATTTACCTTCTGAAACTATTAGCAAACATCCAATTGAGGAAGAAAGTCTTGCATGCTGATCCCAAACTTAGATCGATTAAGCTTGTGTATACGAGATTAGATCAAGTTATACACGTAGAGAAACTTTGTTTATGTATAAAGTAATCTAAGTGTTATGGGGAATTAACACTTAAACAAGAACACACAAAGATGTAAAACAAACTTTCACTTGATTGATAATAACGAACTTGCTTATAATGAAAGTGTTTAACGTATGAAAACTTATTATGAAACATAACCTAAAGGTCTTATTTTATAGACAGAAGAAGCCTTGTACAAGAGTCTACGTATCAACTATTCTAGGTAAAGATAATTATAGAAAATACAGTGTTGAACTTATCTTTACTAGAAAATACGTTAAACACTTTCATTGTACAAGGCTTCTTCTGTCTATAAAAGAAGACCTTTAGGTTATGTTTCATAATAAGTTTTCATACGTTAAACACTTTCATTGTAAGAACTAGGAGGAATCTTACAACGCTTATCATATTGGTAATAAACATGCCTAATCAAATCTTTGGCCACGTCACTTGAATAGTCAATCTCCTGCTGTGTTGTCTTCATCTTCTCCAAAACTGCTTTGGACATGGGATACTGACCATCTATAAGAAGATACTCAGCAAACTTTGTAGAGCTCAAGTAGTACACACCAGCAGCTGAATACAAACGCCATTGAAGACCACTGATATCATCCTCAAGATCCTTCCAAACAACAGGATCTTCTTCTGTTGGTCCACACATTCTCTTGAATGTTGACCAAAGTTTTATTCCATTGACTGAAGTAGGAGCTTCAGTTTCATACTTGGCTTCCAACAACCTCCAAAGGTCTACCAAGTCTTCCCTATCCACACTTGCAAAGAGAGACACAAGAGTAGTAAATGTGTGTACCTCTTTCCCATACCTGCCAATCTTCCAAAACCCACTTTCATCTTCTTCATACTTATGATAGGGTTTCTGGCATCAAGAGGTAACACTTGTACCATATTTGAAGCTTCCAAAGGTGAGAGCTTGATGCTCCTTCTTATAACAGCTTCACTGGCTTCAATTTATCCATATCTTTAGGAAACTCAAGAGGAACTCCCTTCTTCAAAGGTCTTGGAACAATCATTGCCTTCTTAAGCTCCATCTCTTCTGCAAGTTCTTCTTTCCTTTCATCTGAAAGAAGTCTGATAGTATTCATTTTCTGCACTTTTCCCCAAATAGGATAAGCCTTATACTCCAATTCTTCAAAGGATAATCCCAACAATTTCTTATAGGTCCATCCTGTTCCATGACATCTGAGTAGCATGTAGTAAAGCTCCCTTCTATCCCTCTTTAGCATTGAGAGAACATTGCTAGCTTTGTGTTTCAAAATTACCTTGCAGTCCTTTTGAACTCTTAGAAGAATCTCCAAACCCCAAATTTGGTCTGAAATAGTCAAATCTGGATTCTCCATACACCTATCTTCCCAAGCATGGTACATCTGAACAACTTCTGGCATATCAAAATCTACTTGCAATTTCAACTCTCTAAGCTTCTCTCTTGCCAAATCATCACCATATTCAAGTCTTTCTGGTTGTTCTATTATCATCACACTTGAATCTGAACTTGCTTCATCACTTCCTTCTTGTTCCTCTGAACTGACAACAAATGGTGATTCACCAACCTTCTTCCTTTCTTGTTCCACAAGTTGTGCAGCCAACCTTCTATCAAACTCTACTTGTGTTGCATCCTTTGGAACTTCTACTTCTACCATGATTCCTTTACCCTTATCTAATGGATCAATGATGGGTAAGGATGATGGCCATACCTGTGAAGATACTTCTTTGATGATAGCTGATGACTGGAATACATCAACCTCATCTGCAGGTCTATCAACGCTCAAATTCCTTGTGTTAGAGCCCAAATTACTCTTATCAGCGCTTGGTGTGTCAGCATTCAAATTTTGCTTATCAACGCCCAACTTACTTGTCTCAGCGCCTCTTGTATATCCAACATAGCTGTAAAAGACAAGTTTAAATTGGTAGGAGTAACCAGAGATGTGTCAAAACCTGGTTGCTTCTTCAATTCAGTGAGGGCTTCAGCAACACCCAAAGATTCACCATCATGTGAGCCCTTATCACTCACATTAATCTGCTCATCCTCCCCTTTGGAAGATTCCTTCATCCCACACCTTGTGCTAGCATTCTCCAAAATGACAATCCTCTCCCTCAATTGCTTGAGTTCAAGGCCTTGTGTACTGACAATTTGTACCAAGTCTGCATTTTGCTTTTGCAAGCTAATGCAGACAGCCGTCAATTCCATTAATGTGTATGGTTCCAATCTGCCCTCCTCTAAAATGGGTATTTGACCTACCAAGTTAGATTCATGGGGCATGGATGAGGTCTTAAATATGTTAGGACTGTCTTGGCCTGCATCTAAGCTAGAACCAATAGTCCCAACCTCATCCATAGCACCAACCACACTTGTGGTGGTAGTTCTCTCTGCTACATGGCTAGGACCACTAGATGATAACACTCCAGTAGTCCTTTGGTGTTTTTGCAACCTATATTGTGGTGGGATAGAAGATGATGTGGATTGGGTGGATGTGGGAAGGTTAAGGGGTGTTTGGGTCTATGAAGGAATGGTTGATAGGTGTGTAAACACCCATCCTTTTACCACTTAATTCTGGCTAAAACAAGACCAAAACGCGTATTTAATATCATTTGTTTAGAATTATGCGTGGTTTTTGTGTTTATTGTGTTTTCAGAGCCAACCGGATGATTATTGAAGAAAACATGGATTGCACGAGTTTTATCGAAGAAAAAGACTCAAGACGAAGTCTATTGTCCAAGAGATGCAAAAGATTTGAAGTCACTGGGCCTATTTGAAGATTTATCGAAGAAAAGGACCAAAGATGGAAGATTTACATAAGTCGAAGAAACTCAAGTCTATTAAACGAAGAAATTAAAAGACGAGTTGAATTTAATCGACGACAAATTCCGAATCAGAATAAAAAACGTCAACTTTTCTGAAAAGACGAGAAGACAAGAAGAACGGGAGAAAGCCCACTCACCAACCAAAGGGGACACCTATATAAAGGGTTCCCCTCACACTTTTCATCCAGTTTTTAGTTTTTCTTCTCCCCTCTTTTTTCTCCCTTTCTGTTCGTAGATATCACCAACACCACTAGGGTGTTTGGTGATTTTGATCTTTGTTTTTCAATCTTGTAATTTTAGTCCTTGTTTTGTGATTGTTAAAACCTTATTCTATCAATTTAATCCTTTCATCACATCTTGTTCATCTTCATTTATTTGGTTAAAAGTTAAAGTTCTTATTTGGTTGATTTGATCTTCAAAAGTTGTTGGGATTTATGTTTTTATTGATGGGATTTGTAGTTTATGGTTAGTAGATGCTTAGTGATTAGTTTATTTAAGTTTTTGGTTAGAAACTTGGTGATTTTCGGCTTAAAACGTATTTCCCCTGTTTTTCGGTATTGTTACTGTTCTTGAGTTTCCCAGGTTCCGGATGAACCAAAAGTTCCGGATGAACTTAAACTTCCGAATGAACTAAAACTTCCGGATGAACACAAACTTCCGAATGAACATAAAAAGTTCCGGATGAATGGTTTTTCAAAAAGTTCCGCATGAGTTAAGAAGTTCCGAATGAGTTTTCTTTTTAAAAGTTCCGAATCAGTCAATACTTCCGAGTAAACTTCCGACTCGAAGTTCCGGATAAAGTTCCGGATAAACTTCCGGATCAATCTTCCGAGTGAAAGTTCCGGATAAAATTCCGGGTGAACTTCCGAATAAACTTCCGAGTAAAGTTCCGAGTGAAGGATTTTTCAAAGTTCCGAATCAATTTTCCTTAAAAGTTCCGGATGAACTTCCGAGTCAATACTTCCGAACCAACTTCCGAGTGAACTTCCGGATCAAGGTGTACTTCCGAATCAAATTTCTTTTAGTCTTACCTACTGTTTCTTTTTTAGCATTTTTAAGTTTGTCTTACTGTTTCTCATTGTTTCTTCATTTTATATTTTAAGTTTAATTTTAATTCTAGTTTATTAATTGTTATTAATTTAATTGCTTTTAAATTTCAGTTTACATTTTAGAGCATTTAACATTTAGTAGATTAGTAAACCAACTCCCCTTGTTAGTAACCAAGAACAATCATTCCACTTAGAACCGAGATCAATTCGAGAGGATATCGAGAGAATTTAGAGAACCCCATACAAAAATCTTAATATCAAATGGCGCCGCTGCCGGCTCTTCTCGTTAAGATCAAAAGTTTTTTGTGAGAACTTGGATTTTGGGATCCGTTCCCCGTGAACCTTACTTTTTCATAAAAACTTTCAAAAACACTAAAAAAATATAAAATTTTCAAAAATCCTAAAAAGTAAAAAACATAAAAAACCAAAAATATTTTTGCTTTGTTTTTGCCTTGTTAGTTCTTTTGCAGGTGTATGCGCACTCGATCAACATCTTATCAAGAGCCCGAGCCTCTCGATAACTTAGACATGGTCGGTGTACAAAACAACAACAACATACCACCTCAAAACAACAATAATAACAACCACAACCCACCTTTCAACAACATGAATAATAACAACAACAATGAGCCTCTACCGGATAATCGCCCGATGATTGAACTGCTGCAAGCTCATGTAGATGGAAACACTGATCCAATTGTTATACCAGCGATTGCAGCCAACAATTTTGAGCTCAAATCCGGCTTTATCCAGATGGTCTCTGCTCAACCATTCTTGGGGCGTACCATTGATGATCCACATGACCACATCAAGAGATTCTTGCAACTCACCAATACGGTCAAATTCAATGGTGTTCCACAAGAGGTAATCAGGTTACAACTTTTTCCCTTTTCTTTAGAGGGACAAGCCCGGCATTGGCTTGCTAAGGAACCGCCACAGAGTATTCTCTCGTGGACGGATTTGGAGACCAAGTTTATCAATTACTTTTTCCACCCTCTCGTACTACCGCTTTGCGGAATGAAATCATAAATTTTGAACAAAAGTACGATGAGTCGTTTAGTGAATCTTGGGATCGTTTCAAAGACCTTTTAAGAAAATGCCCACAACATGGTTTTACCAAAGTGCACCATATTAACACTTTTTATAATGGTTTAAGCATGAATGATCAAGATTCACTAAACAGTGCCTCGGGGGGTAATCTTTTGGCTAAGACTTCCAATGCTGCTTGGGATATCATTGAGAATAAGTCTCGTGTGCAAACCAAGAGTGTTCGGACCAATGTCGCTAGTGCTAGTACTAGTGACAGCGACAAGCGACTTGACAAAATCACTGTGCTTCTTGAATCGCTTGCTACCCAAACCGCCAGCAACACCAACAACATCAACGCTAGAAACGCTAAAGACGCTCAAGTCAATGCTGTTAGCCAACCATGCGAAATATGCGGGGGTCCTCACTCTTACACCACTTGTACTGCCACCCAAGACTACCCTTCTGAGAATGTGAATGCAGCTTATGGCACCTATCCTCAACCTGCTTATCAAGCTCGACCTCAAGGTGACCGTAATTTGCTTAGCTACCGCTCCAACAACTACCTCTCACCACCCGGTTTTCCTCCAAACAACCCAAACCAACAACAAAACCTCAATCGCCCTCCTCAACAACAACAACAACCTCGTACACCATACATACCACCTCACAAACAGCAACAACTACCTCAAAGAAACAACCAAGTCTACCAGCAACCTGCTTATCAACCACCCGCATACAATGCTCCTCCGAACCAACCCACCGCTCTTCACCAAGAAGTGGAAACCTACATGAGGACTAACGATGTGATCGTGGGAAATCTTCAACGGGAAGTGCTCAATTTGAAAGCAGACCTGGTCAAACAAGGGAACGATCTGAGAGCCGACATGAGAAATACTTTGGATAGTCAAACAAATGACTTAAAAAACATGATGGCTAGTTTCTTCCAAGGTAATCAACCCTCTTCTTCGGGTACTCTTCCGAGTAACACCGTGGCGAATCCAAGAGGGGAGATGAAAGCAATCACCACTCGCAGTGGCAAAGGTACCAAGGAACCCGAGCTTCCTATACCTCCACCGGTGATTGTGACTAAGGAGAACGAGTCACCTGCTCCTATTCCTCATCCTTCTACTTCCCCAATTTCTCCGCCTCCTTCACCTTCTACCCCCATTTCCCCACCACCCGTGGTTGTGAGTGATCCTATTCCCCTAAAGCCTTATTCTTCATCCAATATACCTTATCCTTCAAGGTTGAGGAAAGAGAAGCAAAAGAGCAAGGATGATATTCAAGTTTCAAACTTTCTCAAAATGTTTAAACAATTGAATTTTAACATCTCCTTTGCCGAGGCTCTCGCTCACATGCCCAAATACGCTAAGATGTTTAAAGATCTTCTAAGTGACAAGGAGAAGCTTCTTGACATTGCGCAGACCCAACTTAATGAGAATTGCTCCGCTGTTCTCTTAAGGAAATTGCCAACCAAGCTTGGTGATCCGGGTCGTTTCTTAATCCCTTGCAACTTCCCGGGAGTAGAGAATTGCATGGCCCTAGCCGATCTAGGTGTCAGTATCAACTTAATGCCCTTAAGCGTTTGGAAGCAATTATCTCTCCCTGAGCTAGTCCCCACCAAAATGACTTTGGAATTAGCTAACCGTACGGTTGCTTATCCAGTGGGGATAGCTGAAGACGTCTTTGTAGGAGTCGACAAATTCACTTTTCCTGCCGATTTCGTCGTTGTTGACTACGACATGGACCCTCGTGTGCCATTGATCGTTGGTCGTCCATTCCTGAGGACCGGTCGCACTCTAATCGATGTTGAAGCCGGTGAGCTTATCATGAGAGTGGGTGACGATAAGATCGTTTTCAACATGGGAAAGCTTTCTAAACAGCCTTATTCATACGAGAGTGTTAATTATATTTACGTTCTTGATGAGGCTTGTGAAGAACACTTCAAAGATGCTTGTAAAAGTATTCCTACCTCTCTTCCCAATGTTGAGACCGTTTCCTCTATTGACTCATCACTATCTCTATTTGGAGAAAGTGATTTCCTTTGGAAAGATTTGGAAGACACCATGGGAGATGTGAACTTAGACCATGACGATTCTACCACCAATTGGGATGAAGATCTCCGCCTCATTGAAAACCTTCTCAAAGAAGACAATCTTTCTCCGCTATCTCCGACGGTTACTGCTATTGATCTTCCTTCTCCTAAAGAGGTGACTAACGATGATCCATCGTTAGTTTCACCATCTATTGAGGATCCTCCCACTCTTGAGCTTAAGGACCTACCTCCTCATCTTGAGTACGTTTTCCTTGAAGACAACGAGAAGTCGTCCGTCATCATCGCAAAGGACCTAAAAGAAGAAGAAAAAGCCCGACTTGTCGCCGTGTTGAAGAAGCATAAAACATCTATCGCTTGGAAAATCTCCGACATTCGTGGAATTGATCCTCACTTCTGCACACACAAAATTCTCATGGAGGACGACTTTAAGCCCACAATTCAAAGCCAACGAAGGGTGAATCCAAAAATACATGAAGTCATCAAAACAGAGGTTATCAAACTTCTTGATGCGGGTATGATTTACCCTATTTCGGATTCACCATGGGTTAGTCCAGTCCATTGTGTGCCTAAGAAAGGCGGCATCACCGTTGTGCCCAATGCAAACAACGAGTTGATTCCTACCCGTCTCGTCACTGGGTGGAGAGTTTGTATAGACTACCGCAAACTCAATGATGCCACGAGAAAGGATCATTTCCCTCTACCTTTTATGGACCAAATGCTTGAACGTTTAGTGGGTAATGAATATTACTGCTTTCTTGATGGTTTCTCGGGTTATTTCCAAATACCCATCGATCCCCAAGATCAAGAGAAGACAACATTCACTTGTCCCTATGGCACATTTGCTTACAAACGAATGCCTTTTGGCTTATGTAATGCCCCCGGGACTTTCCAAAGGTGCATGTTGGCTATCTTCCATGACATGGTTGAACAAACCATGGAAGTCTTCATGGATGATTTCTCGGTCTTTGAGGATTCCTTCTCTTCTTGCCTTGCCAATTTGGAACGTATGCTTAAGCGGTGCGAAGACACTCGCCTTGTTCTGAATTGGGAAAAATGCCATTTTATGGTAAAAGAAGGCATTGTGCTAGGACACAAAATCTCTAAAGCCGGTCTTGAAGTCGACCGTGCTAAAGTAGATGTCATAGCCAAATTACCTCCACCTTCAACCGTGAAGGGTGTGAGAAGCTTTCTGGGTCATACGGGTTTCTATCGTCGATTCATTCAGGATTTCTCTAAAATCACTCGCCCGATGACCCACCTCTTGGAAAAAGATACCCCTTTTCTCTTTTCCAAAGAGTGCCTTGAAGCCTTCAACTTGCTTAAGGATAAGCTTACTAAGGCACCCGTCTTAGTTACCCCTAATTGGGAGCTGCCTTTCGAGTTGATGTGCGATGCTAGCGACTTTGTTATTGGTGCGGTTCTGGGACAAAGAGTGAACAAACACTTCCAACCAATCCATTACGCTAGCAAGACAATGAGGGGGGCTCAATTGCATTACACGACAACCGAAAAAGAGCTTTTAGCTGTTGTCTATGCCTTTGAAAAGTTCCGCCCCTATCTTGTCCTTTCCACCACAATCGTATATACGGACCATTCCACGTTGAAGTACTTGATGACAAAGCATGATTCTAAGCCAAGACTTCTTCGCTGGGTTTTACTCCTTCAAGAATTCAACATTGAAATTCGTGACAAGAAGGGAGCCGAAAACTTGGCCGCGGATCATCTGAGCAGACTTGAGGATCCATATCAAGGGGATCATCCGAACAAAGAGATCAATGATTCTTTCCCCCTTGAGACCTTAATGTCTATGAATCTCAATCTTGATGGCACCCCGTGGTTTGCGGACATTGCAAACTACTTAGCGTGTGGTGTTCTCATCCAAGGTTTAACATCCCAACAAAAAAAGAAGTTCTTGAACGATGTTAAGACTTACTTTTGGGATGACCCTTTTCTATTCAAACAATGCGCTGACTTGATTATTCGCCGATGTGTTGACGGACCGACCGCTTTGGACATTCTCCCGGCTTGCCACAAAGGACCCACCGGTGGTCACTTTGGTCCCAACTACACTGCCAAAAAAGTGTTTGATTCGGGATTCTATTGACCCACCATTTACCGTGATGCTCACGAGATGGTTAAACATTGTGATTCTTGCCAAAAACAAGGCAAGATCACACATAAAGATGAGATGCCTCAAAATTTCATACAAGAATGTGAAATCTTTGATGTATGGGGCATCGACTTTATGGGGCCATTCCCTTCTTCTAAAGGCAACAAATACATCCTTGTCGCTGTTGACTATGTTTCCAAAAGGGTTGAAGCCAAGGCTTTACCCACTAACGACGCGAGGGTGGTTTGTAAATTCTTGAAACAACTGTTTGCTCGATTCGGTGTTCCTCGTGCTATTATCAGTGACCGCGAGACTCATTTTTGCAACGATCAATTTGCAAGAGTCATGGCAAAGTATGGTGTCAATCACCGTATTTCCACCGCTTATCATCCTCAAACCAACGGTCAAGCCGAAATATCCAACCGTGGATTGAAGAGAATTTTGGAGCGTACTGTGGGAGAGCATCACGCCGCGTGGGCCGATAAGTTAGATGATGCTCTGTGGGCTTTCCGTACTGCTTATAAGACCCCGATCGGCTGTACGCCTTATCGTCTTGTGTACGGGAAAGCTTGCCACCTCCCTATCGAGCTGGAACATAAGGCATACTGGGCCTTGAAGTGGGCTAACTTCGACATCAACAAAGCCGGTGATTTTCGCAAGATTCAACTCAACGAGCTACAAGAATTGAGGAATCAAGCTTACGAGAACTCATTGATCTACAAGGAGAAGACCAAGATCGTCCACGATGCTAAAATCAAGAACCGAGAGTTCCACGTTGGTGATCAAGTCTTACTCTTTAACTCTCGGTTGAAGATCTTCTCAGGCAAGTTGAAGAGCCGCTGGTCTGGTCTATTCACCATCGCCAATGTTTTTCCCTATGGCACCATTGAGCTTTCTCAACCAAATGGGCCCAATTTCAAGGTGAATGGCCAGCGTTTGAAATTGTACTTTGGTGAGGACATCTCTCAAGAGATGATTCCATCCCTCACCACGTTCCCCATGAACTAATTTTGGGTCGAGTCAGGCTCGTGACTCGGTTATAAAAAACAAGCGCTCCTCGGGAGGCAGCCCGAGTATCTATCCCTCTTCGTTTTAACCTCCTAAGTGTAGGGGGACCTCTATACGTGTTTGTATTTGTGTGGTGATGTGATTACAGGGATAAGTGCACTCTTGGAAACTTTGAAGAACCGTGCGCCCGTGTTATCCGAAATCCGGTTCTATCTCTCAACTATCGTGATTCAATTTTCTTCATACTCACATTTGAAATTGATCACGTTAGTCGTCTCTTCCTTAACTTGAGTTAACCAACGTGCACAATGTCATAAGTGTAGGGGAGACTTTTCCCACATGCTTAAACATTGAGGACAATGTTTATCTTAAGTGTAGGGGGGACTTCTATCGAAGTTTTAAGTGGACTTTTCCATGAAAATGCCTTCATTTAACCGGAAAATCATCTTTTTCAACATTTTTCAAATTTTTTAATTAACTTTGGCCATTTAGTCGTAATTTTTAAATTTTTATCGTTGATTTCATATGTATATATCCCGCAATAAAGTCAAAAATATTAATAAAGTGGTGTAGCTAGTTTAGAAATCTTTGACATATTAGGCCCGTTGCGTTTATTTTGACTCAACCTGAATAGACTTATCCAAGTTTATTCTAGCTAGTATCCTTAACCATGTAGACCTTAATTGGTTTATTAGGCTAAGTGTCTACGAGTCTTATTACTTGAGATTTTAAATTGTGGAGGACGAGAAATGATAGAGTCAATTATAAGTCGGTATTCTTGCACAAGCTCACTTGGTGTAATTATTTGCCTATTCTCCCATCACTTGCTAATAATTTATCTGCAATAAGTAAGGTCGTACGATTAGAAAAGTTACTTAGCTTCTAGCCCAAGATCATTTAAAAGTTGCTCGATAATGATAAGAGTTCATAGCCAAGGCATAACTTATGAAGCGGGGCGCGAAGATTGGCGAGTCCGAAAAGGCCCTAACAAGGCATGAGGATTCCATTTTATTGCTAAAGATCCAAAGTGATGTGAAAAGCATTATTCCCAAAGTCAATATGAAGGATCAAGACTCACGACGAAAAGCAATCAACTCCCATAAAGATGATGGAGAAGTCTATCCGAAAAGACCCTAACAAGGTATGAGGATAAATAGATCCAAGTCCGAAAAGGAGGCGGATCGTTGTATCTCAAAATCCCAAATAGAGATTGAAGAAATAATCATGAAGTCGTGGTCAACAAAGTTGGAGTACCTCTCAAAAGTCTCCAAGTGAAGAAACTCTATGAACGATGAGAAGACCATTATCTCAAGCACGTATCTCAAGATATGAAGTATGAAGTACATGCCAAATATCGGCCCGAGAAAGGTCTCAAATCGTGAACCGAGTTATGCCAAGATATGAACTTTTTGATATCCCGAGAAGCAGTTTTAAGAGATTTTGTCCTTTAGCTAACTATTGATCAAATCGTCCTACTTTGCTTTCAGCCTTAATAAACTATCGAAATAAGTCCAAAAATGCATCTTCATGATCATTCTAAGACAAAAATAAAATATAAGAGATACACCTAGCAATAAGGGAGTTTAAGCATTTAATTAAGCCATGTGTGTAAGTGTTTGATTTGCTAACTTATAATAACAATGATCTCGTTTTTAAGCTTAGTTTGGGGAACGTGAAACTTGAGGGTGATAAATCTTCGCAGCACCAAAGCCCTAATGTAAGTCATTGATTTCTTTGCAAAGTTATTTCCATATAGCTATTTTCAAGTGAAAATGGTTTTCTATCCTTTTGTTTACTTTAAAGTTTTAATTTCTCTTAGTACTTTAATTTTTGTTTAGTAGTATTTTAATAAGGCCAAGGTTGATTGATTATGAGAAAAGTGTAAATTTGCTTTATCACTAAGCATTGCATGAGGGCATGGCAATGGTTAAGTGTAGGGATTTGATAGGTGTGTAAACACCCATCCTTTTACCACTTAATTCTGGCTAAAACAAGACCAAAACGCGTATTTAATATCATTTGTTTGGAATTATGCGTGGTTTTTGTGTTTATTGTGTTTTCAGAGCCAACCGGATGATTATTGAAGAAAACATGGATTGCACGGGTTTTAACGAAGAAAAAGACTCAAGACGAAGTCTATTGTCCAAGAGATGCAAAAGATTTGAAGTCACTGGGCCTATTTGAAGATTTATCGAAGAAAAGGACCAAAGATGGAAGATTTACATAAGTCGAAGAAACTCAAGTCTATTAAACGAAGAAATTAAAAGACGAGTTGAATTTAATCGACGACAAATCCCGAATCAGAATCGAAAACGTCAACTTTTCTGAAAAGACGAGAAGACAAGAAGAACGGGAGAAAGCCCACTCACCAACCAAAGGGGACACCTATATAAAGGGTTCCCCTCACACTTTTCATCCAGTTTTTAGTTTTTCTTCTCCCCTCTTTTTTCTCCCTTTTTGTTCGTATATATCACCAACACCACTAGGGTGTTTGGTGATTTTGATCTTTGTTTTTCAATCTTGTAATTTTAATCCTTGTTTTGTGATTGTTAAAACCTTATTCTATCAATTTAATCCTTTCATCACATCTTGTTCATCTTCATTTATTTGGTTAAAAGTTAAAGTTCTTATTTGGTTGATTTGATCTTCAAAAGTTGTTGGGATTTATGTTTTTATTGATGGGATTTGTAGTTTATGGTTAGTAGATGCTTAGTGATTAGTTTATTTAAGTTTTTGGTTAGAAACTTGGTGATTTTCGGCTTAAAACGTATTTCCCCTGTTTTTCGGTATTGTTACTGTTCTTGAGTTTCCCAGGTTCCGGATGAACCAAAAGTTCCGGATGAACTTAAACTTCCGAATGAACTAAAACTTCCGGATGAACACAAACTTCCGAATGAACATAAAAAGTTCCGGATGAATGGTTTTTCAAAAAGTTCCGCATGAGTTAAGAAGTTCCGAATGAGTTTTCTTTTTAAAGTTCCGAATCAGTCAATACTTCCGAGTAAACTTCTGACTCGAAGTTCCGGATAAACTTCCGGATAAACTTCCGGATCAATCTTCCGAGTGAAAGTTCCGGATAAAATTCCGGGTGAACTTCCGAATTAACTTCCGAGTAAAGTTCCGAGTGAAGGATTTTTCAAAGTTCCGAATCAATTTTCCTTAAAAGTTCCGGATGAACTTCCGAGTCAATACTTCTGAACCAACTTCCGAGTGAACTTCCGGATCAAGGTGTACTTCCGAATCAAATTTCTTTTAGTCTTACCTACTGTTTCTTTTTGAGCATTTTTAAGTTTGTCTTACTGTTTCTCATTGTTTCTTCATTTTATATTTTAAGTTTAATTTTAATTCTAGTTTATTAATTGTTATTAATTTAATTGCTTTTAAATTTCAGTTTACATTTTAGAGCATTTAACATTTAGTAGATTAGAAAACCAACTCCCCTTGTTAGTAACCAAGAACAATCATTCCACTTAGAACCGAGATCAATTCGAGAGGATATCGAGAGAATTTAGAGAACCCCATACAAAAATCTTAATATCAATGGTGTCAACGTCTGGATTACTTGTGTCAACGCCAACATTTAATGTGTCAGCGTCGAAGGGTTCTTGGTCAATTTCCATGTGTTGAGGTGAAGGCAAAGGTTCTGGTATTGGGTCAAGTTGTGGTTGTGGGTCTGGTTGGGGTTGTGCTGTTGCAATAACAGCAAGCATAGCTTGGGTGAGGGGTAATTCACGGTGAGGGGGTGAACTCATCTTGGTAAAAATAGCTTTCTTTTGCACAGGGATCTCATAAAAATCATCATGATCCCTTGTGCAGTAATTTTGGACATCAAAAACCATTTGTAAAAATCTAGGATAAGGCAAAGTCGTCTTATTCCCTTTGTTTTTACACATGCCATCAAAAATCATTTTTGAATAATTAAACTTTTTCCCATTTGCAATGCACACAATTGCACTAGCAATTGATCTATTAATTTCATTGTGTGCAGTACATTTGGGACTCAAACATTGTAGGATGACATGTATGAGGTACTTCCAGGCTGGGGGAAACTCTTGTTTATGATATTTGTTTAAAGTGCCCTCATCAGGGAAAGGATACCCCAAAGCCCTTAGTCCTTGTTATATTTCATTAATGGGAAGGGTGGTTATACCATCTGCATCATCAAGATGTAAAGCCTGGCGAACCAAGGCTTTAGTAACCACCCATGTACGCCCATGAACAATAGCTGATAATGTAGTCACATTATTAATTGTTGAGGACTGACAGTGTTCCAAAACTGCTTAATATGAGTGACAGAGATGAGAGGAGCATGAGAAAGAGCATACCTAATGGGGGATGCATTCAAATACGCCACCATCTGGGTGTACCGTGGAAACAGAGTGTCATCAGCGTCCAAATATGCAATCATGTTGTGTTGACTCCTGAATCCCAATACCAAATCAATTGGTTTAAATTTTGGTGCCATTGTTGAAGAAAGCTATTTGTGAATATTTAGAAAGATGAATGATAGGAGAAAATTGTTAGAATAGAATATGAGGTACCCTGTTTAAAAATAGGAGCCAAATATATAGGAGAGATAGGTGCATGTGATTGGTAAAAAATGAGGCAACTATTTTCAAAATATAATGATGAAAATATTGAAAAGAAAATAAGTTATCTCATGCATTAATTAAAAGTTATCTGCTCCCAAAATTACAGCCCCAAAATTCGTCAAAAAGTAACAACTGGGTAGGTCTCAATGAGTGTCAACGGTAAAAAATAACCCATCAACGCCCAACGGCTATATTCTTGCAACGTTTGCCAAACCATGTCAGCGTCTAAATTGGTCATAACAACGCTTGGAAAAATACTTGTCAGCGTCCAAAAATAAAAGTAATAAAAATGAAAAAGGACCTTAACAAAGTAATTTATCCTAGTGAAGATAACCTATAAGTTGATAATTATTATAGGGCGGCAAGCACTGTCAAGTTATGCACACTTGCTTATGCAAGATAGACATAACAGTCCTCTAGTGTCCCTTGCTTAACCAAAACTCTTAACAACTAAGTTATCTCATAAAATTCCTTGTAACTCCCACGTAAACCCATGATAAAATCATTCCCAAGTCTCCTAACAGACCACAACCAATTCTAGGCCAAAAATGTCTTGGCAGCATGCATAGTATATCAACTTTACATGCTACAGTGCCTCATAATTTAGTAAAACTAACTCATACTCACCTGTGGACACAATCTAGAATTGTGATAAGAGTATTATAAGAATACCCAAAAGTCCTTAAGGTTCCTAAAACCTCCCCTTAAACTGTCATACATATGTTGCCCAAAAATATACATGAACATAAAAATTTATGTCAAGATAGGAATATAAATATTCCAACCATCATCCATAAATGAAAACATGCTCAAATGATTCTCCAAGGATCCATAAGCAACTCTGTATCCAATGGTACAATGCTAACACCACCTGCACACTTAGATTAAAAACCACAAAACTAACATTGTTGCTGACAATGCCACGATAACACTTGTCAGCGTTAAGGTAACCTTTGTCAGCGTTAGAAAAGTATAGTGGAAAATCTAACTTCAAAAAGACTAATAACAATGCATTATCCTGTACATACTTTTACATAAAGACCCCAAAACACATATTATGTGAGATTGATCATTCCAATACTTGTTACCAAGTATTGAAACCTTCCAGCATCAAAAGGTTTAGTTAATAAATCAGACACATTTTCTTCTGTGTCAACCCTATCTGGTTGTATTAAACCCTTTTCAAAACAATCCCTTATAAAATGATGTCTAATTTCTATGTGTTTTGTTTTAGAATGATGTACAGGATTTTTAATAATGCATAAAGTGCTGTTATTGTCAATAAAAATCTTGGTATGCATGAAATTATACCCATAATCCAACAGCTGGTTCTGAATCCATAAGACTTGTCCACAACAAGCAGCTGCTGCAACATACTCTGCTTCAGTTGTAGAATTGGCCACCACTGTTTGTTTCTTGCATTGCCAAGAGATCAACCTACTCCCAAGAAACTGACATCCACCAGTTGTGGATTTTCTATCAAACTTATCACCAACATAGTCACTGTCTGAATATGCAATAAGCTCCAATGGTGAATCTTTTGGGTACCACAAGCCAAGATCTGGATAACATCTAAGGTACCTAAAGATTCTCTTGACAGCATAAAGGTGACATTCTTTAGGAGTCACTTGATGGCGTGCACATGCACACACAACAAACATGATGTCAGGTCTTGAGGCTGTGAGATACATCAATGAACCAATCATTGATCTATAGTGCCTGACATCCACATCTTTCCCATCTCCAACTTTTCCCCAAGGGTGTTCTCTATCCATAGGAGTAGTAGCCCTCTTTTCATGTGGAGAAAAGCCAAACTTCTTCAAGATTTCTGCTACATACTTATCCTGAGAGATGAAGATACCATCTTCTTTCTGCTGAACTTGTAACCCTAGAAAGAAGTTCATCTCTCCCACTGCACTCATCTTGAATTTGTCTGTCATAAGCTTGGAAAAGTCTTCACTCATCTTTGGATTAGTGTAACCAAAGATGATATCATCAACATAAACTTGAACAAGTAAGACATCCTTACCAGCCTTCTTTGTAAATAATGTCTGGTCTATGGTGCCCCTTTTGAATCCATTTTCCACCAGATAGGTGGACAATGTACCATACCAAGCTCTTGGGGCTTGATGAAGTCCATACATAGCTTTCTTGACTCTATACACCTTGTCTGGATTATCTGGATCTTCAAAGCCAGGAGGCTGCATAACATATACCTCCTCAACAATTGTGCCATAGAGGAAAGCACTCTTCACATCCATTTGATAGACAGTGAAGCCCATGCAGGAAGCATAGGCTCGAAATATCCTTATAGCCTCAATCCTTGCAACTGGTGCAAAGACCTCCTCATAGTCTATCCCTTCCTCTTGTGTATATCCCTGAGCCACTAAACGTGCCTTGTTTCTGACCACAATGCCTCTTTCAACTTTCTTGTTTCTTAGAACCCATCTTGTCCCAATTGGTCTGACATATCTGGGACAATCAACCAGCTCCCAAACATCCTGAATAGCAAATTGGTGAAGCTCATCCGGCATTGCTTCCACCCAACTTGGTTCTTTGAGAGCATCAAAAATCTTCTTGGGTTCCTGTTGTGACAGAAAACAGGCAAACAAACATGCTTGAACAAGAGGGGTATCAACCTTCTTGTGTATATTGGCAATAAATCCACCAAGACTCTGATGAGATCTTCTAGTCTGAACAGGAGTCATGACATCCCCAATAATTTGAGAAGTGGGATGATTCTTCATAGTATAAGTAAGTACTCCTCCCTTAAAAAGTCTGTTGTCTTCAATCTCATCATCCATGTTACCAATATCTTCTTCAGACTCTCTTCCATCAATATTTGTATGAACCTCTTCATGTATGCTTGAAGGTTCACCTTGTTCAAAATTGGAAGAGAAAATATGGTCAAAAGATCTGTCAACGCCTGAACTTAGGTTCTCAGCGTTTGGGTTATCAACGCCTGAAATGGTGTTGTCAACGTTTGAGCCATCAACGCCTGAAGTTGTCCTGTCAGCGCTAGAAGGACCATGCATGTTGTTAACTGGTGATACTTGGGGACCACCATTTTCCTTTCCAGCAGCAGCAGCAGCAAAAGCATCTGTCCATATGGGAATAGTGACATACTCTTGTATGGGAGATGACTTGTCTGCTTGTGATCCAACCTCTTCATTGACCTGTGTACCTGAAACATCAACAACTGGTTCTTCCACAACATTTGAAGTTACCTTCACAATGTCTGGATTAGTAACAGACATATAATTCAAAGTCCTAGATAGAGGTTCCAAGTCAAACAACCAATTTGGACCACTTTCAGTATCACTAGGTTTACTCTCTAAAAACCTAACACGTACTTTCTCAAGTATACGTTTTTCCTTCTTAAGGTAAACCCTATATCCCTTGCTCTGCATTGAATAACCCATGAAATAGCCTTCATCACCTTTAGCACTAAATTTACCTAAGGTATCACTAGTATCCAACACAACTACATGACAACCAAAAGGTTTGAGAAAACCAATATTAGGTTTCCTTCCCCGAAGTAACTCATAAGGTGTTTTGTTATGTATCTTGTTGACCAATGCTCTATTCTGAACATAACAAGCTGTATTCACAGCCTCAGCCCAAAAAGCTATGGGAAAGTGAGCGTCAGCCAACATAGTCCTAGCTGCTTCTATGAGGGTTCTATTCTTTGTCTCAGCTACCCCATTTTGCTGTGGGGTTCTAGCTACACTAAACTGTCTAGTAATCCCTTTCTTGGCACAAAAGTCATCTAATAACTTATTTCTAAACTCACCACCATTATCACTTCTAAGCATCTTAACCTCATTACCAGTCTTCTTTTCAATTTGGGTAATGAAGTTAATCAAAGTATCAGCAGTGTCACTTTTTAAAGCTAAAAAGAAAGTCCAAGTAAATCTAGAAAAATCATCAGTGATGACAAAACAGTAAGATTTACCATTTAAGCTTTCTATATTAGTTGGACCAAACAGGTCCAAATGCAGCAAGTGAAGTGGTTTAGAACTAGAGTGCACCTGTTTAGACTTAAATGAGACCTTGTGCTGCTTGCCTTTAAGACATGCAACACAAGAGTGGTCATTGTGGAAAGCCTTTTTAGGCAAACCATCAACCAAACCAAGTCTCACAAGTCTATTTATATTCTTAAAGTTAATGTGCCCTAGTCTCCTGTGCCATAGATTACTCTCATCAACTGAAGCTTTAGCATAAAAACATGACATATTATTATTCATCCTAATCCCATTAAGATTCACATTATAAATGTCCTTATGCCTAAGGTGTTATATAGTCAATATATTTCTCATCTGGTAAATTAAAATCCTTGCTCAACACCAGGCATTCAGTATAAGTGAAAAGAACCTTATTTTTGTTATCACAAACCTGTGATACACTAAAGAGATTATAATCAAGTTCTTTTACCAGAAACACGTTTTCAAAACGCAAGTTCTTGGTGAGAAGAGTTCCTTTGCATGTGATAGTTCCATATCCGCCTCCAAAGTAAACTTTATCACCATCCTTAATGGGAGTGAAGTTAGTTAGATAATCTTCCTTCCCTGTCATGTGCCTAGAGCATCCACTATCCCAATAGCCATAATCATTCACCTATTTTTGAATGCCCTGTACATAAAGAAAACAGATTAGTCTTCTTTAGGAACCCAAGCCTGAGCAGACTTGGATTCATCTGGTTGTTCAACAAGAACAGACTTAGTTCTCATAACAACCCCTTGTTCATCCCTTTTTGAATGAAATACCCAGTTAACCCCAATTGGTTTGTAATGACCTTTGAAATATAATTAAATCTGTTGCAGGTCATAGAAATCCCATTAGAATTAGGGTTTTGATCTTTCTTAGGTCTCCATGTCAAGCTAGAAGAAGCTTTAGACCCCTTTCCATGTGGTTGCAAATATTTAGGCCTGGCAACGTTTCTGTCAGCGTTGGATTTGGTCTTGTCAACGCTGAAATTACCCTTGTCAGCGTTGAGCCTAGGGTTTGCTACAGAAACCCATTGCCTATTAGACCAAGTATTGGTCTTCTGAAATGGTCTTTGTCCATGAGTGTTAGACCCTTTAGTGAAGAATGGGGCCGGTCTAACAACTTGTGGACTTTGCTCCACAAAAGTTTTAGGTCTGACAGTGTTTGACCTTTTGACAGCGTTGACCTTGAAAGCGTTGACACACTTATATGCTAAATGTGAAAAGCTACCACAAGTGTAACAGGCTTTTCTAGACACAACTCTAGGTCTAGAAGAGAAGAAGCCTGTTCCATTATCACTGACTTGGCTTTTAGGTGACCTAGTATTCCTATATATTTCTGCATACTTAATGCTAGGTTTTCTAACAGTGTTTGAGCTAAGGTCAACAGTCTTGCCAGTGATTGGGTTTGTTACTTTAATAGGGGTTGACTCATTTGGACTATCACAAAGCATGTCACCCTTGACAAACAAGGTAGGGTTGGTTTCTTCCATTCATTCAAGTCAGTCAACTTTTGCCTATACTCTTCAACTGGGGTAAGGACTCTTGGTGGAGGAATAAATTCCTCTTCTTGGAGTTCTGGTAAACCAGTCCAAGATAAGTCCTTTCTTTGGACACCATAGAAGTCCCCAGCTCGTGGTGGAACAACAGTATAGTCTTTCATCCCAATCCCAGTCATGTCCTTAAGATCCCTCTATTTATTAACACATTCTCCTAGGGTTTGTGAGGCCTTATCAAATCTATGAATTTTAAGGTCAACATTATCCTTATTCTTGATAGCCTCATCTAACTTAGCCTGTAATTCAGCATTGACCCTTTCCATGATGTTTCTAACATCATTACTAGCATTTAAATCATGTTTTAAGATATTTATTTTATCTTTTAGGTCAAGCTCCATTTTCTTATACTCCTCAACTGTCTTTTTAGTTTGAGTGAGAGCAGTTTCATAGTTAGACAACTTGCATCTCTCAGTACTCACATCACTTAACAATCTTAAAACCTCTTTGTTAAGTTTTTCAGTATTTAAACGACAACCCTTACTACAAAAAGCATCATCATATACCTCATTATCTAATGAAGAGGGGGAGTGTGCCATGAGAGCATATTGAACATGCTCTTCTTCTTCTATCTCAACAACCAAAGCTTTATCCTCTTCCCCATCCTTAGCCAAATAGCTCCAGTCCCATCCAATACCATCAATTTCTTGCAATGCTACCATGGCCTTAGGATCCCGAGCCTTAACAATTTGGCTTGAGGGTTTTCCAGCATCAGATCTTCTTGGAGATCTGCATTCCCTCATAAAGTGCCCCATACGATAACAATTGTAGCACTCAACCTTGGATTTATCAAATCCAACAGTGTCCTTTGCATTAAAGGTCATCTTATTCTTAAACCTTTTATTCCATCTGTTTGCTCTTATACTTGCGAGAGCCATGTTCCACTTTATATCCATCTCCTCCAAGTGCTCGTCACTTATTTGCTCAAGGTCCTCATATGTAATCACTGAACCATTGGGCAATGAAGCAATGTATGCACACACAGTATCCAAATCCAAACCAGCAGGCTTAACTCTTGGTGAGTTAATTTTGTATGTGTCCGCGTCTGAATGTGAGGCGTTGACAAGATAGGATCCAGCGTTGACACATGTTGATCCAGTAACTGGGTGCATGCATGAGTCCTTCTGATCAAATTGACCTTCACTATGTGAGAAGAAGGCCATGTTACTATTGGTAGACTTACTTCCATGCTCCAAAAGAGTTTCATTCTCCAACAGCCTCAGTTTGTTGTAGATATCATCAAAAGTATAACTTTTGTGAGTGTTATGGCAATTATTGATCTTGCCTCAATCTTCCACGCATCACCAAGGCTTTTAAGAAAAGTGGCAATAATGTCAATATCACCAACTTGTGTCCCCATGAAGGACAGCTTGCTTGTAATGTCAAGCAGTCTGCTTCTCACACTACTAAGCTTCTCATTAGGTTGAGCCTTAAAAACAGCATACTCATGCAAGAGTTGCTTCTTCTATTCCTTAGTATCAGCATTACCACCATATGCAACTTCAAGGGCTGCCCAAAGGTCTTTTGCAGACTCATAACCTCTGTATTTGTGCTGATTTTCTTGTCCCAAGGAGAGTTTTAGAATGTTTAGGGTTTTCATATCAACCCTTTTCTTTGCTATGTCTTCAGCAGACACATCTCTACCATCATTAGGTTTTTCTTTCTTATCTTCTTCTGAACATCCTTGAACAGCTGATCTTGTAGCAATGGCATTAGCAATCTTTTAAGCTTTATTGAATGTGTTTCCATATTCAATAATCTCCCAGAGAGTGTAGTCATAGATCCCCAGATATTGCTCAAAGTTGAATTTCCACAGCTCAAAGTTGTTTGCATCTAGCATGGAATCTTGATGTTGTGGTTTGAGGAGGAGGAGGTTGCTTCTGGAGTGGACATGATGTTTTTAGGGTTTTGTGAAAATTAGGGTTTTGGTGATTTTAGGGTTCTTGTGTTCTTTTAGATCAAAGTCTCTCAACAAGCTCTGATACCACTTGTTGATCCCAAACTTAGATCGATTAAGCTTGTGTATACGAGATTAGATCAAGTTATACACGTAGAGAAACTTTGTTTATGTATAAAGTAATCTAAGTGTTATGCGGAATTAACACTTAAACAAGAACACACAAAGATGTAAAACAAACTTTCACTTGATTGATAATAACGAACTTACTTACAATGAAAGTGTTTAACGTATGAAAACTTATTATGAAACATAACCTAAAGGTCTTATTTTATAGACAGAAGAAGCCTTGTACAAGAGTCTACGCATCAACTATTCTAGGTAAAGATAATTATAGAGAATACAATGTTGAACTTATCTTTACTAGAAACAAACTAGAAACATAATACGCGTAGACCATATCTTCCTATCAGTGCTTGTCTTCAACCTATCAACGCTTGACTTCTTCTTGTCAACGCTTGATCTGTCAGCGTTTGTTTTCTTCTTATCAACGCTTGTTTTCCTCTTGTCAGCGCTCAAGTGAACTGGCTACATTTTATTCCCAACATTGCACATGATGTAACTCAAGAAGAGGATGTTGTCCCCATTCGTAAATCAAAAAGAACAATCAAAGCACCTGAACGACTATGTCTAAATGTAGAGTCGAGGAACATAATTTAGAGGATCTTAATGAACCAACTAACTATAGAGATGCAATATTGGATTCTGAATCCGATAAGTGGATTGTTGCTATGAATGAGGAAATGCAATCTATGTATGATAATCAAGTCTAGAGACTTGTAGATTTACCACCCAACATGAAGGTCGTGAAGGGTAAGTGGATTTACAAGAAGAAGACGGACATGGATGGCATTATACACACCTATAAAGCTCGATTTGTAGCAAAAGAGTTTACACAAAATTTTGGTGCTGACTATGAGGAAACCTTTTCTCCTGTTGCATATTTGAGAGCTATTAAGATTCTCATAGCTATAGCAGCGTACTATGACTATGAGATATGGCAAATGGATGTAAAAACCGCGTTCTTGAATGTTACTTGGAAAAAGAAATCTATATGGAACAACCGGAAGGTTTTGTTGATCCTAAGCATCCCAGAAAAGTATGTAGTCTTCAAAGATCCATTTATGGACTTAAGCAAGCATCAAGAAGCTGGAATAAAAGATTTGATGAATAAATAAATAAAAGTTTGGTTTTGATTAAAATCTAGATGAGCCATGTGTATATCAAAAGCTAGTAGGAGTAATGGTGTTTTCCTAATCTTATATGTTGATGACATTATCATTATGGGAAATCATATTCCAAGTTTACAAGAGATAAAGACCTATCTTGGGAAGTGTTTTTCTATGAAATATTTAGGAGAAGTGGCATTTATTCTTGGAATCAAAATCTATAGAGATAGATCAAAGCGGTTAATTGGACTAAGTCAAAATGCATATCTTGATAAGATCTTGAAGAAGTATAGAATGGATCATTCCAAGCATGGTATCATTCCTATGCAAGTGCACACGGACTTAAATAAAACACAATGTGCTACTACATATGCAGAGATGAAGCGTATGCAAAATGTTCCTTATGCTTCGACTGTCGGATCTATTATGTATGTTGTGAGGTGCACAAGACCTGATGTTGCGTTTGCACAAAATATTACAAGTCGATTTCAACAAAATCCAGGTGAGAGTCACTGGACTGCTGTAAAAAATATTCTTAAGTATTTAAGACATACTAAGGATACGTTTTTGGTTTATGGTGGAAATCCACAAGCTACTGAGCTACAACTTAATTGTTATTGTGATGCTGGATTTGAAACCGATAGAGATGACACTAAATCTCAAACTGGGTATGTTTTCGTTTTGAACGGAGGTGCGGTAGTATGGAAGAGCTCCAAACAAAGTACTACTACACAGCCTGCCACAGAAGCTGAATATATTGCTGCTTCTGACGCTGGAAAGGAAGCTATTTGGATGAGAAAGTTTATTGGAGAACTTGGCGTAGTTCCTACCAATGAAGAACCTATTAAGATCTATTTTGACAATTCAAGTGCAATCATCGTAGCTAACGAACCGGGAGTTTAGAGAGACGCCAGACACTACCAAAGGAGATATCACTGTGTTCGAGAATGTATCGATTTAGGTGAAATTGATCTAGTTAAAGTTCATACATATAATAATCTAGCAGATCCTTTTACAAAGGCTTTACCTGGTAAAAAGCTTACTCAACCTGCTAAGACCATGGGACTTCGTCCTGTTAGTAGTTTCATGTAATTTGTTTTAGTATTTGGATAAAGGATATTGTTAAACAATGTTTATTTTATGAATTGAGGTATTGGATATATTTGTTTTCTTTAATATTTATTGGTCCTATTTTTGCATGTTTAAATCCTTGAACAATATGTTATTCTAAATTGTCTATGTCGATTGATTATATGGGAATATAATAGAATTAAGACATATATGAGAGATGGTAATATTCGTAGAATATGCAAGAACGGTTCACCAACTCATACAATATCCAAAAGTTGTATATTGGACATCTCCTACTAACAAGTCAATCACTTTATGGATCGACGTCTTTAAATGAAACTTGTAAATGATTTACATTACTAAATCCTTTGACTTGAGATGCAAGCAGGTCTTACATATGTGGATGGTACTTTTTGCTATTGTTCTAGCACTATCCTGAATAAGGTAGTAATACATACTATAATCATTTGTATCTTGAAGCATGTAAGAGGCACGTGTAGTCAATGTAGAATTTGCTCATTCAACTAGGTTTGAAGAATAATGCTACTGGGTCCCTCGTTAACTAATTAGATGTTTGTATGGCCATACCAAATGGTAATCTAGATTTTTCTCGATTAGATTTGTAATCTGTATTAGTTATGTAATGCGAAAAACAAAATAGTTAAAATAGAATGACTTTGATCCATATCCACTATTAACATGACATTTGAGAAACAAAAGGATTGTAAATTTTTAAGTCATTTAAATGTATTTTATGGAAAACTACACTCGAGAGTTTCCGGGAGCATTAGTGTGTTGCTAGACGCTGACCAATGTTATTATATTATATTATTGTACATGTCCAAGTGGGAGTTGTAGGAATATGTACACGTAAATAATATATGTCCAGAAGTCGTCCATAGCCTAAGGAGACGCACGCATTATACGTAAAATAATTATTCGTTAATATATTATGTGTAATATATTAATTAGTGATAAGCTATAACAAACGTTAAGTAATTAGTTAGTTAACGGTATTTTACAAATGGTAGTTAAATGTAAACTAATAATTAGATTTGTATTTAAAAACAAATAAAAGACAAGTTTGGAATTAATATCTTTTCTTTTGGCATAAGTTTTGTTTTTCTAATAGGATTATGACAACCAACATATATGATGCATATATAAATAATGCATTATCTCATTATGAGGATATAAATTCTCTTACGGTAGAATACAAGAAAAGAATATTGTGACTTGTTGGTTTAGTTTTCTTGCGATTAATCAATACCTCAATTTATTTTAGGTTTGAGTTGATTTAAGAAATCAAGTTTTATTAGCTTATCACTATTGTTACTATCATACTTAATTGTTTTCTAAAGAACGTATTGTGTACGTATTCTTAGAGAGATCATTGTTTGATCTTTGGGTTTTCATTTATATTGGTGATTCGATAAAGGTGTTAAATCCATTTGCTAAAAGGTACGCAATTCTTTATCGTTTATGTTAATTACTTGTCTAAACGTGATCCTATATTCCGCTGCGTACTCGTGTATATTAGTATGGTTAATATCAATAAAGGTTTTTATAAATTCCAACACTATGTTGGTAGGTTGGATTTGCTTTTCGATCTTTTAAACAATCTTCTCAATAAGTCTACACAAAAAAATTTGTAACACACGTTCTTCGCATCAGGTTTAGGCTCAAGAACAAGCTCCGGTGTGAGAATGAGATACTAAATGAGCCTCTTGACCGAATGTAAGTGTGTGTATAAAAAACACGTTTGGACTTAAATGGTTTGCATTGAATGCTATAGGGTATTTATAGCACCCCAGACATTGTACCTGGTGTAGCATACTGTGGCGCCTTAGGAATGAGACTTAGGCCACAATAGCGCCTTGGGGACAATGATCCTTAAATTTCAAATCACGCTTGGCCACATCTTTGTACCGATGGTTATTAGGAGGATCGTGTATATAAGGCGCTTCGCGCTTTCCCGAGGTGGTGTTGCTGCTTTTGATAATTCCCTCTATTCCGTGCTTCTAGTGTGTGGGCTGGAGTGCCTTTGTTAGGGCTATGTTTCACTTGACATGTCCTTGCGGTTAGTACGTATGTGACTTAGCTGCCATATACACAAACATGTCCCCCTTATTTGGGTTATCATACTAATTTGGTGATCCAATATTTTAATAGTATTTTATTATTATTATTTTGCTACGCGACAAATTTCATAATTACTCGAGGTTAAAATTATGTAAGGCCGCATACTCTCGCGTAATGGTGTCATCTGTCCTAGCCTTCCATCTTATGTCTATCCTTGCGCCACGTCGTCCAATGTTCTTGACTTGACGTTTCGGTGGCCCCCATATTTCCTATAAATAACCCCTTTCTCCTTCCATTTTTCTTACCTCTTCTTTTTACTATCCATAACCGCTAGGTACACTATCCTTCCTTTCTTCAAGTGTGTCTTTCTTCCTTCCTATATTTACTCTTTTCATTCGCCTTCCCTTCCGGACTGCAATTATGTCCTCAAAAGTGACCTTGGGTTTGGGCCGCCCAGATCAGGATATCCGGGAGGCTATTAATGAGGCCATTTTTATGCCTAAATTTGATATGCATCTTTATAACTCCGATCTGAATGAGGATAATGTAAACATGATAGTTGATAGCTTCCAAATTCCTAAAGATCTTCACCCTACGTCCCCCCCTCCCCCGACTTTTATAAGAACGAACTCCTTAACAACCTTATTGTTATTTATTAGCAACACTTTGATCTGGGGGACTTCGTGTCCCTTTTTCTTTTTTTACCTTCAACTTGTACAACATTTTTGTGTCTATATTTCCCAGCTTGTACCTATCGGTGTAAACCGGGCTACAATTTTTGATTTGTATTGCCGGAGCTTGGATAATAACCATGTGGCGTTGTTTCGCCTTTCTATAAACTTTGTAAACAAAGGGATTGGTTGTAAAACCAGCCTTAAAATCCCTAGAACATTAATTACATGAAGTTACGTATAAATTAAATCTTTACGACTAATTAATATACGAAACATGACACGAATATTATATGCCATTATTACGTATATTAATTAAGTACGATGAATAATTACGTGTATTTGGTGGTGTTTGTTTTTTAGTAAAAAAGTCTGATTGCCTCTTAATAGGCCTAATATCTGATTCGGTCAGATGTTAGGTGCGAAAAGTGTGTTTGTTTTTTTGTTGTTGTTCAGACAATAAATCTCTTGTTCGTTCAGACTTGAAATGTCATCTGATTGCCTCTTATTGATATATTAGAGACCATGAATTTATAAACCTTATCTCCCATCTTCCCCAACTATTCCAAACTTTAATCCAACCTTTCATCACCACTGCAAATCTCGTTCTAAAATTTGTAAGTGTGCATACTGCCATACACCTTCATTAGTAAAAATTAAAATCAAATACCATGTGTTAGCAAATAAAAAACCCAGATCTAACCACAAACATAAAAACCATAGATTATTGCTTAGTTGATTTTGGGGTTAATTAAAACTTATGAAGATGAATGAACGGTTTAGAAAATTGTTTGATCTTTTTGTTGTTATGTAATTTTGTTCAAGGATATATGATTGCACTTTGAATGCTCTGTTAACGACAAATAGACTATATACTTTCATTCATTTTCTTTTAATCCTTTCTATGGGCTATATTTGTTAGATGTTTGATCATGAAAATTTTAATAGTGATGAGGTTTTGTCTTTTAATTTTTTCGACACAAAATTATCGTAACATATACGATAGCAACAATTTATAAAATGGTGATGGGAACGAAGATGATAGTATAAACTAAACGGGATCGACAATGTTTCAAGTATATTGCCATCTAATGGAACCGTTTTCAAATATTAATAATTTAAATCATTCAGACGTTTTAAAAAAACAAACAACATTATGTGATTCAAATTCAGACATTTACGCCTCAGATTCAGATTCAGATGTGCGAATTAGATTCAGATTCAGAACCTCTTAATAAACAAACACCACCTTAGTATTATTATTTACGTATAACATGTAACATTACAACTTGAATAGTTCACGACATTTAAATACACGAACACGCGTATGTATTTATTTAGACACAAAATTTAAAACAATTAAGGGTGTAGTGTTTTGGGTTGGCGTCCAAAGAAAGGAAATGGGCTCAAGACCCACTTGGGTCTCCAAGGCCGAATAAAACAAAAAGAGACGGGGGGTGTATTTTTATTTTAGACAACATATCCATAAAAACCCTAAATCAAGAAAACACAACGATCGTTCCTTCTTCTTTTCTTTATGTCGTCGCTTTGAACACCAAAAACAAGGAGGAATCACGTGGGGTTTGATCAAGAAACAAGTTGGTTGTTTTTCGTGTTTTAATTACTAATCCCTAACACAAATAAAGGTAAGCCCTAATCCGTTTTTGTTTTATTCGATTATGATAATTTGTTAAGAACCCTAAATCTACGGAAAACATGTTAATTACAAGTTAGATAAAGGTGGAAATCGTTGGTGTTGTTTATAACCCGATTACACACAAACCGAGACACCTATGTGTCTCGGATCCCAACCAGCCGCAACCTTATTAGGTGTGGTGGTGGTTTTGTATGATCAATGGCAACCTCAAACACCCCTAACAAGGGGTTTTGGTTATTAAACAGTGGGAACCAAGACCCTGTGGGTCTCGGTGGGTAACTAATATATAAACAGTGGGTTCACATTAATTGGCAGCAGGAACAAATACAAATCAGTGGGTAGTTTATATACGACAGTGGGTAGGTGTCACAAGCAGCACGAACCATTAAAAGGGGTGTTTGGCTAATGTAAATAAATCATGTATTTATTTTATTTAATTAGTTTAATTAAAAAATGTTAATTAAATAAATTAATATTCACGACTTAGTATATAAATTAATTAAATATAAACCATGGTTTACTTTTGTTTATTTTAAATAATTAAAACTTATGATTAAATCATTATTAATTTAATTATTCATGTGCATTAAGTTAATTAAAACTTAGCTTAATCAATTTATATCATTTTAAGGTAAAATTAGATTATTTAATCATGCAATATTATTAATTAATAATAAATTATGATATCATGTAATATCATTATTAATTAATAATTATACGATTAGACTAAGTATTTAATCATTATTAAACTTTTCAAAATAATTAAACTTGACATATTATAAGCTTATTAAACTATATGTTATATCATTTTATTATTTAATAAGCCTATTATTATTTATGGAAACATACTAAATATGGTAACATGCTATTTATGGAAACATGCTAAATATGGAAACTTTCTATTTTGGAAACTTACTATTTAAGGAATCTTGCTATTTTTGGAAACTTACTATAGATGGAAACCTGCTATTTTTGGAAAGTTACTATATATAGAAACCTATTATTTTTAGAAAGTTACTCATTATGTTACAACAAGTACTATGACACTTAAGACATGAAATACATGAATCTAAAACACATGAAACATTAAGCAACACATGATTAAACAAGAACAAGTAAAACAAGCTAAGAACACGTCAAGTAAAATAAATAACAAGTATGTATAAGTAAAACAGAAACTTATTCATGTCCACTTTATTATGTAACTAGCGTGAAGTCGGAGTGATCTTCTGCGTTCATTTTCGTCTTCATTTACTGGACATAAGGTACATATATTCCGTCCTTCAGTAAGGATATCATTCTTTCATATATTAGGATTCCTCGTATGCAGCCATCTGTTTTCCCCAGTATTTTACGTGTCTTAAACACTTTCAGTATATGTTATGTTTATTTTAGATTGCCTGAGTTATATACATGCATGCCAGTTTCACCTAGTTATGGGGGTTCCATAACCATAGCACTGGAGGCACCGATGGTATGACTCTTCTGCGGTGAGAGTGATTGCTCGCAGCACCCCTTTACAGATTTTGGCCTATGTTATTATTATCATGTGGGGCAAATGGGTGCATCCCAGGACAAGTAGTAAGATTTCATGGTAACTGCGGTGTGTACCTTACATCCGTTACAGGAGCTGATCCCTCCACTCATATTGTTATAATTAGAGGCAGCGCCTCTAATTGCATGATGAGGTCACCCCTCTAAGTATTCATGCAAGTTGATACTTCATGATCCATATGGGCTCTTGTGTATATTTAAATACTGTTTTCAGTATAAAATAAACATAAGTCTTTTCAGAATAATAAACCTGTTTATTAAACTTACACCAGGTTTTCCAGGACTTCATTATTCCGCTGCACTTTACTTTCATTTCATACTTTACTTATGTTTATGCCATTCATATCATTTTCATATATCCTGTTAATGCAAAGCAATGCCTAAATACATTATTAGTGTTAACTAATCTTTCTTAGTTTTGATCACGATAAATTAAAAAGACATTTATCGTCAAATACAATCACAAGACGAATTATTTAACAAACACTATCATCAAGGTAATAATCATTTAAGTATTGCACTAACATATCTATATCTTAATCATGATTAGTGATCATAAAAGTGATTAATCCTAAACTTACGTTTTGTCAAATGTGATGAAAGATTTTTTAATAAATTTTCTTTTTAAGAAAATATTTTATTAAAATAGAAAATGTAAATTTAAATATGTCATATTCCAAATGCCATAGGAATATCCTTTGAAGGTAAAAACTTACCTCAGATATTACTTCCCCACTAAAAGACAAAAGTGAGCGGAGTCTAAGAGCACGGTTCCTTAAAGGCCTATGTGGATCCCTAATGATAAGGAACCACATGCACGATTAAGGCACCGCGCTCAGAGAGCCGTCGACCTTTGTCTCCTACAAATAGTAGATCAAACCTGCATTTTCCACAACCCTTTTTGGACACTCTTTCTGCTATCCTTTTCCTTTCTAAATCCTAAATATTTGTAAATGATCACTTAATGTGTTAAGCATGTTTACTTATGATTATCTCCTTGATGTCCTTCTTTACCTTGTCCAAAGAGAATATCACTCACAAACTTGTGATGTGATTAAAGATGAAGCCTTGATGAAGATCCTCTCCTAAAGATCTAGTCATGTTCATCATTTGTTTTATTTGAGTCTTGTGTAGATCCAATGTATTTTAGTGAATATATGGATCTAATATTGTGTAAATCCATTGTATATGTGTATACTTGGATTTGCGTTATGTAGATCCAAGTTACATGTGTATACTTGAATATGTGTTTTATTGAGTTGTAATAGGTAAGAGTTGTGAGTTCTCACTAAACTATAAAGTGATGTAGTTGTGTCTTGTGAAGTTCTCACTTAGCTTCAAAGTAAGAGTTGTGAGTTCTCATTAAACCATAAAGTGACGTGGTTGTGTCTTGTGAGTTCTAACTAAACTATAAAGTGATGTGGTTGTGTCTTGTGAGTTCTCACTAAACTCTAAAGTGACGTAGTTGTGTCTAGTGAAGTTCTCACTTAGCTTCAAAGTGAAGAGTTGTGAAGATTGGTTCTACCTTTCGATTAGAACTCGACATCTAGCCTTGTGTCATTAAATAGTGAAGTAGGCAACGTTGTGAAGATTGGTTCTATCTTTCTATTAGAACTGTCATCTAGCCTTGTGTCGTTAAATGGTGAAGTAGGCAACGTTGTGAAGATTGGTTCTATCTTTCGATTAGAACTCGACATCTAGCCTTATGTCGTAAAATGGTGTAGTGGGTGATGTTGTGTAGATTAGTCCTAGCTAAGATTAGGTTTCGACATTTAGCTTAGTGTTGGAAAATAATGTAAGCGACGTTGTAAGGTTTTCTCCGCCAAGAAGGGAGCTTGTGGATATAGTGGAAATCTCGAGTAAGGTGTACTCGAGGAGTGGAGTAGGTACGAAGATAGAGCTTCGTTGCCGAACCACTATAAATCTTGGTGTCTTCCTATTAGGTTGTTTCTTTCCTTACTCTTTACTTATTCATACTATCATATCATTCACATCTACTACTTGTCATTGTTAATGCATTAGAATTGAACCTTATCATTATGCAACTAGCTTTCAAGTAAAAGGTAGTTTTGAGACAAACCTAATTGAAAGGAATTTTAATTAGGTCATAAACCGAAGAGAAACTATTAACCCCCCCTCCTAGTTTCTACAATTGGTATTAGAGTGATGGTCACTCAAGGTCTTTGAAGTATATTGTACTTTAAAACTTGGATTGATCCATTGTCTCCTCAAATTAGAAGGTTTCGTTGTATTAAAGTTTCTATTTGGTCAAAACTATTTTTCATTGAAAATAGGTCTTTTAATTAGTAATGTTGCATCTCATCTAGATTAGTAGTACTTATACATTTTAGTATAACCCTTGAAATGTATCTACTGGTTTGCATCTTGCTTTGTGTAGGTACTCATGAAGATTAATCACTTAAGTGATTGTGGATTGAGTTGCTTACACTTGTAGAAGACTCATCTTCTCTGATTCCCAACATCATTGAATGATGATGCCAAGATAGATGAGAGTGATACTAGTCCTTGAAGACTTAGTAGTCACTTTAGTCAAGATTGGGCTTTGCGTTAGCTCCTTGAAGTCTTGGAGTGTTATTTGCAGCTAAAGTACGTTCTCGTCCTTCCACACGCCCTATTGATCATTATTTTGATCATTACTTGACTATATGGTTGTTCTTGGCATCCTTGCCTTGACATTTATTTATGGTTTGTGATTCTATTCTCATATCTCCTCAGACCTTCATTGCTGGGATACTTGACTCACTTCAAAGATTTAGAGTGAGTTAGTAGTAACTTAAAGTATCAAGCATGATATCCATGGTTTGCACCCATACGGTTAGCAGGCCCTATATCATGTGTAATGTGTGCAATTCAGCTCATCTCTAGGATGATTGTTTAATCCCTTGAGATACCCAACTACTTCATAAGTTGTAGTTAGGATATTACACATTTGGAATTAAAATATTCCAAGGATGTTGTTATTGTAATCCTTAGCAATAATAATTATTCGATCATATGGGAGAGAAAGCGAATCTACATTTTGCTCATTGTTTTAAATAGCATTAAGACTACTATTGAAAATGTTCTTAATCTATTTTGTACAAAATTGCTTGATATAGTTCATTACCAAAGCCGTTTAAGCTTTCGCCGGAAAGGCACGTCTTAAACCACTATAAATGACACAAGCTCTCCGTTTCCGCTACTTGAAGTTTGTCACTTGGTTCTTGAGCATTGACCTTGGTCTTGATTCACTCCCCTTGAGTTCTCTCTATTTTTATTCTTTGCTACGAGTAGTCGTTTCTTCGTTTCGATCTCTTTCAATCTCGATTCCACTCGTAATCCTTCACTTAGACATTATCACCTAGTATTAAAGTGGTCGAATGATTTCCAAATGGCTTAAAATATACATTAAGTATTTTAGAAAAGCTTGGTTTTGAAATTTTTCGTGTGTTTCTTTGTTAAAAACATGCCACTATCGGCGGATCCATAATTGTCACAGTGTTAACCACAGTTCCTTATCGATAAGGCACCGCGGCCCCACCAGGTGACTAAAGTAATCCGTTTTTAATTAAAAACCCTATTTCAAACAAACCCTCCCTTTCTTCTCCATAGAAGGCGACGGGTTTCATCATTTCCTCCATTGTTGAATCTTAAAAAAAAACTCCAACTTACTCAAGATTAATTGATTCCAAGTTGTAGGTTTCACTCACCCCTCTTCCAACATCAATTAATTGTAAGTACTTACATTCAATTTCTTCTATTTTGTTCTAGGGTTCTTATTTTCAAATTGGGGATTTATAAAATTAATATTGAATTAGAACTTTGCTAGGAATGTGGGTTGACATAGTTCTATTACTATGATTCCTTAGGTTCGAATTCATTGAGATTTCACTAAAACCTACTTATAGAACAATCCGAATTTTGACTAAGGTTAAATGATGGAATTGATATGAACCCATGAACAAAATTGGTAATTTCATTATTAATGCTTACCTAAAAATGTCTTTCAAAAACCTTTGTTCGAGTTCATGATTGATTTTGCATTGCTCATATATACTAGTCAATGATGAATTGAGTTCGTTGTGAACATGAGAATGACAAGGATTAACCCTTTGTTTATCAAGTAATTGACTAAACACGCTCTCATGAATTTGATTTTTAAATCATTACGTAACATAAGAGTAATTGGAACAATATTTGCTTTATGTTTAGGTACTCGATCATGCATTTGGAAACTCATAAAGATCATGAGAAAACTAGAGAATACATGCCTAATCTTTCTTCTTCGTGTCGATCTCGTTCCCTTCAAAATACTTTTCAATCTCTAGAGTCTCGTAGTTTTCATGAAGGACGCATTGTTCCTTCTAACTTTCTTGGACTTGACTTCATTCGATTCATGTTCAAATCCATTGGCTTTGATTGCTTGCTTGATATTGATGAGCCAATCTTTCCTTCCTTCCTTTTGGAATTCTTTAGCTCATACACATTAATGTGCATCAATAATGGTTTATCAATAAGATTTTCCATCAAGGGGAAAACCTTTGTATATACTCTTGAAGAATTTGGTGAAATTCTCAATGTTCCATACAAAGGTCAATGTAGGTCCACCGATGCTTGGAGTATAAACTCTTTAGAATCAGCCCCTATTGATGTGCATAACGTGACCGAGCTACCCTTGGCTTCGACCATCTGTTGTGCTATTGGTAAACCTCGTGAATATCTTATTCTTGGTAAAATTGAAGGAGAAGTTCGTGCTCTCAATATTTGGGAATTACTCACTTGCAATCTTAATGATTTTATGATCCCTTGGGCCGAAATGCTTAAGGTGATGGAGTGAATACATTCTTGTGGATGTTATCTTCCTTCTTAGGTCTTGTATCTTGGTCTTGACCTTGTTTGTAACAGTTTTGTTCCTTCATGCCTTTGTGATCTTTATCTTGAGCCTTCGTCATTTGACTTTGAGTGCTTGAGATCTTCAATCTATCCTTGATAGTGTTTATCTTGTGCTCTTGTGACAAGATGACCTATTACATTCTTAAGTATCATGATTATTGCCATCTTGTGCTCTTGTGACTTCTGAATCAACATCGGTTAGTAGACAGCTACGCCACCTTCTTGATATGCAGCAACATGTATATAAACAGACGAAATGGCTTTGAACATTTCACCCTAAATCGGTAGCATTTTACCTCTGGTTGGTGAAGACTGTTAGACGGTATTAGATACCGTACTTGTGATCGGGTAGATTCGATTAGAACCTCCTTGATAGGGTTTCCCGGGTAGTAGCCAGTTCTCTTTACTCGACCGTCTCAAAGCAGTCTGTGAACGTAAAGAGTGAATCATAAGGATAAATTATCTGTCTGATTAGAGTCGTCAATACAGAATTCCTAGAACAAGTTTGATTCTATTAGAATCACACCATTGTTGCTTTCCAGTTTGTCACAAGCTTGATTCTTAAAGAATCTTGCGAGTTACCTACCGCAGTGCTGTTTGAGGTTGACACTAGAAGGATTTCCATTCGTCACTGTGAGCACTAAAGAGTGTCACTTTAAATGTTCTAGCAAGATCACACGGATATTGCGAAGAAACCTAGAATTAAGTTTGAATCAATTAAGAATCCAAACTTAGTTGCTTTCCAGTTCTCACAAGTTTGATTCGTGTAGAATCGCACAAGTTACCTACCATGAGCTTGTTTGATGTTGACTCAAGCAGGATTTCCATCTTCATCGTTAATCGTATCACTCAGATGTTCTGTCAATATCACAAGGATAATGCGTAGGACTCGATTGTGTCCTAATGAGATAATAGATTGATCTCTTTTGGCTCTAGACTCGATAAGTGCATTTTGGTAATCGGAGGATGGAGCAGACTATCACCTTTTAAATATTAACTAACTCGAAGTGAGAAAGTCAATAGATACGTGTTGATCTCCGTGACAATGAGATAAGTTTCTTTTGAGAGAAACCTGAATGGCTAGGAAAGGGTTGTGCATTGCATCACTGGGTCCATATGATGCTTGTCTTCAGTAGATGTATTGACCCGGTTTCTGACTAAGTTGCAAAGAATATTCAACCCCTTTAATGCTTACCAATACGTCATCACTAGCACCTTGTTGTGATGGTTCCAGTGCTACCTTAAGTAATTGGTCCGCATTTAGCTTCATTCAACTCCATCTTTCCTAAGGTATGGAATGTCCTTGGGTTGATCCCTCCGATTCTGGTTGGATCATATGACTTAGTTTCCTATCCTAAACCACCTTTTGACTCCATCATTCCGTCGTGGATAGTAGGTTGTTACGGGTATAGATCGTAACCATAAAACCATTGAAAACCATTCAAAGTGCTTGATAAAAATAAAAACTTTTAACACTTTGAAAGTTTTACATTCTGAAATACTCCCTACACACATGCATCGATATTAGAAATAGTTTATCATATGAAGGAAAGAGTTTCACTTGAGTATTTAAGATCACATGTTGCGATATACTACATTTTAATCACATTTTCTCCCCTATCTCTAATAAAAAACATAAAATATTAGATATACCAATTGATTAAAATATGACAATTTTCTGAAAACCGATGGGAGAGAAACATGTGTGCAAGCATGAATTATGGAACTTTTATAGTCGGGTTGCTCCCCCTCAACAATATATGTGTGTAATGAAACAAAATTTGACAATATTTTGGAAAATCGACACCACAAAATATGTTGAGGTACGAAGTTTAGATGCCTTTTCTGATATAATATATTACATTTTACAATTTTATATCATTTTCGGAATGTGTTGGATACATAAAATATGACAATTTTCAAGATGTACCCAACAACATTAAAGGCTTTGATTTTAAAACGCCCCCCCCTCAAAAATTGATGCAAAGAACATATGACATTTTCGAGATATAAAAATCACATTATAAGGAAGGGAGTGTTGAACACACAATTTTAAAAGATTTAGAAAAACCTTTTAAGAAATTCTTGAAAAATTATGTTCAACTGTTTTAAAATAATCGTGATTGAAGACTTCTCTTCTGTTGCTTAGGGAAAGCACACTGAAACGTACACTTCCCTTTCGGGTCCACTTTTTATGAGCTCAAAACTTTGATTGTTTTGTGACTAGCTCATGACCGAGAAAAATTAATTTCTCGTTGTGAAGGATAAGTTATCATCTGTGATAAACTTTCCTTAAGGTGAAGTCCCCTTAGAAATCGTTTTCATGAACTTAAAAACTTTGAATGTTTTTAGAAGATGCTCATGACCGAGAAATGTTAATTTATCATTGAGAAGGATAAGTTATCGTCTGTGATAAACTTTACTTAGTTGAGAACCGAGTCCTAAGATGTGATGCGCTTAGAAGTCATTATGAGAGAATATCAAGCAGCTTCATTTGCTAGAACCTCCAAGTTATCTGGAGTGATAATTCATACCAAGACGAGCAACGAGATACGCAAACCTATCTTGCGATAGAGCTTTTGTAAACAAGTCTGCCAACTGGTACTCAATTATGACAAAGTATAATTCCATGATGACGTGTTCCACTTGTTCCTTGATGAAGTGATATCTAACATCGATGTGCTTGGTTCGAGAATACTGAACCGAATTGCAAGAGATAGATATGACCGACTTTAAGTCACAATACATAGGTATTTTATCAAAGTGGAAGCCATAATCCGTGAGTTGAGTTCTCATCCAAAGGACTCGAGCACAATACGCAGATAGAGACACATACTCTGCTTCTGCGGATGACAACGAGGTGCAATCCTGCTTCTTTGACGACCAACTCACGAGCTTGTCTTCCCCTAGAAATTGTACGCCACCAGAGGTGCTCTTTCTAGTATCAAGGCAACCTGCATGATCAGAATCTGAAAAAGCAATTTGATTAAAACCGGTTTCCTTCGGATACCAGAGTCCCATTGTTGGGAATAAAATGTAGCCAGTACACTTGGACGATGACAAGAGCAATTGGGACGTTGATAAAAAGAAAACAAGCGTTGACAGAACAAGCGTTGACAGGAATATGTCAAGCGTTGATAGGATGAAGTCAAGCACTGATAGAATACTTAGTCCACACGTATTATGTTTCTAGTTTGTTTCTAGTAAAGATATGATCAACAATGTATTTTCTATGTTTATCTTTACCTAAAATAGTTGATACGTAGACTCTTGTACAAGGCTCCTTATGACTATAAAAGGAGGCCTTTAGTTTTATGTTTTATATACGTTTTACACTTTCATTGTACGCAAGTTTGTTTTTATCAATCAAGTGAAAGTTTGGTTTACATTGTTTGTGTGTTCTTATTTGAGTATTAATTCGACATAATACTTAAATTGTTTTATACACAACAAAGTTTCTCTACGTGTTTAACTTGATTTAATCTCGTTTACACAAGCTAAATCGATCTAAGTTTGGGATCAACAAGTGGTATCAGAGCTTGTTGAGAAACTTTGATCTAAAGAACACAAAAACCCTAATTTTTTTGAAACCCTAAAAACAACATGTCTACTCCAGAGTTAAACTCCTCCTCCTCCTCAACCCCCAACATCAAGATTCCCATGCTAGACCCAGACAATTTTGAGCTGTGGAAGTTTAACTTTGAACAGTACCTTCAAATCCATGACTACACCCTATGGCAAATTATTGAATATGGAAACACATTCAATAAAGCTCAAAAGATTGCAGCTGCCATCTTACAAAGAACAAATGTTCAAGGCTCTACTAAAGAGGATCGAAAAGAAAAACCTGAAGATGGTAGAGCTGTCTCAAATGAGGACATAGCAAAGAGAAGGAATGACATGAAAACCCTAAGCATTCTCAAACTCTCTTTGGGACAAGAAAATCAGCACAAATATAGAAGCTATGAGTCTACAAAAGATCTTTGGGCAGCCCTTGAAGTTGCTTATGGTGGTAATGCTGATACTGTACAAGAGAAAAAGAAGCAACTCTGGCATGAGTATGCTATTTTAAAGCTCAACCCAATGAAAAGCTAAGTGGAGTAAGAAGCAGACTTCTTGACATTACAAGCAAGCTGTCCTTTATGGGAACAGTGCTTGGTGATGTTGATATCATCACCACTTTTCTTAAAAGTCCTGGTGATGTATGGAAGATTGAAGCAAGGTCTATAATTTCTAATAACACTCACAAAAGTTCTACTTTTGATGATGTTTACAATAAACTGAGGCTGGTAGAGAATGTAACTCTTTTGGATCAAGGGAGAAAGTCTACCAATGGAAATATGGCCTTCTTCTCACATAGTGAAGGTAAATTTGATCAAAAGGAGTCATACATGCAGCCCGTTACTGGATCAACTTGTGTCAACGCTGGATCAAGCCTTGTCAACGCCTCACATTCAGACGTTGACACATACAAAGTTGACTCACCAAGAGTTAAGCCTGCTGGTATTGATCTAGATACTGTGTGTGCATACATTGCTTCATTTCCCAATGGTTCAGTGATTACATATGAGGACCTTGAGCAAATTAGTGATGAGCATTTGGAGGAGATGGACATAAAGTGGAATATGGCCCTTGCAAGCATAATGGCAAATAGATGGAATAGAAGATTTAAGAAGAAGATGGCTTTTAATGTTAAGGACACTGCTGGATTTGATAAATCCAAGGTTGAGTGTTATAACTGTCATCGAATAGGACACTTTATGAGAGAATGCAGATCTCCAAGAAGATCTGATGCTGGAAAACCCTCAAGCCAAATCATCAAGGCTCAAAATCCAAAGCTATGGTTGCCATGCAAGACATTGATGGTGTTGGCTGGGATTGGAGCTATTTGGCCAATGATGAGGAAGAGAACAAAGCCTTGGTTGCAGAAAAGGAAGAAGAAGAGCATGTTCACTATGCTCTCATGGCACACTCTTCATCTTCATCAGACAATGAGGTATATGATGATGATTTTTGTAGTAAGGGTTGTCTTCTAAATACTAAAAAACTTAACAAACAAGTTTTAAAATTGACAACAGATGTGGTTAATGAAAGATGCAAGTTATCTAACTATCAACTTGCCCTTACTCAAACTGAAAAGACTGTAGCTGAGTATAAGAAAATGGAGCTTGACCTAAAAGATCAAATCAATATTTTAACTCGTGATTTTAATGCTAGTATTGAGATTAGAAACATCATGGAGAGAGTCAATGCTACTTTACAGGCTAAATTAGACGAGGCTATCAAAAATAAAGATAATGTAGATCTTAAAATTAAGAGATTTGATAAAGCTTCACAAACCTTAGAAAAATGTGTTAGTGAACAAAGGGATTCTAGGGATATGACTAGGATTGGGATGAAAGAGTATGCTAGTGTTCAACCACCTGCTGGGAACTTCTATGGTGTCCTTAGAAAGGACTTGTCTTGGACTGGTTTACCAGAACTCCAAGAAGAGGAATTTATTCCTCCACCAAGAGTTCTTACCCCAGTAGAGGAATACATGCAGAAGTTGACTGATTTGGACCAATGGAAGAAAGCCAACCCTACCTTGTTTGTTAAGGGTGGCATGCTTAGTGATAGCCCAAATGAGTATCCACCCATCAAAGTGACAAACCCAACCACTACTGTTGACCTTGGCTTAAACGTTGATAGAAAACCTAGTATTAAATATGCAGAAATGTATATAAAACCTAGGTCACCAAAAAGCCAAATTAGTGATAATGGGACATGTTTCTTTTCTTCTAGACCTAGAGCTATGTCTAGAAAAGCCTGTTATACTTGTGGAAGTTTTTCACATTTAGCCTATAAGTGTGTCAATGCTTCAAAGGTCAACGCTGACAAAAAGTCAAACATTGTCAAAGGTCAACCCAAATCTTTTGTCCAGCAAAGTCCACAAGTTGTTAGACCAGTCCCATTCTTTACCAAAGGGTCTAATACTTATGGACAAAGACCTTTTCAGAAGACCAATACATGGTCTAATAGACAATGGGTTCCTGTAGCAAACCCTAGGTTCAACGCTGATAAGGGTAATTTCAGCATTGACAAGACCAAATTAAACGCTGACAGAAATGTTGCCAGACCAACTAATGGTAAATATTTGCAACCAAAGGGAAAGGGGTCTAAAGCTTCTTCTAGCTTGACATGGAGACCTAAGCAAGACCAAAACCCTAATTTAGATGGGATTTCTATGACATGTAACAGATTTCATTATATTTCAAAGGTCATAACAAAACCAATTGGGGTTAACTGTGTTTAAACCAAAAGGGATGAACAAGGGGTTGTCATAAGGACTAAGTCTATTCTTGTTGAACAACCAAATGAATCCAAGTCTGCTCAGGCTTGGGTTTCCAAAGAAAACTAATTTGTTTTCTTTATGTGCAGGGCATTCAAAAGCAGGTTAATGATTATGGCTATTGGGATAGTGGATGCTCTAGGCACATGACTGGGAAGGAAGATTATCTTACAAACTTCACTCCCATTAAGGATGGTGACAAAGTTTACTTTGGAGGCGGATATGGAACTATCACAGGCAAATGAACTTTTCTCACCAACAATTTGCGTTTTGAAAACGTGTTTCTGGTAAAAGAACTTGACTATAGTCTGTTTAGTGTATCACTAGTTTGTGATAACAAAAATAAGGTTCTTTTTAATGATACTGAATGCTTGGTGTTGAGCAAAGATTTTAAAATACTAGATGAGAAATTCATTAAGTATTAAACACCTAGGCATATGGACATTTATAATGTGAATCTTAATGGAATTAGGATGAATAATAATTTGTCATGTCTATATGCTAAGGCTTCAGTTGATGAGAGTAATCTTTGGCACAGAAGATTAGGGCACATTAATTTTAAAAATATAAATAGACTTGTGAGACATGGTTTGGTTGATGGTTTGCCTGAAAAGGCTTTCTACAATGACCACTCTTGTGTTGCATGCCTTAAAGGCAAACAAAACAAGGTCTCATTTAAGTCTAAACAGGTGCACTCTAGTTCTAAACCACTTCATTTGCTGCATATGGACTTGTTTGGTCCAACTAATATAGAAAGCTTAAATGGTAAATCTTACTGTTTTGTCATCACTGATGATTTTTCTAGATTTACTTGGACTTTCTTTTTAGCTTTAAAAAGTGACACTGCTGATACTTTGATTAACTTCATTACCCAAATTGAAAAGAAGACTGGTAATGAGGTTAAGATGCTTAGAAGTGATAATGGTGGTGAGTTTAGAAATAAGTTATTAGATGACTTTTGTGCCAAGAAAGGGATTACTAGACAGTTTAGTGTAGCTAGAACCCCACAGCAAAATGGGGTAGCTGAGACAAAGAATAGAACCCTCATAGAAGCAGCTAGGACTATGTTGGCTGACGCTCACTTTCCCATTGCTTTTTGGGCTGAGGCTGTGAATACAGCTTGTTATGTTCAAAATAGGGCATTAGTCAACAAGATTCACAACAAAACACCTTATGAGTTACTTTGGGGAAGGAAACCTAATATTGGTTTTCTTAAACCTTTTGGATGTCATGTAGTTGTGCTGGATACTAGTGATGCCTTAGGTAAGTTTAGTGTTAAAGGTGATGAAGGTTACTTCATAGGTTATTCTGTGCAGAGTAGAGGATATAGAGTTTACCTTAAGAAAGAAAAATGTATACTTGAAAAAGTACATGTTAGGTTTTTAGAAAGTAAACCTAGTGATCCTAAAAGTGGTCCAAATTGGTTATTTGACTTGGAACCTCTATCTAGGACTTTGAATTATATGCCTGTTACTAATCCAAACATTGTGAAGGTAACTTCAAATGTTTTGGAAGAACCAGTTGTTGATGTTTCAGGTAAACATGTTAATGAAGAGGTTGGATCACAAGCAGACAAATCAGCACCCATACTTGAGTATGGTACCATTCCCATATGGACAGATGCATTTGCTGCTGCTGCTGCTGCTGAAAAGGAAAAAGGTGGTCCCCAAGTATCACCAGTTGACAACATGCATGATCTTTCAGGCGCTGACAAAGGAAATTCTGGCGCTGACAAGACAAAATCAGGCGTTGATGGCTCAAACGTTGACAGCCTTGGTCCAGGCGTTGACAGATCTTTTGACCATATTTTCTCTTCCAATAATTTTGAACAAGGTGAACCTTCAAACAGAAATGGAGAGGTTCATTCAGATAATGATGGAAGAGAGTCTGAAGAGGATATTGATAACATGGAAGATGAGATTGAGGACAACACACTTATTGAGGGAGGAGTGCTTACTTCTACAATCAAAAATCACCCTCCTTCTCTAATTATTGGTGATGTGATGACTCTTGTGCAAACTAGAAGATCTCATCAAAATCTTGGTGGATTTATTGCCAATATTCACAAGAAGGTTGATACCCCTCTTGTTCAAGCAAGTTTGTTTGCCTGTTTTCTGTCACAACAGGAACCCAAGAAGATTTTTGATGCTCTCAAAGAACCAAGTTGGGTGGAAGAAATGCAAGATGAGCTTCACCAATTTGCTATCCAGGATGTTTGAGAGTTGGTTGATTGTCCCAGACATGTCAGACCTATTAGGACAAGATGGGTTCTTAGGAATAAAAAGGATGAAAGAGGCATTGTGGTCAGAAACAAGGCACGTTTAGTGGCTCAAGGATATACACAAGAGGAAGGGATAGACTATGAGGAAGTCTTTGCACCTGTTGCAAGGATTGAGGCTATAAGGATTTTTCTAGCCTATGCTTCCTGCATGGGATTTACAGTCTATCAAATGGATGTGAAGAGTGCTTTTCTTTATGGCACAATTATAGAGGAGGTTTATGTAATGCAGCCTCTTGGTTTTGAAGATTAAGAACATCCAGACAAGGTGTATAGAGTGAAGAAAGCTATGTATGGACTTCATCAAGCCCCAAGAGCATGGTATGGCACATTGTCCACCTATCTGGTGGAAAATGGATTCAAAAGGGGCACCATAGACCAGACCTTATTTACAAAGAAGATTGGTAAGGAATTCTTACTTGTTCAGGTCTATGTGGATGATATCATCTTTGGCTCTTCTAGTCCAAAGATGAGTGAAGACTTTTCCAAGCTTATGACAGACAAGTTCAAGATGAGTGCAATGGGGGAGATGAACTTCTTTCTAGGGTTACAAGTTCAGCAGAAAGAAGATGGTATCTTCATCTCTCAAGATAAATATGTAGCAGAAATCTTGAAGAAGTTTGGCTTTTCTCCACATGAGGAAAGGGCTAGCACTCCTATGGATAGAGAACACCTTTGGGGAAAAGTTGGAGATGGAGAAGAAGTGGATGTCAGGCACTATAGGTCAATGATTGGTTCATTGATGTATCTCACAACTTCAAGACCTGACATTATGTTTGCTGTGTGTGCATGTGCACGTCATCAAGTGACTCCCAAAGAATTTCATCTTCATACTGTCAAGAGGATCTTTAGATACCTTAGATGTTATCCAGACCTGGGATTATGGTATCCAAAAGATTCACCATTGGAGCTTATTGCATATTCAGACAGTGATTATGGTGGTGACAAATTTGATAGAAAATCCACAACTGGTGGATGCCAGTTTCTTGGGAGTAGATTGATATCTTGGCAATGCAAGAAACAAACAGTGGTGGCCAATTCTACAACTGAAGCAGAGTATGTTGCAGCAGCTGCTTGTTGTGGACAAGTCTTATGGATTCAGAACCAGCTGTTGGATTATGGGTATAATTTCATGCATACCAAGATTTTTGTAGACAATAACAGCACTTTATGCATTATTAAAAATCCTGTACATCACTCTAAAACAAAACACATAGAAATTAGACATCATTTTATAAGAGATTGTTTTGAAAAAGGTTTAATACAACCAGATAGGGTTGACACAGAGGAGAATGTGTTTGATTTATTGACTAAACCTTTTGATACTGGAAGATTTTAGTACTTGGTAACAAGTATTGGAATGATCAATCTTACTTAAAATGTGTTTTCGGAACTTATTGTAAAAGTATGTACAGGATATGCATTGTTATTGATCTTTATGTGAACTTAGATTTTCCACTTTATTTGTCTAACGCTGACAAAGGTTATCTTAACGCTGATAAGTGTTATCATGACGTTGTCAGCAACATGTTAGTTTTGTGGTTTTTGATCTAATTGTGCAGGCGTTGTTAGCATTGTACCATTGGATACAGAGTTGCTTATGGATTCTTGGAGCATTATTGGAGCATGTTTCAATTTATGGATGATGGTTGGATTATTTATATTCCTATCTTGACATAAATTTTTATTTATATACTATTATTTGGCAACTTATGTATCATAGTTTAAGGGAAGTTTTAGGAATCTTTTAGGACTTTTTGGGTATTCTTATAATACTCTTATCACAATTCTAGATTGTGTCCACTGGTGAGTATGAATTAGTTTACTTGTTCATGAGGCACTGTAGCATGCAAAGTTGATATACTATGCACACTGGCAAGACCTTTTTGGCCTAGAATTGGTTGTGGTCTGTTGGGAGACTTAGGTATGATTTATATTGGGCTTACCTGGGAAGTTACAAAGGGTTTTATGAGATAACTTAACTGTTAAGAATTTTGGTTAGCAAGGACACTAGAGGACTGTTATGTCTATCTTGCATAAGCAAGTGTGCATGATTGGACAGTGCTTGCCACCCTATAGTAATTTCAGTTTATAGGTTATCTTCACTAGGATAAATCACTTTGTTAGGGTCCTTTTTCATTTTTATCATTTTTATTTTTGGACGCTGACAGATATATTTCCAAACGTTGTTATGACCAATTTAGACGTTGACATGGATTTTTCCAACGTTGACAAGAATATAGCCGTTGGGCGTTGATGGGTTATTTTGACCGTTGGCACTCATTGGGTCCTACCCAGTTGTTATTTTTGACGAAAATTGGGGCCGTAATTTTAGGAGTTGATAGCTTTTAATTAATGCACAAGATAACTTATTTTCTTTTCAATATTTTCATCATTATATTTTGAAAATACTTGCCTCATTTTTGACCAATCACATGTGCCTATCTCTCCTATAAATTTGGCTCCTTCTTTTTAAACAGGATACTCTCATATTCTTGTCTAACAATTTTTTCCTATAATTCATCTTTTATAATCTTTCACAAACAGCTTTCTACATCAATGGCGCCTAAGTTTAAACCAAGTGACTTGGTATTGGGATTCAGAAGTCATCATAATATGATTGCTTATTTGGAGGCTGATGATGCTCTGTTTCCTCAATACACCCAGATGGTGGCGTATTTGAATGCATCTCCACTTAGGTATGCACTTTCTCATGCTCCTCTCATCCCTGTCACTCATATTAAATAGTTTTGGAACACTGTCAGTTCCTCAACGCTTAATAATGTGACTACATTAACAGCTATTATCCATGGGCGTTCATGGGTGGTTACTGAAGCCTTGGTTCGCCAGGCTTTGCATCTTAATGATGCAGATGGTATAACCACTCTACCCATTGGTGAAATAGAACAAGGACTTCAAGCTTTGGGGTATCCTTTCCCTGAAGAGGGTACTTTAAATAAATATAATAAACAAGAAATTCCCCCAGCTTGGAAGTACTTAATACATGTCATCCTTCAATGTTTGAGTCCCAAATGTACTACACATAATGAAATTAACAGATCTATTGCTAGTGAAATTGTGTGTATTACAAATGGGCAAAAGTAATTTTTCTAAACTGATTTTCGATGGCATGTGTAGAAACAAGGGTAATAAGATGACTTTGGCTTACCCAAGATTTTTACAAATGATTTTTGACGAGCAAAGGTATTGCACCAGGGATCATGATGATTTTTATGCGATCCCTATGCAAAAGAAAGCTATTTTTAGTAAGATGAATTCACCCCCTCATAGAGACTTACCCCTTACCCAAGCCATGCTTGCTGTTATTGCAGCAGCACAACCTCAACCTGACCCACAACCATTGCATGAACCATCACCTTATCCTCAACATATGGAACTTAACCAAGATCCCTTCAACGCTGACACCTTAAATGTTGGCGTTGACACGTCCAATCCAGACGTTGACACCTTTCTACAACAGACCCAAACACCCCGTAACCTTCAAACTACCACCCAATCCACAGCCTCTTCTACACCCCCTGAATTTAGGTTGGTAAAACGCCCAAGGACTATTGGAGTGTTCTCCTCTAGTGGTCCTAGCCATGTTGCAAAGAGAACCACCACCACAAGTGTGGTTGGTGATATGGATGAGGCTGGGACTATTGGTACTCGCTTAGATGCAGGCCAAGCCAGTCCTAACATCTTTAAGACCTCATCCATGCCCCATGACTCTACTTTGGGAGGTCAAATCCCCACTCTAGAGGAGGGAAAATTGGAACCATACACAATTTTGGAATTGACGGTTGTCTGCATTAACTTGCAAAAGCAAAATGCAGACCTGGTACATATTGTCAACACACAAGGCCTTGAACTCAAGCGATTGAGGGAGAGGATTGTTCTTTTGGAAGATGCTAACAATAGGCGTGGTATGGAGGATTCTTTCAAAGGGGAAGATGAGCAGATACATGTGAGTGACAAAGGCTCACATGATGGAGAATCTTTGGGTGTGGCTGAAGCTCTTACTGAATTGAAGAAGCAACCAGGTTTTGATGTATCTTTGGTTACTCCTACAAATTTGAACTTATCCTTTACAGCAATGATGGATCAGTTTACAAGAAGCGCTGACAAGAGTAAGGTGAGCGTTGACAAGCAGATTTTGGACGCTGACACACCAAGCGCTGACAAGAGTAAGTTGGGCGTTGACACACAGGATTTGAACGTTGACAGACCTACAAATATGGTTGATGTATTCTAGTCATCAGCTATCATCAAGGAAGTGTCTTTACAGGTACCATCATCATCTTTACCCATCATTGATTCATTAGATAAGGGTAAAGGAATCATGGTAGAAGCAGAGGTTCCCAAGGATGCAGCTCAAGTAGAGTTTGATTCAAAGTTGGCTGCACAACTTATGGAACAAGAGAAGAAGAAGGTTGGTGAGTCACCATTTGTGGTTACTTCTGAGGAGCAAGAAGGAAGTAATGATGAAAGTTCAGATTCAAGTGTTATGATAATTGAATAACCAGAAAGACTTAAATATGGTAATGAGTTGGCAAGGTAGAAACTTGTAGAGTTGAAGTTGTAGGTAGATTATGATATGCCAGAAGTTGCTCAGATGTACCATGCTTGGGAGAATAAGGTTACGGAGAATCCAGATATGACAATTTCAGATCAAATTTGGGGTTTGGAGATTCTTCTAAGAGTTCAAAGAGATTGCAAGATAATTCTGAAGCATAAGGCTAGCAAAGTTTTCTCACTGTTGAAGAGAGATATGAGGGAGCTTTATTACATGTTGCTCATATGTCAACAAATAGGATGGACTTTTCAGAAATTGCAGGGATTGTCCTTTGAAGAATTGGAGAAGAACTTGCAGAAGAGATGGAGATTCAAAAGGCTATGATTGTTCTAAGGCCATTGAAGAAGGGAGTTCCACTTGAGTTTCCTAAAGATTTGAATAAAGTGGATCCCAGTGAAGCTGTTATTAGAAAGAGCATTAAACTCTCACCCATGGAAGCTTCAGATATGGTACAAGTGTTACCTTTTGATGTCAGAAACCCTATCATTAGCTATGAAGAAGATGCAAGTGGGTTTTGGATGATTGGCAAATATGGGAAAGAGGTACACACATTTACTACTCTTATGTCTCTATTTACAAGTATGGATAGGGAAGACTTGGCAGACCTTTGGAGGTTATTGCTGGCCAAGTATGAGACTGAAGCACCTACTTCAGTCAATGGAATAAAGCTTTGGTCAACATTTAAGAGAATGTGTACACCAGAAGCAGAAGATCCTGTTTAGAAGGATCTTGAGGATGATATCAGTGGACTTCAATGGCGTTTGTATTCAGTAGCTAGTGTGTATCATTTGAGTTCTACAAAGTTTTCTGAGTATCTTCTTGTGGATGCTGAGTATCCCATGTCTAAAGAAGTTTTGAAAAAGATGAAGACAACACAGCTAGAGATTGACTACTCAAGTGACGTGGCCAAAGATTTGATTAGATATGTTTATTACCAATTTGATAAGATTTGTAAGAATCCTCCTAGTTCTTAGTTTTTATTCAGAAACTTGATTGCTAGAATAGATATCAAGTTTAGGGGAGGATTGTTGGGAATAAAATGTAGCCAGTACACTTGGACGCTGACAAGAGCAATTGGGACGTTGATAAGAAGAAAACAAGCGTTGACAGAACAAGCGTTGACAGGAAGATGTCAAGCGTTGATAGGATGAAGTCAAGCACTGATAGAAGACTTAGTCTACACGTATTATGTTTCTAGTATGTTTCTAGTAAAGATATGATCAACAATGTATTTTCTATGTTTATCTACCTAAAATAGCTGATACGTAGACTCTTGTACAAGGCTCCTTATGACTATAAAAGGAGGCCTTTAGGTTTATGTTTTATATATGTTTTACACTTTCATTGTACGCAAGTTGGTTTTTATCAATCAAGTGAAAGTTTGGTTTACATTGTTTGTGTGTTCTTGTTTGATTATTAATTCCGCATAATACTTAAATTGTTTTATACACAACAAAGTTTCTCTACGTGTTTAACTTGATTTAATCTCGTTTACACAAGCTAAATCGATCTAAGTTTGGGATCAACACCCATGTGAATGGTATTCTTAAGGTACCGAAAGATCCGTTTAACCTCCTTGTGGTGCTTTTCAGTAGGTCTGGCTTGATATCGTGCACAATAACATGTGGCATGATGAATATCAGGCCTGCTGGCTGTAAGCTACTTGAGAGACCCGATCATACTGCAATATCGCGTTTGATCTACGTGAGGTGAGTACAAGTCAGCGTCTAGGGATGAGGTCGACAAAGGTGTACCAACGCGAGCACATGAGGTCATATACCATGCTTTTGAAGTATCTATTGAGCATACTTAGCTTGGTTAATAAAAATACCACGTGGGGATTGGTTTAAATTTTTTTTAGCTCCCCTATCATTGACATTTCAAATCTGTTGTGCATTAGTTTTTCAAAACGTTTTGAAAGTTTTGGGTTCGTAGAACCAAAAATAATGTCATCAACATAAACCTGCACAACAATATGTCATCCCCATATTTATTAATAAAGAGAGTAGGATCAATAGAACCTTTGGAAACCAAGAAGTTTGATAGTTCTTCGTACCACGCCCTTGGAGCTTGTTTAAGTCTATTACAGCCTTCTTGAGACGGTAGAATTTTTCAGGATGATGAGGATCAACAAATCCTTCCGGCTGATTCACATACACTTCTTCCTTTAAATGACCACTGAGAAAAGCAGTTTTAACGTCCATTTGATAAACCGTGAAGCCCTTATGTGCAACACAAGTGAAATGTGTATAGTTAAGTTCGTTTTTCTCAGTTCTTGTCAAATTGAAAGTCCTAACAATATCGGGTTTTTAACTGTTTTTGGTTGTTAATATTTTTTGGATATTCTATTGCTAATTCAAACAATGCCTTGCAAAAGTAAAAAATAACGTCTACTTATATGTAAAACATAGTGCAATTACCAAATATTTATTCAATTAAAATTCAAAATGTAAATTATACAAACTATAAGGACTAAAAATGTAAATTCTATGAAATGTAAATGCTCAAAATGTAAAGCTGAAAAGTATGAGGGCTAAAAGTGTAAAAACAGTAAACTAGGAGGACTGAAAATGCAAACTATCAAAACAAGTAACCAATTTCTCAACAAACTCCAAACTTACTAACTGAATATTAACAACTCTGAAAGTATAAGGACTTGATTAAAGCAAACCCTAAAAAGATGCAAGTTTAGCCAAAATTAAAACCAGATTAATACATCAAGGACCTAAATGCAATTTTTAGAAGTTTTTAATCAAAAACGGGTTTAACTCACAAATAAGCTCGTTTGAGCTTATTTCTCAACCAAAATAAACCAAACCACTTGCAAAATGCTTAAAATCAAAAATTAACTAGACCTGTAAAAGGAAATAAGCTAACAATGGCTAAAACTCTGATAAGCAATTTCAATAAGCACAAAATAAGCTATAAAGGAATATAGACTTGCACAACTGAATTTTAGTAATGAAACTGATTAATAAGCTCAAAATATGAATGGGAAATCAAGTCTCATAAGAAATCATTCATTAATAAGCTCAGAATCCAAAATTAAGCAAAACTAGTGCTTAAGTTGACCAGCGTTGACCAAACTTTTTTCAATAAGCTCAAATTCTCAAAAACCAACCAAGAACACTTGCTGAATGAATTTATGAAAGAAAATGGACCAGTTTATGAAGAGGATTATGAGATATGAAAATTCAGTTTACAAGTTACAGTAACTTGTATTTGCTTATTGGTTCACACTTTTACTTATTTCAAACTGAATACTGAATACTGTGCAAAATCCTTATAGAATCTGAATCTTCATATATTGAGTGAGATTTGAAAACTGGTTTGGTGAAATTTCATCAACTAACAAGTAAAAGCTAAGCAAATCAAATTCAGCACTTTTTTAACCAATACTTGTAGAAACTGACCCAAACTTTTAAACTGCCATTTGCCTCTTTGACTTTGATACTTGACTCAGAAGTGACTTAAAACTACTTGTAATGACTTGTAAACTTAAAATGAAGCAAAGTTAACAAATTCCTAAAACTTGTTTATCAAATATAAGCTAATGCCAAACACTACTTTAACTGTTATTTTGGAATTTTTATGAAGACTAATGAGCTAATGATTAAACTGAGCTACAAGCTTTATCAAACCAAGTTCAGTAGCCAAAATGCAATTTGTGAGAGCTAATTACAAGCACTTACAACAACTAGAATACAAAATGGCTAGAAAAGCTTAACTGAATGATAAAAGCTGAAAACAGGTTAAAGATTAAGTCTATAAGCTAGATTTAGCTACACTTAAGCTACAAACTCAATGAAATCAAATCAATAACAGCTAAAACACGTTTTATCATGCAATCACAAAGATTTAGACTAGGTATGTAGCATTGCATTTGACAATTGAGTGGAACCAAAAACAAGAGGCGATTTCACCTTTTTGTAGAAACCTTTGAGAAGTAGAGGAGTGCTGAGCTCTCTATTCTAGTGCTAACCACCACCTTAGCACTAGAAAAACACTAATCAACAATCTAATCAACTGCAACAATCATCAACATGGCTAACTTTGGCTAGAACTCTTCAAAAACTGAAAAACTGGACTGGATGATCAAATCAGCTACAATCTTCAATCAAAGCTTATTATGATCTTGGAATGATCATAACAAACTCATAACAGCAACACAGTAACAATGGTGCAAGGAATGAACAGTATAGAAGTATGAGAGATTTTGGAGGGAAATTGAAATTTGAATTTTTATTGAATGAAAAGTTGTTACAAAGCTGTTAATTGGTTACAAACTAACTAAAAAACTCAAGAGTGTGTCAAACTCTTGAGTTGTTGAGCTAAGAACTAGAAATGGTGAAAGAAAATAAAAGTGTGTGTGTTTTCACACTTTTCTACAACAACTAAAAATGAGAGCTATCTAGGGTATTTATAGACTTGAGAAGTAAAGCAGTTGGGGTTGGTGACGTGTTGGAACCAATCCCAGGATTCCACGTGTACAAATGAGCTCAATTGATTTTTGTTGATGAAGAACAGAGTTGGGGATTCTTTATTGAGTTGATTTTAGCCTAATTGACTGTGACCATTGGAGTCGTCTTGTGATTTTGAGCAAGTTTCATGTTTATAACTTCCCTTGAAATCGCCTCTAGCTCCAAGTCGAATCTGGCAATTTTGTTTCGTTGAAGATGACACGTGTCAAAATATTACTGGCTCAATGAAGTGCACACGGATCACTATCCATTTTTGAATAAATGATTATTGCATGGCGTTCACTGATTGGTTTAGAAATGGATAGTGTGTTTTGACTGTTGAGATTTTGCCCAATAAATGAGTGGCGGCTGTGTGCAATAAATGCAGGTTAAGTGGCAATCCTTGTATCACCTTTCTTTCATTCTTATTGGCTTATAGCTTTACACACGGATTGAACTCATTTCAACTTTCCAAACATGGCAGAATAAGCCCTTGAACTTTGGCAGATTGTATTTTCAAGCTAGCAACTTCATTTCTTTGGCATTTTTGGTCCTTCAAACTTCATTCTTGAACAAATATGATCCTTTGACTGAGTTGACTTTAGAGTTGACCAGATTTGACTTTGATCTTGACTTTTAGAAAATTACACTTTTGGTCCTTCTTCTTTGGCAGTTTGTCAAGATAGGTCCTTTGTCTTCAAAGTCTTGTCACTTTTGATCCTGATTTGTCTTTTTCATCAAATTAAGCTTGGTTTTCCTTTGTTTGCTTGAAAATGTATCCTTCTTACCTATTTGAGCACAAAACACAAAACATACCACATAATTCCGCTTTATAGCACAAAGTTTAGGTATTTTTATTGTGTTTTAGGGTGATTTGTTGATAAATTGATATGAGTTTTTGCTCATATCAACAAGCAAGGAATATCATGACTGCTTCCAAACGAGCGAATAGAGCGAATGATTCATCGAAATCAATTCCTTCTTTTTGACGGTATCCCTTATCCACAAGACGAGATTTGTTTTTGATGATTGTTTGTTCTTCATCCAATTTGTTTTTCTAGATCCATTTAAAATCGAGAACCGATGTTCAATATGGCCTGTCAATAAGTTCCCATACTCCAAGTCTTTCAAATTGATGAAGTTCGTCTTGAATTGATTCAATCCACGCATGATCAGTCATGGCTTGTTTGATGTTTGTTGGTACAGTGAAACTCACGGTGAGTGCATACATACATACATCGTCATCGATTTCGAGTTGTCTGCGTCTTCGAACCGGTTGTGAAGGATTTCCAATAACTTGAACCAATGGATGATTACGAGTCCAATGGCGAGTGGATGGATATCATTGATAGAGTGTGTGCATGTTTAACGGATCAACATGTTGAGTAGAAGACTCCCCGACTTCGTGTACCGGTGTACCAAATGGGTTGATAAATTCTTCTTCGTCAGACTGTACATCGACTACTTGATTGTTGTTTCCTCCTGCAACAATAACGGTTGGTGATGTTGGTTGTATGACGGTTTCTTGAGTTTGTTGAGTATCCAATGGAATTGTATCTTAAGCAACGGTTGCTGAAGTAGATGTAGTTGTGTCTTGTTGACTTTGTTCGGGTGCATCAACAGTATTGACAGCGGAAGGCTTTGACACAACTTGATTGTTTTCATAGTAATATTCATCAAACATTGGATCATATAAATCAACTAATTCATTCATTTATGTCGTATCCGTCGAGTCTGCTGTAGGAATATTTTCTTGACATTCTTGCACGGGACGTACACTGTTTTGTGTAGGTGCCATTGCTGGACATTGAGGTGCGGGACTTGAGCTGTTGTAATCAAGTACCATATGCGGCAATTCGTCAAAGTTCACATGAATTGTTCCGACAATAATCCTTGTTCTCTTGTAGTAAACTCGATATCCTTTCGACAATGTAGCATACCCCACAAAATACATGCATCACCTTTTTCTTTCATCTTGTCGAGATTCTCACCGTGTTTAAGAATGTAGCATAAAGATCCAAATACGTGAAAGAATTTAACAGTAGGTTTCCTGCCATTGATGATGTGGTACGGTGTCTTTTCATGTCTAGGGATAACGAGAGAACGATTTTGAGTATAACATGCGGTTGTAATTGCTTCAGCTCAGACGTTTGATTTTTGATGCCATGCCCTCTCCACATCCTCCTCCCTCTAACACTCCACTCTTGGGTGTTCCCATTTCCCGGTTCTTGGGTGATCACACTTGTTTGATTTTTTCATGCACAATGGAACCAATTGTCCTTGTTGCTTGAACAACTTCCACCTCATTGATATCCTTAGGTTGGAGATGATTAGGGCTCACATCAAGTTGCAAAGCTTCTTGTTGAACCTATTTGCTAATCCTCCTCCTCCTAGGAGATGAATGATGGTTTTCAAAATAAAATGCTTTTAAAGAAGGTCAAGCCAAAGAGGACTATGCATTCAAGACCTAGTTTTAGAACCAAAGTATGGTATCGTCTTTCGACAACGCCGTTTTGTTCATGAGTTCGAGCAATATACGTTTGATGTTTGATGCCTTATTCTTGAAAGTAAGATTGCTAAGTCTTGTTCAAAAATTCAGTACCCCTATCCGTTCTTACCGGTAAGACTTGAGCTTAAAGATTGCGTTATAACATCTTGAGAAAGTTTTTGAGAACCTCCGGTGTTTCATCTTTGGACCTTAAGAAGTATGTCCATGTATATCTGGAGTAATCATCAACAATCACGAGAATATACTTTTTCCCATTAATACTCTCTACACGCATGGGACCACATAAATCCATGTGTAGAAGTTTCAATCGTCCTTTTGAGCTTGGGGTAGTCTTCATTTTGAAAGACTTTCGTTTTGATTTACCCAACTCACAAGAAGAACAAAGATGGTCTTTGACGAATTTCAACTTAGGAAGACCGGTCACAATATCATTCTTCGAAAGCAAGTTGATGGTGTCAAAGTTGAGATGTGAGAATCGTTGATGCCATAACCATGCTTGAGAAGATGAAGCTTTAGCCATTAAGCAAATTGGATTTGTTGAAGATGTGTCTTGAAGAGTTACTTTGTAGAGATCAGAACCACGAGAACCTGTAAGAAGGTCATTTCCATTGTAGTCTCTAACATAGCAAGTAGTTTTCCGAAAAGCCACTTCCAAATCCGCATCACAAAATTGACTAACCGAGAATAAATTATGATTCAGTCCCTCGACATAATAAACCCGTTTGATAGTGATATTCCCTTGAACCAAATCTCCATATCCGAGTATCGGTGCAAACTGATCATTTCCAAACCGTACTGAGAAGCCTGAGATTGACTGTCATGTGCTTTGTGCACCCGGAGTCCATTATGAATAGAATGATTTTGGCGAGTTACATAAGAATTATAAGACAATGTAGAGTTTGACAAATGGGAGCTCTTGATAGAAGTGGGTTCCAAAATATTAGTAGGCCTAGATGCAAATCCTAAAGGCAAAGCTAACATTCGTAGACCCAATTACAACAGTGGTAGTCTTAGGTACCCATTTGTATCCGGGTGGTGTAAATCTTAAGTACCCCCGTTTACATGTCCTACTCATGTTCTCATAAAGCTTCTTTAACATGTTTTGTTTACGCAGAGTATTGGATTCTAACGTACTTAGTTTCTTAAGTGGTTGAGCAGTGGATTGGTTCAAAGTTCTTGTGGGTTTTCTAGTACTAGTGGGAACAAGAATAGGCTCCATAGTTCTAGCATTCACGTCATTATGATTAAAAGTACAAGCATCATGATTGAAAGTACGAACACATTTTCCACATTAACACAAACAAATTCAACATTCGAAGTCTTAACATTCAAACTGTCATCACATGCAGTTACAGACGTTTTATTCTTAGAAAACTTAAAATTCCTACGGTGGTCTTCTACTTCCATCTTCTTCCCTTGACTATTGTTAGGCATGACTCTATCTTGCATTCTAGTGCTCTTAAGCTGTGGTCCGCTAACGCTAGTAGTGGGAGTTACTCCTGTAGAAGAAGACACACGTTGATTAGTTTTCCTAGTATTCTGAGGTAACCGCGATGTTACAATATGAGTGGACCTAGTGTTCACCTTATACATTCCAGGTGCTATCACATTTGTGCTCTTATTAGTTATTAGCTTAGGCAAAGTCTATGGGGGTTTCCCAAAATAGATGATTTAGGGTATTTAACCGCATTCGGTTGACGAACGGCGGATGGTTTGCCCAAATCAGACTTTCCTTTCATTTTCTCAATGAGTTTTTGTAACTCACTGATGGCTATGTGCCTTTCTTGTAGCTGAGCTTTCAAATCATTTAATTCGAAACCTTTTTCATTCAATTGACGAACCGAAGAAGCTGCCAGTTCTTGACACTTTTTATGATTATGAGATTTATCACCTTTTTCTAAAGCAAGTTCAAGAGAAATGGAGTGTTTCTCAAGTTGGGAAAAACTTTTCGAAAGTTTGTCATAGGACTGAATTTGTTTCGAAAGCTCAACTTCAAGATTTTGACATTTCATGTACGTTACTGACACTAGACATGCTACATGACAATATTGATCAAGATCCGTATACACACCAAGTATAACATTCACATGGTCAACATAATAGTATTCCTTAGAAATTCGATCAATTACGTTAGAAAGTTGGTGTTCTTGTGTCTTTAATTTAGTTTAAAGAAAATCAACTTCGTCTTCAAGAGATTTAACATATCTTAAATCAGTTATCATTTCGTCAGTGAGAGCTTTATAAAACATTTCCACATTATTTGAAAGATCATCGATGGTTGGAACAATACATTGTTGAATGACGACTTCTACTTGTGGGTTAGGTTTAATATTCCAAACGGTATCTCTAGAAACTTTTTCATAATCGATGACACCTTTGTACAAATTTAAAACCCCTTGTTTTATAAACTCAAATTGCTGAACACTTTTACTTTTCTCATCCCATTTACGTTTTTCATCCGAAATTTGTTTTTCTAACAAAATTGATTGCTTTTTGAAACCCCTTTTAAAAGAAACTTTCTTTTCCGTTTCATGAATCGGTGGTGGAACATTTGTAAACAACTCTTGTTCTCTTGAAAGTTCTTTTTGAGGAACAAACTTAATATGATTATTAGAATCATAAAGGTTTATTAAATCACTTAAGTTCGATCGACTTTCTTCATGATGACGAATGATTTCGTCGCAGTCAAGGGAAAGCATAAGAGCAAGATTATCATTATAACAACCGATATCATAAAGAGCGGGCTTGATACTTTTAACTATATTGAGATATTCAGCTTAACAAAACTCGTTTTCATATTTCTATTGAGCATGTTCATCATTTGAATAGACTGACCCGTTTTGTAAACAATGTTGTTTAATGTTTCGACTCTCTTTTCCAATGCAATAACCTTTTCAATATCCTTTTCTTCACGAGTTTTATAAAGATCAGTTTGTTTATTGTTAACCGACTCTAATTCAGAAATTTGGAGTTTATGTAACAGCAGTTGTTCTTCAAGTTCCGATATCTTTTGTTTTGACATATGAATTTTATGTGTTACTTCAGAACAATATTGTTCGTTGAGCACCTTACATTCATGTACCAAACCATTAGCTATAGCAACTAGTCGATCAACTTCTTTTACATAATCACACTCCTTTAAGCCTGTCTATCTCTTCGGCTAAGGATGTTTTTGCTTGCTTTAAACGTTTATTAGCCTCTTTGTTTTCATGAATTTCATGTTTCAAAGTTTCAATAATAGACGCAAGCAAATCACGATCCTCATCCGATTCAGTATCCTGAGCATCATTACCGTCATCATTACACATATGCTGTGAATCCGTAGAGATATTTCTATCCTCCGTGTCCATTACATATGAGTCATTGATGCTTTCGGGTTGCTCAAGATGATGTCGTTCATTAGCAAACACATTATAGTTATCATATGATGGCACCTTTTCAATTGGCTCAATATCCAAGATAGGTCCAGAATTGTCAGTAGTCTCTGGAATCACTTCTTGAATCTTTTCCATGTACACATAATGTGCCTCTAACGCTTAATCATCGGCTTCATCATCAGTGTCGTCACGTCAATCAACTTCATCTGTTGTGAGCGGAATCCCTGCTTCTTCTTTCTTACACAACAACATCTTTTCCTTGTGATATGCAGAATCCTTAACCCGTTTTGGCTTCTTACATTCCCTAGCCATGTGCCCAAATCCCTTGTAATTGAAGCAATGAATCCCTGTCTTCTGCACAACCGGAGTGCCTACAGTATCTTTAGCCCCAACTTAATTCGACATCCTCTAATTATTATACCTAGCATCACGATCATACCTTGGAGTATTGTCTACTTCCTTATATCGAGCATTGGAGGATGATCTGAGGTTGTTGTTGGTAGGTTTGTAGATCTTCTTATATGTTGTGGTGAGTAAAGACACGAGTTCTTCAATCTGCTTGTCCCTTGAAGTTTGTTTATCGTTACCGTCTCCATCTGACTCGGTGTCATACTTTGGAGGTGGAGTGGGGAAAATTGCTTTTGCTTTGTTTCTAGCAGTAGATAGAGGTTTGGTGGATGAGCTGGATGGCATTGAGGAATGAGAAGGTGCTTGTTTACGGTGAACGGGTTTTGTTGAAGTAGCAGCCACAAAAGCAATAGAGTTAGCAGACTGTTCTGCCTTTTTAGCCCTAAGTTCATTCACTTCATTCTGATGTTGTTTTAAGATATCATAAAGTTTGTGATAAGAGATAGTCTTGATATCTTCCCTTTGTTTAACCAAAGTCACAAACCTTTGCCATTCTGGTTTGAGTTGAAGTAAAAATTGAGAATTGGCATGATGATTGGAGATGGTGCACTGTTTCCGAAAAGCTCATTCATCATTTTGTAGAATCTCGAGTAATATGAGTCAATGGATTCACCATCTACGGATGTGAATTTTCCGAACTCCCAAAGTAGATTAGTCTCGAGATCTTGAACATTGATCGACTCACGTTGCTTCAATCGATGAATTGCATTCCACATTTCCATAGCATTAGGGCATGCATCAACTATGGAATATATATCGTTATCAATCCTAGTGAGTATGTAGTTCACAACATCAGCTTCAGCTTGGAGGAGTTTCGTTTTCTCAGCAGGACATGTGTCAAAATTCTCCATAGGTCGTGTAGTTGATGAAGTACCATCCTCTACTTGTGTGGTAATGGGTCTGAATTCAAAAACTGGAGGTGCATTTTCAAGACAATGACGAAGAGCGGTTCGATTCTCCTTAGTGTCGAGAAATCTGAGAAAACGAGATCTCCACTGGACGTAGCAATCGGCTGTCAGCACAGGTGGATTACCGTTGCCACCTTGTTCCAAACGAATTTGATTAGCAGTCGCATTGTTGTTGTTGTTGTTGTTGTTTGACATGGTAAATGCTTGTGAATGGATTACAGATGTAAAACCTGCATGCTTTTACCATGAATAGTACCCTTAAGATCGTACGTACTAGATTAAAACTTTCCTATTATAGTATGATTACGTTCACGTGATAGAATTTTACGTATTACGTACGTGTTAGAACACGATAAGTATTTATTACGTACGAACACACAATAATTATTTAACAATAATTAATCACGAACATGCGATCATGAAATCATGAACGTAATTAAATCACGAACTAGTATTAATTACGTATATATATTTATTACGAGCACGAATAAATATATTAAGTCACGGTTAATATTTAACGAGAACACATAAAACACGAACACAAATAAACACGAACGAACACTTAAATAACGAGACACGGAAAACGGTACGGGTACCCCATGTGGGGCCCCTACTCGCGGCTACATCAAGGAAGATGGGCCAAGCCCATCAAATTTTACTAAGAAGGGGTAAAGGTAAAATCTTGTTTTCATTTTTCACATTACAGTAAACTTAAACAAAAACCTAAAAGATTTTTATCCTTCTCCTTCTTCTCCTCTTTGGCCGCCGCACATAACAACAAGAAAGGGGGTGTTCGTTTGATTTTGATCTTGAATGTTGTACGTGTGTTCGTGTGTGTTCATCCTCGTTAGATCCACGCATTCGGTATACCTTTTTAATCATTTTTCTTTTGTTTTGATTTAATAAATTAAATAAGAACATGATGTTTTTAAAAACCTAATTAAAAACATATATCAAACATGTAATTGGTTATGGGGTAAATCAAAACGGAGGTTTCTAGGGGTGTTTGTTTGGCCGACGCCTAAACCGAACCCCAAGGGGGTCTCGGTTTGGCTTATAGACCACCACCGAGACCGTATGGTCCCGGTTTGATGGTGTGGGTCCCACAACAGCAGCAACAAGGGGGAAACCCCGAGGTGGTTCGGGGTATTGAGTTGATTTCAAGTCCGGTTCATGGTTTCTAGTCACGATCCGGTTCATGGTTTATGTTAAGATTATTTTTTTATAATCATATGTTAAATTAAATTAATAATTATATGACATGATTAATTTAAGAAAACATGACTTAGTTTATAATTTAATTATTAAATCATGGAATTATTAACCTAAGTATTTATACTTGTCTAGACTTATAATATATTAATTATTTAAAAACCATGATTATAATTAATTAATTAACATGACTTAGGTTATATTATTAATAATTAATAATACATGTTATAACCTAAGTATTTAACTTTATTTAATTAAAAACATGATATATTTAATTAAATACTTTTAACCTATAGTTTATTTAAAGTACATGTAATAATTAATAAACTATACCTTATATCATTATGACTTAGAAAAATAATCAGAAAACACTTAAGCTTATATACTTAGCTTAAAACCAGCTTATATCTAATTATGGAAACTTTCTATTTTTAGAAACTTATTTAATTCAGGCAGCTAATCTATTTATGGAAACTTTCTATTTTTTGAAACTTATTTAATTCAGGCAGCTAATCTATTTATGGAAACTTTCTATTTTTAGAAACTTATCTATTTTAAGCAGTAATTCTATTTTTGGAAACTTTCTCTTTTTGGAAACTTTCTATTTTTAGAAACTTTCTATTTTTGGAAACTTTCTATTTTTGGAAACTTTCTATTTTTGGAAACTTTTTATTTTTGGTAACTTTCTAATTTTGGAAACTTTTTATTTTGGGAAACCTGCTATTTTTAGAAAGTCACTTACTATTACACAGTAAGTATAATAATACATGAAATACCAGAAATACTTAACCAGAATAAGACAGAATATAAGATAAACACAGTTTAAGGCTTAAAACAGTAAAACATGATATGAACATATAAAATAAGCTAAGACATGACATAAAACAAGTTACGTATTTAGTAATCAGATACTTATTCACGTATGTATTTATGTAGCATTAGTGATACCGAAGTAGGACTCTCCTCAGTTCGTCTTCTTCGTTCACTGGACATAAGGTACGGATTCCCGTCCTTTCAGTATGGACATTCTTTCCTTATTAGGATTCCCCGTATGCAGCCAAATGTTTTCCTGTAGTATACGTTTAAATGTTTGATTTGCTTATGTTTAATTTAGAATACCTATAGCCATATACATGCATGACCAGTTTCACCTAGTTATGGAGGTACCATAACCATAACATTAGAGGCACTAATGTTATGACTTCACCACAGCGGAGTGATTGCTCGTGGCGTCCCTTCAGCTTTTGGCCATATTATTATATTTATCATGTGGGGCGTATGGGTGCATCCTAGTTACATATTTTTCAGCAGATTACTTAGTGTGAATGTGGTGTGTGCCTTGCATCCTTCACAAGGAGCTGATCCCTCCTACCCAAACCAGTATATTAAATTAGAGGCAGCCCCTCTAATTTGCATGATGAGGTCACCCCTCCAAGTATTCATGCACGGTAGATTTTCATGACCTATATTGGCTAATGGTAGAATATGCTAAACAATTTTTATAAGATAAACATAAGGCTTTTCAAACTATAAAACCAGTTTTACCAAGACTTAACCAGGTTATCCAGGACTTAGTTTCTTTCGCTGTTATATGTTATATGCTTATCCTATTCATGCTTTATTGTACATCCGTGCACTGAGCGTATTGCTCAGCCGTTTTCCTTTTCTATGTTCCCAAAACGGTAGGTACTCAGGGACGCTCGTAGACTTTAAGCGTACGTGCATATGGACTGGAAGCTTTCTAGCCTTTCTTTACTTTATGCATTATCTTTACTTTGATACTCTTGCTATGGACATTGTTTAGTCCTTTACTTTACAGTACTTATGTTTGTGTGTGACGAGCTTTACTTTTGGACTACCGCTGTTTGATTCCGGTATTTTCCTTTTATGGTCATGTAATGTTTAGACATTTTTCCTTGTATGCTTTGATGACACGCCATAATTACGCGTGACATTCCATTATCAAAATGGGGTGTTACAATTATGGTATCAGAGCCAAGGCTTCAACCTGTAGGCTCTCAAAATATGACCTGTGATTAGTGGGTAGTCACTATGGTCTTCCTAGAACTGACAGTCGTTTTCTTGCATTCATCATTTTTATGCATACACATATACGTCATTGTCGCAGGTTTATGACTAAGTAATGGTTGGTACAGGACTGGCCCTATTTAGTCGCATGTGTTTTATCGAAACTTTTAAATTTGGGACCGACCCATAGGCGTCCCCTCGCCATGTCTTTTATTTTGGGTGAACTGACCATAGGCGTTCACTCTCGAGCATACAAAAGTTTTCATAAAACTGTATCATGCATTCATACACAAAATTTTCTTGCATAAAATTTTTCTCTTGAATTTTGGTATAAATTTTTTTCATGTATATATATATTTTATGTTTTGAGCTGTTTAATCATATGTTTTATATTATACTGTCAGATGGTTCTCACACGCGAACAGGAACAACTCAATGATGCAATCCAAGCTGCAATGCAAGCTTTGCTTCCTCAACTGAGGAACGACGTCAGGGCTGAGGTTCAAGCTGCCAACAATCAGTAGCATAACCAGACACCTCCTCCTCCTCCTCCAGTGACATTAGCAGTATGGCTGGAGAGATTCAACAAGCTCCGTCCTCGAGCTTTTGAGAAAACAGATAGCCCCAGTGCTGCTGAAAGCTGGTTGGCTCACATCAAGAAGATTTTCAATGCTATTGGTTGTGACCCCGCATACAAGGCGAGGCTGGCATGCTATCGGTTCAAAGGTGATGTGCTAAACTAGCGGTTAGCGTTGATGCAGTTTGAGGGAGGTGACGAGTGGGTTGCTGGTTTGACTTGGACTCAGTTCAAGGACATGGTGATGGAGCAGTTCTTTCCCAAGGCTGAGCAAGACAAGCTCAAGAGGGAGTACCATGGAATCCGACAGAGAGTTGGGGAGAATAGCAACGAATTCATGCAGCGCTTTCTCCGCTTAGCTGGTTTCCTTGGTGCAGCAGCAGGTACTCCTGAAGAGCAGGCACACCACTTTAGGTGGGCTCTTCGCACATCGGTCGCAAACAATCTGGTGTGTGCTACGTTCAACACTGTAGCACAAGTGGCCGATGCAGCACGTAAGCTGGAGATGCTGTAGGAGAGAGATGAGTTCGGGGAAGCTGAGAGACCCGACAAGAGGTAAACATTCGTATTCAAGCGGTGATCAATCCGTATTATTTCCATATATGTCAATTATTCATCTCTTTAAAATGTATCTTCCAGGCAGAAAACTGGGGACCGGTCTCAGCCGGCTACTCAGCAACAGCCTCATCAGCCCAAGGGAAACGGTCAGACTAACGACCGTTCTGCTACGGATAGGCGTGGCGGTAATGATAATTACCGTAACAACGCTGGACACTCCAACAACAGCAGGTCCTAATACTTACGCATTTTCTTATGATTTCATGTATAACTCATATTCTGACACTTTAGCAAAAACTCCTACCAGGAACCATGGAAACGGTAGGGACCAGAACCAGAGAGGTTCACAGCCTAGCCGTCCAGCTATCACTGGTATTCAATCTTACGATTATCCGCATTGTCCTTTGTACCCTATTATCATGTCTTATGTAAAATGTTTTATCAGGTTCTCAGCCAGCCAGAGAACCTGCTGGAGGATATACTCATCCTCTTTGCTCTACTTGCCACCGTAGGCACCCAGGACCATGTCGTCGTAACACTGACGCATGCTTCAAGTGTGGTCTTCCTGGCCATATCATGAAGGATTGCCGTAAGGGCGAGATGGAGGGCACATCAGGACATGCTGATTCCAAGCCGCCTCCTACCACCGGGCGTGTCTAGACGACATCTCGAGACCAGGCCACAAGTCTACAGGTACCATCACTGGAATCTTGTATATGTATGGTCAAGCTGCGTGTGTTCTTTTCGATACGAGTGCTACTCACTCGGTCATTTCTACTGCTTATGCTAAGAACATTAGGATGCTCCCCATGCCACTAGAGAATAGGCTTACTATTTCCACGCCTTTGAGGGACTCTATATTAATCACCCATGTATACAAGAGTCTTCCCCTAGAATTTGACGATAAGGTTTGACCTGTTGACGCACTTCCGCTGGACATGAATGACTTCGACATGATTTTGGGAATGGATTGGCTATCCAAGCATCATGCTACCATAGATTTCCATTCATATCGAGTTATCTTCGGTGATGTAAATGCACCAGAGTACATTCATAACGGGTTCGTACCCGGACGGTCTGTATAGATCATATCTACCCTGCAAGTGCGTGCATTACTGTCACATGGCTGTGAGGGTTATCTAGCTACGGTTCACGACATGGATGTTGAATCTCCATCAATTCAAGATCAACCAATAGTGTCGGAATTCCAAGATGTATTTCCAGCAGAACTTCCGGGCATACCACCTGCACATAAGTGGAATTCAATATCGAGCTTATTCCAGGAGCTGAACCAATATCCAAGGCTCCTTATCGCATGGCTCCCATAGAACTGAAGGAGTTGAGGATCAACTGCAAGAACTTCTTGAACGAGGTTTCGTTCGACCGAGCGCATCTCCATGGGGCGCGCTGGTCTTATTTGTTAAGAAGAAGGACGGTAGTATGCGTCTTTGCATAGACTATCGCGAGCTCAACAAGATTATTATCCGGAATAGGTATCCACTGCCGCGTATAGACGATCTGTTTGACCAACTCCAAGGGGCCAAACACTTCTCCAAGATTGATCTTAGGTCAGGCTATCATCAGCTACGGGTCAAGGAGCAGGATATCGCCAAGACTGCTTTTCGTACCCGCTATGGCCACTACGACTTTGTAGTTATGCCATTCGGCCTGGTAAATGCTCTAGCAGTGTTCATGGACTTGATGAACAGAATCTTCCATGAATTTCTGGACAAGTTCGTCATTGTCTTCATCGATGACATCCTGATTTTCTCAAAGTCCAAGGAGGAACACGAAGACCATCTTTGTACAGTACTACAGATTCTTCGCCAGAAGCAGCTGTATGCCAAATTCTCCAAGTGTGATTTCTGGTTAGACAAGGTGGCATTCCTAGGTCACATTATATCAGTAGAAGGAATCACTATGGATCCAGCGAAGGTTGAGGCCATTACTAAGTGGCCGAGGCCGATATCAGCGACGGAAGTCCGCAGTTTCTTAGGCTTAGCTGGCTATTACCATAGGTTCGTGGAGAACTTTTCCCGCTTAGCACTACCATTGACCAAACTGATGTTGAAAGGGGAGAAATTCGTCTGGACTGAAGAACGAGAGAAGAGCTTTGAAGACCTGAAGCAGAATCTAGTATCTGCACCTATTCTTACTCTCCCATTTGGTGCGGGTGGATTTCAAATCTACAGTGATGCATCGAGGAAGGGACTTGGCTGTGTTCTCATGCAACATGGGAAAGTGATCGCGTACGCTTCATGGCAGCTTAAGCCTTATGAAGAAAATTACCCCACGCATGACTTGGAACTTGCTGCAGTCGTGTTTGCATTGAAGATATGGAGGCACTACTTATATGGAGAATCATGTGACATTTTCACGGACCACAAGAGCTTGAAGTATATCTTCACTCAACGGGAATTGAACATGAGGCAGAGGAGATGGTTAGAGCTGTTGAAGGATTATGACATTAATCTACAGTATCATCCCGGAAAGGCAAATGTAGTAGCAGAGGCTCTTAGCAGGAAGTCCGGAATGATCAACGGCATTAGAATTGAGGAGGAAATCATAAGAGACTTGGAGCGACTAGACATCGAGATCATGGTACGTGGACAACACGGTTACTGGGCTAATCTTAGATTAGAACCCGAGTTACTCTCTAAGATCAAGGAAGCTCAGAAAGATGATGGAGAAATCTAGGCGATAGTACAAAATTTGGAGAAACAGACGGAATTCATAGTAGATGCAGATGGTATCGTATGGCAGGGCACGAGACTTTGTGTTCATGATGACCAAGAACTCCGGGAAGATTTGTTAGCTGAAGCTCATAGCTCCCCATTCTCTATACATCATGGTTCGACTAAAATGTACCATGACATCAAACAACACTTTTGGTGGAGTGGTATGAAACAAGATGTGGCCACTTACGTCTCCAAATGTCTTACCTGCCAGCAGGTTAAGATCGAGCATCAGCGATCTGGCGGTCTCCTTCAACCGTTAGGTATTCCAGAGTGGAAGTGGGACAAAATCACCATGGATTTTGTTACTGGTCTTCCGCCTACCAAGAGGAAGCACGATGCAATTTGGGTTATCGTAGATCGACTTACCAAATGAGCTCATTTCTTACCGATCCGCAAGGAAGATCCGGTAAGTAAACTCGCCGGTACGTATAGAAGAGAGATCATGAGACTCCACGGTGCACCATCCAGCATCGTCTCAGACAGAGATCCTTGTTTCACTTCGCGATTTTGGAAGAGTCTGCAGAAAGCTTGGGGTACACAACTTAAGCTTAGCACGACTTTTCATCCTCAAACGGACGGACAGTCGGAGCGAACGATTCAGACATTGGAAGACATGATGAGGTCATGTGCATTGGAATGGACGGGTGATTGGGACGATTATATCGGTTTGGTGGAGTTTGCATACAACAACAGTTGGCACGCAAGTATCAAGTATGCTCCGTTCGAGATGTTGTATGGCAGAAAGTGTCGCGCCCCAATCTACTGGGATCAGGTTGGCGAGCGAACACTTGAAGGACCAGAAATCATTGAGATGACCAATGAAAAGATCGCAGTAGCTAAGCAGAAACTTCAGGAAGCACGGTCACGTCAGAAGAGTTATGACGATAAGCATGGTAGGGACATACATTTTAACGTAGGAGATCACGTCTTCCTTAAGGTTTCGCCGGCACGTGGTGTTAGACGCTTCAGGATTAAAGGGAAGCTTAGTCCTCGTTTCATCGGACCGTTTGATATCATTGAACGAGTCAGTGAAGTATTTTATCGGTTAGCGTTACCTCCGCAGCTTTCGCATGTACACAATGTGTTTCATGTGTCCTTACTCAGAGGGTACCAGTATCATCCCCTTCACATGGTTCAGTATCCACTGGAACAGATACGTGAAGATCTCACTTTCATAGAAGAACCCGAATGAGTTCTTGACAGACAAGAACGAGTCATGAGAAGGAAGACGATTCCATTCATCAAAATCCTTTGGAGGGATCATACCGAGCGGGAAGCCACTTGGGAAACAGAGGAGTCTATCCGGGCTTCTTACCCTCATTTCATATTTTGAATTCGGGTATGTTCTTTTTTTCCAGTTTACTTTATCTATAATTCGGGGACGAATTATTCTTTTTAGGGGGGAAGAGTTGTAAAACCCGCATGCTTTTACCATGAATAGTACCCTTAAGATCGTACGTACTAGATTAAAACTTTCCTATTATAGTATGATTACGTTCACGTGTTAGAATTTTACGTATTACGTACGTGTTAGAACACGATAAATATTTATTACGTACGAACACACAATAATTATTTAACAATAATTAATCACGAACATGTGATCATGAAATCATGAACGTAATTAAATCACAAACTAATATTAATTACATATATATTTATTACGAGCACGAATAAATATATTAAGTCACGGTTAATATTTAACGAGAACACATAAAACACGAACACAAATAAACACGAAGGAACACTTAAATAACGAGACACGGAAAACGGTACGGGTACCTCATGTGGGCCCCCTACCCGCGGCTACATCAAGGAAGATAGGCCAAGCCCATCAAATTTTACTAAGAAGGGGTAAAGGTAAAATCTTGTTTTCATTTTTCACATTATAGTAAACTTAAACAAAAACCTAAAAGATTTTTCTTCTTCTCCTTCTTCTCCTCCGCCGCACATAACAACAAGAAAGGGGGTGTTCGTTTGATTTTGATCTTGAATCTTGTACGTGTGTTCGTGTGTGTTCATCCTCGTTAGATCCACGCATTCGGTATACCTTTTTAATCCCTTTTCTTTTGTTTTGATTTAATAAATTAAATAAGAACATGATGTTTTTAAAAACCTATTAAAAACATAAATCAAACATGTAATTGGTTATGGGGTAAATCAAAACGGAGGTTTTTAGGGGTGTTTATTTGGCCGACGCCTAAACTGAACCCCAAGGGGGTCTCGGTTTGGCTTATAGACCACCACCGAGACCGTATGGTCCTGGTTTGGTGGTGTGGGTCCCATGGCAGCAGCAAAAAGGGGGAAACCCCGAGGTGGTTCGGGGTATTGAGTTGATTTCGAGTCCGGTTCATGGTTTCTAGTCACGATCCGGTTCATGGTTTATGTTAAGATTATTTTTTATAATCATATGTTAAATAAAATTAATAATTATATGACATGATTAATTTAATAAAACATGACTTAGGTTATAATTTAATTATTAGATCATGGAATTATTAACCTAAGTATTTATACTTGTCTAGACTTATAATTAATTAATTATTAAAAACCATGATTATAATTAATTAATTAACATGACTTAGGTTATATTATTAATAATTAATAATACATGTTATAACCTAAGTATTTAGCTTTATTTAATTAAAAACATGATATATTTAATTAAATACTTTTAACCTATAGTTTATTTAAAGTACATGTAATAATTAATAAACTATACCTTATATCATTATGACTTAGAAAAATAATACCCTTAAGCTTATATACTTAGCTTATTTAACCAGCTTATATCTAATTATGGAAACTTTCTATTTTTAGAAACTTATTTAATTCAGGCAGCTAATCTATTTATGGAAACTTTCTATTTTTAGAAACTTATTTATCAGGCAACTAATCTATTTATGGAAACTTTCTATTTTTAGAAACTTATTTAATTAAGGCAACTAATCTATTTATGGAAACTTTCTATTTTTAGAAACTTATCTATTTTAAGCAGTAATTCTATTTTTGGAAACTTTCTATTTTTAGAAATTTTCTATTTTGGGAAACTTTCTATTTTTGGTAACTTTCTATTTTTGGAAACTTTCTCTTTTAGGAAACCTGCTATTTTTAGAAAGTTACTTATTATTACACAGTAAGTATAATAATACATGAAATACCAGAAATACTTAATCAGAATAAGACAGAATATAAGATAAACACAGTTTAAGGCTTAAAACAGTAAAACATGATATGAACATATAAAATAAGCTAAGACATGACATAAAACCAGTTACGTATTTAGTAATCAGATACTTATTCACGTATGTATTTATGTAGCATTAGTGATACCGAAGTAGGACTCTCCTCAGTTCGTCTTCTTCGTTCACTGGACATAAGGTACGGATTCCCGTTCTTTCAGTATGGACATTCTTTCCTTATTAGGATTCCCCGTATACAGCCAAATGTTTTCCCGTAGTATAAGTTTATATGTTTGATTTGCTTATGTTTAATTTAGAATACCTATAGCCATATACATGCATGACCAGTTTCACCTAGTTATGGAGGTACCATAACCATAACATTAGAGGCACTGATGTTATGACTTCACCACAGCGGAGTGATTGCTCGTGGCGTCCCTTAAGCTTTTGGCCATATTATTATATTTATCATGTGGGGCGTATGGATGCATCCTAGTTACATGTTTTTCAGCAGATTACTCAGTGTGAATGTGGTGTGTGCCTTGCATCCTTCACAAGGAGCTGATCCCTCCTACCCAAACCAGTATATTAAATTAGAGGCAACCCCTCTAATTTGCATGATGAGGTCACCCCTCCAAGTATTCATGCACGGTGGATTTTCATGACCTATATTGGCTAATGGTAGAATATGCTAAACAGTTTTTATAAGATAAACATAAGGCTTTTCAAACTATAAAACTAGTTTTACAAAGACTTAACCAGGTTATTCGGGACTTAGTTTCTTCCGTTGTTATATGTTATATGCTTATCCTATTCATGCTTTATTGTACATCCGTGCACTGAGCGTATTGCTCAGCCGTTTTCCTTTTCTGTGTTCCGAAAACGGCAGGTACTCAGGGACGCTCGTAGACTTTAAGCGTACGTGCATATGGACTGGAAGCTTTCTAGCCTTACTTTACTTTGTGCATTATCTTTACTTTGATACTTTTGCTATGGACATTGTTTAGTCCTTTCCTTATAGTACTTATGTTTGTGTGTGACGAGCTTTACTTTTGGACTACCGCTGTTTGATTCCGGTATTTTTCTTTTATGGTCATGTAATGTTTAGACATTTTTCCTTGTATGCTTTGATGACACGCCATAAATTTTTTTTTAGAACGGCAAATGTTAGTGGTTAGTGAGTCGAGTCGTGCAATGACATCCAAGCGGAAGAATTTCTTCTTCGAACTCGCGCATTTTCCTTTGATGACACGCCATAATTACGCGTGACATTCCTTTATCAAAATAGGGTGTTACAACAGATCTTAGTAGATGTGTTGTGATGAGGTGTGGTTAAAATTTCGTAGCGTTCCGAGAATCTTCATTCCAACAATAAATTCCTCAGTCCGACAAAAAGGTAGACCGAAAAATTTTGTATCACCAAATTTTGAAATCGAGTAAGAAATAGCCAATAACTAGTATAGAAAAAGTTTGATTTTACTTGATCTAAAAATTTAACTCTTTTTTTTTGGTAAACTATGTTCCGAGACTAGTCTAGATAGTGACTAAGTCTAGAAATTGCTCGAACTAAAAAACTGAGTTCGGAATACCTAAAGATTTCGAAATATGACTTGTAGAATTCGGAATATGAAATTCGGAATACCAGTAGATGAAATCCAAGATTTTGGAATGTGAATGTCGGAATCCAAATGTCGAAATATGAAATCCGTAACCAAATTTGGAATCCAAATATGAAATCCTTAACCAAATTCGGAATCTAAATGTTGGAATATCAAATCCTTAACCAAATTCGGAATCCAAATGTGAAATATGAAATCCGTAACCAAATTCGGGATCCAAATGTCGGAATATGAAATCCTTAACCAAATTCGGAGTCGGAATATGAAATCTTTAACCAAATCCGGAATCCAAATATCAGAATATGAAATCCGTAACCAAATTCGGAATCCAAATGCCGGAATATGAAATCCTTAACCAAATTCGGAATAAAAAAAATTTGGAATCTACAATCAGTTGTAGATTTTGGAATATTCGAAAACCAAGAAGTCGGAATAACTTAAGTGTAAGAATCCGGAATATGTACTCACCAGATTCCGAGATCTATGATTTCGGAATAACTTAGGAGGTAAATTCGGAAGAAGCAAGCCACACCAGATTCCGAAATTAATCTTATGCCAAGTTCGGAATATTAAGAACACCAGATTTCAAAATCTTTACCTCACCAGATTTCGGAATAAACCTTATGCCAAATTCCAGAATAGGATAAATTCAGAATATACCCAATATTCCGAGATTAAGCTAATAACAATCCAAGAACTTGTTATTCCGTGTTTTTACCCAAGAATCAAGCCAAGAATTCCAACTTTTACGTGTATATCACCAATATGAATAGCACGAATCCCTAGCACAACTATGTCGGTAATTTTTTAAGAAAGATTTAGGGTGAAGAACACGAAAAGAACTTTGGAACCGCACGAAATCAATAAAAAGTTAACCACGAATATTCAATCACCTATCTACTATAGGCTCTTGATACCAAATGTTAATCCCAATCCATCCATAACACAAGATATTTGATAGAAACAGAGAGAAGTTAGAGAGAGAAAGTAGTGAGAGAAAGTAGAGAGATGGTAGAAGGTTTATGTAAACTAGAGAGAGAAAGTTACAATGAACCAACACCCTCTTCCAACATGGAAGAGGGTTTATATATCCATGAGCTTGGTGGGCCCATGGGCTTGTTTCCTTGGGCCGAGCTTGGCTTACGCTTGGGCATAAAGCCCCTAACTTAGACAATATTAGCTTAAAGTCCAAGCCCAGTTAACTCGACTAAACTATTACAATATAAGACCATTAACGAATAAGATGACCTATTACATTCTTGCTCGACTATATAAAATATAGGGCTAACAGACACACGCCATTCAGATTGACTATTCAGTCATATGAGCGGGAACCGGTACCTGCCGGCCACTCAGCTGAATAGTTACATGAATCACAGTCATGAGAATGACCGTCATGGAACTGACTGACGAGATGATAGTAACCAATATGGTGACAACAACCATTCTGGTAATCACAACAGAAACTCCGGTAACGAACGTGACCAAGAATACAAAGGTCAACGGTCCAACCGACCCGCCAATTCTGGCATATGACCAAAATTTTCAACTTTAGTCATCTTCACATATGGAGACGCATGTCAAGACATCCGTCAAGACATCCGTCAAGACACATGTCTCAAGTGTATTTTCTGAAGACACATGTCAGGACACCAGTCAAGACACATGTCATACGTATATTTCTCAATACATGAGTCAAGACACACAACTCACGCATAACTTCTGAACTAGGCCTCAGTAATTCAGGGTACCCTCCAAGGGGTATACTCATTCTGTTGTGCCATATATGAATCAGGCCACTAAAATTTCAGTACCATCTCCGGTATAATTGTTTAAGTTTGGACACGCAGTGTTCATTCTGGTGAGACAAACGAAAAATATTCAGTGAGATCTGCCACGTTTATTTCGTGTATTGACATAACACTTACATTTCTCGCTCACAATTACATACATTCTACATCCATAGAAGACACTGTTGTATCACCTATGTGTACAAAGGTTTTCACTTCAGTTCGACGACAAGATCCTTTCTGCTAACGCACTTTCCTTGGAGAGCTGCGAGTACGGTATGATTTTGAGTATGGGCTGGTTAGCGGTATATGTCACTACGATTGATCGCCATTCATACCAGATCGTATTCAGAGACGTTCAAGCTCCTGAATACATTCATCATGGTTTTACTACCAGGAAAATCGGTAAAAATGTTCCTACTTTACAAGCACATGCCTTATTATTCCATGGCTACGAAGACTTTCTAGCTACTATTCATTATATGAGCTTATGAAGTTCCCTCTATCCATAACTAGTCAATTGTTTCAGTATTCCCAGATGCATTCCCAGAAGAACCACTAGATATACCACCCATTCGTGAAGTAAAGCTTGAAATCGAGCTCAAAGAGTTGTAAGAACAAGAAGGACGATAGCATGTGGTTTATATATCGATCACCGTTAAAATCTAAACAAATCACCATTCATAACCGTTATCCTACTCCACGTATTGATGACGCGTTTAATCAACTACCAGACTCTACATTGTTTCCATGACCAGGTTACGATCAGAATACCAACAGTTGCGAGGAAAAGAGCATGACATTTTCATGATTGCTCTTTGCACACGTATGGTCAATATGAATTCATTGTTGTGCCTTTTGGTCTCACGAATGCCCAACTGTGATTATGGATTTGATAAATCTAATTTTCATGTAATCTGGACTAAGTTCGTAATTTTGTTCATCGCTAACATTATGATCTTCTCTAAGTCTAGAGAAGAGCACGAAGACCATCTTCGTGTTATGTTACAAATTCTACAACAGAAGAAATTTCACACTAAAATTTTTTTCCAGTACGAATTTTGGTTTGATTATAGTAACACTCTGAATCACATTCTTCTCACGGTTAATTTTATCCTGGCTAAGCTTACGAGTAAGGAGATAATCCTACACCAAATTATGTGCTCCAGAGGATTTTATGCTAAGAGATGGTCTAATCTAACCAAACTCATAGTTTTTCCAAAACTTTTATATATCCAGTTTCTAAAAATGTATCATGATCTCAAACTACATTTTGGTGGAGCGACATGAAACAAGATGCAGTTACGTTCATATCTAAATGCTTGACTTACCAGCAGGTTAAGATAGGACACCAACATGCTAGTAGTTATTTCAAACATTAGAAATTCCTGAATAGAAGTGGACAAGATCTCCATGGATTTTGTTACCGGACCACCGCAAGCTCTGAAGAAGCATAGTGCTATCTGGGCCGTCGTCCGACCATTTAAACTAGCCTACACGTTTTCTTTCATCCGAAAGAATTATGTAGTTAGCAAGTCGACAGGGAGTTCAGCAAGAAATCGTATGATTTCACGGTATTCCGTCAGCAATCCATATCAGCTAGAAATTACGTTCGCGTTCGCATTTACGTTCACTTTCACGTTTACGTTGACGCTCACAATTATGTTTCACGATCGCGTTCACGACTTGTTCCATTTCACGTTTTGATTTTCGCACTCACGTTCATGAAGCCGTTCATGTCCATGATCATATTATATCTTACGATGTACGTTTCATATTCCGTTCTAGGAAGATTGGCAGAAAAACTTGGGAGACCAGCCTCTAGCATAACTTTCCGTCCTCAGGCAGCGTTTCACGTCACTTTTCACGTCTCATTTCGTATCATTTGGCGTTAATTCCTCAGTTATCACACGTTCACGATATGTTCCACATATCATGTTCACCCTACGTTTCCCATATCACGTTCATGATATGTTGCACGTAGTCTCGTTCACCATATGTTCTCATATTACCTTCGCCATATCTGCACGTATCACGTTCAAAATTGATCACGTATCACGTTCACAATTGTTCACGTACTAAGTTTCAATATGTCTCGGGCATCATTACTCAGACGCTACTAATGTCAGTTATGCCAGACTATTTTTCATCGTAACGTTTCTTTTACCCTTGAACGTTAATTCTTATTCGCTCGGTCAGATCCAGAAGAACCTACCTTATGTTGATAAACCAGAAAATTTTCTGTATCGTCAAGACAGAGTCATGAAGACCAAGATTATTACTTTCGTCATGACCTTTTGGAGGAACCGTTCCGAGCATAAAGCCACTTGGAAACGGAGGAATCCATCTGAATTTCTTATCCTCTTTTCCTTCCATAATTCAGATGTGTCCTTTTCAGCCACTCCACATTCTATGTTCCTTTCAGTCACATCATGTTCCATGTTCTCTACAGTCACGTCACGTCCATGTCTTTCCAGTTTATCGTATCTCTAATTCGAGGACGAATTATTCTTTTTTAGAGGGGAAGAGTTGTAAAACCCGCGTTAAAATCCCAGAACATTAATTACATGAAGTTACGTATAAATTAAAACTTTACGACTAATTAATATACAACACATGACACGAATATTGTATACAATTATTGCGTATATTAATTAAGTACGATGAATAGTTAAGTGTATTAGTATTATTATTTACGTATAACATGTAACATTACAACTTGAATAGTTTATGATATTTAAATACACCAACACGCGTATGTATTTATTTAGACGCGAAATTTAAAACAATTAAGGGTGTAGTGTTTTGTGCTGGCGTCCAAAGAAAGGAAATGGGATCAAGGCCCACTTGGGTCTCCAAGGCCGAATAAAACAAAAAGAGACGGGGGCATATTTTTATTTTAGACAACATATCCATAAAAACCCTAAATCAAGCAAACACAACGATCGTTCCTTCTTCTTTTCTTTATGTCGTCTCTTTGAACACCAAAAACAAGGAGGAATCAGGTGGAGTTTGATCAAGAACAAGTTGGTTGTTGTTCGTGTTTTAATTACTAATCCCTAACACAAATAAAGGTAAGCCCTAATCCGTTTTAGTTTTATTCGATTATGATAATTTTTTAAGAACCCTAAATATACGGAAAACATGTTAATTACAAGTTAGACAAAGGGTGTAAATCGTTGGTGTTGTTTATAACCGGTTTACACACAAACCGAGACACCTATGTGTCTCGGTGGTGATTTAATTCCAACCAGCCGCAACCTTATTAGGTGCGGTGGTGGTTTTGTATGATCAGTGGCAACCCCAAACACCCCTAACAAGGGGTTTTGGTTATTAAACAGTGGGAACCGAGACCCTGTGGGTCTCGGTGGGTAACTAATATACAAACAGTGGGTTCACATTAATTAGCCGCAGGAACAAATACAAAGCAGTGGGTAGTTTATATACAGCAGTGGGTAGGTGTCACATGCAGCAGGAACCAGTAAAAGGGGTGTTTGGCTAATGTAAATAAATCATGTATTTATTTTATTTAATTAGTTTAATTAAAACATGTTAATTAAATTAATTAATATTCACGACTTAGTATATAAATTAATTAAATAAAAACCATGGTTTAATTTTGTTCATTTTATTTAATTAAAACTTATGATTAAATAATTATTAATTTAATTATTCATGTGCATTAAATTATTAAAACTTAGCTTAATTAATTTATATTTTTAAGGTAATGTTTGATTATTTAATTATGCAATATTATTAATTAATAATAACTTATGATATCATGTAATATCATTATTAATTAATAATTATAAGATTAGACTAAATATTTAATCATTATTAAATTTTACAATATAATTAAACATGACATATTATAAGCTTATTAAACTATACGTTATATCATTTTATTATTTAATAAGCCTATTATTATTTATGGAAACATACTAAATATGTTAACATGCTATTTATAGAAACATGCTAAATATAGAATTTTCTATTTTTAGAAACTTACTATTTAAGGAAACTTGCTATTTTTGGAAAGTTACCATATATGAAAACCTTCTATTTTTGGAAAGTTACTATATATAGAAACCTGCTATTTTTTTAGAAAGTTACTCATTATGTTATAACAAGTACTATAACACTTAAGACATGAAATACATGAATCTAAAACACATGAAACATTAAGAAACACATGATTAAACAAGAACAAGTAAAACAAGCTAAGAACATGTCAAGTAAAATAAATAACAAGTATGTATAAGTAAAACAGACACTTATTCATGTCCACTATATTATGTAGTATCGTGAAGTTGGAGTGATCTTTTACGTTCGTTTTCGTCTTCATTTACTGGACATAAGGTACGGATATTCCGTCCTTCAGTAAGGACATCATTCTTTCCTATATTAGGATTCCTCGTATGCAGCCATCTGTTTTTCCTAGTAGTTTACGTGTCTTAAACACTTTCAGTATATGTTATGTTTATTTTAGATTGCTTGAGCTATATACATGCATGCCAGTTTCACCTAGTTACGGGGGTTCCATAACCATAGCACTGGAGGCACCGGTGTTATGACTATTTTGCGGTGAGAGTGATTGCTCGCAGCGTCCCTTTAAAGTATTTTGGCCTATGTTATTATTATCATGTGGGGAGAATGTGTGCATCCTAGGACAAGTAGTAAGATTTCATGGTAACTGCGGTGTATGCCTTGCATCCGTTACAGGAGCTGATCCCTCCACTCATATTGTTATAATTAGAGGCAGCCCCTCTAATTGCATGATGAGGTCACCCCTCTAAGTATTCATGCACGTAGATACTTCATGATCTATATGGGCTCTTGGGTATATTTAAAATACAGATTTTAGTATAAAATAAACATAAGTCTTTTTAGAGTAATAAACCAGTTTATTAAACTTACACCAGGTTTTCCAGGACTACATTATTCCACTGCACTTTACTTTCATTCCATACTTTACTTATTTTTATGCCATTCATATCATTGTCATATATCCGTTCACTGAGCGTATTGCTCAGCCGTATATTTTTCTTTCCATGTCCCAAAACGGCAGGTACCCAAGGACAGGCTTGAGCATTTGGAGCACGTGCATAGGATGGAAGCTGCCTTAAACTTCTTCTCCTTTTGCCTCTTATACTTATGCTTGCTTGGACACTTGTTTTTTCCTTCCTATTTCATCTTCTTTATTTGTGTTTTGGGCTTATGTATGGGAAACGATGTTTGATTCCGGATTTTCCTTTATGGTCATTTATGTTTTAGGACATTACCTTGCATGCTTTGATGACACGCCATAATTATCATGTAACGGTCCTTTTGTCAAAGTGGGATGTTACATTGGTTCTCCTTTCAAAGTCGTGGCTCCAAACCCTTTCCCTCTATATGAAGGATGTCCTTCCAACTTGAAAAAGTGGAAGGGCCTCTTCTTTCTTATTAACCAGAGGGCCGCTCCCATTGCCATGCCTCATAGACATCATGACTTTAATGTGGCCGATCCACTCCCTCGGCCTTCTGAGTATAATCCTGCTGATGTAGAGAGACTATGTGAGGTTGCTATTCCCTTACGCAAGCCTTATCCCAACTTGTTGTACGTCGGTCAACTTACTTCCATTTGGTGGCATACTGGCTATGCTTGCGTTATGAAGGGTCCAGATGGGGAGGGTAATACCATTTCTTTCCATGTTGTTGCTTCTTTCACTTTATTTTGTTTTCTCTTGTTGCGTGTGTGTATATATATATATATATATATATATATATATATATATATAGAGTAGCGATCCAGTAAGAAGAGAAATAAAAATAAGAAGAATAAGAACTTTGGACCACACATTTTAAATAAGAGTGAGAATTTTAAGGGGAGATGCAGGAGATTTTGTAGGTGCATCTGAAATGAGTGGTTGTGGTTTCTTCTCATCCTTCTCATTTTTGTTAATCTTCTTATTAGATCCTAACTATATATATATATATATATATATATATATATATATATATATATATATATATATATATATATATATATATATATATATATATATATATATATATATATATATATATATATATATATATATATATATATATATATATATATATATATATATATATATATATATATATATATATATATATATATATATATATATATGTATATATTATATGTGTGACTACCATACCTTATTTTACAGATATTACTATGGCTGAATACTTGAGGACTCCCAAGTTTTCTTGTGTCACCATCCGCCAAGGACCTCCTTTGCCACCATGCACAACTATTGCCACACACACCACTCTTCCCCTTGCGGCTGGTGCTCCCATCCCAGCCAAGACCGCTGTCATGGAGAAAGTAGGGCGCCCCAATCATAAAGTTATTGCTAAATTGAATGAAAACAAAGAAAGGCCGTTGAGAAAGCCGCTCAGCAAGAGGCCGCAACCAATGCCACTGGGGGTGCTGGGGAGGAGGTGGCCCGAGAAGTCAACTGGGCTAAAAAATCTAAAAGAGGGCCAAGTGGTGAAGGCTCTTCTTATCATGAGCACAAAAAATCAAAGCCAACAATTGATCCTTTTGTAAAAGTAGATGATGATGAGGAAGATCCGTCTAATGACACTGTGTCGGCTAGCCTTGCTCCTTCTAAGGCCGCTGGGCCGTCTCCTGTTATGAAGATCTAAGGGCACATACTGATGATGCCCTTTCATAGCCTCGCATGCCGGGATAAAACCCACAAGTGCCTTTTCCACAAATTGCTCCCATTGTTGATCTAGAAGGTGACAACTATGTTGCTCCTAACGAGTCCAGGGGAGAACATATTTTTCATGAGGATGGTAAGTTTATTTTCCTCTCCTTGTCATATCGGCTATAACTGTTATGTTTCTAATGTTTATGCTAACGGTATATTTTTCCCTTTTCTTCTTGTTAGATCATGCCTCTCGACCTGGTGATGTTTCTATGGATGTTAATCGTGACGATCCTCTTTTTTCTTCTCTTTTTTTGTTTCCTCCATTTGTCTTGCATCCGCTCCTCCTTTTGTGTATATACGTCTGACATTACTTCCCTATTTTTTAGGTAACCCTTATAAAAGATTTGGCAACCTTCATTTTACTCCTCAGTGGGGTCTTACATATTCTTGTCAGGTGGATAACTCCTATGATTGTTGAGATATGCGCTCCTATCTATTCATGTTGGCTGGTCAGGCTTATTTCTCTAAAGGAGTTAATAAACGGATGTCCATTAAAGCTGGCTAGCGCCGCCTGGCTCAGAGCACTCAAATGCAGTCCAATGTCCTGCTTCGATTTGAGGATTTAATGAAAGAACATGCCAAGCTTCAACAACCTCATAGTGACTGTGCATCCGTCAAAGTTAAGTTGAACAACTACAAGAAATCCATGACCGACCTACGAGATGACTTACTAAAGAATCAAAAGGACTATGACCAACATCTTGGAGAGAATATTGAATTATCTTCGTCCAAAAAGGACCTTGCTGGTCGAGTGGTAGAGTTAGAGAAGGAGAAGAAGGTCAACCTGAAGCCTTGGTGGCCAAAGATGCTAAGATCGCTGAACCAGAGATAGATTCAAAGGCTTTTGAGGAGGATGCCCAACAGCTCCGTACGGAACAACGAAAGCTGGCTACCGATCTTGGCGATGAAGCTAGCATAATCTTGTCAATGATCTCTTCTCTCACTTTTTCCGGCGGCTTCTAAATATCACCGAGTATAAAGAAAGCCTTGGCGAAGTTTTCAACCTCGCCCTCCCTTTGGGTTTCATGGAGGCTGGTGCATATGGTCGATCGAAGGAGCAGGTCTCCCACATTTTGGCTGAAGCTACTCATGCCAACACCTCCATCACGGATTCCAAGCTCAATAGATCTAAAACACCTTGTTTGAGAAGAATTAGCTTCGTAATGTCATGCCGGATGGCGAGGTGAATCCCGGACAATGGCCGCTCAACGAGGATCATGTTTCTATTTAGGTTTTTTGTCTTAGATTTTGTTTTGTAATAGGATTGCCTTTTGCGGCTGTAGTAACATTTGGTGGCCGTGTAGTCAATTTTGTAAACACTTGTCTTTGTTGTAAATATTTGCACACTTGGTCGTTGCGTCGTTTATTTTATGCCTAATGTTATGTGCTCTTACTATTATAAGCCTTGGACCTTTCGTCCTCATACATTATTTAAGCTTAGCTTATACTTTTAGCGTAATGACTTAAGGGGATGACATTGCTCTATCCCTCTTCCAAGGGAATGGACATTGGCTACATATATCGACCGAGAGGAATCATCTGCCTGCCGGAGCCACTTGCATATTTATCCATCTCCTAATTTTGGTTAGGGAATATTGACTACATATATCGGGTGAAGGTATCTATTCTTCACCCGGAGCCACCTAATCCTATAATTTCCCTTCCATAGACATCGACAATATTTTTTGATTAAGAGGTAGGGATAATTTTGTCGAGATCACTTATGCTTTGCCCATTTAAGGTTATATATTGATTAGATGGAATCACATTATTAAGTTATCTATTTTTGAACATTGGCTATGTGGAGTCACTTTGATGTTTGTTCACCTCAAGGACAATGTCAAACATTGAGCATATGTGTCGGTCGACTGTAATTGGCCGTTCGGACGGGGCCATTTTTTACTTATGTTTAACAATCCTTTCACTATTGTCAGATGACAAAATTGTTACTCCATAGCCGAGAGGTAGCTTTCATTAATTTCAAAGTTTAAATATTACAACGAGTCAATCATAAATTATTAAACAACAACATTACACATGGAATTCCCTTAAGTTGACTACATGCCAAGTTCTTGGTACCGCCTTGCCGTTGACTGTCTCTAGCTTTTAAGAGCCATTTATGTGTGCTTTCGTCACCTTGTAGGGACCTTCCCAAATGGGATTAACTTCCCTGGCCTTTCTACACGACTAGCCTCATTTCTCCGGTAGACAAAGCTTCCGACCTTGAACGACTTGGCTCTGACTCGCTTATAGTAGTAATGCACCATTTTTTATTGTACTTGGCCTCGCGGATAACTGTTGTGTTGTTCCTAATAAATAGATCTTCAGCCTGTTTAAGGATTATGACTAGCTTGACAAACACACTAAGCACTAGATAAATTTAGACTAAACACTGATAAGTTAGGCATAATCTAAGTTACTAATGCTAAGAAGAACACAAGAGATTTACTAACTATTGATCATTTGATTAATCAAAAGGCTGTATGACTTATATGTTTTTCAACAGTCGTGAGTCCCTTTTATACACCAAGGAACCCTAAAATTCTATTGAGCTTATACTAATCCCATACATTATATGCATATCTATTCATAATATATCTCATGCATATCTATCCACGGGTACTATCACAAACAACAACCGGTACTAACTATTACAAAATAACACTAGCGGTACCATGACTATAACTAACGGTATTTTGATACAAACAAATAATTCCCAACAATCCTCCCCTAAACATGATTGTTCACTTGTTAACTTCATGTTTCTTTGTATTTTAAGAATCTTGAACTTCATGTCTTTTGATTTAGCTAATGAGGCACACAGGAAAGAATGTATCCAAACACTCTTTTGATCTGAGACTTCTTCTGGTATAATGAACTTGAAACTGCAACAGTCTTTAAGCTCATATTTAACTTGAATCTTTGATCAGTGAGTACTTGAATATTTTCAGCAATAGGTTTTCTTAGCAACATCTTGACAGCAACATCTGCAATAATCCGACTATGTTGGCTTTGTAGTTTTTGGCAAACTACCAGCCATACAACGAATTTGATGATTCTTTACCAGTAGCCCCTTGCTCTGGAATAGCCAGTGCTTTATTCATCAAGAATAAGGTGCACTAATTATCCTATAATTTTTGGTAAACTGTCACCGAATTTGATGTTTCTTTCACAACTTATTTTTGTCCTTCCTACATTTTTATTTCATTTTGACAAGTTTGACTTTTTGGTCAAACTTGTATAATTTTGGCCATTTAGCTTATAATTCTTTTTCAGCTTATTAGTCTTGCACAACTTAATTTTTTGTAGTCAACCTTATTTTTTATCGCTTAATATTAGATTTCTAGCTTTTGGTTTGATTTGGTTTAGTTTTCATTAGGTTTTTTTGATTTATTTACATTTTACAAAAGTGATTATTGGGCTTTTTAGACTTTATTGTAATTTTTCTTCTTCCAAAGTCTTTTATTTTCCATTTTAAAGCTTTTTCAAAAAGTCTCAACTCATTTCATCAAGAAATGAGCTAAGTCGATTATTTTGTCTTGTAGTGCAAGTTGTTTTTTTGCTTATTTTAGCTTATTGAGTCATTCTTTTTTTAAATTTTTTTTTTGTTGTGTATTAGTTACCCCAAAAGATTAAGGTGTGCTCAATTTTAGCTTATGGAAATAAGTATTTTGCTTACTGAGCTTATCAAGACCCAATAAGCTAGCTTATTGCTTATTAAGGTGTCTTAAGCTTATTTTCAGCTTTTGTGCCTTTAGAAAAAGTTGCGTAGATAGGGATTTTTTAGTTTAAAATTCCAAACTTTTTCTTATTGGGCCTAATTTGGACCATTAAGCTTGTTGTTTTTGTTACTGTGCTGTTTTAGGGCCCATTAAGTGTTTTTAAAAGTTTTTATTTTTAATTTTGATTTATTTAGGTTAAAATAAACTAGTTTACAAGGGTTTTTTTAGAATTTTTTTATTATTTTAATATTATTTTAATATCATTTTTGTCTCGATTTAACGTAATTCATCTTAGTTTAATCCGTCGTAGTATAGTTTCGTCTTTTAATATTAAAATCTTTGATTCCCAAAAACGTAAGTAATCTAAAAACATATATTGGCCAAATAACAACCCTCCACGGTGAATGAACTCGACTTTCGATTTTTACGTTTTACTTATTAACATAATACTTACCAAATTTGCACAATTTTCCTAAAGTGTTGCATTTTCCTACATTAATTATGGCGCCGCTGCCGAGGAGGTGATTGTGTGCTATTGAACGTTTTTAGTAGTTATGCTTTTGGTCCTTCTATTTGGGGAGTGTAAATTCTTTTGCACAATTTTATTTTTCCAAATAAGCAATTGTATTATTTTGTCCTCAAATAACACTTAATCATTTTTATTTTTCGTTTTTTATGAATACTATTTTGTATCTACGTAATACAAATAAATTTACATATTCTCCAAAAGAGTGAAAACTCACCCCAATTATTAGCGATCCGGTAAATTTTTGGTGGTATCAATCAAACAAAGTTTAAGGCAAAATAGATAAATACTCTTAAGAGGTTTAATCTCGATTAGTACTAACTATAAAGTGGGTATAAGGAGGGTGTTGTAAAATACATCCTAAAGAAAAAGGCTCTTAAGTGCTTCGCGTCGCCTCGTTTCTCCGCTCGCTTGTGCGTACTTTGAAAGCAATGACTAATTAAGGGTTTGCCAACCTTAAGTATTATTAATCGTATTTCACCAATGATCGAGACCAAAATGAGATATTTTTGGAGCAAGTCTTTGAATTTTTCATGTTTCATAAGGAGATTTATCATGATGTTGTTTGAACATCAATATGTTATTTCGAAGTTTGGTAGCTTTTCCTAGTAAATTAAAAAGAAACGAGTAGTGAGGTCCTTCCAAGAGGTGATGGATCTCGTGGGTAGATGTTCAAGCCAAAACCTAGCTTGGTCTCGAAGCCAAAATTGAAATTACACAAGCGTATATTGTCCTTATCCTCCCATTAAGGTTAAGTTAAACCACTATTTTTAAGAAATCCTTAAGGTGTTGGTTGGGATCCTCGAACCGAAGTTCGTGGAATAAAATTTCGTTTTTCATAAACCGAATGACGTCGGATCATAGAGATGCCCATTGGCTTCCCGGTCGAAAGCTCAGTTGTGTTGTGATAGCCCTCGTGGCTAGGTCTGGAATAGCTTTCTAACATGCATGGTTGAGGTGGCGGTGATGGATTTTTGTTTACCATGATAATCTACTAAAAAAATTACAAAACAAATAAGACAAAGAAAAGATATACTACGAAAAAAAATAATTGGATAAAATCTCACTTGATAGGAATATATTGAGCAGACCTAAGATAGATCGAATACGAAACCTAAACAGTAACCCAGGCGGCGACGCAAAAAATTTAAAGTGCGGGTCATAATCATGTATAAGATTTACAACCTCCAAGGCAGTATAGCTAACTATTGTAGTGTATTATAGGCAAGACTCAGAGAGTTAATATCATTCTATAAGAGAATAGTATGGGTAGGTTCAGTCAAATGCCATGAAGGTTTAGAGGTTAAAAGAAGATTATTTTTGTATTTTTATATCTTATGAAAGAAAATAAAATCAATGATTTATAGAGGGGGTTTTATCTAAACTACTAATGTAATCTAAATGTAAGGAAAGTAAATTGTGTATAAACTTCTATAGGCAAAAAAATGTGTTCACTTTATCACACACTACTCCATAGTGTGCTCCCGCTAATCTCGTTTCCCGTCACCCTTGTAGTGCAATGTGTAAGTATTATAAAACACTTAATGGAGATCAGCCCCACGAGAGAAAAGTAGTATGAAGACTGTTCCAAGGCATCCTTTCAACTAATCACATTTCCTTGTACGTTTTCATAAAGATATGAATATTGAAACTAGTTTTCTAAGGACGAACGTGCACACTACTTTCGAGAAGCAACAATTTAAGAGTTCACAAACTAGGTTTCATACAACCATAAGTAAACACATATGTATCTATCCTAACATGTTAATAATGAATAAAGAACAACATAAAATTATGCAACACGTAGACATATTAGATGACAAATGTGATATGAGAACTTCACTTCAATAAAGTACGGAGTTACAATGAGTATCAAAGGGTTATAAAACCCTAAAAGTCAACCTATGTAGCTACTACAAATGTATCTAATAAATTCCACGCGTTTATGGAAAAATAAGCGGTTTATAGTTATTGAAAAATATTCTAGACAGGTCAAGCTATATTTGCGACGCCGTTTGGCCGACTACAAAATTAGGATTTTCCACCGTCATAGTTATGACGTCGTCGTGGTTTCTTCGACACCGTCTTTTTAAACATCAGTTGTGGCATCTGAATCAATCTACCACACGATTTCATCAACATGCACATAAAATGCTTTAGAAGTTAGTGAAATAGAATATTTAACAAATCTGTTACAATCATGTACTAAATTCTGACCTTGGTCTTGGGATTCCTCCTTTGACCCTTTTCCCAAACCACCAACACTTGCGTTAATCTTCTTGTTTCCACTACGACAGTCCCTCTTAAAGTGGCTAGTTTTGCCACACTTCCAACATTCCATTTTATGCTTTTTGTTGGATCCAGAACCACCGTTGTTATCCTTGAAACCACGTTTCTTTCTGTTTCTTTGTTTGTTTTTTTTAATTCTTTACACCCTTCAAACATATTAACTGATGGTCCAACAACTTCTTTTCCTTTTCCCTTGTCACTTTCTTGCGCCTTTAGAGATTCCTTTGTCCGCAAGTGACTACCAAGTTAAACCAAAGACAAATCGTCTTTACGATGTTTCAAACTATTTTTGAAATCCTTCTAGGAAGGAGGAAACTTGTCTATCACACTTGAAATGGATATCGATTCATTCCTTTCCAAAACGTGTTGTGTATATTGTCCAAGGATTCTAAGGAGTTCGTTGTATTGTTCCATGACAGGCTTGAAGTCGGCCATCTTTTAGTTATTGAAATTACTTACAAGGAACTTCTTACTAGAATCATCTTGTGCCGCGTACTTGGATTCAAGAGAATCCCACAACTCCTTTGCAGATTACATGTTCTTATAAATATCAAACACGGGGTCACACATACCGTTGAGTATGTGTTCTCTACAAATATAGTCTTCATTCTCCCACTTTGATCTGCGTCTGATTGCTTCCACCGTATCATCCTCCAATAACTTTGGCATTGGAGTCGACAAAACATATACAACCTTTAAAGTTGTTAACAAGAAGTGTATCTTTTTCTGCCATCGCCTAAAATCATGTCCTTCAAACTTATCCAATTTTCTAAAGTTCATCGTCATCTCTTTCACGATACTTCCTCCAACCATGACTATAAAAAATACTTTATTCGTTTGTTAGAAATTTGTGTTAGGGTGTGATGATAATCTTGGATATCTTCTCAAATCGTGTATGTTCACTTTTCGAATAAAGTATTTCTACCCTTTAATTGCTTGGGTATCACAAAATCCTTATTGAGACAATTCAAGAAGAACACTTAGTTTCTCGGCAACAAAGATAAATAAGAAGGAACAAAGAGAAATTATATTGATTTTCGTATGTTCATGAGACTAATTTATTTATGTTCATATAGAGAAATCAAAATGCTAGTTTATGCAAAAGTAGTTAAAATTGGTTATAAAGCAAACACGTATAAATGCTTATCTTTATCATGGTTAAAATGATATCAGCTCAACTAGTGTGCACTCCAAACTTTCCTAACTCGTACCAGAACTAAATATGTCAAATGCCAAGTACATGCGTGTTAATCCTAATTAATCCATAACACAATATTAAGAGAGCGAAAGAGAAAAAAGTTAGAGAGAGAAACAAGAGAGAATGGAAGGTAAAAATTTACTTAGAGAGAGAAAGTGAAAGTGAACCAACACCCTCTTCCACACATGGAAGAGGGTTTATATAGCCATGAGCTTGGTGGGCTCATGGGATTGTTTCTTGGTCCATGCTTGGCTTGTCTTGGGCTTAGGGCCCCTAACTTATACAATATTAGCTTAAAGTTATCCCGACTAACTTATTAAAATACAAGACCATTAACGACTAAGATGACCTATCACATTCTTGTTGAGTATATAAAAAATAGGGCTAACAATATCCCCCAATGTATCGGTCATCTTTAAAACGCATAAGATGATTGAGTGAATACATTCTAGTGGAGGCGATCTTCCTTCTTAGGTCTTGTATCTTGGTTTTGATCTTGTTTGTAACGGCTTTGTTCCTTCATGATTTTGTGATCTTTATCTTGAGCCTTTGTCATTTGACTTTGAGTGCTTGAGATATTCAGTCTATCCTTGATAGTGTTCATCTTGTGCTCTGTGACAAGATGACCTATTACATTCTTAAGTATCTTGATTATCGCCATCTTGTGCTCTTGTGACTTCTGAATCGACATGTTCATACTTTGTTGATATCGAAAGGATAACAATCTCTCATACAAATATAGTTGTAGTTAGAGCTTAAGGTATCCATTGATTATCAGAGTAGCGGAAGTTAACTTTTAGTATGAACATGTGAAGACGACTTCGGTTGGTACACAACTACGCCACCTTCTTGATATGCAACAACATATATAGACACGGATAAAATGGCTTTGAAAATTTCATCCTAATTCGGTAGTGTATTTACCTCCGGTCGGTGAAGACCGTTAGACGGTATTAGATACCGTACCTATGATCGGGTAGATTCGAGAAAGAACCTCCTTGACAGGTTTTCCCGACAATAGTAGCCAGTTCTCTTTACTCGACTGTCTGAAAGCAGACTGCGAACGTAAAGAGTGAATCAGAAGGATAAATTATCCGTCTGATTAGAGTCGTCAATTCAGAATTCCTAGAACAAGTTTGATTCTAAAAGAATCGCACCATTGTTGCTTTCCAGTTTGTCACAAGCTTGATTCATAAAGAATCTTGCGAGTCACCTACCTCAGTGCTTTTGATGTTGACACTGGAAGGATTTCCATTCATCATGTGAGCATTAAAGAGTGTCACTCTGAATGTTCTAGCAAGATCACACGGATTTTACGAAGAGACCTGGAATCAAGTTTAAATCAATTTAGAATCTAAACTCAGTTGCATTCCAGTTATCACAAGTTTGATTCGTGTAGAATCGCACAAGTTACCTACCATGAGCTTGTTTAATGTTGACTCAAGTAGTATTTCCATCTTGATCGTGAATTTTATCACTCGGATGTTCAGGTAATATCACAAGGATAATGTGTAGGACTCGATTGTGTCCTAATGATATGATAGATTTATCTCTTTTGGCTCTAGACTCGATAAGTGCATTTTAGTAGTCGGAGGCTGGAGCAGACTACCACCTTTTCAATATTAACTAACTCGAAGTGAGAAAGTCAATAGATACGTTTTGATCTCCGTGACAATGAGTCAACTTTCTTTTGATAGAAACCCGAATGGCTAGGGAAGGGTTATGCATTGCATCCCTGGGTCCATGACACTTGTCTTCAATAGATGTATTGACTCGGTTTCTGCTTAGGTTGCATAGAATATTCAACTCCTTTAATGCTTACCAATACTTCATTACTAACACCTTGTTGTGATTGTTCTAGTGCTAACTTAAGTAGTTGGTCCGCATTCAGCTTCATTCAACTCCATCTTTCCTAAGGACAACTATTTCTAGCTATGGAATGTCCTTGGGTAGATCCCTCCGGTTCTGGTTGGATCATAGGACTTAGTTTCATATCCTAAACCAGCTTTTGACTCCATCGTTCCATCATGGATAGTAGGTAATTAGGGTATCGATTGTACCCATAAAAGGATTGAAAAACCATTCAAAGTGCTTGATAAAAATCAAAACTTTTAACACTTTTAATGTTTTACATTTCCGAAATACTCCCTCTATACACATGCATCGGTATTCGAAATAGTTTAGCATGTGAAGGAAAGAGTTGCACTTGAGTCTTTAAGATCACATGTTACGATAGTTTACATTTTAATCACATTTTCTCCCCTATCTCTAATATAAAAACTTAATATTAGAGATACCAATTGATTTAAATATGACAATTTCTGAAAATCGTTGGGAGAGAAACATGTGTGCACACATGAATCATGGAACTTTTGTCGTCGGGTAACTCCCCCTTAACAATATATGTGGGTCCAATTGATCAAAATTTGACAATATATAGGAAAAAAATGACACCACAAAATATGTTAAGATACGGAGATGAGATGCTTTATCTGATATAATATAGTACGTTTGACAATTTTATACCATTTTTGGAATGTGTTGGATACATAAAATATGACAATTTTTTAGATGTACCCAACAACATTAAAGGCTTGATTTTAAAATGCTCCTCCTCAAAAAATGATCCAAATTGAAGCTTTATATAATTTATAACAATTACACAAAACCCTAAACGAGATCAAAGCACACATAGCGAAAGCGATTTAACAAGATCATAATAATAACACAATTATAATTAATCGAATTAGGGTTACATACCTTTACGCTAAAGCAAATCCACAAGATAAAGAACAAATCACCAATTCGGGTTTATAACGAATATCACCAAGATATAGTCTAAATTAAGACTATATTACGTTCTTGTACACACGTAATACAACGAGCTAACCATGATTCTAGCACGTGAAACCGAGCTTCTGCGGTAGTGGAAAAATCTACCCAACAACCCTAGAGAGGGGCTAGGACTAGATTATTAGTAAAAACAAAAGAACACAAAACCAACTGATACCCTTTGTGTGTGTTGCAATCGCAAGAGAGAAGAGAAGGGAGAGATTGGTGTGTAGAATTATGAGGGTGGGGTTTTGTTTATATAGACCTAATTCTTGTAGTCCAAAACAAATATAAGGATTGTTTTTCCCCTTCCTTTGCCTCCATAACCGACGGGCCAAACACCCCCTTGGGGTGTTCCGGAACCTTCCGTTCTTCTTTCTATTTATTCTACTTACTATTTATTCCATAACGCTGGTTAATACTTAACTCTTAATTATTTAATGATCGTTAAAATCATAGCTCGGTTTAATTTAATAAATATATTGATTAAATAAATTAATAAATATATTGATTAAATAAATTAACTCTTTACTTATTGTGTGCGATCCGGTAATCTCGAGTTCGATCCTATCACACGACTATTAAATATAAGTCCATAAACTTTCATCTCCCACTTGGACATATTTCAAATATCGTGATTACATTGACTAGCGTCTAGTTACACTAGCGATGCCTCTAGTACAACTCGAGTTAGGTCTCTTGGATAAAACATTTTAATGATTCATCTTATTATTATCCTTTTATTTCTACTACAACGTTAATAAGGATATAGATCTCAGTTACTCCTTTCATTAAACATTCTGTTTCTCGTTCACAGATTCAGCAAGATTACCAAAACAAATTTGTGTGCGGCCGCACAAACATCTTACTAATCTCACAAGGGGCCCAACTGTATTATACTCCAAAAAGAAATTGGAGGAAATAAATTCCATATTGAATACAAGAAAAACTTATGAATTTTGCAACACTTTTGAAAATTACCCTTATATCTACGAGTTACATTTAGCGTTAGATTATTCCACAGAGATGCACTAGATTCATAACAGTTTTCTGGTATGTCATGTCTAAGGATAACTATTTATGATTTACTTGATGACAAAGATCCACAAAGTAAAATCATATAGTTAGGATAAGTCCAATATTCGATTCATCGAATATCAATCCAAATCGATCAATATACTTTCAAGTATACTCTATCGAAATTTTGATTTGTCTTAATTTAATAATATTCCCATATTATTAATCGACAACGGACATTTAGCATAACAATTTATTCATGGATTAAACATGTAAAATAGGATACAAAATTAAGTAATAAGAGTAAACGAAACCCAATCTTTATTTTATTAAATAATAATGTCTTATCATCCTTTATCCAAATACTAATCACAGATTTATTGCATGAAATCGCAAGCTAGTTGCAACCCAATAGCCTTGGCATACTTAACTACCTTTGGTCTAGGCAAATCCTTAGTAAAAGGATCAGCTACGTTATCAGCTGTGTGAACTTTTATTAACTTGATTTCACGAGCTTCAAGTTGTTCTCAGACGTAGTGATGTCTACGCTTAAAGTGTCTGGCGCCCTTCATGATTCCAGCATCATTGGCGAATATGATTGCGGCATAATTGTCCCAATACATATTTATTAGGTTCTTTTATTTCAAGCATCATCCCAAGATCTCCAATAAAATTCCTAATCCAAACCACATTTAGTTATGTATATGGCTACCCTCTGAATACCAAAACATTTCTTTTCGTATTCCCCTAATACTACAGAAAATGTTTAATAGCAACCCAGTGGAGCTTCCCTGGATTTTTTTGGTATCTACTGACCAAATTTTGAGCAAACGCCACATCAGGCCTTGTGCATCTTACAACATACATAAAAGATCCTACAGCCGAAGCGTAAGACACCTTCTGCATGTATGTCTCCTCTTCAGGAGTTGATGCATCCATCTCATGACTCAGATTATGCTTAACTTCCATAGGTTGAAAAGCTTTCTTGGAATTACGCATATTGTACTTCTTCAATATCTTATCTATATAAGCATCTTGACTTAGACCAATTAACCGTTTTTTCCTATCTCGATAGATCTTAACTCCCAGAATGTATGCAGCTTCTCCTAAATCCTCAATAGAAAAACATTTACCAAGATAATCGTTAACAACTTTAAGTCTTGGAATGTTACTTCCCATGATTAATATGTCATCAACATATAGGACTAGAAATACTACATCACTCCCACTAGCTTTGCGATATACACATGGCTCATCACGATTTTGAATAAATCCAAACTTTTTGATTTCTTCATTAAATCGTTTATTCCATTGATGTGATGCTTGCTTCAAACCATAAATAGATCTTTGAAGTTTGCACACGTGTTTTGGATTCTTAGGATCAACATACCCTTCCGGTTGTTGCATATAGATGTCTACATCTAAGCGACCGTTCAAGAAGGCAGTTTTAACATCCATTTGCCATATCTTATAGTCATAGTATGCTGCCATAGCTACGGGAATCCTAATAGCTCTTAAGTCTGATATAGGAGAAAAAGTCTCCTCGTAGTCTACGCCAAAAGTTTAAGTAAAACCTTTAGCTACTAAACGAGCTTTATAGGATTGTACTTTTCCGTCCATGACAGTTTTCTTCATGTATATCCCCTTATTCTCACTACTTTATCATTTGGTGGTGGGTCTACAAGAATCCAAACATCATTAACTTTCATGGATTTCATTTCCTCATCCATAGCAACCATCCACTTATCCTTCTCAGGATCAAGCATGGCGGATTTATAAGTTCTCCAAGATCTCCTACTTCATTATCATCCTCTATATTAAGACATATATTTCTATTTGTGTTTTTAATCCTTGTGGATCTACACAGAGGAACTAATTCTGGTGGAACCGCCAGACTTTCTGGTTTTACAAGAATTATTTTGCTAGTATTTTCAGAAGGTAATGTATCTATATGACTCTCTTCAAGATCATAATTTCTCCCACTGAGTTCTTGATTTACAAGATCAGTTTCAAGGAAGTCTCCATACCTAGCAACAATCACTTTGTTCTCAGGTGGATAATAAAAGTAGTAACCCATAGTTTTCTTAGGGTATCCTACAAAGATACATTTCACATATCGTTGTTGGAGTTTATCACCCGATTCACGTTTCATATACGCATCGCAACCCCAGACCTTTAAATAAGACATGCCATAGTTCATATGGTGTCTTTTCAACCTTCTTCATGGGAACCATATTTAAAATGCGAACAACAGACTCTAAAGCATAATCCCAAAAGGACAATGGTAAAGTTGTAAGATTAAACATAGATCGCACCATATATAATAATGTACGATTTCTCCTTTCGGATACACCATTTTGTTTTGGAGTATAGAGAGAAGTAAGATGCTGAACAATTCCATTCTCACTTAGATAATCAAACTCTTGACTTAAATATTCACCACCTCTATTAGAACGAATAGCTTTAATCTTCTTTCCTAGTTGCAATTCTACTTCTACTTTAAACACTTTGAATGTTTCAAATACCTCATGTTTATGTTTAAGAAAATAAACATAACCATAATGGCTATATTCATCCGTAAATGTTAAGAAGTAGCTAGCACATTTCCTTGACAAATGTATAAGTGGTCCACACACATAAGTATGTATTAAACCAAGAGATCAGTAGCTATTTAAATATTGCTATTAAAATGTTTCTTGGTCATCACAGAGATACAAGACTCACATTTATCAAATGATTCATCATTGATATTTTCCAAAAGACCTTCACGTTGAAGCTTTTGTATACGAGTCTTCCCAATATGGGCAAGTCTACAATGCCAAAGATAAGAAGAGTTCTTGTCAAACTTTCTCTTCTTATTCATGCTAAAAACATATTTATTATTATACATGGATTCATTATCATGCATGTCTATTTCAAACACACCATTCACAGAAATTGCTTTAAAATAGAAAATACCATCTTTCCAAACAGAAATTCCATTATTATCAATAATGTGAACTAATCCATTATTCAACAAACAAGAAAAGGAAATAACACCCCTAACAATTGTAGGTGCATAATGGCAATCATTTAAAATCAGTATTAAACCCGACGGTATAACTAAATTAAATGTTCCTATAGCTTCAACCGTTGCTTGTGCGCCATTGCCCAGTTGTAGAAATTGTTCCCCAGAGGAAAGCTTCCTTACCAGATTAAATCCCTACAGCGTATTACAAATGTTAATACCGAATCCTGTATCATATACCCAGGAATTTAGTTTGTAATGTCAAATTGAATAATTCAATCATAAATAAAGTACCTGAAGCTGCAGCGCTCTACTCAGACTTCTTCTTTATTTCTCGCAACTCTTCGAGGTAAAGAGGGAAATTCCTCTTCCAGTGACCACTTGCCTTGCAATGGTGACAAGTCTCATCCTTATGAGATTGATTCTTCTTGACAAAGTTCTGCTTAGGTTTTGAATAAGTCGCAACTTGCTTGCCCTTATCACCCTTTGCCTTTCTTCTTGTTAGCTTGCGGTTTTGGCTTACTTACTCTACCCTTTTGCATGGTTAGTACAGGAGGAGTAGAAGTAGATGCCTTGTCTTTTAACCCCTTTTCGTAGTAAATGAGCATTGCATGCAAATCATTAACTGTCTTCCCCGTGCAATGCAGATTATAGTTTCGAACAAAATCATTGAAGTCCTTGTTAAGGGACCTATTGATCAAGTTGATAGCCATATTATGATCATAGGGTTGTCCTAGTATAATGAGTTGTTCCATATAACCCCTCATCTCCATGTAATGGGTACTAACAGACTTTCCAGGAGTTTGCTTGCAGTTATGCAAAGCATCTACTAAGTCGTAGATATCCACAGCTTGCGGCTTTTCGAACATAGTCTTGAGCTCATAAAGCATTCGCTTAGGCGAAAATAACTCATACTTCTTTTGAAGCGAAGGGGCCATTTTCCCTAGCATTAAGCAAGCCACCTCCGAGTGCTTCTTAACATTAGCAACGTGTTCAAGCCTTTGCGCTTCAGAAGCTCCTTCAGCAAGATCCTCCGGATAAGGAGTAGTCAAGATATCAATAGTACCCGTTACTCTAAAAAAAATTCTTAGTTAGCGACACCAATCATTGAAGTTTGGGCCAGTAAGTTCAGGACGATCAAAAAACGTTTTGAACGCAGACCTTATAGTGTTATTGTCGGGTTGAGCCATTTCTACAGAAATAAGTTCAAATATTAGCATTTTCGATAATAAAATACTTTCAAGAAAATAAAATTACTCTGGTATATAAACCATATTATTTTCCTTGAATCCTAGAACTATATTGACATACCCATTACATCAATTATCTGCTAGTAATGAATGTACTCAACATAGCGACTTGTCGAACAATTCAATTAACAAACAATTTTCAATTTCTAGATTTTTAAGGGATTTACATTGCCACAAAACGTTTTGCATTGTAAACATGTTTCATCCCTTCTGAATGACTTAAGTTTCTAGATCTCACTGAGTAACTTAATTAAGTCGTCTAATCTGAGTAACGTATAACCATCATACGAATTCTTATTCTATGAAAGTTTTCTCTCTATCACAACATCATCTATTAATCTCACTTGACGACGTAGCAATTTCAAGTGTTCGTCAATTAGGAGCATTCGACTTACATTTTTAAGGGTATAAATTTGATGTCAAAATCAATGTATGGAGAAGCATGCATACAACTCCATAGCATAAGTTTAATAAAAAATTTAGTAAATTTCTTCACGAGACTAAATTTCTACATAAATTATGTTGAGGTATTGGTTCAACGAATCAAATAATTTACCTACAACTATTCACAACGTACTTATGGCTAAAGCATAAAGAAATAACCTTATTCATTGTGAATTCGGATGTGAATTTGCGGTAAATCAACCTTAAGGTATAATTCAAATAATAATCGTAGGTAATTTCAATTTGAGATACAGGCGAGCCGGGAATTTGGTCAGCGACTAATGGCTTAACACCTCCTTCCTTAACCGGGTACATGACCAGCGGTGCGTTATACCCACTTTATAGTTTGTCAAAAGGAGTAGGCCGTTAGATTATTATTGCAATTCACCAATTAACGTAATTCTATGTAATTTAGATCTCAAAAAATCTTGATTTTAATATGATTTAGTCCATATTTGTTTTTCTTAAAAAAACCCTTGTTTACAACAATTCATACAATTTTTAGCATAAACAAGTAAAAAAAACTAAATCATAAACATATAATAACAATTTATATGTTCGATAAATAAATCAAATAGCCACATGGACGATTTATTCAATAACTTTAAATCTAGGTCTTTATATACATATAAAAGTCTTCCCTAATTTAAGATTTTATTGAATCAAATAAAGCAAGTAGCACATAAAATCATATAAACATAAGATTTTACATCCATGAAAACATGCACATTCATCATGGATCCACCTCAAATCTTAGCAATTAAATCTCTTCGGATCGTAACCTTTAATTTACATGACATAACAATTAATCATATAGTTTAATCTAAAATTATCAACATGTAATTTAGGGTTTCAAAAACAATTCTTTTTTTTATAAAAGATTTGGCCAAAACCCTAATTTTTTTTAAAAACAAAACCTTAATTTTTAAGAAAACCTAAAGAACATGTAGTTTTAACTCAAAACAATTATTAGTTAAAAAACTTTAGATTTTTGATAATTATAACATGTTAAAACGGCTCTTAATGCCACTGAAGGTTTATATAGTTCATAACAATTACACAAAACCCTAAACGAGATCAAAGCACACATAGCGGAAGCGATTTAACAAGGTCATAATAATAACACATATATAATTAATCGAATTAGGGTTACATACCTTTACGCTAAAGCAAATCCACAAGATAAAGAACGAATCACCAGTTCGGGTTTATAATGAATATCACCAAGATATAGTCTAAAGTAAGACTATATTACGTTCTTGTACACACGTAATACAACAAGCTAACCGTGATTCTAGCACGTGAAACTGAGCTTCTACGCTAGTGGAAAAATCTACCCAACAATCCTAGAGAGGGGCTAGGACTATATTATAAGTAAAAATGAAAGAACACAAAGCAAACCGATACCCTTTGTAGGTTGTGTGTTGCGATCGCAAGAGAGAATGGAAGAGAGAGATTGGTGTGTGGAATTATGAGGGTGGGGTTTTGTTTATATAGACCTTATTTTTTTAGTCCAAAACAAAAATAAGGAAAGTTTTTCCCCTTCCCCTTTGCCTCCATAACCGACGGCCCAAACACCCCCTTGAGGTGTTCCGGAACCTTTCGTTCTTCTTTCTATTTATTCTACTTACTATTTATTCCATAACGTTCGTTAATACTTAACTCTTAATTATTTAATGATCGTTAAAGTCATAGCTTAGTTTAATTTATTAAATATAATAAATATATTTATTAAATAAATTAATAAATATGATAAATATATTTATTAAATAAATTAACTCTTTACGTATTGTGTGCAATCCTGTAATCTCGATTTCTATCACACGACTATTAAATATAAGTCCATAAACTTTCACAAATAACATATGACATTTTTGAGAAATAAAAACCACATTATGAGGAAGGGAGTGTTGAGCACATAATTTTGAAAGATTTTAAAAAACCTTTTGAGAAATTCTTGAAAAAATGTGTTCAACGGTTTTAAAATGATCATGATAGAAGACTTATCTTCTATTGCATAGGGAAAGCGCACTGAAATGTACACTTCCCTTCCGGGTCCGCTTTTCATGAGCTCAAAACTTTGATTGTTTTGTGACTAGCTCATGACCGAGAAAAATTAATTTCCCGTTGTGAAGGATAAGTTATCATCCGTGATAAAATTTCCTTAAGGTGAAGTCCGAGTTCTAAGTTGACATTTACTTAGAAGTCGTTTTTCATGAGCTTAAAAACTTTGAATGTTTTTATAGGAAGCTCATGACCGAGAAATATTAATTTCTCGTTATGAAGGATAAGTTATCGTCCGTGATAAACTTTCCTTATTTGAGGTCTGGGTTCTAAGCTGTGATGCGCTTATAGGTCATTATGAGAGAATATCAAGCAGCTTCATTTGACAGAACCTCCAAGTCTTCTGGAGTCATATACTTCATACCAAGACGGCCAACGAGATACTGAAACCTATCTTGCAACAAAGCTTTTGTAAACAAGTCTGCTATCTGATACTCAGTTCTAACAAAGTATAATTCCACGATACCGCGTTCCACTTGTTCCTTGATGAAGTGATATCTGACATCGATGTGCTTGGTTTGGGAATGCTGAACCGGATTGCAAGAGATGGCTATGGCCGACTTTGAGTCACAATACATAAGTATTTTATCAAAGTGGAAGCCATAATCCGTAAGTTGAGTTCTCATCCAAAGGACTTGAGCACAACACGCGGATAAAGATACATACTCCGCTTCTGCGGATCACGGCGAGGTACAATCCTGCTTCTTTGACGACCAACTCACGAGCTTGTCTTCTCCTAGAAATTGTACGCCACCAGAAGAGCTCTTTCTAGTATCAAGGCAACCTGCATGATCAGAATCTGAAAAAAGAAATTAGATGAAAAACGGTTTCCTTCGGATACCAGAGTCCTATGTGAATTGAATTCTTAAGGTACCGAAAGATCCGTTTAACCTCTTTGAGGTGCTTTTCAGTAGGTCTGGCTTGATATCGTGCACAATAACATGTGGTATGATGAATATCAAGCCTGTTGGTTGTAAGGTACATGAGAGACCCGAGCATACTGCAATATCGCGTTTGATCTATGGGAGGTGAGTACAAGTCAGTGTCTAGGGATGAGGTCGACAATGGTGTACCAACGCAAGCACACGAGGTCATACCATGCTTTTTAAGTATCTATTGAGCATACTTAGCTTGGTTAATAAAGATACCACGTGGGGATTGATTAATCTGGAGACCTAAAAATAATTTTAGCTCCCCCATCATTGACATTTCAAATCTGTTGTGCATTAGTTTTTCAAAATATTTTGAAAGTTTTGGGTTCGTAGAACCAAAAATAATGTCATCAACATAAACCCGCACCAGCAATATGTCATCCCCATAATTATTAATATAAAGAGTAGGATCAATAGAACCTTTGGAGAATCCTTTGGAAACCAAGAAGTTTGATAGTTCTTCGGACCACGCTCTTGGAGCTTGTTTAAGTCCATATACAGCCTTCCTGAGACGGTAGACTTTGTCAGGATGATGAGGATCAATGAATCCTTCCGGCTGATTCACATACACTTCTTCCTTCAAATGACTGTTGAGAAAAGCAGTTTTAACGTCCATATGATAAACCGTGAAGCCCTTATGTGCAGCATAAGCAAGGAATATTCTGACTGCTTCCAAACGAGCGACTGGAGCGAATGACTCATCAAAATCTATTCCTTCTAGTTTACGGTAACCCTTAACCACAAGACGAGATTTGTTTTTGATTATTGTTTGTTCTTCATCCAATTTGTTTTTCCATATCCATTTAAAATCGAGAACCGATGTTTCACATGGCCTGTCGAGAAGTTCCCATACTCCAAGTCTTTCGAATTGATGAAGTTCGTATTACACTGATTCAATCCACGCGTGATCAGACATGGCTTATTTGATGTTTGTAGGTACAGTGAAACTCATGGTGAGTACATACTTACATACATCGCCATCGGTTTCGAGTTGTCTGCGTGTTCGAACCGGTTGTGAAGGATTTCCAGTAACTTGTACCAATGGATGATCACGTGTCTAATGGTGAGTGGATGGATATCGTTGATAGAGTATGTGCATGTTTGACGGATCAACATGTTGAGTAGAAGACTCTCCGACTTCGCGTACCGGTGTACCGAATGGGTTGATAAATTCATCTTCGTCAAACAGTGCATCGACTACTTGATTGTTGTTTCCTCCTGCAGCATTGACAGTTTGAGATCTTGTTTGTATGACGGTTTCATGAGTTTGTTGAGTATCCAATGAAATTGTCTGTTGAGCAACGGTTGCTGAAGTAGATGCAGTTGTGTCTTGTTATAACACCCCCACAAATGCTATGCGCAGCGGAACTACAACATTTGGGTGCTAGGCAGTTATCAACACACAAGCTATTTTGAACGACTCAAAGAGACGTAGGAATTTAAACATAAATTAAAGATTGTTTAAAACATCAAAGTCTACTGTTTTCCGAACCCCAAAAATAATACAAAACAGAGTTGCGTTTAGGTCCCCACTGAATCTCAACCCAAAAGTACATTACTTGTTTCACCTGACATAATATAAAAATTTTAAGTGATAAAAATGGAGGAAAAACAAAGTAGACCGCCAAGCCACAACAACTTCCATCCTCGCATGCTACGCTGCTATCAATCTTGGTTACCTGAAACACATGCTTAAAATCGTCAACACAAAGGTTGAGCGAATCTATAGGTTTATCAAATCATAGGTTGAACATAAGTATTTAAAACCAATCATGACCATTCAATAGCATTGTCGTATACACAACCTATTATTCAAGGATATTATCTTTAGCAATAGCTAATAATTGTGTTTAAGCTCGTGACACTAATCCATTAACTCAATCACCCACGTACATTTACCGGCATGATTAAGATGAAACCAGTGCCCCTTCTAAAGGCATCAGTTGCAATTATACCTTATTTCTTATCACAAGTTATCCGTCCGCAGAGGGTACTCAACGTACTAGCTCTCGTCTCGGATATGGTCGTCAACCCCATAGTACTATCAATTGTATAAGCGGCTATCTCCAATCCACACAAGGGCAAGACAATAGTTAATAGTTCACGAATTTAGGGACTTTTACAACTAGGTACTCAACACAATTCAAGGCAACATTCGAGTCCAACAATCATTCATGACTTATGTTCATTTTCATTTAAATTAGCATGTATCCCCCTCGCGGGTAAAAACATTTGAAATACGTAAAGAGCGAGGCTATAGACTCACCTGGCGTAGTAGTAGTGGTTCTAGCGAAGACGTAACGAGAAATGTCACCGACGACGTGGATGCCCGGGAAAATCAAACACTTGACCTAAAAATCAAGGTACGTAAACCAAATCAATACTCCGTGTACATTATTGTACTAAACACACTCATATGAAAACACTTAATGCTTGTGAAAACTCACGCCAAAACCAAACAAGTAGTTGTTACTAGACTTATACCATTTACCTACGTAATTAAAGTTGATTCCCATTTTATAGATTTCCCGGTACTCACCAAAAGTACGGGCTGTTTGCTATGACTTAAGCACCTATATAAATTTCAAAAAAATTCACAAAAATACCTCATGACCTGTATAAAACCCATATTTAATCCCATGAAAAGTTTTCACTTCTATGACTCGTTACACATCACATTACTAGACGTACACATTTAGGACTGATTTTGCACTTTGACCATGTTGGATTTGTTTGACCCCTTTAAAATACACCATTGACCAATACAACACCTAAGTATAAAAATAGACTCACAAGTGCAGGTTTAAAACCAAAAATTAATTTTCAATCATTTACCAAATTCTATCTATGGTCCCCGGGATTCGACCCAAAACCAAACACAAATTCGGATTGTGTTGGTTCTCATCTCCCGGTACACAAACTTTCAAAATATCATAACTTTTGACTCGTTTGGAGTCGTAAGCTCTACCTTATACCAAAACGAAGCTAAGACGAAGATCTACAACTACATACTATGTTTATGACCTGTTTACAAAATTATACCCACGAAAAATACGCCTAAACAATCTGCCTAAGAATTCCTTCTTCAAAATCATCCCAACACTTGTTTTGATCCATTTCCCACTTCACCAATACATCAACTAACCTATAATCATCATCCATACAATCCCTAAACTCCTAATCACTTGTATAACCAATATGAATTTACCAAAAATTATAAACAAATGCATGCACTCAAATGAAGACAATTAAAATAATATTAACAATAATAATGGAACCTTACAATGATTAAATGGATCAAAAACACCAAGAACACCCAAACCCCCCACATATTTCATGGGTTTTGGGGTTGTGGAACACCAAAAACATAATCCCAAGCTTGATTGATCACTTAATTAAGATCCTAGCAATAATATAACAACAATACATGTGTTTAATTAGATCAAATCAACCATTTTACAAAAATTAATCTTGAAAAATTAAAGTGGTTGCATGGTGGATTTTTGTGGTTGGATTTACTTAAAATGATGTTATAAACAATGGGTATTAATTAGATTTTCCAAAAATCAATTTTTGGTGGTGGTTTGTGGTGGTGAAGGGGGTGGCCGACGGTGGTAGAGAGAAAAATGGGAGAGGAGAGAATTTTTGAAATGAAATAATGAGGTGTGTGTGTAACATTTTCCTTTTATAGGGTAGGGAGGGTAGGAAGTGTAATATTAGTTTTCTTTTGTCCTTACTAGTAAAACAACTTTTAAAGAGCGGGATTAGTTAGCTAGTCGGTTTTTATAAATTTACGAGAGTCGGGTTTCATCCCAGATTCATAAAAATTTAAGTCTCGTTCAATAAAATACTTTTTCAAAGATTTAAACGCACATGAAAAGCAATAGTAAGGTTCCGACTCGACTTAATACGTAATGAAACGAAAATTCGAAAAATCTCCAATATCGAGATAATCGATAACAAAACATAAAACTTGGGCATCCATCGGCATCACGATCACTATTAGTATTCTTCAATCGTCACAACAATTAAATATAGGCACACATTACCGGTTTCAACGTAATTCGTCAAACATAACAAACGAAATTTTTTCAAAATTTCAAAAATATTCATAAAATAGGATTAATAAATGACGTTGGGCTCGGGATATCACATCCACAAGTGAGTCACAACTTAGGAGAGATGCTCATAATGAACAACTCTTGAGACAATAACTTAGCATCATACGGCACGTTCACGGGTATCACATCCTCCCCTCCTTAAGGGAGCGACGTCCCGGCGCTCTCCGGTTCTTATACTCGCATTTCGTACTACTAGAAAGATGAGGGTACTTCTTCCTAAAGAGGTCTTCACGTTCCGATGTGGACTTAGGTTCACGTCTCGGGTTCCATCACACCTTCACAATGAGTATTATACCTTGCTTCAATCTCTTAACATCTCGATCTATGATCTCCACTTCAATTTCCCCAAATTCTTCCTATGGTTATCAACACGTTTCTCCTCACAGCTTCTCATAGTCAACAAGTGATTCTTAATCTACACCATCTCTTCCGTAGTCTCTCAAATCATTTCAAGTCCATTCAACTGACCTTTTCCTACTTTATTTCATCCAACTGGCGATCTATATCTTCATCAACATAATTCTTCAAATGTTGCAGCTACAATGCTAACATGGTAATTGTCGTCGTACAAAGATACTACCAACGACAAGTGTCGGTCCCAACAACTATCAAAATCAATCACACATGCTCGGAACACGTCTTCCAACGTTCGAATCGTCCTTTCACTTAGTTCATCGTCTAATAAAAATAATGAATCATAAAGAAAAGCACACGGATCACACATAACCCCATCGAAAACGTTCAGAATATACAAAACAAAGTAACTAATTAGTCGTACAAAATAACCTTATTGCAATATTACGTACATACAAACCTATTTCGTCAAAAACGAATTTATCGATACAAAAATCATTCGACGTATACATAACTCTCTCGAAGACATCACAACCCAATCAAACACAAAGGCCATTATAAAACCCATACAACCACATTACGATATGTTTGCAAAATAGTCAAACCATCCTAAGTCAATCAGTTCAATCGAGTTAACTCATGCGTGCTAATCAGCCAAGCCAGGATAAAATAAGGATATTTGACATGATTCTCGGATGAGTCCAGTCAAAAGGAAATTGCAAGTTAAAGAAGGTTCACGAGCTTGCTAGCTATGGATACGTATCCAAAAGAAATAAAATACAAACATATGTCATCGCAGGGTGCTCACACACGGATCCATACCCAAAAGAAAACATTACGAGAACACCATCTCACCTTCGTCCCAAGCGTAGTCAAAATCTCAATAAGCGTCGTCGTTCATAGTAAAAAAATATACATGGCACAAGTTTTCCTTGATCGGACGTCATTGGACAATTTCGTCTCAAGTTCTCACAACTAACGATCACTCGACCATATCACTTACCACATAAATACATAAAATGCAAGGGTTCACCCCAAAAACATCAACTTATGGCTATCTATCGTTTAACCATCGATGATCAAAGAAAATCGAGTCAAACAAAAAGGATTCCTTATTTTGAATAAACGAAGGCGGCAAATGGAATTGTCTTCCAACTACCGATGCACAGTTGGTAAACTTCAACAATTTATCATGTGTCGTTGTCATATCAAAAGAACAAGAAAAGAAGCAAATAAAGTATGATACAGTTGATGTAGGAGAAGTCTTCGTCATTTCCCTCAGAGTTACTCAAACTCGGATTTCCTCTACTTTGGCAGTCTTCTATTTTTGTTAAAATTCCTTCTCAGTGTCGGTACGAGCCCCTTTGGTATTTCATCAACACCCTCGTGATTCCGATGAAATTTCACACGTTACACACAACACATAAATTTTTTTTCCAAAATTACTCGGTCACGGTGACTTACTAAGTCAACGCCAAATTAAAAGAAAAGATTTCAAGGAACACAAGAAAATTCAAAATTTTCTTTAGGAATCAAGGAGAATACGATTACTTGCATAAGGATCCACCATTTTTAAAAACGTTCTCATCCAAACATTTATCAAAACACTACAAGTTTCAAGGTGACCAATTTGTTTGACACGATAGTGCCCTTCCTAAACTATGCATAATTAGCTAGATCATGCATACTTAAGGATCAAGCAACAAGAACCAACAAAATAGAACTCTTCCCTAATTATGCATAGTTAGCTAAACTGTGCATAATTGAGGATCGAGTGACGACACAAATATTATTATTACACACCAAATATGACTATGAAAGTTTTTGACCTATACTTCCAAAATAATTAAATTATTTGAAATGAAATTTGAAATGGGAAAATATTGTTACTATCGTTTTAAGAAACACATCAAACATTTTTCGTCCACTTTGGAAACATACTTTTGCTTGGCCTTTTTATGAGAAAATAAATAAATAAATAAATAAATAAATCGACACCATTCGCATTTGGTTGAACGAACCATTTGACACACTCATACATATTTTCAAAATAGACTATTCACAAAATAACGGTAAGGTGGTTCATGATTAAAGATCATTGCAAGCACAACAAGTAATAAAATCAAAAATCAATGAGATCGAACGAGGTAAACGAGCAATATAATTGCCAACTAAAATTTAACTACATTAGAAATGAAAATACTTCAAATATATGACAAAAGTCTCGGGATAACAACAGCGATCTACGAATACATGGAGTAAAAATTGAATATCAACACAAGCGTCAAAAATAAAACAACGATCATAATTTCCATCGTCTCGAGTTGTACACACATTCCACCAAGGGTATACGGGGAGAGGAGAATAATCACTTGGTCGAATAGAAACAATTTCACCAGGAAGATCGAGTTCTTTCACCTCTACAATTCGGTAAAGTGGCTTCGCCTCCTCGCTTTTGTTCAATTATAAATAAATAACCACTTTAATGAAGATTTATAGTATCATACAAGTAGATACAAAAATTTTAGATCCCCTTAACCGAAAGAAGAAAAATTACGGCGTCCATGAAAAGGAAAAAAATACACTGGGTAACATACCCTTATTAACATGTACTAGCGACGTAGCAATTCAAAAAAGGAATATAATAATAATAATGGTTTCATACCATGGACAATATTAAAATGAACAGTCACATGACTACTCAAGTTTAGATACAGACCCACAAAATCAAAGAAGGGATGTTGTACGATCGAACCATCGTGACTCAAAACATTAGATATACATCCTTATCAAATAATATACAAGTAGGCGTGTGTTGGATAATCCATTTTCATTTTCCAATTAATGTTACCTTGTACCTTGTAAAAGCGAGCATTTACACATTTTTAATTTGGGTTACACCATTACAGAATTTATACCTTTCATTTTTCAATCTTTACAAAGTTGTCATTCTTAGAAAAATTACAATCTCAAGAAAAATTTCTAACATTAGTTGATTCGGTGACTCGGTTATTATAACTGGTAAAATCATTAGTTTTTAAAATCTCGATACTCGCGTCAAAATGTCATTAATGTTCATATCTTAAGTACCAAAAACGTACATAGTAAGAATTTTCCAAGTTTTAGGTTTTTATTATTACGACTTATATTATCACATATATACACGTATCCAACATGATTCAAACTAGTCCAATTAACTCTTAAAATTAACCTTGACCTTTACTATACATATGTTTTCCTTAAAACTGATTTGTTAAATCGTATTCGCGTAATTCGACCCAGATGCTAAAGAGGTTTCACGTAGTATTATTTCGGATAAATTACTGATTTTAGTCGACACTTGAATCTCGATGATAATAATAATAATAATAAATAATTAAGATGCTTATTTCAATTAATTCTTAAATATATAAAATTTAACTTTTAATCTTTAGCCCGTTATCAAACGATTTCAAAATTAACACATCTCGCAACGGAATAAAACAACTTTCCATCAATATTTAATAATTTATTTCAAGCATTATAATTTCTCACTTTAAAGTGTACATTCCGATTTTATCCCAGTTTATTCACTACAACAATTGACGAGTTCCAGTTTATACAAACGCATTCATAATTATAACTTGACCTTATGTTTAAAATAAAACCAATTTTTCAAAGTCTCCAGCTTCAAAACACATGACCAATTTTTCTACTCATGTTTTATATTACAAAATACGCCAAAAGTTTGTCATAATGACCCAAAAATTTAATTCATATCAAGCCCAAAGCTACGTATACTCGATAGTCATATCGTTAATTTTACCAATAACTCCTTTCTCAAATTAAATTAAACGAATTTTGACAGTTCCATCAAAAGCTTTTAGTATCAAATTATTAATATATGAAAACAAGGGTTTTGCGAGTAATAATAATTACTTATTATGATCTACCAACCAAAGTTAAAAGAAAAATAATTTCACTTTATCCATTTATTCTCTATAAAAATTCTACTTGTTATAAGACACACCATAGGTCATTTTTATCCGAAAGTTTCATTCACCATTTATTTAATATGCAAAACACTTTATGTTTAAATCATTCGATCAACAAGGTTTAATGCTTTCTTAACTCACACAAATGCCGGACCTCGTCATATATACTATCAAATTTAAAATAATAAGACAACAAGACGAATGCAATAAACGGAATGAGAATACGTATGTCAACTAAGTGTTGTTATCGGCCTCGGGTGGGTCTCAAAATTGTACACAATGAAGTTAACACAAAACAACCAAACTTCAAGCTATCATGCTTGATCACAACGCTAGTCTATCCTTAAAACGCATCTTTAAATTCGAGTAGAATGATAAAAACGATTAAATGGCGATACGCCTCAACCATGGTTTACAATAAACACATATGATTCGCCGCTACGGTGTACGCATCGTCGATTATACTTCGTCTATATTATAGTTGCGCCAACTAACATATCAAACCCATTAGGAAAAAAGGAAATAAAGTAATACGTAAATAAATTACGTTTCAAAGAAAATGTCCAAAATGAAACATCACGGTGCGATAACGACAATCGAGATCAATCTAATCAATATACAATATGTTACGAAGCATTATTTATAGAATATCAAACGAGGTTCACACTCGGTTATTCGAGCAATAAATTAATTATCAAGATCGATAATTAGCGGTAAGGCCGAATTCTCAACAAAACCACATTTTAAATGTACGATAATCACCCAAGGACCATTGCTTCGCGTGCAATGCCTCCAAATACCATAGTATATACATACCTATACATACAATCATTACTACATACACGTAGGATTAAAACGCGGTGTTGCCATGTAATGCAATGTAGCCCGTATGCCAATTACATGCAACATATAAGATAATCTTACAAGAATTTACAAATTACGATGATAAGTACTCAATGTACACAACAATATATCTCAATATATATCATAGTATTTACTTACTAAATACTAGGGAATTCATGTAAATTTTGAGGGATACATCTAAAATATAAAGCAATGCTAAAGAAATCTTATCGGAGCCATGCAGGATAGTTGTGTGCTTGGACAATTTCTTACGACACCAAAAGTTATAGTTTAGGATTTTTCAAAATGACCTAGTTCTCTATAACTCATGGCTCTGATTACCAATCTATAACACCCCCACAAATGCTATGCGCAGCGGAACTACAACATTTGGGTGCTAGGCAGTTATCATCACACACAAGCTATTTCGAACGACTCAAAGAGATGTAGGAATTTAAACATAAATTAAAGATTTTTTAAAACATCAAAGTCTACTGTTTTCCGAACCCCAAAAATAATACAAAACAGAGTTGCGTTTAGGTCCCCACTGAATCTCAACCCAAAAGTACATTACTTGTTTCACCTGACATAATATAAAAATTTTAAGTGATAAAAAGGGAGGAAAAACAAAGTAGACCGCCAAGCCACAACAACTTCCATCCTCGCATGCTCCGCTGCTATCAATCTTGGTTACCTGAAACACATGCTTAAAATCGTCAACACAAAGGTTGAGCGAATCTATAGGTTTATCAAATCATAGGTTGAACATAAGTATTTAAAACCAATCATGACCATTCAATAGCATTTTCGTATACACAATCTATTATTCAATGATATTATCTTAGCAATAGCTAATAATTGTGTTTAAGCTCGTGACACTAATCCGTTAACTCAATCACCCGAGTACATTTACCGACATGATTAAGATGAAACCAGTGCCCCTTCTAAAGGCATCAGTTGCAATTATACCTTATTTCTTATCACAAGTTATCCGTCCGCAGAGGGTACTCAACGTACTAGCTCTCGTCTCGGATAGGGTCGTCAACCCCATAGTACTATCAATTGTATAAGCGGCTATCTCCAACCCACACAAGGGCAAGACAATAGTTAATAGTTCACGAATTTAGGGACTTTTGCAACTAGGTACTCAACACAATTCAAGGCAACATTCGGGTCCAACAATCATTCATGACTTATGTTCATTTTCATTTAAATTAGCATGTATCCCCTCGCGGGTAAAAACATTTGAAATAAGTAAAGAGCGAGGCTATAGACTCACCTGGCGTAGTAGTGGTTCTAGCGAAGACGTAACGAGAAATGTCACCGACGACGTGGATGCCCGAGAAAATCAAACACTTGACCTAAAAATCAAGGTACGTAAACCAAATCAATACTCCGTGTACATTATTGTACTAAACACACTCATATGAAAACACTTAATGCTTGTGAAAACTCACGCTGAAACCAATCAAGTAGTTGTTACTAGACTTATACCATTTACCTACGTAATTAAAGTTGATTCCCATTTTATAGATTTATCGGTACTCACCAAAAGTACGGGTTGTTTGCTATGACTTAAGCACCTATATAAATTTCAAGAAAATTCACAAAAATACCTCATGAACTGTATAAAACCCATGAAAAGTTTTTACTTCTATGACTCGTTACACATCACATTACTAGACGTACACATTTAGGACTGATTTTGCACTTTGACCATGTTGGACTTGTTTGACCCCTTTAAAATACACCATTGACCAATACAACACCTAAGTATAAAAATAGACTCACAAGTGCAGGTTTAAAACCAAAAATTAATTTTCAATCATTTACCAAATTCTATCCGGGATTTGACCCAAAACCAAACACAAATTCGGATTGTATTGGTTCTCATCTCCCGGTACACGAACTTTCAAAATACCATAACTTTTGACTCGTTTGGAGTCGTAAGCTCTACCTTATACCAAAACGAAGCTAAGACGAAGCTCTACAACTAAATACTATGTTTATGACCTGTTTACAAATTTATACCCACGAAAAATATGCCTAAACAATCTGCCTAAAATTTCCTTCTTCAAAATCATCCCAACACTTGTTTTGACCCATTTCCCACTTCACTAATACATCAACTAACCTATATTCATCATCCATACAATCCCTAAACTCCTAATCACTTGTATTACCAATATGAATTTACCAAAAATTATAAACAAATGCATGCACTCAAATGAAGACAATTAAAATAATATTAACAATAATAATGGAACCATACAATGATTAAATGGATCAAAAACATCAAGAACACCCAAACCCCCCTCATATTTCGTAGGTTTTGGGGCTATGGAACACCAAAAACATAATCCCAAGCTTGATTGATCACTTAATTAAGATCCTAGCAACAATAGAACAACAATACATGTGTTTAATTAGATCAAATCAACCATTTTACAAAAATTAATCTTGAAAAATTAAAGTGGTTGCATGATGGATTTTTATGGTGGGATTTACTTAAAATGATGTTATAAACAATGGGTATTGATTAGATTTTCCAAAAATCAATTTTTGGTGGGGGTTTGTGGTGGTGAAGGGGGTGGCCGACGGTGGTAGAGAGAAAAATGGGAGAGGAGAGAATTTTTGAAATGAAAATAATGAGGTGTGTGTGTAAATTTTCCTTTTATAGGGTAGGGAGGGTAGGAAGTGTAATATTAGTTTTCTTTTGTCCTTACTTGTAAAACAACTTTTAAAGAGCGTGATTAGTTAGCTAGTCGGTTTTTATAAATTTACGAGAGTCGGGTTTCGTCCCGGATTCATAAAAATTTAAGTCTCGTTCAATAAAATACTTTTTCAAAGATTTAAACGCACACGAAAAGCAATAGTAAGGTTCCGACTCGACTTAATACGTAATGAAACAAAAATTCGAAAAATCTCCAATATCGAGATAATCGATAACAAAACATAAAACTTGGGCATCCATCGGCATCACGATCACTATTAGTACTCTTCAATCGTCACAACAATTAAATATAGGCACACATTACCGGTTTCAACGTAATCCGTCAAACATAACAAACGAAATTTCTTAAAAATTTCAAAAATATTCATAAAATAGGATTAATAAATGACGTTGGGCTCGGGATATCACATCCACAAGTGAGTCTCAACTTAGAGAGATGCTCATAATGAACATCTCTTGAGACAATAACTTAGCATCATACGACACGTTCACGGGTATCACACTTGTTGACTTTGTTCGAGTGCATCAGCAGTATTGACATCGGAAGGCTTTGACACAACTTGATTGTTTCTATAGTAATATTCATCAAACATTGGATCATATAAATCAGCCAACTCATTCATTTTTGTCGTATCCGTCGAGTCAGCTATAGGGATATTTTCTTGACATTCTTGCACGTGACGTAGTTTTGTGTAGGTGCCATTGTTGGACATTGAGGTGCGGGACTTAGGCTGTTGCGATCAATTACCCTAACACAATTAATCCCAACTAATCCCAATTAATCCATAACACAATATTTAGAGAGAGAAAGAGAAGAAAGTTAGAGAGAGAAACAAGAGAGAATGGAAGGTAAAACTTTACTTAGAGAGAGAAAGTGAAAATGAACCAACACCCTCTTCCACACATGGAAGTGGGTTTATATACCCATGAGCTTGGTAGGCTCATGGGCTTGTTTCTTGGGCCGGGCTTGACTTGTCTTGGGCTTAGAGCCCCTAACTTATACAATATTAGCTTAAAGTCCAAGCCCGGTTATCCTGACTAACCTATTACAATACAAGACCATTAACGACTAAGATAACCTATTAATTTCTTGTTCGACTATGAGTAATAACTTTATCGGACACTAATTTATATTAAAGCATCAAGTACATGTGCATTTCGATGCAATTATGATACGAAAATCGAAGTCAATAGTATTACGTGACTATGATGATTATTTGCTAATCAGTACATGTTGTGTAACATTACTCATAATGTTATATAACGCTTAAACATAGAGAATCTTCGTAGGTTACATGTTTGCACATTTTTATACATTACAAATCATTTTAAAGTCTTACTACTTTGACATGTATGATTCAATTGAATTTACTAGCAAAATCTTTAGAGTTTCACTAAATTTGTAGTAAACCACATACATAGCTGATGAATGTTTGTTGAATATGCAATAAAAAATTTAAATGTTCATAACTAAACAAAAACTTAGCATGGAACTAACATTAATTAATATTTTAATTAGCTATAAAAATATAATAAATCTATTGTTTATAGTATTAATCATTTGCACACATTGTATATTTATTTGTATTTTATTTTGTTATTCAATATTCGTTATTTATCAATTAATTTAGAGATACTAACTTGTGAAGTTTTTGTGTTGTAAAAGGTTTATAATAAGCTTCACTGGCGAGCTAAATGGGGGTAGGGTTGGCCATGACCCAGCGACACCGCTTTGACAATCCTACATATGTATAAAGTTTTAACTTGAGAACATTGTACCATAAATATATTTGACTTATAAAAGATCGATAAAAGTCTATTATTCTAATTTCAGAATTATTGTATTGTACAGATGATACATGCTCCTATATTAGATGTTACTACGTATATAAATACTTTATAAATATTAACCGGCTAAATTTCTGATAAAATAATTGAAAATATGTAGTTAATAGTTGTAGTTTAAATTTATTTTTATATTGATGTGAATAAGTATATTATGCAACTAAAGCGCTAAATGAACAAATATGTATATTTTATGTTTATAGCGTGTGTTGGTGTTTTTTTAAGAAAATTTGACTCCTCGTGTAACAAAATCCTGATAGGCTTTAATAATTTTATTACTTAAATATAAGGTTATGGTGAAATATTACATTCAAAGATAATACAATATGAAAAGAGTTATATTGGATACCAATCCCAGCCTTCAATCTATGTTTAATCAAATGCCACAATTAAAAACAAAAAAAGGGCAGAGGCGCATTTTGGTAATTTATCACCCCACCTAACCCTATATCGAATACTTCTCTTTCCCAACAACCGTCATTTTTCACACACTACACTAAAACATACACAAAACAACGAAAATCATCAAAACCATCTCGTAAATCATATTAAAAAACAAATCAAGATCAAAAGAACAACATCAACTATGAAAATTGAATTGAAAATCGAAGATGATGCAAAAACTCTAGCAAAAACAACGATTAAAAAGAGGCAACAATGTATAAATTACACATTTACTCCTTTTTACTATCGTTTTTTCAATTACATAGCGTTTTTATATGAATCGCATGTAATTATTATTACTCAGTTTTTAATCGAAAACAATGACTATGTAGTTATGGATTATGAAATCAGTTTTAGAAATAGATATGAAGATGATAGATGGTATTCGGAAAGGAATGACAGAAATGAACAAATAGGTACACCATATATGATAAATGAGCCACAAAATCCCCAAGGCCTTATCTAAAACCGAACAGATTAAGCTATGTAGTGTTTGACTGAAACATCAAAAATGAAAGTAGAAAAAATTATAAACTAGATCAGGTTATCATACATGATACTTTCAAGTATCACATATAATTGCAAAATCATACATGATACTTTCAACTATCATATATGATACTTTAAAAATATGAAGTAGCAAATTTCATAAAAATATGAAATATCTCAGCTTATTAAGACATCATACTAAATAATAAATTAGATTGCATTATCAAATATGATACCTTCAAGTATCAATTATGATACTTTCAAGTATCACATTTGATAAATTTAAAAATGTGGCTTTGTGATGTGTAAGGGTTTTTGGATTTTGCACTTTATAGTTTAATGATTCAAATTATCAACTCTGTTAATTATTGACTAGTTGATATATTTTTAGATAAAAAGGAAGATGTCAAGCTAATTCTCAAAGGTTAGATAGTTTTTATATTGAATCCTAATTATTTTAACTAGACTTAATGAATCCGTACTCACTATATTTGTATATTTTGCAGTGGAGAAAGTTAAATCTGAAGATCAACATTCCTTTTACTCATCTGGTGATTCATGTTGTAATTCATATAGCGATTCATCCAATCATTCACCAACTTACTCATCTAGTGATGATTTAACCAACTTCATATCATATATAAATCTTGAATGCCAATTCCCTTATTGGCTTCATGAAGAAAACAACCAAGTACCTATCAACACCCAGGGACTAGAACAACTATCACTTGATGTCATCTTCTCACATCCACAAATTGCTTCAAGTTCAAGACCAACATGTGCATATGCTCTAAGATCCTTAAGGTGCATACAAGAAGAAGCAGCTGAATTGAAGAAACCATACAACCTGACTCCTACAACCAATGTAGTTCTTGGGATAAGAGCCCCAAAAGCACGAGTTGGATTTTTTGGTCTATAACCTTAATTAAGATCTATTTTCATGTATTATGTAATGGAAAAAACATGTATGCACTTGACTTTATTTTGTATATTATGACTTCAATGAATGCTTTTGTAAATATTTGTTAACGTTTTGATCATATTTCTTATAAAATAGTTCTTACCTTTTATTGTATCATATATAATAATGACAAACATATATGATAATGCACTATCATATATGATAATGTATTGTCATATATGATACTCTTAAATTAAGCCATATATGATAATGCACTATCATATATGATAATGCATTATCATATATGATAATGCACTATCATATATGATAATGCATTATCGTATATGATACTCAAGAAAACATGCGTGTGTAGATCTGTCTAGGGTTTCTCTTCTTGTGGGGTTGAGTAGCCGGGGTTTTACAGGGGGCCAGGCTGCTTTGAAAGCCGCCTCATGCAAAGTGACAAAACACGAAAAAGCATGCATTGAAAATCAACACGTGTTTACTCCTTTTGCATTTGATACCTTCGGTTTCCTTGCACCTGAAGCGGTGGAGCTTCTGAAGAGAGTTCAGCGCGTTATGAATAGCAACGTTATGACACCTAAATCCACAAATGTGATTTTTACTAGAATTAGCTTTCCAATTCAAAAAGGGCTTGCGGCGCAGATTGTTTCTCGCTTGCCTTCTACAGCTATGTAATTAAAATTTTAAGAAAAAGTTAGATATATAAAACAAAGAATCTTCCAAATTCATGATTACAACAAAGAGTCTGCTTCGACCAAGTAAGCTAAAAAATAAGAATAGATTTTATATAATCTTGATGATTGATTCGTGCCTGATCATGAATTCGTGTTAATTAATTGATCTAAATAATTGATTCGTGATGGATTCATGATGATGTTCGTGAGGGATTTGTGATTATACGCTTCGATCTATCAATTGTAGAGAGAGAAACTAGTGAGCGGGTGAAATGACGAAAATACCTTCTAATGTAAAATGATGATATAATCTCAGCCATTAGATGGTAGGGAGATGGAGGATGGAGATGAGTCCCCTATATCTTAGATAAATTTGATATTAAAATAAACTTAAATCATACAATATGCTTTACAAATTGAATTAATTAATTTTTTAAATCATTAAGTTAAAAGAAAATTAAATATGTGTTATAGAAAATAATAAGGTTTAACCAAAATATTACAGAAACAATTTCTGCCTAAATAAGAGTTTAATACTTCATCCGTTTTTAAATAAATATATCTACTATTGATTTTCGGAGTCAATCTTTTCCAACTTTGACCTTAAATTGTTTTGTTTTTGTTATGTAATATTTAATAAAAATTATATCAACAAAAATATATTTAAAACTCAACCCGCTTATATAATTTACATCAAGTATTACATAACACAAACAAAATAATTTAAAGTTAAAGTTGAAAAAAATTGACTTTAAAAATCAATAGCAGACATTTATTTAAAGACTGGTAACTTATAATATAAGCACGAGGATACAACAAAATGGGCATAACGTAAATATTACAGAAATAATATATTTAAGTGATTGTGAGTTTTTGTTGTAGTGTATTTGTACGAGAACATGGTTACAAGTAACGTGTTCCATCTCAAAGAGACAAAAACATTGGACATCAAAATGGTTTACGTAATCATCTTTTTGGTACGAATCATTATATTAACACTTAACGCGATTGTCTATGTAAATTTTCGATTAAAAGATACCAAGAAACTTAATAATGCTCATTATTTCAAATGTATAACGTATCTCTCGACTTGTTATATAGTAATGTGATTATGTGAATATCAGTATGTAAGCTAAGAATTAAACTTGTTGTAATAAACAATAGTAAAAAAGAAAAAAAAAAGAAAAGAAAAAATCAATAGTAAAAAGAACCAATTATTTGGAACGTGCGGTCCATGATATTTAGGCAACATGCCCCTACTTCATAACTATTTCGGACCATTTTGTCAAACTCTCTTTAGGCTACTTGAAGTCGTAGTGAAGTTGACCCGTGGGTGAGTAACTTATGTGTGGGTTATTATCTCGTTCGAAAAATTCGTGCATGAGTTGTAGGTTTTATGATAGAATCTTCAACATTGTAAGTTTGGCTATTTTGTGTAAGGTTTTAAAAATCTAACCGTTGCATATTATTATTTAAAAAATAAATCCCATTTTTCTATATAAATACTTCATTTTAACACTCATTTAAAACACATTCTTCACATAAAACCTCAATCAAAATGGACGAGTATGAGTTGATGTTTCCCACCGAAAACAACACCCAAGAAATTCTCAAGAAAAAAGTTACTTTTCTTACGAAAGCCATGTCGTTTCTTAGGTGTCGGCGACAAAGTAATTGAGTACCGAGAACAATGATTTACTGAAATCGTTATGGCGCTCATAATTGTTTGTGGTCGGATTTTTTTTCCAAGGATCCAATGTACGATGACTACAAATTTCGGAAGATGTTTAGAATGGCTAAGCCCCTTTACAATTGGATAGTTTACGAGGTAACTCCTCATGATCCCTAATCTACCAAAAACGTTACCAACAATAGGCATATCAGCGTTAGTTAAATGCACATCTGCAATTCGTCAATTGGCTTATGGAGTTGGTCCGAGTTTTCTTGATGAATATTTGCAAATAAGTGAGAGAACTTCAAAGGAAGCCCTTGATCATTTTTGCAATTATGTGATGGACGTGTTTGCTCCCAATTATCTGCTTAAATCCATATACACTGATGTTGAGAAAATTTACCAACATCACCAAGAAAAACATGGGTTTTCAGGGATGCTAGGAAGCCTTGATTGTACAGATTGGGAGTGGTTTGGTTGTCTGAACGCCTATAAAAGCCAATATGTTAGACGTGATCACGGTCTGAATCCGTTTATTTTATTGAAAGATGTCGCGTCGCAAGACTTGTGGATATGACATGCTTTCTTTTGTGTCGTTGGATCCAACAATGACATCAATGTCTTATACCAATCTCCCTTGTTTAACGATCTCAAGACTGGACGAGCACCAGAGGTTCTGTTTGTGGCTAACGGTGTTTCTTACCCTTGGGGATATTATCTCGTTGACGAGATTTATCTAGAAATGGTGTCACTTGTTAAGACAATACCAGAACCTGCGGATGATGACCAAAAAATATTTTTTTACAAGAAAAAACAAGAACGTCAAGGATTGATGTGGAACGAGCTTTTGGTGTTCTAAAAAAGAAACGAGCCATAATAGCCACTCCTACTCGAATAATGAGAAAAGAAAGAATCCAGAATATCATGTATACATGCATCATATTACATAATATGATTCAAAAATACAAAAAACATGCAATTTCACCCATCTGGTTTCCGGAGGAAGATCACCATCCCGAGGAGATTGTCCGGAGCGATAAGCAAAGGAGGCCATTTATGAGGTATATACGGTCAACACAAACACATCATAGCCTTCGAGCTGATTTAGTTGAACACTTGTATGCTAATAATGCTAATTTGTAGTTTTAATATTCGGATTTATGTAATCTTTTAATTATTGAATAAATGTTTTAATTTTCGAATAATAAGTGTTTACGTTTTAGTTTACGTTTTTAGTTTACGAATTAAAATAAGTAAGAAGAAATAAAACTATGGTATGACATGGAGGTGAGTTTCTCATCGCCAGTAAGGTTGTAAAGTGGGTTGGGTGAGTGGAGAGAGAAAGCTGGTGTGACGCTGAGTTAGCGGTAGTTTTTGGCTCACCATTTCAAGTAGCCTTAGGTGGATTTTGTGGAAGAACACTGTACCATGTCACAACTTCTTCTTTTTTCTCTTTTTTTTGGTAATTATTATATTCCTTGTAAAAATATACAACCGTTCGATTATAATTACTTATATATTAAATATACTTTTAATAATATTTTTTTAGTTAAATGAACGGAAATTAACAAAAGTCTGTTTGTATATATATGTTCGTAAACATCCGATTATTCGTTCGCTTATGATTATATAAATTCATCTATCCTATCTTTTTATTATATAGTTTTAAAGTTGATTACTTAAGCAAATTTACAACACTAATAAACACAATATTGCGTATATTTATGTAATCTTATGTTTATTTACGTTTGATCGTGTACGTTTGTTCGTCCGTTTAGTGTCGTAATGAACAAATATGAACAAACATATTTCTTAATAAATGAACATGAAAAAGAAAAATTTGTTTGTATAAATGATCATGTTCGTTTATTTGGCTGGCTAAAATTAAATGAATGACCATGAACAAGGTCCGTTCGTGTACGTCTGGTTCATTTATAGCCTGTATGTTCAAATATTTGTATTAAAATTTGATGAGCATTTTGACCTGAATTCTGTGCCAGAATAGGAATAATACCTATACCGACTTTCATTATACCGTACAAGACCAATATCATGAATCTAGAAAAAGATAACTGAGGACCATTAATTCTGTAACACCCCATTTTGATAATGGAATATCACAGGATAATTATGGCATGTTATCAAAGCATGCAAGGTAATATGTACTAAACATACATGACCAAAAGGGAAAACTGGAATCAAACATCGGTTCCCAAACATAAGCCCAAAACATAAATAAGTAAATGAAATGAGGAGGATAAAACAAGTGTCCAAAAAGCATAACTATAAGAAGGCAAAAAGGATTATAAGGCCAAAGCAGCTTCCATCCTATGCACGTCCTCCAAATGCCCAAGTCTGTCCATGGGTACCTACCGTTTTGGGACATGGAAAGGAAAGTAACGGCTGAGCAATACGCTCAGTGAACGAATATATGACATAGTAGGAATGACTGAAACATAAATAAGACTGAAGGCGGCAGAAATGTATAAGTCCTGGAAAACCTGGAACACGTTTATAAAGCTGGTTTTATAGTTTGAAAAGACTTATGTTTTTATATGAAAACTGTATTAATTAGCCATTAGCCCATATAGGTCATGAGGTTCCACCGTGCATGAATACTTGGAGGGGAGACCTCATCATGCAATTAGAGGGGTTGCCTCTAATTAATTAGTCTGGGTAGGAGGGATCAACACCTTGTGAAGGATGCAAGACACACATCACATTCACCATGAAAATCCTGTAAAATATGTAACTAGGATGCACCCATACGCCCCATATGATAATATAAATATAAGGACAAAACTGTAAAGGGACGCCAGGAGTAATCACTCCGCCGTGGGGAAGACATAACACTGGTGCCTCCAGTGTTATGGTTATGGTACCTCCATAACTAGGTGCACTGGTCATGCATGTATATGGTTTAGGCATTTAAAACTAAACATAAGTAATAAAAACATATAACATATACTTGGGAAAATAGTTGGATGCAAACGGGGAATCCTAATAAGGAAAGAACGTCCATACCGAAGGACGGAATATTCGTACCTTATGTCCAGTAGAAGCTAGAATGGAAAAGCTAACGAAACTACTCCGCCTTCACGGATAATACTACATTAGATGAGAGACGTGTATGAGTTGTCTGATATACTGTGTATTTTACTGGTTCTGTGTGTTCTTAGTGTAAAACCCGCATGCTTTTACCATGAATAGTACCCTTATGATCGTACGTACATGATTAGAACTTTCCTTTTATAGCACGTTTGCGTTTCACGAATAAGATTTACAAGTATTACGTACGTGTTATAACACGATAAGTATTTAATAAGTATTAAGACACGATAATTATTTCAACAATAATTATAATCACGAACATACGAACATGAAATCATGGACGTTTATAATCACGAACTTAATATTATTATGTATTTATGTATACTTATTACGATTACAAATAAATATATTACGACACAAATGATAACTAAATAAACACGTAAACACGACACGAGAAAACATATAATATTTAGACACGGAAAACAATGGGTTACCCCTTGTGCCTCTTACCCGCGGCATCAACACAAGACAAGGGCTAAGCCCATTTTGAACTTTACTAAAACAAGAAAAAGGAAAAGGATATTTTCACAATCACAGTAAATTAGAAAATATCAAAAACCCTAATCCTTTCCTCTCTCTCTTTTTGGCCGCCGGGTAGAACACACCAAAAGGTGTGTGTTGGTTGATTTTTTGTGATCAATTCTTGCAAGGGTGTTCGTGTTTTTCATCATTCATTGTTTCACATAGTCGGTAAATTATTAAACCCCTTTTCTTTTATGTTTTTATTAAATAAAAACACATGGAATCATAACGTTATAATAAACAAGTTAACAGGACATGTAATTAATCATGGGGGGATAAATAAATCATGTTTTTTAGGGGTGTTTGTTTCGGTCGACGCAAGGAACCGAGACCAAAAGGTCTTGGCTTGCTTTTGTTTGCACCAACAACCGAGACCAAGAGGTCTCGGTGTGGTTGTGTGTTTCGGCCGCAAGAGCAAAGGGAACCCCGACCTAAGTTGGGGTGTGGTTTGGTGTTTGGTTGGGTCTCGGCAGAAACAAGAACACCAACGGCATAAGCCGGAGGCTATTTAAGGAAAGTTGGGGGAACAACCGCGGCAGCAGGGGGAAACCACCGGCTAACTGCCGGTGGGAACTCTGCCCAGCCGACGGCTATAACCGAGAAAACAGGGGGAACCACTGGCTCAACCGGTGGCTGTCTTTGCGGAAACAGTGGCAACCGGCCAAGCCGGTTTTTCCACTGTTAAGGGTGCGTTTGGTTGGCTAGTTCACGGGTTCACAGGCACGGTTCACGACTTAATTAATTTACAAGTTAACTATTTTTATAAAACTAATTTTACAAGGTTAATTAAATTAATTTAACATGTTACTTGATTAATTTAATTACAACATGACTTAGGTTATTCTTATTATTAATAATACATGGATTTTAACCTAAGTATTCATTATTTAAGTTAGACTATATAATTAATTAATTATTAAACATGCCTTATAATTAATTAATTTACATGACTTAGGTTATATTAATAATAAATATTGATACATATTTTAACCTAAGTATTATTACCTTTATTTAATTAAATCACGTTATATTTAATTAAATACTTTAACCTATAGTTTATTTAATTTACATGTAATGATTAATAAACTATACTATATATCACATGACTTAAAATATAAATCAGTAAACACTTAAGCTGACATTATTAGCTTAATAATCTAACTTATTTCTATTTATGGAAACTTTCTATTTTTAGAAACTTATTTAATTAAGGCACCTAATCTATTTATGGAAACTTTCTATTTTTAGAAACTTATCTAATTTAAGCAGTAAATCTAATTTTTGAAACTTTCTATTATTGGAAACTTTCTATTTTTGGAAACTTTCTATTTTAGGAAACCTGCTATTTTTAGAAAGTTACTTATTATTACACAATAAGTATAATAATACAAGAAATACAAGTAATACTTAATCAGAATAGACAGAATACATGATAAACACAGTATGACGTTAGAATCAACAAAACAAGACATGAACATATAAAACAAGCTAAGCCATGATATAAAACCCGATACGTACTCAGTAATCAGATACTTATACACGTATATTATTTATGTAGCATTAGTGGTATCAAAGTAGGACTCTCTTCTGTTCGTCTTCTTCGTTCACTGGACACAAGGTATGGATTCTCCGTCCTTTCAGTATGGACATTCTTCCATATTAGGATTCCCCGTATGCAGCCAACTGTTTTCCCCAGTATATGTTTTATATGTTTTGATTGCTTATGTTTAATTAGATACCTAAAGCCATATACATGCATGACTAGTTTCACCTAGTTATGGAGGTACCATAATCATAACACTGGAGGCACCAATGTTACGACTTTACCACGGTGGAGTGATAGCTCGTGGCGTCCCTTCAACTTTTGGCCATATTATTATTATTATCATGTGGGGAGTATGGGTGCATCCTAGGTTACATGTTTTCAACAGATTATTCAGGTGAATGTGGTGTGTGCCTTGCATCCTTCACAAGGAGCTGATCCCTCCTACCCAAAACTTATATATAAATTAGAGGCAGCCCCTCTAATTTGCATGACGAGGTCACCCCTCCAAGTATTCATGCACGTTGATATTTCATGACCTATATTGGCTAATGGTAAACATGTTAAACAGTTTTTATAAGATAAACATAAGGCTTATAAAACTATAAAACCAGTTTTACTAAGATATACCAGGTTATCCAAGACTTCGTCTCTTCCACTGCTTTATGCTTATATGCTTATATTATTCATGCTATACTTGTATATCCGTGCACTGAGCGTTATGCTCATCCGTCTTCCTTTTCATGTTCCTAAAACGGCAGGTACTCAAGGACGCTCGTAGACTTTAAGCGTACGTGCATACGGATTGGAAGCTTCCTAGCCTTCATTACTTTATGCATTTCATTATACTTTGATACTCATTTCCATGGACATTGTTTAGTCCTTTTCATTTACAGTACTTATGTTTGTGTGTGATGAGTTCTACTTTTGGGGTACCGATGTTTGTTTCCGATATTTCCTTTGTGGTCATGTGATGTTTTATACATTTATCCTTGTATGCTTTGATGACACGCCATAATCACGCGTGACATTCCATTTACCAAAATGGGGTGTTACGATTATGGTATCAGAGCCAAGGCTTCGACCTGTAGGCTCTCAAAACACGACCTGTGATTAGTGGGTAGTCACTATGGTCTTCCTAGAACTGACAGTCGATTTTCATGCATTCATCATTTTCATGCATACATATATATGGCATTGTCGCAGGTTTATGACTAAGTAATGGTTGTTACAGGACTGGCCCTATTTAGTCGCATGTGCTTTTATCGAAACTTTTAACTTTGGGATCGACCCATTGGCGTCCCCTCGCTATGTCTTTTGTTTTGAGTGAACAGACCATAGGCGTTCACTCTCGCGCATACAAAAGTTTTCATAAAACCGCATCATGCATTCATGTACTAATTTTCTCGCATAAAATTTTTCTCATGATTTATTGGTATAATTTTTTTTCATGTATATAGTTTATATTTTGATCAGTTTAATCATGTATTTTATGTTATACTGTCAGATGGTTCTCAAACGCGAGCAGGAACAACTCAATGCAGTAATCCAAGCTGCAATGCAAGCTATGCTTCCTCAGCTGAGGAACAAAATCAGGGCTGAGGTGCAGGCTGCCAACAATCAGTAGCAACACCCAGTACCTCCTCCTCCTCCTCCAGCAACATTGGTCACATGGATGGAGAGATCCAATAAGCTACGCCCTCGAGCTTTCGAGAGAACATATAGCCCCAGTGAAGCTAAAAGCTGGTTGGCTCATATTGAGAAGATCTTCGATGCTATAGGCTGTGACCCAGTCTTCAATTCGAGGTTGGCCTGCTACCGGTTCGAAGGTAATGTGTTATCATGGTGGAGGGAACTGAAGCAGTCTAAGGGAGGTGATAATTGGGTGGCTAGTTTGACTTGGGCGCAGTTCAGGGATTTAGTGATGGGACAGTTCTTTCCCAAGGCTGAGCAAGACAAGCTGAAGAGAGAGTACCATGGAATCTGACAGAGAGCTGGGGAGAATAGCAACGAGTTCATGCAGCGCTTTCTTCGCTTAAATGGTTTTCTTGGTGCAGCAGCAGGTACTCCCGAAGAGCAAGCACACCACTTCCGGTGGGCTCTTCGTACATCGGTCGCAAACAACCTGGTGTGTGCTACGTTCAACACGGTGGCACAAGTGGCCGATGCAGCACGTAAGCTGGAGATGCTGCAAGAAAGAGAAGAGTTTGGGGAAGCAGAGAGACCCGAGAATAGGTAAACATTTGTATTCAGCGATGACCAAACCGTATTCTTTTCAACACGTGTCAATATTTACATCTCTTTTAAACTGTAGCTTCCAGGCAGAAGACTGTGGACCGGACTCAGCCGACTACTCAGTAACAGCCTACTCAACCCAAGAGAAACGGTCAGACTCACGACTGTTCTGCTACAAATAGGCGTGGCGGTAATGATAATTACCGTAACAACGCTGGACACTCCAACATCAACAGGTCCTTTTACTTACTCATTTTCTTATGATTACATGCTAAAGTTCTTAATTCTGACACATTATTAAATCTTCTACCAGGAATCATGGTAACGGGAGGGACCAGAACCAGAGAGGTTCACAGCCTAACCGTCCAGCTATCACTGGTATTCCATCTTACGATTTATCTGCATCGTCCTTTGTACCTATTATCATGTCTCATGTACATTATTCTTATCAGGCTCACAGCTAGTCAGGACACCTACTGGAGGATATACTCATCCTCTTTGCACTACCTGCAACCGTAGGCACCCAGGGCCATGTCGCCGCGACAGCGGCGCATGCTTCAAGTGTGGTCTTCCTGGCCATCGCATGAAGGACTGCCGCAAGGGAAAGATGGAGGGCACATCAGGACATGCTGATACCAAGCCGCCTCCTACTAGTGGACGCGTTTACACGACATCTCGCGATCAGGCCAACAAGTCTATAGGTACCGTCACTGGAATCTTGTATATGTATGGTCAAGCTGCAAGTGTTATTTTTGACACGAGTGCTACTCACTCGGTCATTTATACTGCTTATGCCAAGACTGTTAGGATACTCCCCATGCCACTAGAGAATATACTAAATATTTCCACGCCTTTAAGAGACTCTGTACGCATAACCCATGTGTACAAGAGCCTTCCCCTAGAGTTTGATGACAAGATTCGTCCTGTTGACACACTTCCGCTGGACATGAATGTTTTTGACATGATTTTGGGCATGGATTGGCTATCCAAACATCATGCTACCATAGACTGCCATTCATACCGAGTCATCTTCGGTGATGTTAATGCGCCAGAGTACATTCACAACGGGTTCGTTCCCGGAAGGTCTATACAAATCATATCAACCCTGCAAGCACGTGCATTACTTTCACATGGTTGTGAGGGCTATCTAGCTACTGTTCATGACATGGATGCTGAATCCCCATCAATTCAGGATCTGCCGATAGTGTCATAATTTCTAATAAGTGTGTAAACACTTATCCTTTTGCCACTAAAATCAAGGAAAAACAAGACCTAATCATGTGTTTAGTATCGTAAAAGTCGGAATTACGCGTGGTTTTGTGTTTTTGTATTAAAAAGGTACAAATGATCAAAAGAAGTGAAAACACGGGATTTCACGGTCAAATGTTGAAGAAAAGTCCAAGAAAGAGACAAAGAAAAAGTCAAAGACCAAAAGTGTGCCCAAGATCACGAAAACCGGCGAAACCAACACGGGATTTTAAGAAATGATCAAGGAAGCCAAGTTCGAGCTTGATTTTAGCGGATTTAATCTTTTAGAAGATATTTGAGCTTTGTGGGTCCCACATTCGGGTATTGGGCCAAAAGCCCATTACTTGGATACTTAAATAAAGCTTTGGAAAATTTGGGCCAAAAGCCCATTTGCAAAGATTAAAAAAATACGGATGTGATGGATCTAAATTGGGCCAAGCCCATTAATCTGAAAACCCTGGACGGTAAAAACAAAGAATTTTTTTGTTTTATGGAATAACCCGGTCAAGCAACCCACAATTCCCTCACAACACGTGTAACTGACTCTCTTTACCCTCACATGAATTCAATAAATAAAACCCCACACCCTCATTTGTAAAACGTTAAAAACAAAGTTTCACCTTTCACTGTATATCTTTCTCTTTCAACAAACAAACACAGCTCTCCAAACCCTAAATTTACCTAAGCAAAATTACCTATCAAAAATTGGGGGTTTTACCCAAAGTGTGTGATTCACACACTTGGGGATTAAATCCCCAAGTTAATCGGAGAAGACACCAAGGAGTGGTCCTCATATCAAATCCAACGTGACCTATCTCTTTGATTTTATTGGATTGAACACCTCACCACAATCAATCCACCAATCCCTATTTGCCATCTCATCAATGAAGAAACACAAGAAACACATCTTTCCATCCAGGCTGGCAATCCATGTGATGGGTGGTGATTTGTAGCCGTAGATTGAAGAAAGAAGAAAGAGAAAAGAAAAAGAGCGGTTGGATTTAATTGCTTACTCTCTAAGCTTAATCAAGAAGGTTTTGGGGTTTTGCCTATAAAAACCCCCTTCATCTGTAATCTTTTGGTGGGTGCACTTATTTTTATTTTTTTTAATTTCTGCAAATTAGTTTAGGTTTAATGTAATTTCAATTTTCAGTTAATGTAATTTTTATTATTAATGAAAAGTTGTTTTTAATTAATTTCGTCTCAATTTAATTTTATGTCAAAGTTTAATTATAATCTGCTTTCTTTTTTTATATATTACTGTTTGTTTTATTATTATTAATATAATTAAAAAATAATAATAAATAAAAAGAAAGTGTAAATAAATTTCCCCACTGGAAATTTATAAAAAACTGGATCGAAGAGATTTGTGTTTCGATTCGAGAGAATATTGTTCTTGTTCGAGAATTTGATGGTGATGTTACGGTGAGATTTAAGGTTGTGGTGTTGATTCGGTTCTTCAGTCCACTCAGCGCGTGACTGCTCCTCAACGGAATCGTCACAAGGTTCTTCTTCTTTTTTTAATTTTTTTTATTATTAAGTTTTAATTTAGGGTATTTAATCTTCTGTGTTTATCAGTTTGTTTATGCTTAGTAGTTTTATGTTGGTTCCATTCAGGGTTATTATTCTACTTATGTTTGAATTTGAGTTTTTATTTGGATTTGCTAGTGGTTATTTGATTGTATTAGTTTTTGATTTCTGCTTATTAGGTTTTGTCTAGTTATTTTGATTCGAGCTCAGTAGTAGTAGTCGTTATTAGCTTATTCGATTCAGCTTATCTGATTTATTAGCTTATTTTGGTTGTTTTAGCTTTATTTTTGGTTTATTAACTATTGCTTATTAGATTTTTGATTTTTGTTGAGAATTTAGATTAAGTGCTATCTGATTTGTTGCTCGTTTGCTTAATCTGCTTATTGTTAGTTTTTTTTGTAATGCTTATTTGCTCTTCTTTTCCAGCTGATATTACTGCTTATTAAACTGTCATAGCTTATTTTGGTTTTGTTGAGTGCTGTAAAAAAAATAACAGACTCTATTAGTCTGTTTGTTTCACATTCCAAAAAAATCCAAAAATATTAATAGCAAAAAAAAAAAAATTCCAACTGGGACACGAACCCTGGACCTCCTGTCCAGCAGTCCAAAGCCATAACCATCTCATCTAGCTTTCTTTTTATGTTTATTCTCTAGAAGTTTATTTAATATAGGGTTAATTTTTAAACTAGCAGATTTAGTTACAAGTTTTAGGTTAATAAATCTTAATTCAAAAGTTTTTATTTCTTTTATACAGTTTTTAAAAAAATATAAAAAGATAAAAAATTATTTTATTTAAATTGTTTTTAAATTTAGTTTAAATTTTATTTAATATAGATTAGTTTTAAAATTAGTTTTAAATAAATTTCATTTAAAGTTTTTATAAAATTAAGTTTTTTTTAATTAGTTTATGTTTTTATAGATTTGTGTTTTCAATTAGCTTAATTAGTTTCAAAGATTTTTCTTAGATTAAATAATTTTTTGTTTTATTTAAATTTTAAATTAGTTTTTAATTAAATAGTTTTAGTTTAAAATATAAAAAAAGTATCGTTACCAAAAACAAGTAAGTTTTACGTTTTAGTCCGATATCAATTTCGAGTCGAGTCAAGGAAAACGAACATTCATTGTTAAATTGGACTAAAAATCTATATATTAAATTGGCGCCGCTGCCGCTTCGCTCGTTACGATTGACGATTTCGTGAGACGTTTGGATTTTGGGATCCATTCATTTTGAACGTTAATTTTCTTGCAACAAAATCAAAAACATAAAAAAAAATCAAAAACTTAAAAATACAAAAAAATAAAAAAAGTCAACCAAAAGCAAATTCTTTCCTAAGATTTGCACCAAAAAAATCAAAAAAATTAAAAAATCAAAAAGTAATACTTTTTCCTAAAAGTATTACACCAAAAATATTACGTATTAGTGTTATTTTTCTTAGTTCGATTTCTTTCGTTTTTATTGTGAATATATATTTTTCTAAAAATACAAAAAGATTTTTCTTTTACTATATTATATTACGTAGCACAATAAATTTACCTACTTTTCAAATAAGGCCTTAGTTGGGATTCCATCACCTAACTATTGTATTCGAATCCTAAAAGAAATAAAAGGGCAAAATAGATAAATACTAGTAAAACGTTTGAACTCGATATATACAAACTATAAGGTGGGTATAAGGCGACGCGCTATAAAAGGCCGTCTAAGGAAAAAGGTTTTTAAGTGCTTTGTGCCACCTCGTTTCCCCGCTTTCTTGTGCGTATATTGAGAGGGACGACCGATTATTGGTTTGCCAACTCAATTAGTATTAAGTATATATTTTGTAGCTTTTTAATATAGCACATCGAGAGGGAAAATCCTTTTCCTCTCAAAGTCGACCAGGTCACCTACCTCATTTCTAAAGTTTTAAGTGTATGCGCACTCGCGCGCATACATACATATCGATTGGTGTACCAAATTCTTCCAATTCTTCCAAAAAGAAGAAGAAGAAGAAAAACAAAAAGACCGTCATTCAAGCCGATCCCGAGAATCGAGCTTTCGACAATACGATGGCAACGGATAATCGACCAATGATTGAGATTCTCCAATCTCACGTTGAAGGAAACGATGACGCGATTGTGGTGTCGGATATTGGAGCTAATCATTTTGAACTTAAAACGGGTTTTATTCAAATGGTTTCCGCTACACCATTTTTAGGACATACTAATGATGACCCACACGCTCATATCAAACGTTTCATACAAATGGCTAATACGGTCAAATACAATGGGGTGCCACAAGAGGCTATTCGTTTACAACTCTTTCCTTTTTCCCTCGAGGGACAAGCCTGGATTTGGCTTGATAAGGAACCACCCCAAAGTACTACAACATGGATTGATTTAGAGACCAAGTTCATAAACTACTTTTTCCCACCATCACGGACCACCGCTTTAAGGAATGAAATCATTACCTTTGAACAACAATATGGGGAAACGTTTAGTGAGTCTTGGGATCGATTTAAAGAGCTTTAAAGAAAATGTCCACAACACGGTTTCACTAAAGTTCATCAAATTAATACGTTTTACAATGGTTTAACTCTAAATGACCAAGACTCACTTAATAGTGCCGCGGGGGGCAATATTCTTGTGAAATCGATGAACGAGGCTTGGGCCATAATTGAAAACAAGGCTAAAGTACAAACCAAGAGTGTTAGGGCCACTATGGCAAGTGTTAGTTCTAGTGAGAGTGACAAGAGAATCGATAAACTCACTTCGCTTGTTGAAACAATTGATTTACAAACCCAAGCCCTCAATGGTCAAGTGAATGCCTTGAAAGAAACTAGTGAAACGTGTGAGACTTGTGGTGGACCACATTCATATTTCAATTGAGACAAGGTTTATAATCAACAACAACAAGTTTGTGCTTTTAATGCTAATGAAAGGGTTCCATTTAAACCAAATGTTGATGTTAACCATTTGTCTTACAAGAGTACTAATTATTGAGCTCCCCCGGGTTTTGTAGCTCCTCAAAGACCACCCCCACCCGCCCAAAATACCCAATACCAAAATAGGAACCAAGGTCCTCAAATGGGTAATTTTCAAGGGAATGCAAATCAAGGGAATTTGAATGGTCAAAATCAAGGTTTTCAAAATAATAACCAAGGTTTTTATAATAACAACGGTTTTCAATCTCAATATCAAAACCAAGGTTTTCCTAATCAAGGGTTTAGTCAAATGAACATGCAAAATCCTCAAATGGAATTGGTTCTACAAAAATTGACCGAACATGAGAAAATCATGAAAGCAATGCAAGAATCTACTAGACAAATGAAATAGTCCAACAATAAGAGATTTTTGACAATGATTCAAGCCCTTAGACCCCAAGGAGCCTTACCTTCTAATACCGAGATTAACCCTCGTGCTAATGTGAGTGCTATCACTACTCGAAGTGGAACCACTTTAGTGGGACCTTCCATCTCTTCGCCCATAAAGGAGAGACAAGGCCCGGAGGTCATAATGAGTAATCCTACTCCCCCTTCGGTGATTCCTCCCACTACCACTCCTAGTACTAGTGCTCCATTGCCGAAAGAACCTATCCCTACGGTTGTTCAAGAAGCGAGTCCTTCTCCTTCTCAACCTTCAAAGTATAAGCCTAATATTCCTTATCCGTCTAGGTTAGACAAGGCTAAAGTGCTCACCAAAGATGACGTTCATGTCTCCAACTTTTTGAAAATGATTTCCAACGTCAATGTTAACATAAGCCTTACTAAAGCACTTGCTCAAATGCCAAAATTTGTGAAAATGTTTAAAGATTTGCTTAATAAGAAAGAAAAAATGGTTGAGCTCGTGAACACTCGTTTAAATGAGAATTGTTCCGCGATTCTTCTCAAAGAGCTTCCCGAAAAGCTAGGAGATCCCGGACGATTCGTGTTACCTTGCTCGTATCCTCAAATCGATGATTGTATGGCTTTAGCGGATCTCGGTGCTAACATGAATCTTATGCCACTTTCGGTTTGGAAACTATTATCATTACCCGACCTTGTACCGACTCGCATCACTCTCGAGTTAGCTAATCGAACTCTCGCATACCCCGTTGGTATTGCCGAAGATGTTTTTGTTCGAGTTGGTACCTTTACTTTTCCCGTGGACTTTGTCGTCGTCGACTATAAGATGGATCCTCGTATTTCGTTAATACTTGGTAGACCATTCTTACGATCCGGAAGAGCCTTAGTTGATGTGGCCGAAGGGGAGTTAATTCTTAGGGTTAGGGATGAACAACAAGTTTTTAAAATGGGAAAAATCACTACAAAATCAAATGGAAAAGAGTCGGTCAATATGATTGATGTTCTTAATTATGATAATGAAGAGATTTTTATTAATCCTTTTGGAATTGAAAAGTCTACTCAAAATGATTTTGTGATAAATTCATCCCTTCCCTTAGAGCCTCAAATTTTTGAAACTCCCATTTATGATACCTATAGTGATGACACTTCTTCAAGTGATCACACTATCTTCGGTTTAGACGACTTATCTTTTGACCCACCCATTTTTGATCAACCAATATTTGATACTTACGATGATGACACTTCTTTAAGTGATCTCATTAACTTTGATGACCCACCCCATGATCTTAATGCACCTCATATCTCTATAAGTGATTCTTCTATGTAGACTCCTTTTGACTTTTATACCCCAATTTTAGAAGTCATGACTTTTGAGGAGGATCCTCCACTCTTAGAGATCATTCCGACTTTAGAGATTATTCCATTTGAGGAGGATTTAGATATCTTTCTAAATACCTATTTTCCTCATGAGGATGAGTTTTCCTATGACTCCGATGATACTTATGTTTTCACATCGAGTTTGGAAGAGGACGACTTTCCCACTTTGGACTTTGATGATATTTTGAGTTTAAATGTCGACACCTCTTGCTATTTTCCCGTTAAGGAATCAGTGTTTGATCCTGGAATAGAGACTTTGTGCTTTCATTGTCTTATCACCATAACACCTTTCCTTGTAAGAGACTTTTGCTTAAGGATACCCCACTCTTCTTTGACTTGCGTGATTTTACCACCTCGGGGTTTATTTCCTTTTGTGATGGAAACTTTGTGTTTGACCCGGGTGGATTTTTATTGGGGTATGCCTTATATGACTTTGTTTCACCCTCTATCATGGAAAGATTTTCCTCCCTTGGAAATCTCGATTTTTCCATGATTTTCCCATTTGAATGATGACATTCGGAAATTCGAGTCGAGCTAGAGACTCGTGATAAATAAATCAAGCATCGTTTAACTAGGTTAGATTTTTTACCTTTTCCATCCTTTCCACCCTTTTTCGCCTTCACCCATTTTTCACCAATAAGTGTAGGGGGGAGCCAAGTAGGTTGTTTGTATTGTGATGTTGTGTGCAGGGACATGTGCTTAATGATCCACTTTTGGTGCTTATGACGCGACCCGTGATCCCGTGTTCCCGTGTAACCGGTTCCTTCGATAAGTTTTTGCTATTGTGATTCAATCATGTATATAAATAAGACAAATAAATGTAATCACTTTAGTTGTCTCTTCCTTAGCTCGATTTTAAACAACGTACTCAATGTCCTAAGTGTAGGGGAGTTTATTCTCCCGCATGCTGAAACATTGAGGACAATGTTTATATTAAGTGTAGGGGGATTTCTATCGAAATTTTAGTGGGCTTTTCCATGAATTTGACCCCATTTAACCGGAAAATTTAAAACTTTTTCAATGTTTTTCGAATTTTTGATCTATTTTGGCCTAGTAGTATTTTCATTTATTTTCTTTTGTCATCGCATCTTATTTATATTTTTCATTTTAAGAATAAAGTAAAAAAAAAAAAATAAAAAATAAATAAATAAAATGGTTTTAACAAGTTTAGATGTCTTTGATATATTAGGCCCGTCGTGAATATTTTGACCCAACCCGAGTTTACTTATCAAAAGTTCACTCTAGCTAGTATCCTTAACCATATGGACCTTAATTGGTTTATTAGTCTAAGCATCCACGAGTCTCATTCCTTGAGATTTTAAATTGTGGAGAACGGGAGATGATAGAGTTGATAATAAGTTTAAAGGTTAATTTTTGCTTATATGAGTTTTTGTGGCTCTTTCTTCCCACTTGTATATTTAATTGCTTAATAAATGAGGATTTTTGCGGTGTCGATTCGATATCTTAACTCTTAGCCAAATCTTCATTCTCCTTGTAATTAAAGCACGAACACATTGAGGGTGCCAGCGTTGTGGACTTCCGACTAAGGTGGCTCATAACCACTAAGTAGGAGGTATTCAGACTATGGGACCACAGAATTTGGCCTACTATACATATCATAAATAAAGAAAGAATAAGATTAAAACATGACCTCAAGGAGCCTTAGGGTGTGGGGCATGTAGCACCAACCTTGTCATTAGAGCCTTAGCGCGTATGGCATGGTAAGTGTTTGTTAGAAGTAATTAAAGTGATGGTCAAATAATATATCATTGCGAAGCTCGTGAAAAATGTTATTTAATGATGTTGAGATTTTTTAGTTATTATTGTTTATGTAACGGGATTTAGTCCCGAACACACAAATGAGGAAGGCCTCCTAAACATTTCTTAGTTAGTATAAATGGCTTCCTAATCCTTATTTGAGTGTGTGCTTTCCATTTTGATTAGTTTTAGAGAGAGAAAGGTGTTTGTTTTCTCTCACTAGGAAATCACCAACTTTGTATTTCTTTTCTTTTCTTCATCTTAATCTAATCCTTCTTTTTTAGTTTAATCATCATCATGTTATTTGTGTTTGATTAGTCGTGTGATTTAGTCTTACAAGTGGTATCATTCGCCAAGGGATTCATAGTTAGCGTTGGTGTTGATTTGGTGTGGATTTGGTATTGTTTTCGTGGAGGTTTTTAGTTTAGGATATTAGATTCGATTTGTATTTGAGGTTTTGAGGTGTGGTTATTGTGGTGATCGAAGCTGTTATTGAGTTTGGTGGATTCGTGATTGTGTTGTGGTGGTTTAGCTCATCTCTGTCGTTTTAACACCCCCAAATTACATTGCGCAGCGGAAATACACATTTGGGTGCTAAGTACAAACATCGTTACACAAGACATTTTGAACAATCTCAAAATAATACATTTGAAATATAAAAGGATATAATTTAACCACTGTCTAAAACTTTCGATCCCAAGTAAAACAATTTTAGAAATGTCAGAGTAATATTTAGGTCCCCCAAAGACTTTATCAAATTCACAAACACTTTACCAAAGTACTCGACCATACAGTACTATTTTTATGACAAAAGGGAAAGAAATCCGTTTTAGACCATCACCAAAAAAGCAATCCCGCAATCCTTCTCCAGCAAGCTCCACAATTCATCATCTTCAATACCTGAAATACATGCTTAAAATCATCAACACAACGGTTGAGCGAGTCTATAGGTTTTACAAATCAATATTGAACACAAGAGAAAAATCAATCAAGATCATTTTCTTAGAATTGCTGATCATTACAATCTATTAGTCAAGCATTCTGGTATATAGCAATAGCTATTGAATTGTATTAAGCTCATGACACCGACCCCTTAACTTAGTCACCCACGCCTAAAGCCGGCATGACTAGATGAAATTCTAGTGCCCCTACTAGGGTATCATTTGCAAAAATACCAATTCTCATTCTCGTAAAATTATCCTTCCCAGCGGGTTACTCAGCGTAAAGCCTTGGTCTCAGATAGGGTCGTCAGCCCAATAGTACTATTATTGGAATAAGCGGCTATTCCCAACTCACAACATCAATTCAGAAGATAGTTAACGGCTCATGAATTTAGGGTCTTTTGCAAATTAGGTACTTATATAATTCAAATCAACAAAGACAACAAGGCAACATTTGGGTCCAAACAATCAATCATGACTTGTGTTCATTTTACTTTCAAATAGCATGTATCCCCCTCGCGGGTTTTAAAATCATTCAAACAATTACAAAAGCGAGGCTATAGACTCACCTGGAGTAATAGCAGTAATAAGACGATCTTCGACGATAGTTGATGCCCGATAAACACAAAAAACCGCAACCTATCAAATAAGGCGCGTTCATCAATAATAAACTTGAAAAATAAATCATATATAACAACATCAAACTCAAACTCATAAAGTCACGATAAACTCGAGAGAAAACGATATAAATAACTTCATGATACTTTACTACACATTTACATAACTATTTTACACTTTTTACAAAGTCCGCCGGTACATACTACATGTACTAGCTTATTTACCCCTTTTAAACTTGTCAACCATTTATGAAACGACTCGATCAACTAACTTACTATATATAGAAAGTCCTCTTACAATTTTATCAAATGAAATTACTTTTAAAGTACTTTATCCAACTCATTTTCAAACTATAAAATCCGGACAGATTTACGTAAATTTTTCATACAACCGTTTTAACTTATTTAAACGACTCCGTTTACAAAACCGACACTCGGGTTTTAAAGTAAACTCAACCTAAAAAATAAACACCTCATTATCAGTAGGTTACATTTTTCAAAACATCCATTTAGAGTCCCCGAGATTCGATCCAAATATCGACAACAACTACTTGTAGTGCCGATACTCGTCTCCCGGTACACGATCATTCAAAACATCATAACTTCGCGCTCGTTTGGAGCTAGAAGCTCTACCTTATATCAAATCGAAGCTAAGAAAATTATCTACAACCCTAGGCTATAAGTTAAGCCATTTTCAAAATATAAAAATTCGGATTTTACACTTTACTTACTGTTATAAAATGACTATAAAAATCTTGTACAAAATCAACTTTTTGATAAAAACCAACCATAGAAATGGTCATTTCTATACCCTAATATCATCATACATCTACCATAACATCAAAATCATAATCAAAATAAAAATATTTAGATCAAAATAAAGTTTTAACAAGATCTTTAGCAAGAATCACCATGGATCATCATGAAAATGCCATGCATGATCATAGCTCATACCTACCAACATCAAGAAAACAAAGTTGCTTGCATGTAAGGATTTTTTACACCAAAATGATCATTGATCAAATATAAGATTGGGTCTAAGCTTAGTTTAGTTGAATTCAACCTCAAATTCAAGATAATTTGAAGTTTGTATGTGTTTTGGTGGTGGTGGTGAAGTTTCGGCTAAATGAGAGAAAAAGAGAGAGATGGAGAAATTTTTTGAGTGGGATTTTGTGTTGTGTGTTTTTATTTTGGGCTTATATATAGTGGGGTAGGGACCAAAGTTGCAATTTAGCAATAGTTGTGGCTAAAAAATGTAAATAGTTAGCTAAAAAGCGGGAAATAACTATTAGTCAATTTTCAAAATATTTACGGGGCTCGGGTTTCATAAAGATACTTTTTAAAATTTAAAACGTACCTCAAAATAATAATATCAACTCTCGACTCGAATTAATACGAACTTAAAATAAAAACATCAAAAATATAAACATCGAGACAACAATTGATAAAACATAAAATATCGGGCATCCGTCGATATCGTGGTCACTAATAATCCTCGCTATTAGTAAAAAGAAAAAAATAAGTCCTCCAACGTCGGTTTTAAATAAAACCATCAATCGTCATTTCATTCAACTCATCAAAAATTTCAAATTTATTCGTAAAAATAATATTATATAATATTAAATAAATGACCTCATGTTTGGGTTGTCACATCCTACCCTCCTAAAAGAGAGCGACGTCCCGGCGCTCTGCCCCTCTTATACTCACATCCCATACCTCCAGAACAGACGAGAACTCTTTTCCTTAAAGAAATCCTCATGTTTCTTTCATAATTTCAAATTCCACTTCTGGAATACTTGTATCTTCACAATATAATCCTTACTATGTTTCGACCTCATAAGAACTCTTCAAAGTTCTTTCTTATGGAAAGCAACTTATCTTCAAGTTGAATTCTTTCCTTGTTGTTGTTCTGAAAACAAATTTCACCCGTCATAACAACACCTTATGCATAACCACGTTTCCCAATTTCAAACTCCATCGACTTCCTTCGATTGCCAACATAACTCTTCTGACAACTCCTTGTTATTAATAAACGATCTTTAACCCATACAATCTTATCAATATTTCCAATAGCACTTCTAGTTCAATCATTCAATTCCACCTGCATTTCTGCAATATACCAAAAAACTAATCTTATGTCCATAACTCACTATCTTTAACCTTCACAAATTGAAGTTCTTTACGTACCATCAATAGTACAGCCTCATTACTACCAGCATGACAATCATCGTCATATAAAAATTTCCAACAAGGCCTAAGTCAATCACACACGCACAAGTATACCGTTCGATGTTCGAATCATCCTTTCACTCTGTCCATCAGTCTCTATATAACACACAATACTCAACTCAACTTTCATCTTTATCCAAACCAAATCGTATCGATTACTTGACTTGTGAGATTCCTTCATCACTAAGTCTCACTCTCTCAACTTAGATATGTTAGGAGTGCTCAATATACCATGTCTCACTTGGCTTTTCAACAAAATCCTTTCTATAAGTTGACAAAATGTCAAAATCACTTACCTTGACATCCTTCTCAAATCAGACCACTAACTTAAAATTTCATATCCTTGTTATCAAGCCCACGCTTCTTGTTATTACCAAAACTCAAATCTTAATAGATTTCCCCCTTTTTCTTCCTCATAAGTGCATTAGCTACCACATTCGCCTTTCCCGGATGGTAGCGAATCTCGTAGTCATAATCACTCACAGTCATAATCATCAACATACTCAAATACTCGAAATATATAACTGATAATCCTCTACTCTTTTCCTTTATCATCCCAGGAAATTAATTATGGAGCAACTTCTATGTTCCTTTATCACTACACACTTTATTCCATACAAGTAATATTTCTACCATCTCAAAGCAAACACCAAAACTACATAACCCTTATGAGACACATCACAGCAAACTACAAACTATAATTACTTCAGATCCTTTCAACAATGACAACATCAGTGCAGAACACAGCCTATCCTTCGGTGTTCAGTATACAGCTTCTTCATCTGATAAGGATTAGATCTCGAAACTTACAATTTAGATGTATAAGTGGGACTCACACATCTAATTCTTCTTAGTCAGCTTAATCAATGGTTTAACAATCAGTGAAAACCTTTCGATAAACCTCCGATTATTCCCAGCTTAAACCAAGGAATTAACAGATTTCCGTCGGCGTCGTTGGTACCGACCAATAATTGATCGTTTCAATCTTGGTAAGATCTTCACGAATACCTTTGTTGTCAATCAAATTTCTTAGAAAACGTAAATATTTCAACCAACATTCACACCTTGAAAACTTTACATAGAGTTTCTCTTTTTCCAATCATCCCAAAAATTGTCCTCATATGCTACTTATGTTCCTCCTTTCCTCTTGGAATAAAATAGAATAGTTTCAATAGATATAATGACTAACTCATCCCAGCACATATTACACACAAGATTCACCCAGTCCATTAATATGGCAGACACGTTCGTCCATTCCAAAAACATCACTTGCTACTTAAAGTACCCACATCAAGTACGAAAAACAACTATAGGAATATCTTCCTTCCTAACTCTTAGTTAATGATAACAAGGACTCAAAGCAATCCTTGAGTACACACTGGATCCAGACAAGTTGCAAAGATCGCACAATCATCAATCCTCGGTAATGGATATCGATCCTTGGTTGTCAATTTGTTAAGCTCTCGATAATCAATACACATCCGAAACAATTCATCCTTCTTGACAAACAACACAGACGATCATCACTGTAACGAAACTTAATCTAATACATCCTTTATCCATCACTTCTCGCAGTTGATCAGATAACTCATTCCACTCTGACGGTGCCAAATGATAAGGCATACAAATACTACTCAACAGAACGTAGAAGCACTACACAACGAAACGCAGAAGCACTACACCTATCGCTTACAACACTCAATAGACACGAACTCCACTTCATGAGGTGGCAGCAACTCTGCAAAAACTTTAGGAAAACTTCATAATACTCTCGAATCATTAACAGATCTCCAAACTTCTCCTTAACCACCCTATCACTAATTACCCGAGCTAGGAATACATCACATTCCTCTTCCACATACTTCCTTGTTTCCAAACAAGATACTTCTCAAACAGGAAATTCAGTCATCACCTCTCATAGTCAACACTCAGCTTTACAGCATAATCTAAACCAGAAACTATCAATTTATAGTGAAGATTAGTCCAATCTCAAGCATCAGCACTTCACACCACTAACCAATTCATACCAATAATCCACATCCAAAGATTCCAACTCTTTGAGCATCAAGTCGATACTAAACACCTACTTTCCTAAATTCAAGGAACACACTCTCAGTGTAAAACTAACACTAGCAACCTTTCCATCGGTTAACTCCACATCATAGTTAATTGTCAATCTTATTGACTCTCCGTTGATAAAACAACTGAATCTTTACATTTCTACAATTTCTACCCGATCCGAAATCCAACAACATATTGACATAAAGAATCTCAAGTAAGAATATACCATTTACAACATTCAGACCATAAGGTTTGTCAGCATCATTCAAACGTAAACCGGAGCGGCAGCATTCCTATTTTGTCAATTTCCTTTCCTTGGACAATCCCTTTGTTTGTATTCTTTCTCGCCACGGCTAAAACATATCACTGCTCCAGGAGTACTAATTCCATTGACTAATCCTCTTGTTCTGCACTTAGCAGCTTTATGACCAGGTTGTCCTAACTCTAGTCGCAATTGTGTAAAATTACCTACATGGTATAGAGTACAGCAAACACACTCGAGATTTATCTTGTCACTTCTAGACACAGTGGCAGCACGAATTTCCATCATTCCTTCCATGGTTTAAATATTGATTTCGGTTATGTCTTTGGTTATTGTGATTACTGTAATCCTTACCATTATGTCCTTGGTTCGGGTTGGACTTAGCAGATTCCCACTATCTCTTATTATTTCAACAATGTTATCTTTCCTAACTTGCACTTTCATGTCCATTAAATCAAACGTCCTCTGAACAGCTTCATCTAAAGATTCAGGTTAAGAAGAAATAATCTCACTCTTGGTATCACTAGACAATCCCCTAATGTACTGCTTCGTTGTTTTACAGTCAATCACAAAAGTATCATGGCATAGCAAATATAGCTCAGAAAATTTCCCATTAAGCAGTAATAACATCGTCCCTTAGCACTAATTATCTCAATTCGGGTTCCAACTGTCCTTTTCCTTCTCGGGACAAATCCTAGCAGTCAATAGTCCTTTCATCACGATCCATTCCTTACGATTAGTCACAACTAATCCTAAAGTAGTCAGTTAGTATTCCACCATCTTAGTGTACCATCCTGAAATATAGCAGCAACATATTTCACCTTATTAGTTTCTGAACATCCAATAATCTCAAAGTACTCTCTATCTTATCAATCCAACTATGCAATTCTAATGCACCACTAATACCACAAAACTGCGCAGAACCACACTTCTGAAAACTAACATAAGTACATTCTCTTGAACTTGCAGAATAGCAGCAATACTATCATCTAGATCAGCAGCATCCTCATTATTGTTAGCAACCTCGCCATTATTTTTAGCAGCATCATCATTATTCTCAGCAGCATCATCATTATTCTCAACAACATCATCATTATTCTCAGCAGCATCATCATTATTCTCAGCAGCATCATCATTATTCTCAGCAGCATCATCATTATTCTCAGCAGCATCATCATTATTCTCAGCAGCATCATCATTATTCTCAACATCTTTTAATTCCTGGCAGCACGATCAGCTCCAAATGTTCTAGCAATAACTTATTCGTTCAAAGTGTTCACAGTAGCAGTCGTTAGTTTTGGCAACATATTTCAAGAAACTTAGTCACGTAGCGATCTACTAATGACAGAAATATAATTCCACTACTCCTTCTTCCATCATCACAGAAGAAAGAAACATGATAAGTATACATATCAAGAATAAAGAAGGAATTCTTTATCAGGATGTCTCATGGATACTACATGCATGAACAACCCAAACTACAATGGTTCATCAACCAAAACTCAAAAGAGCAATAAGGGCATATCATAGATCATGAGGGTAATTCAGATTGCGTTGAGGATTCAACAGGATAGTGGCACTGTCTGTCACTACAATCATCTACCGAACAAACTTAAAAGATATTAAGTTCCATCACAATGCTACGACACAAGGGTTTAAAATAAGTCCGATCACAAAAGAAAATAAGATACAAAGAAATCCATCAAACGATTTGTTCCTTAGATAGCAGCTCCTCATCCTCTTTAACATTGTTGTCATCTTCTTCACACTTGTCTATTTCCCTTTTCACACCTCAAGGTCAAATCCATAACCTGATGGCAGCTCACTCTTAAAATCCAAATACTCACTGCTACACGGCAGATTAATCACAAGGCAAATCTCAGTACGACTTTCAACATTCCTAAGCTTCCAAACTCTACTCAGAATCAATCTCACCTGAGGCTCCACTCACTCATCCTTTCAAAACTTACCTACTTCTCTTTAAACCATTCAATTCAAACACACAGATTCATCACAATCGACCCAAGACTAGCAATTTCATCCATCTTCCAAGTCCTAACAAACTCAAATCTCCACATACCAAATACAACCTTTAAACCCACCTTTCTTTCATATCAACCCTCTAATCACACCAATTTCAACCACATATCTATCATACATCAACTAATCAAACTTCCTCATACCCGATATAAGTCACAATAAATCAGTTGTAAAATCGTTCAACATCTGGTCCACGGACTCTCGGCAGTATATAAGGTCATTATTTAAAATTATATACATATGCATCACATAAAGAAAATTACGATAACAAGTACTCAACGTACTTTCAACAACATCAATACATCATCAATACATCATCATAGTATTTACTTAATAAATACTTTTAAATCAATTCAATTTTAAGGGATACATCAATCAATAAAACAATACAAAACAAATAATCTTACCGGAGCCTTGCGGAGAAGTTGCGTTGCTTTTGTAAAATATTTTCGACACCAAAGTTATAGTTTAGGACATTTCTCCAAAATCGACCTAATTCGCTATAACTAAAAAGCTCTGATTACCAATCTTTAACACCCCCAAATTACATTGCGCAGCGGAAATACATATTTGGGTGCTAAGTACAAACATCGTTACACAAGACATTTTGAACAATCTCAAAATAATACATTTTAAATATAAAAGGATATAATTTAACCATTGTCTAAAACTTTCGATCCCAAGTAAAACAATTTTAGAAATGTCAGAGTAATATTTAGGTCCCCCAAAGACTTTATCAAATTCACAAACACTTTACCAAAGTACTCGACCATACAGAATTATTTTTATGACAAAAGGGAAAGAAATCCGTTTTAGACCATCACCACAAAAGCAATCCCGCAATCCTTCTCCAGCAAGCTCCACAATTCATCATCTTCAATACCTGAAATACATGCTTAAAATCATCAACACAACGGTTGAGCGAGTCTATAGGTTTTACAAATCAACATTGAACACAAGAGAAAAATCAATCAAGATCATTTAATAGAATTGCTGATCATTACAATCTATTAGTCAGGCATTCTGGTATATAGCAATAGCTATTGAATTGTATTAAGCTCATGACACTGATCCCTTAACTTAGTCACCCACGCCTAAAGCCGGCATGACTAGATGAAATTCCAGTTCCCCTACTAGGGTATCATTTGCATAAATACCAATTCTCATTCTCGTAAAATTATCCTTCCCAGCGGGTTACTCAGCGTAAAGCCCTGGTCTCAGATAGGGTCGTCAATCCAATAGTACTATTATTAGAATAAGCTGCTATTCCCAACTCACAACATCAAGTCAGAAGATAGTTAACGGCTCATGAATTAAGGGTCTTTTGCAAATTAGGTACTTATATAATTCAAATCAACAAATACAACAAGGCAACATTTGGGTCCAAACAATCAATCATGACTTGTGTTCATTTTACTTTCAAATAGCATGTATCCCCCTCGCGGGTTTTAAAATCATTCAAGCAATTACAAAAGCGAGGCTATAGACTCTGTTAGGACCATTGTAATAGTTATATGTAATAGGTAGACTAGGAGGTATGTAGTTCCTCCTGGTCCTAGTCGTAGTAGGAGCAAGTCCTGCTCCTGGTCCTAGTCGAAGTCAAACATTGTTATTTACTTAATATTCTGTTAGGATATGCATGAGTTATATTAGGAGAAGATATGCATATCAGTTTTACACGTTTTCTTGTATGCTGTATTAGGGTTTCCTTGTAGTATAAAAGGAACCTTAGGCAGAAGGGTTAGACACACCTTCACAAAACGTAGTTCTAGTCTTCATTAATATTAGAAATCCTTAGAAAGGATCAAGTATTTATAGTTATTCTGTTTCTCTTGTTTATATTTATATTCTACATTCATACTGTGTATAGAGTCTCTTTGTGATTTGACTTGTGATTACAGAAGTCATTCACCGGTCCTGACAGGCTGCAAGATCTACATCTGTTAGACCCAACAAGTGGTATCAGAGACTGGGAGGGTCTCTATACAAGCAGAATCAAGTTCTCTTATTACTAACAATCTGTTTATCATGTCTGCCTCAACTTCTACTGAAACAGGAGAAGAAGGCACTCCTAAAATTGTGCAACCTCAGCAGATCCTGGCTACGGTTTCCAACACGAATGGAAAATTCCCTCTTCTGAAGAAAGGTGAATATGATAACTGGGCAATGAAGATGGAATGGTGGATCACTAACACTGATCAAGATCTTTGGAAGATCATTCTGAATGGAAACAGCAGAAAGCTTACTGGACGAGATAAGAACGGTAATATTACTCTTCTTGATCCTAAAACTCATGAGGAAATCATCGCTATTCAGAAGGAGGTAAAAGCAAAAACAATTTTGCTTCAATCTCTTCCTGAAGATCACATGGGTGACTTCTACCATTTGGATGATGCCAGAGAAATCTGGAATGGCATAAAAGCAAGGTTTGGCGGGAATGAGGAATCAAAGAAAATGCGAAGGTCCATGCTGAGAGATGAATTCACAGAGTTCAAAATCTCAGAAACTGAAGGTCTGAATCAAGGATATGATAGGTTCCAGAAGATATTGAGCCAGTTGAATCAACTTCGGTCCAAGCCTGATGATGGTGATGTTAATGCAAGGTTTCTTAAAGCCTTACCCTACTCTTGGAACCAGGTGGTAATCTCTCTTAAAGCCAAAGGTGGGCTTGATTATCTCAGTTTTGATGATTTGTTTCATAGGCTCAGAACCTTCGAACCTCATGTGAAAGGATATCCTAGTGACTCTTTTCCCACCCCGGCTAATTCAGCCTTTGTGAGCTCTATGGCATCTAGTCCCATGTCATATGCAAGTAGCCCGAGCAATACTGTTTCTCCCCAGCATTCTATTCAGCATACTGGTGCCATGTCATATGCTTCTAGTCCCATGTCTTCTACTCCTGATCCTGCTGCCAAGTCTGGTAGTATGGTAGAAGCTGTTCTTCATTCTTTTGTGGCTGATGTTACTGCTGAACAACAACTTGCTTTTGATGACTTTAAACAGATCGATAAGCTTGATCTGGATGAGATAGATCTTAAATGGCAGATGGCCATGCTTACTCTTAGGGTTCACAAGTTTGAGAAGAAAGCAGGAAGGAAGTTTAATTACAACCCTCGGGAGCCAGCAAGATTCGATAGAAGCAAGGTACGGTGCTATAACTGCCAGCAACAGGGTCACTTTGCAAGAGAGTGCCCTAGCAAGAATGATCAGGAGAAGAACAGGTACTCCGCTTTCAAGGTTCAGGAGGTTAAAGATGACAAGAAAGCATTGGTATCTGTTGACTCTATGGTCAACTGGAATGATCATCAGGCTTCTACTCTGGAATCAGCGGAATCCACGACTGATGTGTTGGCAATGATTGCTGGGAATCTCTCTGATGCAGAAGAAGCAGAAGAGTTTGCTCTTATGGGCATCTCACCTCAGGTACAACATTTTCCTCTTGGTTGTCATGATAAATACACAGAACTGCTGTCCCAATTTAATGAAGTAAATGAACAAAATGATAAGTATTATTTAGAGGTACAAGCCTATAAAGCTTCATTAAACACATTGGAACAACAAAAGAAGTGGTTACAAGATACACAACGTGCATATGAGGATAAAATCAGGATACTAAGCATTGATTTAGAAAACACTACAAATATGCTTAAATATATAGAAACTGAAAGGGATGCTAGTATCAAAGAAAAAGAGGAGATGCAAGCTAAATTAGATGCTACAATGTTAAGATTTGACAAATGGCAAAAGGCACCTAAAAATCTTTCAAAATTAATTGATAGTAGCATGTCTGGCAGAACTAAAAGAGGCTTAGGATTTGAAAAATATATTGATTCTGAAGATGTATTTGATTTATCTTTCTCAAGCGTCTTTGATGCCGACAAAGAGGATGAGGGCAAACCTAGTTACAATAGGTTTAAACCAGCAGCAGAAATGCATGCTGTTCCTCCTCCTCTTACTGGAACTTTCATGCCCACCTCATGGCATAATGACTCGGATGGATCACAGATGCTTGAGTCCCCAACCAGTTCTACTAATACTAACGACTTTGTCTCATGTACTTTCAGTGACAAAGCCGGTGACTCTGCATCTACTGGTTCAAGTGAAGAGTCAAGACCTACGAGTTCCAAGTCGAATGAACATGCTGCTACTGGTGCTAGGAAGTGTGAAGAAAAAGTTGCTGTCAAGTCAAGTGTGTCTGGTCCTTGTTTATTGAGTCCTAGGAAGAATGATTTTCCTAGAATTGTGTGTAATAAAGTAGGCAGTATGAAACAGTCTCATTCTAATAAAAGGTCTTTCAAAACATGTTTTGTTTGTGGCAGTTCCTTTCATTTAATTAAAGATTGTGATTACTATGACACACATGCATCTGTTAATCATGCATTAGTTGCTCCTGGTTCACCAGGAGCTGCACCATATGCTTCAAGAAGACTTAATCCTAGTGCTCCAATGTTTCATACTTCTAGAGTATCCTCTCCTTTCATGTCTGATTATTGGAGAGAAAATGGATTCCAAACAACTAGTAATTATTTTCCAAATTATAATCCAAACTATGCGCATCATTTTGACCACACGTATTTTGGTTTGGGAAATTTGGGAACTGCTGTTAAGCCCTCAGCAGGTTGTTCTTGGTCAAATAATAATACCCATATGATGAATAGGCAACCAAGGAACAATGGTGGATCTCATCAATCTTCTTGGCATTCTTCTAATGATCCACAAGGCAGGCTTAAACCTGAAAAGGTTTGGGTCCCCTTAAGACACTAACTTTTGCATTGTGATTATCTTGTTGTTGTAGGTTACTCCATACCAGGATCCTAGTCTAGGCATTGTTGATAGTGGCTGCTCCAGGAGCATGACTGGCAATAAAGGCCTTCTCTCTAACTTTGTACCATTTTATGGGGGAAAGGTCTATTTTGGTGGAGGTGAAGGCAGAATCACTGGCAAGGGAACGATAAAGACTCCAAATCTCAATTTTGAGCAGGTCTACTATGTGGAAGCACTTCAACACTTCAACTTGATATCGGTCTCTCAGATTTGTGACAAGAAGCAGTTTGTACTCTTCACCGATACTGATGCACTTGTGCTCTCCAAAGATTTTAAGCTTCCGGATGACTCACAAGTTTTACTCAGAATCCCTAGAAGACACAATCTATATAGCATCAAGTTGAATGAAGTCAACCCTACTGGTCAACTAGCGTGTCTGGTTGCAAAAGCCTCGGAAGATGAAGCCACAAAATGGCACCGAAGGATGGGACATGTGAACTTCAAGACCATTCACAAACTTGCCAATTTGAATCTGGTCTCTGGTTTACCTCCCAAGACGTTTAGAAATGACATAAATTGTGTTGCTTGCAGCAAAGGCAAACAACACAAAGCATCCTTCAAGGCCATTACTGCTTTAAGTCTCATTACTGAACCATTGCAGCTTTTACACATGGACTTATTTGGTCCTACTTCCATCAGAAGCATAGACCACAAGCAATTCTGTTTGGTGGTGACTGATGGCTATAGCAGGTTTGCGTGGGTGTTTTTCATGGCTGCCAAAAGTGAGACCTACTCAATTCTTCGAGATTTTCTTACCTTGATAGAGAATCAGTTGTCCAAGAAAGTTAAAGGTATTCGATGCGACAATGGAACCGAGTTTAAAAATAGAGACCTCATCGCACTTTGCAATGCTAAGGGCATCAAAAGAGATTATAGTGCTGCTAGGACTCCTCAACAGAATGGTGTGGCAGAAAGAAAGAACTGGACACTAATAGAAGCAGCAAGAACTATGCTTGCCGATTCCAAGCTTCCGACCATGTTCTGGACAGAAGCTGTTAATACGGCCAGTTATGTTTTGAATAGGGTGTCTATTACCAATCCACACAAGAAAACACCCTATGAGCTGCTCACGGGCAAAGTTCCAAATATTGCTCATTTGAAGCCTTTTGGGTGTCCAGTCACCATTCTGAATACTAGTGACTATTTGGGGAAGTTTGATGGCAAGGCTGATGAAGGATATATTGTGGGATATTCAGCTCATTCTCGGGCGTATCGTGTCTACAATCTTCAAGCCAAACGGATAGTTGAAACTATTAATCTCAGGTATTTTGAGGAGAAGACAAACGTACAGGGAACAGGTCCAGAATGGTATTTTGATCTTGATTATCTTAGTGATTCGTTAGGATATTTTCGTTTCAAAACTAACCATGATGCAGGACCACAAGTGTTTGCAACTTCTAGTACTGGTGTTCCTTCTAGTCTCTCTGATTCAGATGATGAGGATGACATTTTTGTGGTTCCATCCTATTCCACCACGGTTTCTCCCACTCCTCCTAGTGATGCAACTCCATTGGATGTACAGGATTCCCAAGCAGCTCTTGACACTCTTCTCAAGCAACAACAAGAAGCTACTAAAGCAGCTGCTCAAGGTAGTTTTGAGTTTCCATTGGTTGAGCATTCTGATAACGTTGCTCCTGGTACTCCAGCTTCTGCTCCTAGTGCTAGTCACTCACCTACTGGTACTCCGGCTAGTGAGTCTGCTTCCAATACACGTTTCTCCAGTCCTTCTGATTTGGGGAACCATGAGAAGAAGTCTTCTACCAAGCTGGATGATATACATAAACAACCAGTAGACGGGATTTTCCAAAACGCTTCATATGATGCTGATTTTGTTGGTGATCTCAATAACTTGGCACCAGAAGTGGAGGTTTCTTCCAATCCAGTCTTGCAACCACATAAAGACCATCCTACCACTCAAATTATTGGCGATCCTGCTTCTACCGTCAAGACACGCAGAATGCAGCAGAAGGCCTCGTCTGATCATCATGCTCTTGTGGGCTATATTGCGGATCAAAAGCGTAATAATCATACGGACTTTCAACACTGTTTATTTGCTTGTTTTCTTTCACAGGTGGAACCTAGGTCTGTTTCACATGCTCTTGAGGATCAAAGTTGGGTGGAGGCTATGCAAGAGGAAATGCAGCAATTCTTGTTTCAGAATGTTTGGGTTCTGGTTGACTTACCAGATGGGAAGACAGCTATCTATACCAAATGGATTCTCAAAAACAAGAAGGATGCACGGGGAATTGTTGTCAGGAATAAAGCTAGGCTTGTCGCACAAGGACACACTCAAATTGAGGGCATTGATTATACTGAAGTCTTTGCGCCTGTTGCAAGGATTGAGGCCATTCGTCTGTTTTTGGCCTTTGCTTCGTATGTTGGCTTTACAGTGTTCCAGATGGATGTCAAGAGTGCATTTCTCTATGGAAAAATTGACGAAGAAGTGTATGTTACTCAACCTAAGGGGTTTGTTGATCCACTTCATCCAAAGAAAGTTTACAAGGTGGTCAAGGCTCTTTATGGGTTACATCAGGCTCCTAGAGCTTGGTATGAGCGTCTCTCCACTTTCTTGTTAAAGAATGGCTATAGAAGAGGTACAATTGACAAAACACTATTTCTTCGGCGGAATTCCAAGGATATTATTCTTGTTCAGGTTTATGTGGACGACATTATCTTTGGTTCTACTAGGAAGGAGTGGTGTGATGAGTTTGAACACTTGATGAAAGGCGAATTTCAGATGAGTGCCATGGGAGAACTGTCATTTTTCCTTGGTCTTCAGGTCAAGCAACAATCGGATGGGATTTTCATCAGTCAAGATAAGTATGTTCATGAGATTCTTCAAAAGTTTGACATGGATCCTCTTCGACCAGCAGCAACTCCTTATGAAGTTGCGAAAATCAAACTTAAGAATGAGCCAGATCTACCCGTAAATGTTCATATGTACAGGTCTATGATTGGCTCTCTCATGTATTTGACTGCATCACGTCCGGATATTATGTTTGCAGTAAGTGCTTGTTCTAGACACCAGGTGACTCCAATGGTTTCGAACTTAAATGCAGTGAAGAAGATTTTCAAGTATATCAAGGCTCAACCTAAATTGGGTCTATGGTATCCTAGAGAATCCCCCTTTGTACTTGAAGCATACAGTGATAGTGATTATGCTGGTGCTAATAATGATAGGAAGTCAACTACGGGTGGTTGTCAATTTTTGGGTCGTCGGCTTATTTCATGGCAATGTAAGAAACAGACAATCGTAGCTACTTCTTCAACAGAAGCTGAATATGTGGCTGCTGCTAGTTGCTGTGGTCAAGTTTTATGGATCCAGAATCAGATGTTGGACTATAGGTTCAATTTTATGAATACAAAAATTTTTATTGACAACCAAAGCACTATTTGTATTGTGAAGAATCCTGTATTTCATCAGCGGACGAAACATATTGAGATTCGGCATCATTTTATACGCGATGCCAATGAGAAGAAGCTGATACAGGTTCTTAAAGTTCATACGGATGACAATGTTGCTGATTTGCTGACTAAAGCTTTTGATGGTCCTCGGTTTAACCACTTGGTGGTTCATATTGGGATGATCAATCCTTGAAGTCTAGGATTGAGGGGAGGCAAAGCCTAAGGGGAGGCTTTGTGTACATATTAGGTCCGTCTAACGTATTCGTAGTATTTAACAACATAATTTCTTGGTTATGGTGGTGTGTGGTGTTTCTGATGGAGGATTTTTGCTCTCTTCTGATGGATATGGCCTTACATGACTGGCTTCTGGTCCTATTTGGTCAGCTTCTAGTTATGATTGGATGCCTTCTGGTGATCTCAAATCCTTCCCAGTCTAGTGGTGTTTGGCTATGGGTACTGGTACTGGTCTGGCTACTGTTCATTCCGTTTGTCCTTTATTAATCACGTTTTGCTCCTGGTCCGACTATTGTGCACTTTGACTTTTGGTCAACGCTTCCAATACTGATATTTACAAGTTTGAATTCATCAAATAAATTGGGGGTAAGTTATTATGTTAAAAAGGGCAAGTGGTTAGTATGCCATTATGGCTTAATTTGAAAGGGCAACCCCCCATTAATAGGGGTCAATGAACAGTTACTATTTTCTTCCTATATGGTCAACATACACTCATTACAATTAAAACACACACAAAAACCGCTTCTACTCCTCTCATCCCAATCCAAATCCTTCTTCAATCCATTCATCAAGATCCATGGCTGCTCTTGCTTATCAACCTGCTCATAATCATGTTGCTTATCTGGGTGATGGTCCTAATAGTGAACATTTTGCTGATATCTTGGAGTTTATTGAAGCTTCAAACTTAAGGTTTGCATTTATTGTTTGTCCTACCATATATGATAGTGTGGTACGTCAATTTTGGGCGTCTGCTGAGCTTGTGAATGTGGCTAGACGTCCACGGGCACTCCATGCTACCATAGATGGACGTGCTTATGTGGTCACTGAAGCATCTATTCGCTCTTCTCTTCATCTTCAGGATGAGGGGGGTGTTGTATCACTTCCCAATTCGGAAGTTTTAGAGGGTATGGCTGCCATAGGTTATGAACATGTGGGGAAGTTTAACTTCCAAAAGAATCGGTTTTCCCCTCAGTGGAAGCTTCTGGTTCACTATTTAATCCATTGTTTGAGTCCCAAGTCGGGGAGTTGGGATGCGTTCCCTACTCCTTTGGATACTGGTCTTATATGTTTAGCCCAGGGTAGAGTGTTTAACTTTTCACATTATATCTTTGAGGGGATGGCTAGTAATTTGTCAACTGCTGGTTCTAGGAAAAAATTTCTTATGTACCCTAGGTTTATTCAACAAATACTTGTTTGCATTCCACGTGATAGGGCTGAGCATGTACCTTCTAAACTAACAGCGAAAGTGTATTATAACATGATGAATGGGTTTACTGGGGATTGGAGGCCCCTAACTGAAGCCATGATGGGTTTGGCTCAGGGTCCTATAGGTCAGGAGGAGGAGGCTCCTGAGTTGGTTGTGTTAGATGATGACCCCATGGAGGAGGAGGAGACTCCTGCTGGTGATGCTACTCCTGTGGTAGAGGAGGAGCTAGTTGAGGAGGTGGTGGTTGAACAACCATCCCCTCCTAAGGCTGGTCCTTCCTCAGCTCCACAAAGGTCTCCTTTTGTGGAGACTCCACCTCCTAGCCCTGCCCCACACTCGACTGATATCCCCTTTGCTGCTAGTTCTCCACACGTTGACCTCAATGTTGCTTCGGGCTCCCGTGATGCTTTCCCTGATCCAAGTTCTCTTGGTGGGGAGGCAGAGGAGCCTACTACTCTGACATCTTTGCTCGATCTTATGCACAGGTACCATGAGAGGATGATTTGTTTGGAAGCTGACTTGAACCAACATCGGAAGCTCACACGGGAGTTTGTTCTTCCTCTGGCCGATCGTATCAAGGTATTGGAGAATCAACAGCGTCGTCGAAAGAAGCATGTGGTTCTTTCCGATTCTGAGGATGAGGGTTCGGAGAATGTTGAGGATGGCTTGACGTTGCTGGCAAAGGCTGCCTTTGCTGATAAAGTGTATGATGATCTGCCTGGTCCTCCAATGTCCTCCAATACTCCTTCTTCTAGTGCTGTTCCCCCTTCTATGGGTGGTGCTTCTGATGCTGCTGCTGGTTCTCATGCTGATCCCTCTCATGATCCAAAGGGCAAAGCTTCAATGACTGATCCTCCATCTCCCATCCGCAAGCGCTCTCGTCGACAGCTTGAAGAAGACAGACTTGGTGAAGAGGCTGCTCGTCGGGTTCAGGCTGAGCTTGATGAGGAGGACAATGCTGCTGAGGAAGAGCTCCGTGAGCGAAGGCGTGCGCAAATTCAGCATGATGCTATGCACTGGACTGATGGTGAATGGATGCAAGTGTTGACTGTTCTCACTCGGGATTATGCTCAGTTTAAAGATTTGTTGGGTGATGATGTTGATGAGCACAATTGTATTCCGCGTGCTATGGTAATGATGCGTAAGCATCAGTTGACTCTTGCTGAGGAACTCAAGAAACAGCGTAGGAACAGACCTCTTTCTCAAACTGAGCAGCGCCAGCAGATGCAACGTTATGTAAAATATCAATATGCTGCTCATTTCAATGCTCCTTGGACTTGGGCTCGGGTGTGGGCTTTGACTTTTGATGAGCTCAAGAAACTTTATGAAAATATGGTGAGGCGTGCGAGTCAACCTATACCGGAAAGATTTGTTTACCATCCTCGTGGTGTGACTGCTTATATGCCTGCTGCTTCTACTGTTTCTTCATCTGTGCCCATTCCTGGTTCCAATGGTAGTTCTTCTGGTTCTGGTGCTGTTTCTGTTGGTCCTTCTACTACACCCTTGGTTGCTCCTATTGGTTCTACTACTGGTCCTGCTACTACCATCTTTGTTACAACCACCACCACTCATGCTTCCCACACCACACCTGGTACTTCCACCACTCCTGTTCCTGAAAGCACTTTTGTTGATCCCACCATACCTGCTGCTGCTCCATCTGATGTGCCATCTTCATCACCACAAGTTCCTGCCACACAACCTAATCCTACTTCTGATGCAGCACCTAGTGGTTCTTTGGGTGGACATATTCATGAGTCTACTTCTACTGCTTCTCCTGCTGTTGCTGAAGTTCAGGTGAAGGTTGAATCCACTCCTTCGGCTCCCACGCCTCGACGTTCCACTCGCCAGAAACTTACTCGTCGTGTTCGCCGCGGTAAATCAGTTCCTTTTGAGAAGCGTGATCCTGAAAACTTAATTGATGCAGCTTCGGATAGTGATTCTGACTTACCTTTAGGCAATGGAAGCATTACGGGTTATACGGTTGAGAGGTCTACAACACTTCCTGGTGGCGTCTCCCATCGGATTACTTTGAGTGATGGGACTGTGCGATTGGTCACAAGTTTGCAGGGTGTGTTATCGTGGGCTGACCGGATGGATCTTATGGCGTTGTTTGGGCTTGTTGATTCTAGTATGCCATTTGACCCAATGGCGGTGTCTTCCTGGCCTGGTATTCGTCTTTGGGCCGATCTCAAGCTTATGTTGGATCCTCCTCCATCTGCTACTCCTTTGGGCGTATGGAAGGATCAAATGCAATGGGAGATTGTTCGCTGGAAGCTCTATGCTGGATGTGGAGTACATGTGTTGGAGTTAGGTTCTGGTCATGTGGTGTTTATGTTGACGGATGTTGTGTATCCTTTGACTATTTCTTCCATGGAAGCAATGTTGGCAAGTCATTTGCAGATTTCTACTGCTCCTTCTGGGAATGAGTCGAGTATGGCCACATCTTTGGTCGAGGGTATTCAAGCACGGTTGTTGGCAGATAAGAAGGCAGCTTCTGGTGTGTAAGGTGAATGGGTTGTAAGTAGTTATACTTTGATTTTTGTTCTTATTTTGATTCATTTCACCAATATGTATAGTGATTGGTGACTTTTATTCTTTATAGTTAAAAAAAAAAAAAAAAAAAAACATATCACACACTAATAAAAAAAAAAATATAATAAATAAAAAAAAAAAACAAAAAAAAACAAAAAAAAACAAAAACAAAAAAAAAAAAAACATTTTATATAATATCTGCTTATAGTTTAACACAGTTTAGCTTTTATACTTGTACATAATATCCCTTGGCTGGTTCAAAATGTGGTTCCTGGTTTTAGGTTGTTCTGGTACTTGGTTTCACTTGGTGTTGGACGTGGTCCACACAACAAATGGTTCTCAACTTACCATGTCTCATCGACAAGAAAAAGTTGATTCACCTTGAGGGTACGGCTCCTGGTGCGATTCTCAAATCCGTTGATGGTTGCCAGGTTACCTAAAACTGGATGGTTTTCAGTTGCCATAGTCTTGGACTGAAAAGTGGCTAATCCAAGGGGGTACGGCTCTTGGTAAAGATCTTATCAAATCCGTTGATAGCTGTAATAGCTTGCTTAAAGCTATAGGGTGTTCAACTCACCGATGCTTTATTGCTAAGAGTTGGCGAGTCCAGAGGGGTACGGCTTCTGGTAAAGACGCATCAAATCCGTTGACGGCTGTGATGGTTTGCCTAAAATCATCAGGGTACTCCCACTCACCATTGATTCACGTTCTAAGAGTTGGGCTGGGTTCTAGTCTCCCAGGGTGATGCTTATTCCACCAGAATGACTAGCTAGCCCAAGAGCGAGCAGCTACTTGGTAAAGGCTCGTCAAATCTGCTCATGTTGCTGAAAAGATTCAACACGATGCTGATTTGTTACAAGCTTTGGAGAAGCTTCTAGTGTTTCATGCGGCTGTTCTTCTGATTCTTATCTTATTGATGCTGCTATTTGTTTTGCTGATACAATCCTCGGGTCTTCTTTGCACGTTTTCCAGGAAACTTGAACTCAACAGGTCAAATTCAAGTTTAGGGGAGGATTGTTAGGACCATTGTAATAGTTATATGTAATAGGTAGACTAGGAGGTATGTAGTTCCTCCTGGTCCTAGTCGTAGTAGGAGCAAGTCCTGCTCCTGGTCCTAGTCGAAGTCAAACATTGTTATTTACTTAATATTCTGTTAGGATATGCATGAGTTATATTAGGAGAAGATATGCATATCAGTTTTACACGTTTTCTTGTATGCTGTATTAGGGTTTCCTTGTAGTATAAAAGGAACCTTAGGCAGAAGGGTTAGACACACCTTCACAAAACGTAGTTCTAGTCTTCATTAATATTAGAAATCCTTAGAAAGGATAAAGTCTTTATAGTTATTCTGTTTCTCTTGTTTATATTTATATTCTACATTCATACTGTGTATAGAGTCTCTTTATGATTTGACTTGTGATTACAGAAGTCATTCACCGGTCCTGACAGGCTGCAAGATCTACATCTGTTAGACCCAACAGACTCACCTGGAGTAATAGCAGTAGTAAGACGATCTTCGACGATAGTTGATGCCCGATAAACACAAAAAACCGCAACCTATCAAATAAGGCGCGTTCATCAATAATAAACTTGAAAAATAAATCATATATAACAACATCAAACTCATACTCATAAATTCACGATAAACTCGAGAGAAAACGATATAAATAACTTCATTATACTTTACTACACATTTACATAACCATTTTACACTTTTTACAAAGTCCGCCGGTACATACTACATGTACTAGCTTATTTACCCCTTTTAAACTTATCAACCGTTTATGAAACGACTCGATAAACTAACTTACTATATATAGAAAGTCCTCTTACAAGTTTATCAAATGAAATTACTTTTAAAGTACTTTATCCAACTCATTTTCAAACTATAAAATCCAGACAGATTTGCGTAAATTTTTTATACAACCGTTTTAACTTATTTAAACGACTCCGTTTACAAAACCGACACTCGGGTTTTAAAGTAAACTCAACCTATAAAATAAACACCTCATTATCAGTGGTTAAATTTTTTAAAACATCCATTTAGAGTCCCCGAGATTCGATCCAAATATCGACAACAACTACTTGTAGTGTCGATACTCGTCTCCCGGTACACGATCATTCAAAACATCATAACTTCGCGCTCGTTTGGAGCTAGAAGCTATACCTTATATCAAATCGAAGCTAAGAAAATTATCTACAACCATAGGCTATAAGTTAAGCCATTTTCAAAACATAAAAATTCGGATTTTACACTTTACTTACCGTTATAAAATGACTATAAAAATCTTGTACAAAATCAACTTTTTGATAAAAACCAACCATAGAAATGGTCATTTCTATACCCTAATATCATCATACATCAACCATAACATCAAAATCATAATCAAAATAAAAATCTTTAGATCAAAATGAAGTTTTAATACTGTCTTTAGCAAGAATCACCATGGATCATCATGAAAATGCCATGCATGATCATAGCTCCTACCTACCAACATCAAGAAAAAAAAATTGCTTGCATGTAAGGATTTCTTACACCAAAATGATCCTTGATCAAATATAAGATTGGGTCTAAGCTTGGTTTAGTTGGATTCAAAATCAAACTCAAGAGAATTTGAAGTTTGTATGTGTTTTGGTGGTGGTGGTGAAGTTTCAGCTAAATGAGAGAAAAATAGAGAGATGGAGAAAAATTTTGAGTGGGATTTTGTGTTGTGTGTTTTTATTTTGGGCTTATATATAGTGGGGTAGGGACCAAAGTTGCAATTTAGCAATAGTTGTGGCTAAAAAATGTAAATAGTTAGCTAAAAAGCGGAAAATAACTATTAGTCAATTTTCAAAATATTTACGGGGCTCGGGTTTCATAAAGATACTTTTAAAAATTTAAAACGTACCTCAAAAATAATAATATCGACTCTCGACTCGAATTAATACAAACTTAAAATAAAAACATCAAAAATATAAACATCGAGACAACAATTGATAAAACATAAAATCTCGGGCATCCGTCGATATCGTGGTCACTAATAATCCTCGCTATTAGTAAAAAGATAAAAATAAGTCCTCCAATGTCGGTTTTAAATAAAACCATCAATCGTCATTTCATTCAACTCATCAAAAATTTCAAAGTTATTCGTAAAAATAATATTATATAATATTAAATAAATGACCTCGGGTTTGGGTTGTCACAGTCGTCTCATTCGGTACTTCTTCATTTTTCAGTTAATTTTTCGGAAAAGGGTTTGTTATTCCGAAATTTTGCATTTCGGAAAAGGGTTTCTAAATCTCTGAAATGTTAATTTTTTCCGAAGATTTTTCTGAAAATCTTGTTATTCCGAAAAAGCTTTTTTACTGAAAACCTTTTTATTCCGAAGAATTTACTGAAAAGGTCTCTTATTCCGAAGATTATACTGAAAAGCCATTATTCCGAAGTTCTACTGAAATCCAATTATTCCGAAGTTTTTACTGAAAATTCACTTTTTCCAAAGTTTTTACTGAAAACCCACTTATTCCGAAAATTTTTCTGAAAACATCTTTATTCCGAAAAACCAACTTTTTCCGAAAATTTCTCTGAAAACTTCCTTTATTCCGAAAAACTCATTTTTCCGAAAAAGTGAATATTCTGAAAAAGCGTTTTTTCCGAAAAAGTATTTATTCCGAAGAAACCCATTTTACTGAAAAAGTAAATATTCCGAAAAAGCCATTTATTCTGAAAAACTCATTTTTCCGAAAAAGCAATTATTCCGAAAAAACAGTTTTTTCTGAAAATCCAATTATTCCGAAAAAGTTTTCTTTTGAAAAGCCATTTATTCCGAAAAAGCAGTTTTTCCGAAAAAGTCATTATTCCGAAAATATTTTTCAGAATTTGTGTTTTTGTGTTTTTTTGGCCTTGGAATTTTTGGTTTCACGAAGAGCTCATCTTTAGGGGATTTAATCATATTTAGGGGATTTTAACTTCACCATTCTGCTCTCTACGAATTGAGATCTTGTTTTTCACACGACTTCTAAGATGACGTCTCAACAAGATATTTACGTTGCGGGTACTGAGAATCGTCCTCCCATGCTCACCAAGGAGAACTACACTACATGGACTAGCCGTCTCCTTCGTTATGAAAAATGTAAACCTTTGGGAAAATTGATCGTCAAATCGATTCAACAAGGTCCGTATGTTAGAAGAACCATCATTGTGCCTGGGGACCCTACGAATGCTAACCCAGTGGCTGACTCAAGTCATGAGCAAACGGATGAAGAATTAACTGACGTTGAATCTAAACAACTCGACGCTGATGATCAAGCAATTCAAGTCATCCTTATGGGACTTCCCGAAGATGTTTATGCTGCTGTCGATAGTTGTGAAACCGCACACGAGATGTGGCTTAGGATTCAGAAAATGATGAAGGGGAGTGAAATTGGTTTACAAGAGAAGGAAACTAAGTTGCTTCGTGAATGGGAGAAATTTACGTCTACTGAAGGGGAACAAATTGAACCTTACTATCATCGATTTTCAACCCTCATGAATCATCTTAGAAGAAACAAACATGAACCTGCACAAATTGCTGCAAACATGAAATTTCTTGATAATCTTCCTTCTGAATGGTCAAGATATGTCACTCTTGTCAATCAAACCAAGGATTTTCATGTAGTGGACTACACTCAAGTATATGATTATTTGAAGATGAATCAAGATGAAGCTAATGAAGTTAGGGCTGAAAGACGTGCCAAGACACAAGATCCATTGGCTTTCATGGCAAACTCTCCATCATCTATGTCATATCCCATGGTACCTTACCATCAATCCTCATCAAGTAACTTCATGCCACAACAACAACAACAACTCACTCCTTATGGATTTCAACCTCCTGCTGCTGTGAACTACTTACAACAACCCATTGCTTGTTTAGATGACATCACCGATCCAACTCATGCGATTAACACTGGTCTTGCACTTCTTGCAAAGGCATTCAAATTTACCATTAACCCCACCAACAACAATCAGAGAATCTCCTCGAACACTAGAAATAGGCAGATTGCTCAACCTTTCATGAATACGAATCAAGATCGCCAATTGGTAGTTGCTGGGAACACGGGGACACAGTATGGTCAGAATGTTGGGAATGCAGGAAATCAATATGGACAAATCCGTGGTTAGAATTCGATTGTTCCAAATGTGGGTAATCAGAATGGGTTAATTGTTGTGCCAGCGGTTGGTAATCAGATGGGAAATATTGTGGCTGCAAGGGCTGAGAAAACTGGTACGGGAAATGGAAACAACAATCGTCAGGTTCAGTGCTACAACTGCAGGGGAATAGGTCATTATGCTCGAGATTGCACAGCCAAAAAGAAGAGGGATGCTGCTTATCTTCAGACTCAGCTTCTCATAGCACAAAAAGAAGAGGCAGGGATTCCACTTCAAGCTGAGGAATTTGATCTTATGGCTTCTGCTGCCGAATATGACGAGGAAGAAGAGGTGAATGCCAACTACATCTTGATGGCAAACTTACAGCAAGTATCAACCTCAGGAATGCATGATGACAAAGCTCCCGTCTATGATTCAGACGGTCCCTCTGAGGTACACCCAAGTTTTGATGATAATGATATATATAATATGTCTAATCAGGAGGAAGAGTATACGGAGATGCTCGAGCCTTACATTGAGACACACGAGGATCAAACGAATAATAGTAATATTTTTTCGAATGAGCCTAGTGTGGACCTTAGTGTGGATCAAGTTGCTCAGCCTACAACCCTTCCTGATGAGACTCATGCGTATTATAAATCTCTATTTGATAAGCTTGCTAAGGATGTAGATCATGCTACGGTGGTTAATAATAAGTTTAGAGAAACTAATGCCAAATTGACCACTGAGCTTGCGGGATATAAGGAACGGGAGAAATGTTTTGAAATTCATCAGGCTAAAATCAAGGAACTTGAACAAGCTCATGCTACATCAGTTTATCAAGAAAAATGCACCACAAAGAAATTAAATGCCTTACATTTAAGTAGTGCTAAAAAGATAAGCGATTTGAATGATGAAATCACCTCTCTTAATAAACAGCTTTCAACTGAAAAATCTATCATTTTGGATTTAAAAGAAGAACGAAAAAAGATGAAACATGATTTCAAAATTCGAGAAGATGGGCTTCTTGAGGATTTTTGCAAATCTCAAGAGAGGATTAGAGAATTAGACAACCTTTTAGTTAAACGTGGCCAAACTATGCAGACGATAAATATGCTCGCACCAAAAGTGAATGAGATAAATTACACTCGATACAAATTGGCTTTAGGTTGTCCTCTTCCCCCTAATCCCGGATACCCTAAGCAAGTTCAGGCCACTAATGAAACTTTATATAATGGTAGTGTGCTATTGTCTGATGAGCATGATCCTCCTATTGTGCATGATTCCGAGGAAACTACTAAACTTGCTGAAGAGACTCGTTTAAGAATGAAAAAGCTTGATAAAGAAGTGACACCCATTTATTATCCAAAAATCAATCCTCCAACTGTTTTTGTTCGGTCTAAAACGAGTATTGAAATGCTTTTGCTACCAAGTGAGGAATTGTCTGATGACCCTCCTAAACCGAGTATCACACGCCGATTTCTAAATGAGCTTAAAGATAACTTTGTCATTCTTAAACGTGTTGTTAATTCCAAAATAACTGGAGGAAATTTTACATCACCTGTTCAAATTGAGGTCCAGAAAATTCTTCAAAATGATATTAATCCGATTATTAATCAAGTTGATGCTAGGTTAGGTAATTTGGAAAACGCTTTTCTGAAAGATTTTGCCAACTTTATTGAAGACTTTAAATCTTTAGCGAAGGAAGCTGATGAATCTCTTGATAAAATCAAAGTTTTGGAAAATGATCTTGAACGCCTCTCTAAAGCAAGTGATTGTATTGATAGCAGCCCTGGTGAGTTAAGTACCTCTGTGTCGCAAAATGAAAACCTTCAAACTGAGCTTGATCTTATGAAAGAGAAAATGGAATCCTATGTCATTAAAAAGGATAAAGAATTCACCGATCTTTGGAATAAATTTGTCAAAAAATGTGATGAATGTAAATATGACAAGATTTCGTATGAAAAAGCTTACAATGAAATGCAACAAACTATCACTCGGTTGCAGGCTCAGTTAGGAGGGGTTAAGGAAACGAATTTGGCCTCTTTAGGGTTAGAGAGTGCTAGTGATGGTAATGTTCAGAAGCTTAAGGCTAAGATTGCAGATTTAGAATCTGTTGTCGTTTCATATAAGCGGGCTATTGAACGAAGCAAGTCTGTCTATCAGAAACTTATTGATAAAATCTGTGAGAACTGTAAATTAAAGGCTTTGTTAAAAGATAAGACTTCTGAGCCTAGCTCGAGTGCGGATACGATGATCCAGAAACCAGCAACCTCGGGACCCACTCGTATTGCTGTAACTCCGTTACCCAAGGTTACTGGAATGAAAGTTGCTGTTATAGCCCTAGGAATGTTTCGCGTTAGACCCTCATCTCAAACTAGGGTAAATGTTAGAAATACGTTTTAACGTATATTAGAAGTGTCGGTCGCTCCACAATATGATTTATGTTGTAATAGCTCGTAGTTAGTAATTAGTTATTATTTGCTTATTAACTTAAGTAAGAACCGGTCCATGGGCTTGTCATGGACCGGCCCAAGCCCAATGTTTGGCTTGGACTATAAATACCCCTTTCCACTAAGGAAAGGGGTTGGTTGTTGTTTCATTCCACATTTCATAGTAATAAAATCTTCCATATATTTCTCTCACTTTCTCTCTCTAGTTTCTCTCACTAGAAAAACATCAACCCACTTCATAGATTCATAGGTTATCAATTTCTACATTTGGTATCAAGAGCTATGGGGTGATTTAAGGTAAGGATTGTGTTATTTTTTAGTTTTTGAATCTATTAGTGATCTTTAGGAAAAATCAATCTTGAATCTTGTTATTTTTGGTGTTTTTGTTATTGGGATTGATTGATAAGGATTGGGTTTAGCTTATTTTGGTAAAAATCATAAAACTTTTTGTGGTTTTGGATCAAAAATCGGGGTAAAAAGCTTCTTTTTAAGTCTCGGAAACAATTTCTTCCAGTTTTTCCGAATAGGATTCCGAATAGGAGGATTTTCAGCATAGACAGTTTATTCCGAATAGGATTCCGAATAGGAGGAGTTTCAGAATAGAAGAAATTGTTCCGAATAGAGAATTTTTTCCGAATAGAAGAAATTTTCCGAATAGAGAATTTTTTCCGAATAGAAGAAAATTTTCCGAATAGAGAAGGTTTTTCCGAATAGAGAAGTTTTTTTCCGAATAGAAGATCTTTCCGAATAGAAGATTTTTCCGAATAGCCAATCTTTCCGCATAGACACCAATTTTCCGAATAGCCAACTTTTCCGAATAGACACCATTTTTCCGAATAGCCAAAATTAGGAAATATTCCGAATAGACCAGTTTTTCCGAATAAGCCAAATTGCCAAAATATTCCGAATTGAAGAAAACATTCCGAATAGGGGTTTTTCCGCATAAGGGTTATTCAGCATAGGGTTTATTCCGAATAGGGTATTTTTCAGCATAGGATTATTCCGAATAGGCATTATTCCGAATAAGGGTTTATTCTGAGTTTGGGTTATTCCGTATAAGCAAGTTCAAGGGGTATTTGAGTTTTTTCGACGATCTTTAGTGGATTTAATCTTGAGTTCAACCAACACAACACAAATTCTCAACCTTTCTTCACTGCTCGATCAAACGATAATCTTTGAGTCTGTTAAGTGATCACAATGAATCCAAGTTCATTAATGCCTCAGATGACATCTCTTACGGATATCTCGATCATAACGGGGACAGATAGTCGTCCACCGATGCTTATTAAAGAGGTGTTTGAGGCATGGCAAGGTCGAATGATGCAATATCTAAAGGGGAAACCAACATACGGAAGGCTTATGGTCAAATCGATTTTGAATGGTCCACTCGACTATGGCACCATTACGGTTCACAACGTGACAAGACCACGAGAATTTGAAGAACTCACTCCAGCTCAACAACTTGTTGCAGATGCAGATGAAAAAGCTCTTCAAACAATTCTTCAAGCTCTTCCCCATGATATTTATAGGATGGTAAGCAAGTATACGGTAGCAAAAGACTTATGGGAACGTCTTAAGGTGTTGCTACAAGGTACATCTCTCACAAAACAGGAAAGGGAATGTCAGTTGTATGACCTGTTTGATAGATTCACCTACAACCCAGGGGAAACACTTCACGATTATTACTTTAGATTCACCACACTCATGAATGATCTGAATGTATACAATCTTGAGATTGCTCCATTCCAGGTTAACACCAAATTCTTGAATACTCTACCTCAAGCTGAATGGGGTGAGTATATTACCGATGTCAAGTTAACCAGGGATCTGCACAAGTGCAATTTGGATCAAATATATGCCTTCCTTCAGCAGCATGAGAAGCATGTGATTATGCACCGTTCTCCTCGAGGTATGTATCCAGATTCCTTAGCTTTGATGGCGAATCAACCAAGTTTGTCACACAACAACACACCCTATATCTTGGGACATCAAGCCTATCATGCATCACCTTACATGACACCAACTTTTCCCCAATACTCGATCTTACCACAACCCCCCACCTCACATCAGCAACAATATCGGTTCAGTGCACCCACATCACAGTATGGTTCACAACTTCATCCAGCAAATGTTGCACCTTATGCTCAGCCTTCATATTCGTCTTATCAAGAGAATGCAGCATTTCAAACAAGCTACCCTGATCAAATGAGTATTCCTTCTACTGATTATGCAGCTCATCCAGATCAAGCATTGTATTGTGATGATGAAGAAGTCCCTGTTCCTGTTTTCCAACAAGGAGCTGACCCAGTTGAAGTGCTAACTACTATGTCTGCATATCTCACAAGAACTTTAAGCAAACGAGGATTCAGAGGATCAGCTCCTACCAACAATCAGTTGAGGAATTCATCCAATTCTCGCCAACAAGCTACAATTGAGAATGGCAGGGTCATGGTTCAACCAATTCAACCATATCAGGGGAGATCTTCCACTTCAACCAATGCTCGCACAATCACTCCTGCTCCTGCTCCAATGGTTAACAATCCTCCACGGGCTAATACAGGCAAATTGAGAATGATTACCTGCTACAACTGCAAAGAAGAGGGTCATATGTCCAGGGATTGTAAGAAACCCAAGAGGAAAAGGGATGGACAGTGGTTTGCAGAAAAGATCTATCTGGTAAATGCTCAGGCGCAAGGAAGGGAACTGGATGAAGAGGAGCTTGCATTTCTTGCTGACCCAGGGATTGCTGAACAAGACGTCGTCACTACGCAGAATGCCGCTTACCAAGCTGATGATCTTGATGCGTATGATTCCGACTGTGACGACTTTCAAACTGCAAAGGCTGCTTTCATGGCAACATTCTCCAGCTTAGGGCCAGATAAGAAATCTGAGGTACTCATTAACAACACCGATAATGCCACTGATGCTAGTATTCAACCACATCAAGTTGGGCAAGAGAGTGCTAATTCGAATGAATCTTCGGTGGTGAGTCTTTCAAACGAGGAGACAAACAATGATAGCAATATCAATGTGAGTCCCCAGACTTTGAGTGAATCACAACCGGGAACCAGTTCGCATATGCCTACTTCTGCTCAGCAAGATTTGGTCATGGTTCCTGCTACATTACTTAGCCAAATGAATGCTGCACTCTTAGAAACCTTAGCTAAGAATAAGAATTTGTCTGATGAGCTTGCCTTAAGCAATGAGAAAGTACAAACTTTGGAATTAGTGCCTTCGTCTAGTGTTCTCACAAATCTCGAATATGATCATTTTAGAAACAAACAAATGAGTCACTTGCAAGAAATCGAAAACTTAAGAGCAAATCTGTCTAGTGAACTTAAAGAAAAGGAGTTAGTGGTCACTAATTTTCAAAAACTTCAAACTGATTTTGAATTACTCGAATCTAAGAAGACTGAAATGGAGATTAATGCCACTAATAAGATTAGAAGTCTAGACTACTTGCTGTTAAGACAATATGCTGCTTCACAACTAGTTCACTTATTTGATGCTTCATTTAGAGAATTTAACTTATCACGTCTAAAAGGCCTTCCCCCTAATCCACGGTATGCAAAACAAGCTTTAAGACATAGTCCTAGACTTTATAATGCAACTCAATTAGGATTGGCTTTAGACCCGATTGTTTTTCCCAATGATCGAACAAGTAAGGATCTAGTTGATGAGGATCGGTCATACAATTCTGCAAAATATCCCGAGTGTGATTATTTTAAAATGAATAAGGAGCTTGCTAAAACTGATTTTAGAGTTCGATTCCATATGGATAAAGATCTCATCACAGCACCGACCTACATGTTAGAGGAAGAACGCCCTAGTACATTTCCTACACTTGTCAACATGGAGGATCCTAAGGAAATTCCAAAGAATCTTCCACCGGTTAGCACTGTATGGTTAAACTTGAAAGAGATTAACCGATACTTTACTACCTTTGACAAGGTCATTTTGGAATGTACGACTTCAAATGGCTTAAACGCCGGAGAATGGGCTTTCGAACACATGAACGAGGTGTTTAAGACTAAGATCAATCCGTTTGTCGAAAGTCTAAAAGAAAGTTTTGCATCTCTTAAGGAAAATCTTCAGTTTGAAATTGGGGAAGTTCAAAAAGTGTTTTATGAAATGGACACCGCTTACGAACTGCAACTAATTGAAAAGGAAAAGATTTTAACCGAATATGACCGATTCTTGTCTGAAGTAATCTCGTGTGATGTGCTTACCACTGTAAATGTTAATTATTCGAATGAGTTTACATCCACTATGATTAATTGTGATGCTGTGAATATTTGTGAGGATATTTGTGATGATGTTTGTGATATTTCTGTAAATGTTGCTGAAACTGTAAATGAGGTAGATAATCATTCTTGTCACGAATCTAACGCTGAGTTTTTAAAGCTACAAGATTCTTATAATTTACTTTCTCAACGCTTTAATCAACTAGAACAACATTGTATATCTTTAGAATTAAAACAACAAGCTCAAAATGAAAATCTTTTGATATCAAATGTTTGTGAAAACGGTGTTGAGACAAGTGACAAGATGATTGCAATTGTTAAGACATTAGAGGAAGAAATCATGAGATTAAAGAGAGAGATATCATCAAAGGAAACATTAAGAATGGAACTAGAGGCCGCAGAGTCTAAAAACCAAGTCTTAGAAATTAGACTATCAACTGTTCTAGGGGAGATGGATCGGACAAGGCAGGGACTATCCGCTCTTTATGGTTCACTAGAAGATCGATTCGCTTTTAATGCGACACAGCAACAATATTATATTGAACAACTGAACCAAAAGTGCGAAGAAATCTCTGACTTGAACATCCTGCTCATAGACAAAAATATGGTTTTGGCTGAGTTAAAGGAGACACTTCTTCTCACCCGACAAGAAGTTGTTGATAACTTAGCTACCGACTCTGCACCGTCCACTAGTGCTCCAACAACCAAGAAAGTAGTGCTTTATAAGAATCCGCTTCATAAGAGAAACCCGGCTGTATACGATGATTATATGAGGAATGCCATTAAGCATGTCGATCTTCTTAGGGATATTTTAGACGATCTTTATGCCTTAGATCCCTCAAGTAGCGACTATTATTCGGCTCATGAATATGTTAAGCGAGTTCAATATTGCTTGGCTTATTTACAATACATAGGTACACCAGGTTCAGCACTACTTAACAATAGGCCCATTGCTGTCACTCCATTTAATAAGACTCCAGGAGCGAAACCGTCATTGGCACAATCAAGTAAGACACCTTTAAAATCTGCTGCTAATGTTCCCAATTTGCCTTCTACAGGATTAAAAGAGACTACTAAGGCTAAAGGATCGCCACTCAAGAAAGCTAAGATCAAGCCCGCCACTAGTAGTGCCACAAAGAAGAAAGTAGAAGTCCACAATAGGAATGCTAGTTCAGTTTTAAATAAAACGAATCATGTTAAGACTAAAAGCTCTGCGCCTGTGCAGCAGCCTAAACCATTCGTGAATTCTGATTTAAATTGCTGGAATTGTAATGAATGTATGTTTTCACAGCGTCATGATTTGTGTCTGATTGATCACGTTAATGAAATGAATGCTATTAAGAATGGTCTTGAATGGAAGCCAACGGGTAGAACTCGTGCCCAAGTTGGCTGGCAATGGCGTCCCACTGGTAGGACCTTTACTCTCGATGGTAAAATGTGCCCTTTAACTAGGAATGCATCCATTGAGGATAGGTCTGAGCGTCCTTTAGTTAGGAACACTCGCACTCAAGTAAGGAAACAGCGCCCTTTAATTAGGTCTGCCCCCACTATAGTGCCTATCAGTGTAGAAATACCTCAGGATTTGAGCCAATTAGAATCTACACCACCAATTAAGAAGAAGAAGGCTAGGAAATCTAAGAAACCTAGAGTTAGAAAATCTAAGATTAATAAATCTGTACCTGCTAATAACAAGGAACACTCAGATTCCGATACCTCTACATTGTCTTTGTGTGGTGATATTTTCAGGTGGTCCAAATCATCCTGTGGTATTTGGACTCCGGTTGTTCAAAACATATGACCGGAAATCGCTCGATGCTCCGAAATTTCGTCAGCAAGTTTCTTGGTACGGTTAAATTTGGGAATGATCATATAGCAAAGATTATGGGGTATGGTGAATATCAGATTGGAAACGTGACGATTTCTAGGGTATACTATGTTGAAAGTCTTGGTCATAACTTATTCTCAGTAGGACAGTTTTGTGATTCCAACCTTGAGGTTGCTTTTCGACAACATACTTGTTTCATCCGCAACTTGGAAGGAAAAGATTTGTTGAAGGGATCTCGTGGTGCAAATCTTTACACTTTGTCCTTACAAGACATGATGGCCGCTTCTCCAGTATGTCTTCTCTCTAAAGCTTCTAAGACCAAGTCATGGTTATGGCATCGCCGATTATCTCATCTTAATTTTGATGCTATTAATCATCTGGCTAAAAACGAGTTAGTTCGTGGTCTTCCCAAGCTTAAATTTCACAAGGATCATTTATGTTCCGCGTGCTCAAGGGGGAAAAGCACCAAGAAATCTTACAAACCCAAAGCTGAAGACACTAATCAAGAAAAACTTCATCTTTTGCATATGGATCTTTGTGGACCGATGAGAACTGAAAGTGTGAGCGGTAAGAAATTCATTCTCGTCATTGTGGATGATTTCTCAAGGTTTACATGGGTTAGATTTCTACGTACAAAGGATGAAGCTCCGAAAGCTATCATCACTTTTCTGAAGTTCATTCAGGTACGTTTGAATACCACTGTCCGCCGTATTCGTACAGACAATGGTACAGAGTTCGTCAACCAGACTCTTCGTGATTATTATGAAGGAGTTGGTATATCACATGAAACATCCGCTGCACGCACTCCACAACAAAACGGTGTCGTTGAAAGACGAAATCGCACACTTATGGAAGCTGCTAGGACCATGCTTATTTATGCGAACGCTCCATTGTTCTTGTGGGCAGAGGCTATTTCTACTGCATGTTTCACCCAAAACCGTTCAATCATTCGGAAACGCCATGGAAAAACACCTTATGAGCTTCTACATGACCGCAAACCCGATGTTTCATTTTTCCATGTGTTTGGTGCTCTGTGTTATCCAAACATCAATAGTGAGAACTTGGGTAAGCTTCAACCAAAAGCCGACATAGGTATTTTCATTGGTTACTCACCGTCCAAAAGAGCATACCGAATCTATAACCGTCGTCTTGGCAAGATTGTAGAAACTATGGACGCTGATTTCGACGAGCTGACAGCGATGGCTTCTGAGCAACACAGCTCTGAACCCGCGCTTCATGAGATGGGACCCGGTGCTATAAGTTCCGGATTAGTTCCCAACAATCCAACTTCCACATCATTTTTACCACCATCTAGGCCCGAGTGGGATAAACTGTTTCAACCGTTGTTTGATGAATTCTTCGATCCCCCGACTGATGAAGTTCTAGCACCTGCAGTAATTGCTCCAATACCTGAAGTGGTTGCTCAAGTTAATGAACCTTTATCTAATGCATCTACAATTCACAATGAACCGGATGCACCTTCACCAAGTGATTCTCAAACTTCACCTGAATCATCACCCCTACTTGTGCCTAATGATGTGGAAGAGGATTCTACTGATCACGACCTGGAATATGCTCACTTGCAAGAGCTTCCTTTCTTTGGTGTAGCGATACCTGAAAACCCTTCAGCCGCATCTACCTCAGAAGAAGCTCCATCTATTGTTCACTCCAGACCACCAAGGATTGAAAAACATAGTACTAAATGGACAAAAGATCACCCAATTAGGAATGTTATTGGAGATCTAGATCGACCAGTCTCTACTCGTCATCAATTACAAGAGAGTGCACTTTATTGCTACTTTGATGCATTTCTCTCTGAAGTTGAACCCAAAAATTGGCAGCAGGCTATGACCCAATCATCTTGGATCGAAGCTATGCAGGAGGAACTCAATGAATTCAAAAGACTAGAAGTATGGGAATTGGTTCCTCGCCCTGACAAAGTTAACATCCTTACTTTGTTATGGGTTTATAAGGTTAAACTTGATGAGATGGGTTCGGTATTGAAGAATAAGGCAAGATTGGTCGCTAGAGGATATAAACAGGCCTTGGGTATAGACTTTGAGGAATCTTTTGCTCCTGTGGCTAGATTGGAGGCGATTAGACTATTCCTTGCGTTTGCTGCTCATATGAACATGATCGTCTATCAAATGGATGTGAAGACGGCATTTTTGAACGGTGAACTAAGGGAAGAGGTTTATGTTAGTCAACCGGATGGGTTCGTGAGTACAGAGTCTCCTAACCATGTGTACAAGCTTAAGAAGGCTCTCTATGGGTTGAAACAAGCTCCACGCGCGTGGTATGATCTCCTGTCAACATATCTCATTTCGGAAGGCTTCTCCAAAGGCAAAGTGGACCCCACTCTATTCACTCTCAAGGACGGCAACGACATGCTTCTGGTACAAATTTATGTTGATGATATAATTTTTGCTGCCACTAACATAGAATTGTCTAAACAATTTGAGAAGATAATGTCCACACGCTTTCAGATGTCGATGATGGGAAAAATATCATTTTTCTTAGGATTACAGATTTCTCAGAATCCCAGAGGCATCTTTATAAATCAATCCAAATATGCTCTAGAATCACTTAAGAAATATAACTTTGAGAATTGTGACCCCGTAGACACTCCAATGGTTGAGAAAACCAAGTTAGATGAAGATAGGGATGGGATTATTGTCGATCCGAAACTTTACCGTGGAATGATTGGCACCCTTCTCTATCTGACTGCTAGCAGGCCTGATTTGCAATTTGCTGTATGCATGTGTGCCCGGTATCAGGCTCGGCCTACCGAAAAGCACTTACATGTTGTGAAAAGGATCTTTCGGTATCTAAAAGGAACACTTCATCGTGGTCTATGGTATCCGAAAGATTCCTCGATTGCTTTAATATCATACGCAGATGCCGATCATGCTGGATGTCAAGATACGAGGCGTAGCACTTCTGGATCTGTGCAACTCTTAGGAGATAGATTGATCAGTTGGTCTTCAAAAAGGCAGAAAAGCGCTGCAATTTCTAGCACGGAGGCTGAATACATCGCCATGTCCGGTTGTTGTGCTCAAGTCCTTTGGATGAGATCACAATTAACTGACTACGGTCTTGGATTTAACAAAATTCCGATGTATTGTGACAACAAGAGCGCCATTGCCCTTTGCTGCAACTATGTTCAACACTCCCGGGCCAAGCACATAGACATTCGCTACCATTTCATCAAAGAGCAGGTGGAGAACGGAGTGATCGAGCTGTATTTTGTCACTACTGAGTACCAGCTGGCGGATATGTTCACCAAAGCCTTAGATCGAGGACGAATCGAGTTTTTGATCGACAAGCTTGGCATGAAATCATTCACTCCAGCGACTCTCAAAGAGTTGGCAGAAGAATCAGCTGAATAGTCGTGGTAAACTATTCAGAGTATCCTTTGGTTGTGATCATGTATATTATCGTAAATATATAAACCACAAAAAGAAAATACAAAAAATATAAAACCAACAAAAACCATAAAAAAAAATATAAAACCTAGAAAAACCATAAAAAATATAAAACCAAGAAAAACCAAAAATATTTTTCGTTTTAAAACGGGCATGTCTTTTAGTACGGTAATATTTACGGCCTTAGAAATGTCGATCAATATTGACACGGTGCCATAAATAGAGTCCGTATAAAAGTTGTACATTTTTTTGAAAACATGCCCATTATGGCTTGTAGTTATTTCAGACTGCAACCCGGTTTTCATATTAAAGTCACGTATTTCCCTGGAAAACGTTGGCTCAGAACGGGAATTAATTTTCTCGGGCGTGATTTACAAGCCAAATCACGCAAAGGGATCAAGTTTACTTTACAACTTGGTCTAACACGAATTTGTGTACGTCTCAGTGCATTAATTTGTTAAAATAAGAGAAATCTTATTGACACCACGAATCAAACTTTTTCAAGAAATAAATTGGGAAATGTTTTTCATCATCATGTGCCTTGTTAAACAATGACTACAGCTCTTTAAATAGAAAACGGGTCATCGTTTAAGGGGGAGAAAATGTTTCATCATCTTTTACATCAAAAAGATCTTCAAAAGTTTTCAAGGAAACTCACAAAGCTTAATGGTTAATGGTTGGATTGCTTTGGCATTTGTAGTGTTGTTACTTATAAGCTTGTCGTGGAGAGTTTTGTGCTTGTGTTAAGTTAAGCTAATCACTAAGACTCGAATAGTTAAACATAAGATAGGGTCAAAATGGCAAGTGTAAAAACTTAGTAAACAAAAGAATATTGAATGAAGCAAAAAGAAAAGTGAGGGGGCAAAGTTGACAACTTGTCCAAACTTGTGGAAAAAACTTTGACTAGTCAAAAGTTACTCCCCCCCGTTCTTTTCTTTTCATATCACTGTTACCAGATCTCTTTTGCCGCCATTGACATACCTTCCACACAAAACTAACACACGTAAATTCATCATATCAGAATCATTCACCTTCTAAGATCAAGATCTTCACAAAAAGGTATTAAATCGGTTAAACTTTCATGTATAAACAAGATTAATTAACTGTTTAATTGGAAAATCAAACGAATCTAATCAATGTTCAATTAGGGTTTGATTAATTGGGGGTTTTGCTTGGGTTGTGTTCGGAAAAGGTTTACTTGCACTATTTTTGCCTTTAGAACAAATGAATCAAACGGATTAAGTGCCTAATTAGAAAAACTTGTAACTGTTGACATTTTTTCCGAATAGAACGATTTTTTCCGAATAGAACGATTTTTCCGCATAGGGCAAAAGTTCCGCATAGGGCAAAAGTTCCGCATAGGGGAAAATGTTCCGAATAAGGAAAACTTCCGAATAGGGAAAACTTCCGAATAGGGAAAACTTCCGAATAGGGCAAATGTTCCGAATAGGGATAAAGTTCCGAATAGGGCAAAAGTTCCGAATAGGGATAAATGTTCCGAATAGGGATAAAGTTCCGAATAGGGAAAATGTTCCGAATAGGAAAATGTTCCGAATAGGAAAATGTTCCGAATAGGATAATGTTCCGAATAGATATTCCGAGTAAGGACTTTTTCCGCATGACCCAAATGTTCCGAATGGAGGAATTTATTCCGCATAGCCCGAATGTTCCGCATAGCCCAAATGTTCCGCATAGGGAATTTATTCAGCATAGGTTAAAAGTTCCGAATAGTCTTTTTATTCAGAATAGGGAAGTTTTTCCGCATAGGCCTATTATTCCGAATGGTGTGATTATTCCGAATAAGAAGATGTTTGAATGATTTCAATGCTTAAGGGATTATGTCATATGTACAATGCTTAGGTTTAAAGTTATAATGATATTTATATTTGTCTGTATCAACCGTTGTGTTTTATCTTAAGCAGAGACGATGACTAACCCTACCGTACAACAACTACAAGACGACAGAGCTGCCGCCATTGCTGAAGCCAAAACTCTTAAGTTTGTTCCAAACAACTACCGTCTGAAGGAGGTATCTCACTCTACCCACAATGGCTTTAAGGTAGCTACAGCCATGCTTGATAAATCTCACTTCAAGTATGCGCTAAGGAGAAGTGCTTCGGTGCCCTATGACTACCTTTACGAGTTCTGGGCTACCAAAGAGAGGACGTCGAACAAGATCACTTTTTCCTTGGACAACAAGCAGCAGACGCTTACTGTGTCAGACTTCAGGAAGATCTTTGGCTTTCGACCGATTCTCAAAGGTCTAGCAGCATACTCTCCCAACCCAACCAAGGACCAGATGATGGAGATGTTCACTGCTATTGGATGTCTTGACATTCGAACTCCGTCTGAGTTTACTACTGCCAAAATTGGTCAACCATGGAAAGCTATCTTTGGGATCCTTAGCCGATGCTTGACACCCAAGACAACTGGGTATGATGCTGTTCGTCCACCGATCATCAAAATGTTTTATGGTATGTTCAAAGGTATGGGTATTGATTATGCATCACTGCTGTGGGAGGAGTTTACTTTTCAACTCTTCACTAACACTAAGGGTAAAATCAAAACTTACCAGTACCCTAGGTTTATTAAGTTGATCATACATTACTTTATGGAAAACGATGCATCCATTAACAAGCTTGCAGGTAGTCGTCACCACATGATAGATGATGATGATTTGGTAGACTTAAGGCAGGAGACTCATTCGAATACGGTTATTCCTGGTCCCATTCCCAGTCATCTTCTGACCGATGAGATTATTGCATCCGATGCCTACACGAACTTGCTCACGGAAATTGAGAAACAACGAGCAAGCCTTCTAGCAGGTGAAGACTCATCTACTACGGTTAAAAGCAAAGGTAAAAGGAAGCAAGCAGATTTACCTGAGCCCAAAACCAAGAAGAAGAAGACAGAGGGTAAGAAGGGAAAGGGTAAGGACTTGATGCGTCTGCGTGACGAAGAAAATATTGCTGATCCTGATATTGAGAAAACTGAGAAACAAATGATGAAGACAGCCATTCAAAGGAGCAGGAAAGATACTGGTGGTAGTGGTTCAGGTGTAAGAATAGACGTTGAGGATGAGTATATTGAACCTCATGATGTTGATGAGTTCGGGTCACCTGAAAATTATTCCACTTCGAAGGAGCAATCAATCCCTGTTTCTACACCACCTCCTCCACCTACTCAACCTTTAACAACTCAACCTCCACCAACTCAACCCTTACCAACCAAACAGGTTTCTACACCACTTCCTCCACCACCACCAAAGCCCATCCTTAGCACCGCAGTCACAACCGAGCCTATTCCATCAACATCTACAACATCTGCAACATCTGCAATGGCAGCAATAGTGTTGGGCGAGATGTTGGATAAACATGTGGATGCTCACAAGAGAGAAATGAATGAACTTTGCCAAGAGTTAAATAAAAGAGCTCAAAGTGAAGAAGCATCAAGGAAAGCTCAAGAAGAGTTGATTGCCAAGTTCGCTGCAGACATGGAAGCTACACGTAAAGCTCATGCAGAGGAACTTGCTCAGGTAAAAAGGGATGAAGCTAATAGGCATAAAGCACGAATTGCAAGACTTAAAGCTATTAAGGATGACCTTAAAGAGCAAAACGACGCTCTTGAAGCTACTATTGAGCAGAAAGTAAAAGACTCAGTTGAATCCTTAATGCCTAAACTGCGTGATGACTTGAAGACGCTTGCTGCTGATAACTTGATGATCAAGTCATCCAATCCTTCAGAAGCCGCCTACAAGATCGCATATGACTTGACGGATTTTGAACTGAAGAAGATCCTTAAGGCTCGAATGAAGGAACTTGGTTCGTTTGATAAATCAAGGAAACAACGAGCTCTCTTCAAATCCCTGAATGACGCTATCATGGAGGATGATAGGTTGTTCAAGACGTTTGGAAGTGTGGTACCCTACCACATTCTCCCTGAAGAAGAACGGGAAGAGAGTGAGGAAGACGAGGGTACTGGTGGAGAGGAGGAAGAAGAAGAAGAAGAAGATAAGAACGAGGAGGAGGATGAGGATGAGAATAATGATGAGGATGATGAGAATGATGAGGATGATGATAATGATAAGGATGATGAAGATGATGATGAGGATGATGAGGATGATGATGATGAGGATGGAGATGATGATAATGATGGTAATGATGGTGGTGATGGTCACCAGGAGAGTGTTAAGGGGAGCAATGCGGACAAAGGTGAACAGAGTGCGAAAGGGGATAAAGGCGCCAGCTCAAAGAAAGTGGTTAAGTCTGGCACCAAGTCAAAGAAGGATGCAGCACCAAAGGAGAAGTCTACATCCACGGAATCCAGACGATCGAAGTGGCGCCATGACGTGAATGCCACTACAGGGTCATCTATTCCTGGTACATTTATCCATAAATCAATACATGTTACCACTAACCCCGTTAGTTCTTGTGTTGTTACTCCTGTGATTGCAGAATCGGTTACAGAACCAGAAGCTGCTCAACACTCACCCATCCATGACACTGCTGAAATGCCTGAATCTGAAGCAGATGTTCACATTTCGACTCCTCTGCAACAAAACCCACAATCCACTGTTCCTGAACCAAGCACAAGGAACTGGGAGGACACGTTGGAAATCGACGAGACTGCTCCACCACAGGCTTGGATCATGGCAGCGGCGCAGTATGATCCGATCACCGACGCCGACAAAGATGTCTTGTACCTTCGTATCCGAAGTCCGATTGACTTATGTGCATTTCTTGCTCATGAGTATAAGACTTCGGTTACTCCATCATTGGTGAAGAAAGTACTAAAGGATAAAAGACTTCGCGCCAAAACCCGGTTGCCCCAAATGGAGTTCGAATATTATGCCGAGGAGATCCTGAAGGCTCTGAATACCGTTCAACGGCCAGGTCTTCATGAATCAGAAAGAGCTCCACCTCCAATGGATCAAGATAATCAGATTGCTCTTGACTTCTTTGTCACCAATGATCTGGTGTATCTACTGAAGGGGTCATCAAAGTACGCAACATCCCTGACATTGCTGAAAGCTGCCAACTGGGGGACAATACCCTTCATCGAGGAAAAGGTAAACCGACTCTGGGTCCCTAAGATAAATCGTAATTATGATATGTATGCTGTCATAGGTGCATCTCATTGGGACGAACGAGTCAGAAGGGCGTACAGGTGTTGCTGCTTAGTCAATTCTGGACGCTCAGTTAGATCCGATATCCGCATCTCCAGCATTTTAGGGATGAAAACAGAAGCCAAGAATGGCTACTATCATGTGACGGAGATTCGCTTGAAAAGGGAGGATGACAGGGAATACAGAATCCAGCAGGGAGATTTTTCCATCATTCGCCTTGAGGATATCGAAGATATGCTGCTTCTGATGACCAGAGATCAACTGACACATATTCCTCGTGAAGACCTGATTGCGTTGAATACAGCACTTCGCATGTTCACACGAAGCGTTGTCATCAAAACACGAGTTGAAGATCTTCAATTGGGAGTCGAAAGCTATCAGAGGAAGCTCAATTTAACCCGTCCTGTGAACCAAGTGTTACCTCAACATGTAGCAAGATGTCCCTATACCGGCATTTATGTTCCGAATTCCGGCATCTTCTACTTGAACAGTCGAGGATTGATGAAGTTTATGAGGGTGGGGGAGCTCCACAAGTATAGTGATGGCACTCTTATACAAGTCAGAGACAAGTTGGAGCATCTGAACTCGGGTGGGACTTTGCCAGAAATGACGGAGGATTGGCATCCAGGTTACCGGCAGATGGCGAAGTATGTCATCAAGAAGATCGATCAGAAGCTCCGTGAACGTAGATTGATGAGGAGCTTGGAAAGATTTGTGGGTGGTAGACCATATGGAGTGCACTACAGGACACTGCAACGATCCATCTGAAGGGTCGTACATTTCAGGTCACTCTATATTGGTATTATTTGTGAATATGTATATTTGTGAATAATGTGCGTTAATGGCTTGTTGTAGTGTTAAAGTATGATAATTTTTCAAGAATTTCTCACGAGATTCTAAATCTTTCAAAATATATCATATTAAAGCACTACAACTACCCCTTATTAACTTAAGGGGGAGCAATCAGTTGTTCTATGGCCAAACAACAATTTCATTTTTACCCAAAGACCGTTAATCCATTCAATATCCCAAATATTAATGGTTAACATTTTGGATAAGGGGAGAAAATGGGATTAAGGAGACGTAAATGATACTTGGCTAAAAAATGAAAAAGACTTAAAGATTATCCAACTTAATATGTGGAAAGCACGTGTTAAGGGGGAGCGTTTTTGATGAACAAAACACCTAAGGTACAAAACTTTTGATTTCAATATCACAAGTACTTTAGGTGATTTTCAATGATTTTTCATGGTGGCAATTCCTTCCCAAAACACGCTTAATTCACGACGGATGTGGTGACAAAAGGGTGGTAGGAATAGGATTAGTCCAATGATTCATCAGAGCCGATGGAATCTTCCCAAGGACAATTCCCTAGTTAGAATTAGAAGTCCTAGGAAAGATGGAGAAAGAATGTGAACGTAGCTGAATGCCGACCAAGTACTTAAGCTAGCACTGGAACAATCACAACAAGGTGCTAGTGATGACGTATTGGTAAGCATTGAAGGGGTTGAAGAATGAAAAAGAAATGTAAAGATAAAGGGTGTAAAGAAAGAAGCCCTCCTTACAACTTTAGGCAGAAACCGGGTCAATACATATGCTATTGAGGTCATTTTTGCTAATGATTCTCGGTATTGAAGAAAGACATCATGGACCCAGTGATGCAATGCACAACCCTTCCCCAGCTAACTCAAATATCTCTCAAAAGGTATTTGTTTTAATCACACGGAGATCAACACGTTATCTATTGGTTTATTCACTCCGAATAGACTGGTATTGAAAAGGTGGCACTCCTCTCCAGCCATCGCTCACTAAATCAAAACGCACAATCGAGTCTAGAGCCAAGAGATCATCAAAAGTCTCATTAGGACACTTTCCATTTATTCCTTGCTTTCTCACACACTGTGAAAAGTAAGAGATTTTCATGAGTCCTACGCAGTATTCCTGTAATATTGCCAGAACATCCGAGTAGTACGCAAGTATTACAATGAAGATGGAAATCCTGCTTGAGCCAACATCAAACAAGCTCATGGTAGGTTACACGTGCGGTTCTTTTAGAACCAATCTTGTGAAAAACTGGAAGGTAACAGTGGTTTAATTCTTAATTGAACTTAAACTCGTTCCAGGCCTCTTCGCATTATCATAAGATCTTGCCAGAACACTCAGAGTGACTCTTTATTGACCACAGTGACGAGTGGAAATCCTTCTAGTGTCAACATCAAACAGCACTTGGTAGGTAACGCGCAAGATTCTTTATGAATTGAGCTCGTGACAACTGGAAAGCAACGATGGTGAAAATCTTAATTGAAATTCACTTGTTCCAGGTTTCATGAATTGACGGCTTTTTAATCACAAGGATAATTTATCCAAGTGATTCACTCTTTATGTTCGCAGTCAGCTTTGGACGGTCGAATAAAGAGAACGGGTTCACCCGCGAAATCCTGTCAGGAAGTTACTTAATTGAAACTATCCGTCACGGGTACGATATCTAATATCGTCCAACGGTCTTCACCGACCGGAGGTAAAATGCTACCGAATTAGAATAAAATGTTCAAAGCCATTTTATTCGTGTCGTTGCTGTGTACCTGCTAAAGACGGTGGCGTTGCTGTGTACCTGTTAAAGACGGTGGCGTTGCTGTGTACCTGTTGAAGACGGTGGCGTTGCTGAGTACCAGTAAAGACGGTGGTGTTGCGGTGTACCTGGAAAAGTCGTCTCCACATGCTTATGTCTTTTGCAACAAAGTTCAGCAAAAATTCAAGAAAGTACAAGATGAAGTCTTCCGCTGTACCAAACTCTGAAGCTTTCGAGAATTCAACAGAAAAGACGTAAGTGTGTGGAACATGAAGTCACGAGGAGGCAAAGTTCACAAGAAAGGCAAAGATCGCACGTGAAAGGCCAAAGAACAATGCTCTCAAGTCAAAGCCAAAAAGATCAAATCAACATATTCACAACAAAAGAAAGAAAAGAAGAAAAGACTACGAGCTAAAGAACGAAGACTTAGTATAGTATGCTAGGTTTAGAACTTTGTAACGTGGAGTGACCTCCCTTAGGGGGAGATTGTTAGAAATACGTTTTAACGTATATTAGAAGTGTCGGTCGCTCCACAATATGATTTATGTTGTAATAGCTCGTAGTTAGTAATTAGTTATTATTTGCTTATTAACTTAAGTAAGAACCGGTCCATGGGCTTGTCATGGACCGGCCCAAGCCCAATGTTTGGCTTGGACTATAAATACCCCTTTCCACTAAGGAAAGGGGTTGGTTGTTGTTTCATTCCACATTTCATAGTAATAAAATCTTCCATATATTTCTCTCACTTTCTCTCTCTAGTTTCTCTCACTAGAAAAACATCAACCCACTTCATAGATTCATAGGTTATCAATTTCTACAGTAAATATCTATGTGCCTAGCATCCAACGTAAAGCAAGCATTAGGACAAAACCGACCACTATCGCACAACCACAAGTCATTGATTTAAAAATGCTAATTCTAACAAGCGTGTGTCTTTTTCTACAGGAATGAACAACTACACTAAGAGCAGAAGGCCACAGCCTACGAGCAATATAAGGAATGATAGGGTCCCTTTTGCCTCTAGAAGTAGTCGTCCCAAGGCTAATAATGTGGAAGTAAAAGAACACCGTAGGAATTTACCGTTTTTTATTCATAATCAGAAATTTAATTCTTCTGAATGTAATGACTTTAAACTTGCTATTCGGAATGAAAAATCTGAAGTTATTTGTGCTAAATGTAATAAATGTTTCTTTACTTTTAGTCATGATGTTTGTGGTTTGACTATGAATGGTTTGAACTATGGTGGTTACACTCGACTTGACAAGCTTTCTATCAGCGAAACACATAGCACTCCTAAGGCTAAAGTGTATGTTCCAAAAACTAAGCAGGTAGGGTCTACTGAAAGTCTTGCTACGCCTAGAAGTCCTAGAGTTACCTCTAAGTGGTTGCCTACTGGAAGATATTTTGCCCCTAATGGTTATGTCATTGATTCTAGTAGATCTCATACTGACAGTGAAATGTCGGTATGTGATATGGCTTGATTATTTCCTAACCATACAGGAACCTATTTCGTCGGTTGCCAAATTTTCTCTTCTCTTATCATTGGCAGGCTGTTGAAATTTGTCTCTGGTGTGTGGACTCGGGCTGTTCCAAACATATGACTGGGAATCAGAGTCTTCTCAAGAATTTTGTATGGCGGTTTATGGGAACTGTTCGATTTGGAAATGATCATGTTGCGGCAATTCTAGGCTATGGTGATCTTCATTGGGGAAATATTATCATCACCAGAGTTTCTTTTGTTGATGGCTTGGGACACAATTTGTTCTCGGTTGGGCAATTTTGTGATTCAGATTTGGAGGTTGCCTTTAGAAGTCATACTTGCTTTGTTAGGGATCTTGAAGGGATTGATCTCTTGAAAGGAAATCGCACTACAAACCTTTACACCATTGATCTTTTTCAAATGTCAGTTGCATCTCCAATTTGTCTCATGGCCCGGGCCACATCAACAAAATCATGGTTATGGCATCAACGGTTATCTCATCTCAATTTCGATGCCATCACTCAACTTGCAAAAGATGATCTCGTTACCGGTCTTCCAAAGTTCAAATATACTAAAGACCATCTTTGTCCATCATGTGAGCAAGATAAAAGCAAGAAGAAGCCTCACAAACCCAAACCTGTTCCAAATTCGACGAATAGGTTGCATCTCCTTCATATGGATTTGTGTGGCCCAATGAGAATCAAAAGTATTAATGGTAAGCGGTATGTCCTTGTGATTGTGGATGATTATTCTCGTTACACATGGGTTCATTTTCTTGCTTCGAAAGATGAAGCCCCGGATGTTATTATCAATTTCTTGAAGAAAACATGAGTGCTACTTCAAGCCCCTGTTATCATTGTAAGATCGGATAACGGTACAGAATTAACAAATCAGAAACTGAAAGCTTATTTTGACGAAGTTGGGATTTCTCATCAAACTTCGGCTGTAAGAACTCCAGAGCAGAATGGAGTTGTGGAACGGAGGAATCGTACGTTAGTGGAAGCTGCTCGGACGATGCTTCTCTCCTCCAGTGCACTGTTATTCCTTTGGGCTGATGCTATAGCAACTGCATGTTATACTCAAAACCGCTCCATTGTTCACACTAGCTTCAACAAAACACCTTATGAGATCATTAATGGAAGAAAACCGGATATTTCATTTTTACATGTCTTTGGTGCTTTATGTTATCCGAAGAATGATCGTGAAGATATCGGTAAACTTGAACCTAAAGGTGATATTGGTTTTTCATTGGTTATTCTTCAACTGCTTGTGCTTACAGGGTTTATAATCGAAGGACAAGAAAGGTAATGGAGACTATGAATGTTACTTTTGATGAACTCTCAGGTATGGCCTCTCAACATAGAAGTTCACATCTCGAGCTTCAAAGTCAGACTTCTGGACACGTAAGTTCAGGACTCGCGCTTCAATTTGCACCGTCAGCAATCTCATCGTTACAACCTTCGGAACGTGACTTGGAAGTATTATTTGGGCCAATTTATGATGAATATATGGAGGGTCCTTCGTCATTTGGTGTTCCTCAAAATGCCCCGGCTGCACCTACTGCGGTAGTTCCAGAACCACCAGCTGCACCTACACCAACGGCATCCGTTTTTGCACCATCTACGTCAACCTCAACCATATTGACTCCAAACATTCCAACCACGTCTCCGACTGCTGACTCAACTCAACAACATTCTCAGCAAATTCCTACTCACGTTCATCTTCAGAATGAAATTGTTGCTGAAAATGCACACAATGCGATGCTCAACGAACACGAGTTCGTTAATCCATTTGCAGCTTCCACAAGTTCTACTCAGCCTTCAACATCATATGTGGATCCGTCGAGCTCGCATCAAGTTTCTCATACACTTCCACATGAAGAAAAATGGACTAAGAATCATCCTTTGGTTCAAGTAATTGGTAATCTCTCAAGACCAGTCTCAACACGCAATCAGCTGCGTACCGATGGTGATATGTGTATCTATGCACTATTAGTCAGCACAATGGAACCAGCTAGTGTGAAAGAAGCAATGACCGATGCATCATGGATTGAGTCTATGCAAGAAGAACTCAATCAGTTCATCCGGCTTGATGTATGGGAGTTAGTACCTCGACCGGACAATATCGATCCGCTTACTCTGAAATGGTTATTCGAAAACAAGATGGATGAGGAGCAAACGGTCATTAGGAACAAGACTCGGTTAGTTGTGAGAGGTTATAAACAACAAGAGGGAATTGATTTCGCTGAATCCTTCGCCCCGGTTGCTCGAATGGAAGCTATTAGGATTTTCTTGGCATACGCTCACAAATCGTTCACTGTGTATCAAATGGACGTGAAGACAGCTTTCTTGCATAGACCATTAAAAGAAGATGTGTATGTATGTCAACCTGAAGGTTTCATCAACACCGAACATCCAAGCCATGTCTACAAGTTGAAAAAGGCAATTTATGGTTTGAAACAAGCACCGAGGGCATGGTACGACGAACTAGCATCATTTCTTCTACAAAATCACTTTAGCAAAGGAACCATTGATCCAACCTTGTTTATCAAGCACTATGGCAACGACATATTGGTGGCTCAGGTCTATGTAGATGATATTATATTTGGTTCTACTAACCCAAAATATTCCATATTATTTGCAGACCTTATGAAAAGTCGATTTGAAATGTCTATGATGGGGGAAATGATGTTTTTTCTTGGTCTCCAAGTTCACCAATCCCCCCGTGGCATTTTCATATATCAGGCCAAATATGTGCTTGAAATTCTAAAGAAATTTGGAATGGAAAATTGTGATCCTATTGGTACTCCAATGGACACTAAACACAAGCTTGATTTGGATAAGAAAGGGACATTTGTAGATGCTACAAAATACCGAAGTATGATCGGGTCCCTTATGTACTTAACCTTAAGTAGACCGGACATTATGCATGCTACTTGTTTATGTGCTCGGTATCAAGCTAAGCCAACCGAGAAGCACCTCAAGGAGGTTAAAAGGATCTTTCGTTATCTCTGGGGAACCATTCACATGGGTCTCAGGTATACGAAGGATTCTGGTTTTAATCTCATTGGTTTTTCAGATGCCGACCATGCAGGATGTCATGATTCATTCAAGATCACTTCCGGTGGCGCACAATTCTTAGGTGAGAAGCTAGTGAGCTGGTCATCAAGAAAACAAGATTGTACGGCGTTGTCCACCGCGGAAGCAGAATATGTGTCTCTATCTGTGTGTAGTGCTCAATTCCTTTGGATGAGAACACAACTCACGGATTATGGCTTTCACTTTAACAAAGTGCCTGTTTATTGTGACTCACAATCAGCCATAGCCATATCCTGCAACCCGGTCCAACACTCAAAGACCAAGCACATTGTTGTCCGATTACATTTCATAAAGGAGCATGTGGAAAGAGGAACAATCGAACTGTTTTTTGTCAAGACGGACTACCAACTAGCCGACATCTTCACCAAAGCTCTTTCTCAAGACAGATTTGAATTCTTGGTTCGTCGACTTGGTATGCGTAGTTTCACTCCTGCTGATCTTGAACGTCTTGCACATTAGTAGTAACCTTGTATATATCTATCAGAAAATCAAAATACAAAAATATAAAACCTATAAAAACAAAATAAAAAATGAGAAAATCTTTCAAAATACCAAAAATATTCTCCTTCGACATGTCTCTCAGCATCGATAATATGGACGTACTTAGAAATGTTGTTCAATAACGACACGGGTACGTACATAAAGTTCGAATGAGAGTTCAAATGTTTTCAAAACATGTCTTTTCTATTTTTCTTCTCATAATGGCTTATAGTCACATGTCAGACTATAACCCGATCCCAAAATAAAGGAAAGTCTTTGACTTATCCTCAACAACGAGAAATTCATTTTTCTCGGTCATGAGCTTATATCAAAACATTCAAAGTTTTAAGCTCATAAACACAATTTTTCTCGGACTTTTGAGCACAATTTTTCAAAGTATTTCAAAACAATGTGCTCATATACTCCCCTATTTAAATAGAATCTATTTTCGAGGGGGAGTTTAATGATTTCATAAACATTTGTTCCAAAGTTTCATGACACATTATTCTCTCCATGTTTCATCACTAGTTTCACAAAAATTTCAATTTCATGCAATTTTTGAGGGGGAGAATAGTGATTAAAATGTGTTATCTTGAATAAGATCTTTGATATAAGTGCTTTCTCTTCCTAATATGTGCAAAAACTTTTCCTTTTATGATACACATATGTAGGGGGAGCGTTTCGGGTGATACAAAAACCCTTCAAGGTGTAAACTCTGATTTCATCAACACCTTGATTGCTTTTTCAACAGTTTCTTCTGGATACGATATCTATACCCTTCAACACATTAATTCACGATGGTATTGGTGTCAAAAGGTGGTTAGGTATTCGTCCTATGATCCAACCAGAACCGGAGGGATCTTCCCAGGGACAATCCATTAGAACTTAGAAGTCCTTAGGAAAGATGGAGTAGTTGAGTGTACGGGAATAATGCCGACTAATGACTTAAGCTAGCACTAGAACAATCACAACAAGGTGCTAGTTATGACGTCTTGGTAAGCATTGAAGGGGTTGAAGAATGAAAAAGAAATGTAAGGATAAAGGGTGTAAAGAAAGAAGCCCTCCATACAACTTAGGTAGAAACCGGGTCAGTACATCTACTATCAGAATCATGTTGATGATTTCTGGTATTGAAGACAAAGCATCATGGACCCAGTGATGCAATGCACAACCCCTCCCAGCCTACTCAAGCTTCTCTCAAAAGAAGTTTGTTTTATTGTCACGAAGTTCAACTCATTTCTATCGACTTTCTCACTCCGAGATAGTAGATATTGAATAGGTGGCAGTCTGCTCCAGCCTCCGATCACCAAATAAACGTGCACTTATAGAGTCTAGAGCCAACGAGATTCATCAAAAATCTCATTAGGACACTTATTCCTTTTATAAACTGTTGTTCATCACTATAACACATGCGATAATTTACAGAGTCCTACGCTCTATCCCTGTAATATTGCCAGAACATTCAGAGTGATACTCATTAGTATTCACAGTGATGAATGGAAATCCTTCCAGTGTTAACATCAAACAACACTACGGTAGGTCATATGTAAGATTCACTTGAATTGAACATATGTTAACTGGAAAGCAACAGTGGTTTGATTCTTAATTGATTCAAACTCGTTCCAGGTCTCGACGCAATATCTTTATGATCTTGCCAGAACATTCAGAGTAATACTTTTCAGTATTTACAATGACGAATGGAAATCCTTCCAGTGTCATCATCAAACAGCACTGCGGTAGGTAACTTGTGCGATTCTATATGAATCAAACTTGTGTCAACTGGAAAGCAACGATGGTTTGATTCTTAATTGATTCAAACTTGTTCCAGGAAATTGAATTGACGACTTAATCAGCAGAATGGAACTGTATGATTCACTCCTTACTATGGATTATCTTTCGATTATTTCAAGTATTGAGAACGGCTACCACAGCCGGAAACCCTGTCAAGGAAGTTCTTTGAACTTACCTAATCACAGGTACAGTATTCTTACTATATAACGGGAAACCGGAGGAATGCAAACGGTGGCGTAACTTCATGAAGTCGTAATTCAAGACCACATGCTCATATAAATGAAGAAAGCTCAAGAACATCTAAAGACAAAGACTTCCGCTACTCTGATGATCAAGGGAGATTGTTAACAAGCTTTCAAGTAAACAAAAAACATCAGTATGTGGAGAAAGACACAAGAACACAAGCTGGCAAAGTTACAAGATCAAGTCAAGGCAAAGATCAAAGATCCAAGATCACAAGTCATTAAAGGAACTATGAAGAAACTCTCAAGACATCGATCTTCAAAGTCTGAAACAACAAAGAAGTGAAGTCACATATTACATGACCACCCCTTAGGGGGAGATTGTTAGAAGTAATTAAAGTGATGGTCATATAATATATCGTTGCGAAGCTCGTGAAAAATGTTATTTAATGATGTCGAGAGTTTTTAGTTATTATTGTTTATGTAACGGGATTTAGTCCCGAACACACAAATGAGGAAGGCTCCTAAACATTTCTTAGTTAGTATAAAAGGCTTCCTAATCCTTATTTGTGTGTGTGCTTTCCATTTTGATTAGTTTTAGAGAGAGAAAGGTGTTTGTTTTCTCTCACTAGGAAATCACCAACTTTGTATTTCTTTTCTTTTCTTCATCTTAATCTAATCCTTCTTTTTTAGTTTAATCATCATCATGTTATTTGTGTTTGATTAGTCGTGTGATTTAGTCTTACAGTGTTGAATAAAAATTGATCAAAAATCAATTCCCTCGTTTATCGTTCAAGGAGCCTTAGGGTATGGACAATAGATGAGGAGCATTTTTACATCTTAAAGAGCCTAAGGGTATATGATGTAAACTTGCTAAACTCCACATAAATTCTACATGACTTTGGAGGAATAATTAATAAGTAGTACTATTGGCCAAATTTTGGGTCCGGGAATTTATTCCCCAAATCGTGTTAAATCATCCTTGATGTGGGTTTACTTTAGTGACAACGTTTTTGAAGACGAGGTTAGGTTTTGAGTATCGGGTTTGCACCGTTTTGCCTTCATTTTTGGACTAATAATTATCAAATAAGTCAAATGAGCCTACGCGTGAATGACAATCAATAAAATCTAGAGATACAACGTAGCAATTGGAGAAAGAGTATTACACAATTGTCTTATATAAAGGGTTTTAACCTAAGAACTTATGGTAAACAATGATCTCGTTTTTAAGCTTGGTATGGGGAACGTGAAACTTGAGGATGATTAATATTCATGACACCAAAGCCCTAATTTAAGTCTTAGATTTCTTTACAAGTTTCTTCCATCAAATAATTTCCAAGTTAATAAATCATTATAACTTTTTGTCTCCTTTTAAAAGTTTTTATCCTTTCATCATAGTAGTAATAGTATATCGTAATAAAGGCCGAGATGGATTAATAATGAGAAAAATATAACTATATGCTTTAAAATAATGCATTGCATGGGGTCATTTCAGTGGTCAAGTGTAGGGGATTTAATAAGTGTGTAAACACTTATCCTTTTGCCACTAAAATTAAGGAAAAACAAGACCTAATCATGTGTTTAGTATCGTAAAAGTCGGAATTACGCGTGGTTTTATGTTTTTGTGTTAAAAAGGTACAAATGATCAAAAGAAGTGAAAACACGGGATTTCACGGTCAAATGTTGAATAAAAGTCCAAGAAAGAGACGAAGACAAAGTCAAAGACCAAAAGTGTGCCCAAGATCACGAAAACCGGCGAAACCAACATGGGATTTTAAGAAATGATCAAGGAAGCCAAGTTCGAGCTTGATTTTAGCGAATTTAATCTTTTAGAAGATATTTGAGCTTTGTGGGTCCCACATTCGGGTATTGGGCCAAAAGCCCATTACTTGGATACTTAAATAAAGCTTTGGAAAATTTGGGCTAAAAGCCCATTTGCAAAGATTAAAAAAAAAGACGGATGTGATGGATCTAAATTGGGCCAAGCCCATTAATCTCAAAACCCTGGACGGTAAAAACAAAGAAAATTTTTGTTTTATGGAATAACCCGGTCAAACAACCCACAATTCCCTCACAACACATGTAACTGACTCTCTTTACCCTCACACAAATTCAATAAATAAAACCCCACACCCTCATTTGTCAAACGTTAAAAACAAAGTTTCACCTTTCACTGTATATCTTTCTCTCTCAACAAACAAACACAGCTCTCCAAACCCTAAATTTACCTAAGCAAAATTACCTATAAAAAATTGGGGGTTTTTACCCAAAGTGTATGATTCACACACTTGGGGATTAAATCCCCAAGTTAATCGGAGAAGACACCAAGGAGTGGTCCTCATATCAAATCCAACGTGGCCTATCTCTTTGATTTTATTGGATAGAACACCTCACCACAATGAATCGACCAATCCCTATTTGCCATCTCATCAATGAAGAAACACAAGAAACACATCTTTCCATCCAGGCTGGCAATCCATGTGATGGGTGGTGATTTGTAGCCGTAGATTGAAGAAAGAAGAAAGAGAAAAGAAAAAGAGCGGCTGGATTTAATTGCTTACTCTCTAAGCTTAATCAAGAAGGTTTTGGGTTTTTGCCTATAAAAACCCCCTTCATCTGTAATCTTTTGGTGGGTGCACTTATTTTTATTTTTTTAATTTCTGCAAATTAGTTTAGGTTTAATGTAATTTCAATTTTCAGTTAATGTAATTTTTATTATTATTAATGAAAAGTTGTTTTTAATTAATTTCGTCTCAATTTAATTTTCTGTCAAAGTTTAATTATAATCTGCTTTCTTTTTTTTATATATTACTGTTTGTTTTATTATTATTATTATAATTAAAAATAATAATAAATAAAAAGAAAGTGTAAATAAATTTCCCCACTGGAAATTTATAAAAAACTGGATCGAAGATATTTGTGTTTCGGTTCAAGAGAAGATTGTTCTTGTTCGAGAATTTGATGGTGATGTTATGGTGAGATTTAAGGTGGTGGTGTTGATTCGGATCTTCAGTCCGCTCAGCGCGTGACTGCTCCTCAACGGAATCGTCACAAGGTTCTTCTTCTTTTTTTTAATTTTTTTTTATTATTAAGTTTTAATTTAGGGTATTTAATCTGTTGTGTTTATCAGTTTGTTTATGCTTAGTAGTTTTATGTTGGTTCCATTCAGGGTTATTATTCTGCTTATGTTTGAATTTGAGTTTTTATTTGGATTTGCTAGTGGTTATTTGATTGTATTAGTTTTTGATTTCTGCTTATTAGGTTTTGTCTAGTTATTTTGATTCGAGCTCAGTAGTAGTAGTCGTTATTAGCTTATTCGATTCAGCTTATCTGATTTATTAGCTTATTTTGGTTGTTTTAGCTTTATTTTTGGTTTATTAACTATTGCTTATTAGATTTTTGATTTAAGTTGAGAATTTAGATTAAGTGATATCTGATTTGTTGCTCGTTTGCTTAATCTGCTTATTGTTAGTTTTTTTGTAATGCTTATTTGCTCTTCTTTTCCAGCTGATATTACTGCTTATTAAACTGTCATAGCTTATTTTGGTTTTGTTGAGTGCTGTAAAAAAAATAACAGACTCTATTAGTCTGTTTGTTTCACATTACAAAAAAATCCAAAAATATTAATAGCAAAAAAAAAAATCCCAACTGGGACTCGAACCCTGGACCTCCTGTCCAGCAGTCCAAAGCCATAACCATCTCATCTAGCTTTCTTTTTGTGTTTATTCTCTAGTAGTTTAATTAATATAGGGTTAATTTTTAAACTAGCAGATTTAGTTACAAGTTTTAGGTTAATAAATCTTAATTCAAAAGTTTTTATTTCTTTTATACAGTTTTTAAAAAAATATAAAAAGATAAAAAATTATTTTATTAATATTGTTTTTAAATTTAGTTTAAATTTGATTTAATATTGATTAGTTTTAAAATTAGTTTTAAATAAATTTCATTTAATGTTTTTATAAAATTAAGTTTTTTTTTAATTAGTTTATGTTTTTATAGATTTGTGTTTTCAATTAGCTTAATTAGTTTCAAAGATTTTTCTTAGATTAAATAATTTTTAGTTTTATTTAAATTTTAAATTAGTTTTTAATTAAATAGTTTTAGTTTAAAATATAAAAAAAGTATCGTTACTAAAAACAAGTAAGTTTTACGTTTTAGTCCGATATCAATTTCGAGTCGAGTCGAGGAAAAATGAACATTCATTGTTAAATTGGACTAAAAATCTATATATTAATTTCCAAATGTATTTCCAGAAGAACTTTCGGGCATACCACCTGCACGTGAAGTAGAATTTAATATCAAGCTCATCCCAGGAGTTGAGCCGATTTCCAAGGCTCCTTATCGCATGGCTCCCATAGAGTTGAAGGAGCTGAAGGATCAATTGCAAGAACTTCTGGAACGAGGCTTTATTCGACCGAGCTTGATCTGTTTGACCAACTCCAAGGGGCCAAACATTTCTCCAAGATTGATCTAAGGTCGGGCTATCATCAGCTACGGGTTAAGGAGCAGGACATCGCCAAGACTGCTTTCCGTACACGCTATGGTCACTACGAATTTGTAGTCATGCCATTTGGCCTTACCAATGCTCCAGCAGTGTTCATGGATTTGATGAACAGAATCTTCCATGAATTTCTGGACAAGTGTGTCATTTTCTTCATGGACGACATCCTGAAATTCTCAAAGTCCAAGGAGGAACACGAAGACCATCTTCGTACAATATTACAGATTCTTCGCCAGAAGCAGTTGTATGCTAAATTCTCCAAGTGTGAGTTCTGGTTAGACAAGGTGGCATTCTTAGGTCACATTGTATCAGCAGAAGGAATCACGATGGATCCAGCAAAGGTTGAGGCTATTACCAAGTGGCCAAGACCGACATCAGCGACTGAAGTCCGCAGTTTCCTAGGCTTAGCTAGTTATTACCATAGGTTCATGGAGAACTTTTCCTGTTTAGCACTACCATTGACCAAACTGATGCGGAAAGGGGAGAAATTCGCCTCGACTGAAGAAAGAGAGAAGAGCTTTGAAGACCTAAAGCAGAAATTAGTATCTGCACCGATTCTTACTTTCCCATCTGGTACAGGTGGATTTCAGATCTACAGTGATGCATAGGGGAAGGGACTTGGCTGTGTTCTCATGCAACATGGGAAAGTGATCGCGTACGCTTCACGACAGCTTAAGCCTTATGAGGAAAATTACCCTACGCATGACTTGGAACTTGCAGCAGTCGTGTTTGCGTTGAAGATATGGAGGCACTACTTGTATGGAGAATCATGTGACATTTTCACGGACCACAAGTGCTTGAAGTATATCTTCACTCAACGTGAATTGAACATGAGACAGAGGAGATGGTTAGATTTGTTGAAGGATTATGACATTAATCTGCAGTATCATCCCGGCAAGGCGAATGTAGTGTCAGATGAACTTAGCAGAAAGTCCGGAATGATAAACGGCATTAAAATTGAGGAGGAAATTATAAGAGACTTGGAGCGACTAGACATAGAGATCATGGTACGTGGACAACACGGTTACTGGGCTAATCTTACGTGGACAGCTCAGTTCACTTCGCGATTCTGAAGAAGTCTACAGAAAGCTTGGGGGAAAAAACTTAAGCTTAGCACGGCTTTTCATCCTCAAACAGACGGGCAATCAGAGCGAACGATTCAGACATTGGAAGACATGTTGAGGTCATGTGCGTTGGAATGGACGGGAGATTGGGACGATTACATCTGTTTGGTAGAGTTTGCATACAACAACAGTTGGCACGCAAGTATCAAGTGTGCTCCATTCGAGATGTTGTATGGCAGAAAGTGTCGCGCCCCAATCTGCTGGGATAAGGTTGGTGAGCAAACACTTGAAGGACCAGAAATGATAGAGTTAATGAGAAGGTAGCGGTAGCTAATCAGAAACTACAAGAAGCACGATCACGTCAGAAGAGTTATGCAGACAAGCATCGCAGGGACTTACACTTTAACGTAGGAAATCACGTTTTCCTTAAGGTTTCGCCGGCACGCGGGGTTAGACGTTTTGGAATCAAAGGGAAGCTCAGTCCTCGATTCATCTGACCGTTTGATGTCATTGAGCGAGTCGGTGAAGTATCTTATCGTTTAGCGTTACCTCCGCAGCTTTCTCATGTTCACGATGTTTTCCATGTGTCCTTACTCAAAGGGTACAAGTATCATCCCCTTCACATGGTTCAGTATCCACTAGAACAGATTCGTGAAGATCTCACTTTCATAGAAGAACCCAAACGAGTTCTTGGCAGACAAGAACGAGTCATGAGAAGGAAGACGATTCCATTCGTCAAAATCCTTTGGAAGGATCATATCGAGCGGGAAGCCACTTGGGAAACAGAGGATTCTATCCGGGCTTCTTACCTTCATTTCATATTTTGAATTCGGGTATGTTCTTCTTTTTCAGTTTACATTATCTATAATTCGGGGACGAATTATTCTTTTTAGGGGGAAGAGTTGTAAAACCCGCATGCTTTTACCATGAATAGTACCCTTATGATCGTACGTACATGATTAGAACTTTCCTTTTATAGCACGTTTGCGTTTCACGAATAAGATTTACAAGTATTACGTACGGGTTATAACACGATAAGTATTTCATACGTATTAAGACACGATAATTATTTCAACAATAATTATAATCACGAACATACGAACATGAAATCATGGACGTTTATAATCACGAACTTAATATTATTATGTATTTATGTATATTTATTACGATTACGAATAAATATATTACGACATGAATGATAACTAAATAAACACGTAAACACGACACGAGAAAACATATAAGATTTAGACACGGAAAATGATGGGTTACCCCTTGTGGGCCCCTCTTACCCGCGGCATCAACACAAGACAAGGGCCAAGCCCATTTTGAACTTTACTAAAACAAGAAAAAGGAAAAGGATATTTTCATAATCACAGTAAATTAGAAAATATCAAAAACCCTAATCGTTTCCTCTCTCTCTTTTTGGCCGCCGGGTAGAACACACCAAAAGGGGTGTGTTGGTTGATTTTTGGTGATCAATTCTTGCCAGGGTGTTCGTGTTTTTCATCATTCATTGTTTCACGTATTTGGTAAATTATTAAACCCCTTTTCTTTTATGTTATTATTAAATAAAAACACATGGAATCATAAGGTTATAATAAACAAGTTAACATGACATGTAATTAATCATGGGGGGAAAATAAATCATGGTTTTTGGGGGTGTTTGTTTTGGCCGACGCAAGGAACCGAGACCAAAAGGTCTCGGCTTGCTTTTTTCGCACCAACAACCGAGACCAAGAGGTCTCGGTGTGGTTGTGTGTTTCGACCGCAAGAGCAAAGGGAACCCCGACCTAAGTCGGGGTGTAGTTTGGTGTTTGGTTGGGTCTCGGTAGAAACAAGAACACCACCAGCATAAGTCGGTGGCTATTTAAGGAAAGCAGGGGGAACAACCGCGACAGCAAGGGGAAACTGTCACACCCCACCATGGCGGAATATGGGGCGCGACGTATGGATATTATCACAACAATAGCGTGTCTATAGAGTTAACTAAATGAAATAAAAATGTCACAAAAAGGTGACACAATGTCATGACAATATCTCTAATAATGTAGGCGTCTAGGTAAGTAGGTAACAGGCCTACCTCTTACCAAAGACATTTAAATAACACACATCAAGCATATAGGTATCAAACAATTTACTAAATCAGAAGACAAAATAAAATCTAAGAGGAAAGGGATTCCTCCTAATGCAATCCTAGCAGCCTCTATACTCTAGCCACTTCTAACATCATCTTGCACAACTACCTCACCTGAAAATGACACTAAAATCTGTCAATATAAAGTTGGTGAGAACATAGGTTTAAGTTATCAATATATCTTAAGAAACCTTGTCAACCGCTGTAAATAAGTTGAAGAGAAACAAGTTAAAGCAATGGACCATAATGTGATAATCATGTTACATACAACTACAATCTCAGCACAATTATAACAATCAAGAACACACAATAAGAACAATGCACCACACTATTAACAATCAAGAAGTATCTCGTCACACACACAAGAACACACCACACTATCCGGATCTTTCCCACACCACCTGTGGAAGATGAACTATATCCCCGTCGAGATATCTTGTCTCCGAAGAGACGATGCACAAATACTTAGGACGGATCGTGCCCCACGAACCAAGAACTCAGGACGGATCGTGCCCCACGCTCCACACACATCACAACTGGTCTCATAGACGCCCATACATCTATGTACCAATCCCAATCATAATACAATCAAGATTTATATATCAGAACACATAAGCACGCAAGTCACACAATAGCACATTTATGTCCACACATTTTAACACATAGTACTAAATCATTTTAAGAACATTAGATGTGTCATCTCCATCCCATACTGGAAAAACATTTAAAAACGTAGCAAAAATGGGACTATGAACTCACCTGAATGCTTCTTCACAAGTCCTCGCACTAGCAACAAGCTAACAACCAAAAACACGCAATCAATACATGAACCAATCACTAAGATGGCTCATCAACTTATGATGTAAATCTAGCCTATTCCCATATAAATACCTCATTGATAAGCTCTAATCACCCCATTACCCTTCCTTAATAAGTCCTTAACTTGGTTAAGTTTAATAACTATCCCGTTCATATTTTACACAAAACAGTCCCAGTTTTTAGGTCTCAAAACTTTAAGTCAAACGTCCACTTAAACATACCCATGGTTTCCGTAAAAGAAATATTCATACCCTTACATATGTTGGCTAACACCTCCCACATTCCCTAACCTTAAAGCTACTGTTAAGGATCTGATATATATATATATATATATATATATATATATATATATATATATATATATATATATATATATATATATATATATATATATATATATATATATATATATACTTTTGTCATTCCATATTTCCTGATTTTAAACATACTAAAGGTTTGTTACAATTAAGGGGTCTTACCCTAAACCACAACCTTAGCCCAAGTGCAGATACTTACTACAATATATAAACCATCTCTCATGTTCGTGAGAAGATCCCAATGCAACCCTAAGTACCCCAAACAACCCAAAACTTAAAAAGAAAACAGGCTGAATTCAAAACTGTTTTGACCTCCGACTGTTGTAACCTGTTTTTGACCCACTTCCCTACCTCCAATTTATTTCTCGTTTCTTGCATTAGAACGCCACTTCAATTACATTTTCAGGGATACTTGGATCATAAAATAAGAGTTTGTAGACCTCCCAATATGATCAAAACAATTGACTCAAAATTCTGCCCAATTTTTAAAAACGGGTTTAACAAAATCAACCACATTAATTAACCCTAATTACTCTAATTACAAACCCTAATTCATGTAATCATCCTAATATGATTATTACAACATTACTTCACAGTTTTTAAAATTAAACCTAACCTAAATCCATCATAAGATGATCAATTAAACATAAAAACAATTTAATTAAAAAGGTTTAAGAAGGTTTTACCTTTAATTTAATGGAAGATAAAAAAAATACTGAAAACCCTAAAACTTCTCTTCTAGCCGTCGCCTATGAAGTTCCAGGAAGAATAAAATGGTTTTTGTTTTTAGTTAACACATTATATAGGGTATGGGTGAACCCAAGTCCAACCCATAGCCCATTTACACTTTCCTTTTTCTTTTTCCTTTCTTTTAGGCGGCCAAAACCGACCCTACACCCCCTTATTTCGTTTTTTTTATTTTTTTTTTCTTTTTATTGTTAATTAATATCTTATTAATATTACCTTAATTTACCTTAATTTATTTCAGCTCCTAAAACTCCCAAAACCTCAAAACCGTAAAACTAGTCAAATTTACGCGTTTTACCGTAAAAGACGTAAAATATACACTTTTAAAAAAAATCTCAAATTTTGAAATAAACTTTATAACTAAGTCCTAAATGACTTAAAACCATCCCGAAAAATATCCATATGACTAATTACCTCATCCGAGACCTCTAAATACGAAACCCTAAATCGTAAAAATACGATTTACTATAATACTTATACGTACACATAAAATCCTAAAATAGCACCGCATTCTATCATAGTTACATCCAAGTGAACAAATGAGCATGAACTAACCCCATCATATCATTATATAATACACCACGCAATACACGAACGAAGACTAACATCCAATCCAAGGCTCAAATATAAACAGAATGCTCGTAAACGCACACTAAGCACATAATCAAAGTCAAACAGTAAAAAGTGACAAATCCAAAATCTAGGGTTGTCACACCACTCCCTCCTAATAGAAATCTCGTCCCGAGATTTACTCCAAACTCAAACTTATTCTCAGCAAACAAACGAGGATACATATCCTTGATAAAACCTTTACGTTCAAACGTGAACTCAGTTTATACTAAAATAATCTCAACGAACAACACATGAGCCTTAACCGTCCGCGAGGAAACTTATTAAAACCATACAGTTATGTAATCAACATAACTAAATCCCGCAACTCATCAAACAAGAACTGTCTTGAAACCAAGTTAGAAGCCATCACATAACTCGACGGGTTTAAAACTGTCACCCCGATTTCAGTCTTACTCATAAATACCATAAATCAAAACTCATCAAATATAACCACGTATTCTAAAGTCTAAAGAACTCTCAAATTCCATCCCAACTCATCTCTATGTTAAGCCTCCAAGTGTTTATTACCCAAAAAAACGATTTTAAACCATAAAACCCCTTATTAATTACCAAGTTCAAGCCCTAATTTATTTTAATTCTAGAAAATTAAACTCTCACCCATCATATGATTAAATACATGATTTTAACATATTTAATTTAATAGGAACAAAAACTCTAACTAAAGAACAATAACTTTAGGTGATCAAAACCAAAATATTTTAAAATAACAAGCCATGCTTATGTTTTAAAGAATTTATATTTCACCTTATTTCAAACACGTTTTCGACACTTTATCCTCATTTTATCGACTACCAACAACTATCTTTTTACTATTTGCAAGTTCCATTTTTTTACCATATAAGACTCAAAACAAAAGATATTGTTATTCCAGAATAAATCTCCACCCTCTCAATAGCTTCTACACCAAAAGTACCGTATAAAAAAACACGTGAAATGAGGACTTGATAAATGCGCTACTACAGAAGTTGAACATCCCAAAGAGAAAAGAGCTAGAAAACCATCCTAAGAATACAACCGATAAGTAGAAGGGATATATACATATATAGGCATACGCGTACATACACTCAATTCCATCCAACATATACTATACAAGCATGTATTAACCCTCTTTCATGCAACCATACTTAGGAATCCATTGATGTCGTGGTACTTGTATAACTATGTTGGCCACCATACTTATACCAGTCCCCTTTCACTAATTCACTCCCTCCTATGATGACACTTATAAGAATTAATACTACACATAACACATCAGTCTACCAACTCAAATAAGCACATAGATCCTACAACTCATATAAGCACATAACCACAACATAAAATAAGATCCAAAATCTCATGTATTAAAATAACATTGCCAATGCATGAAACACATAAACTCATAGTCCAGCTGAACCAGCGTAGACAAAATTCAAAATATATAAAGAACATAAAAACGTAATTAAACGAAATCCAACAATGACTAGCGTATACGACTATGGTTCAACCCGCATTAGTCAAAACTCATAAAGAAAATAACATGTAGTTAAGTATAAACCATACTAGTTCATAACTTAACAAATATCGCAAAAATAACATCCAAACACATCGACTATTATAAAATGCACACATACCCCTATGATGCCTATATGCAGGGACCCTTAAGCTATAGACTAGGCTACGCGACTAAGCAACCTAATTCTCTATAACCATTGGCTCTGATACCATTCTGTCACACCACACCATGGCGGAATATGGGGCGCGACGTATGGATATCATCACAACAATAGCGTGTCTATAGAGTTAACTAAATGAAATAAAAATGTCATAAAAAGGTGACACAATGTCATGACAATATCTCAAATAATGTAGGCGTCTAGGTAAGTAGGTAACATGCCTACCTCTTACGAAAGACATTTAAATAACACACATCAAGCATATAGGTATCAAACAATTTACTAAATTAGAAGACAAAATAAAATCTAAGAGGAAAGGGATTCCTCCTAATGCAATCCTAGCAGCCTCTATACTCTAGCCACTTCTAACATCATCTTGCACAACTACCTCACCTGAAAATGACACTAAAATCTGTCAACATAAAGTTGGTGAGAACATAGGTTTAAGTTATCAATATATCTTAAGAAACCTTGTCAACCGCTGAAAATAAGTTGAAGAGAAACAAGTTAAAGCAATGGACCATAATGTGATAATCATGTTACATACAACTACAATCTAAGCACAATTATAACAATAAAAAACACACAATAAGAACAATGCACCACACTATTAACAATCAAGAAGTATCCCGTCACACACACAAGAACACACCACACTATCCGGATCTTTCCCACACCACCTGTGGAAGATGAACTATATCCCCGTCGAGATATCTTGTCTCCGAAGAGACGATGCACAAATACTCAAGACGGATCGTGCCCCACGAACCAAGAACTCAAAACCAAGAACTCAGGACGGATCGAGCCCCACGCTCCACACACATCACAACTGGTCCCATAGACGCCCATACATCTATGTACCAATCCCAATCATAACACAATCAAGATTTATATATCAGAACACATAAGCACGCAAGTCACACAATAGCACATTTATGTCCACACATTTTAAAACATAGTACTAAATCATTTTAAGAACATTAGATGTGTCATCTCCATCCCGTAACTGGAAAAACATTTAAAAACGTAGCAAAAATGGGACTATGAACTCACCTGAATGCTTCTTCACAAGTCCTCGCACTAGCAACAAGCTAACAACCAAAACACGCAATCAATACATGAACCAATCACTAAGATGGCTCATCAACCTATGATGGACATCTAGCCTATTCCCATATAAATACCTCATTGATAAGCTCTAATCACCCCATTACCCTTCCTTAACAAGTCCTTAACTTGGTTAAGTTTAATAACTATCCCGTTTATATTTTACACAAAACAGTCCCAGTTTTTAGGTCTCAAAACTTTAAGTCAAACGTACAATTAAACATACCCATGGTTTCCGTAAAAGGAATATTCATACCCTTACATATGTTGGCTAACACCTCCCACTTGCCCTAACCTTTAAGCTACTGTTAAGGCCCCGATATATATCTATATATATATATATATATATATATATATATATATATATATATATATATATATATATATATATATATATATATATATATATATATATATATATATATATATATATATATATATATATATATATATATATATATATATATACTTTTGTCATTCTAGATTTCCTGATTTTAAACATACTAAAAGTTTGTTACAATTAAGGGGTCTTACCCTAAAACACAACCTTATCCCAAGTGCAGATACTTACTACAATATATAAACCATCTCTCATGTTCGTGAGAAGATCCCAATGCAACCCTAAGTACCCCAAACAACCCAAACTTAAAAAGAAAACAGGCTGAATTCAAAACTGTTTTAACCTCCGACTGTTGTAACCTGTTGTTGAACCACTTCCCTACCTCCAATTTAGTTCTCGTTTCTCGCATTAGAAAGCCACTTCAATTACCTTTTCAGGGATACTTGGATCATAAAATAAGAGTTTGTAGAACTCCCAATATGATCAAAGCAATTGACTCAAAATTCCCCCCAGTTTTTAAAAACGGGTTTAACAAAATCAACCACATTAATTAACCTTAATTCCTCTAATTACAAGCCCTAATTCATATAATCATCCTAATATGATTATTACAACATTAATTCACTGTTTTTAAAATTAAACATAACCTAAATCCATCATAAGATGATCAATTAAACATAAAAACAATTTAATTAAAAAGGTTAAGAAGGTTTTACCTTTAATTTAATGGAAGATAAAAAAAAATACTGAAAACCTAAAACTTCTCTTCTAGCCGTCGCCTATGAAGTTTCAGGAAGATCAAAATTGTTTTTGTTTTTAGTTAACACATTATATAGGGTATGGGTGAACCCAAGTCCAACCCATAGCCCATTTACACTTTCCTTTTTCTTTTTCCTTTCTTTTAGGCGGCCAAACCGACCCCTACACCCCCTTATTTCGTTTTTTTATTTTTTTTTCTTTTTATACCTTAATTTACCTTAATTTATTTCAGCTCCTAAAACTCCCAAAACCTGAAAACCGTAAAACTACTAGTCAAATTTACGCGTTTTACCGTAAAAGACGTAAAATATACACTTTTAAAAAAAATCTCAAATTTTGAAATAAACTTTATAACTAAGTCCTAAATGACTTAAAACCATCCCGAAAAATATCCATATGACTAATTACCTCATCCGAGACCTCTAAATGCTAAACCCTAAATCGTAAAAATACGATTTACTATAATACTTATACGTACACATAAAATCCTAAAATAGCACCGCATTCTATCATAGTTACATCCAAATGAACAAATGAGCATGAACTAACCCCATCATATCATTATATAATGCTCCACGTAATACACGAACGAAGACTAACATCCAATCCAAGGCTCAAATATAAACAGAATGCTTGTAAACGCACACTAAGCACATAATCAAAGTCAAACAATAAAAAGTGACAAACCCAAATACTAGGGTTGTCACAGAAACCACCTGCTAATTGCCGGTGGGAACTCTGCCCAGCCGGCGGCTACAGCCGAGAAAACAGGGGGAACCACCGGCTCAGCCGGTGGCTGTTTTTGCGGAAACAGTAGCAACCAGCCAAGCCGGTTTTGCCACTGTTAAGGGTGCATTTGGTTGGCCAGTTCACGGGTTCGCGGGCACGGTTCACGACTTAATTAATTTACAAGTTAACTATTTTTACAAGACTAATTTTTACAAGGTTAATTAAATTAATTTAACATGTTACTTGATTAATTTAATTACAAAATGACTTAGGTTATTATTATTATTAATAATACATGGATTTTAACCTAAGTATTCATTATTTAAGTTAGACTATATAATTAATTAATTATTAAACATGCCTTATAATTAATTAATTTACATGACTTAGGTTATATTAATAATAAATATTGATACATGTTTTTACCTAAGTATTATTACATTTATTTAATTAAATCACGTTATATTTAATTAAATACTTTAACCTATAGTTTATTTAATTTACATGTAATGATTAATAAACTGTACTATATATCACATGACTTAGAATATAAATCAGAAAACACTTAAACTTATATTATTAGCTTAATAATCCAGCTTATTTCTATTTATGGAAACTTTCTATTTTTAGAAACTTACTTTACTAAGGCAGCTAATCTATTTATGGAAACTTTTTATTTTTAGAAACTTATCTATTTTAAGCAGTAAATCTATTTTTAGAAACTTTCTATTTTTGGAAACTTTCTATTTTAGGAAACCTGCTATTTTTAGAAAGTTACTTATTATTACACAATAGGTATAATAATATAAGAATTCAAGTAATACTTAATCAGAATACATGATAAACACAGTATAACGTTAGAATCAGTAAAACAAGACATGAACATATAAAACAAGCTAAGACATGATATAAAACCAGTTACGTACTCAGTAATCAGATACTTATACACGTATATTATTTATGTAGCTTTAGTGGTATCGAAGTAGGACTATCTTCCGTTCATCTTCTTCGTTCACTGGACACAAGGTATGGATTCTCCGTCCTTTCAATATGGACATTCTTCCTTATTAGGATTCCCCGTATGCAGCCTACTGTTTTCCCCAGTATATGTTTTATATGTTTTGATTGCTTATGTTTAATTAGATACCTAAAGCCATATACATGCATGACCAGTTTCACCTAGTTATGGAGGTACCATAACCATAACACTGGAGGCACCAGTGTTATGACTTTACCACGGCGGAGTGATAGCTCGTGGCGTCCCTTCAACTTTTGGCCATAATATTATTATTATCATGTGGGGCGTATGGGTGCATCCTAGGTTACATGTTTTCAGCAGATTATTCAGGTGAATGTGGTGTGTGCCTTGTATCCTTCACAAGGAGCTGACCCCTCATACCCAAAACTTATATTTAAATTAGAGGCAGCCCCTCTAATTTGCATGAGGAGGTCACCCCTCCAAGTATTCATGCACGTTGATATTTCATGACCTATATTGGCTAATGGTAAACATTTTAAACAATTTTTATAAGATAACCATAAGGCTTTTCAAACTATAAAACCAGTTTTACTAAGATATACCAGGTTATCCAGGACTTAGTCTCTTCCGCTGCTTTATGCTTATATGCTTATATTATTCATCCTATACTTGTATATCCGTGCACTGAGCGTTATGCTCAGCCGTTTTCCTTTTCATGTTCCTAAAACGGCAGGTACTCAAGGACGCTCGTAGACTTTAAGCGTACGTGCATATGGATTGGAAGCTTCCTAGCCTTCATTACTTTATGCATTTCATTATACTTTGATACTCATTTCCATGGACATTGTTTAGTCCTTTTCATTTACAGTACTTATGTTTATGTGTGATGAGTTCTACTTTTGGGGTACCGATGTTTGTTTCCAGTATTTACTTTATGGTCATGTGATGTTTAATACATTTATCCTTGTATGCTTTGATGACACGCCATAATCACGCGTGACATTCCATTTACCAAAATGGGGTGTTACAATTATGGTATCAGAGCCAAGGCTTCGACCTGTAGGATCTCAAAACACGACCTGTGATTAGTGGGTAGTCACTATGGTCTTCCTAGAACTGACAGTCGGTTTTCATGCATTCATCATTTTCATGCATACATATATATGTCATTGTCACAGGTTTATGACTAAGTAATGGTTGGTACAGGACTGGCCCTATTTAGTCGCATGTGCTTTTATCGGAACTTTTAACTTTGGGACCGACCCATTGGCGTCCTCTCGCTATGTCTTTTGTTTTGAGTGAACTGACCATAGGCGTTCACTCTCGCGCATACAAAAGTTTTCATAAAACTGCATCATGCATTCATGTACTAATTTTCTCACATAAATTTTTTCTCATGATTTATTGGTATAATTTTTTTTCATGTATATAGTTTATGTTTTGATCAGTTTAATCATGTATTTTATGTTATACTGTCAGATGGTTCTCAAACACGAGCAGGAACAACTCAATGCAGCAATGCAAGCTACAATGCAAGCTATGCTTCCTCAGCTGAGGAACAAAATCAGGGCTGAGGTGCAGGCTGCCAACAATCAGTAACAACACCCAGTACCTCCTCCTCCTCCTCCTCCAGCAACATTGGTCACATGGCTGAAAGCTGGTTGGCTCACATTGAGAAGATCTTCGATTATATGGGTTGTGACCCCGTCTTAAAGTCGAGGTTGGCCTGCTACCGGTTTGAAGGTGATGTGTTATCATGGTGGACGACACTGAAGCAGTCTGAGGGAGGTGATAATTGGGTGGCTGGTTTGACTTGGGCTCAGTTCAGGGATTTGGTGATGGGACAGTTCTTTCCCAAGGCTGAGCAAGACAAGCTGAAGAGAGAGTACCATGGAATCCGACAGAGAGATGGGGAGAATAGCAACGAGTTCATGTAGTGCTTTCTTCGCTTGGCTGGTTTTCTTGGTGCAGCAGCAGGTACTCCCGAAGAGCAAGCACACCACTTCCGGTAGGCTCTTCGTACATCGGACGCAAACAACCTGGTGTGTGCTACGTTCAACACAGTGGCACAAGTGGCTGATGCAGCACGTAAGCTGGAGATGCTGCAAGAAGAGAAGAGTTCGGGGAAGCAGAGAGACCCGAGAAGAGGTAAACATTCGTATTCAGCGGTGACCAAACCGTATTCTTTTCAGCACATGTCAATATTTACATCTCTTTTAAACTGTATCTTCCAGGCAGAAGACTGGGGACCGGACTCAACCGGCTACTCAGCAACAGCCTACTCAACCCAATGGAAACGGTCAGACTCACGACCGTTCTGCTATGGATAGGCGTGGCGGTAATGATAATTACCGTAACAACGTTGGACACTCCAACAACAGCAGGTCCTTTTACTTACTCATTTTCTTATGATTACATGTTATAGTTCTTAATTCTAACACATTAGAAAATCTTCTACCAGGAATCATGGTAACGGGAGGGACCAGAACCAGAGAGGTTCACAGCCTAACCGTCCAGCTATCACTGGTCTTCCATCTTACGATTTATCCGCATCGTCCTTTGTACCTATTATCATGTCTCATGTACATTATTCTTATCAGACTCACAGCCAGTCAAGACACCTGTTGGAGGATACACTCATCCTCTTTGCACTACCTGCAACCGTAGGCACCCAGGGCAATGTCGCCGTGATAGCGACGCATGCTTCAAGTGTGGTCTTCCTGGCCATCGCATGAAGGACTGCCGCAAGGGCGAGATGGAGGGCACATCAGGACATGCTGATACCAAGCCGCCTCCTACTAGTGGACGCGTTTACACGACATCTCGTGATCAGGCCAACAAGTCTACAGGTACCATCACTGGAATCTTGTATATGTATGGTCAAGCTGCAAGTGTTCTTTTTGACATGGGTGCTACTCACTCAGTCATTTCTACTGCTTATGCCAAGACTGTTAGGATACTCCCCATGCCACTAGAGAATATACTGAATATTTCCACGCCTTTAAGAGACTCTGTGCGCATAACCTATGTGTAAAAGAGCCTTCCCCTAGAGTTTGATGACAAGATTCGTCCTGTTGACGCACTTCCGCTGGACATGAATGATTTTGACATGATTTTGGGCATGGATTGGCTATCCAAACATTATGCTACCATAGACTGCCATTCATACTGAGTCATCTTCGGTGATGTTAATGCGCCAGAGTACATTCACAACGGGTTCGTGCCCGGAAGGTCTTTACAAATCATATCAACCCTGCAAGCACGTGCATTACTTTCACATGGTTGCGAGGGCTATCTAGCTACTGTTCATGACATGGATGTTGAATCCCCATTAATTCAGGATCAGCCGATAGTGTCAAAATTTCCAGATGTATTTCCAGAAGAACTTTTGGGCATACCACCTGCACGTGAAGTAGAATTTAATATCGAGCTCATCCTAGGAGCTGAGACGATTTCCAAGGATCCTTATCGCATGGCTCCCATAGAGTTGAAGGAGCTGAAGGATCAATTGCAAGAACTTCTGGAACGAGGCTTTATTCGACCGAGCGCATCTCCATGGGGCGCACCGGTCTTATTCGTTAAGAAGAAAGACGACAGTATGCGTCTTTGCATAGACTATCGCGAGCTCAACAAGATTACCATCAGGATTAGGTATCCACTACCACGCAGACGATCTGTTTGACCAACTCCAAAGGGGCCAAACATTTCTCCAAGATTGATCTAAGTTCGGGCTAACATCAGCTACGGGTTAAGGAGCCGGACATCGCCAAGACTGCTTTCTGTACACGCTATGGTCACTACAAATTTGTAGTCATGCCATTTGGCCTTACCAATGCTCCAACAGTGTTCATGGATTTGAAGAACAGAATCTTCCATGAATTTATGGACAAGTTCGTCATTGTCTTCATTGACGACATCCTGATATTCTCAAAGTCCAAGGAGGAACACGAAGACCATCTTCGTACAATATTACAGATTCTTCGCCAGAAGCAGTTGTATGCTAAATTCTCCAAGTGTGATTTCTGGTTAGACAAGGTGGCATTCTTAGGTCACATTGTATCAGCAGAAGGAATCACGATGGATCCAACAAAGGTTGAGGTTATTGCCAAGTGGCCCAGACCGACATCAACGACTGAAGTCCGTAGTTTCCTAGGCTTAGCTGGTTATTACCATAGGTTCGTGGAGAACTTTTCCCGTTTAGCACTACCATTGACCAAACTGATGCGGAAAGGGGAGAAATTCGTCTGGACTGAAGAAAGAGAGAAGATCTTTGAAGACCTAAAGCAGAAATTAGTATCTGCACCGATTCTTACTCTCCCATCTGGTACAGGTGGATTTCAGATCTACAGTGATGCATCGGGGAAGGGACTTGGCTGTGTTCTCATGCAACATGGGAAAGTGATCGCGTACGCTTCACGGCAGCTTAAGCATTATGAGGAAAATTACCCTACGCATGACTTGGAACTTGCAGCAGTCGTGTTTGCATTGAAGATATGGAGGCACTACTTGTATGGAGAATCATGTGACATTTTCACGGACTACAAGAGCTTGAAGTATATCTTCACTCAACGTGAATTGAACATGAGACAGAGGAGATGGTTAGAGTTGTTGAAGGATTATGACATTAATCTGCAGTATCAACCCGGCAAGGCGAATGTAGTGGTAGATGCACTTAACAGAAAGTCCGGAATGATAAACGGCATTAAAATTGAGGAGGAAATTATAAGAGACTTGGAGCGACTAGACATAGAGATCATGGTACGTGGACAGCATGATTACTGGGCTAATCTTAGAGTGGAACCCGAGTTACTCTCTAGGATCAAGGAAGCTCAGAAAGATTTAAATCTGGGCGATAATTCAGAATTTGGAGAAGCAGACAGAATTTCGGGTAGACGCAGATGGTATCTTATGGCAGGGCACGAGACTTTGTGCTCCTGATGATCAAGAACTCCGGGAAGCATTGTTAGCTGAGGCTCATAGCTCCCCATTCTCTATTCATCCTGGTTCGACCAAGATGTACCATGACATCAAGCAATACTTTTGGTAGATTGGTATGAAACAGGATGTTGCGACTTACGTCTCCAAATGTCTTACCTGCCAGCAGGTTAAGATCGAGCATCAGCGATCTGGCGGTCTTCTTCAACCGTTAGATATTCCAGAGTGGAAGTGGGACAAGATCACCATGGATTTTGTTACCGGTCTTCCGTAGACAAAGAGGAAGCACGATGCGATTTGGGTTATCGTTGATCGACTTACCAAATCAGCTCATTTTTTACCGATCCGCAAGGAAGATTCGGTCAGTAAACTCGCCGATACTTATAGGAGGGAGATCATGAGGCTTCATGGTGCTCCATCCAGCATCGTCTCAGACAGAGATCCTCGGTTCACTTCGCGATTCTAAAGAAATCTGCAGAAAGCTTGAGGGACAAACCTTAAGCTTAGCACGGCTTTTCATCCTCAAACAGACGGGCAATCTGAGTGAACGATTCAGACATTGGAAGACATGTTGAGGTCATGTGCGTTGGAATAGACGGGAGATTGGTACGATTACATCTGTTTGGTAGAGTTTGCATACAACAACAGTTGGCACGCAAGTATCAAGTATCCATTCGAGATGTTGTATGGCAGAAACTGTCGCGCCCCAATCTGCTGGGATCAGGTTGGTGAGCGAACACTTGAAGGACAAGAAATGATAGAGTTGACTAATGAGAAGGTCGCAGTAGCTAATCAGAAACTGCAAGAAGCACGGTCACATCAGAAGAGTTATGCAGACAAGCATCGTAGGGACTTACACTTTAACGTAGGAGATCATGTTTTCCTTAAGGTTTCGCCAGCACGTTGGGTTAGACGTTTTGGAATCAAAGGGAAGCTCAGTCCTCGATTCATCGGACCGTTTGATGTCATTGAGCGAGTCGGTGAAGTATCTTATCGTTTAGCGTTACCTCCGCAGCTTTCTCATGTTCGCAATGTTTTCTATGTGTCCTTACTCAGAGGGTACAAATATCATCCCCTTCACATGGTTCAGTATACACTGGAACAGATTCGTGAAGATCTCACTTTCATAGAAGAACCCGAACAAGTTCTTGGCAGACAAGAACGAGTCATGAGAAGGAAGACAATTCCATTCATCAAAATCCTTTGGAGGGATCATACCGAGCGGGAAGCCACTTGGGAAACAAAGGAGTCTATCCGGACTTCTTACCCTCATTTCATATTTTGAATTCGGGTATGTTCTTCTTTTTCAGTATACATTATCTATAATTCGGGAACGAATTATTCTTTTTAGGGGGGAAGAGTTGTAAAGCCCGCATGCTTTTACCATGAATAGTACCCTTATGATCGTACGTACATGATTAGAACTTTCCTTTTATATCACGTTTGTGTTTCACGAATAAGATTTACAAGTATTACGTACGTGTTATAACACGATAAGTATTTAATACGTATTAAGACACGATAATTATTTCAACAATAATTATAATCACGAACATACGAACATGAAATCATGGACGTTTATAATCACAAACTTAATATTATTATGTATTTATGTATATTTATTACGATTACGAATAAATATATTACGACACGAACGATAACTAAATAAACACGTAAACACGACACGAGAAAACATATAAGATTTAGACACGGAAAACAATGGGTTACCCATTGTGGGCCCCTCTTACCCGCGGCATCAAGACAAGACAAGGGCCAAGCCCATTTGAACTTTACTAAAACAAGAAAAAGGAAAAGGATATTTTCATAATCACAATAAATTAGAAAATATCAAAAACCCTAATCCTTTCCTCTCTCTCTTTTGGGCCGCCGGGTAGAACACACCAAAAGGGGTGTGTTGGTTGATTTTTTGTGATCAATTCTTGCTAGGGTGTATGTGTTTTTCATCATTCATTGTTTCACGTATTCGGTAAATTATTAAACCCCTTTTCTTTTATGTTTTTATTAAATAAAAACACATGGAATCATAAGGTTATAATAAACAAGTTAACATGGCATGTAATTAATCATGGGGGTAATTAAATCATGGTTTTTAGAGGTGTTTGTTTCGGCTGAAGCAAGGAACCGAGACCAAAAGGTCTCGGCTTGCTTTTGTTCGCACCAACAACCGAGACCAAGAGGTCTCGGTGTGGTTGTGTGTTTAGGCCGCAAGAGCAAAGGGAACCCCGACCTAAGTTGGGGTGTGGTTTGGTGTTTGGTTGGGTCTCGGTAGAAACAAGAACACCACCGACATAAGCCGGTGGCTATTTAAGGAAATCAGGGGGAACAGCCGCGGCAGCAGGGGGAAACCACCGGCTAACTACCGGTGGGAACTCTGCCCAACCGGCGGCTACAGCCGAGAAAACAGGGGGAACCACCGGCTCAGCCGGTGGCTGTTTTTGCGGAAACAGTGGCAAACGGCTAAGCTGGTTTTGCCACTGTTAAGGGTGCGTTTAGTTGGCCAGTTCACGGGTTCACGGGCACGGTTCACGACTTATTTAATTTACAAGTTAACTATTTTTACAAGACTAATTTTTACAAGGTTAATTAAATTAATTTAACATGTTACTTGATTAATTTAATTACAACATAACTTAGGTTATTATTATTATTAATAATACATGGATTTTAACCAAAGTATTCATTATTTAAGTTAGACTATATAATTAATTAATTATTAAACATGCCTTATAATTAATTAATTTACATGACTTAGGTTATATTAATAATAATATTGATACATGTTTACACCTAAGTATTATTACAATTATTTAATTAAATCACGTTATATTTAATTAAATACTTTAACCGATAGTTTATTTAATTTACATGTAATGATTAATAAACTATAATATATATCACATGACTTAGAACATAAATCAGTAAACACTTAAGCTTATATTATTAGCTTAATAATCCAGCTTATTTCTATTTATGGAAACTTTCTATTTTTAGAAACTTATTTAATTAAGGTAGCTAATCTATTTATGGAAAATTTCTATTTTTAGAAACTTATCTATTTTAAGCAGTAAATCTAATTTTGGAAACTTTCTATTTTTGGAAACTTTCTATTTTTGGAAACTTTCTATTTTAGGAAACCTGCTATTTTTAGAAAGTTAATTATTATTACACAATAAGTATAATAATACAAGAAATACAAGTAATACTTAATCAGAATAGACAGAATACATGATAAACACAATATAACGTTAGAATCAGTAAAACAAGACATGAACATATAAAACAAGCTAAGACATGATATAAAACCAGTTACGTACTTAGTAATCAGATACTTATACACTTATATTATTTATGTAGCATTAGTGGTATCGAAGTAGGACTCTCTTCCGTTCGTCTTCTTCATTCACTGGACACAAGGTACGGATTCTCCGTCCTTTCAGTATAGACATTCTTCCTTATTAGGATTCCCCGTATGCAGCCAACTGTTTTCCCCAGTATATGTTTTTTATGTTTTGATTGCTTATGTTTAATTAGATACCTAAAGCCCTATACATGCATGACCAGTTTCACCTAGTTATTGAGGTACCATAACCATAACCATAACACTGGAGGCATGAGTGTTATGACTTCACCACGGCGGAGTGATAGCTCGTGGGGTTCCTTCAGCTTTTGGCCATATTATTATTATTATCATGTGGGGCGTATGGGTGCATCCTACGTTACATGTTTTCAGCAGATTATTCAGGTGAATGTGGTGTGTGCCTTGCATCCTTCACAAGGAGTTGATCCCTCCTACCCCAAACTTATATATAAATTAGAGGCAGCCCCTCGAATTTGCATGACGAGGTCACCCCTCCAAGTATTCATGCACGTTGATATTTCATGACCTATATTGGCTAATGGTAAACATGTTAAACAGTTTTTATAAGATAAACATAAGGCTTTTCAAACTATAAAACCAGTTTTACTAAGATATACCAGGTTATCCAGGACTTAGTGTCTTCCGCTGCTTTATGCTTATATGTTTATATTATTCATGCTATAATTGTATATCCGTGCACTGAGAATTATGCTCAGCCGTTTTCCTATTCATGTTCCTAAAACGTCTGGTACTCAAGGACGCTCGTAGACTTTTAGCGTACGTGCATATGGATCGGAAGCTTCCTAGCCTTCATTACTTTATGCATTTCATTATACTTGATACTCATTTCCATGGACATTGTTTAGTCCTTTTCATTTACAGTACTTATGTTTGTGTGTGATGAGTTCTACTTTTGGGGTACCGATGTTTGTTTCCGGTATTTCCTTTATGGCCATGTGATGTTTTATACATTTATCCTTGTATGCTTTGATGACACGCCATAATCATGTGTGCCATTCTATTTACCAAAATGGGGTGTTACACTTATCATATTATACATGTTCTATCATGTTTTACTGTTTTATGTGTTATCTGTGTATATTCATGTTTCTAATGATATAAGTCATGTATTCTTGTATTACTATACTTGTAGTGTAGTAATAAGTAAGTTTCCAAAAATAGAAAGTTTCCAAAATAGTAAGTTTCTATAATTAGAAAAAGCTGGATTAACAAGTCTAAAGTATAAGTTAACGCTTATTGATTAAAAGTATAAGTCATGGATCAAATCTCATAGTTTATTAATAAGTGTCATGGTCAAATTAATAAACTATATGTTATACAAATTTAATTAAATTAAGACATGGTTTAATTAAATTAAGTCTAAAACAAAATACTTAGGTTTAACTTGTATTAATAATTTTATTAAATATAACCTAAGTCATGATTTTAATTAAATTAACTAATCATGGTATTAATTTAATTAAATAAACGCTTTAACTGATTTATAATTTATCCCGAACCCGAAACCGTGAAATAACATAAGCCGAATTAAATAAGCCTAGCCAACACCACCCAGCCGGCGGCTGGTGGTGTCAGCCGGCGGCCAACCAGCAGCCAGTGGCTAACCCGACTAGCCGGTTGCCATTGCTCGACCGAAACTCCCATCGGCTTTAGCCGGTGGTTCCCCCTGCCTTGCTACGTGTAGCCACTGACCAAGCCAAACATACCCCGGCTTGCGCCGAGTTCCCACTGTTTTTACTAAAGTCCCACCGAGACCTTAAGGGTCTCGGTCGACACTGAATATCAAACCAAACGCTCCCCCTAGTTTCCTTTCCTTGCGGTCGATCTAACCAAAATCACACCGAGACCATGATGGTCTCGGCTGGTGGTACATAATAGCCACCGAGAGCCTTGTGGCTCTTGATTTGTGCGTCGACTCCAACACAAACACCAACCAAACCCCACATCCTGTTTATTTATTACACTAGCATGTTCTTGGTTCATGTTTGTAAAGATTTAGTCATATATGATCATGATTATAATTAAAAGAATAAAAAGGATTAAGGTTATGGGTATACCAAATGCGTGGATGAATGAAGGCTATGAACACGAACACGAATATATCAAAATCAAAGATCAAAAACCACAAACACCCCTTGGTGTTCTTGATCGTCGGCGGCTACAAAGGAGGCTAGGGTTTCTTGTTTATTTTCTTGAAAATCATTATGAGATAAATCTCCTGGGAGTTAGATTAAGTTACTAATTAGAATTGGTAATGGGCCAAAAGGCCCTCTCCCTTTTGTTTTGATCTATGCCACGAATACCAAGGCCCAAAACACCAACACCTTAGCTTTTCATGTTGAATATTATTAGTCGTGTATGTCGTGCTTTAATGTTCGTGTTATAACATTATACGTAATATTTATCGTATATTAATAATATATGTAATCCTTGTTATTTAATTCCGTGACACGTGTCGTATATTATAATTGGAAGGTTTTAGTTTATTCGTGATTTCATGTGTTTACTGTTCCTAGTTATTGTTCATGGTATTTTAATACGGGTTTTACAACTCTTCCCCTCTAAAAGAATAATTCGTTCTCGAATTAGAGACGTGATATTGTTATGAGTTTTACAATTCTTCCCTTCTAAAAGGATCATTCGTCCTCGAATTGAAGATAAACTAATGGAGTTGTAAGGACTGAAGGTACATAAAAGTAAAAGGACATGTAAGCTGAAAGGACATGGAGGTTATATGACTGGAAAGGAACATGGAACGTGACATGGTTGAAAAGAATATATCTAATTCATGGACCGAAAAGAGGATAAGAATCCAGATGGACTCCTCCGTTATCAAGTGGCGTCCCGCCCAGAACAGTTCCTCTACAAGAACTTGACGAAGCAGAAATCCTGGTCTTCTTGACCCTGACTTGATGCTACGCAAAAGTTTCCAGTTCATCAACGAAAGATGAGTTCAAATAAATCCGGTCGAGTGAATAAGAAATAACGTGTAAAGATAAATGCAACGTTATGATGCGAAATAACTTGAAATAAATAACATTAGTACCTCTGAGCAATGATGCCCGAGGCATACTGAAACGTGGTACGGGAACAATTTTGAACGTGATACGTGAAGAATTGTGAACGTGATACGTGGAGCTATGGTGTAATATGAGAAACATATGGTGAACGATGACACATGTAACATATCGTGAACGTGATATGAGAAACGTGGAATGAACATGATGTGAAACATATCGTGAACATGAGATAACTGAGGAGGTAACGCCAAACGATACGAGATGAGACGTAAAAATGTGACGTGAACCGTCGGTCTGAGGATGGAAAATTTATTAAACTTGAGTCTAGTCCCCCAATCTTTCTGTAAAACTTTCCAGAACGAAAAGTGAATGTAAATTGTAAACTAGAATATGATCATGAACATGAGCAGTGTCATGAACGTGAGTGCGAAAACTAATCATAAAGTTAGACAAGAATGTGAACGTAAATGATGAAAACGAGTGTGAACCTTTATCTGATCTGATAGCTGAAGGCATGCCATGTGATTGTATGATCTCTGGATGGAAGTGTCCAAAGTCTGCTACTGTGAAATCTTTGCAGATGTAAGGAACATGCAGACTTGGTCATACCGTTGATAACACCCAGATAGCATAATGCTTCCTCTGAACCTGCGGTAATCTGGTAGCAAAATCCCTGTAGATCTAGCCCCATTTCCCGTTCAAAATTTCTACAGTTAGTGATAACTTCTAGCATGTTGGCGTTCTATCTTAACCTGTTGGTATGTCAGGCATTTATAGATATGAACATACTGCATCCTGTTTCCTAGAAACTGGATACATAGAAGTTTGGAAAACTAAGAGTCTCTGAAGTTAGACTTCTCTTAGCGTAGGATCCTTTGGAACGCCTAATTTAGCGTAGGGTTCTCCCTTTACGCGTAAGCTGAGTCATGGTAAAACTAGTCGTGAAAACCATGCGATTCAGCGTGTCACTGTAATCAACCACAATTCGTATTGGAAAAATTTCAGGGTGAAATTTCTTCTGTTGTAGAATTTGCAACGTAGTGCGAATATGGTCTTCGTGCCCTTCTCTTGACTTAGAAAAGATCAGGTTATCATCGATGAAATACTAACAAATTTGTTCATGAGTTCATGGGGAAACTCCATCCATCAAGTCCATAGATGCTACGGGACATTCATAAGATTAATACAAAATCATGAATGTAGCATGACCAATTCGTGTATGAAAAGCAGTCATGGAAATGTCCTGCCCTATCACTCGCCACTATTGGCAGTATGATCATAAGTCGATCTTGGGAAAGTGCTTAGCACCCTGCAGTTGATCGTATTCGTCGTTAATACGCGGAGGAGGATAACGGTTATGAAGGGTGATTTGTTTCAATCGCCGGTAGTCGACACATAATCTCATGTTACTGTCATTCTTCTTAATAAACAGAACTAATGCACACCATGGTGATACACCTAGCGAATGAGCTTCTTCAAACATCTCGTGCAGCTGATCCTTCCACATGCTCGATGTTAAGTTCCACCTTGTGGGTAAGGTATACTCGGAGATCTTTCTGGAAATACATCTGGGAAATAGAAATGATCGGCTGATTATGAATGAAAGGAACTTCAGGAATTGAGTTATAACTGACAGCTGGAAAGTCTTCGCAGCCCTAGGATAACAAACACTTGCTTGTAAAGCATAAATAATTTGTACAGATTTTCCTGATGGAAAACCATACTGCACTTATTCAGGAGCCAGAACATTGCTGTACATAATCTGATATGAATGACGACCAATCGTAGCATGGTGTGTTGTTCATAGTCCATAATCAGAATCATATTTAACTCGCATCTGTCCGAGGGAAGTGTGTTAGCAGTTGGATCTTATCATTAGACTGAAATGAATATCTTCGTACACATGGATGGTATGAATATCGTCTTCTATGGTCATGGATATATGAATTATGAAATTAAGAAATGAAAGTTTCATGAAGCAAACGTGACAGATCTTACTGAAGGTGTTTTGCCTGTCTCACGCAAAACGAATCATACGTGTGCAAATGTGAATAATACGCCAGTGATGGTACTAAAGTTTTGTGGCCTGATTAATACATGGCACAACAAAATAGACATACCCCTTGGAGGGTACCCTGAATTTCTTAGGGCTGTTTCAAAAGATAGACGTGAGTCATGTGTCTTGACTCGTTTCTTGAGAGAATATGCTATGACATGTGTCTTGACTGATGTCTTGACATGTGTCTTCAGAAAATATACGTGAGACATGTGTCTTGACTGATGTCTTGACATGTGTCTTCAAAAAATATACGTGAGACATGTGTCTCGAGATGTGAAACGAATAAATTTTGAAACTCTTAGGTTATCAATCCATAATTGGCGGATCGATTGGACTGCTGACCCTTTGTATTTCTGATCACGTCCGTGATCGGTGTTTTGTCGTGATTGCTAGAATGGTTTCTGTCACAACAGTAGTTACTATCGTCTTGTATGTCAGTTCCATGACGGTCATTCTCATGACGGTGATTCATGTAACTATTCAGCTGAGTGGCTGGCTGGTACCGATTCCCACTCATATGACTGAAAAGACAACTAAATGACGTGTGGCATATAACTAAAAAGTTAGGGACATGGATTGTGATGGAAATCGTCTGGTGGTGAAGCATCTTCTCGTCTGATCGCTTTGATCTAACGCCTTTGTCTTTGTCTTGTAGGATCTCCAGGTTGTGAACAACATCAGCATCTTGTAGCGCTCCAAATAATCAGCATCATCAACATTTAGTAACATCTCCAAGTTATGAGCGGCATCAGAATCTTGTATAATATCAACAAGTGAAATACGCCTGAGGTGATTTAGAATCGACTAGCGAATCCTCATGGAGTATTGTAAGTGAAAAACACATGGATTACGATGCGTGTAATACACATGAGATACGGTACATGAAGTACACATGGAATATGGTACATGGAGTACACATGGAATGCACATTAAATCATCAGTATAGGGTCGATCATCTGTTATCATTTTAAAAGAAATATTTGGTTAAGCAGTTAAAAATCCGAACTAAAATGAGCATCATGATATCTTGGTAATTCTAGCATGGACATCATTCTGTTTCATAGAGAAAACGCTAAAAGTGTGGTTAAACGAAATTCAACGATGATTTGCATGAAAGCATGATTAATGAAAACCAACCATGATTATCATGAAAGCAGGATTAAATGAGTCCATCAATGTCTTGCATGAAAGCATAATCAACATAAGAGACGTAAGACATAATCAGCATGGAGACGAAATCATCATGAAGAAACATGGAACAAAATTAACATGAAGGAGTATAAAACATAATCAGTATGAAGATGAAGTTAACCATGATAGTATGAAAACATACTTGACATAAAGAAACATAGCAATTAATGAGGGGACATGAAAAAAATATTATGACTGTAATGAAATGAATCCGAAAATCGCTGGTGTGAACGACCATGGGTCGGTTCACAAAGCAAAACTAACATGAGTAAGGATGAACGCCTATGGGTCGGTTCATCAAAACAAAATTGACATGGCAAGGGTGAACGCCTATGGGTCAGTTCACCAAAACAAAATTCGAATGAAAAGCATATGCGACTAAATATGGCCAGTCCTATACCAACCATTACTTAGTCAAAATACCTGCAACAATAATACATGAAAATAAATAAGTGAAAATCAACTGTCAAAACTTATCGTAAAACATATGACTAAGTATGAACTACAGTAGTTCAGTCCATATTAGCCAAAGTTCTCAAGGAACATCATGCATAAAACAGTGACATAAAACTAAGTATGGATGACGGTTATTCAATCCATATTAGTAAAAACAATTCCAAGGAAAACATCATGGTTAAAACATCAAGGTGCTGAAAATATCAATACATGAAATAACAAGCGTCAACTTAGGAAGCTCCTTGTGACTACCCACTAGTCACAGGTCGAGTTTTAGAGCATACAGATCAAAACCTTGGCTCTGATACCATTATTGTAACACCCCATTTTGATAACGGAATATCACAGGATAATTATGACGTATCATAAAAGCATGCAAGGTAATATGTACTAAACATACATGACCAAAAGGGAAAACTGGAATCAAACATCGGTTCCCAAACATAAGCGCAAAACATAGATAAGTAAATGAAATGAGGAGGACAAAACAGGTGTGCAAAAAGCATAAGTATAAGAAGAAAAAAAGGATTAGAAGGCTAAAGCAGCTTCCATCCTATGCACGTCCTCCAAATGCTCAAGTCTGTCCATGGGTGCCTGCCGTTTTGGGACATGGAAAGGAAAGTAACGGCTGAGCAATGCGCTCAGGGAACGGAGATATGACATAGTATGAATGACTGAAACATAAATAAGACTGAAGGCAGCGGAAATGTATAAGTCCTAGAAAACCTGGAACACATTTTTAAAACTGGTTTTATAGTTTGAAAAGACATATGTTTTTATATGAAAACTGTATTAATTAGCCAATAGCCCATATAGGCCATGAGGTTCCACCGTACATGAATACTTGGAGGGGAGATCCCACCATGCAATTAGAGGGGTTTCCTCTAATTAATTAGTCTAGGTAGGAGGGATCAACTCCTTGTCAAGGATGCAAGGCACACATCGCATTCACCATGAAAATCATGTAAAACATGTTACTAGGATGCACCCACACGCCCCACATGATAATATAAATATAATGCCAAAACTTTAAAGGGACACCAAAAGCAATCACTCTGCCGTGGGGAAGTCATAACACTGGTGCCTCCAGTGTTATGGTTATGGTACCTCCATAACTAGGTGACATTGGTCATGCATGTATATTGCTTAGGCATTTAAAACTAAACTTAAGTAATCAAAACATATAAAACATATACTTGGGAAAACAGTTGGCTGCAAACGGGGAATCCTAATAAGGAAAGAATGTCCATACTGAAGGACGGAATATCCGTACCTTATGTCCAGTAGAAGCTAGAATGGAAAAGCTGACGAAACTACTCCGCCTTCACAAATAATACTACATAAGATGAGGGACGTGTATGAGTTGTCTAATATACTGTGTATTTTACTGGTTCTGTGTGTTCTTAGCTTATTATACATGTTCTGTCATGTTTTACTGTTTTATGTGTTATCTGTGTATATTCATGTATTCTAATGATATAAGTCATGTATTCTTATATTACTATACTTGTAGTGTAATAATAAGTAACTTTCTAAAAGTAGCAGGTTTCTAAAAATAGTAAGTTTCTAAAAAGAGAAAGTTTCAAAAATAGTAAGTTTCCATAATTAAAATAACTTGGATTAACAAGTCTAAAATATAAGTTAACGCTTATTGATTAAAAGTATAAGTCATGGATCAAATATCATAGTTTATTAATAAGTGTCATGGTTAAATTAATAAACTATAGGTTATATAAATTTAATTAACTTAAGACATGGTTTAATTAAATTAAGTCTAATATAAAATACTTAGGTTTAACTTGTATTAATAATTTTATTAGTTATAACCTAAGTCATGATTTTAATTAAATTAACTAATCATGGTATTAATTTAATTAAATAAACGCTTAAACTGATTTTATAATTTATCCCGAAGCCGAACCCGTGAAATAACATAAGCGAATTAAATAAGCCTAACCAACACCACCCATCCGGCGACTGGTGGTGTCAGCCGGCGGCCAGCCAGCAGCCAGTGACACGTGTCGTATATTATAATTGGAAGGTTCTAGTTTAATCGTGATTTCATGTGTTTACTATTTATGGTTACCGTTCATGGTATTTTAATGTGGGTTTTACAAATTTGGTATCGGTACCAAAGCATGTAGTATCAAAAATCACAAAAGATTTGAGTCATATTTAATTATAATTGCAATGCAAATACCTATTAGAGTTGTTTCATGAAAAACATGATCACAATATACCAAACTCTTTTTCTTTGTGCTAAAAAATAACTATGCCAAAAGCTTAATCTGACTGTTGGATTTAAGCACATAATATATCATATACATTAAAGACGTCATGAGATAACAGTGGAAAGATTAAGAATCACATATACACATTGTAATTAACATAATGTAAACCAGAAAACATACATTCTTGATCATCAATGGTAGAATAGCAAAATAATCAAATCAAGAACACCCCTTCCTATGGAAAACCCACGAATTCTCTTTATTCCAAAGCCTAAGATCAAAGCTATGATCTTCTCTAACGGTATCCACACAACACCTTCATCAACCACCCTTGATTTCTTGGTCCTGCCACAAAAATACTTGAAACCAAAAAACAAGAATTCCTCCTTATTTTTGTTTGAAGTGGACGACCAAAGAGACGCCAAAGGGAGATTTTAACTTATATAATTAGCAAGAAATATGTTCTAAACCCGTTGGTATTTATAGGATGAAAAATAAGAGTAAACATTTACAATATTTACTAAAGAAGAAAATATTTTCTTTGGTTTGAACTTGTCCCCAGTTTTTTCTTCCTTGTCTTACCGTTCAAACCAATGGATACTTATCCTTTGGTGTTGACTTCTATTTTAAGCATACACATTTCTACTTAATTTTCTTGAATTCCTTAAGCCTTTATAGTTAGTTTTTGTTAAACCTTTTAACTTTTAACTAAACATTGTTAAGTATTTGTTAATAATAAATTAAGTATACATAATAATATATCCATAAATCATTATATGCCTTAATAAAAAGTGATCTAAATGTTTAAGTGTGTGACCCTTAGACCCACATACTTTTAGCCGTATAAAATATAATTATGACTTACACATATTCTAATAATGACAACCATAGATACTTTTCAAACCCTGTCATTAATTAAACAATGACATACTTTTAATCACTTAAGTATCAAGTTTATATACTTACTGATTTTGTGTACATAGACCACACAATTGTTGAAGGAACTTCAATGTTGAATATTAATGAATCGAATTTAGATATTGATAATGTTCAAAAAAAAATTAGATGATGATAGTGAAACTCCAATGTTGAATATTAATGAATCAAATTTAGATGATGATAGTGAGCACTCAGTTGTTGAAATGATTTATTTTGTTTAGTTTAAACGATTTCATAAGATTTCGGTGAAACTTTGTTGGTTGCGATTTTGACATATTATAGTTCAAAATCATTCAAATATACCATTTGTCTTGTTTTTCTTCTGCCATCCCATATAGTCACTAGCATGAAATATTGACTATTTTTGTTTAACAAAAAATGAGAAGAACCAGATTGGTATGAATTTTCTGTTACCAAGTACCGACATCGGAGTCTCATCCGATATAGTACTGATACACCCCTTTCATGCTCAAAAAGAAAACAATGCCACAATTGAATACGAGTTATAAACCAACCTTGTACCGTGAACATATTTAGAACCAAGTTTTCCTTCTCATAGTATACAGGCTACTTCGTATGTGTTTCACATAAACTTAAAATGAAATGAAAATAAATTTTAAGTATGTGTTTCACATAGACTTGAAATAAAATGAGAAGAAATTTTAAACGAGAAGACTAACAAATAAATATAATATTAAATACGCATATGTTTAAGTAAGATGCATTTCTCATTTTTTAACTATAGTAATATATGTTCTTGCTAAAAATTAGATATATTTACATATTATGCATCTCATCAAGTTATATGTTTCGTTTGTATTTTTCTTCATCTTATATATCTATAAAGATTTAGTCCCCATATCATAAATGGGAAATCTTAAAGATAGAAACCTCTGTACCAAAACGCTGAAAATACAAACCATCATCCAAAGTTTCAAACCATAGGTAATAAATGTCATATATAACACCCCAGAATGTCAATAGTTTCAACAGTTTTAAAGATACAAAAGAATACAAAACGTCATGCCATTATGCCATTAGAAAACCATAAATTCTGACATATATAAATACAATGCTCTACCTCTACACACATCCTAACATATCTTTAACCAAAACCAAACGTCGTAGTATGTCGACATGGGAACATAATATGTAAAGGTAAATAACTGATTCAGAAACCCTCTTTATCATCACGCTACCTTCGCTTCACGTCGACTACCACCGCAATGAAAACCCATCTCCAGCCACAACGTTTTTGTCATCCACGATCTCACTTCACGTTCTTCTTCTTTTTTATTTGAGTTTTGGTGGACTATTGATGATGATGGAGGAGGTGTAGGATAAGTATTTGATCCAGTTGCTTTGAACTGATACGAATGGTGCTAAGAAAATGGTAACATGATATGTTCTTTGATTGCTTTTCCCTAACAGTGATTTGAGATTAGTTTTGATTAAAAAGAGAGATAAATTAGTTAAAGACGATTTTGTTATGTAGCTGCCTGAGATTGGGATTGAGAAAATTAGGTCAGCTTTGTAAATCCGAGTTAAATGATTTGGGATTTGGATCATTGTGGAGTTGGGTTGACATGTTCTTGGGCTATTTTGTTATTTTGGTAGAAACATTAATACTTATATATGGGTTGGCACTCGAATTTGCTTATTTGATGATAGTGTTATGTTTCAAGGCATGCATACTAATAAATATTAATGATCATCGTTATAATTGAGGTTTATCATGATAAAATGAAAAAAAAAATTATGACCGATATTGATCTTCATAAACATTCGTTAAACTTAAATTGTAATGGCTATATTTGGTATGGAGATTTTTAGTTTACTACGAGCTGTTTTTGATATTAAAGTTGGATTTTACGAGAGCGTGTACTTATTATACTTAAACAAGAGTGAGCAAAAATCATGATAATATAAATACACGTTAGCAACTTCATGACACATCCGTAGCATTGCCCGAATCTGAAAGCCTCGTTTCAAGCAAATTTGTTACTTGCAAGATCGTTAAAATTAATTAATATGTATATAAATATGCATCTAATTGAAGTTGATGCTTCTTAAAAACGTGATTATTACTATTTTTCATTTCTCTCGTTTATTTCTCTTCTTACTGGATACTCACATGTTTCACACTTTCATATATTTAAAAACAGTTTTAGTTTTTATTTTATTAGACCGCCAATTTTGTTAAACCTACAAAGGAGGTGAAAAAAAATATAAGAAGGAATTATAATTTGGAACAAGCATGAACTCGAATGAAACGTCCGATCTAACCAGACATGATCAAGGGTGGAGCTCTCTGGAAACTAAAGGGGACGGTGACTTTCCTAAAATATTTTAAAATAGTGTATTTTTTATGCTTTTTTGTGTAAAAAATTAGGGTCCGTTTGTTTTCTACTGGGGTTTTATTTTGGAGTTAAGTCCTAAAGATGGGTGGGTTAGGAGTTACTATTTCTTACTTAAAATTATTGTTTGGTTTGTCATTAGTAATGTATACTTTAGCTTTTCAATTGCTGGAATAATATGGTCACTATTATGGTCAATAATGAGTCAAACCCTTTATTAGAGGAGATTGAAAATGATGTGAGATAAAAAAAGGAGAGGGCGGGAAAATAGTGGGGCCAAGTGGGATAGTGTCAGTAACACAAAGTGTAATCAAACTTATAGGGTGGGATTTATAGATTTCTGATTTTTATGATTGAGTTCTTATTTTTAATGATATGAAAATTAACCAAACATGACTTCTTGACTTTAGGACTTATCCCAAGGGTTAAAAAGCTCAAACAAACGAGCCCTTATAATTTATGTTTTGGCCTTTTTAATATACAAGTATTGCATCGATGGCCTTCACAATAATTTTGGTGAAACTCCGCCATTGCACATAGGGGTGCAAACGAGCCGAGCCGAGCCCGAGCTCAACAGGGCTTGAGCTCGGCTCGAAACATAAATAGTGGGTTCGAGCTCGGCTCGATAGCTCGTCGAGCTTTTACCTTTAAGGCTTGAGCTCGACTCGACTAGGATTCGAGCAAAGCTCGAGCTTAGCTTGAAAAGCTCGAAATTATATATACGAAACAAATATATCACTATCGTTTACGTATCGGCACAAATTTTATGTTTGTAGTAAACGATGATAACAACTATCAATAAATTATTTAATTTTTTATATAATTACTACTTATAATAAATTTAATACTCAAATCAACGTTTGCTTACTTATATAAAAATATATTTACACTAAGGCTCGAAAAGCTCGATAAGGACTCGAGCCAACTGATCAAAAGCTCGAGCTCGGCTCATTAGATGTTTCGAGCCATATTATTGGGCTTGAGCTCGAGCTTGAGCTTGATAAAAACTCGGCTCGATCGAGCCAAGCTTGAACTCGATTGCACATGATTGAATTTTCCTACTTCTATGTGGTACCACACTTTGCATGAAAAAGAAGGGAAAACGAGATGGACCATTTATCTCCATATTTTTTGGAACTTATAACGTGTAAATGGTTGTTTGAGTTATATAAATATGCGTAATTCGTTGTTTGAATAATAAGATTAAAGATTCAATATTTTGATATGAATGAACACTATTGAAACCTGGTACAATAATATTTCACATCTAGCAGTATCAAATCACAATATGTTGAATTGAAGATCGCAAACAATTACAAAGTGGTCATTGTTACACATATTATATACTCCGTAGTTTAGTTGTAGCGAATGTGTTTGGTCTTTTTCTCTTTTATTACAGCCAATGTTTTAAATGGCGTAAGCGTGGTGTAACGTCAAAGTCAAGCTTTCGTGGTTAAGATAAAACTTTTGCGTTTTCAAAGCGAGTGATACAAAAATATGAAATTGTTTATATATATATATATTATTATATATACTAAAATTACAAAATACATAATGAATAATGTTAAACTACTATTCTTACATGTAATCTTCATCGTTATAAAAAAGTTAAAAAATTTCGAAGTTGAATAAAAAAACTCGTCATACCATGCGTTTGCCCGCTTTATCGTGTCTTTCACTCCTTATCTAACGCTACGCTTAGAACTCACGTCTTGATCTATTTCGTAAGAACGACGTCACGCCTCGCGTCTTGACGGCGCCTTTCAAAACACTAATCATAGGGTATTGCATAACTTAGACTAATAGCAAAATAATAAAAACTCGTATTTCTGTGATATAGAAAACAAGGGTGTATAAACAAGCAATGCCTACTCTCTAACATATATATTAACCTGGCTATAGAAAATGTGACAAGCTAGTATACTAAATTTTCAAACGATTAGTTGTATATTAGTGACAGTGTTATATTTTTACCGTTTATGTGCTATAACGATCAATAGTTTATGGACATATTATATGGCAACAGAAAAAACATAGCCATCGAAGAAACTAAATTAACTCGTTTATTATTATCACGATCTACAAGATATGAAATTGGCTGGACCATAGTCACATGAAACGAGGTTCGCTTCGGTTTGGGAACGGGGAACGGGAACGCGGTTCGCGGGGTCTTTAAAATTCGGTACAAAAGGGGTAGGCTCATTTCGGTACGCTCCGGTTCGATGTACCGTATAATTTGGTACGATGTACCCAATTTGATACAATGTACCATATTATACTTACACATATATAAGTTGTAATAGGTGCATGGAATATATTTTACAAATATATATTTACAAAGTTTTAATAATTCATATTTAATTGTTCTAATTATATAAATTATACATTTTATAAAAGCCCACTAATATGTATCTGATAATAGTATGAGTTAAATAGAGTAAGTCTACTTGGCCCATATATATATGTTATTAGTTGGGCCCATAAAACACTAAAATAAACAAGTTTAACTATTAAAAGCTTTAGGGTAACAACATATCTCTTTATCTTCCAGCCGCTTTTCTCATTCCATCTTAAAACTTCATCACCATTAAAATCTAACACCATAAATTAAGCGTTGACCGTCGTTAACCGCCGAACCGATCGCTTTTGGTACGCCGAACCCACTGATTTTTGGTACTAAATGAAGCTGCTTTGGAACGTGAAAAGTGGTGAACCAGATCGCGATCCCCGATCGATCCGAATTGATTTCGTACCCTGTTTTAGATCGAACAAACTGGATCGCAATTCGCGGGTACTCTAACGAATTATGTGACTATGGGCTGGACAATGCACATGCAATTTTGGGTAGAAGTGACAAAGTGTATCGAGTAAAGGCACGTCCTACTGGCTATATATATTTGCATTTCTACATGTTTGTCGTTTTCTTTTTTACGATAAAAGTACAGATAGATAATTAAACTAAGGTTAGATACGAACTATGGTTATGATTTATAATTACAGAGAATGAAATTTTGTCATTTATTTATGGATAAAGGTCATAAATACATCACATATTTTTTATTTTGATTTATTATATATCACAAATTTTTTATGTACGAAAAACACATTTGAATGAGAAGTTTATTTTTGACTTTTATTTTTTCACCCAAAGAACCGGTAGAAAAAAATTTCAACCGGTTATATCCTCTCCTATATCATCTTTTGGGGGAAACACTTTTGCTATAAAATCACATCGTGCACTTCACATCACCAGCCACCAAATCCATTCGATCAAGAACCCTAATCGAAGTAATTGGATACAAAGGTAACTGTACATAATAATTTCGTTTTTTTAGTTATGAGTATATCCTCAAGCTCCTTTTTTAATTTCCCCAATTGGATAATAAAAAATTATTTTAGGATTTTTGCTTAATGGATAAAGGCAAAGGTATGATCCCTAATTAACTTTTTTAATTTTATTAAATGGATTCCTTATCCCTTTTTTTATTTTATTGAATTGATTAGGTTTAAATTGATTTTATTCCTAATCAAGCTTGATTTTGTTCACATCATCTTCATCCTTGGCTTTTTATTCGATTTCCTTTAGATCCCGGGTGTTTTGGTTTGGTAGGATTTAACTTATTGATTTCCCATTAATTTGCATTAGGTATAATTGCAAGCAGTGATAGTAGTAGTGCTATGGAAATCAGTAGGCCTAAGCCTAGTAACAGAGATTCACCTCTTGCTAGTGATTCAACTAATTTTAGTTTTGATCCAATGTATTCAACGAGCATTGACTCATTTCCTTTAGATCACGGGTCGTCTGTAACAGCAGAAGCAACACAAGCCGTTTCCAAATTGAGAACTGAAGGTCCAACTCCTGAATTTCTTGACTATCATGGCTTTAGGTCAGTTGAACACTATCAAGATACATGTATATATTCAGGGACAGACTATTACATAAAATCCTTTGTAAAAAATACCATTGGCGGTTTTAAGGAAAGGCGCTATGGTAAAACAAATGACGATGATCCTGGGTTGCCTGTAACAGAAGAAGCAACTCAAGCCATTGCCAAATTGAGAACTGAAGGCCCAACTCCAGAATTGCTTGAGTATCATGGCTTTAAATCAGTTGAACACTATAAAGCTACATGTAGGTATTCAGCGACAGACTATTACATAAAGATCTTTGTGAGAAATACAATTTGTTAGTGCAAACATTACGATCTTTAATCGATATTATCTCTTTGTGTTTTGGTGACGACAAACATATAACTCGTAATAAATTATGTAAATTGTGTAAGGTACTCGTAATCACTCAAGCATACGTTTGTATACTTCTCTCGACACCTCAAAGATCACATTTGTCATGAATGAAAGTTTATGGACTTATATTTAATAGTCGTTTGATAAGATCGAACTCGAGATTACGGGACTGCCCTCAATACGTAAAGAGTTATTTTATTTAATAAATATATTTATTGGATTTATTAATTTATTTAATAAATATATATTTATGTATTTATTAAATTAAACTAAACTTTAAATTTAAAGACCGTTAAATATTAAAAGTTAAGTACAAACGATCGTTGTGGAACAAACAAGAGAAGGAAAGAAGATTCTGGAACATCCCTTGTGGGTGTTGCCAACTTTCGACACCAAAGGGGAGGGGAAGGAAAAAAGGGAACTTGTCACTTGCCTTTTATTTGTTTATCTTGGACTTCAAGTTTTGAAGGCCTATATAAACATCCCCATACCCTCATAATAAAACACACAATCTCTCTCTCTTGTTTTCTTTCGCCGATCGACTCAAACAAACCCACAAGGGTTTCGGTTTGATTTTTCTTGGTATTCGGTTTGCTATAAATCTAGTCCTTGCCCCTCTCTAGGGTTGTTGGGTAGATTTTCCACAAGCGTTAAAGCTCGGTTTACACGTGCTAGAATCACGGTTAGCTCTTTGTATTACGTGTGTATAAGATCATAATATAGTCTTGCTTTAAACTATATCTTGGTGATATACGGTATAAACTCGAATTGGTGATTCGTTCTTCTTCTTGTGGATTTGCTTTAGTGTAAAGGTATGTAACCCGAATTCGATTAATTATAATTATGTTATTATGATCTTGTAAATCGCTTCCGCTATATGTGTGCTTTGATCTCATTTAGGGTTTTATATAATTGTTATGATGTTAATAAACCTTCAGTGGTATTAGAGAGCCGTTTTAACATGTTATAATTATCGAAAATCTGAAGTTTTTTTAACTAATAATTGTTTTGAGTTAAAACTACATGGTTTTTTAGGTTTTTTTTTAAATTAGGGGTTTGTTTTTTAAAAATTAGGGTTTTTGCCGAATTTTTACAAAAAATTGTTTTGAAACCCAAAATTACATGTGGGATGATTTTAGATTAAATTGCATGATTAATTGTTATGTCATGTATGGTTGCGATCCGTAGAGATTTAATTGTTAAGATTTGTGAGAGGGTCCATGATAAACGTGCATGTTTTCATGGATCGTAAAATCATATGTTTATATGATTTTATGTCCTACTTGTTTTATTTGATTCAATAAATCTTGAATTAGGGAATACTTTTATATGAATATAAAGACCTAGATTTGATGATTATTGAATAAATCGTATGCATGTGGCTATTTGATTTATTTATTGCACATATAAATCGTTATTATGTGTTTATGATTTAGTTTTTTTACTTGTTTATATTAAAATCGCTGAATTGTTGTAAATGTTAGCCTCATAATATTGAGTCAAACAAGAATGCTCGGTCATATGTTTATTATGTATCGTAAATTAGAACGTTGTAATAGGTAGTAGATTAGTCGTGTATAATGGGCTTAACTTTAAGCTAAGGTTCATTCATAAGTAACCAAAGCCCAAAAGGAAAGCCCGGCCCATGTAGTATAGTCCATACAAACCCACATGTAGGGGGACTATAAATACCCTTCTTAGCATGTTAGGAAGGGTGTTGGTTATTCATTTTCTCTAATCTAATATCACCTAGTTCTAACCATTTCTCTCTACTTTCTCTCACTACTTTCTCTCTCTAGAATTCATCTTCTTCATCTATTTTCTTTCTTAAATTCGTATTATATCATCTAAATATATGGGACTACAATTGGTATCAATCGTCATGGGGTAGTTTTGTGATTCTTTGTTGATTTACTACTTAGTTCGTATGATTTTAACATAAAATCTATGGATTCAAGTTTTTTTTGTGTTTTTCGTGCTCTAAATCTTCCTTCTTTAATCTCTACATCTTTCATACGTGTGGTAAGATTTTGGTTACTTTGGTTTGGATTGAAACACGAATTCCAAGGTAAAAATCTATTCTTTCTTATTGCCTAAAGTCTCGAACTTTTATCTTGGTTACGATCTGATTGTTGCGATTGCATAAACCCTGGGGGTTTCTACTTGCGATCCATCACTCAGTACGATCTTGAGTACGATCACTCAGTACGATCTGTGAGTACGATCACTCACTACGATCTGTGAGTACGATCACTCAGTACGATCGGGGAGTATGATCGGTGAGTACGATCGTTGGATACGATCACAGGATACGATCGTTGGATACGATCACCAATACGATCAAGTGAGTACGATCCACGAGTACGATCACTTGTTACGATCCAAGACTGCGATCAGACTGCGATCTAAGAGTACGATCAGACTGCGATCTAAGAGTACGATCAGAGTGCTATCAGACTGCGATCATAGAGTACGATCAGACTGCGATCTAAGAGTGCGATGGGTGACATTGCGATGGACATCTAAATTTTGTTCGAGTATTTTTTAGACTTAGCCACTATCTAGACTAGTCTCGGAACGTAGTTTACACGAATATTAAAAAAAAATAAAAAAAATTTCCATACTAGTTTTAGGTTATTTCTAGCTCGATTTCAAAATTTGGTGATTACAAATTTTTTAGGTCTACCGTTTTGTCGGACTGAGAAAAAATCGCAATTTTCGGAATTTTAACCACAACAACAATCACAACAAATCTACTTAAGATCCATATTCACTTCATCATTTCAGAGAATATTGAGATGGATTCTACTGCCGAATATCGTGTGACGAACAACAACATAATGGTGGCGGGTAACAAAGAGAGACCACCAAATGCTTGTGTCTGGTCGGTATGCTCAATGGCAATCACGTTTCATACGATACCTTGATACAAGACCTAATGGTGATTCCTTGAGGAAATGTATTACTCATGGACCATATATATTCAAGAAGATCTCAATTCCTCCAAGACCAGCCACAGATACTACTGATCCAATACCCGCAAGTGAACGTGATGAAACAAGAGCTGATCTTACACCTGAAAATTATGCTTGGCATGATGCGGAGAAGGAAGCCATCTATATGGTTTTAAATGGGATTGGAGATGATATTTACTCCACGGTTGATGCATGCCCGGCAGCACATGAAATGTGGACTGCTATTGAACGCTTGCATCAAGGAGAATCACTCAACAAACAAGATGTCAAAACAAACTTGTTTTGGAATTTTGGCAAGTTTACTTCAAGGGATGGAGAATCAATTGATTCATACTACTCCAGGTTTTATAAAATGATGAATGACATGACAAGAAATAACCTGCAAGTCTCCACCATGCAAGTCAATGTTCAATTTCTTCAACAACTTCAACCCGAGTGGACACGGTTTGTCACTTTAGTGAAACAACAAGAAAAGTTAGACGAGGTCTCATATCATCGACTCTTTGATATCTTGAAGCAATTTCAGAATGAAGCAAATGAGATTCGAGCTGAACGTGTTGCAAAGACGGCTAATCCACTTGCTTTACAGACTACCACTCAACATGTTCAAGATCATCGCTCTCGTGCTCCTAAGACATACTCCACTACATCATCATCACCACGATATTCCACATCATCTAAGTCTTCATCATCCACAAGATCACGAGGCAAAGTGCCAAGAGCACCATCACCACCATCTGAGTCATCATCTGAAGAAGATAGTGATGAAGACCAAGCTCAAAAGAATCCTGAGATGAAACAACAAATTGCTTTCATAATGAAGACTTACAAGAAAATCTACAAACCCACCAACAACAATCTTCGAACATCATCTAACACAAAGAATCAATATGTTGAGAGTCCTCCAAGGTATGACACACGTCGGCGTGGTGAAAGTCCTTCTAGGTATGATCGACATAATCCAACACATGTTGAGGGTTCTGCAAGGTATGATTGACAAACTGCCAAGTATGATACTCAGAGGATTGCTGCTGCTACTGGGAATAGGGAAACTATTGGAAGTCAAGTGGTTCAGCAGAGTGGGATTCAATGTTTTAATTACCAAGGTTATGGGCATATGGCAAAGGAATGCAGGAAGCCGAAAAGGCTTAGAGACTCCATCTATCACAAGGAAAAGATGCTGCTATGCAAGAAGATGGAAGCAGGGGTTAAATTGTCAGCTGAGGAAGGAGCTATGCTTGATGTCACTGATGATGAAGATTCTGATCAAGAACTCGATGCACATTACTCGTACATGGCAAAGATTGAAGAAGTTCTCAAAGTCACTGAAGATGACAATGGCCCTATCTTTGACACTGAGCCAATCGATATGGTACACAATACTGATGAATATAATGTGTTTGGTGATATTCATGAGCATAGTGATCTACCCAATGCCATTAATGACACGTGTATGATGGAAACGGTTGATAGCAATACCACACCCGATTCATCAGACATGTGCAATAATGAGTCTGAGGATGATCAACATGCAAATGAATATGATGAAGAGGAACGTATTGCGCTTGCTAATTTAATTGCCATTTTACAAAAAGATGTCACTGAAAATAAAAAGAGTCAAAAGCAATTAAAGAAGGAAAACGCTACGCTCACTCAAAATTTTGAAGAATGCAAAGTTGCTCTTATCAAATCTACTGAGATGACTGAAAGCTATAGAGATGAGCTCCTTTAGAAAACCAAAGAGCTTGAGGGGTACAAGGGTAGTGCGTTAGAAAGTCAAAAGGACGATTTTGAAAACAAATATAATACAACTCTTGAGTTATTAGCCAAAGAGAAGCGTCAATATAATGTTTTCTTAATGGATGAACGTCAAAAAACGTACCTTGCCAATACCAAAGTTAATGAACTTGCACAAAAGCTCTCTATGACCACTACCGATTCTGCTAAAATTCTCGAGGATAAGAAACAAGAGGTAGATGCGTTAAAACAAGACTTCAAAAGTAGATATGATAAAGAAACCGAAAAAGTAACGAAACTAGAAGAACAAGTCGCATTTTGAAGAAAGTTGTTTATAAAACGCATGATTCTATTCAATCCGTAAGAATGCTAGCACCTCCGTCGATGTTTAAGGGTCAAGCTAGCTTTGCAAGTCCTGAGTACCTTGCCAAAGCTCAAGCTGCGAACCCGTGTTTTTATCTTGATGAGACTGAAAGGACTGAGCTTGATTGCCTGTTAGTGCCGATAGTGAAGAGACTGCCCTTTGGGATGATGATAGTCGACCTCTTGTCAATAAGGAGTTTGTGAAACCATATAATTATGCTTACATGAATAGTCTTTATGGTCTTTTCAACAAACAAACTCAGAAAACCCGTGAGGAAGTGTTCTTAGAATGCAAACAAAAGAGAATTCAATGGAAGAAAGCTTTTGCCACTAAGAAATCTAATGTTTACAAATATATAAACTACCTTCCTCTAGATGAATCCAAAAGCAAGAGTAGGAAAACTTTAGGTATTCTTAAACACCACGTAGATAATGTTAAATCTATTGTTGAAAGAGATTGGGCAAAACGTGAAAATGCTGAGTGGCAACGCCCGATTACTCAAGATATTACCTTGCTTGTGAAAGAACTCTTAATTCCAAACACGGCGTTGATTGAAGAAACTGTTCTTCAACTTCAGGAGTTCATTCGGACTGAAATGTATGATGATTTAAAATATGTTGAATCTCTTGAGAAACACATTGATGATCTTCAAATGGAGAAGTCTGATTTTTCAGATGAATATGATTTACTCTTGCAAGAATGCGTTTCTAAAGATGTTATGTGTGCTTATTTTACATCTTGTGCTGATATTGATGAATATTCTGATGTTGCATGCAAATATCTTGATAAGATCAAAGAATGTGAACGTCTTGAAATTGAGCTCTCAAAACGTAAAGAAAATGTTGATAAAAAGGCTTTTGAGTTACTTCAACACAAAACTGATTTTCTTCAAAAACATTGTGATTCTCTTGAACTTGCTTTGCAAAAAGACGTTGGTAGTTTTCCACATGATAATAAATTGCAAGAAAAACTTTCCCAAACGTTTCGAGAAATGAATGAACAGAATTTAGAAACTAAAGGGCTGAAAGCTCAGTTACAAGACAGGGACAGAGCGATAGCAGAGTTGCAGAAACTCGTTGCTAAAATGGGTGGGAAAGTCGTGGAACCTAGCATTAAGCAACCTGTTGTTAGACAACCCAATGCCTCTAAAGTGAATAGATCCTCTATCTTGGGAAAACCATCTGCTTTATCAAATTCCTCGTTTGCAAAACCTGTGTTTGCCCCCAAGATGGATGGAAAGGAAAGGTTACCACAGAATCAACCCATAAGGAATACTATAGCACCAAGTTAAGCACAATAATGTGATTAAACCATGGATGTATAGAATACCCACTAAGCCCACAAACAAAGTTACTCAATCGCCTCAGACTTCTCGAAACACTAATATTCGTGTGTCTTCTACTACAAGAATAGTTTCCACTACTAGTGTTAGCCGGCCTCAGCTTAAGCGCACTCAAGTGAATGATAAGGTCTGGAAACACAAGAATCAAGGGAAGACGAAGGAAATAGAAGAACACCCTAGAAATTTGAATGTTTTTAAGAATAAAAAGTCTGTAATCGCATGTAATGACGATTTGAATGCTGTGAATGATTTGAATGCTATGAATGTGAAATTTGTTTGTGTCAAATGTGGAAAGTGTGCTAATGCTAATCATTTTATGTGTGCTATGAATAAAGTCAAATGCGTAGATACTAGAACTAAGAAGCAACTTGCAATACCTATTAGATCTAGTCAACCCAAACGCAAAGTGAACCATTCTGTGCAACCCCCACTAAGAAAAGTAATGCATCGGACTCCACCACTAAAAACCCTAGAAGCAAAATTAAGGAATTATATGAGTCTGCTAGCAAGTCTTAGAAATGGTGGTTTGCTAATCAATGTCCTCCAGGATATAAATGGATGCCTAAAGCTAGGACAGAAAATGTGAAAACGAGTGTTAGTATGCCTTTAAATGTTGCTAAGGAGACTAGCGATTCTATAATCACAACTACTGTGGTATCCAATTTAGCAAATGCTCCATCGTGTTCTAACTCTTCTGCAGGTGATACAAATAATTCTCTTCATAATGGACTCCGGATGCACGAAGCACATGACGGGGAATCTCAAGCTTCTAATTAACTTCGTGGAGAAGTTCCTAGGTACGGTCCGATTCGGTAATGATCAATTTGCACCGATCCTAGGATATGGAGATTTGGTTCAGGGGAATATCACGATCAAAAGGGTATACTACGTCGAAGGGCTCAATCACAATCTATTCTCGGTTGGTCAATTCTGTGATGCGGATTTGGAGGTTGCTTTCAGAAAGAAGACATGTTTTGTTCGTGATTATGATGGGAATGACTTACTTACCGGTACACGGGGTACTGATCTTTACACAATTTCACTTCAAGACACAGCTTCATCAACTCCAATTTGCTTCATGGCTAAAGCATCATCGACTCAGGCATGGTTATGGCATCAACGTCTTTCTCATCTCAACTTTGATACCATCAACCTGCTTTCCAAGAAAGATATTGTGAGAGGCCTTCCAAGTTTGAAATTCATCAAAGATCATCTTTGTTCTTCTTGTGAACTTTGTAAAGCTAAACGAAGTAGCTTCAAAACAAAGACCACACCAAGCTCTAAAGGACGGTTAGATCTTCTTCACATGGATCTGTGTGATCCCATGCGTGTTCATAGTATCAATGGAAAGAAATATATTCTGGTAATTGTCGATGATTACTCAAGGTACACATGGACTCACTTCTTAAGGTCCAAGGATGAAACACCCGAATTTCTCATCAGCTTTCTTAAACTGATACAACGTGGTCTTCAAGCTCAAGTCAAAGTGGTTCGTACTGACAGAGGTACAAAATTTTTAAATTCAAAACTGAGAAACTATTTTGAAGCCGAAGGAATTGAACATGAAACATCTATTGCTCGAACACCCGAATAAAACGGCGTTGTTGAAAGACGAAACCGTACTTTAGTTGAGGCTGCTCGAACATTATTATCCGCTTCAAAACTTCCACTATACTTTTGGGCCGAAGCCGTGTCAACTGCATGCTACACACAAAACCGTTCCTTAATTATCCCAAGACACGAAAAGACACCATATCACATAATTCATGCTCGAAAACCCTCACTCAAACACCTTCATGTTTCTGGATGTACTTGTTACATAATTCGAGATGGTGAAAATTTAGATAAGATGAAAGAGAAAGGTGATGCATGTATTCTTGTGGGATATGCAACTCAGTCTAAGGGATTCAGAGTGTACAACAAGAGAACAAAACTGATAGTTGAGACTATTCATATCAGATTTGATGAATTGCAAGAAATGGCACTTGAACAAAACAGTTTAAGTCCCGATCCACAACGACAAACGACTTCCGTTCACAACCGCACGGAACTCGGAACTCAAGATCACAACAATAAACCGCCAAGTTCAACGCTGGTTCCAAAACATGTTCCTAGAGCTGATACTCGCCATGTTGATCTATCAAATATGCATAGGTTCTACCAACGACATCCTTCAACACATCATTGGACCCGAGATCATCCTTTAGTTCACGTAATTGGAAACCCTTCACAGCCTGTTCGTACAAGACAACAACTCACAACCGATGGCGATGTTTGTATGTTCGCACTCGCAGTGAGTACAGCTGAACCGAAAAACATCAAAGAAGCCATGGCTGATCATGCTTGGATCGAATCGATGACGGATGAACTTCAACAATTTGAAAGACTTAAAGTCTGGGAACTTGTTGACAGACCATACGATGTGATTCCATTAAATCTTTGTTGGATCTGGAAAAACAAGATGGATGAAGAGAATACGATCATCAAGAACAAAGCTAGGCTAGTGGCTATGGGGTATGGCCAGAAAGAGAGAATTGATTTTGAAGAATCATTTGCACCAGTTGCTCGTATGGAAGCGGTCAGGATTTTCATTGCTTATGCTGCACATAAGGGATTTATTGTCTATCAAATGGACGTAAAGACAGCATTTCTTAACGCTCCTTTGAAGGAAGAAGTCGATGTCACGCAGCCGGAAGGATTCGTCAATCCTCATTATCCTGACAAGGTGTATCGTCTCCACAAAGCACTATATGGACTAAAGCAAGCTCTAAGGGCGTGGTACGACGAGCTCTCGAAATTTCTGGTATCCAAAGGTTTCTCAAAAGGTTCCATTGATTTAACTTTGTTCACTTATAAATATGGGGATGACATTTTGCTTGTGCAGATTTATGTTGATGACATTATTTTCGGGTCTACAAACCCAAAACTTTCAAAATGGTTTGAAAAAGTAATGCACAACAGATTTGAAATGTCTATGATGGACGAACTAAAATTCTTTCTAGGAATTCAAGTTCACCAATCCCCAAGTGGTATCTTCATTAACCAAGCTAAGTATTGTCAAGAGATAATCATAGAGCATGGTATGACATCATGTGACCCTGTTGGGACACCATTATCAACCACATCCCTAGATGCTGATTTGGAGGGATTACCCATAGATCAAACGAGATATCATTCCATGATCGGGTCCCTCATGTACTTGATAACAAGCAGACCTGATATACATTATGCTACATGCTATTGTGCACGATATCAAGCACGACCCACTGAAAAGCACCTCAAGGAGGTTAAACAGATCTTTCGGTACCTTAAGAATACCATTCACATGGGACTCTGGTATCCGAGGGAAACCAGTTTCTTCCTAACGGCCTATTCAGATTCTGATCATGCAGGGTGTCTTGATACACGTAAAAGTACTTCTGGTGGTGCACAATTTCTAGGACAAGATAAGCTTGTGGGATGGTCTTCCAAGAAGCAGGATTGCACGTCACTTTCATCAGCCGAAGCGGAGTATGTGTCTCTATCTTCGTGTTGTGCTCAAGTTCTTTGGATGAGAACACAACTCACGGATTATGGCTTCCACTTTGATAAAGTACCTATGTACTGTGACTCAAAGTCTGCCATAGCCATCTCCTGCAATCCGGTCCAGCATTCCCGCACGAAGCACATTGATGTCAGATATCACTTCATTAAGGAACAAGTTGAAAAGGGTATTGTTGAATTATACTTTGTTGGAACTGATTACCAATTAGCCGACTTGTTTACAAAAGCTCTTTCGAAAGAGAGGTTTGCGTATCTTGTTAGGCAAATTGGTATGAGATGTTTGACTCCAGCAGACCTGGAGATTCTAGCAAAGGTGCCTGCTTGATTTATCTATCAAACATCAACCTGTAAATATCTATGAAAAAGCAAAATTCAAAAATATAAAACATATAAAAACAAAACACAAAATTAAAAAATCTTTCAAAATCCAAAAAATATTCTTCTCGACATGTCTTTCAGTATCGATAATATGGACGTACCTAGAAATGTCGCTCAATAACGACACGGGTGTGTACATAAAGCTCGAATGAAAGTTGTAAATATTTTTCAAAACATGTCATTTCTTTTAATAAAGGAAATTGTCTATTTTGGACAATATTTCCAAACAACGGGTAGAGCAATCTGTCACGGGTTGAGCTTGTCACAAAACATTCCACGTTTTGAGCTCAACACAATGGCTTGTAATCACTTTCAGATTGCAACCCGGATCTAAATTCACGGGGGAGTGTACGCTTCAGTGCCCTTACCCTCAGCAAAAAAAGAGAAATCTTCTTACGCTTGAGTGGATTCGTCAAGACATTCAAAGTCTATGAACTCAAGTTTATGCTTTAGAAGAACCTCTTCGCCAAAAAGAAACAGGATTTTTCACAAAAGCGTTGAACACAATTTTTTCAAGAATTTGTCAATGATTATTCAAAATCTTTCAAAAATTGTGTGTTCAACAACTCCCATCCTCAAAAAGAGAAATGTGGATCACATCCTCACAATGACAATTCAATTGTTTCAATTTTGAGGGGGCATTTTAACTTCATGCAAAAGATTAACACATCTTTCTCTTGGAGATTTTCAAGACTATTTTTCAAAATATATTTTAATCAAATTCGGTATCTCTAATATCAAAAGATTTTATATATTAGAGATAGGGGAGAAAATGTGATTAAAATGTGATCTTATATAAGACTCAAAGCACTTTAACTCTTACCTACATGTGCGAAACACTTTCGATTATCGATGCACATGTGAAGGGGGAGCATTTCTGAAACAACAAAACTAGCAAGGTGTTAAATGTTTTTCAAACACTTTGTTAGAACTTAAAGTGGTTTTCATGGTTACGATCAAATATCCACAACATCTTTAATTCACGACGTTATTGGTGTCAAAAGGGTGGTTAGATTTAAGTCCTATGATCCAACCAGAACCGGAGGGATCTTCCCAGGGACAATCCAATAGATTATTAGAAGTCCTTAGGAAAGATGGAGTAGAATGTGAACGTAGCTGAATGTCGACTAAGTACTGATGCTAGCACTGGAACAATCACAACAAGGTGTTAGTAATGATGTCTTGGTAAGCATTGAAGGGGTTGAAGAATGAAAAAGAAATGTAAAGATAAAGGGTGTAAACAAATAAGCCCTCCATACAACTTAGGCAGAAACCGGGTTAACACATCATGAAGACAACTCATCATGGACCCAGTGATGTGAAGCACAACCCTTTCCTAGCTACTCAGGCTTCTCTCAAAAGAAGTTTGTTTTATTGTCACGGAGAACAACATGACTTCTATTGACTTTCTCACTTCGAGATAGTTGATATTGAATAGGTGGCATCTGCTCCAGCCTCCGACCACTAAAAGTGCACAAATCGAGTCTAGAGCCAAGAGATCAATCAAATCTCGTTAGGACACACGGATGAAGATCAAGAGAGTCCCATGCTATATCCTTGTGATATTGCTAGAACACTCAGAGTGATACTACTTAGTATTCACAATGATGAGTGGAAATCCTTCCAGTGTTAACATCAAACAGCACTGCGGTAGGTCATATGCAAGATTCTTTATGAATTGAACATGTGTAAAACTGAAAAGCAACAGTGGTTTGATTCTAAATTGATTCAAACTCGTTTCAGGTTTCTACGCAATATCTTTATGGTCTTGCCAGAACATTCAGAGTGATATTCATTAATATTCACAGTGACGAATGGAAATCCTTCTAGCGTCAACATCAAACAGCGCTACGGTAGGTGGCTTGTGAGATTCTTATGAATCAAGCTTGTGTCAACTGGAAAGCAACAATGGTAAGATTCTTTACGAATCCCCTATGGTAAACAAAAATATGGACCCTACAGCAAATAACATGGGTGTTTTGTATTGTATCACCCCCCACATGGTAGCACCCATGCTCTTCGTCTGAAACATATAAAGAGGGCTTTTATGAATATTGGAAATCAAAGGAGACGTTCCTTCACCGTTTTATTTCAAGGAAGCGCTCAAGTCGAGACTCTTATATGTCAATAGAGAAAGTAGATTCAAAAACAAAGCGAGTCATTACGCTGCCTAGCAGAGGCGTGGTTATTTGAAGTGGATTCTCTCTTTTGTAGTAGATGTCGAATCTTTGCAAAAGCTAAGGCTGAAGCTCTTTGGGCGATATTATAGCATAGCGCATTTCCTCATGATTAGGGTGATGTGATCTCTAATTAGTCTTCTCGGGTGTCAGCACAGTCCAAGAAGTAGTATTTTACCATTTTACACTTGTTCCAGGAATTTGAATTGACGACTTTAATCAAGCGGATATCTATCCAATTGATTCACTCTTTATGTTCGCAGTCTTGCTTTGAGACGGTCGAGTAAAGAGAAGGGCTATTACAGCCGCGAAACCCTGTCAAGGAGATTCTTAACTGAATCTACCTATCACAGGTACGGTATTTAATATCGTATAACGGTCTTCACCGACCGGAGATAAAACGCTACCGATTTAGGACGAATGTCAAAGCCATTCAGTCCGTGTCTATGTTTTGTATCAAGAAGGTGGTGTTATGGTGTAGTCAGCAAAGTCAAAGATTCAAAACCACACTGTCATGCCTAAAGACATATTCGACAATTAATAGTGTGAGCATGTGGATGAAGACACAAGATCACAAGATGGCAAAGACAAGTCAAGGATGATTTGAAGATCTCAAACTTAAAGACAAAGTCGAAAGACAACGACAAAGGCTCAAAGATCACAGCATGAAGGAACAAGACTACGATTACACGTTCAAGGCTCATTTATGGCGAGATTAGTAATCTCTACAAATTTCCTAAATGACCAAGGTTTATTACCTCTCATTGGGGGAGATTGTTAGCCTCAAAATATTGAGTCAAACAAGAATGCTCGGTCATATGTTAATTATGTATCGTAAATTAGAACGTTGTAATAGGTAGTAGATTAGTCGTGTATAACGGGCTTAACTTTAAGCTAAGGTTCATTCATAAGTAACCAAAGCCCAAAAGGAAAGCCCGGCCCATGTAGTATAGTCCATACAAGCCCACATGTAGGGGGACTATAAATACCCTTCCTAGCATGTTAGGAAGGGTGTTGGTTATTCATTTTCTCTAATCTAATATCACCTAGTTCCAACCATTTCTCTCTACATTCTCTCACTACTTTCTCTCTCTAGAATTCATCTTCTTCATCTATTTTCTTTCTTAAATTCGTATTATATCATCTAAATATATGGGACTACAGTAAACAATGGTTTTTTTGAAAAGAAATAATATGGACTAAATCTGTTAGCCTTAAAATGTGTGCGACTAGAGGAATTATATTAGTTTAATAGCCGAGACTTGCAGGGACTATTAGTGTCACATGTAAGTAGTTCAAGTCCCGTACTATATATACCCACCCACACTTTCATGGAGGGGTGAGGTTCTTCATTTTCTTACTTTACTTTCTCTCTCTAATAAAACACATTTTATTATAGCAACTCTCTCTCTCTTTCTCTCTCTAACCATGGCTAAACATCTCTATCACCCTCCCCGACCTCCGGATCGAACCCGTGTTCTTAGTGAATCCAAGTTAACAATTGGAATAAGAGATAACCGGGGGTGTTTCACGTTTTTGATTCGTAGTTATGTTCGTGTTTGTGTTTGATTCGATCACGATTTGAATTCTTTATCATTCTCTATATCTGTCAAATCCTTTGTGACTTTTGTCTTATCTGATTTCTCATATATCTGTTATCCTTTGTATCTCGCTTACTGGTCATTAAGTATCAATTTTTTAAAGTTTTCTTTTTCATTTTCTCATCTCGATTATTGTTTTTTTATTATCATTTTATTGGTAAAAGGACAAGGATAATAACAGATCCACTATTCTCGGGTATCAAAACCATTTTCTGATGGTTTTTCCACTGGATTATTCCGATGGATTTTTCCGATGGTTTTTACGATGGATTATTCCGATGGATTATTCTGATGGGATCATTCTGATGGGATCATTCCGATGGGATCATTCCGATGGGATCATTCTGATGGGTTTATTCCGATGGCTTTTTGTGATGGGATGTATCTATTTATTGAGATGGTGACTCCGAATGTAAAACCCGCATACTTTTACCATGGGTAGTACCCTTTAGATCGTACGTACAAGATTAGAACTTTCCTTTTATAGCATGTTTACGTTTCACGTATAAGATTTTTTTAAGTATTACGTACGTGTTAGAACACGATAAGTATTTATTACGTATGAACACACGATAATTATTCCAATAATAATTATAATCACGAACATGCGATCATGAAACCATGAACGTAAATTAATCACGAACTAATATTACGTATGTATATATATTTATTACGAACACAAATAAATATATTAAGTCACGATCGATAACTAATTAAAACATGTATAACACGAACACGAGAAAACACTGATTAATTAGACACGGAAAATGTTCGGGTTACCCTATGTGGGCCCCATACCCATGAAATTTAGAAGGAAAGGGACTAGCCCATCAATTTTTACTAAAACATAGAATTAGGAAATCTTGTGTCATTTATCACAAAACAAGAAAAAAACAAAACCCTAATTCTTTCTCCTTTGTTCTTTTGGCCGCCACTTTTGATCACAACAAGGGGTGATTCAGTTTGATTTTAACCTTGGAATTTTTACAATGATCCTTGTATGTTCGTCCTTGATTGATCCACGCATTCGGTATAACCTTTTTAACCTTTTTCTTTTATGTTTTGATTTAATAAATTACATAAGATCATGATGTTTTTAAAAACTAATTAAAAACATTTATTAAACATGTCTATGATTTTGGGGTAGATCAAAACAAGGGTTTTTAGGGGTGTTTGTCTAGCCGACGCCTAAACCGAACCCCTAAGGGGTCTCGGCTTGGCTTGTGAACCACTACCGAGACCTCATGGTCTCGGTTTGGTGGTGTGGGTCCCACGGAAGCAGCAAACAAGGGGAAACCACGAAGTGGTTCGGGGTATGGTGTTAATTACGGGTCCGGTTCATGGTTTCTAGTCACGATCTGGTTCATTGATTATGTTAAGGTTTATGATTTTAACAGTTATATGTTAAAAAAATTAATTAAATTAATAAAACATGACATAATTAATTTAATTAACATGACTTAAGTTATAAATTTAATTATTAGATCATGAATTTTAACCTAAGTATTTATTTTTAATTAGACTTTATAATTAATTAATTATTAAAAACCATGACTATAATTAATTAATTAACATGAATTAGGTTATATTATTAGTAATTAATAATACATGTTTTAACCTAAGTACTTTACTTTATTTAATAAAAAACATGATATATTTAATTAAATACTTTTAACCTATAGTTTATTTAATTTACATGTAATAATTAATAAACTATACTTTATAACAACATGACTTAGAATAATAATCAGAAAACACTTAAGCTTATAGAATTAGCTTATTTAACCAGCTTATATCTAATTATGGAAACTTTCTATTTTTAGAAACTTATTTGATTAAGGCAGCTAATCTATTTATGGAAACTTTCTATTTTTAGAAACTTATTTAATTAAGGCAGCTAATCTATTTAAGGAAACTTTCTATTTTGGAAACTTATTTAATTAAGGCAGCTAATCTATTTATGGAAACTTTCTATTTTTAGAAACTTATCTATTTTAAGCAGTAATTCTATTTTTGGAAACTTTCTATTTTTAGAAATTTCTATTTTTGGAAACTTTCTATTTTAGGAAACCTGCTATTGTTAGAAAGTTACTTATTATTACACAACAAGTATAATAATACATGAAATACAAGTAATACTTAATCAGAATAGACAGAATATAAGATAAATACAGTATAAAGCTTCAAACAGTAAAACATGACATGAACGTATAAAATAAGCTAAGACATGACATAAAATCAGTTACGTATTTAGTAATCAGATACTTATACACGTATGTATTTATGTAGCATTAGTGATACCGAAGTAGGACTCTCTTCTGTTCGTCTTCTTCGTTCACTGGACTTAATGTACGGATTCCCGTCCTTTCAGTATGGACATTCTTTCTTTATTAGGATTCCCCGTATGCTGCCAACTATTTTCCCGTAGTATAAGTTTATATGTTTGATTTGCTTATGTTTAATTTATAATACCTATAGCCATATACATGCATGACCAGTTTCACCTAGTTATGGAGGTACCATAACCATAACATTAGAGGCACTGGTGTTATGACTTCCCCACGGCGGAGTGATTGCTCGTGGCGTCCCTTCAGCTTTTGGCCATATTATTATATTTATCATGTGGGGCGTATGGGTGCATCCTAGTTACATGTTTTTCAGCAAGATTACTCAGTGTGAATGTGGTGTGTGCCTTGCATCCTTCACAAGGAGCTGATCCCTCCTACCCAAACCAGTATATTAAATTAGAGGGAACCCCTCTAATTTGCATGATGAGGTCACCCCTCCAAGTATTCATGCACGGTGGATTTTCATGACCTATATTGGCTAATGGTAAAGTATGTTAAACAATTTTCATAAGATAAACATAAGGCTTTTCAAACTATAAAACCAGTTTTATGAACATGTTCCAGGTTTTCTAGGACTTATACATTTCCGCTGCTATTAAGTCTTTATTATGTTTTAGTCATTTATACTATGTCTATATCCGTGCACTGAGCGTTTTGCTCAGCCGTTACTTTCCTTTCCATGTCCCTAAACGGAAGGTACCCTAGGAAAGACTCGAGCATTTGGAGGACGTGCATAGGATGGAAGCTGCTAAAGACTTCTTTTCCTTTTTGCCTTCATACACTTATGCTTGTTTAGTCTTTCATTCATTTCTTTTGCTTTATTATGTTTGGGAACCGATGTTTTATTCCGGTTATCCCTATGGTCATGTAATGTTTTAGACATTTATCCTTGTATGCTTTGATGACAAGCCATAATTACGTGTGACATTCCATTTATAAAAATGAGGTGTTACAATTATGGTATCAGAGCCAAGGCTTCGACTTGTAGGCTCTAAAACTCGACCTGTGACTAGTGGGTAGTCACCAGGAGCTTCCTAAGCCAACGTTTGTTATTCTACGTATTGATGTTTTTAGCGCATTGTTGCTTTAACCATGATGTTTTCAGCACCTTGAGGTTTTAACCTTGATGTTTTCATCGATATTGTTTACTAATATGGATGGACAACCGTCATTCATATTTAGTTATGTGTCATTGTTTCATGCATAATGTTCCTCGTGAACTGTGACTATGTGGACTGAACCTCAATAGTTCATAATTAGTCACATAATTTTTTTTTCTGATAAGTTTTGACAGATGAGTTTCGTTTATTCATGTTTCATGCATCATTGTTGCAGGGATTATGACTAAGTAATGGTTGGTACAAGACTGGCCCTATTTAGTCGCATGTGCTTTTTATCGAAACTTTTAACTTTGGGACCGACCCATAGGCGTCCCCTCGCCATGTCTTTTGCTTTGGGACCGACCCATAGGCGTCCCCTCGCACATATAAAGGTTTTTGTAAACTACATTACGCATTCATGCACTGTTCTTCATGCATAAAATTTTTCTCATGATTTATTCGCATAAAATTTTTTATGTCCCCTCATAAGTTACTATGTTTTTTTATGTCAGTTACGTTTTCATACTGTCATGGTTAAACTCAGTTTCATGTTGATTATGTTATACACTCCTTCATGTTAAATCGTTTCATGTTTCTTCATGATAATTCCGTCTCATGTGGATTACGTCTTACGCCTCTTTTGTTATTATGCCTTCATGCAAGACATAGTTGGATTTCATTGAATTCTGCTTCATGATAGTCATGGATGGTTTTCCTTGATCATGTTGTCAGGCAAATTATCGTTGAATTTTGTGTAACCACACTTAAACGTTTCTCGATATAACCAAAATGATGTCTATGCTAATATTGCCAGGTTATCATGATGGTTTTTCTAACCGTTTAACCGATATACTTTCCTTAAATCATGATAAATGATCGAACCCATACCGATCATTTCATGTGCATTCCACGTGTACTCCATGTACCGTATTTCATGTGTATTACACGTACCTTAATCCATGTGTATTCCACTTGAAATACTTCACGAGTATTCGCTAGTCGATTCTAAATCATCTCAGGCGTATTTTCAATTGCTGATATTCTACAAGATTGCTGATGTCGCTCATAACTTGGAGATGTTACTAAAGGTTGATGCTGGGCTGACGTTCGGAGACGCTACGAGATGCGGATGCTGTTCACAACCTGGAGATCCTACAAGACGAAGACAAAGGCGTCAGAGCAAAGCAATTGGACGAGAAGATGTTTCATCATCGGACGATTTCCATCAATCATTGTCCCTAATTCTTAGTTACATGTCACACGTCATTCGGCTGTCATTTCAGCCATATGAGTGCAAACTGGTACCAGCCGGCCACTCAGCTGAATAGTTACATGAATCACGGTCATGAGAATGACCGTCATGGAACTGACAGACAGGACGATAGTAACCACTACTATGACAAAAACTATCCTAGAAATCGCAACCGAGGCTCCGGCCGCGGATGTGATCAGAAGTACGAATGATCAGTATTCCAACCGATCCGCCAATTCTGACATAATATTGTAGTTCTAATTGTTTCACATCTCGAGACACATGTCAAGACATCAGTCAAGACACATGTCTCACGTATACTTTCTGAAGACACATGTCAAGACACCAATCAAGATATATGTCATGCTTATATTTCCAAGACACGAGTCAAGACACATGACTCACGTCTAATTATGGAATATTTCTAAGAAATTCTGGGTACCCTCCAAGGGTATATCCATTTTTGTTGTGCCATGTATTAATCAGGCCACAAGAATTTCGGTACCATTGTCGGTGCATCAATGGGAACTATCACGTTTCCCGATGACACTTTCATTTCTTGTAACCATAGCTCATAGATTCATTACCATAAAAGACGCCTTTCGTATTCCCACGTATACGAAGGTTTTCCTTCAGCTTAATGATGAGATCCAAGCTGCTAACACATTTCATCGGACAGACACGAGTTGAATTTTATCATAATTATGGACTATGAACAGCACACCCTGCTACAATTCATAATTATGTACAATAATGTTCAGGCTCCTGAATACATTCAGCTTGATTTTCCATCAGGAAAATCTGTACAAATTATCTATGCTTACAAGAATGTGCGTTGTTAGCCATAGTCGCTAAAATTTTCTAGCTGACAGTAAGACACGACTACTGAAGTCCTTTTAAGCATAGCTAGTTGATTATTCCAAAATCTTCCTATACATTCCAGAATAACTTACAAGGAGAAGGACGGTACCATGAGATTATGTGTCGACTACCGTTGACTTAAACAAATCACCATTCATGACCGTTATTCTCCTCCACGTATTGACAACATGTCCAATCGACCTTATAGTGTTAATCACTTTTCCAAGATTGAACTCATGATCATGCTGCCAACAGTGACGAGTGAAAGAGCAGGACATGTCCATGACTGCTATTCGTACACGACTCGGTCATGCTAGATTTATGATTTTGAATTAGTCTCATCAATGCTCCAACGGCATTATAAGAATGAGTTTCCATGAACTCATAGCAAATTCATCAGTGTTTTCATTGAGGATAACCTGATTTTCCTCTAAGCCTAGAGAAGAACAGGAAGACCATATCTGCACTATGTTGCAAATTCTATGACAAGCGAAATTTTACCCTGGAAATTTTTTCCAATATCAATTCTGTTTGATTACAGCGACACGTTGAATCACATGGGTTTCTACGGTTAATCTTACCATGACTCAGCTTATGCGTAAAGGAGAGAACCCTACACTACATTAGGTGTTCTAGAAAATCCTACGCTAGGAGAAGTCTAGATTCAGAGACTCGGAGTTTCGCAAACTCCTATGTATCAAGTTCTACGAAGCAAGATACAGTTACGTTCATATCTAAGTACCTGACATACCAACAGGTTAAGATAGGACACCAACAGACTGGGATGTTGTAACACCCCATTTTGGAAATGGAATCTTACGCATAATCATGGCGTGTCATCAAAGCATACAAGGATAAATGTCTAAGCATTATTTGACCATAAAAGGGAAATACCGGAATCAAACATCGGTAACCCCAAAGTAGAGCTCATCACACACAAACATAAATACTGTAAAAGGAAAGGACGAAACAATGTCCATTGCAAGCTGTATTAAAGTAAAGGAAATGCATAAAGTAAAGAAAGACAGTAAAGCTTCCAGTCCATATGCACGTACGTTTGAGATCTACGAGCGTCCCTGAGTACCTGCCGTTTTGGGAACATGAAAAGGAAAACGGCTGAGCAAGACGCTCAGTGCACGGATGTACAATATAGCATGAAATAGGATAAGCATGTAACATATAACAGCGGAAGACTAAGTTCTGAGTAGACTGGTTAAGTATTGAGAAAACTGGTTTTATAGTTTGAAAAGCCTTATGTGTATCTTATGAAAACTGTTTTAACATATATATACCATAGCCCATATAGATCATGAAAAAGTCACGTGCATGAATACTTAGAGGGGTGACCTCATCATGCTGATTAGAGGGGATGCCTCTAATTAATATACTGGTCTGGGTAGGAGGGATCAACTCCTTGTGAAGGATGCAAAGCACACACCACATTCACCATGAAATACTGAATAAAACATGTAACTAGGATGCACCCATACGCCCCACATGATATAATAATATGGCCAAAACTGAAAGGGACGCCACGAGCAATCACTCCGCCGTGGGGAAGTCATAACATTGGTGCCTCCAATGTTATGGTTATGGTACCTACATAACTAGGTGAAACTGGTCATGCTTGTATATTGCTATAGATTATGCTAATTAAACATAAGCAGTTCAAAACAATAAAACAAATACTGGGGAAAACAGTTGGCTGCATACGAGGAAATCCTAATAAGGAAAGAATGTCCATACTGAAAGGACGGGAATCCGTACCTCAAGTCCAGTGAATGAATGGAAGAAAGACTCCTACTTCTGGATCACTAACGCTACATGAATACACACGTGTATAAGTATCGAATCACTGATTACGTACTGGGTTTTATGTCTCATCTTAGCTTACTTTGTATGTTTTAGGTCATGGTTTACTGTTTAAAGCCCTATCTGTGTTTACCTTGTACTCTGATTAATCTGATAAAGTATTACGGGTAATTCATGTATTATTATACTTACTGTGTAATAATAAGTAACTTTCCAAAAATAGCAGGTTTCCAAAAATAGAAAGTTTCCAAAAATAGAAAGTTTCCAAAAATAGAAAGTTTCCAAAAATAGAAAGTTACCAAAAATAGAGAGTTTCCAAAAATAGAAAGTTTCCTAAAATAGAAAGTTTCCAAAAATAGAATTTACTGCTTTAAAATAGATTAGTTTCTAAAAATAGAAAGTTTCCAAAAATAGATCAGCTGCCTTAATTAAATAAGTTTCCATATATAGAAGGTTTCCATGATTAGATTAGCTGCCTGAAATAGATAGATTTCCATATATAGAATGTTTCCATTAATAGATTAGTTGCCTTATTTAATTAAGTTTCTATAAATAGAAGTTTCCATAATTAGAATTAAGCTGGTTGCATAAGCTAAAATATAAGTCTAAGTGTTTATAAGCTTATTTCTTAAGTCATATGATATAGTGTATAGTTTAATTATTATTTCATGCATTTTAATTAAACTATAGGTTAAGCATTTTAATTAAAGTATAACATGTTTTAATTAAAATGGAATAAATTACTTAGGTTAAAATGTATATTAATATGTATTAATAATATAACCTAAGTCATGTCTAAATTAATTAATTATAAGCATGTTTTAAATAATTAATTAATTATAACTTATAACATAAAAATACTTAGGTTAAATTAATATCATGCTAAATTACTAATTAAAAATAACCTAAGTCATGGTTTAATTAATATCTCATGTTATTAATTAATTTATATCCTAAGTTCATAATTCATAATATTAACATGTAGCATAAATCATGATTTAACCAACGAACCATGAATCGGGCATGAACTCGACACCGTACCCCGAGCCAACTCGGGGTACTTGTGTCCCCTTGCTGCCGTGGGTCCCACATGCACCAACCAAGACCAAAATGGTCTTGGTGGTGGCGGCTAAAAGCAAACCGAACCGCCCTCGGGTTGGTTATACTAGGCGGCCAAAAACAAACACCCTCATATAACAACCTTTGATTTTAATTAACCCCAAAACATGTTAGATCTATGTTTAATTATCATGTTTTAATAAGAATAACAATAACATGTTCATGAAAATAATCAAAGATTTAAAAAGAATTAAAAAGAAAGGTTTAGAATGATATACCAATACGTAGCTTGGAAGAGGATGAACAAACACGGTTTATAGCAATGGTTTTCAATATCAAAATCAACCAATCAACCACCTATGGTGGTCTTAGGGTGGCGGCACAAAGAGGACAAAAAGGAAGGAGAGAAAACCTTTTTAGGTTAAATGTTTATTTTGCTTGAAATGTAAAATGAAATGAAAAGTTACCATAACCCCCCTTTTCTTGTAAAAGTCCATGGGCTTAGCGCACCTTGTTATGTGTGCCGTAGGTATGGGGCCCCACATGGGGTTCCCGTACCTTTTCTCGTGTCCCGATGTTTCGTGTTCGTTCGTGGTTAAACGTGTTCGTGTTTAAAGTGTTTCTGTTTATTTTATCATGTAGTTTATCGTATTATTTACACTCGTAATTAAGTACTTACGTAATTATTTTAGTTCGTGTTTTAAAATGGTGATCATGATTTAATTATGTTTACGTGAAATATCTATTAACTGTTTATCATGAGTTTGTACGTAATCGATACTTATCATGTCATACACGTATGCACTTGCTTGATTATTAGCACATGAATGTGATCAATACTAAATAGGGTAAGTTTTAATCTAGGACGTACGATCTTAAGGGCACTATTCATGGTAAAAGCATGCGGGTTTTACAATTCTTCCCCCCTAAAAAGAATAATTCGTCCCCGAATTATAGATAAGGTAAACTAGAAAGAAGTAACATACCCGAACTCAAAATATGAAGTGAGGGTAAGAAGCCCGGATAGACTCCTCCGTTTCCCAAGTGGCTTCCCGCTCGGTATGGTCCCTCCAAAGAATTTTGACGAATGGAATCGTCTTCCTTCTCATGACTCGTTCTTGCCTGTCAAGAACTCGTTCGGGTTCCTCTATAAAAGTGAGATCTTCACGTATCTGTTCCAGTGGATACTGAACCATGTGAAGGGGATGATACTTGTACCCTCTGAGTAAGGACACATGAAACACGTTATGCACGTGCGAAAGCTGAGGAGGTAACGCCAATCGGTAAGATAATTCACCGATTCGTTCAATGATATCAAACGGTCCGATGAAACGAGGACTGAGTTTCCCTTTGATCCCGAAGCGTTTAACACCACGCGCCGACGAAACCTTGAGGAAGACGTGGTCTCCCACATTAAAATGTATGTCCCTACGATGCTTATCAGCGTAACTCTTCTGACGTGACCGTGCTTCCTGCAGCTTCTGCTTAGCTACTTCGATCTTCTCATTGGTCATTTCTATAATTTCTGGTCCTTCGAGTGTTCGCTCTCCCACTTGATCCCAGCAGATTGGAGCGCGACACTTCCTGCCATACAACATTTCGAAAGGAGCACATTTGATACTTGCGTGCCAGCTGTTGTTGTATGCAAACTCGACCAAACAGATGTAATCGTCCCAATCACCTGTCCATTCCAACGCACACGACCTTAACATATCTTCCAGTGTCTGAATCGTTCGCTCCGAATGTCCGTCCGTTTGAGGATGAAAGGCCGTACTCAGCTTGAGTTGTGTACCCCAAGCGTTTTGCAGACCTTTCCAGAATCGCGACGTGAAACGAGGATCTCTGTCTGAGACGATGCTGGAGGGAGCACCGTGGAGTCTCATGATCTCCCTTCTGTAAGTTCTGCGAGTTTACTTACCGGATCTTCCTTGCGTATCGATAAGAAATGAGCTGATTTGGTGAGTCGATCGACGATGGCCCAAATGGCATCGTGCTTCTTCTTGGTAGGCGGAAGACCGGTAACAAAATCCATGGTGATTTTGTCCCACTTCCACTCTGGAATATCCAACGGTTGAAGGAGACCGCCCGATCGCTGATGCTCAATCTTAACCTGCTGGCAGGTAAGACATTTGGAGACATAAGTGGCTACATCCTGTTTCATACCACTCCACCAAAAGTACTGTCTGATGTCATGGTACATTTTTGTCGACCCATGATGTATAGAAAATGGGGAGCTGTGAGCTTCAGCTAACAATGCTTCCCGGAGTTCTTAATTGTCAGGAACACAAAGTCTCATGCCCTGCTAAACGATACCGTCTGCGTCCATTCTGAATTCTGTCTGCTTCTCCAAATTCTGAATTATCGCCCATATTTCTCCATCATCCTTCTGAGCTTCCTTGATCCTAGACAGTAACTCGGGTTCTACTCTAAGATTCGCCCAGTATCCGTGCTGCCCACGTACCATGATTTTGATGTCTAGCCGCTCCAAGTCTCTTATGTTTTCTTCCTTGATTTCAATGTCGTTGATCATTCCGGACTTTCTGCTGAGTGCATCTGCTACTACATTAGCCTTTCCGGGATGATACTGTAGGTTAATATCATAATCCTTCAGCAGTTCCAACCATCTCCTTTGTCTCATGTTCAATTCACGTTGAGTGAAGATATACTTCAAGCTCTTGTGATCCGTGAAAATGTCGCATGATTCTCCGTATAAGTAGTGCCTCCATATTTTCAATGCGAACACCACTGCAGCAAGTTCCAGGTCATGCGTAGGGTAGTTTTCTTCATAGGGCTTAAGCTGCCGTGAAGCATACGCGATCACTTTCCCATGTTGCATGAGAACACAGCCCAGTCCCTTCCCCGGTGCATCGCTGTAGATCTGAAATCCACCTGTACCAGATGGGAGAGTAAGAATAGGTGCAGATACTAACTTCTGCTTTAGGTCTTCGAAGCTCTTCTCTCGTTCTTCCGTCCAAACGAATTTCTCTCCTTTTCGCATCAGTTTGGTGAGAGGTAGTGCCAAACGGGAAAAGTTCTCCACGAATCTGCGATAATATCCAGCTAAGCCCAAGAAACTGTGGACTTCTGTCGCTGACGTTGGTCTTGGCCATTTAGTGATAGCCTCAACCTTCGCTGGGTCCATAGTGATCCCTTCTGCTGATACAATGTGACCTAAGAATGCCACTTTGTTTAACCAGAACTCACACTTGGAGAATTTCGCATACAGCTGCTTCTGACGAAGAATCTGTAGTACCGTACGAAGATGGTCTTCGTGTTCCTCCGTGGACTTTGAGAAAATCAGGATGTCATCGATGAATACAATGACAAACTTATCAAGGAATTCATGGAAGATTCTGTTCATCAGATCCATGAATACTGCTGGAGCATTAGTCAGGCCGAATGGCATGACTACAAACTCATAATGGCCATAGCGGGTACGAAAAGCAGTTTTGGCAATATCCTGCTCTTTAACCCTTAGCTGATGGTAGCCTGACCTTAGATCGATTTTGGCTCCTTGAAGTTGGTCAAACAGATCATCTATACGTGGCAGTAGATATCTATTGCGGATGGTAATCTTATTAAGTTCACGGTAGTCTATGCAAAGTCGCATGCTGTCGTCCTTCTTCTTAACGAACAAGACCGGTGCGCCCCATGGAGATGCGCTTGGTCTAATGAACCCTCGCTCAAGAAGTTCATGCAGTTGGTCCTTCAGTTCTTTTAGCTCTATGGGAGCCATACGATACGGAGCCTTAGAGATTGGTTCAGCTCCTGGAACAAGGTCGATGTTGAACTCCACTTCTCGTGCAGGTGGTATGCCGGGGAGTTCAGCTGGGAAGACGTCTTGAAATTCCGAAACTACTGGTTGATCCTGAATCGATGGGGATTCAACATCCATGTCGTGAACCGTAGCTAGATAACCCTCACAGCCATGTGACAGTAATGCACGTGCTTGCAAGGTAGATATGACTTGTACAGACCGTCCGGGTATGAACCCGTTATGAATGTACTCTGGTGCATTAATGTCGCCGAAGATCACCCGATATGAGTGGCAGTCTATGGTAACATGGTGCTTGGATAGCCAGTCCATGCCGAGAATCATATCGAACTCAATCATGTCTAGGGGAAGTGCATCTACTGCACGAACTTTATCGTCAAACTCTAGAGGAAGACTCTTGTATACATGAGTTATTAATACAGAGTCTCTCAAAGGCGTGGAAATGGTAAGCCTATTTTCTAATGGCAAGGGAAGTGTCCTGATGTTCTTAGCATATGTAGTGGAAATAACTGAGTGAGTGGCACCCGTGTCGAAAAGAACACATGCAGCTTGGCCGTACATATACAAAATTCCAGTAATGGTACCTGTAGATTTGTTTTCCTGATCGCGAGATGTCGTGTAGACACGCCCAGTGGTAGGAGGCGGCTTATTATCAGCATGACCCGAGGTACCCTCCATCTCACCCTTACGGCAATCTCTCATACGATGGCCAGGGAGACCGCACTTGAAGCACGCGTCGGAATCACGACGACATGGGCCAGGGTGTCTGCGATGGCAAGTATTGCAAAGAGGATGAGTGAATCCTCCAGCAGGAGTCCTTGCTTGCTGAGGGCCTGCTGATGACAAAATGTGTTAAGATAAAGTATATGCACGAGTATAAGACATATGCATCATAAGATGTTCACCAGTGATAGTTGAACGGTTAGGCTGCGAACCCCTGTGGTTCTGGTCCTTCCCGTTACCGTGGTTCCTGGTAGAGGTTAATATAGTGTCAGCATGAGAGATATAACATGAAATCATAAGAAGATGCGTAAATAGTAGGACCTGCTGTTGTTGGAGTGTCCAGCGTTGTTACGGTAATTATCATTACCACTACGCCTTTCCACAACAGAACGGTCGTTAGTGTGACCGTTTCCTTTGGGCTGATGAGGCTGCTGTTGAGTAGCCGGCTGAGACCGGTCCCCAGTTTTCTGCCTGGAAGATACAGTTTAAGAGATGATTATTGAACATATAATGATAGGATGCGGTTTGGTTACCGTTTGAATACGAAATGTTTACCTCTTGTCGGGTCTTTCAGCTTCCCCGAACTCATCTCACTCCTGCAACATCTCTAGCTTCCTTGCTGCATAAGCCACTTGTGCCACAGTATCCAACGGGGCACCCGATAAATTATTGGCAATCCTTAGATTAAGGCCCCAACGAAAATGTAGTGCTTGTTCTTCAGTGGTGCCTGCGGATGCCCTCAGGACAGCTGTGTACCCGAGGAACCTCTGCATGAACTGACCACTATTCTCGTCGGGTCTCTGTCTCATGGCGTAGTATTCCCTCATGAGTCGATTCCTTCCTTCCATGGGAAAAATGATAGGTGGGGGAGGATATTCGTCGTCATGAAGAATGGCGTCTTGCATTTCTGCCTCCATGTCTGCGAATAACTCCCAGAGTTTGTCTGTGTATGCCATCTGACAGTATAACATAAATCATATGATTAACAAATCAAAACATAAAATTTATATATATTCATGAAAAAAATTTTATACCAAAAATTTCACGAGAAAAATTTTATGCAAGAAAATTTTTGTATGAATGCATGATGCAGTTTTATGAAAACTTTTGATGCTCGAGAGTGAACGCCTCTGGTCAGTTCACTCAAAACAAAAGACATATCGAGGGGACGCCTATGGGTCGGTCCCAAATCTAAAAGTTTCGATAAAACACATGCGACTAAATAGGGCCAGTCCTGTACCAACCATTACTTAGTCAAAAACCCTGTAACAATGACATGTATATGTATGCTTAAAAATGATGAATGCATGAAAACAACTGTCAGTTCTAAGAAGACCGTAGTGACTACCCACTAATCACAGGTCATATTTAAGAGCCTACAGGTCGAAGCCTTGGCTCTTATACCATAATTGTAACACCCCATTTTGGAAATGGAATCTTACGCATAATCATGGCGTGTCATCAAAGCATACAAGGATAAATGTCTAAGCATTATTTGACCATAAAAGGGAAATACCGGAATCAAACATCGGTAACCCCAAAGTAGAGCTCATCAGACACAAACATAAATACTGTAAAAGGAAAGGACGAAACAATGTCCATTGCAAGCTGTATTAAAGTAAAGGAAATGCATAAAGTAAAGAAAGACAGTAAAGCTTCTAGTCCATATGCACGTACGTTTGAGATCTACGAGCGTCCCTGAGTACCTGCCGTTTTGGGAACATGAAAAGGAAAACGTCTGAGCAAGACGCTCAGTGCACGGATGTACAATATAGCATGAAATAGGATAAGCCTGTAACATATAACAGCGGAAGACTAAGTTCTGAGTAGACTGGTTAAGTATTGAGAAAACTGGTTTTATAGTTTGAAAAGCCTTATGTGTATCTTATGAAAACTGTTTTAACATATATATACCATAGCCCATATAGATCATGAAAAGGTTACGTGCATGAATACTTAGAGGGGTGACCTCATCATGCTGATTAGAGGGGATGCCTCTAATTAATATACTGGTCTGGGTAGGAGGGATCAACTCCTTGTGAAAGATGCAAGGCACACACCACATTCACCATGAAATACTGAATAAAACATGTATCTAGGATGCACCCATACGCCCCACATGATATAATAATATGGCCAAAACTGAAAGGGACGCCACGAGCAATCACTCCGCCGTGGGGAAGTCATAACATTGGTGCCTCCAATGTTATGGTTATGGTACCTCCATAACTAGGTGAAACTGGTCATGCTTGTATATGGCTATAGATTATGCTAATTAAACACAAGCAGTTCAAAACAATAAAACAAATACTGGGGAAAACAGTTGGCTGCATACGGGGAAATCCTAATAAGGAAAGAATGTCCATACTGAAAGGACGGGAATCCGTACCTCAAGTCCAGTGAATGAACGGAAGAAAGACTCCAACTTCTGGATCACTAACGCTACATGAATACACACGTGTATAAGTATCGAATCACTGATTACGTACTGGGTTTTATGTCTTATCTTAGCTTACTTTGTATGTCTTAGGTCATGGTTTATTGTTTAAAGCCCTATCTGTGTTTACCTTGTACTCTGATTAATCTGATAAAGTATTACTGGTAATTCATGTATTATTATACTTACTGTGTAATAATAAGTAACTTTCCAAAAATAGCAGGTTTCCAAAAATAGAAAGTTTCCAAAAATAGAAAGTTTCTAAAAATAGAAAGTTTCCAAAAATAGAAAGTTACCAAAAATAGAAAGTTTCCAAAAATAGAAAGTTTCGTAAAATAGAAAGTTTCCAAAAATAGAATTTACTGCTTTAAAATAGATTAGTTTCTAAAAATATAAAGTTTCCAAAAATAGATCAGCTGCCTTAATTAAATAAGTTTCCATATATAGAAGGTTTCCATGATTAGATTAGCTGCCTGAAATAGATCGATTTCCATATATAGAATGTTTCCATTAATAGATTAGTTGCCTTATTTAATTAAGTTTCTATAAATAGAAGTTTCCATAATTAGAATTAAGCTGGTTGCATAAGCTAAAATATAAGTCTAAGTGTTTATAAGCTTATTTCTTAAGTCATATGATATAGTGTATAATTTAATTATTATTTCATGCATTTTAATTAAACTATAGGTTAAGCATTTTAATTAAAGTATAACATGTTTTAATTAAAATGGAATAAATTACTTAGGTTAAAATGTATATTAATATGTATTAATAATATAACCTAAGTCATGTCTAAATTAATTAATTATAAGCATGTTTTAAATAATTAATTAATTATAACTTATAACATAAAAATACTTAGGTTAAATTAATATCATGCTAAATTACTAATTAAAAATAACCTAAGTCATGGTTTAATTAATATCTCATGTTATTAATTAATTTATATCCTAAGTTCATAATTCATAATATTAACATGTAGCATAAATCATGATTTAACCAACGAACCATGAATCGGGCATGAACTCGACACCGTACCCCGAGCCAACTCGGGGTACTTGTGTCCCCTTGCTACCGTGGGTCCCACATGCACCAACCAAGACCAAAATGGTCTTGGTGGTGGCGGCTAAAAGCAAACCGAACCCCCCTCGGGTTGGTTATACTAGGCGGCCAAAAACAAACACCCTCATATAACAACCTTTGATTTTAATTAACCCCAAAACATGTTAGATCTATGTTTAATTATCATGTTTTAATAAGAATAACAATAACATGTTCATGAAAATAATCAAAGATTTAAAAAGAATTAAAAAGAAAGGTTTAGAATGATATACCAATACGTAGCTTGGAAGAGGATGAACAAACACGGTTTATAGCAATGGTTTTCTATATCAAAATCAACCAATCAACCACCTATGGTGGTCTTAGGGTGGCGGCACAAAGAGGACAAAAAGGAAGGAGAGAAAACCTTTTTAGGTTAAATGTTTATTTTGCTTGGAATGTAAAATGAAATGAAAAGTTACCATAACCCCCCCCCTTTCTTGTAAAAGTCCATGGGATTAGCCCACCTTGTTATGTGTGCCGTGGGTATGGGGCCCCACATGGGGTTCCCGTACCTTTTCTCGTGTCCCGATGTTTCGTGTTCGTTCGTGGTTAAACGTGTTCGTGTTTAAAGTGTTTCTGTTTATTTTATCATGTAGTTTATCGTATTATTTACACTCGTAATTAAGTACTTACGTAATTATTTTGTTCGTGTTTTAAAATGGTGATCATGATTTAATTATGTTCACGTGAAATATCTATTAACTGTTTATCATGAGTTTGTACGTAATCGATACTTATCATGTCATACACGTATGCACTTGCTTGATAATTAGCACATGAATGTGATCAATACTAAATAGGGTAAGTTTTAATCTAGGACGTACGATCTTAAGGGCACTATTCATGGTAAAAGCATGCGGGTTTTACAGATGTTTTCATCATCTGAAATTTTGAATTGAAATGGGACAAGATCTCCACGGATTTTGGTTACCAGTTTAACGCAAATTCAGAAGAAGCATGATGGTATCTGGTTTATTACAAACAGTTTGATCAAGTCTGCAGAATCCTTACATCCACAAGGCTTTCAGAACCAACAGATTGATCGGACATGTTCCAGCCAAGGCTCATCCGATCACTTGGCAATTCCTCAGTTATCGGGTCAGACAAATATTCATAATTGTGCTCCTTATTTACTTCACCTCCTTGTTCTAATTTCACGACTTGCTTTCGCGCTCGCGTTCATGACACTATTCACGTTCATGATGGCATCTCAGCTTACGATTTTACGTTCTATTTCTCATTCTGGGAAGTTCTGCAAAAACTTGAGAGACCAGACCCAAGTTTAGTATAACTCCCTATCCTCAGATAGACATTTCTCGTCATATTCTATGTCTCATCTTGTAGCGTTTGGCGTTACCGCCATTATATTCTATGTTCACGATATGTTTTACATGTCATGTTCATTCCACGTTCCTCATATCAAGATCAAGATATATTACACGTATCATGGATCACGATATGTTACTCATACTACGCTCACCAAATTTTCCACGTATCACGTTCAAAAATTTTCCACGTATCACGTTCAAAAATTTTCACGTGTCACGTTCAAAATTTTTCACGTACTACGTTTCTTTGTGTCTCGCGCATCGTTGCTAATTATCAGTTAAGTTAGAGTGTTTTGCACGATAACGTTTCAGTTTCCTTACACGTAAATTCTTATGTCCTCGATCAAATTTAGGGGATCTACCTTACGTTGATAACCAAGAACTTCTTCGTATGTTAAGTCAAAGTCAGGAGGACCAAGATTTATCATTCGCGTCAAGATCTTGTGAAGGAACCGTTCCAAGAGGGATGCCACTTGGAAACGGACAAGTTCATCCGGACTTCTTATCCGTTTTTCTCTTATCAATTAGATATGTCCTTTCAGTCACGTCACGTTCCATGTCCTTTCAAGACATGTCACGTTCCGCGTTCCTTCTGCCAGGTCACATGCACGTTCATTTAACTTACATACCCTCTCAGTTGATTCGGGTATGTTCCTCTTTCAGTTTACGTTATCTATAATTCGGGGACGAATTATTCTTTTTAGGGGGGAGAGTTGTAAAACCCGCATACTTTTACCATGGGTAGTACCCTTTAGATCGTACGTACAAGATTAGAACTTTCCTTTTATAGCATGTTTACGTTTCACGTATAAGATTTTTTTTAAGTATTACGTACGTGTTAGAACACGATAAGTATTTATTACGTATGAACACACGATAATTATTCCAATAATAATTATAATCACGAACATGCGATCATGAAATCATGAACGTAAATTAATCACGAACTAATATTACGTATGTATATATATTTATTACGAACACAAATAGATATATTAAGTCACGATCGATAACTAATTAAAACACGTAAAACACGAACACGAGAACACACTTATTAATTAGACACGGAAAATGTTCGGGTTACCCCATGTGGGCCCCATACCCAAGAAATTTAGAAGGAAAAGGGCCTAGCCCATCAATTTTTACTAAAACATAGAATTAGGAAATCTTGTGTCATTTATCACAAAACAAGAAAAATAACAAAACCCTAATTCTTTCTCCTTTGTTCTTTTGGCCGCCACTTTTGATCACAACAAGGGGTGATTCGGTTTGATTTTAACCTTGTAATTTTTACAATGATCGTTGTGTGTTCGTCCTTGATTGATCCACGCATTCGGTATAACCTTTTTAACCTTTTTCTTTTATGTTTTGATTTAATATATTACATAAGATCATGATGTTTTTAAAAACTAATTAAAAACATTTATTAAACATTTCTATGATTTTGGGGTAGATCAAAACAAGGGTTTTTAGGGGTGTTTGTCTAGCCGACGCCTAAACCGAACCCCTAAGGGGTCTCGGCTTGGCTTGTGAACCACCACCGAGACCTCATGGTCTCGGTTTGGTGGTGTGGGTCCCACGATAGCAGCAAACAAGGGGAAACCCCGAAGTTGTTCGGGGTATGGTGTTGATTACGGGTCCGGTTCATGGTTTCTAGTCACGATCCGGTTCATTGATTATGTTAAGGTTTATGATTTTAATAGTTATATGTTAAAAAAATTAATTAAATTAATAAAACATGACATAATTAATTTAATTAACATGACTTAGGTTATAAATTTAATTATTAGATCATGAACTATAACCTAAGTATTTATTTTTAATTAGACTTTATAATTATTTAATTATTAAAAACCATGACTATAACTAATTAATTAACATGACTTAGGTTATATTATTAGTAATTAATAATACATGTTTTAACCTAAGTACTTTACTTTATTTAATTAAAACATGATATATTTAATTAAATACTTTTAACCTATAGTTTATTTAATTTACATGTAATAATTAATAAACTATACTTTATAACAACATGACTTAGAATAATAATCAGAAAACACTTAAGCTTATAGAATTAGCTTATTTAACCAGCTTATATCTAATTATAAAAACTTTCTATTTTTAGAAACTTATTTAATTAAGGCAGCTAATCTATTTATGGAAACTTTCTATTTTTAGAAACTTATTTAATTAAGGCAGCTAATCTATATATGGAAACTTTCTATTTTGGAAACTTATTTAATTAAGACAACTAATCTATTTATGGAAACCTTCTATTTTTAGAAACTTATCTATTTTAAGAAGTAATTCTATTTTTGGAAACTTTCTATTTTTGGAAACTTTCTATTTTTGGATTTCTATTTTTGGTAACTTTTTATTTTTGGTAACTTTCTATTTTTGGTAACTTTCTATTTTAGAAAACCTGCTATTTTTAGAAAGTTACTTATTATTACACAAGGGTTAATATACAAAGAAGTTACTAAACTTTCCAAGAAATTTGTCCTAAGGTAATAAACGTTTATTTTGTGTTTCTAAGTTACTAAACTTACTAAACTATACATCACTATAATTTAGTGTTAATTTGAGTTACCTGAATGCAGGTTTTTTGATAAGTTAAGTAACATAAATGTCTTGTTTTTTCATGTTAAGTAACATAAATATCACGTTTTTGATAAGTTGGTAACTTAATCAACCGGTCATATGAACATTAGTAACTTAGAAACACAAAATGAACGTTCGTTACCCTAGGACAAATTTCTAAGAAAGTTTAATAACTTCTTTGTATATTAACCCATTACACAACAAGTATAATAATACATGAAATACAAGTAATACTTAATCAGAATAGACAGAATATAAGATAAATACAGTGTAAAGCTTCAAACAGTAAAACATGACATGGACGTATAAAATAAGCTAAGACATGACATAAAATCAGTTACGTATTTTTAGTTATTAGATACTTATACACGTATGTATTTATGTAGCATTAGTGATACCGAAGTAGGACTCTCTTCTGTTCGTCTTCTTCGTTCACTGGACTTAAGGTACGGATTCCCGTCCTTTTAGTATGGACATTCTTTCCTTATTAGGATTCCCCGTATGCAGCCAACTGTTTTCCCGCAGTATAAGTTTATATGTTTGATTTGCTTATGTTTAATTTAGAATACCTATAGCCATATACATGCATGACTAGTTTCACCTAGTTATGGAGGTACCATAACCATAACATTAGAGGCACTGGTGTTATGACTTCCCCACGGCAGAGTGATTGCTCGTGGCGTCCCTTCAGCATTTGGCCATATTATTATATTTATCATGTGGGGCGTATGGGTGCTTCCTAGTTACATGTTTTTTAGCAAGATTACTCAGTGTGAATGTGGTGTGTGCCTTGCATCCTTCACAAGGAGCTGATCCCTCCTACCCAAACCAGTATATTAAATTAGAGGCAGCCCCTCTAATTTGTATGATGAGGTCACCCCTCCAAGTATTCATGCACAGTGGATTTTCATGACCTATATTGGCTAATGGTAAAATATGTTAAACAGTTTTCATAAGATAAACATAAGGCTTTTCAAACTATAAAACCAGTTTTATGAACATGTTCCAGGTTTTCCAGGACTTATACATTTCCGCTGCTATTAAGTCTTTATTATGTTTTAGTCATTTATACTATGTCTATATCTGTGCACTGAGCGTTTTGCTCAGCCGTTACTTTCCTTTCCATGTCCCTAAACGGCAGGTACCCTAGGAAAGACTCGAGCATTTGGAGGACGTGCATAGGATGGAAGCTGCTAGAGAGTTCTTTTCCTTTTTGCCTTCATACACTTATGCTTGTTTAGTCTTTCATTCATTTCTTTTGCTTTATTATGTTTGGCCTTATGTTTGGGAACCGATGTTTTATTCCGGTTATCCCTATCGTCATGTAATGTTTTAGACATTTATCCTTGTATGCTTTGATGACACGCCATAATTATGTGTGACATTCCATTTATCAAAATGGGGTGTTACACCGAACATGGCTATGACTCACAAATCATTTTGATATTGCCTTTCAATGAAATTATTCCGAGATGGTCTATTGAGTTCAATATCATTTAAAAGGAAGAAATCTGATTTGACTCATTGATAAGAAAAACAAACATTATCATACTGATAACCCAACTCAAACTACACTCTTACACTTGTCCTCACCTTTTACACTCTTTCAACAACAACATAATCCCATTAATTTGCCTCGAAAAATATGTAAAAACAACAAAGATCTCAGTTATGTTTTGCCATGCATGCTGTGATCTATTTAGATCTAGGAACACGAGAGCAAATCTCATCACATATCGAATGTGAGGATTCACCTCTTTTTTAATATTCGAAAAGTTAAGAAAGAATTATAACAATATTGTTATACTCTGTTCTTTGTTTCGACCATACTCAAACTTACCCGAGATCTTATATGAAGATATTAATGCCATATCATCTATGCTTTGTACAACTGCAAAGATAAATGTTTTGCATATCGAAACAAAAGTGAGATTGTTGTATTCCGTTTGATAAAAGCCAATGTATTGGGGATTTTGATGATCTTTAGATAGGGTTATTCGAATTAATGGATGATGAGGGGATGAGATCGGGATGATTTTTTTGTGACTAAAGATATGAGATGGGAAGATAAGAGAGAGGCGGAGTTAACTATGTGAAAGGATTAGGGTTAGTTGTGACCTAATCTCTAGGATTGATGTAATATTATCTCAATGTGGGTTAGATATAAATATGTGGGTGTGGGTGAACCAGATGCTATTATAAATTTTTTGATGGGCCTTTTTCTTTAAATGGTACGATGTGGGATTCAGTATACTACAAAGTGGTATTGGATATGCATAGTGTGTTGGAAATACGTTTTTACGTATTTATGAAGGATCGGTCGCTCCAACGATATATTATTGTATTAGGCTCGTGATCCAGTTTGTACTAAATATAGTCCATATAGCCCACATGTAGGGTGGGCTATATATACTCCTCCTAGCATGTTAGGAGGGGTGGTTCATTCATTTACAACACATTTTTCATTTAATCTAATCACTTTCTCTCTCTACTTTTCTTTCCTCTCCTTTCTCTCTCTACACCTCATCTCCTTCTTCCCCATTTCCACCATCAAATCCTTAGATCAATCCATCATTTAACAAATCCTTAGAAATCGTAGACCTTCAATTGGTATCAAGAGCCATGGTTAAATCTTAGGATTTGCATTTTTTTTATCTTTTGATTTGGTGGTAAAAATCCTTTCTTTTCTAATTTTTTATCAATCTTTTCATCATTCGATAAACTTTTTATCAATTTTTATAAATCTTATCAATTTTTTTAATAAAGTTATCTATTTTTCTTCTATCAATTTTATCAATTTTTATTTTTTTATCAGTTTTATTTTTACGTGTGTTTTTTATAATCAGTTTTTTATTATCAGTTTTTTTCTTCTATCAGTTTTTTTATTATCAGTTTTTATCAAATTTTTTAAATAATCAGTTTTTCTTTTTAAACAATCAGTTTTTTATATCATCATTTTTTATTTTTTATTTTTTTTATTTTTTTAATCATTTTTTTTAATCAGTAACTTCAGTTTTTCTTCCTTCTTTTTCATATCAGTCCAACTGTCCTATTTGTTAACACTGTCCAATCTGTCCAAAACTGTTCAATATGTCCAATCTGTCCAAACATATCCAAAGTTATCAGGTTTCCGCATAGGTTTCCGCATAGGTTTCCGCATAGGATTCCGCATAGGATTCCGCATAGGATTCCGCATAGGATTCCGCATAGGATTCCGCATAGGATTCCGCATAGGATTCCGCATAGGATTTCCGCATAGGGTTTCCGCATAGGGTTTCCGCATAGGGTTTCCGCATAGGGTTTCCGAATACATTTTTTTCGAATAGACTTATTCCGAATAGAAGACTATTCGGAATAGACAGACTCTCGACTGAAAAAAAAAAAAATTTACCGGGACTGGACTCGAACCTTTCACTCTCATCTCTCGGACACCCCTCACTCTCTCCCTCGAACCGACTCAAACAACAATACGCCTCAACTCTGACTCGACTCCAACATCACCAAAAGACTCGCATACCCAAAAACCTCTCAGCCTCACAGACCAACAAGACTTAATCTGACCAAGACTCTCGACCAACATCAAACAAACACCTTCTCACCTCATAACTCCCTCACCTCTCATATTAACACATCTCGACTCATTTCTTTTATACTCCCACGAAATAGAAAACACAGACTCTTCAAACAATCCACCCACCCTCTCTCGACTACCCACACCATCAAACAAGACTCACTCACATCAACCTAGACTCAAAACGATCTCAGTTTCAAAAAGAAAAAACTTTCATAGATCCAAAACACAAACCCACACTAGGTCCTTTACTCATCTGAAAATCAACCCACACCCTCGAATCTACACACTAACACAAGTACTCAAGATCCATACAAAGACTTGATTTTTCCACAAAACTCGGGACTCTAGACACTAGACAAGAATGACACTACAGATGAGAGAAGACTTTGCTTAAAATAAAAAACCTACCCGAGACCAATTTTATGATCTTGAAGCCAAAAATTTTGATAAACTGGTAACGACTGCGGTTCTTCTTTAAGAAGATTGGCTCGATTGGTACTTCTCAAAAATGATGTTCTGAGATGGGAGATCTATTTTTGGTTTGGATTTTGGGATATGGAGATAGTTTAAGCAGATGAATTAAGTGACGGACATAACTATGTGTAGGATATAAATATGTGTATGTGTAGGTCAGTGCTATAAATTGGAGAGATGGGATATAACACGTAGCTCTTTGACCAGGTCATGGGTTGTGCATTAGGCCACGTTTCTTAACTTTTGTTACTCAATGTTTTTGTCCCCATTTTATTTCAACTTGATAATTAAAGGTTTTTGTCCCCATTTTAACTTTAGTGGGTTTCTTACGTGTTTAGTGGTTTCATCAGTTTAGTGGTTTCATATTTTAGTGGTTACGTGTTTGCTGGTTACCATTTAATATACTAATGTTTACTAAAAGGGGATATATATGGTAGGTCATAAGCAAATGATGCTTTAACGTATCACACATTTTGGAATATGCGGCAAAATCATGTTATGTCAATTTGACATTTCTTTTTTGGTACTTATCTACTTTTGAAATTAATTTTTACCTAATATTTGAACTTCATTTCATTTTTACCAAAATATTTCATTTTGGAATATTTCATTTCATTTGAATATTTTTACCAAATATTTTTAGGTATCATTTTGAATATTTTTAGGCCACAACAAAATATTTTAAAAACGTCATTACATTTTGTTTTGTCAAATTTCCTTTAGTTGTTTTTTGTTTTTTTTAATTGTGGACAAAAGTTATTCACGAGTAAGTTATTCACGATTTTAGCTACGTTAAATCGGGTCGTGTCAAAGTAATTTAGTTAATTGGTTGTCGGGTCGTTCACTAGATTAACCGAAGGTTGGTTTAATTAGTTTACGGGTTTTCTTTTTGGCGTGAGCCGCGATTGTATTGGATTCCGATTTGTTTTATCAACGTTTGAGCCGATAAGAAATTATTCAGCCGAGAAAAGAGTTATATACTCAATACCGTGAATTTCAATTTCTAAGTTTCTTCATGAGCTGTAAAATCCTGAAAACACCAACATCCACATCATTTTTCCTCGATTTTCAATGGATTCGTTCGATTCGACATGTCAAAAGGGAGAAGCGCATAAAATGCAAGACAAAGTTAGTGATAATGGCATCACTTCATTTCAAATGCTCCAGTATCATCTAGTTACTCTTTCATAGATTCAAGGAGGGAGCGAATTTGTGACAATATTTGGTCAAGATCGTCATATATTCATGGAATCGATGTTCATCATCTTGACCCAACTAGCAGAGCAACTTCACAATAAAGACTTTAATCACTCTGCATCTGAACTTGCATATAAGGCTCTTGTGACAAAACTCACACCTTTCCTCCAATTCAATATCATTAAGTCTGAAAGTTCAGTGATGTGCCAATCATTTATTCGAGATACACGTACCGAGCTTCGAGTTTTCCGTGATACAATATTGAAACTCATGACATCGGTCTCTTCTTCGATTTATGAAAAATATCGACTTCAGCAAGCGTATGATAATGAAGTGCAAGAATCTGAGATGCAAGAGGAGAATGGTCATACGGTTGACAACTTGGAGCCTATCGATGCCAAGAGCACGGAATCAGGAGGACAACATGATACCAGTGGCACGTCAGGGAATGTTCACGAGATCTCTTTTGCTGACACCTTACCCGTTTATGACGAAGCGCCTGCAAACATGGTACAATGTAATGTTGTATATGATGTATATGCTGATGATATGCCGCATATTGAGAATTCTGAACCTAATTATGACAAACATGGGATGGAAACGAGTGATAGCAATACCACTTCTGATTCATCCGATGTAAGTCATCATGGGGGAGGGATTGTTTAGAATGCTATAGTACATCATGATAATTTTATTATAACTGCTTCATTGACTGCTTCTGATTCCAAGATTAGAGAGCTCGAAACGATTGTAGCTCAACAATCAAAAGATCTTGAGGATGCCAAAATTGAATTTTCAAAGAAAACGAACAAATTTGAAACATATTTTGAAAAACTTGAAAAATCAAATGTTGTTCTTGAAAGAAAATTGGATCAAAAAGTTTTAGATTCTAAAGCTGAAAAGGATAATCTTTTGAAACAAATTCAACTGCTTGAATCTAAGTTGGCATCCCAAGATAACTTGCTCAAAGAGAATGAGACATTAAAAGCCCAAGTACAGGAAAAGGTTTTTGCTATAGCTGCGTTGAAAAACGAGTTAAGGAAAACTAGAGGACCTAGTGTGGACACTAAGTTTGAAAAACCATCAATCATTGGGAAACCGCCTACAAATCAGTTCGTCAGACAACCGATTGTCAGACAACCTACTGCATTTAGATCTGAGCGACCATAATCCTCGAGACCGCGGTTTGCCTCCCAAGTTGATTTGGGTCATATTTCTAGAACAGTCACTCCACCAACTAGGCCTAATGTGACTAAATCAGTTTTAGCAAGACCTCATCACATGGTTGCCTCTAGTTTCTCTAAGAATAGTTTAAAGAACACGTCTAGAACTAGTTCATATGACGTTTGCCATAAATCTGGTCTTAGGGAAGCTAAGCAAAAGACACATGTAAGAGATAGCAATGTCAAACCTAGTCAGATGCCTTCTAGATTACCCAACACTGCTAACCGTAGCATGCCATCTTCTAGGAGCATCGATCAATCATCTAGGAATTATTCAGACATTAAATATGCTACTTGTAAAACATGTAGAAAATGTGTCTTTACGGCAAATCATGATGCTTGTGTCAAGAAATTACTTGATGAGGTGAACTCCCGTGCTAGAATTAAGTCCCAGTGGATAGCTAAAATCAAACCCTTTGGTAAAGTTTGGCGCCCCACTGGTAGAAATTTCACTCTTGTAGGAAACGAGTGCCCTTTAACTAGGATAGTCTCCGATTCTACTAAGTCTACTAGGGAGGAAACTGATAAAGATGATACTTCACTTAAGCCTAAACTTAAGGTTTTCTATAAAAGGAAACGTTTGCCAGCCAAGACTAGTGAATCATCTACTCAGGTCGCTTCTGACACAAGTAAAGCCAACTGTGAACCCCCACGTGCTTCTAAAATTGATTTCGCTAACCCATGTCCAAGCAAGCAAATTCCTAATGAGAATGCAGGTACCAAAGTTGATGTTCCAAAAGAACGAAGCGGTCCAATCGTTGTATACCGTTCAACTAAGGACACTCTTAGAGTTTGGTTGCTGAAGAAGCAAATATCAGAGAAACAAATGTCTCAGGGGATTCATGGTTAAGCTGCAACACAAGGACTTATAGTCACATCACAGACTATAACTCGATCATCAAAGAAAAGAAAGTTTATCGCCGATGATAAACTTATCCTAAAAACGAGAAATTCATTTTTCTCGGGCATGAGCTTATATAAAAAACATTCCAAGTTTTTAAGCTAATGCATCAAGGCTTATAGATAAATGACAGTCTGTAACCCGCTCTTCAAAGGCAGGAAAGTTTATCGCCGATGATAAACTTATCCTTACAACGAGAAATTAATTTTTCTCGGGCATGAGCTAATATTAAAAACATTCGAAGTTTTTAAGCTCATGCACAATGACTTACAGTTAAATGTCAGACTGTAACTCGAAGTTAAAATAAAGGAAAGCTTATCGTTTATGATAACTTATCCTCTTAACGAGAAATTCACCTTTCTCGGTCTTGAGCTTGTCTTAAAACATTCGAAGTTTTAAGCTCAGAAAGAAAAGTGTATCTTTTAAATAAGATAACTTTTCCTCAAAACGAGAAATTAACCTTTCTCGGTCATGAGCTTTCCGTAAAAACAGTCAAAGTTTTCAAGCTCATGAAAACGACTTCTAAGTAAATGTCAGCTTAGGACTCGTTCTTCAGATAAAAGGAAAGATTATCGCCGATGATAAACTTATCCTTAACAACGGGAAGTTTACAACTTCTCGGACTTGAGCTCGTTTTATAAGATATTCAACATCTTAAGCTCAAGAAATTGGTTTTCAAAACTTTGAACACAATTTTTCGAGAATTTCTCAAAAGGTTTTTCTAAATCTTTCAAAATTGTGTGTTCAAAAATGTTTTGATAAAAAGAGCATGTCTTCTGGAATCGATAATATTTACGAACCTAGAAATGTCATTCAATAATGACACGGGGTTGTAAATAAAGTTCGAGCAGAAGTTCAAACTTTTAAAACATGCTCAAAATGGTTTGCTATTATTTCAGATAGCAACCCGCTTTTCATACTCAAGTCAAGCATTTCACCGGAAAGCTTTGACTCAACAACGGGAATTAATTTTCTCGGGGACGTGACGAGGTGACCAACATTCGTGAACAAGAACCATGTGCTTCTTTCATATGATGTTCTCCATCATTCAGGTCCAACCTCGTAACTTGCTAATCTTGTGAATACATTATCATATATGATCTTTGCACGTGATAAATACCTTACACTTGTGTTTAAAAGGTATTTAATTTACGTTTCAAGTACACCCTCATTAATTTGAGGGGGAGCTTGTTAAAATCATGAAGATAATTGGATTTGCATTTTTCTTCCCAAATTTTCTTCAGATGCTATTAAATCAATTGATATTAAAAACATCGATTGCGTTAATATTTTTAATATGGGGGAGAAATGTGATTTAATATGGGATATGATCAATCATAAATGGTTTGACTTAACGTGTTAGCTCATCCCGACATGTGCGAAATGTTTTCGAATATCGTAGCATATGTTAAGGGGGAGCAAAATGGATTTGCACTTCAAAATGGATTTCATGGTGACATACACTTACCCAAAACATCTCTATTCACGACGATGAAGGTTGTGGTGACATAAGGATGGTAGGATAGGTTAAAGTCCAATGATTTCTCTAGAACCGGAGGAATCTTCCCAAGGACATTCCATAGCTAGAAATAGTAGTCCTTAGGAAAGATGGAGAAAGATTGTGAACGTAGCTGAATGCCGACCAAGTACTTAAGTTAGCACTGGAACAATCACAACAAGGTGCTAGTTATGACGTATTGGTAAGCATTGAAGGGGTTGAAGAATGAAAAAGAATTGTAAAGATAAAGGGTGTAAAGAAAGAAGCCCTCCTTACAACCTTAGGCAGAAACCGGGTCAATTCATATGCTATTGAGATCATTTATGACTCTCGATATTGAAGATAGACATCATGGACCCAGTGATGCAAGGCACAACCCATCCCAGCTAACTCAGATATCTCTCAAAAGATATTTGTTTTAATCACACGGAGACAACACATTATCTATTGATTTATTCACTCCGAATAAATTGGTATTGAAAAGGTGGCACTCCTCTCCAGCCTCCGATCACTAAAATCCAAAATGCACGATCGAGTCTAGAGCCATTTGAGATCATCAAATATCTCATTAGGACACACTTTAATTTTTACTTGCTTCTTCACACACTGTGAAAAGTAAGAAAGTTCTTAAGAGTCCTACGCAAAATCTTCATGATCTTGCCTGAACATCCGAGTAATACGAAAGTATTTACAATGAAGATGGAAATCCTTCTTGAGCGAATATCAAAAAGCTCATGGTAGGTGACTTGTGCGATTCTTTATGAATCAAACTTGTGATAACTGGAAAGCAACAGTGGTTTAATTCTTAAATGAATTTAAACACGTTCCAGGCCTCTACGCAATATCTTAGTGAACTTGCCAGAACATTCAGAGTAATACTATTAAGTATTTACAGTGACGAATGGAAATCCTTCTAGTGTTAACATCAAACAGCACTTGGTAGGTAACTTGCAAGATTCTATATGAATCAAGCTAGTGACAACTGGAAAGCAACGACGGTGCGGTTCTTAATTGAACTTCACTTGTTCCAGGAACATGACTTGACGGCTTCAAATCATGCGGATAATATTATCCAAATGATTCACTCTTTACGTTCGCAGTCAGCTTTGGACGGTCGAGTAAAGAGAACGGGTTTACCCGCGAAATCTTGTCAAGGAGGTTCTTTGTTGAAACTACCTGTCACAAGTACGATATCTAATATCGTCCAATGGTCTTCACCGACCGGAGGTAAAATGCTACCGAATTAGAATGAAATGTTCAAGGCCATTTCATCCGTGTATATGGTTTGTTGCTAACTGTCTTATGCAGCGTAACAAGAAGGTGGCATTGCGATGTATAATCCAGAAGAAGTCGTCACCACATGCTTATACTACATACACTTAGTACTTCAACAAATTCAAGAAAGTCTGAAGGTCAAGTCTTCCGCTATATCAAACTCTGAAGCTTTCAAGAATTTAAAGGTATAAGTATGTGGAACATGAAGTCACAAAGAGGCAAATTTCACAAGTGATGAATGCACAAGGTCAAGGCAAGGAAACATGCTCAAGACTAAAGTCAAAGATCACATCAAGCATATTCACAAGAACAAGATCGAAGACTCAAGCATAGTATGCTAGGTTTAAGATTTTGTAAAATGGTGTGACCTCCCTTAGGGGGAGATTGTTGGAAATGTGTTTTCCCAAAGAAAGTCTCGGTCACATCATTATTAGCATAGATCACGAGCTATAGAATATTTAGAACTTTGTAACTTGGAGCGACCTCCCTTAGGGGGAGATTGTTGGAAATACGTTTTTACGTATTTATGAAGGATCGGTCGCTCCAACGATATATTATTGTATTAGGCTCGTGATCCAGTTTGTACTAAATATAGTCCATATAGCCCACATGTAGGGTGGGCTATATATACCCCTCCTAGCATGTTAGGAGGGGTGGTTCATTCATTTACAACACATTTTTCATTTAATCTAATCACTTTCTCTCTCTACTTTTCTTTCCTCTCCTTTCTCTCTCTACACCTCATCTCCTTCTTCCATATTTCCACCATCAAATCCTTAGATCAATCCATCATTTAACAAATCCTTAGAAATCGTAGACCTTCATAGTGGAAATGATTTTGGGTCGTATTCTCTTAAGTGTGGTATTACCTGATCTTTGATGGTCCGAGATTTGGACTGACACACTTTGCTTATAATCATATCTCAAAAGTGCTATATGGGATTGGCGAATTATTAGGATATGGCGATTACGGGTTCATCTCGATCAAAGAAAACCCTCATTTTGAAACCCTAATCAGCGCATCTGTTGGGCATTTCACTGATTTTGGGCTTAATCGTCATGTTAGCTAGACCACATTGACGGCTTCTCTTTCTCAAGTCATCGTTGGTTTCTCAAGTTAACTCAACAAACAAACACAACAAACACACACGACAAAAACAAATAAACACTAAAACGATCCTTTAAGATTCACTAAAATTGTCAAAACGGCTAGTATTCGTGAAAAGAATGTCAAGTGATTACGAAGTGGATTTGGTATTTGTTATTTGAAGTTGAAGTGATATTTCACGAAGACGTCTACTCAACTAAACATCGAGCCTTTTCACCCCCTTCTATCGATTGATGATTCGCTTGAGCATTTATGATTGAGACTTGTCTTATCTAGTTTCCAATGTCAAGGGGTGGATGGTCGACGACATGGACAACTATCACTTAAGGAGTCACATTGTAGTGCTCAGTGTCATACTCACCTGTAGTTGTGGGTATTTCAAGAGGTGTTTCACATCTTATACTTATCTCTTCTTTTATGTATAAGGTACTAAGAGACGTTTCTCTGCACCGTTCGTCAATCAACAAAAGTGTTAAGCGTAACTAACAAATTTGGGGGTTTATACTTCAGTTTCAAGTTTGGAATATCAGGTTTACTTCACATGTGGTCACTACAGATAGACGAAAGAATACGAGATTAGTAAGTTTAGCCAGAGAGTAAAAGAGTAGAGATGTGATCAGCAAACAATTCTCACGAGCAACTTGAGCTATAGAATGTCAACAAAGATTTCGGCTTCAGACACGAACATCTCGTGATTCTGATTGTACTTGTCAGATGAGGCTACCGAGTGTTCTTAACCACCATACTTTTGACAAGAACATCTCACGATTCTGAGCGTACACGTCAGATGATGCTCCCAAGTGTTCGTAACCATCATACTTTTGATAAGAAAATCTCACGATTTTGAGCGTACACATCACATGATGCTTCTGAGTGTTTATAACCATCATACTTTCGACAAGAACATCTCGCGATTTTGACCGTACACGTCAAATGATGCTTCCGAGAGTTCGTAACCATCATAGGGGAAGAACGTGTATTTTGGGGTACTTAGTTCAACTTACAGGGGGAAGTATTCTACAAGCGTGAGAATATTTGTTGTTGATTTCTTACATGTTCCCCCAAACACATAATCATGAAGACCAAAAATGTCAAGGTAGCAGTTACTTGGTGTGGTTTGCTTCTTCTTCTACAAAATTCCGCTGTGCACTTTAAATGTCAAAGATAGAAGATTGCTCAAGCTACAGATTATGCTCAAGACAGGGATATTGGTTTGGGGGAAAGCTGATTCAGAAGCTTCGTCAATAAGAAGTCTATGAAGAAAGCTTTTCAAGACATGTAGTATGAATTGGGGGGAAGTTAATCCAGTTCATACATGATACAATGGTTCCTCAACAAGCAAAGATAAAGAGGATTCAAACTGGGGTACAAGTTTTTCTAGAAGACTTGAAGACAACGACGTCATCCTCAGCATTGGAAGCAAACCTAATACTGTCATATTTTTGTTGTATTTGCATTTGTTAGGAACATTGTAAGTAATTCCGTATGTCTCCACATTGGGGGAAGATTGTTAGCCTTAAAATGTGTGAGACTAACGGAATTACATTAGTTTCATAGTCGGGACTTGCAGGGACTATTAATGTCACATGTAAGTAGTTCAAGTCCCGTGCTATATATACCCCTCCATACTTCCATGGAGGGGTGAGGTTCTTCATTTTCTTTCTTTACTTTCTCTCTCTAATAAAACACATTTTATTAGAGCAACTCTCTCTCTCTTTCTCTCACTAAGCATGGCTAAACATCTCTATCACCCTCCCTGACCTCCGGATCGAACCCGTGTTCTTAGTGAATCCAGGTTAACAAAATCATATTAAAATAAAGATTTGTTAGAGATCTAAATAACATAAGATTACGTTGATTGGTGAATTGCAATAATAATCTAACAGCCTACTCCTTTTGACAAACGTAAAGTGGTTATAAGGCACCGCTGGTCATGTACCTGGTTAAGGAAGGAGGTGTTAAGCCATTAGTCGCTGACCAAATTCCCGGCTCGCCTGTGTGTCAAATTAAAATTACCTACGATTATTATTTGAATTATACCTTAAGGTTGATTTACTACAAATTCACATCCGAAACACAATGAATAAGGGTATTGCTTTGTGCTTTAGCCGAGTTCTAGAAGAAGTACGTTGTGAATAGTTGTGGGTAAATTCTTTGATTGGTTTAACCAATACCTCAACATACTTTATGTAGAAATTTAGTCTCGTGAAAAAGTTTACTAAATACTTTATTAAACTTATGCTATGGAGTTGTATGCATGCTTCTCCATATACTGGTTTTGACATCAAATTTATACCCTTAAAATTTAAGTCGAATGCTATCTAATTGACGAACACTTAAAATTACTACGTCATCAAATGAGATTTTTGGAGGATGTTGTAATGGAGAGATAACTTTCATAGAATGAGAATTCGTATGATGGTTTTACGTTATTCAGATTAGACGAATTAATTAAGTTACTCAGTGAGATCTGGAAACTTAAGGCATTCAGAAGGAATGAAACATGTTTACAATGCAAAACGTTCTTTTGGCAATGTAAATCCTTTAAAAATCTAGAAATTGAAAATTGTTTGTCAATTAAACTGTTTGTCAATTAAATTTTTCGACAAGTCGCTACATTGAGTATATTCATTACTAGCAGATCAACTGATGTAATGGATCTATGTCAATATAGTTATAGGATTCAAGGAAAATACTATGGTTTATATACCGGGATAATTTTATTTTTTTGAAAGTATTTTGTTATCGAAAATACTAATATTTGAACTTATTTTTGTAGAAATGGCTCAACCCGATAACACAATAAGTTCTGCGTTCAAAGCGTTTTTTGTTCGTCCTGAACTTACTGGCCCAAACTTCAATGATTGGTACCGCTCACTAAGAATTGTCTTGAGAGTAGCGGGTACTATTGATATCTTGACTACTCCTTATCCAGAGGATCTTGCTGAAGGAGCTTCTAAAGCGCAAAGGTTTGAACACGCTTCTAATGTTAAGAAGCACTCAGAGGTGGCTTGCTTAATGCTAGGTAAAATGGCTCCTCCACTTCAACAGAGGTATGAGCTATTTTCACCTAAGCGAATGCTTGATGAGCTCAAGGCTATGTTCGAGAAGCCGCAAGCTGTGGAGATCTACGACTTAGTAGATGCTTTGCATAGCTGCAAGCAAACTCATGGAAAGTTTGTTAGTGCCCATTACTTGGAGATGAGGGGTTATACGAAACAACTCGTTGCACTAGGACACCCCTATGATCATAATATGGCTATAAACTTGAGCAATAGGTCCCTTAACAAGGACTTCAATGATTTGTTTGAAACTATAATATGCATTGCACGGGGAAGACAGTTAATGATTTGCATGCAATGCTAATTGACTATGAAAAGGGGTTAAAGGACAAGGAATCTACTTCTACTCCTCTTGTACTAACCATACAAAAGGGTAGAGTGAGTAAGAAAAAACCGCAAGCGAATAAGAAGAAAGGCAAAGGCAAGGGTGATAAGGGCAAATAAGTTGCGGCTTATTCGAAACCTAAGCTGAACTTTTTCAAGAAGAATAAATCTCAGAAGGATGAGACTTGTCACCATTGCAAGGCAAGTGGTCACTGGAAGAGCAATTGCCCTCTTTACCTCGAAGAGTTGCGAGAAATAAAGAAGAAGTCTGAGCAGAGCGCTGCAGCTTCAGGTACTTTATTTATGATTGAATTATTTAATTTGACATAAAAATTAAATTCCTGGGTATATGATACGGGATGCGGTATTAACATTTGTAATATGTTGCAGGGATTTAATCTGGAAATGAAGCTTTCCTATGGGGAACAATTTCTACAAGTGGGAAATGGCACACAAGCAACAGTTGAAGCTATAGGAACATTTAATTTAGTTTTACCTTCGGGTTTAGTACTGATTTTAAATGATTGTCATTATGCACCTACAATTGTTAGAGGTGTTATTTCCTTTTCTTGTTTGTTGAATAATGGATTCGTTCACACGATTAATAATAATGGAATTTCTGTTTTGAAAGATGGTATTTTCTATTTTAATGCAATTTCTGTGAATGATGTGTTTGAAATAGACATGCATGATGAATCCAAGAATAATAATAATTCTGTTTTTACCATGAATAAGAAGAGAAAGTTTGACAAGAACTCTTCTTATCTTTGGCATCGTAGACTTGCCCATATTGGGAAGACTCGTATACAAAAGCTTCAAGGTGAAGGTCTTTTGAAAAATATCAATGATGAATCATTCGATAAATGCGAGTCTTTATCTCTGGAAAGATGACCAAGAAACCTTTTAATAGCAATATTGAAAGAGCTACTGATCTACTTGGATTAATACATACTGATGTATGTGGACACTTAGACATGTGTCAATGAATGGTGCTAGCTACTTCTTAACATTTACGAATGATTATAGCCGTTATGGTTATGTTTATTTACTTAAGCATAAACATGAGGATTTTGAAACATTCAAAGTGTTTAAAGCAGAAGTAGAACTGCAACTAGGAAAGAAGATTAAAGCTCTTCGTTCTGATAGAGGTGGTGAATATTTAAGTCAAGACTTTATAGATTATCTAAGTGAGAATGGAATTGTTCAGCATCTTACTTCTCCCTATACTCCACAACAAAATGGTGTATCCGAAAGGAGAAATCGTACATTATTAGATATGGTTCGATCTATGTTTAATCTTACAACTTTACCTTTATCCTTTTGGGATTATGCTTTAGAATCTGTTGTTCGCATTTTAAATATGGTTCCCACAAAGAAGGTTGATAAGACACCATATGAACTATAGCATGGCAAGAAGCCATATCTGTCTTATTTAAAGGTCTGGGGTTGCGAGGCGTATGTGAAAGGTAACTTAGGTGACAAACTCTAACAACGATCTGTGAAATGTATCTCTGTAGGATACCCTAAGGAAACTATGGGTTACTACTCTTATTATCCACCTGAGAACAAAGTGATTGTTGCTAGGTATGGAGACTTCCTTAAAAGTGATATTGTTAATCAACAATTCAGTGGGAGGAATTATGATCTTGAATAGAGTCATATAGATACATTACCTTCTAAAAACACTAGCGAAATAATTCCTGTAGAACCAGAAAGTCTAGCGGTTCCACCGGAATTAGTTCCTCTGCGTAGATCCGCAAGGATTAAAAACGCAAATAGCAATATATGTCTTAATATAGAGGATGATGATGAAGTAGGGGATCTTAGTAAATCTGCTAATTATATATCCGCCATGCTTGATCTTGAAAGGGATAAGTGGATGGTTTCTATGGATGAGGAAATGAAATCCATGAAAGTTAATGATGTTTGGATTCTTGTAGATCCACCACAAAATACTAAAGTAGTGTGACATAAGTGGATATACAAGAAGAAAACCGACATGGACGGAAAAGTACAATCCTATATAATAAAGATTGGGTTTCTTTTATTCTTATTATTTAACTGTGTATCCTATTTTACATGTTTTTACTTAAACCATGAATAAATTGTTATGCTAAATGTCCGTTGTCTATTAATAATATGGGAATATTATTAAAATAAGACAAATTAAAATAGCGATTGAGTATACTTGAAAGTATATTGATCGATTTTAGATGATATTCGATGAATTGAATATTGGACTTATCCCAACTATATGATTTTACTTTCTGGATCTTTGTCATCAAGTAAATCATAAATAGTTATCCTTAGACTTGAGATACCAGGAAATTGTTATGAATCTAGTGCATCTCTGTAGAATAATCTAACGCTAAACGTAACTAGTAGCTATAAGGATTATTTTCAGAAGTGTTGTAAAATTCATAAGTTTTGCTTGTAGTCAAAATGGAATTTATTTCCTATAATTTTGTTTTGGAGTTTAATACAGCTGGGCCCCTTATGGGATTAGTAAGATGTTTGTGTGGCCACACCCAAATTTGTTTTGGTAATCTTGTTTAATCTGTGAACGAGAAACATAATGGTTAATGAAAGGAATGACTAAGATTCACATCCTTATTAACGTTGTATTAGAAATAAAAGGATAATAATAGTGATGAATCATTAAAAGGTTTTATCCAGGAGACCTTACTCGAGTTGTACTAGAGACATTGCTAGTGTAACTAGACGATAGTCAATGTAATCACGATATTTGAAATATGTCCAAGTGGGAGCTGAAAGTTTATGGACTTATATTTAATAGTCGTGTGATAGGATCGAACTCGATATTACGGGATTACACTCAATACGTAAAGAGTTAATTTATTTAATAAATATATTTATTGTATTTATTAATTTATTTAATAAATATATGTTTATGTATTTATTAAATTAAACTAAGCTTTAACTTTAACGACCGTTAAATATTAAGAGTTAAGTACAAACGATCGTTGTGGAACAAACAAGAGAAGGAAAGAAGATTCGGGAACACCCCTTGTGGTGTTGCCGACATTCGACACCAAAGGGGAGGGGGAAGAAAAAAAGGGAACTTGTCACTTGCCTTTTATTCATTTATCTTGGACTTCAAGTTTTGAAGGCCTATATAAACATCCTCATACCCTCATAAAAAAACACACAATCTCTCTCTCTTGTTTTCTTTGGCCGATCGACTCAAACAAACCCACAAGGGTTTCGGTTTGATTTTTCTTGGTATCCGGTTTGCTATAAATCTAGTCCTAGCCCCTCTCCAGGGTTGTTGAGTATATTTTCCACAAGCATTAAAGCCCGGTTTACACGTGCTATAATCACGGTTAGCTCGTTGTATTACGTGTGTACAAGATCGTAATATAGTCTTACTTTAGACTATATCTTGGTGATATACGGTATAAACCCGAATTGGTGATTCGTTCTTCTTCTTTTTGATTTGCTTTAGCGTAAAGGTATGTAACACTAATTCGATTAATTATAATTGTATTATGATCTTCTTAAATCGCTTCCGCTATATGTGTGCTTTGATCTCGTTTAGGGTATTATATAATTGTTATGATGTTAATAAACCTTTAATGAATCACTCAAGGTATGAATAAACAAATCATTAACCTTACTAAGTGATCAAAAATTAATATTTTCTTAAAACTCACTTTTAATTAAAGTGACAAAGTATTTTTTAAAAAACTTTATTTAAAAAAAATGGTTTATTAAAAAGAAAATAGAAATTTGAATTTGGCATAATCCAAATGAATATATTCGTTTTGGGTAAATTCTTCACCAGATGAACTTTCCCCACTAAAAGACAAAAAAGAGCGGAGTCTGGAGCCCACAGCTCAATAAAGGTACCCACGGTTCAATATCAATAATGAGCCGCAGGGGTATTTATTGAGTCACAAGCAAATACGGCCATTGTTGCTTGTCTTATAAATAGTGGATCATTTACAGCTTTTTAATCAACCCTTTTTGCACATTCTCTCTCAGTTTCTTCACACACCTTAGATCCTTGATTAGTTAGTTTTGATTAATCTTGTTTAAGATGTGATTCTATTCTTCAATTCTCTCATCCTCTCAAGTGCAAAGAGAAGAACACTTACATCACAATGAAGTGTTGGGTTCATAACATGATGAAGATCTCTCCTTTTAGATCAAGTCATGATTATAGTATTCCTACAATGTAAATCATGAAGATCCAAGTGGCGTGTACACTTGGGTTTGATGTATATGTAATAGATTCAAGTGGTGGGTTCACTTGAATGTGTTTGTAAGGGTAGTAGATCCAAGTGATGGGAATCCTTGAATTAGGTGTTAGGAATGTAAATCCAAGTTATGTAATTACTTGAATATAATGTTAGAGTCCTAGATCTAAGTTTTGTGTATACTTAGATCTAGAAGGTTTATGTGTTTAGGCCATAAAACATAAGGTTTGTTATGTTGGGCCAAAAAAACTAGTGGTGTGATTGGTGTAGATTGGTTCTACCTAAGATTAGAACTCGACATCTAGCCTTATATCAGAAAATGGAAAGTAGACGACGTATGCAAATTGGTCATACCTAAGATTAGGACTCGACATCTAGCTTAGTCTCTGTCACACCCCACCATGGCGGAATATGGGGCGCGAGCTATGGATATCATCACAACCAAATGGTGTCTCGACAGAGAAAACTAAATGCAAACGAAATGTCTTAATGGTGACACAATGTCATGACAATATCTCAACAAAATCAGGAGTTTAGGTAAGTAGGTAAAAGTCCCACCTCTTACCGAAAACAAACAAAAACAACATTCAAACATATAGGTGTCTAACAGTATCACTTATTCAAATAACAAATTAAAAACTAAGAGGAAATGGGGTTCCTCTAAATGCAATCATAAGCCTCCAAATCTAGACACTTCTATTCTCAAGCTTTACCACATTCTCACCTGAAAGAGACACTAAAACATGTCAACATAAAGTTGGTGAGATTCATAGGTTTAGACTCGAACACAAACTAGTTATAATAGTTGTGAATAACCATAAATCATTAAAACATATGGACAAGGTGCTACTATTATGCATTAACAACTAAAAATTTATAATTAAGCACTTTACTCCTTCCAATGGCTCCAAGCCTTACCTACCTCCCTGGTTTCATAGGCGCCCATACACCTAAGAACCAACCCCAAGGCCACGCCTTGTCATCCTCCCTTGGTACCAAGCTATACTTAAAATAATTAAGTAAATCACATAGCAATTAAGTGCAAAAGTAAATCACACAAGTCCAATCATAAAACATAAAAACATTCACAACATTCATTTACAAAACCAAAGTATGTGTCTCTTCCATCCCATCTGGAAGTAAAATCATTTATACTACATAAATATGGGACTATGAAACTTACTTGTAAGAGATTCTCCAAATTCTCACACACTAGCAAAATCTAAACATAACAATACATACAATCAAGACATGCACCAATAAACTAAAATGGTTCATCAATCTATGATGGATGTTGTTTGGTCCACTAGTTGTAGATCTTGCAGCCTGTTAAGGATGGTGAACGACTTCTGTAATCACAAGTCTATTCATAGAGAGACTCTTAATGAAATACAAAGTATTGGTGCGGAATACAAATACTAAGAACAAGAAGAAACATAATAACTAAATAACTTGATCCTTACTAAGGATTTCTACTATTGATATGAAATGAATGCTGGTGAAAGGTGTGTCTAACCCTTCTGCCAATGGGTTCCTTTTATACTACAAAAAAACCCTCAACTACATTAACTACAAACCGTGTAACTCCTGATATGCATATCCTTTCCTAAGATATCTCATGCATATCCTAACAAACTACTAAGAATAATATTGTTTGACTTTCTACTAGACCAGGAGCACGTATTGCTCCTACTACTACTAGGACCAGGAGGAACTACATACCTCCTAGTGTATCTATCACAAATAACCTATTACATAGGTCCTAACAATCCTCCCCTAAACTTGAATTTGACTGGTCGAGTTCAAGTTTCTTGTTAGATCTTGCAAAAACAGCTTGAGGATTGAAACAACAAAACCAAAACAGCAAAACAACCATCAGTAGTGAAAGTACAAAGAATGCTGCAACTAAGAACTTTGGGAAGCTTCTTGAAAGCTTGGAAAATATCTGTGCGTGTTGAATCTTCACAGCAACATGAGCAGATTTGATAAGCCTTTACCAAGTAGCTGCTCGCTCTTGGGCTAGCTAGTCTTTGTGGTGGAATAAGCATCACCCTGGGAGACCAGAACCCAACCCAACTCTTAGAACGTAAGTCAATGGTGAGTGGGAGTACCCTAATGATTTTGGGTAAATCATCACAGCCGTCAACGGATTTGAGTGAAGTCTTTACCAGAAGTCGTACCCTTCCGGACTAGCCAACTCTTAGCAATAAAGCATCAGTGAGCTAAAAACCCTATAGCTTTGAGCAAGCTATTACAGATATCAACGGATTTGATGGAAGTCTTTACCAAGAGCCGTACCCCTTGGACTAGCCACTTTTCAGTCTACAACCAAGTCAAGTGAAAACCATCCAATTTTGGGTAAACTGGCAACCATCAACGGATTTGAGAAACACACCAGAGCCGTACCCTCATAGTGAACCAACTCTTTCTTGTCTGCAAGACATGGTGAGTTGAACATCATTTGTTGTGTGGAAGAATTCCAATATCAGTAGTACATCGCATAATAGCCCAAGTGTGAAATGTCCAAGATATAAAGATTTTCTTAAATGGAAAAGTATAAGCAGATATTATATTATTCACAAGCGTTAAATTTTCCATCACATGTTAGAAGTATAAGCAGATATTATATAAAAGTATATATATATATATATATATATATATATATATATATATATATATATATATATATATATATATATATATATATATATATATATATATATTTAAAATAATGAAAGTGTTAGTCACCAATCACTATACATATTGGTGAAAAGAATGTATATCAAAAGTATAGAAGAAACAAACCAATCACTAACCAGAAGCAACAACCTTGTCTGTAAGAAGCCGAGTAATAAGTGTGTAAACACTTATCCTTTTACCACTTAATTATAATAATAACCAAGCCAAAACGTGTATTTAATGTCGTAAATGTCGGAATTATGCGTGGTTTGTGTTTTTGTTGTAATTTAGGATCAAAAAGTTAAAAGGGAAGAAAACATGGGCTTTCACGGGCTTTTTCGAAGAAAAAGACAAAAGACGAAGTCAAAAGATCAAGAGTGCAAAAAGAACGGAAGTCCAAGGCCTATTCTAAAGATTTATCGAAGAAAAAGTCTAAAGACGGAAGTTTAATGAAGTCGAAGAACTCAAGTCTAATTAATGAATAAATTATAAGACAAGTTCAATTTATCCATCGACAAATCCCGAGACAAAGTCGAGAATGACGAGTTTATTATCAAAGACGAAAGACGAGAAAGAAAGAAAGAAAGAAAGAAGCTTCCAACCAACTATACACTCCACTCCTATAAATACCCTCCTAATGACACATTAGGAGGTGTTAGCTAAATTGACAACTTAGCTCTCCACTTTATTTCATGCACTTTCATATTGTCAATTTACTTTATTGTCTTTAATTTCAAGTCTTTTAATTCCAAGTAATTTTTAATATTTTCTTGTTGAATCTTCATTATTAATCAAGTTTTTCATAATCATTCTCATTCTTCTCTTCTTGTTTTTAAAAATCTATTGTCTTGTTTGATTAATCTTAAAGTTTTCATCTTTATGCTTAATTTGATTAGAGTTCTTATCTTTTTGTTATTATTATTTTCGTGTGATTCATGGTCTTAGCTTATTGTGATTTTTGCTTAATTAGTGTCTAGCTTATTTTCATTTAAGTGTTTTTAAAGGTTTTATCTTTTTAAAGTTTAATCTTTTTTTTAGTTCAATCTATAAATTTTGCTTATTTGGTATCTTGAAAGTTTTTAAATTCATAGCTTATTTTGTTCTTCTTATTGTTGTTTTGGTTTAATTTTTGGTTAAAGTGCTTATTTGATTTTTATGCTTATTTTTACTCCATCCGAATATTATGATCTTTCCATCACAATATCATTAGGGTTTTGACATTGTGACAGGTTATTGTGACAACTCATTCCGACTGCTTCATTGCGATCGCAATAACCCTTAGGGTTTCTACTTTGCGATCGAAGTGTTATAATATTCCCTTATTCCGATCGAGGATTGCGATTGCCCCTGGCATCGTGGATTGCGATAGGGATTTAAGGTATATTGCAACGAAATGCTGCCCAAATTTTGACAGCCATATTGTGATAGTTTTTCATATTGTGATAGGTTTTCATATTGTGATAGTTTTCATATTGTGATAGTTTTCATATTGTGATAGTTTTCATATTGTGATAGTTTTTATATTGTGATACTTCATATTGTGATACTTTATATTGTGATAGTTTTTATATTGTGATAGTTTTCATATTGTGATAGTTTTTTCATATTGTGATAGTTTTCATATTGTGATAGTTTTCATATTGTGAAAGTCACGTATTTTTAATTGAATTTTTCATCAATTTTAGTATTAGTATTGTTTTTCCAAAAGTTTAAGTTTTATCTTTTATTTAGTGCTCGCTTTAGCTTTTACCTCGTTTAGTTTTAAAGTACCCTCTTAGTTTTATTTTCTCCTATTTCATTAAGTTAATTTTATTTATCAGTCGAAAGTTAATTTCTTCGTTTAGTTTTTTATTTTTATTAATTGTTTCGTTTTCATACTTGTTTTTAACTTCGTTTCTTTATTATTTTTAAATCGTTTTAATTTTTAGTTTATTCCTTTTACATTTTTTCATTTCCTTTTAAAGCTTTATTTTTATCTTTAATTAGTTTTAGACAACGACACCTTTTCTTTTATTCACCAAAGACGACTGAGTCGCACTTTTAACCGGAAATCAATTCGAAGAGACCAATTCAAGAACATTTTTAACTATCAAAATTCAAATATTAAATGGCGCCACTGTCGGCTCTTTTCGTGAAGATTAACGGTTTTTAGTGAGAGACGCGTTGGATTATGGGATCCGTTCACTTTTGAACGTTATTTTTCTTGCCAAAAATTTTCAGAATCAAAAAAAAAAATCAAAAAACCCCAAAAACAATTAAAAAAATCATAAAAAGCATTTCTTTTTCGAAAGTTTTGCACCAAAAATATTCTTCTTGCTTATCTATTGTTCTTAATGAATCCGTATGTTGCTTGTGCTGCAGGGTGTGGAAGACCATTGTATGGTTTTCAAACATGTCAATGGTGTACATGTGAGCGGTGTGGAAATGATATCGACAATACACAATTTGGATTTTGTCCCTCGTGCAATTCGATTAACTCATATTTTGCTTCTAATGCACTTACTCCACCCTCTTGCATATATTGTGGAAGCGATTCTCATTGGCATGTTTTGTGTCCAATTCGATACCCGTCTCATGACGAGCAATAACCGGGTTACAATTATGACAATGGTAATAGCTATCTACAAGAAGCACCGGGTTTTCCTCAATACCTGTATTGCAACAATTGTGGGGGCCCTCACGATACCTTCTCTTGTCAACCGATGAATTATTATCAGCCAAATCCGTGTTTTCATTCTTTTCACCCAATGATTTATGATGGACCTCATCCGTGCTATAATTCTGGTATTCATAATTTTGAGCCCCCACAATACACCCTCGATCATCAACCTTCTTTAAATCCGAATGACGAAACACACGCCCTTCTTTTGCAACTTAAAGAAGCCGTAGTTCAACTAAAAGAAGCGAGGGAGGAGGACAAGCGACAGCAACAAGAGCAAGTATCTAATCTTAGTGATTATACTCCTCCTCTTGTGCGTCCATACTACTATTATGATGATGACGAGGATGATATCTATGATCTCAACCCATCTTCTGAGATTACTACTCCTACTCTTGATATCTCTAATAAGTCTAAGGATAGTGATACATCGAGTGAGATTAGTGATTTTGGTCTTGATAAATTCTTTAATGAGGTTTGTAATGCACCCAATTTTGTGGAGCCTACGGACGAGGTCGCTCTTAATGATGATGATTTTTCTCCATGCTATGAGAATTTCACCTTTGAAATTTCTCAATCTCCTCCTGGCGATGAGGGCGATGTTGATTTATTCTCTCCGACTTACGAGAAGTTCACCACTGAACTTGGTCTTGTAGATGAGGTGGAAGACGTTATTCTTCGCGAAAAATTACTGAAATTTCATCTTCTTATTGCTAAAATTGAAGCATTGAATTCTGCTCCTATTTCTGAGTCTTTACCTCCGTCTATTACTTCAGTTGAGAATAATGATGCAGCTATGGAGGAAATCGACATTCTCTCAGTACCTCCGGGTATTGATGATGATGATACGGAGGGGGATATTATTTTTGATAATTTGCTGCATGAAGGTATTGTCCCAAGTCTCCCTCCCGAGCACCTTTTATCCCAACCTTTAGAAACCATTACCGAGGATGAGTGCTTTGACCCGGGGGTGACATTGACCATTCCATGATTGACACCTTTACGGCTTTGTCGCGCTGTGATAATCATATGTCTTTTGAGGCTGACATTTTGATTCCTTTACCCACCCCACCTCCCGTGGATCGCAACCTCACATACTTTTCGTATGTTGAGAGGACTTTTCTACCTTTCAAGACTTATCCTCCGGCCTCTCCTGTTTTATTTTCCTCCGGGAACGAGGACAAGGTCTTTGATCCCGGTATTACATTTGAGACTTCCCCATGGACCATTCAATTCGGGGTCGAGTCAGGCTCGTGACTCGGTTAACAAAAACAAGCGCTTTTTGGGACGCAACCCGAGTATCTATCCTTTATATCTGTTTTCATAATAAGTGTAGGGGGAGACCCTACTATGTGTTTGTTGTTTTCTTTCTTATCATGTGTAGGGATGGGAGCTTCAAAGATCCATTCTTGATGACTTTTGACAAACCATGATCCCGTGTACCCGTCATCCCGGTTCTATCCTAAACTCTTTTGATTCATTATTTTATCATTTATGATTAAAATAGGAATCACTTTAGTTGTCTCTTCCTTATCAAGATTTAAACAACGTGCACAATGTCCTAAGTGTAGGGGATTTTACTTCCCCATGCTTAAACATTAAGGACAATGTTTATATTAAGTGTAGGTGGACTTCTATCGAAGTTAAGTGGGCTTTTCCATGAATTTGTCCTCATTTTAACCGGAAAATTGATTTTTCGACATTTTTCAAAATTTTTGATCTATTTTAGCCTAGTTGTATTTACCTTTGTTATAGTTATTTTCTTTCTTTGCTAGAATAAATTTTAATAAAGTGTTTTTAATTTTTAAACGTCGTGAATTTTTTGACTCAACCCGAGTTTACTTATCTAAGTTTACTCTAGCTAGTATCCTTAACGTGTTTAAGTCAAGTTTTGCTAGGCTTTTATATAGGGAACTTTAAAATGCGAAAGTCTTAACTCTTACGGGTTAAGAACAAGAACTTTTCGCAAGTTCCTATAATTGATCCTAGAAAGTCGTTTATCAAGGGAACTTTAAAATGCAAATTCTAAACTTGAAAAAGTCTAAGAAGATGCAAGATCCTATAGATGACTTGAAAGCCCAAAACTTTGATTTAATTGGCTAAGAATCCACGAGTCTCATTCCTTGAGATTTTAAATTATGGAGAACGAGAGATGATAGAGTCAATCATAAGTTTGATATTCTTTCATGAATTTATGTGAGTTAATTATGAGCTTTTTCTCCCATCGCTTGCTAATAAAATTTAATTGCAATAAATAAGGTTGTACGATTTGAAAAGTTACTTAGCTTCTAGCCCAAGATCGTTTAAAAGTTGCTCGGTATTAATTAGAGTTCATAGCCAAGGCATAACTTATTGAAGCGGGATGCGAAGATTGGCGAGTCCGAAAATTCCCTAACAAGGCATGAGGGCTACATTTTGTTGCTAAAGATCCAAAAGTGATGTGAAGAATCATTTATCAAAAATCAATATGAAAGTCCCTAATCAATGCAAGAAACCCTAATCTTAACTTAATCAACACAAGGTATTACTTTTCAAACGTAATCTTATTATTGTATAATAAAGAATTACAAGTGTTATGGATAACACCGTTTGATGACAATGTGTTGTGCACACTTTGAACAACAATAAACCTTAACTTATGAATACAGTCGTAGCTGTTTGATTCACTAAGTTATACGCACTAATGTTCTTAATATCTCAAAGTGTTAAACATTAATGCATGGATACACATCCTATTTATAGTGTTACGAGTTTGACTTAAACAGTACTTGATGTCGACTACACAAGCTTTTACAAGTTCCCACATCAGTCACATGATGTCCTTCTATTCTTGGTAGTCTTCCATTATGCTTTAAGGAACAGTTGTCAAAAACAGTTTCCTTATTCTTCATATTCTCGAACACACAAATGGCATGTTCAAAGTGTGCTGAGAGTTATCAGGGTATTGCCACCCCTGTTAACTCTCAACCCCTCAGAGTCCCTAATACATCTTGGCTGTTATCCATCACAGCCAAGGAGTATGTCTTCAGGTAATCTTCGACTTCCATGACAATGTCTCTGACATGGACTCCTCTGAGGTTGCTCACAGAGACTTGGATCTCTGTGAGTCTTGCGAAACTTGCCTGCCTCCTAGGCACAGGCAAGGGACTATCTATCAGCCTAATTATGTTTAAATCAATGATCAGGGAATCTAACAAGTTTAGATTCCCAACAATCTCCCCCTATTTAAACATAAATAATGCTAGATCTAACTAAGTTAAGGTAAGTGAGTTTAACAGCTTCTTCTTACACATAACAGATCTAAACAAACATACCTCATGATTTTATTAAGACTTAAAGAAAATTACAAGTTCATTACATAAGTAAAATAAAAGATGAAGGTAAAAAGGGCTGACACCATCTTCAATAGTCATCATTTTTTATTCTTTCTTCAGCTTCGGCCACATCTAATCTGTTATCAATTTCATCCTGCAAAGTCTTTGCAAACTTCTTGGAATACTCTGTGTTGATCTTGAGACACTTCTTGTGACAGAGTAGCTGAATAGTTGAAGCCAGGCACAGCTCATCTTCCCTCTGAAAAGCATACTGGCAAGCCTTGTTCATAAATGCCATTCCTCTTTCAGGCACTGAGTATGTCTGACCATCAACAGGGCCAACAATACCATTTGGAAGGATCAAATCCCTGTGCATACCATCCACACGAACATCTTCAGTAACAAAAGTTTCATCAACAATTTGTGAAATTCTTCTTCTTTTGTTGCCTGTCTTTGGGGGTTCTTGTTCGAAAAGCTGTGGTGGGGGATCAATCTTGAGTTTGGCAGCTGTTTCCTTGATCCAGTTAAACTTAGCCTTAAGAGTTTTAAGCAGAAGGAAATTTGCCTGTCCAGACTTTTTGGCAGCTAAGGCTTCGAGTTCAAACCATTCTGATAACCCAAGTGTCTTTAACCTGAAGTTGTCAAATACATCCATATTCCTCTGTTGGTTTTACCTCCATAAGATCATCTGTGGGGTGTTTGTGGATTTGTGAATGGTGTATTTAAACTTGGTTATCTTGCCAACAGCATACCTGTTGTTCACGCAGGCATCATAGTCAGCTTTGACTTTCTTTAAGGCCTCAGCGCGTTTTAGTTCCATTTCCCTCAACCTTTGTTTTTGTTTTTCCCTTTCAGGTGGTGTCATCTTCCTCAGAGTAGCTTCATTTAATTCTTTGGCTGTCTTGAGCTCATTTAGTCTTTTGAATTCTTCAGCCTGTTGCTCTATTTCTTCAGGAGTTAAAGGACTCTCATCGGAAGGTGTAAAGGTTGAAAAGTGGGAAAGGTCTGTGGTGGATCCTCCTGTCTCTAGCATCGTAGCTATCTTCTTAAGTTTGGTGTCAGTATCAACCAAAACTATCTCCTTCCCTTTCTTCGAGACAGAGGATTCCACACTTATGTTTTTCAAATCATCAGCTCTTTTGAGAAACGCTGTCTGAGCCTGAGTTTGAATAGATTTTGGGAGAGAGCTCACAGTGAATTTTAGTTTCTTGGCCGCTGGCTCATCCTCATCCTCAGGCTTGCTGATGTTAACTAAGATCATGGATTTAGATGAGTCAGCTCCATCTTGTGTTTGTTGCTCCCCCTGAGTATTATCCTCATCATCATGTACTATAACTGGTGTGATGACTTGTAGAGGAACAGGTGTAGTTGAGGGATTGGCTGATGATGAGCCTTGTTCAGCAGATGAAAGGCTGAGTATAGTATTCTTCTCCCCCTCACGTTCATCCTTACTTCCCTGATGCTTGGATGAACGTGCCTGAAATCGTCTTGCAATCTGCTCCACAGAGGCAGCCATGGCACGTTGTCGTTTTCTTGAAGCCCTGGCAATCTTCAGCAAGAGGTTGGCATTGGCATTAGTATTTGCCTAAACACGCCTGACAATAAAGCCAGCATGGTTGTATTGCCTGTTGCGAACCGCATTGAAGTGCCTGTTCATGTTGTTTTCTTGTTCATGGAACATAGCAGGGACAACTGAGTCAATGGCATCCTTGATTCGTGTCGAGAGATGACTTAGTCCCTGGGCCACACCTTTTCTTGCACCCTCCTGAATTGGCTCAGTGACAGCCTCAGTCACAGCCTTCTTTATAATGCCTGGAAAAGTGACAGTAAAATTGTGCATCTCTGACTTGATCACGTCCAGCTTCCTTGATAAGCGCTCAATATCAGATTGATGATGTACGGGCTGAAGATTCTTGATATTGAGGCTTTGCTGAGGAAAATCATCCCCCCTTGGAATTAAGTCGAAGTTGGTCTGGGTAGGATGATCAAACATGAGGAATTCGGCTGTTGGATCATATGTTGGTCTTTGGAAGACTGTTGTTGCAGATGTAGCAGAGTTTGGAGTGTCAACAGCTTCCTTGAGAGGAGAAGTCTTGTCATCTTCTTTAGGAGGAGAGGCTGACAGCTGGTCATCCTCATCTTCTTCATCCTCTTCATCAAACATTCCCTCAGGGAATTCATCTTCAGGCATGGGCTCAAATTCAGAGACATAATCTTCTACTGAGAGCATTTCTTCATCAACATTTAGCACAAGCTCTTCAGTATTGAGTTTATCCTGAGTTATTGTTTCAGCCTCCTTTTCGTATACCTGAGATTCTTGGACTGGCTGTACAATTTCAGCCTGCAAGTTTGTTGTAATTAGTAACAGGGAAAAAATATAAGGTGAATGGTCGCCATTTCGCTGTCCCAGAGAGGCTGAGGGTGATTACTCAGCCACTCCAAAGGATAAATCCTTGGGATTCTTTTAAGTGTGAATGAAGTGTGGTTAATGGTCGCCATTCGCTGCCCCTAGGAAAGCTGAGTGTGATTATTCAGCCCCCCCCAAAAAGGAAAAAAACCTTTGGGACTCTTTTGATTGTGAAACATATGTTGTTTAATGATCGCCAATCGCTGCCCCTAGGAAAGCTGAGTGTGATTATTCATCCCCCCCAAAAGGTAAAACCTTTGGGACTCTTTTAAGAGTGAACCATATGTTGTTGTAGGTCGCCTGTTATGCTGCCCCTAGGAAAGCTGAGGGTGATGATTCAGCTCCCCCTGAAAGGATAAATCCTTTGGGACTCTTTTAAGGAGGGAACCAAGAGGCTGTGTGAAGTACAGCTGATCAAGGTTGAGACATTAATGTATTCAGGTTGTTGTTAGCCTGAATACTGTCTAGAGGGTTCAGGGTCATCGGGGTGCTTTATAAACACAAATGAATCATTCCCTAGTGCAAAGACAGGGTGTACATAAGTCTTAAAGTATTCTATGTGTAATGACAGACTTCTATGGGTCGAGGATTACCCTAACTTCACCACTCTCTCCTACAGACAAATGAGAGTGGTTGCTTGTGAACCTCTAAAAATGTACACTGATTACCTGTGAGATATCAGCTAGGTTTGGCTGGTTTCCTGTTGTCTCTGCTGACCTAGAGACACTAGACTCCTGTTGTTTGTCAGCCAAAGATTTTGAATCCACACGAGTATCTGGACCATAGGCGGTGTCAGTCTTCTTTTCCTTGGCCTTAGTAACAGCTTTGGAGTGGGAAGAAGAGGGGATTTTCTTCTTCTTTGGCTGTTGGCCAGATGAAGCCTTGGACTTAGTAGTGTGCTGCCCAGAGGTCAAAGACGTAGACTTGCCAGCGACACTAGAAGTATTCACCTTCTCAGAGGAAGGGAGCAAGGGCTTCTCAGCGTTGGGTACCTGGTTGGCCACGTTCAGCATGTGGGCGGTGACAGGGATATCCTCAGCTCCTATCTCCTTGTAGATGGCGCCTGTGATGCGATAGGGCTTAAGAGCAGTCAAGGCCTTGTTGTGGTACTTATCTCCCAGCAAACTTTCAAAAATCAGGGACAGGAAGCGCACATAACAGATGTTCTTTTCCCTGACCTGATTCCTTCCCTTCAGTTGTTCTACCAGGTTTGAGAACAGGATGCTTCCAAAGTCGACATCAGCTCCCCAGATTAATCCATACGCAATAGCCTGATGATTGGATGACATCTGATCCTATGATCCATGCATTCCTCCCAGGGACTTCACAATGTGGGTGAAGAGGACACGCCACATAGGAGTAAAATATTTAATCTTCAGAGGCGATTTGGCGAGGACCTCAGCTGGAGTAAGGGCAGGGTTAACATCATGGCAAGGGTTTAGAGTGGCCAGGGCTTCCTTGACAGCCTTTTTGTCAACAGTCTTCAAGCATTCATCTCCATGTTTTAGTCCGGCCATACTAGAAAAGTCTTTAAGGGAAAAGGCAAAAGGATGTTCATTGCATGAGAGGCTAAATGTAATGATGTCTTCTACTACTTCAGCAGAATACCAGAATTCCCTAAGGTATTCTTGGTAAAAAGTGGATGGAGATTTGGTGAAGGCTTCATTTAGGTCACAATTCTGCATGAAATTTACCAGATCTGAATAGGTGCTGTTTGGTGCCTTAATCCATCCAATGGCGTTGTTGGAGGCGATGATGCTCTCATTGATCTCGAAGTTCACATTGGAGGCTTTTGGAACGGGAAACGCCATTGATTTGAGGTTGAAGGTGAGTGAAAATGGCGGATGGTTGAGAGAGATAAGAATTTAGAGAGAGAAGTTGATTTTAGAATGGTGGTGGGTGAGAAGAGAAAGAAGACAATATATATTCAAACTTAAGTGAACAGTTATTCAACCGTATTAAATGCAAGGGCGAAAATGACTGCTCAAGTGGGTCCCCTTGACCTTTCAAAAAGTTTGTCTCCTCGTTATCCGAAAAATAAATGATTAAATATGTGAGAATGTTTTTTGCATTTACTTGGAAAGTAACTACCTAGTTTCATGTGAAAAACATTTAATAAAACATTTAATATAGAATCAATCATTTAATGAACACATTTAATATCAAGCCACAGGCTTTGAGATATTGAGCATCCCTGGCTCAGCAACTAGCCTGTTGAACGAAGGTTCATCCAAAGGCTTTGTAAAGATATCAGCTAGTTGCAGCTCTGTGGGAACAAAATGCAGCTCAATATCTCCCTTCATTATATGATCCCTGATAAAATGATACCTGATATCAATGTGTTTGGTACGAGAGTGAAGAACAGGGTTGTTGGATATGGCAATGGCGCTGGTGTTGTCACAAAAGATTGGCACTTTGTCATACAAGATTTCATAGTCAGCCAATTGACTTTTCATCCTGAGCACAACAGCTGGCTGCAGCGACATATTCTGCTTCAGCTGAAGACATAGCCACAGAGTTTTGCTTCTTAACACTCCATCCAACCAATTTTCCTCCTAGGATTTGACAGCTGCCTGAAGTACTTTTCCTGTCAATACAGCATCCAGCATAATCTGAATCTGAATAGGCCTTGAGATCAAAGCCTGATTCCTTTGGATACCATAGACCTAGGGATGGTGTTCCTTTGAGATACCTGAAAATTCTCTTAACAGCCACTAGATGGGATTCTTTTGGGTTAGCTTGGTACCTTGCACAGAGACATGTGGAGAATTGGATATCTGGACGACTGGCTGTTAGATACATCAGTGACCCAATCATGCCTCTATATAAAGTCTCATTGACAGAGACCCCTGACTCATCAGGGCCCAAGTTGTTGGGTGGAAGCATGGGGCATTTCACTGATGCACAATCAGCTAAGTCATATTTTTTAAGTAAATCCTTAACATACTTTTCTTGACAAATAGAAATTCCCTTAGGACATTGTTTAATTTGAAAGCCCAAAAAGTAAGTTAATTCACCCATCATACTCATCTCATATTTCTTGGTCATTAATTTAGAAAAACGTTTACTAAGATTGACATTTGTTGACCCAAAGATGATATCATCCACATAAATCTGCACAATGATGAAATCACTCTTGTCCTTGAAGGTAAAGAGTGTTTTATCAATAGAACCCCTGATAAATTTATTTTCAGATAAGAAATTTGAAAGAGTTTCATACCATGCTCTTGGAGCTTGTTTCAGACCATACATTGCCTTGTGAAGTCTGTACACATGGTTGGGAAACTCGCTGTTCTCAAATCCTTCAGGTTGTGCAACATAGACTTCCTCAGCCAAATCACCATTGAGGAAGGCACTCTTTACATCCATCTGATAGACAGTGATGTTCATATAGGCAGCATACGCAAGAAAGATTCTGATGGCCTCAAGTCTAGCAACAGGTGCAAAAGTTTCATCATAATCAATTCCTTCAGTCTGAGAGAATCCCTGTGCTACCAGTCTTTCCTTGTTCCTGATGATGTTCCCAATTTCATCCATCTTATTTCTATAGATCCATCTAGTGCCTGTGATATTCTTTCCAGGTGGAGCTGGCACTAGTGTCCATACTTTGTTCCTTTTGAACTGATTGATTTCTTCTTGCATAGCAGCTACCCATCCTTCTTCTACCAGAGCCTCAGCAACTCTTTTAGGTTCAATTTGAGAAAGAAATTCAGCAAATAGACATTCATTGGCCGAGGCTGACTCTGAGTCTTGGATTCGCTGTCTGGTTGTGACCCCTGCATTTGGTTCCCCAATAATGTTGACAAGAAGAATGTGTTGATCTCTTGACCACTTATTTTGAGAAGCTGGGGATTCAAGAACAGGGGTACTTGAGGGCACAGCTGGTACAATTTGAGTCTCATCCTGCTGACTAGGAGGGCTTTCTTCAAAGACTACTTCAGTGTCAGAGTCTTCTTCAGCCATATCAAGGGAAGCTATTTCATTATCAGCAGGAGAATCTTCAGAGATTTGAAGAATTGGTGAGTCATCAATATCATGAGAAGGACCATCAGAGATTTGAGGTTCTTCTTCATCAAGTTTCTGAGAGGTAGGAACTTCTATGTTGTGAGTAGACAGAGGGTCAAAAGCAGGAACATAAGGAGTGAGAGTGTTGGAGTGGTGATGACTGGTAGGTCTGGGTTCTGTGAACTCATCACTTGGGAAAGAAATATTTTCATTAAAATCTACTTCATCACCCTCTGTTCCTGTCCTCTGTATGACTTCATCATCTTCATTAAATCTGACATGGAAAGTTTCTTCTACTTCTTGTCTTCTGATGTTGAATACTCTGAAGGCTTTGGCTGTTGGAGAGTATCCCAAAAAGATACCATCATCAGCTTTTTCATCAAACTTTCCAAGTTTATCCCTGTAGTTATAAATAAACACAGGGCATCCAAACACATGAAAATAGCTGACGTCTGGAGATCTTTTTCTGAAAACTTCATAGGAGGTTTTGCCATGTCTTTTGACAATGATTGATCTGTTTTGAGTGTAGCAGGCAGTGTGTACAGCTTCTCCCCAAAATTGCTTTGGTAAGGCTGCACCATTTAACATAGTTCTTGCTGCTTCAATCAGAGTCCTGTTTCTTCTTTCAGCCACACCATTTTGTTCAGGAGTGCCAGCTGAAGAGAAGTTCTGAGAAATTCCTTTTTCATCACAAAATGATTCAAGTTGATAATTCTTGAATTCTGTACCATTATCACTTCTTAGAGCTTTGACTCTAACATCATTCATATTTTCAACCTGTCTGATGAAGGGCATGATGGTATCAGCTGCATCACTTTTCCTTCTGAGGAAGAACACCCATGTATATCTTGAAAATTCATCAACTATGACCAAGGTGTATTTGTTGTGATTAATGGTTTGAGGTTTGACAGGCCCAAACAAGTCCATGTGAAGGAGATGTAAGCACTTGTCAATAGAGAATGATTGCCTAGTCTTGAATGAAGACCTGTGATGTTTTCCTTTGACACAGGCAGAACAAGTTTTGTCTTTGGAAAACATTACTGAAGGTAGACCAGCAACCAAGTTTTGAGTGGCTATCTTATTGATGTTCTTGAAGTTGAGATGAGGCAGTCTTTTGTGCAACAGCCAGTTGACACTTTCAGACGCTTTGGCAAGAAAACAATTTGAACTGTCTTCAGAGCACACAGCCATGTTGATGACATAAACATCTCTCCTTCTAGGTGCAACCAGCACAACATCATTATTTTTGTTGAATATGGTTCCCTGAGTCTTAGTAAACAAAACCTTATAGTCAGCATCACATAATTGGCTGATGCTAATAAGATTGTGTTTAAGACCATTCACATATGCAACCCTGGTAAATGTGATCCCATTGCAATTCACTGAGCCATATCCTTCTGTGTCACCTGAAGAGTTATCTCCAAACACCACTTTGGGACCTGGCTCCTTTGAGTATCTATGCAGGTATTGTTGAATCCCTGTCATGTGTCTAGAACAGCCACTATCTAGATACCATACCGATTCCTTAAGATATTTCTGCACAGATACATAGAAACAGATTAGTTCCTATGGTGAACCCACTTTCCAGTGGGTTCCCTGAATTGCTTGTTAGCAACTCTTGTGTTCCTGAAAAACTTTTGGCGTTGGGATGGATAGTTCATTGTTTCATGGTTATAACTCCCACAGATATCACACCCAGGGAAGTCACCACACTCGTTTGAGTGATGGTCTGTGAACCCACAGAATTTACAGGGAGGATAAGATTTGTAATTTCCCTGTTGTCTTTTGGAACTCTGTGGTCGGTCCCTAGAGGGTGTTTGTGCTCTTTTAGCTGCCATGTGTCTGTCATGATCTAAGGTCGAATGGTGAGAATTTTTACAAACATTGCAATAAGGTTTGATTAACCTTTCCCCTTTGGGTTCACCTAGGACTGACTTAGGTTCATGAGAAGTAGAGCATTCAGCGGAAGGCTTAATGTGTTGTTTCAAGAGTTCTACTTCTTTCATAAGAGACAACAGGCGATCTTCAGTGGTGGGGTCAACCTTATTAACAGCTTTAGTAGTAACAGGCTTAAAAGCTACTTGTTTACCAGTTTGTTTAGCAGGCACACGAAAAACTTTGGCTGGAGGATTCTCAATATCTGTCCTAAGTTCGTCCTTAGCAGATCTAGAAGAACTGCTAGGTTCAACTCCAGAGAGTTTGGGCAAAGGTGGTAGCTCAGCCACATCTTCAGAGACGGGGTCATTAGTCAAAGAGGTATCTGACATATGAATAGTCTCTGTAGATTTAAAGACAATGTCTTTGGGTTTGGTGAGAATCCTCAGCTTTTTATTCTTAGCAGTTATATCCCTGTTTAAGTCAGCAGGCACTTCATCCCTAAGCAATTCATCAATAGTAAACCTAGCACACAGCCATTTTTCAATAATCTTGTTCAATTCAGTGACTTGATCATTTAGCTACTTCATTTTGCAGGGATATTTTCTCTAAGTTAACCCGCCTGAGAGTTTCACATTCAGCCTTAGCATTTATCATTTCAGTTTTAACAGAGTGAAACTTATCAAGTAGGTTCTTCCTTTGTTCCTCAACAAAGTGCAAATCAACAATGGTGTAATCAAGGACATGCTTACGTTCATCACTATCAGACATAGATAGAAGCCTGTGTACCTTTTTCATTGTGATGTCAACCCATTGTCCTGATCTTGCATCACCTTTTCCAACAGCTGGTTCATCCTCAGCTATCGCCATAAAAGCCCTGACTCTTGTGGTGTCTTCTTCATCTGAAGTCAATGGTTCATCATTCCAATCATAAGTTTCAGCAACCAACCCTTTCTCAGTCTTTTTCTCACCACCTTTCTTTTTGTACATAGCTTCATTCTTCAAGTTCATTTGTTCTAACTCAGCTTTAAGTGCCTTGTACTTATTTTTGTAATCTTTCTTCTCAGTGTCTGAAGAATTGGATTGAGATGAGCTGTTATGTTGTTTGAACTTGTAGGGTTTGGATGAAGATGATGGATAAGAGGGTGAGGATGTCTTGGTAGAAGGACACTCTTTTTGATAGTGTCCAAGCTTTCCACAGGCAAAACATGTTTCTTTTGACCTGTCAGTTGGTTTGCTAGCTGATCCTACTCTTCCAGGTCTTTTGTAGTATCTTCTTTGGTTGGCTAGCAGTGCTCTTTCATGGAATTCTGCATTGAGGTCTGACAAGAATTCTTGGCTGCTACGGGTATCTTCTTCAATATCAGAATCGTTGTCATGAGGATGTGTTGCAGAGATCAAGGCTTTGGAAGTTGCTCCTTGGACAACAAATCTTTCAGTCTCTGATTTGTAGATAGTATCGATCAGCCCTTCTTCATAATTGTACTTACCATAGAGCTGAGCAAGGGTATCATTTTTGATTGAGTTGTTAGCTCTCTGAGTCTGATTCATGCTCAGCCACTTTCTTGGAAGGCTGTTGACAAAAGTAGCATTGATCTCAGCTTGACCAATAGTGACATCATTCATAGCAAGGTCATTTAGAAGAATCTTCAGCCTAGTATAGGTTTGCTGAACCTTTTCACCTTCAAGTGACTTAAAGGCATTAAACTGAAGTCTAAGTGCCTGAATCTTTATCTCTCTTGTTTCAGAGGGTCCTTCATGGCCAAGAATGAGGTCTGTCCACATTTGTTTAGCTGTGGGACACTGAATGACAGACTTCATGATATGCTTGGGAAGACAGGAAATTATGATGCTTTTGAGACGTTTATCTTGGTTTGCTAATTTCCTATCAACTGAGGTCCATTGTTTGACAGGTTTGGGAAGAGGATTTTCTTCAGTAGATGTAAGCGCCATGGGAATATATGGACCATTTTCTAAAATTTCTAAGAGAAAAGGTTCAAGTCCATCAAGGTATACAATAAATTGACTCTTCCAATTGGCAAAGTCTTCTTCATCAAAGACTGGTACACTGGTTACGTGTGATCCACCTCTTGAGTCAAGAAGTTGGGGTAGATCATCGTCATTTGCTGGAGGGTTAAGTCTTGGTGAAGATGGGTTTGTGGAAGGTGAGTGTGGGCTAGAAGTTTCCGTCATGGTGGATCTTGATTATAAAACTGAGAACGATGTTTCTTGAAGGTTTTAATATCAAACACCGCTCTGATACCAATTGAAAGTCCCTAATCAATGCAAGAAACCCTAATCTTAACTTAATCAACACAAGGTATTACTTTTCAAACGTAATCTTGTTATTGTATAATAAAGAATTACAAGTGTTATGGATAACACCGTTTGATGACAATGTGTTGTGCACACTTTGAACAACAATAAACCTTAACTTATGAATACAGTCGTAGCTGTTTGATTCACTAAGTTATACGCACTAATGTTCTTAATATCTCAAAGTGTTAAACATTAATGCATGGATACACATCCTATTTATAGTGTTACGAGTTTGACTTAAACAGTACTTGATGTCGACTACACAAGCTTTTACAAGTTCCCACATCAGTCACATGATGTCCTTCTATTCTTGGTAGTCTTCCATTATGCTTTAAGGAACAGTTGTCAAAAACAGTTTCCTTATTCTTCATATTCTCGAACACACAAATGGCATGTTCAAAGTGTGCTGAGAGTTATCAGGGTATTGCCACCCCTGTTAACTCTCAACCCCTCAGAGTCCCTAATAAATCTTGGCTGTTATCCATCACAGCCAAGGAGTATGTCTTCAGGTAATCTTCGACTTCCCTGACAATGTCTCTGACATGGACTCCTCTGAGGTTGCTCACAGAGACTTGGATCTCTGTGAGTCTTGCGAAACTTGCCTGCCTCCTAGGCACAGGCAAGGGACTATCTATCAGCCTAATTATGTTTAAATCAATGATCAGGGAATCTAACAAGTTTAGATTCCCAACACAATATGAAGGATCGAGACACACGACGAAAAGCAAATACTCCCCAAAAGATCATGGAGAAGTCTATCCGAAAAGACCCTAGCAAGGTATGAGGATAAATAGATCCAAGTCCTAAAAGGAGGCGGATCGTTGTATATCAAAGTCCAAAATAAAGATTGGAGAAAAATGAAGAAGTCGTGGTCCGAATATGAAGAATCTCTCAAAAAGTTCAAGTGAAGAAATTTCTATTATGAAGAGAAGACCATTATTTCAAGAGCGTCTCTCAAGATTCGAAGTATGAAGTCGCTGCCAAATATCGGTCCGAGAAAGGTCTCAAATCGTGAAGCGAGTTATGCCAAGATATGAACTTTAAGAGGTCCCGAGAAGCAGTTTTAAAAGATTTTGTCCTTTAGCTAACTATTGATTAAATCGTCCTACTTTATTTTCAGCCTAAATAAATTATCGAAATAAGTCAACAATGCATCCTCGTGATCATTCAAGACAATAATAAAATATAAGAGATACACCTAGGAATAAGGGAGTCTAAGTGAATAATTGGGCCACATGAGTTTGTGTTAGTTTGCTAACTTATAATAACAATGATCTTGTTTTTAATCTTGGTTTGGGGAACGTGAAACTTGACGGTGATAAACATTCATGACAATCCAAAGCCCTAATGTAAGTCTTCGATTTCTTTACTTATTTTCTTCTTTCAAATATTTTGTAATTTTCTATCTCTTTTAGTTTCCCTAATGTCTTATGTTGAATAAAGGCCAAGGTAGGTTAATTATGATGGAAAATGTAAATCTTGCTTTGTAACTAATGCATTGCATGAGGGCATTGCAATTGTCAAGTGTAGGGGATTTAATAAGTGTGAAAACACTTATCCTTTTACCACTTAATTATAATAATAATCAAGCCCAAACGTGTATTTAATGTCGTAAATGTCGGAATTATGCATGGTTTGTGTTTTTGTTGTAATTTAGGATCAAAATGTGAAAAGGGAAGAAAACATGGGCTTTCACGGGCTTTTATCGAAGAAAAAGACAAAAGACGAAGTCAAAAGATCAAGAGTGTAAAAAGAACGGAAGTCCAAGGCCTATTCTGAAGATTTATCGAAGAAAAAGTCTAAAGACGGAAGTTTAATGAAGTCGAAGAACTCAAGTCTAATTAATGAAGAAATTATAAGACAAGTTCAATTTATCCATCGACAAATCCCGAGACAAAGTCGAGAATGACGAGTTTATTGTCAAAGACGAAAGACGAGAAAGAAAGAAAGAAAGAAGGAAGCTTCCGACCAACCATACACTCCACTCCTATAAATACCCTCCTAATGACACATTAGGAGGTGTTAGCTAAATTGACAACTTAGCTCTCCACTTTATTTCATGCACTTTCATATTGTCAATTTACTTTATTGTCTTTAATTTCAAGTCTTTTAATTCCAAGTAAGTTTTAATATTTTGTTGTTGAATCTTCATTTTTAATCAAGTTTTTCATAATCATTCTCATTCTTCTCTTCTTGTTTTTAAAAATCTATTGTCTTGTATGATTAATCTTAAAGTTTTCATCTTTATGCTTAATTTGATTAAAGTTCTTATCTTTTTGTTATTATCGTTTTCGTGTGATTCATGGTCTTAGCTTATTGTGCTTTTTGCTTAATTGGTGTCTAGCTTATTTTCATTTAAGTGTTTTTAAAGGTTTTATCTTTTTAAAGTTTAACCTTTTTTTTCTTTTAGTTCAATTTATAAATTTTGCTTATTTTGTATCTTGAAAGTTTTTAAATTCATAGCTTATTTTGTTCTTCTTATTGTTGTTTTGGTTTAATTTTTGGTTAAAGTGCTTATTTGATTTGTATGCTTATTTTTACTCCATCCGAATATTGTGATCTTTCCATCACAATATCATTAGGGTTTTGACATTGTGACAACTTATTGTGACAGCTCATTCCGACTGCTTCATTGCGATCGCAATAACCCTTAGGGTTTCTACTTTGCGATCGAAGTGTTATAATATTCCCTTATTCCGATCGAGGATTGCGATTGCCCCTGGCATCATGGATTGCGATCGGGATTTATGTATATTGCGACGAAATGCTGCCCATATTTTGACAGCCATATTGTGATAGTTTTTCATACTGTGATAGTTTTCATATTGTGATAAGTTTTCATATTGTGATAGTTTTCATAGTGTGATAGTTTTCATATTGTGATAGTTTTCATATTGTGATAGTTTTCATATTGTGATAGTTTTCATATTGTGATAGTTTTCATATTGTGATAGTTTTTATATTGTGATTGTTTTCATATTGTGATAGTTTTCATATTGTGATACTTCATATTGTGATAGTTTTTTTATATTGTGATAGTTTTCATATTGTGATAGTTTTCATATTGTGATAGTTTTTTCATATTCTGATAGTTTTCAGATTATGATAGTTTTCATATTGTGAAAGTCACGTATTTTTAATTGAATTTTTCATCAATTTTAGTATTAGTATTTTTTTCAAAAGTTTAAGTTTTATCTTTTATTTAGTGCCCGCTTTAGCTTTTACCTCGTTTAGTTTTAAAGTACCCTCTTAGTTTTATTTTCTCCTATTTCATTAAGTTAATTTTATTTTTCAGTCGAAAGTTAATTTCTTCGTTTAGTTTTATTTTTATTAATTGTTTCGTTTTCATACTTGTTTTTAACTTCGTTTCTTTATTATTTGTAAATCGTTTTAATTTTTAGTTTATTCCTTTTATATTTTGTCATTTCCTTTTAAAGCTTTATTTTCATCTTTAATTAGTTTTAGACAACGACGCCTTTTCTTTTATTCACCAAAGACGACTGAGTCGCACTTTTAACTGGAAATTAATTCGAAGAGACCAATTCAAGAACATTTTAACTATCAAAATTCAAATATTACCGAGCTTGAATATTTTCAACCAAAGTGGTGGCCATAGCAGACTCGTTACTAGAAGGAGCATTTGACACCACCAGGTGACACTCCAACATAGCTTCCATGCTAGCAATGGTAAGTGGATACTCCAAATCCACAAGCATAAACACACGAGCACCAGACTCCAACTCCAAGACATGTACTCCACAAACAATATAAAACTTCCACCTAGAAATGACCCAACGGGGTTGTTCAGTCCACACCCCAGCACTAGGAGTACTAGGAGGAAAGTCCAACATAACCTTCAAATCACCCCAATGAACCAGACCAGGCCAGTTAGGAACAGCGCTAGGAGACTTGGGGATAGCAGCATCAACCAATCCATAAAGAAGCATAAGATCACGACGTTCTACCCAATATAATATGCTTTGCAGCCCAGAGAAATATTTGTGGTAGCCATCACTAGTCTTGATCATATGTGTATATGTACCAGCAACAATGGGGGATGGCTGAATTTCCCAATGCACAATCCTGCCACGGCCAAGGGGGATTTCATCATCGCTATCAGAAGCGGTATCAATTAGGTGTGCATGATCCCTCTTCTCCCATGGAACAACCTTGACCCGACGAGCCTTTTTCTTGCGAATAGACCGACGAGGGGTAGGGGCAGAATGAGAGGGTTCCTCAATGACCTTGACATTAGTAGCAGCAGCAGTAGAAGAGTGATCATCATCCTGAAGGGTCAGGTCAACAAGCTTGGGATCAGTAGCAGCTTCATCAACAAGTGATGTAGGGCTTGGTTTAGAAACCGATGGAGGAGTAGGATCAACAATAGTAGAGGTAGTAGCAACAACATCATGAGAACAAGGGGTGAGATCAACCTTTAGAGAAGGACTAGAGGGAACAGCAGAAGTACCATCGTCAGAAGTTGGGGGACCAGATGTACCTTCTTCATGAACACCGGAGGATGGAGTAGGAGCAGCATTAGGAGTGGGGGTTTGAACAACAGGAGGAGGTGGGCGAAAGATGGCATTATCAGGCTTGGGCACATCCTTCTGTTTGATCATCTTGTTGTACAAATCCTTCAGATCATCATCAGACAACTTCTTGACTCTCTTCCAAGTCCAGCCATAGGTGAAGTAAGATCCAGATTGATTTTTCACATATTGATGCATGAGAGAGGCGTGTTGTAGCGAAGTTGTCGAAGTTGAGCAGCCAAGTCTTCCCTTTGCCTTTGAATCAAAGACATAGCACGCTTCACCCTATTCCCTTGGTTCACATCCGAACCCAAGATATCAGAGAATTGAGAAACATCTGAGGTAAGGATGGTAACCACATCCATCCAATCCTTGTTATCCCAAAACATTGCGTTGTGCTATACCTGTTCATACCTTTGTTTCTTCAAAGATTCATCCTCAGCCGCAGGCCGCTGAGGCAGCCGCAGCCTCTTGGTCAAGTTCCTCTTGGATTTTATGAGCAGCTTCCTCTCCCATCATTTCCTCCTCCATTTGTCTGCGGGTTCGCTTCCTAGGAGGGGAGGATGCATCAGTCATTGGGGCTTTACCCTTGTTGTCATGAGAGGGACCAAGAGTTTATGTTGAAGGACCAGAAGTATCAGTCCTTGGTACGGGGCCAACAACAGTAGGTGGAATGCTTGAAGCACTAAGAGGAGTAGGTAAGTCCTCACTCGGCTTTGCTGCGAATGCGGCCTTGGCCAAAATAGTCAAACCGTCTTCCTCCTCTTCGTCATCAGTATTAGATAAAACAACCTTCTTCTTATGACGATGCAACAACTTTTCCAACGACTTTACTCTGTTTGCCAAAGGGAGCACAAAATCCCTAGTGAGCTTGTGGTGGTTGTTGAGCTCATCCTCCAAAGATAGTATCTTCTCATAGTACCCGTACACTAAAGCAAGAAATGAAGTGAGAGTAACAGGTTCCTCGGCTTCCCCACCAAGAGGACTTGGTTTGGGGGATGATTCATTGGGACCAAAAGCAAATGATTGGTCAGCCTTAGGATCATGAGAGCTAGAAGGCTCCTCAGTAGAAGGGTGAGATGGACTAGAAGGGGGAGAATCAAAAAATGGGGACACATGTGGGTGAGCAGAAGAAGAAGCCTTTGAGGTAAATGGCATTTCTACCACCACCTATCTAGCAGGTTCCTCAATCTCCACATGAGGTACCCCAGCAGCAAGAACCTCCTCCTCCATAGGATCATCAACCAATTAGGGTTCCTCCTCGGCTTGAGCAGGCGGAGGAACCACATTGGGACCCCCTTGGGCAAGGCCCAGCATAGCAGCAGTGGGGGGCCTTAACCAAGATATCCAATCGTCATATTCGCATAAACTTTAAGAGTGAGTTTAGAAGGCACATATTCTTTCCTATTTCTAGGAAAACACATAAGTATCTGTTGTAGAAGCTAGGATACATGAGAAACTTCTTTTTCGAACCAGTAACACTAAGATTGCTAACCAAACCATCAAGCAGATAATGAGAGAAGTTAAACCTACGACCTTGGGCAATACAAAGCAAACCAGTAGCAAGGGAGATGGGAAATGCATCCCAACTCCCAACTTTGGGACTCAAGCATTGAATCAAGAAGTGGACAAGAAGCTTCCATTGAGGGGAAAAACGATTTTTCTGAAAATTAAACTTCCCCTCATGATTGTACCCAATGGAAGCCATCCCATCCAACACCTCCGCATTGGGGAGAGAAATAATGCCATCCTCATCCTGGAGATGAAGGGCAGACCTGATGGAGGCTTCAGTCACCATATAGGAGCGACCATCAATAGTGGCATGAAGCTCCAATGGGCGACCCAAAACCTCGTGCGTGTCAGCAGTAGCCCAGAACTAGCGAACGACAGAGTCATACACAGTTGGGCAAACAGTTAATGCATACCTGAGATTAGATGCCTCGATGAACTCCAAGATGTCTAAGAACTCCTCCCTTCTGGGGCCTTCACCTAAATAGGCGACCTTGTTGTGATCAGGTTTGTACTAAAGTAGCCATTGATGAGGATTGATGATTGAAAGGTGATTGCTTGAAGATTGTTAAGGGTAGGAGCGTGTGTGTATGTGTTTAAGTTGTGATAATTGAGTCAAATGATCCCATTGACCATAAATAATGGTGAGGGAAAACTGTTCATTGACCCCTAATTTTGGGGGTTGCCCTTTCCAAGTTAAAGCATTAATGGTGAGTAACCACTTGCCCTTTAATCCATTATTAGATAATCCCAGTTACCAAAGATAAACAAATAAGGGTACCAAAAGTAACTTGCGTTGACTGAAAGTCAAAACGACTAGAAGTCAACGGTAGGAGCAGCGAGTGGTCAACAAAAGTCAACATAATGAATAGTGACCCGAAGTGATACTAGAATTCAAACACAAGTGGATAATAGGGGTTTTGACCCACTAGGAGCAGAAGAGTGCCACTAGGAGTAACCAAATTCTTCCACCAGAAGTTGCACACACAACAAAGACCCATGTAAAATGTCGTAAGAAGCAACAAGAAGTAAGAATGTACAAGAATACATGTACAAGAAGCCTCTCCTTAGGCTGTGCCTCCCCTCAATCCCAGACCTTACGGATTGACCATACCAATGTGAACCACCAAATGGTTAAACCTTGGACCATTAAACGCTTTAGTCAACAGATCAACAACATTATCATCCATATGTACCTTGAGAACCTGTACCAGCTTCTTTTTATTGGCATCACGTATAAAATGGTGCCGAATCTCTATATGCTTGGTTCGTTTATGAAACACATGATTCTTCACAACGCAAATAGTGCTTTGATTGTCGATGAAGATTTTGGTGTTCATAAAGTTGAACCCATAATCTAGCATTTGGTTTTGTATCCACAAGACTTGTCCACAACAACTAGCAGCAGCTACATATTCAGCTTCTGTTGAGGAAGTAGCTACTATTGTTTGTTTCTTACATTGCCATGAGATAAGTCTTCGCCCCAAAAACTGACAACCACCAGTAGTTGACTTCCTATCATTATTAGCACCTACATAATCACTATCACTATAGGCTTCAAGAACAAAAGGCGATTCCCTTGGATACCATAAGCCCAACTTGGGTTGTGCCTTGATATACTTGAAAATTTTCTTGACAACATTCAAATTAGACACGGTAGGTGCCACCTGATGTCTAGAACAAGCCCTAACAACAAACATAATGTCTGGGCGTGAGGCAGTCAAATACATGAGTGAGCCAATCATGGACCTGTACATATGAACATTTACCGGAGGATCTGGCTCATTCTTGAGTTTGACTTTAGTTAGCTCATAAGGTGTTGCTGCTGGTCGAAGAGGTTCCACATCAAACTTCTGAATTATGTCATGAACATATTTATCTTGACTAATGAAGATACCATCCGGCTGCTGCTTGACTTAGAGACGAAGGAAAAAGGTTAGTTCTCCATGACACTCATCTGAAATTTTCCTTTCATCAGTTGTTCAAACTCATCACACCATTCCTTCTTAGTAGAACCAAAGATAATATCATCCACATATACCTGAACCATGATGATATCTTTGGCATTCCTCTTAAGGAACAATGTTTTGTCAGTAGTGCCTCTTCTGTAGCCATGCTTCAACAAGAAAGTAGATAGATGCTCATACCAAGCTCTAGGAGCTTGATGAAGTCCATAAAGAGCTTTGACAACCTTTTAGACTTTCTTAGGATGAAGTGGATCCACAAAGCCCTTAGGTTGAGTTACATATACCTCTTCGTCAATCTTGTCATATAGAAATGCACTCTTGACATGCATCTGAAATACTGTAAAGCCAATATAAGAAGCAGAAGCCAAAAACAAGCGAATGGCCTCAATGCGTGCAACAGGAGCAAAAACTTCAGTATAGTCAATGCCTTCAAGCTGAGTGTGCCCCTGTGCTACTAGTCTTGCCTTATTTCTCACCACAATACCCCTTGCATCTTTCTTGTTTTTGAGAATCCATTTGGTACCAATTGCTGTCTTGCCATCTGGTAAATCAACTAGGATCCAAACATTCTTAAACAAGAACTGTTGCATATCCTCCTGCATAGCTTCCACCTAACTTTGATCCTCAAGAGCATGTTAGACAGACCTAGGTTCCACCTGTGACAGAAAACAAGCAAACAAATAGTGAAGAAAATCTGTGTGATTATTTCGCTTTTGGTCTCAATGTAGCTCACAAGAGCATGATGACCAGAAGTTGCTTTCTTATGTATGTCGTGAGTCTTAACTATAGAAACAGGATCTCCTATGATTTGAGTAGTAGGATGCACTTTATGGATCTTCTGAATATAAGTAGGAGCTACTTCCACTTCTGGTGACAAGTTATTAAGATCCCCAACAATGTCATCATCAATGAAGCAGAGTCAAAAATGCCATCTATTGGTTTCTTATGAATATCATCTAGCTGAGTGAAGACTTCTTTTGATAGTTTCCGAGGTCAGAAGGACCAGAGAACCTAGTTGTGGAAGTTGGATCACTAATAGGGCTTCCAATAGGAGTTTAACTTGCACTAGGAGTAACAATAGGGTCACTATGAGTAGCTGGAACAGCAGGAGTATCCAAAGGAAACTCAAAGCCTCCTTGGGTAGCTGTAGTAGTAGCATCTTGTTGTTGCTTAAGCAGTGTATCAAGAGCTCCTTGTGAGTCCATAATGTCTGATGAAGTAGTACCAACAGGAGTAGCAGTGTTGTCGAGAGCGACTGTGGTATAATAGGATGGTATGACAAAAATGTCATCGTCCTCATCAGAGTCTGAAAAGCTAGTAGTAGCACCTGCACTAGAAGACCCAAAAACTTGTGCACCTGCATTTTGATTAGTTTTGAAACGAACATATCCCAATGAGTCGCTGAGATAGTCAAGATCAATGTCAAGATCAAAATACCATTCATGACCTTTGCCTTAGATGTTTGTCTTCTCCTCAAAATACTTGAGATTGATAGTTTCAATGACATGCTTGGCAGTGAGATTGTAGACCCTATAGGCTCTCGAGTGAGCTGAATATCCCACAATGTAGCCTTCATCCACCTTGCCATCAAATTTCCCCAAATAGTCACTAGTGTTGAGAATAGTGACAAAACAGCTAAATGGCTTCAAATATGTAATGCTTGGGACTTTGGCTGTGAGTAGCTCATAGGGAGTCTTCTTATGTGGACTGGTAATGGAAACCCTATTCAACACATAATGTCACACTCCCAAAATATCAGAGTATAATGGCAACAAGGGAGTGGTGACGTCATGATTATCATACACACATAGTCACAAAGAACGACCTCTAAATGAGACGTTCGGAAAATAGATCACTTGTAATTAATAAAATAAGTTGTTTTAACAAAGTGCGGAAGCATAAACTGAATACGGTTACAAAACATAGTTTTCTTAAATGGTACAAATGATCGTTGTTTCAAAGAAATGACGGCAATGCATGAGACCTCATTTAGCATCTTCCTTCTTAATACCTGAGAAAAACATTGCTAAAGTGTCAACATAAAGTTGGTGAGTTCATAGGTTTAGTTAAGTGGAAATGTTTAATGAACCACAAGATTTTCCCAAATGTGATGACAATATAACAGATACAAAGTCATCCCAAAAGTATTTATTACAGTCTAAGCTCGTGACACCGAAGCGTTAACAACACCGGCAGTATAATCATATAAATGTAGCCCAAACTAGATGCCTAAACCCACGACATCCTATATCAGATTCAAATGAAACTGTGCCCGCTTGTCCCCTTGTTGGACAAGACAGACAGGGACGTCAATCCCGATAGATCTATCCATTACATTCGCGCTTACACAAAGTAATTAACGGTTCACGATTCACGGGCCAAAGCAACTGGGTTTTTAGTGGGACTTAGACTAATATATAAATCAGTAAATGCACTTGTGTTCAAACGTTAAAATCAAGCAACGTCTCACCCCAAAAAGCAGTGAAAATAGTAAAGTATGGGGCTATAAACTCACCTCGTAAATTCAGCAAAGAGAACGAAGATAAAATAGCTCGAGAGTACGGTTACGCTAGCCGCGATCTAATTAATTTAAGAATCGAGTTACGATACGAACAATGGTATTACTAAATGACTCGACACCCTAGTTGTGCTTGACGAAACCATACGTTTATGAAAAGTACGATTTACGGGAAACGTACGATAATTAAAGTCGGTTTATTAAATGGTCGGGTTTCACGGGTTAAATTATAACTTAATTTAACAAAATTCGTTTTGGGCTTTAATTAAGCCAAATAAACATATAAGGCCCAAAAAGGGGTCCAATTCCTTACACACAAACCGGCCCAAGGTCAATAGACCCGGCCCGGCCCGCTTGGCGGAATAAATAAGAACGGGAGGAGTAAGTATGTGTGTTTATCACACACAACTTCCCATATCTGAGAGATAACTCTCTCTCCTCTCTCGATATTACCTCCACCGTCCCAAAACTCTCTCTCTCTTAATCTAGATCGGTTCAAACCCTTTCTATGGTTATCATCTAATCATTTGGGGATATAATCAATCGCGTGTGGTGGTCTGAGATGTTTAGATCGTGTGAGATGTGGGGTTTAATCCCCACATCAAACCGATTTGGTTTTTCTGATGTGTTCTCCCTTGCAGTTTCGTGGATCAATAACCAAAATCAAAGATAAGTTTGTTTTCCTTTATTCCTTTTAAAAGCTTTAATTGATTTTTGATTTAATGTATATCAGTGGGTTCAATTGATTCGTGTAAACTCGTTGTAAATCATATGGTTCTCGGATTGAAAATAAACAAAATTAGGGTTTTGAAATATTTGGGGGTTTTCATTACAATCGGGTTTAAACATAATTAATTGATGTTTTCATTTATAAAATCAAACTAATTTTAATAAAAAATTGATTTATAAAAATTAGGGTTTCGGTTAATTTGGGGGTTTTTGCATATCACGTTTTTAATTAAATTAAATATGGGTTTTGGGTTTAGATTAGGTTTAATTAGCATTTTAATTAATAAAAAGTAAATCTAGGGTTTTATAAAAATTGGGGGTTTTTATATATTCGAATGTTACTCATGTTTATATGATGTTTCTGGAATGTGGCAAATGTTAATTAGATGTTTAAAAGGTTTTAAAATAATTAGGGTTTTGATTTGAATTGGGGGTTTCTATACCCGCGGCATGATTAATGTTTTCTGTAAAATAAAACTTGATTAAGACATGTGGATTGGTTGGTAATAATGGTTAATAATTTTGGCAGAAAGTAGAACTTGGTTGGTTTGATTGAGGTCTTGATTTGGTTGAACATGGGTCTCGGTTTGGTTCTAAATTGGGTCTCGGTTTGGTTCTAAATTGGGTCTCGGTTTGGTTCTTGATTGGGTCTCGGTTTGGTTGGACATGGGTCTCGGTTTGGTTCTTGATTGGGTCTCGGTTTGGTTGGACATGGGTCTCGGTTTGGTTCTTGATTGGGTCTCGGTTTGGTTGGACATGGGTCTCGGTTTGGTTCAAAAATGGGTCTCGGTTTGGTTGACAGAAAAGCAATAACATAAACATGTTTGTATTTAAAAGTTTAACAATTTTTCAGTTTTTAGTTAAAAGCATAAGTCCATTACAATGACTAACCACGGTTTCGTTTATTCGTAGGTTCGTACAAAACAAGCACATCTAGACTTCATAACGAAAAGTCAAAAGACTCACAATGGGGATGCTACGTTCGGTTTTGCAGGTTCGGACAGGATGAAGACTCTTGGTTGTGCAGGTTCGGACGGGGCGTGTGGGTTGGCTGGACCAAATCTTCTACCCAGGAGTTGTATTGTGAAGACTTGTGCAGATTTTTGATGTTTGTATTTTGGACTGAGATAACTTGTATTTGGACATTGGATAATACTTTGGGTTTGTATATAAACTTGTATTGTTAGTCTAGGGTTAGTGTAAATCTGGAAATGTTTACTTGTGATATACCCAAAAGGGGTAAACTAGGCAAGTGTGCTGTCCTTTAGTGGGGCAAATAAACTATAAAGTTTATGTATAGGTTTAGACATGTGACTGATTTTTGAGACCCTTGTATGACAAGCTTGGTAATATAAATGAAGGTTTTATTTTCAGTACATGTACACATGCTGTGATAGCTTATATACTCGACTCGGTTCACAATGGTTAAGTTTAGACGCGACTGAATAATCCCGACACCAAAACCGTTTAGCATACGATCCCAAAACAAAACAATTGTGCGAGACGTCACGTAATCGTAATAACTATATCCAATAAACGTACGGCAAAACATAAAACGCTCACAAACTTGTGCATTGCATTCAACTTAATAATCGCGAAACATCAAGATGTTACATATGCTCTCCCTAAAAAGGGCTTTATCCGCAAAGCAAAACAATTAACACGTTCATGACGACAACTAGTCAGTAAACAGTTAAAATACTCGTACTACATGAATAAATAAATGATGGAAATTTGACGAATGTCACAGTATTCCCATGTTTTAGAGATTTCGTCACGAAATCAAGACGTTGTTGTAGTAGGTTGGTTAACGAAAAGATGAGGATACTTGCTCTTGAACTGATCTTCACGTTCCCACGTGTATTCTGGACCTCTACGCGCGTTCCATCGGATTTTCACAATCGGTATACGGCTTTGCTTGAGTTGTTTAACTTGACGGTCCATAACTTCTACGGGTTCTTCTACGAAGTTGAGTTTGTCGTCGAGTTGAATCTCCTCCAAAGGGATAACGAGTGCTTCGTCGGCTAAGCATTTCTTCAGATTGCAAATGTGGAACACATTATGCACTCGGCTAAGTTCTTGGGGTAATTCCAAACGATAGGCTACGGGACCAATCCTCTCTATAATCTTGAAGGGTCCAATGTAGCGAGGATTTAACTTCCCGCGCTTTCCAAAGCGAATCACACCTTTCCAAGGTGAGACCTTTAACATGACTTTGTCACCAACTTCAAACTCAAGAGGTTTGTGTCGCATATCAGCATAACTCTTCTGTCGATCTCTTGCGGCTTGCATACGGCTCTTAATCTTAAAGATCTTCTCAGTAGTCTCGTGTATGATCTCAGGTCCAGTGAGTTGTGCTTCACCGACCTCTGCCCAACACACGGGTGAACGACACTTCCTACCATACAGTGCCTCGAACGGCGCTGCCTTAATGCTAGTGTGATAACTATTGTTGTATGAGAATTCCACCAGAGGTAGGTGTCTATCCCATTTATTTCCAAAGTCAATCACACAGGCTCTCAGCATATCTTCTAAGGTTTGAATGGTCCGTTCACTTTGGCCGTCAGTCTGGGGATGATACGCAGTGCTCATATCCAACTGCGTTCCCAATGCCTTCTGCAGTGCCTTCCAAAACTGCGAAGTAAATCGGCTGTCTCGGTCGGAGATTATAGACACAGGCACACCATGCTTCGTGACTACTTCCTCCAAGTATGTCCTTGCTAACTTATCCATTCCATCAGTCTCCTTGATGGGTAGGAAATGAGCCGATTTGGTGAGTCGGTCGATGATTACCCAAATCGTGTCGAATCCGGCTGCGGTCTTTGGTAGCTTGGTAATGAAATCCATAGTGATCCTTTCCCACTTCCATTCTGGCAGTTCGGGTTGGACCAATAATCCTGATGGTTTCATATGTTCGGCTTTGACTTTGGCACAAGTCAAACACTTGCTAACGTATGTAGCAATATCCGCCTTCATGTTCGGCCACCAATACAACATCTTCAGATCATGATACATTTTATCAGATCCCGGATGTATGGAGTACTTTGACTTATGCGACTCATGCATAATCAAGGATCGTAGGTCACCATGGCATGGTAACCAACTCCTATTATCAAGGCATAACGTTCCATCCGAACGTGCTTCCAACTTCTTTATCATTCCTCCAACATCTTCAGTCTTGAGAATTTCTTCCTCGACTGCTTCTTTCTGAGCCTTGAGAATTAAGGATGGAAGGTCTAAGTCAATGGTCATCATTAACGCCTTCACCCTAAGAACTCTCTCCTTTCGACTCAAAGCGTCGGCCACGACATTTGCCTTGCCCGGGTGATAACGGATCTCGCAATCGTAATCACTGAGCAACTCTAGCCAACGTCGTTGTCTCATGTTGAGTTCCTTTTGGTTCAAAATATGTTGCAGACTCTTATGGTCAGTGAATACAACACACTTAGTACCATAAAGGTAGTGTCTCCAAATCTTCAAGGCAAACACCACTGCTCCCAACTCTAGGTCATGAGTTGTGTAGTTCTTCTCGTGCACTTTTAGTTGTCTTGATGCGTAAGCTATGACCTTAGTCCTTTGCATCAGTACTGCACCTAACCCTTTTATGGATGCATCACAATACACCACAAAGTCTTCATTACCCTCGGGTAGGGCTAGTATCGGTGCTTCACACAACATCTGCTTCAACGTCTGGAATGCCAAATCTTGCTCTTCCTTCCACTCAAACTTCTTATCCTTTTGAGTTAATTCCGTCATTGGTTTAGCTATCTTGGAGAAACCTTCAATGAATCTCCTATAGTAACCAGCAAGACCTAAAAATTGACGGATTTCCGTGGGTGTTGTTGGGGTCGCCCAATCCTTTACAGCCTCGATCTTAGCAGGGTCAACGTGAATACCACTGTTGTCGATCACATGCCCAAGGAATTGCACTGTGTTTATCCAAAACTCACATTTGGAAAACTTTGCATATAACTTCTCCTTCCTTAGCAGCTCCAATATGGTCTTCAAATGCTCCTTGTGCTCTTCTTCGTTACGAGAATAGATGAGAATGTCATCGATAAATACAATCACGAACTTGTCCAAGTATGGTTTGCAAACTCGGTTCATGAGATCCATGAATACCGCAGGTGCGTTTGTCAAACCAAAAGGCATAACTTGGAACTCGTAGTGTCCGTACCGGGTTCTAAAAGCCGTTTTATGAACGTCTTCCTCTCTAACCCTTAGTTGATGATATCCTGACCTTAAGTCGATCTTCGAGTATATGCTAGATCCTTGCAATTGGTCGAAAAGATTGTCAATCCTCGGCAATGGGTAGCGGTTCTTTATCGTCAGCTTATTCAATTCTCGGTAATCGATACACATTCTAAAGGATCCATCTTTCTTTTTGACAAATAAGACCGGCGCTCCCCAGGGTGAGGAACTTGGTCTAATGAAACCTTTGTCAGAAAGTTCCTTTATCTGTTCAGCTAACTCTGTCATCTCGGCCGGTGCTAGACGGTATGGGGCTCTAGCAACAGGCGCGGCTCCTGGTGTAAGCTCGATGTGAAACTCCACTTGCCGTGCTGGTGGTAGTCCGGGTAAATCCTCTGGAAATACGTCCGGAAAGTCTCTAACGATCGGTACATCTTCCACCTTCTTCTCGTGATCTTCTTCTCCTTCCTTTTGTGTTACTTGAACCAAGAATACCGGACATCCCTTCTCAATGTATCTTTGGGTCCTGATACATGAGATGACTTCCAATCTTGATCCATTCTTCACACCACTTCTTTCGCCTTGTATGATGAGTACGTCGTTTCCATAAGGAACACGGACACACTTCTCATGACATACAATCTCCGCGTGATGCTTCGACATCTAATCCATTCCAATGATGACGTCAAAACTTCCCAATTCTATAGGGAGTAGGTCGATACTAAACGAACGACCTTGTAGCCTTACACTACATCCTTTCAGAATGACGTCGGTGGTTACTGACTTCCCATCGGCTAATTCTACATTATACTTAACGTCTAACGCAGTAGGGATAACATTTAGGCGTTCACTAAATGTAGACGACACAAAACTCCTATCCGCACCAGAATCAAATAGTACTGAAGCATAGTTGTTATTGACTAGAAACGTACCAGTCACAACATTGTTGTCTTGCACAGCAGCTTCAGCACAGAGATGATACACTTTGCTAGGTGCCGTGAATCCTCCAGGAGTACTAGTTGTGGCTCGGTTATTCCCTCCTCGGTTCCCTTGATTCTGCTTCTGGTTCCCTTGGTTCTGATTTTGATTCCCTCGAATCTGGTTACTACGACCTTGGTTCCCACCGCTCGGACATTTGTTCTTGTAGTGACCTTTCTCTCCACATCCAAAGCAAGTGACATTTGCTCCTTGGCCACCTTGCGTTCCAGGTCCTCTTAGATTAGTAGAACGAGGTGGTGCTCGGCATTCCTTTGCCTTATGTCCCGCCTTCCCACAATTGTAGCACGTAGGGGGACATGCTCCTTCGTGGTGTCGACCACATTTTCCGCAGAAAGGTAGTCTCCCAGCGTAGTTCCCAGTATTTCCTTGTCCAGCAGTGAACACTCTTGCTACTTCTTGTCGCTTGTTCTGGTTGTAGTTGCCTTGGTTGTTGTTGTTGTTGATATTGTTGTTGTAGTGGTTGCCAGACCACTTTCTTTTATCCTCAGTATTTTCTCCCATCTCCTGTACCACTTGGTACATCAGACTCTGAGCCATGTCGATTGCCTCGTGCAAATCGGTCGGCTTGGATGAAGTCACATTCCCTTTGATGCTCAAAGGTAGTCCTTCAATGTAGCGCTCCAACAATCGGTCATCGTTGGGCACCATTTCAGGACATAACAAAATCAGCTCTTGAAAGCGCTGATTGTAAGCAGTAAGAGCAGTACCCTTGACCTTCAGGTTCCACAGCTCAACTTCCATCTGCTTGACTTCATTTCGGGGACAGTATTTCCTCACAAACATAGCTTTAAATTCACTCCAGGGCGTCGCTTGGGCAACGTCGATGGTCACTGCACGAGCATAGACGTTCCACCAAGTCAAAGCACCATCCACTAACGTGCTTGACGCAAACTTCACCTTGTCGGCTTCAGCGACATTGCTAATCCCAAATTGGGATTCTAGCTTCTCAAACCATCTGGTTAATCCTACTGCTCCTTCAGTACCTCGGAAACTTACTTGCGTAACTGCACGAAATTCCTTGTAGGTACAAGTTCGTGCAACAGCATTAGTAGCTCCTTGGTTGGTCTCCTCCTGTGTGCTAGCTGTACGGTTTGCTTCAGCGGTCGCGAGTGCCTCGGCCACTCGTTCGGCTATCATTTGGCTTAACAGGGCGGTGTCAATTCCACCGGTAGCGGCTGGCGGATTCTGCGTTTCGGATCTTCTAACTGGCGCCATAATCTAACAAGGTAATAGGATAATAAGTTTTTGCCAGACATAACATGCATGGCACACACGACACGATTATGAAATGCTCCAAGATATAATACACAATATATAATGATCTCACAATTTTTGCAACTCACAATATCATTCATGAAATCGTTTGATAATACATCATAGTTTGTCATAACATAATAAAAGAAAATAAAATACCAACTAGCTAAGACAAACTTCGAAGCTTAGTGGTCATACAGGGATAGGTCAATGATACAAGATAAATCTAACTAGTGCCCTCACGGCGCTGATGAAGCTCCTTCTCCAACTCTGCTAATCTCCTCTCAACCACTAGCTCACGAGCCTGGGAATCTCTCAATCTAACATCGGTGTCATGACAAGCGGCTCTAAACCTCTTATCCAAGTCTGCAACAGGGTCATCCACTGGTGCCTCTAGTCCGCCTGTCTCCACCAATGGCTCTACTCCCCAACGGGTCATCAGGCTCTCAATCTCCTCAAGACGAGCGTTCGGCATGGATTCCATCTGATCAAGAACAGTAAGAAGCTGTCCTCGTAGACGGGTCACACATACTGTCAACACTGTCTCATCCCTGACTGGACTCTTCTTCGCCAGTGCCTCCAACTTATCCTGCACTTCATTATACTCTTCACCTAAAGCCTCTACAGCATCCTCCAACCTGTTCAACCGTGTCGTCACACAACCATCTGCCGCCCCAAGCATCACCACCGTCGACGTAGCTCTCCTAGGAAGAGGAGTCGTAGCTCTCGGTCCTGTAGAGATACCAGCGTCAGTAAGCATCTCCTGGTACACTGCAGGTACAGTCTCTGGTGGTGGTAGTAGTAATGGTGCCTCTGGGACAGAACTGGCAGGTGTGCGGGCTGCATGCCTGTCAGTGGCAGTGAAAGGTATGAGGGGTCTGTAAGGTGAAAGTGGTGGTCGAGCAGCTCTCCCCCGAAGACGTCGTCTCACATAGTAGAAAGGTAGAGTACCAGGTGCTGGAGCAGGAATAGCAGTCCTTTCTCCTTCGTCTTCAGATGAAGATGAGGAGATGTGTGCTAGGGAAACCTCAGGAGTAGCGGCATATGCAGTAGGAGGGTCCTCAGTGTCTGTGACCTCCATAGGCTCTCCTTCCCCATCTGTAAACTCCATCTCATCATCCTCTGTCTCCTCTACCGTCTCATCTCCAGTCACTGATGTCTGACCTGGTGACTGCACCACGTCAGTGTCTAAGTCATCCTCTCCCCCGCCTTCTAGGCTAAGCACATCGTCAGCTGATGCATCAGGAATACGGATCGGTGAATGACGAACCTCCTCAACCTCTTTCTCTATACCGTCATCTGAAACCATCCGGTACCACGGATATCCTGACGGCGATCCTCTAGGTAGTCCTACTGATGAACTGATGGTCGACTGCGAACTACGGTTGTAGTACGCTCTTGTAGACGTGGAATCATCGGATGAGGACATCGCTGTAATTATAAACAAAATAAAGGTGTGTAAATATCTCATAAAATTAGTCCGTAAAAAGGACATTAACATAGCATAGCAATCATTGTTGAATCCACATGTATCCCATATAACATAATTCAAATTTTGTTGTTGCACATGTAACCCATGTAAATATACCTCGTAATTGTTAATTCACATGTATCCCATTTATTACTTATGTATCTACATATACTTAATACTTACAATCTGTATGATAATCGATTAAACATAGAGCAGTTATAGTCTAGAGTTACTAAATGCAACCTAGTTCTCTATAACTAGTGCTCTGATACCAATCTGTCACACTCCCAAAATATCAGAGTATAATGGCAACAAGGGAGTGGTGACGTCATGATTATCATACACACATAGTCACAAAGAACGACCTCTAAATGAGACGTTCGGAAAATAGATCACTTGTAATTAATAAAATAAGTTGTTTTAACAAAGTGCGGAAGCATAAACTGAATACGGTTACAAAACATAGTTTTCTTAAATGGTACAAATGATCGTTGTTTCAAAGAAATGACGGCAATGCATGAGACCTCATTTAGCATCTTCCTTCTTAATACCTGAGAAAAACATTGCTAAAGTGTCAACATAAAGTTGGTGAGTTCATAGGTTTAGTTAAGTGGAAATGTTTAATGAACCACAAGATTTTCCCAAATGTGATGACAATATAACAGATACAAAGTCATCCCAAAAGTATTTATTACAGTCTAAGCTCGTGACACCGAAGCGTTAACAACACCGGCAGTATAATCATATAAATGTAGCCCAAACTAGATGCCTAAACCCACGACATCCTATATCAGATTCAAATGAAACTGTGCCCGCTTGTCCCCTTGTTGGACAAGACAGACAGGGACGTCAATCCCGATAGATCTATCCATTACATTCGCGCTTACACAAAGTAATTAACGGTTCACGATTCACGGGCCAAAGCAACTGGGTTTTTAGTGGGACTTAGACTAATATATAAATCAGTAAATGCACTTGTGTTCAAACGTTAAAATCAAGCAACGTCTCACCCCAAAAAGCAGTGAAAATAGTAAAGTATGGGGCTATAAACTCACCTCGTAAATTCAGCAAAGAGAACGAAGATAAAATAGCTCGAGAGTACGGTTACGCTAGCCGCGACCTAATTAATTTAAGAATCGAGTTACGATACGAACAATGGTATTACTAAATGACTCGACACCCTAGTTGTGCTTGACGAAACCATACGTTTATGAAAAGTACGATTTACGGGAAACGTACGATAATTAAAGTCGGTTTATTAAATGGTCGGGTTTCACGGGTTAAATTATAACTTAATTTAACAAAATTCGTTTTGGGCTTTAATTAAGCCAAATAAACATATAAGGCCCAAAAAGGGGTCCAATTCCTTACACACAAACCGGCCCAAGGTCAATAGACCCGGCCCGGCCCGCTTGGCGGAATAAACAAGAACGGGAGGAGTAAGTATGTGTGTTTATCACACACAACTTCCCATATCTGAGAGATAACTCTCTCTCCTCTCTCGATATTACCTCCACCGTCCCAAAACTCTCTCTCTCTTAATCTAGATCGGTTCAAACCCTTTCTATGGTTATCATCTAATCATTTGGGGATATAATCAATCGCGTGTGGTGGTCTGAGATGTTTAGATCGTGTGAGATGTGGGGTTTAATCCCCACATCAAACCGATTTGGTTTTTCTGATGTGTTCTCCCTTGCGGTTTCGTGGATCAATAACCAAAATCAAAGATAAGTTTGTTTTCCTTTATTCCTTTTAAAAGCTTTAATTGATTTTCGATTTAATGTATATCAGTGGGTTCAATTGATTCGTATAAACTCGTTGTAAATCATATGGTTCTCGGATTGAAAATAAACAAAATTAGGGTTTTGAAATATTTGGGGGTTTTCATTACAATCGGGTTTAAACATAATTAATTGATGTTTTCATTTATAAAATCAAACTAATTTTAATAAAAAATCGATTTATAAAAATTAGGGTTTCGGTTAATTTGGGGGTTTTTGCATATCACGTTTTTAATTAAATTAAATATGGGTTTTGGGTTTAGATTAGGTTTAATTAGCATTTTAATTAATAAAAAGTAAATCTAGGGTTTTATAAAAATTGGGGGTTTTTATATATTCGAATGTTACTCATGTTTATATGATGTTTCTGGAATGTGGCAAATGTTAATTAGATGTTTAAAAGGTTTTAAAATAATTAGGGTTTTGATTTGAATTGGGGGTTTCTATACCCGCGGCATGATTAATGTTTTCTGTAAAATAAAACTTGATTAAGACATGTGGATTGGTTGGTAATAATGGTTAATAATTTTGGCAGAAAGTAGAACTTGGTTGGTTTGATTGAGGTCTTGATTTGGTTGAACATGGGTCTCGGTTTAGTTCTAAATTGGGTCTCGGTTTGGTTCTAAATTGGGTCTCAGTTTGGTTCTTGATTGGGTCTCGGTTTGGTTGGACATGGGTCTCGGTTTGGTTCTTGATTGGGTCTCGGTTTGGTTGGACATGGGTCTCGGTTTAGTTCTTGATTGGGTCTCGGTTTGGTTGGACATGGGTCTCGGTTTGGTTCAAAAATGGGTCTCGGTTTGGTTGACAGAAAAGCAATAACATAAACATGTTTGTATTTAAAAGTTTAACAATTTTTCAGTTTTTAGTTAAAAGCATAAGTCCATTACAATGACTAACCACGGTTTCGTTTATTCGTAGGTTCGTACAAAACAAGCACATCTAGACTTCATAACGAAAAGACGAAAAGTCAAAAGACTCACAATGGGGATGCTACGTTCGGTTTTACAGGTTCGGACAGGATGAAGACTCTTGGTTGTGCAGGTTCGGACGGGGCGTGTGGGTTGGCTGGACCAAATCTTCTACCCAGGAGTTGTATTGTGAAGACTTGTGCAGATTTTTGATGTTTGTATTTTGGACTGAGATAACTTGTATTTGGACATTGGATAATACTTTGGGTTTGTATATAAACTTGTATTGTTAGTCTAGGGTTAGTGTAAATCTGGAAATGTTTACTTGTGATATACCCAAAAGGGGTAAACTAGGCAAGTGTGCTGTCCTTTAGTGGGGCAAATAAACTATAAAGTTTATGTATAGGTTTAGACATGTGACTGATTTTTGAGACCCTTGTATGACAAGCTTGGTAATATAAATGAAGGTTTTATTTTCAGTACATGTACACATGCTGTGATAGCTTATATACTCGACTCGGTTCACAATGGTTAAGTTTAGACGCGACTGAATAATCCCGACACCAAAACCGTTTAGCATACGATCCCAAAACAAAACAATTGTGCGAGACGTCACGTAATCGTAATAACTATATCCAATAAACGTACGGCAAAACATAAAACGCTCACAAACTTGTGCATTGCATTCAACTTAATAATCGCGAAACATCAAGATGTTACATATGCTCTCCCTAAAAAGGGCTTTGTCCGCAAAGCAAAACAATTAACACGTTCATGACGACAACTAGTCGGTAAACAGTTAAAATACTCGTACTACATGAATAAATAAATGATGGAAATTTGACGAATGTCACACATAACACGTAGTGTTGACAGCTTCTGTCCAAAACATAGTCGGAAGCTTGGAATCAGCAAGCATAGTTCTTGCAGCTTCTATAAGTGTTCTATTTTTCCTTTCTGCAACACCATTCTGTTGAGGAGTCCTGGCAGCACTATAATCTCTTTTGATACCTTTTGCATTGCAAAGTGCTATGAGGTCTGCATTCTTGAAATCAGTTCCATTGTCACAACGAATACCTTTTACCTTCTTGGACAACTGATTTTCAATGAGTGCAATGAAGTCTTTAAGAATGGGATAGGTCTCACTTTTAGCAGCCATAAAGAAACCCCATGAAAACCTGCTATAACCATAAGTTACCATAAGACAATAGTGTTTATGGTCAATGCTCCTAATAGAGGTAGGACCAAACAGATCCATTTGAAGTAGCTGCAATGGTTAAGTTATTAAGCTGAGAGCAGTTATGGCTTTAAAGGATGCTTTGTGTTGTTTGCCTTTGCTGAAAGCAAGGCAATTGATGTTATTCCTGAAAGTTTTGGGAGGTAAACCAGAGACAACGTTCATATTAGCTAGCTTGTGAATGGTCTTGAAGTTTACATGCCCCATCCTCCTATGCCATTTAGTGGCTTCATCTTCTGATGCTTTGGCAACCAATCAAGCTAGTTGACCAGTAGGATTAACTTCATTCAACTTGATACTGTTGAGGTTATGTATTCTTGGGATTTGGAGTAGAACTTAGGAGTCATCCGGTAACTTAAAGTCTTTGGACAGCACCAATGCTTCAATATCCTTAAAGAGGACAAATTGCTTCTTGTCACAAATCTGAGAGACAGATATCAACTTGAAGTGTTGTAGTGCTTCCACATAGTAAACCTGCTCAAAATTAAGGTTAGGGTCTGAATGGTTCCTTTGCCAGAGATCCTTCCTTTACCACCACCAAAGTACACCTTCCCACCTTGAAATGGTACAAAGTTAGTCAAAAGTCCTTTATTCCCTATCATGATCCTAGAGCATCCACTATCTACAATTCTAAGAGATGGATCTTGGTATGAAGTAATCTACAAGAACAGAAAAATTATGTAACAATTAGTGTCTTAAGGGGACCCAAACCATTTTTGGCTTGAGTCTACCTTTTGGATCATTTTTAGATAGCCATGGAGATTGATGAGATCCATTGTTGTTCTTGTGGTGCCTGTGCATCATATGGGTTTTATTTTGTGACCAAGAACAACCTGTTGAGGGCTTAACAGCAGAACCCAAATTTCCCAATCCATCACGCATTTGGTCTGTAGTAGCAGCATAATTCTGATTAAAAATTTTAAAATAATTGCTGGTTGGTCTATTAGGGGTACAAACATTGCTTCTCTAAGTAGTAGAAGCTCAAGGAAAGGTCCTTCTAGTAGAAGGAAAAGATTGGGCACATGGATTTAATCTTCTAGAAGCAAAACCCACACCAATAGGAGCAACTCCTGGTGGACCAGGAGTAGCATAAGATTGATAGCCAGGAGGCTTTTGATCATAAAAATCACAATCTTTAATCAAATTAAATTTACTACCACAAACAAAGCATGTTTTAAAAGACCTTTTATTGAAATGACATTGTTTTGAACTGTTATTCTTATTACAAACAACTCTAGGAGATTTAACATTCCTAGAATTCATAAAACTAGAATAAAAAACAATAGAAGTAGAAGCATTAGCAACTCTCTCATCACTCATCCTAGCATTAGAAGCACCAGTGTCATTTGGCTTGGGACTCGAAGGACTTGGCTCTTCACTTGAATCACACGATGCATAGTCACTTTCCTTGTCACTGAAAGTACAAGAGACAAAGTCATTAGTATTAGTAGAGCGTTTGGGAGACTCATGCATCTGTGATCCATCCAATTCTTTATACATGGATGTGGGCATAAATATTCCTGTAAGAGGTGGAGGAACAACATGCATTGCTGCAGCTGGTTTAAACCTATTGTAACTAGGTTTTCCTTTCCCTCTTTGTCAGGATAAGAGACACTTGAAAAGGATAAATCAAAGACATCATTTGGGCCAATATAGTTTTTAAATCCTAACCCTCTTTTTGTTCTACCAGACATACTGCTATCTATTAGCATTGAAAGATTCTTGGGTGCTTTTTGCCATTTATCAAATTTTAATAAAGTAGCATCCAATTTCTCTTGCATAACTTGTTTTGCCTGAATACTCTCAGTGTTAAGTTTTTCAGTATACTTAAGCATGTTAGTGGTATTCTCTAAATCAATACTTAACACTCTAATCTTGTCCTCATATTCAAGTTGAGTATTTTGAAGCCACTTCTTTTGTTGTTCTAAAGTTTTGAGAGAACTCTTATAAGCTTGAACTTCAAATATTTTTCATTTTGAGCATTTAGTTCATTGCATTGAGTTAAGAGGTCTGAGTATTTATCAACACAACCAAGAGGACAATTTTGTACCTGAGGAGAGATTCCCATGAGAGCAAACTCCTCTGCTTCCTCTGCATCAGATATGTGACCATCAATCATATCAAACACATCAGTAGAAGACTCAACTGATTCTAATGATGGAGTCTCATGCTCATTCCAGTTGACCATGGTATCAGCCGATACCAAAGCTTTCTTTTGGGTCCTTGAGCTCTTGAACCTTGAAAGCTGAATACCTGTTCTTCTCCTAGTCATTTTGTTAGGGCATTCCCTAGAAAAATGTCCTTGTTGATGACAGTTATAGCATTTGACTTTGCTCCTATCAAACCTGGCTGGCTCTCTTGGGTTGTAACTGAATTTTCTACCAGCCTTCTTTTCAAACTTATGAACTCGGAGAGTAAGCATAGCCATCTGCTACTTAAGGTCCATTTCATCCAAGTCAAGTTTATCAACCTGTTTGAAATCATCAAAAGCTAGCTGTTGTTGTGGATCAACATCAGCAACAAAGGAGTGAAGAACAGTTTCTACCATGCTACTAGTCTTGAATTTTGATTTAGGAGTAGAAGTATGTTAGGATGACAAAGTATAGTTTGGGCTACTGGTATAAGGCATCGGACTAGAGCCCATGGAAATCACAAAAGCAGAGTTAGCAGGAGTGGAGTAGGAATCACTTAAGTACCCTCTCATATGAGACTCAAAAGTTTTAAGTTTGTAAAATAAGTCATCAAAAGAGAGATACTCAAGTCCACCTTTAGCTTTTAGAGAGATGACTACCTGGTTTCATTAATGAGGTAAGGCTCTAAGAAACCTGGCATTGATATCTTTATTTTCAGGTTTGGACCGGAGTTGATTCAATTGGTTGAGAATCTTTTGAAACCTGTCATAACCTTGATGAAGATCTTCTGTCTCAGAAATCTTGAATTCTGTAAATTCATCTCTCAGCATTGATCTGCGCATCTTCTTGGATTCCTCATTCCCTCCAAATCTTACCTTGATCCCATTCAAAATTTCCCTAGCATCATCCAAGTGATAGAAATCACCCATATGATCATCAGGAAGAGACTGAAGCAAAATAGTTTTTGCTTTGATTTTCTTCTGAACAACAGTGATTTCTTCATGAGTTTTAGGATCTAGAATGGTGATATTACCATTCTTGTCTCTACCAGTAGTCTTCTTGCTGTTGTCATTCTGAACAATTTTCCACAAGTCTAGATCAGTATTGGTGATCCAACACTCCATCTTCATGGCCAACTGTCATATTCTTCCTTCTTCAAGAGTGGGAATTTTTCATTCGTATTGGAAATAGTAGCAACGATTTGTTGTGTTTGTTGTGTTGTGTTGGTTGTACTGTCTCAGTAGAACTAGAAGCAGACATGATTAGACAAAGATGTTAGTAAAAAAATGGTTCTTCTTGTTCAGAGACTCTCCCATGCTCTGATACCACTTGTTGGGTTCACTAGTTGTAGATCTTGCAGCATGTTAAGGATGGTGAACGACTTCTATAATCACAAGTCTATTCACATAGAGACTCTTAATGATATACACAAAGTATTGGTGCAGAATACAAATACTAAGAACAAGAAGAAACAGAATAACTAAATAACTTGATCCTTACTAAGGATTTCTACTATTGATATGAAATGAATACTAGTGAAAGGTGTGTCTAACCCTTCTGCCAATGGGTTCCTTTTATACTACAAGGAAACCCTAAACTACATTAACTACAAAACGTGTAACTCCTGATATGCATATCCTTTCCTAAGATATCTCATGCATATCCTAACAAACTACTAAGAATAATGCTGTTTGACTTTCTACTAGACTAGGAGCACGTATTGCTCCTACTACTACTAGGACCAGGAGGAACTACATACCTCCTAGTGCATCTATTACAAATGACCTATTACGTAGGTCCTAACAGATATCTAACTCTCTCCTACCTTCTAATCTCATTTTATGGCTATAAGTATCCCATTACACCCCTCTATAAGCCCCTTAGCCTAGTTAAGTTCATAACCTATCCCGTTATCATTTTACCTAAAACAGTCCCGGTTTTCATACCTAAAACTATGGGTCGAAATCCCCCTTAAACAAAATAACATCTTCTGTAAATGAAACCCTATGCCCTTACATGTGTTAAATTTATCTCACAATTTGTCCCAACCTTAAAGCTACTGTTAAGGCCTCGATATATATATATATATATATATATATATATATATATATATATATATATATATATATATATATATATATATATATATATATATATATATATATATATATATAGATATATATATATATATATATATATATATATATATATATATATATATATATATATATATATATATATATATATATATATATATATATATGTATATATATATATATATATATATATATATGTATATATATATATATTTATATATATATATATATATATATATATATATATATATGTATATATATGTATATATATATATGTATATATATGTATATATATATATATATATATATATATATATATATATATATATATATATATATATATATATATATATATATATATATATATATATATATATATATATATATATATATATATACTAGCGTCGTAACCCGCCCAACGGGCGGGGTCGTGTTTTTTGTTGTTCGGGGGGGTTTTTGGTTCGTTCGTTTTTAGTTTATTATTCTTTTAATTTAACCTTTAATATATTTTAGTTATAGTTTACGTTTAAGCAATGTTAAATCTATGTTTAAATTATTTTTTTAAAACTTTAAATTTAATCTGAATTTAAATAAAAAATTGTTAATATTTTAAAATTTTAATTTCCGAAAAATATAAGTTTCTAAACAATCCCAAAAAAAATTCAAAGAAGTCTAAAACGCAAAATGTGTTTTATTTATGTTTGTTGACAGTGTGTGATATTTTTATGCTTATCAAAAAACCACATTAAAAGTATAGTACTACATGTTAATATACAAAATAAAAATCACTTACTAAAACTCTTATTTACTAATGAGATTAAAAAAATCATTTAATCATTTATAATTTTTTCTTACTAACACGCGCAAAATATAAAATTAGGCAAAAGAAACTCATATTCTTTGCATACTAATTAATAACGTTAACGTATGCAAATTCAATAACTTATAATATTCTTAAATAAATAAAATATTTTAAACTACGTTATTTTTGTCCATTCTATGCTACATTAGTAAAATATTAATGTTATAACTAACACTATATATACTAAACTTCTAATACAAACACACATAACTTCAATTTTCATTAAAAATATATACTAAAAGCTAGCTCATCCACCGGACGGGTCTAAAGGCTAGTATATATATATATATATATATATATATATATATATATATATATATATATATATATATATATATATATATATATATATATATATATATATATGAGAGAGTTAAAATAAAAAGACTTTTTTTTATGAGAAGGATAAGAAGAATTTTCAGCCATTGATTCACAATCAATGGATGAGATCAATCCATATTTCTAACTAACTAACTAACTAACCATTTAAACATGATTTTAAAAAAGTCCTCGAAAAATTCTGAAAAAATTCAATAATATCGGATATGTTGGTGCATAAAAAAGTTGTGAATAAATTTTTCTTATTTTTGAGTTTTTTAAATTTTTTTAATGCACAAAAAACAAAATTTGATGCACAAGAAGGTGAAATTTTGTGTACAAAATTTTTTCATGCACAAAATTTTCAAGTTGTTTTAGTTTGATGCGGCATCAAATTTTAAAGCAAAAAGTCAAAAGAAGTTGGGTATAAAAATGAATTCTTGATGCCCAAAAAACGTAAAAAGCCTAAAATTTATCGTTTTTGTGCATCAAAATTTCATTTTTATGCATTAAAAAAACGTAAAAATCTTCGAATTAAAAAAACTTTTTTCACAAAAGTTTTTTGCACCAACATACCCGATCTACTGGATTTTTTTCAGAATTTTTGAAAATCTTTTTAAAAATCATATTTAAATTGTTAGTTAGTTAGTTGGTTAGTTAGTTAGGATTTTGGTTTAATCTTATCCATTGATTTTAAATCAATGGCTGAAAATCCTTCTTATCCTTCTCACCAAAAAAGTCTTTTTATTTGATCTCTTCCCTATATATATATATATATATATATATATATATATATATATATATATATATATATATATATATATATATATATATATATATATATATATATATATATATATATATATATATATATATATATATATGTATATGTTGTTATAATAATACAAAACTAATTATGTGGCGATAGTTGATGTCATCAGAAGATGTTATAATCTAACTTAGAAAAAATAATTCATAAAGACTATATATATTTATTTTAAAAATATCCACTAAGTAGTATACTTGCATAATGTTAGCAAAGTAATCAATTAATGTTGTTGTCAAGCTCACTGATACGCATCATTACCTAATCTTGTAGCTTTACGAATTTTCATAGCAAAAAAAGAAATCATTATCAATCAATAATTAGATAGCGATCAGTTGTGTCGTTTAAAGCAAACAAAATTACGACATACCTAATGAAATACAAAAGTCAACTGCTTGTGTCGACTCTTGAGATATTACCTCAATCGATGCATCGTTTGGATGAAGTATAAAAATGACTTATGTTATCTTGTTCGACTAATACGTTAATTAACTACATCCATTCGCAAAAGTCCACTGGATTACAATTGTCAGCATTTTTCGATTCACGTCCCATATTTTTGAGTGCCTAATTAAGATCATGAGTTTTTGGAGAAGGGTCTGATCCATCATCGCCAATTGGCCGTAGTTGGAAGGAAATTTTCATGACCGATGACAAGAACATCACTGAAGAAAGGTTCAATTTATAAGATCCTCAAGACAATAGTTACTCAGAAAAAAGGATGTTAATTAAATATGTTCTAGGAAATTCCAAGAATATGGGAAGCAAACTTCATACTGTAAGTTTCATGCAAATGTAGATCCTTGAGTGTGTAATATGTGGGGAATTATTGACTGATTTCCCACAAAAGCAACGTTCATAGTATCTGTAGTAATATACCATATACGTAAGCAAGAAAGGAAAAAAAATTCCAAAGTTTTTATTAGGCAAAATCTATAATAATAGTTATACATGATGTGAATGATACTATGAGCTGCAATAGGAGCAATGACTCAACGATGTGTTGTTATTGATATTGCTTAAGTTATTCCCTGTATTGCAAGATGACGACGACCTTGTCACGTTCCATGATTACACTGTTTCATTCTGCAATAGTCGAGTCTCGTTGGAGGAGCAAAGTTTCTTTCTTAAATGGCTGCATCTTGTTCAGCCATTATCTTCATTATTTGCTTCATTGATGGCTGGTGTTGCATTATCCATTAAATAAAAGATATCCATATCAACCCGAGAGAGGGTTAAGGATGGTACTGGAAATATGCATAGATATAAGCACGATAGCTGACCTTGATAATAAAAGCAAACAAACACTAAAATTGTTGAATGATATGTCTACATATTTATTCGATAGAAAATGCACTTGATGATATTAGTTTCATACTATATACCAAAGAGGACAAGCTTAGGTTTGCTGTATCTGTCCCTAATAATGGTAAAATGTAAAATCTAAAATGTAACCATGTGAAAATTGGTAAAAAAAGTTGAATAATATAATAATCTGTGAGCGAGTGTTTGTGAAGTACCTTGTTCTATTGGAGCTCACGTTGTAGTTGTAGGATTGCAGCACTGCACATGTTGTAACAGCGCCTTGTTGAGGATATGAATCCCCTCATCTTTGGTGTAGGCCCACATATGTCATTTTGTACACCACATCTTAGTCGTCATCACACACGTCCAAATCTTCCTAAGACATTTCCTAGAGAGCCTGCCTTACATATGAAAGCTTGGGAGGTGGTGGATAAACCATCAGGTATGCTAAGTATCGCAGGTAATTAGTTCATCAACATTGCCAGTCTGCATTACACTCGTCATATTAGATTATGAAGGATTGAGAGTAACAAAACCTTTTAATTATAGTAAAAGAGAGCAATAATGTATTGTGTTCTTGGTCTGTTATTTGGTTTAGAACAGTATAGTCAAAAAACAATACATAGGTCCGGGTAAAACTGTACCATTTGTTGACTTCTGCTGTTGCTTTCAAGAGATCTTGATCAACATTTACAGTCTGTATTACACTCGTCATGTTAGCCATCCATCCCTACCGAGTTAAACAAAAAGATGAACTAAAGGGGAATATGTCAAATAGACCTGAACGTCACCTGAAGTCTATACAACACATAATGACATAACTTTAAAATCATATAAATTTTGCATCAAGCCCAAGCCAAATAACCACATTCGAAATGCTATAGGCCAGTTAAAGTGTGGTGGTGTTTGGTTTTCCGACTTTGTAGTGTTATGTTAAGATCAGTGAAGGTGTTCTAGTGCTTATTTCAAGTAGATTTTTAGGGTTCAGGTAGGTGTAGTTGCTCAATGGTGTACTATCGTTTGAGTCAGTAAAAGATTCTAATAATGTGGTGACTTCAATCCGACGATAAAATTCGTTCAGTCAGTTTGCCTCCTTTTCTGTCATGTACATTACGTGATCCCAACCCCAAACAAATGCCTGCAACCAAAGTGTAATGGGATCAAATGAGCTTTTTTGGTAAAGGGGTAAAATAAGGATCAAAAGAATCAGTTTTAACGAAGCTACTTTTGAACTATAACACGTAAAACATTAGACTGTCGGTATATGTACACCCAACAAAACTTTAACCACTTTCAAAACACATACCTGTTCTAACAAACACGATTTTTGATCAAACATACATTTAAAAAAACACATTTTTTGCAATCGAGTTTAAGTTTTACTTTTAGTAGTGATTATGCATTTTCCGAGAAAGAATGAAGTTGTGATAACCACCAAAAAATACTCCACTCCCCGAGCTCGCTGTTTTGACCATTCAGCAAAAATGTTGTTCACAGATCATGCAGTTTGGCCGAGTGGTATACGGAGGCAGATTTATGCTCTGCTCTGAAAGGGCTTGAGTACAAATCCTACAACTGTCGCCTCATGGATAATTAAGGCCTAACATATGGTGGAGTAAAGATTTTTGAATAAACATGAGCAAAACTTCTAATATTTCTCATGCCTGATAAAAAATTTCACAAATGTGAGGTACAAAGATTAAATAGAATTACCTTGAGTATGTGCAATGGTGACTCTTAATGACTGACGTGTGACTATCTGAGTCTCCTCTGAACCCATCCTATCATTCGACATAGAAGAAGAATGCCATATCAATAAATGGATTACCCAAAAGTTATAGTTAAAATGCTTTGTAGTTAGAAGACAAAAATCAGGGGGTGTTTGGGAATGCTTGTTATAGTAGTAACAAAACCAACAAATTCAAAATATGCAAGACAATAGCAAAAAAATGCATTAAAAGTTCAAAATAATAACACGACAATATCAAAAAATGCAGTAAAAAGTTAAAAGACTAAAAAGGTTCTTTTATGAGAGTTAACCTAAGAGTTTGTGAACTTGTCTTTTTTATTTCTTGCTTTTCCGTTATCTGTTTTTCAAATTGATATCAAAATCCCCATCCAAATAATTTTCCATATATTTAATCATACATTAGCATGCCCTGAATATAGATGAATATCCTTTTGACTGCAACACCCGTGATATGGAATCTTCACCAACATGCCGCCATGCCAGGATTAAACTAACAAAATTAGGTGAAAATTGTTAAGATTCCACCACTATTGATATGAGACCTCTAACGCCACCACACACGAATAAACCAAAGGCGACAGGTGAAAATTGTTCAGATACCAACACCAGTGATACAAGCTTTTCAAAAAAAGTAGTGGTCAATGCTACCTTGATTATACAAGGTAGCAAGGTGACGAGATGTATCAGCTAGCAGCACTCCCGCATTAGAGGAGATGAAAAAGAGCTTAAATATCACCAAACATAAACGATCATTGCACAAATTGGAAAACGTAAATTTTGGACTATATGAGCCAAAATAAATGTGGCTTGTTCTACAACACTACTAAAAACAAATATGCCCCCAATTCTAACTACACTTTACAAATCGAAAGCTTTTGAGTTTTCATATATAAAGAGGTGTTGGGCATTATCTCTTATAATTGATTACAGAGTATATGATAGTTAATACTCAATATATGTAAAACTACTATGTAAATTGAGTTACCTCTAAAGTAGACATAGCAGCCAAAAGATTAAATTTCTCTCCATGAATGAGCTCTCATTCTTGAAGATCTGTGCATCAGGATGCTTAAAACATAAATTATACTAAAAACTAATTACAGTTATAACAATAAAAAATAACAAACCCCCATTCTTTTTGTAATTATTGCAAGACAAACCCTGCAAACCTCCAAAAACTCTGCTACTTGATAGAGACGACGACGACTTCTGGTTAGACATGTTGTTGGTTTTTTTGTTGTAAAAGTGTCATGATTATTACAATTGCAAAACCCAATTCAAAAAATAGGGATAAAATTATTACGATTGAAAAACCCGATTCAATTGTATAACGATTAGAAAACGCTTGAGTTTATTCAATCGAATCATAAGGTACAACATATTAAAAGGAGATTTACCCAAACTTTTTTTCTTTCTTTTGGAAACTAAAAGAGTACGAAACAAAGACTCAAATTTGGTAATGAATGATATTTATCCTAAAATTAAAATGTCGACTCAAACTTTCCAATAAAAAAAGTCGACAAATATAAATTAGGAATTGAAGTGCCACGTCATAGTTTAAGAATTATCCTAGTCAGCATTATCTAAATCATAGTTAGCCCCATATATAAGTAAAGATATATATATATATATATATATATATATATATATATATATATATATATATATATATATATATATATATATATATATATATATATATATATATATATATATATATATATATATATATATACTTTTACCTATCCAGAATTTCTTGATTTTTAACCTATCAAAAGTTTGTTATGATCAGAGGGTCTTAACCTATTCCAATTACTTACCCTTCTTCAGATCTTTTATATAACATATAAACAAGGTCTCATGTTAATATGAATATCCCATCTCATCCCTAAGTACCCTAACCAACTCAAAATATTGTTTGTAAACAGGCTGATCTAAAAACTGTTTTGACCTACGATTGTTGTAACCCACTTTTGACCCACTTCCCAACCATCAGTTTAGCTCTCGTTTCTTTTGTTCAAAAGCTAACTCAAATACCTTTAAGTGAGTACCAAATTCGACTTTAGAAAGTTTACCAAACTCTAGATATGATCAAAACAAGTGACTTAAAATTCTGACTAGTTTTTAAAAACGAATTTAACACAACTAGTCTAATTAATTACCTACATCATGTATAATTATTAAACCTAATTAAACTTAACATGCTTATATCATTAAAATACAGAATTTATGTTAAACCTAACCCTAGATCCATCATCTATTGATTAAAAATAATTAAATAACAATTTAATTAAACGAATGAACAAAGGTTTTACCTTTGAATTTTTAGAAGAAGAAAAATTTATGAAGAATCCTAAAAACTCCTTAAGTCGTTGTGTATTTTTTTTCTCCCAAGAATTATGTGTGCTTTTTATTTAGTTAAAACCTTATATAGTTAATCCTAACAAGTCCTAGCCCAAGTACAAAACTAGTTTCCTTTTTTTTTCTCCCTCTTATGAAGAAACCAAATTATGGCGAGCAATTGGCGAGGTGAGCCGGTGTCGTGGTGAGCCAGTGGCAAAGTTCACATTGGATGTGACGAGATGCTTAGCCACGATACCGTTTGTTTTAAAAACACATTAAATTTGTTGAGTTGCATCCAAGACATCTTTGACATATTTACAAGTTGCAATTAACAATTTTTTTTAAAGGCAAACATATGTAAACATCAATGTTTTAAAAACATGTTTTTAATTGGCCGATCGAACTATCGCGTCACAATTTAATCGACGTTTTAACCAGATTTTTGTTGAAAACCAAGGTCTGTCCGACCGGATCATAATTTTACGGATCGAGTCAACCCGATTTTTTTAAAACCGGTAAACATGACTTTTGCATTAAAATTAAAATGGGCCAAGTAACAAATTTCAACTTTTAAGTATGCTTGTCCACGAAACCTATGTCAACTTATAAACAGAATCTAACATGTTACAACTTACAACAAACATGGCAACTAAATATTTCAAATCATCTAAAAAAACACTCTCCCTCCTAAACCAAAAACATCTAACACCTTCACAACTTAACCAAATCCACGCACACCTCGTAACTTCGGGCACGGTTTTCGACCCGTTCGCCGCAGGCAAACTCTTACTAAAATCCACGTCAGCAACACACGTTAGCCTCGACCAGGCATACACATTATTTAGAACACTACCTAATAAATCAACTTACATATGGAACACAATGCTTAAAACATTAACTGAAAATAACGAACCACATTTTGCTTTACGTTTATTTAAAAACATGTTTAGTAGCGCGTTTTCGCCTAGTAACTATACGCTTTCGTTTGTTTTAAAAGCTTGTGCTGATGTTAAGGAAGTAAATGTTGGTTTTATGTGTCATTGTTTAGTGGTTAAGTTAGGTTGGGAGAATTATGATTTTGTGGTTAATGGTTTGGTACATTTGTATGGTGTCTGTGATTGTTTGGTTTATTGTCGTAGGTTGTTTGATGAGTGTGTTACTAAGGATGTTGTTACGTGGACTGCGGTTATTAATGGTTATGTGAGCGTGGGACGAGTTGAGGAAGCGTGTAAACTGTTTGATGTAATGCCGAATAAGAATAATGTGTCGTGGAGTGTTATGATTAATGGCTATGTCAAAGGTGGGTTGTTTCAAGAGGGTTTGGATTTGTTTAATGAGATGTTGAGGTGTGGTTTTCGGCCTAATCATGCTGGGGTTGTGGTTGCGTTATCTGCATGTGGTTTTCTTGGTGCTTTGGATCAGGGGAGATGGATTCATGCGTATGTTGATAAGAAGAAGATGGAGTTGGATGGGATATTGGGGACGGCTCTTGTGGATATGTATGCCAAGTGTGGGTGTATTGAGTTAGCGTATCGTGTATTTGAGGAGATGCCATGTAGGGATGTTTTTGCTTTTACGTCGTTGATTTCAGGTTTAGCTAATCATGGGGAGAGTGAACGTGCTATTGCATTGTTGTCAAGGATGAAGACAGAAGGAGTTAAACCAAATGAAGTTACGTTTATATGTGTTTTGAATGCATGCAGTCGAATGGGATTAGTTGAAGAGGGCATAAAAGTCTTTGAAAGCATGAATGATGTTTATCGTATTAATCCTAGTGCACAACATTATGGTTGTTTGGTTGATCTTCTTGGTGGGGCCGGACTGTTAGAACAAGCAAAAAAGGTGGTGACCGATATGCCAATGGAACCTGATTCTTACGTGTTGGGTGCACTATTGAACGCATGCCGAGTTCATGGGAATGTGGAATTGGGTAGAGAAATGGTCGAGGGTTTGGCTGAGAGGGGTCTTGACCGTAGTGGAGTTCATGTTCTTCTTTCGAATATCTATGCGTCCCTTGACCAGTGGGGTTATGTGGAAAATGTAAGGAAAAAGATGGATATTGAGAATGTGAAAAAGGACCCTGGGTGCAGTTTGATTGAAGTTGATGGTGTTGTGTTTGAATTTGTCGCTGGAAACAAGTTGATTACAAAGGAGACTGAATTGTTGTTATCAGGAATTGACAAGCACCTGAGATCCTATTGGCTTGATAAAGATATTACCTCAGGATCTTAGGTAAGCACTCAATTTTAATTCCTTTAACTATAAACTATAAAGCATTTGATATTTACAATTTTGTAAGAGCTGTATGATTGAATAGTTGGTGACAATGAGTGTTATGTGGCGGGGACATAAATGGCCTATGAAGTTATTGCGACCCACTTATTTTCGTTCGTTAAATAGACCAATCAACCTTTAAAAGATTTGTCCCTCACGTCGGTCATATACTAATATCCTTGATGATACCACGTATATTTTTTTTCAAGAATCTTGCCATTTATTTACCTTACGTAAGTCAGCAAGCAAATAATCGACAACCAAATAATCGATAACCAAATAATCGATAACCAAATAATCGATAGCATCCTTGGACCACCTATTACCACCACTGCAATATCCACCGACACATACTGTAATATATTTTGGACTAAACAAGGACCAATAAACAGAGCAAGAGCAGAAATCAAAATGGTCAATTGTGTGTTTCATATTCTCATACACCATCAAATTTCGACGCATTTGTTTTAGAGAGTATACCTGTAAAGTTGGTCAATTGCTTTGTGAGTTATTTTGGATAGTATGAAAAGGTGTTCAGCAGCTAGTTCACCCTGGTTTACTTTTTAACAACTAGGCTGTAGGAAGGTGCAGACACTTAGGGGTGTATGGGTAAAGCTTATTTGAGGTGCTTAATAGTTTGTGTTTTCAAACAGCTTCAAGCTCTTTGGAGGTGTTTGGATAAGCTTATTTCCATGACTGTATGTTTTTTGAGCGGGAAATAGGCTATTTAGTATAAGCTTTTCATGTGGGGATTCCTGATAATTTATAAGCTATTAAGCTTAAACTTACCCAAACACCCCCTTTAAAAGGTACTATGGCCGACTTTTGATGTTCAACGTGTTTGGTAAGTTCACTTTGACAAGATATTTAGCCCATATAACCCCATAGTAAAATTTAACCAACATAAATTTGGATTTTACTATAAATACCAAAACTTTTGTTCTAGATAATGTAATAAACAAAGATAAGGCATCTCGAAGTAACAGACGATTATATAATCCAAGGTTAACTTCTCTCCCCTATATGAGTTGGCATCTCATAGTCTCATATAGTCCTAAGATAGTAAGATGGGTTTGAAGATGGTGATCAAATGGGCCTATAAACTAAGATTGGGTTGATTAATAGATGTATAGGAAGCATTTTGTTTACGATAAAGCACTACTGTATATGATATGATAATATGAATACATGAAGCAGTCTTATACAATGATGAAAGTAATTAATTTGAAGGCTAGATTTTATCCAGATTAAAAAGTAAAAGACTAGAGTTTTATGCACCATATATTACTCCTGCCGAACTGTTTAGAAAAATGTGGATACGTTAACAACTTAGGTTCGTTTGGTACACATTTATTAAAGAGTGAAACATTCATATATCCACTTCCGTTGTAATTCAGGTAGAATGGGTTTAAGGGATCGTATAGGTAATGTGATTAGAAGCATCTTATTTGTATATATGTCCAACTAGTTCTTACTAATTTGCTTTACAAGTTTGTTCATCAACAATAAAATGCAACACATCAGTGATGAGATTAAAGGTTGGAATCAGAGAAACCTACTTCACAGTAAGTCAAACTTTTTTTTAATATCAAAAGTGAGCGACTTTGAAGGTCGAGATTACTCAAAGAAAAACAAAATAAGGTTGTTAACAAAATTTATGAGTGAAACTTACAAATTTGACAAATTTAAGAACTCAAGTTTTGTCTCAAACTTGTTTACTGTAGACCACTTTATACTTTTTGTTGAGATTTTATTAACAAGAAACATATTCACGCACCTATGATATCACTGAATAATGCCTCACAAGGCAAGTTTAAATCACATAGATTAACCAACCCATTGATATAGAAGATGCAAGAGAAGTTGAGAAACATGGTGCAACATGGGCTTCTAGTAGCCTGATATTTCCTAATTATTACTGTAGTAATTTACTAGCATAGGTGGTATCTTTCTTATAGTTAGCAACTTACATATAGTCCCCACTTGGACACAACAAAGACATTGAATAATTTAACATTTAACCCCTTCTTTGTCTACTTTCTATCCTTCATTTCTTGCTCTGAACTAATCACCCATGTATAGAACTTAGATGACCATCACAAAATTATAGCTTTATGATGGCACTGCCTTGAGAACAGGGAGGTAAAGAAGAAAATAAAGAGACAAGCTGGAGCAATTTTCTGTGTATTTCCCAATGCCAAGAACTTGAATTTAAACATGCTAAGAATGTGGGTTCATCACCCATATCCCTTATTTTATGCCACTACTCTAATCATGTGATAACTGTCCTAATATGCAAGAGACTTCTTCAAAGTGAAACAATGCAAAACAATGCAGTAAAGTAAAGGGAAACGTGGAATCATGAGTCAATCCATATATCTCACAGGTTTCTTGACTTCTCTTACGGGCCTTGCTTGGGCCTGAGTTATCTGCTGATGTGGGCTAGGCGACGGGACATGTTGGACCGTATCATCCCCCTCTCCTTCAGAATTTACATTGTCCTCAATGTAATCGCAATCTGGAAATTGCAGCTTAAGTGAAGCCAAATTTTCCCATGTCGCCTCTTCTAAATTATGCTTCTCCCACTTGACTAAAACCTCAGGATCGCCTTTCGAGTTGAGACGTGAGCTGATTATGGCTTCTGGTAAAAACGCCAAGTCTTCCTTTGGATCAAAGGTAGCTAGGTTGCCTTTAGAGTCTGCCATTGTGCCATAGGATGGTTTCAATAATGAAACATGAAATACTGGGTGTATTTTCGATCCAGCAGGTAACTCGAGTTTGTAGGCAACTTCCCCTATCCGCTCGATGACCTTGTAAGGGCCATAAAAAAGTCGCGAAAGCTTATGGTTGGTACGGTTGTGGACTGAGGTTTGCCTGTACTTGTGTAAGCGAAGATAAACAAATTCACCAACCTCAAATTGCTTGTCCAGTCGATGTTTGTTGGCGTGTGTGACCATCTTCTGTTTGGACACTTCGATGGACTGCTTCAAGGAGCTCATGATTTTCTGATGTTCGAGGAGAGAATTCTCTATGGATCCTGTTGTGGTCGACCCCGGTAGATAATTATGTATTGACGTGACATCGCGTCCATACAACGCTTTGAAAGGGGACATGTTGATTGATGAGTGATGACTAGTGTTGTAGCAAAACTCAGCCAAATATAACAGTTTTGCCCATGTGCGCGGCTCATCAAAAACAAATGCACGTAAATACATTTCCAAACAGCGGTTAACGACTTCGGTTTGGCCGTCCGTTTGTGGATGGTAAGCGCTGGAGTGTACTAGTTTCGTGCCCATCAGTTTAAATAACTCTTTCCAGAACCGACTGAGAAACAACGGATCTCTGTCCGAGACAATGGTCTTTGGGAGCCCGTGTAAACGATAGATCTCATGCATAAAGATTGAAGCCAATGTAATAGCAGTGTAATTAGGAGACAAAGGAAGAAAGTGCGCATACTTTGAAAGCCGGTCGACGATGACCCATATACAAACTTTCCCTTTGGACGGCGGTAACTGTGTGATAAAATCCATTGATATGTCGTGCCATGGCTGTGATGGTGTTGGAAGCGGCTGAAGGAGACCATATGGTTTATGATTGGGATGTTTGATAGCTTGGCAAACTGTACAACTTTTAACAAAGTTTGCAACATCCTTCTTTAGCCCTAGCCATGTGAAAGTACTTGAGAGCCTCTTTACAGTTGCGTTGATACCGGCGTGGCCACCAATAAATGATGAATGGAATTCTGCGAGGAGTTGTTCGCGAATCTTGGAAATCGGGGGAATAAACAATTTCCCTGTAATGAAAACAAGCCCGTCACGAAACACATGGTTCGGAAAGGCAGTGGGGTCGGCGGTAACACTAGCTGTAAATTCTTTGCCTTTTGGGTCAGTGGCATAGTAATCACGAATGTCGTCGAGCCATGTGGCAGTAGGGTAGGAGATAGCTAGCATGGAAGGAATATCGACCCGGCTAAGCGCATCAGCCACTGTATTTTCTCTACCCGGTTTGTAAAGGACTTCGAAGTCATACCCCAAGAGTTTTGTGACCCATTTCTGCTGTTCTGGTGACTGTATTGTTTGTGTGAGGATATGTTTGAGGCTATGATGATCCGTATAAATGCGGAACCGACGACCCAATAAATATTGACGCCACTTCTTAACTGCCTCCGTGATGGCGTAAAACTCCTTTGTATACGTGGACTGACCCTGCATGGTTTGGCATAACTTTTTGCTGAAGAAGGCAATTGGTTTATTTTCTTGCGATAGAACTGCCCCAATAGCCTTACCCGAGGCATCGGTTGTAACATCAAAAGGTTTTGTGAAGTTTGGAAGTGCCAAGGTGATAAGTTGCTGCATGTTAGCTTTTAACTCTTTGAAGGCGGCATCGGCGGAATCCGTCCATTCAAAATCCTTCATCTTCAGAATGTCGGTTAGGGGGGCGGCTATTTGTGCATAATGCGGAACAAACCGTCGGTAGTAACCTGTAAGACCCAAGAATGCCCGTATAGTGGTGAATGAAGAGGGTTGTGGCCATTGTTGGATGGCTGCTATCTTCTCGGCTTCCGGTGCTACTCCCTGACCTGAAATTCGATGACCCAAAAACGAGATATCTGTGACCCCAAAAACACATTTAGAAGCTTTCGCATGAAATTGATGCTCTTGTAGTTTGTGAAATACATAACGGAGGTGCGTGTAGTGTTCTTCACGGGTACTACTGTATATCAATATATCATCGAAGAAAACCAACACAAAGTGACGGAGCACCGGACGAAATAAGTCATTCATGGCAGATTGAAATGTGGAGGGTGCGTTCGTGAGACCGAACGGCATCACTAGGAACTCATAATGGCCATCCGTTGTTCGAAAGGCTGTCTTGTGGACGTCGGCTTCAGCGACGCGTATTTGATGATATCCTGAGCGCAAGTCTATCTTGGAGAACACTGTTGCGCCGTGTAGTTCATCCAAGAGCTCGTCAATTGTTGGAATGGGAAATCTATCTTTGACTGTGACCGTGTTCAAGGCGCGGTAGTCTACACAAAAACGCCAAGAACCGTCTTTCTTTTTTACTAACAAAACAGGGGATGAAAAAGGGCTTTGGCTGGGTCGAATGATTCCATCTTGTAGCATTTCAGTGATGAGTTGTGTCATGATCTGTTTTTGGAAGTGGGGGTATCGATATGGTCGTACATTGACGGGGTCAGTGGTGAGTAAGGGAATGTGATGGTCGTGGTGTCTGGTTGGTGGGAGGGTGTGTGGTGTTGCAAAAATGGTTTGGAATAGATCTAATAAGGCTGTAATGTGGGGGTCGGCATTAGTGTCGTTTGGTTTGGGTGTGATTGGTTGTGGTTCCATGGTGAGGGTATGAATGGATGCAACGAAGTCATGTTTGAGCATAGTGGATAACGAGCTCAAGGAAACCTGTTGGTTTCGTGGTTCTCCTCGTAAAGTACAGTGCTTTCCATTCTGTATAAATGAGATTTGTGGGACTGAGAAATCAGCCGTGATGGTTCCGAGTGCACCCAACCACGAGATACCCAAGACAACATCGGCCCCTTCTACTGGAAGCACAAAAAAGGGAATTGTGAATTTAGTTTTCTGAAGTTGGAGAGTGACGTCTGAGCAATACTCTGAGCACTGAATAAACTGGCCATTGCCAACCATAACTCTGAATGGTTCCAACGGCTCGCGTGAGAGATTTAAGTATGCTGCTATGCGTGGTTGCACAATATTATGGGTGCTACCACAATCGATTAGCACCGTGACTGGGTATTTGTTGATGAAGCCCGTGATTCGTAAGGTTTGAGAGGACGACATACCAAAATATGCGGCTGCGGATAAGGACCACAATTGTGGTGTTAGCGTTTCTTCCAAATTGTGCAACTGCGGAACGGGGATGTTTGGATCCGGTAGAGGTCGTTGGTCGTCGTTATCCACGATGATAAGGAACTGGGGTGGGGAACACTTGTGGCCGGGGACAAATTTTTCTGGGCAACGAAAGCAAAGGCCTTCTTTGCGGCGTTGCTGGAGGGCTTCGGGTGAGAGTTTTGTAAACGGTAACGGTTTTGGTGGGTTATGAGGGAGGGTTGGTTCTGTATTGGAATAGGGTTTGTGGATGGAGGTTGATTGAGGTGTAGTGGAAGAAGGGTTTGACGTGGGGGTGGTGGAGAATGGTTTGGGGAAGTATGGGCTTTTAGGTTTAGGTTGGTGTGATATTTTGTCTTCCACAAGTTGGGCCAGGCCACATGCATCGTGAAACGTAGTGGGTTTAAGGATCGCTAGTTCAGTTTGGATCTCTGGTTTAAGACCCGAGATGAAGCAATTCTTTAGGGTTTGTGGGGATAACCCGGTGACTCGGTTACTGAGTTTTTCGAACTCCGTTTGATAGGTGCGAACCGTGGTGGTTTGGTGTAATTTGAGGAGCGTTGCTTCATGGTTTTCGTATGAAGACGGACCGAAACGGGTTTCAATCTGGTGTTTAAATGCATCCCAGGATCCGAGGAGTTGGTTACTGTCTAAGTGCTGGTACCAGGCGAGAGCATCGCCAGAAACATGGAACGCTACTAGTGCTATTCGTTCCTCCGGTGGAATCTTGTAGTACGAGAAAAAGCTTTCTGCCTGAAAAATCCAACCGAGGGGGTTTGTGCCATCGAACGATGGAAGCAGAATTTTGGGTGGTCGTGGGTTGTTCGAGTAGGACGAGGAAGTGGGTTCCTTGTTTTTCGGAAAGTTGATGTGTGGCGTTTTGTTGGTGTTAGTGTTTAGGTTGTCCGAAAGATTTGCGATGTGGGTAACTAAGTTTGCGGTGGTCGCTGTTTGGGAATCAATTTTGGTTGTTAAGGATTTGGTGGCTTCAATTAAGGCAGTCAGTTGAGTTGTGTTGCGGTCTGCCGCGGTGTTGGTGGCTGAAATGAGTTGAGTTAGGAGATCGGTGAGTGGTGGTTGGTTATCATCACCGGTGGTATCCCGGCGGGGTGGCATGGCGGTAGGTGAGTTGAGAATGAAAGCACCAAATGATGGCACTGCCTTGAGAACAGGGAGGTAAAGAAGAAAATAAAGAGACAAGCTGGAGCAATTTTCTGTGTATTTCCCAATGCCAGGAACTTGAATTTAAACATGCTAAGAATGTGGGTTCATCACCCATATCCCTTATTTTATGCCACTACTCTAATCATGTGATAACTGTCCTAATATGCAGGAGACTTCTTCAAAGTGAAACAATGCAAAACAATGCAGTAAAGTAAAGGGAAACGTGGAATCATGAGTCAATCCATATATCTCACAGGTTTCTTGACTTCTCTTACGGGCCTTGCTTGGGCCTGAGTTATCTGCTGATGTGGGCTAGGCGACGGGACATGTTGGACCGTATCACTTTACTTTCATATACACTGTCAATGTTTTCACACTCTCAATTGACTTTTTTTAATAGAGGTTAGCAGAAAAACTGAAAAAACCAAAAATCAAAATAAAAAACAATTGAATCGAACAAATAACCAAATTGAATTTGTCAAAACCAAATCGAAGGAACTACAAATTCGGTTTTCGAGTTGATACGAGTTTGGCAATCTGAACCGAAAAACAAAACTGAAAATCGAATTTATATAAATATATACATTCTTTATATATTAATATATATGTAAATACTATTAAAATTTTATCTTAAAAAACAGTTTTTATGTTTAAAATATATTTTTTTGGCTAAATATGAACTGCATTTATTCCAAAACATGTTCACGAACAAATTATGTGTATCTTATAACAGGCATAATAAATGTATGTTTGAGTAATCAAAATGTCATTTTTACCGTTGCATTTATAGAATCAATCAAATGAGGTTTTAAGGATATGTAAAGTATTTGAGTGTAAAATAGGTAAAGTGTTGAAATATCAGTTGTATTTTTTGCAAGTGGACACTTTTTAGAAACAGACTGAAATAAAAAAAAGGTGAACACCTAAAATGAGATGAAGGAAATATGTAATTATTTTTTTTTTAAATGGTTACGAACAACATCGATTATGATGAACATGAATTAAGACGGATAAATCACACTAATTGATGAGAAATACTAATTGATGAATATAGATTAACTGAGGAATAAGACTTGTATATTAATGAACAACAATTTTTACTGATAAACAACGCTTGTTATTGATGAACTTTTTTTTTATTAAAGAACAAATATATTGGTTTGTCCATTAGTTGGTTCTTGTCCACTAGTTATTATTGTTCATCAGTTTATCAACAAGACTAATGAACCTGTTAGAATCGACACCAACAAACCTGAAGATCAAAACGCGGAACCCTAGATCCTTTAAAGACGATCGCGGAGATTCAATAGACAAAACCCAGAAGACAACACATTACAAAGTTAATCGAACGATTTCTTTATTAAAACCCACGATCGATTACAAGAAAGAATAAAGATGCGGTATGATTGAGCATCACCCCCTCACCTCTTATTATAGGGTGAGGTGGTCGGTTACCGATTTATGATCGGGCTTGGGTCCAACCGGGCTCAAACAAACAATATCGGAAACAAAGCTTACAAGGTAAATTTCCTAATCTATTGTATAACTATTATTGTTAATAATGCTAACAATTTCAACCTTAGTACCAATACTAGTTAACCCCGACACCAAGTACCTCCATGCAATACTTGAACTTTGGACCTGGAACCACCTTTGTAAATGCGTCAGCTGCATTATCCTCCGTGCCTATCTTTGCCACTTCTATCTCTTTAGATTCTACGATCTCCCTGATGAAGTGATATCTCACGTTGATATGCTTCGTCCTCTCATGAAACATTGCATTTCTTGAGAGATGAATTGCACCTTGATTATCACAACTCACAACCACTGTCCTTAGGTTTATTCCCAGCTCGATTAGTAGACCCTTAAACCAAATGCTTTCCTTAACAGCTTTCGTAAGCGCCATATACTCCGCCTCTGTAGTAGACAATGCAACAACATGCTGCAGAGTTGCTTTCCAACTCACAACACAACCATGTACCATAAACATGTACCCGGTTATCGACTTACCCTTGTCAGGGTCTTTAGCATAATCGCTATCCACGAAACCGTCAACATCCACGTGCTTCCCTTGATCTCTACCATACACTAGACCAACATCAGCAGTGCCCTTCAAGTACTTCAAAATCCACTTCACCGCTTCCCAATGAATTTTACCTGCATTCGCCAAGTACCTGCTCACAATGCTAACGGAATACGCTGTAACACCCCATTTTGGTAAATGGAATGTCACGCGTGATTATGGCGTGTCATCAAAGCATACAAGGATAAATGTATAAAACATCACATGACCATAAAGGAAATACCGGAAACAAATATCGGTACCCCAAATGTAGAACTCATCACACACAAACATAAGTACTGTAAATGAAAAAGACTGAACAATGTCCATAGAAATGAGTATCAAAAGTATGAAGAAATGCATAAAGTAATGAAGGCTAGGAAGCTTCCAATCCATATGCACGTACGCTTAAAGTCTACGAGCGTCCTTGAGTACCTGCCGTTTTGGGAACATGAAAGGAAAAACGGCTGAGCATAACGCTCAGTGCATGGATATACAAGTATAGCATGAATAATATAAGCATATAAGCATAAAACAGCGGAAAAGACTATGTCCTGGACAACCTGAAATATCTTAGTAAAACTGGTTTTATAGTTTGAAAAGCCTTATGTTTATCTTATAAAAACTGTTTAACATGTTTACCATTAGCCAATATAGGTCATGAAATATCAACGTGCATGAATACTTGGAGGGATGACCTCGTCATGCAATTAGAGGGGCTGCCTCTAATTAATATAAGTTTTTGGGTAGGAGGGATCAGCTCCTTGTGAAGGATGCAAGGCACACACCACGTTCACCTGAATAATCTGTAAAAACATGTAACCTAAGATGCACCCATACGCCCCACATGATAATAATAATATGGCCAAAAGCTAAAGGGACGCCACGAGCTATCACTCCGCCGTGGTGAAGTCATAACACTGGTGCCTCTAGTGTTATGGTTATGGTACCTCCATAACTAGGTGAAACTGGTCATTCATGTATATGGCTTTAGGTATCTAATTAAATATAAGCAATTCAAAAACATATAAAACATATACTGGGAAAACAGTTGGCTGCATACGGGGAATCCTAATAAGGAAAGAATGTCCATACTGAAAGGACGGAGAATCCGTACCTTGTGTCCAGTGAACGAAGAAGACGAACGAAAGAGAGTCCTATTTCGATATCACTAATGCTACATAAATAATATACGTGTATAAGTATTCTGATTACTGTATACGTAACTGGTTTTATATCATGTCTTAGCTTGTTTTATATGTTCATGTCTTGTTTTATTGTTTTTAACGTTATGCTCTGTTTATCATGTATTCTGTCTATTCTAATTAAGTATTACTTGTATTTCTTGTATTATTATACTTGTTGTGTAATAATAAGTAACTTTCTAAAAATAACAGGTTTCCTAAAGTAGAAAGTTTCCAAAAATAGAAAGTTTACAAAAATAGATTTACTGCTTAAAATAGATAAGTTTCTAAAAATAAAAAGTTTCCATAAATAGATTAACTGCCTTAATTAAATAAGTTTCTAAAAATAGAAAGTTTCCATAAATAGAAATAAGCTGGATTATTAAGCCAATGATATAAGCTTAAGTGTTTAATGATTAATATTTTAAGTCATATGATTAAATAGTATAGTTTATTAATTATTACATGTAAATCAAATAAACTATATGTTATATGATTTAATTAAATATAGCATGATTTAATTAAATAAAAGGTGATAATAATACTTAGGTTAAAACATGTATTAATATTTATTATTAATATGACCTAAGTCATGAAAATTAATTAATTATAAGTCATGTTTTAATAATTAATTAATACTTTAGTCTAAAATTAAATCATAAAATACTTAGGTTAAAATCATGAATTATTAATAATAATAATTAACCTAAGTCATGTCTAAATTAAATTAATTATATAACATGTTTAATTAATTTAATTAACCTTGTAAAAATTAGTCTTGTAAAAATAATTAACTTGTAAAATTAATTAAGTCGTGAACCGTGTTCGTGAACCCGTGAACCGGCCAAAAAAACGCACCCTTAACAGTGGCAAAACCGGCTTGGCCGGTTGCCACTGTTTTCGCAAAAACAGCCACCGGCTGTGTCGGTGGTTTCCCCTGGTTTCTCGGCTGTAGCCGCCGGCTGGGTAAAGTTCCCACCGGCAGTTAGCCGGTGGTTCCCCCTCCTTTCGCGGCTCATGTTCCCCCTGCTTTCCTTATTTAGCCACTGGCTTATGCCGGTGGTGTTCTTGTTTGTTTTCATCCGAGACCCACACAAACCAAACCACACCCCGACATAATTCGGGGTTCCCTTGTTCTTGCGACCGAGACATCACAGCCACACCGAGACCCCTTGGTCTCGATTGTTGGTGCGAACAAAAGCAAGCCGAGAGCCTAGGCTCTCGGTTCCTTGCGTCGGCCGAAACAAACACCCCTAAAAACACCATGATTAATTACCCCCCATGATTAATTACATGTTAGTTAACTTGTTTTTATAACCTTATGATTTCATGTGTTTTTATTTAATAAAAACATAAAAATAAAAGGGGTTTAATGATTTACCGAATACGTGAAACAATGAAGAATGAAAACACAAACACCCTTGCAAGAATTGGTCACCAAAATCAACCAATCACACCCTTTTGGTGTTCTTAGACCGGCGGCCAAAGGGAGAGAGGAAAAGGAATTAGGGTTTTGATATTTTTCTAATTTTGTGTAATTATGAAAAATATGTTTTCCTTTTTCTTGTTTTAACTAAATTAAGAGTGGGCTTGGTCCCCTTCCTTGTTTCTTGCCGCGGGTATGTGGGGCCCACAAGGGGAACCCATTGTTTTCCGTGTCTAAATATTATACGTGTTCTCGTGTCGTGTTTACGTGATTTATTTAGTTATCGTCCGTGTCGTAAACTATATTTATTCGTAATCGTAATAAATATACGTAAATACATAATAATATGTTCGTGATTATTTACGTTCATGATTTCCATGTTCGTGATTATTATTATTTTGGATAATAATTATCGTGTCTTAATACGTAATAAATACTTATCGTGTGATAACACGTACGTAATACTTGTACTTCTTATTCGTGAAACGTAAACGTGCTATAAAAGGAAAGTTCTAATCATGTACGTACGATCATAAGGGTACTATTCATGGTAAAAGCATGCGGGTTTTACAACTCTTCCCCCCTAAAAAGAATAATTCGTCCCCGAATTATAGATAATGTAAACTGGAAAAGAAGAACATACCCGAATTCAAAATATGAAATGAGGGTAAGAAGCCCGGATAGACTCCTCTGTTTCCCAAGTGGCTTCCCGCCCGATATGATCCCTCCAAAGGATTTTGACGAATGGAATCATCTTCCTCCTCATGACTCGTTCTTGTCTGTCAAGAACTCGTTCGGGTTCTTCTATGAAAGTGAGATGTTCACGAATCTGTTCCAGTGGATACTGAACCATATGAAGGGGATGCTTGTACCCTCTGAGTAAGGACACATGGAAAACATCGTGAACATGAGAAATCTGCGGAGGTAACGCTAAACGATAAGATACTTCACCGACTCGCTCAATGACATCAAACGGTCCGATGAATCGAGGACTGAGCTTCCCTTTGATTCCAAAACGTCTAACCCCACGTGCCGGCGAAACCTTAAGGAAAACGTGATCTCCTATGTTAAATTGTAAGTCCCTATGATGCTTGTCTGCATAACTCTTCTGACGTGACCGTGCTTCTTGCAGTTTCTGCTTAGCTACTGCGACCTTCTCGTTAGTCGACTCTATCATTTCTGGTCCTTCAAGTGTTCGCTCACCAACCTGATCCCAACAGATTGGGGCGCGACACTTTCTGCCATACAACATCTCGAATGGAGCACACTTGATACTTGCGTGCCAACTGTTGTTGTATGCAAACTCTACCAAACAGATGTAATCGTCCCAATCTCCCGTCCATTCCAACGCACATGACCTCAACATGTCTTCTAATTTCTGAATCGTTCGCTCCGATTGCCCGTCTGTTTGAGGATGAAAAGTCGTGTTAAGCTTAAGTTTTGTACCCCAAGCTTTCTACAGAATTCTCCAGAATCGCGAAGTGAACCGAGGATCTTTGTCTAAGACGATGCAGGATGGAGCACCATGAAGTCTCATGATTTCCCTTCTATAAGTATCGGCGAGTTTACTGACCGAATCTTCCTTGCGGATCGATAAGAAATGAGCTGACTTGGTAAGTCAATCAACGATAACCCAAATCGCATCGTGCTTCCTCTTTGTCTGTGGAAGACCGGTAACAAAATCCATGGTGATTTTGTCCCACTTCCACTCTGGGATATCTAACGGTTGAAGAAGACCGCCAGATCGCTGATGCTCGATCTTAACCTGCTGGCAGGTAAGACATTTGGAGACGTAAGTCGCAACATCCTGTTTCATACCACTCCACCAAAAGTATTGCTTGATGTCATGGTACATATTGGTCGAACCGGGATGAATAGAGAATGGGGAGCTATGAGCCTCAGCTAACAATGCTTCCCGGAGTTCTTGATCGTTAGGAACACAAAGTCTCGTGCCCTGACATAAGATACCATCTGCGTCTACTCGAAATTCTGAATTATCGCCCATATTTCACCATCATCTTTCTGAGCTTCCTTGATCCTAGAGAGTAACTCGGGTTCCACTCTAAGATTAGCCCAGTAACCGTGTTGTCCACGTACCATGATCTCTATGTCTAGTCGCTCCAAGTCTCTTATAATTTCCTCCTCAATTTTAATGCCGTTTATCATTCCGGACTTTCTGCTAAGTGCATCTGCCACTACATTCGCCTTGTCGGGATGATACAGCAGATTAATGTCATAATCCTTCAACAACTCTAACCATCTCCTCTGTCTCATGTTCAATTCACGTTGAGTGAAGATATACTTCAAACTCTTGTGGTCCGTGAAAATGTCGCATGATTCTCCATATAAGTAGTACCTCCATATCTTTAATGCAAACACGACTGCTGTAAGTTCCAAGTCATGCGTAGGGTAATTTTCCTCATAAGGCTTAAGCTGCCGTGAAACATACGCAATCACTTTCCCATGTTGCATGAGAACACAACCAAGTCCCTTCCCCGATGCATCACTGTAGATCTGAAATCCACCTGTACCAGATGGGAGAGTAAGAATCGGTGCAGATACTAACTTCTGCTTTAGGTCTTCAAAGCTCTTCTCTCTTTCTTCAGTCCAGACGAATTTCTCCCCTTTCCGCATTAGGTTGGTCAATGGTAGTGCTAAACGGGAAAAGTTCTCCACGAACCTACGGTAGTAACCAACTAAGCCTAGGAAACTGCGAACTTCAGTCGTTGATGTTGGTCTTGGCTACTTGGTAATAGCCTCAACCTTTGTTGGATCCATAGTGATTCCTTCTGCTGATACAATTTGACCTAAGAATGCCACCTTGTCTAACCAGAACTCACACTTGGAGAATTTAGTATACAACTGCTTCTGACGAAGAATCTGCAATACTCTACGAAGATGGTCTTCGTGTTCCTCCTTGGACTTAGAGAATATCAGGACGTCGTCAATGAAAACAATTACGAACTTGTCCAGAAATTCATGGAAGATTATGTTCATCAAATCCATGAACATTGCTGGAGCATTGGTAAGGCCAAATGGCATGACTACAAATTCGTAGTGGCTATAGCGTGTACGGAAAGCAGTCTTGGCGAAGTCCTGCTCTTTAACCCGTAGCTGATGATAGCCCGACCTTAGATCAATCTTGGAGAAATGTTTGGCCCCTTGGAGTTGGTCAAACAGATCGTCGATGCATGGTAGAGGATACCTATTCCTGATGGTGATCTTGTTGAGCTCGCGATAGTCTATGCAAAGACGCATACTGTCGTCCTTCTTCTTAACGAATAAGACCGATGCGCCCCATGGAGATGCGCTCGGTCGAATGAAGCCTCGTTCCAGAAGTTCTTGCAATTGATCCTTCAGCTCCTTCACTCTATGGGAGCCATGCGATAAGGAGCCTTGGAAATCGGCTCAGCTCCTGGGATGAGCTCGATATTAAATTCTACTTCACATGCAGGTGGTATGCCCGGAAGTTCTTTTGGAAATACATCTGGAAACTCTAACACTATCAGCTGATTCTGAATTGATGGGGATTCATGATCCATGTCATGAACAGTAGCTAGATAGCCCTCGCAACCATGTGAAAGTAATGCACGTGCTTGCAGGGTTGATATGATTTGTACAGACCTTCCGGGTACGAACCCGTTGTGAATGTACTCTGGTGCATTAACATCACCGAAGATGACTCGATAGGAATGGCAGTCTATGGTAGCATGATGCTTGGATACCCAATCCATGCCCAATATCATGTCAAAATCATTCATGTCCAGCGGAAGTGCATCAACAGGACGAATCTTGTCATCAAACTCTAGGGGAAGGCTCTTGTACACATAGGTTATGCATACAGAGTCTCTTAAAGGCGTGTAAATATTCAGTATATTCTCTAGTGGCATGGGGAGTATCCTAACATTCTTAGCATAAGCAGTAGAAATGACCGAGTGAGTAGCACCCGTGTCAAAAAGAACACATGCAGCTTGACCATACATATACAAGATTCTAGTGATGGTACCTGTAGACTTGTTGGCCTGATCGCGAGATGTCGTGTAAACGCGTCCACTAGTAGGAGGCGGCTTGGTATCAGCATGTCCTGATGTGCCCTCCATCTCGCCCTTGCGACAGTCCTTCATGCGATGGCCAGGAAGACCACACTTGAAGCATGCGTCGCTGTCGCGGCGACATGGCCCTGGGTGCCTACGGTTGCAGGTAGTGCAAAGAGGATAAGTATATCCTCCAGGAGGTGTCCTTGCTGGCTGAGAGCCTGATAAGAACAATATACATGAAACATGATAATAGGTACAAAGGACATTGCGGATAATTCATAAGATGGAATACCAGTGATAGCTCGGTTAGGCTGTGAACCTCTCTGGTTCTGGTCCCTCCCGTTACCATGATTCCTTGTAGAAGATTCTCTAATGTGTCAGAATTAAGAACTATAGGATGTAATCATAAGAAAATGAGCAAGTATAAGGACCTGCTGCTGTTGGAGTGTCCAGCGTTGTTATGGTAATTATCATTACCGCCACGCCTATTCGTAGCAGAACGGTCATGAGTCTGACTGTTTCCCTTGGGCTGAGTAGGCTATTGCTAAGTAGCCGGCTGAGACCGGTCCCCAGTCTTCTGCCTGGAAGATACAGTTTAAAAGAGATGAAATTATTGACATATACTGAAAGAATACGGTTTGGTCACCGCTGAATACGAATGTTTACCTCTTCTCGGGTCTCTCTGCTTCCCCGAACTCTTCTCTTTCCTTCAGCATCTCCAGCTTACGTGCTGCATCGGCCACTTGCGCCACAGTGTTGAACGTAGCACCTTCTAAGTTATTGGCAATCATTGGAGAAAGGGCCCAACAGAAATGTTGTGCCTGCTCCTCAGCAGTGCCCGCGGCTGCTCTCAGGACACCAGCGAATCGAATGAAACGCTGCATGAAATCATTGTTGTTTTCCTTAGGTCGCTGCCTAATAGTGTAGTATTCTCTCATGAGCCTATTCCTTCCTTCTGTGGGAAAGATATGAGGTGGGGGAGGATAGTTGTCGTTCTGGTGAAGGATGTCCTGCAAGTCTGCATTGGCAGCTGCAACCATCTCCCGGATATTGTGTGTGTTTACCATCTGACAGTATAACATAGTAATACATGATTAACTGATCAAACCATAAACTATATACATGAAAATTTTTTATACCAATAAATCATGAGAAATTTTTTATGTAGAAAACTAGTACATGAATGCATGATGCAGTTTATGAAAACTTTTATATGCTCGAGAGTGAACGCCTATGGTCAGTTCACCCAAAACAAAAGACATGGCGAGGGGACGCCAATGTGTCGGTCCCAAAGTTAAAAGTTTCGATAAAAGCACATGTGACTAAATAGGGCCAGTCCTGTACCAACCATTACTTAGTCATAAACCTGCGACAATGACATATATATGTATGCATGAAAATGATGAATGTATGAAAATTGACTGTCAGTTCTAGGAAGACCATAGTGATTACCCACTAATCACATGTCGTGTTTTGAGAGCCTACATGTCGAAGCCATGGCTCTGATACCATAATTGTAACACCCCATTTTGGTAAATGGAATGTCACGCGTGATTATGGCGTGTCATCAAAGCACACAAGGATAAATGTATAAAACATCACATGACCATAAAGGAAATACCGGAAACAAACATCGGTACCCCAAAAGTAGAACTCATCATACACAAACATAAGTACTGTAAATGAAAAGGACTGAACAATGTCCATAGAAATGAGTATCAAAAGTATGAAGAAATGTATAAAGTAATGAAGGCTAGTAAGCTTCCAATCCATATGCACGTACACTTAAAGTCTACGAGCGTCCTTGAGTACCTGCCGTTTTGGGAACATGAAAGGAAAAACGGCCGAGCATAACGCTCAGTGCACGGATATACAAGTATAGCATGAATAATATAAGTATATAAGCATAAAACAGCGGAAATGACTAAGTCCTGGACAACCTGACATATCTTAGTAAAACTGGTTTTATAGTTTGAAAAGCCTTATGTTTATCTTATAAAAACTGTTTAACATGTTTACCATTAGCCAATATAGGTCATGAAATATCAACGTGCATGAATACTCAGAGGGGTGACCTCGTCATGCAATTAGAGGGGCTGCCTCTAATTAATATAAGGTTTTGGGTATGAGGGATCAGCTCCTTGTGAAGGATGCAAGGCACACACCACATTCACCTGAGTAATCTGTAAAAACATGTAACCCAGGATGTACCCATACGTCCCACATGATAATAATAATATGGCCAAAAGCTGAAGGGACGCCACGAGCTATCACTCCGCCGTGGTGAAGTCATAACACTAGTGTCTCCAGTGTTATGGTTATGGTACCTCCATAACTAGGTGAAACTGGTCATGCATGTATATGGCTTTAGGTATCTAATTAAACATAAGCAATTCAAAAACATATAAAACATATACTGGGAAAACAGTTGGCTGCATATGGGGAATCGTAATAAGGAAAGAATGTCCATACTGAAAGGACGGAGAATCCGTACCTTGTGTCCAGTGAACGAAGAAGACGAACGGAAGAGAGTCCTACTTTGATATCACTAATGCTACATAAATAATATACGTGTATAAGTATTCTGATTACTGTATACGTAACTAGTTTTATATCATGTCTTAGCTGTTCATGTCTTGTTTTATTGTTTTTAACGTTATGCTGTGTTTATCATGTATTATGTCTATTCTAATTAAGTATTACTTGTATTTCTTGTATTATTATACTTGTTGTGTAATAATAGTTAACTTTCTAAAAATAGCAGGTTTCCTAAAATAGAAAGTTTCCAAAAATAAAAAGTTTCCAAAAATAGATTTACTGCTTAAAATAGATAAGTTTCTAAAAATAGAAAGTTTCCATAAATAGGTTAACTGCCTTAATTATATAAGTTTCTAAAAATAGAAAGTTTCCATAAATAGAAATAAGATTGATTATTAAGCTAATGATATAAGCTTAAGTGTTTACTTATTAATATTTTAAGTCATATGATTAAATAGTATAGTTTATTAATTATTACATGTAAATGAAATAAACTATATGTTATATGATTTAATTAAATCTAGCATGATTTAATTAAATAAAAGGTGATAATAATACTTAGGTTAAAACATGTATTAATATTTATTATTAATATGACCTAAGTCATGGAAATTAATTAATTATAAGTCATGTTTTAATAACTAATTAATACTTTAGTCTAAAATTAAATCATAAAATACTTAGTTTAAAATCATGAATTATTAATAATAATTAACCTAAGTCATGTCTAAATTAAATTAATTATATAACATGTTTAATTAATTTAATTAACCTTGTAAAAATTAGTCTTGTAAAAATAATTAACTTGTAAAATTAGTTAAGTCGTGAACCGTGTTCATGAACACGTGAACCGGAACCGTGAACCGGCCAAACAAACGCACCCTTAACAGTGGAAAAACCGGCTTGGCCGGTTGCCACTGTTTTGGCAAAAACAGCCACTGGCTGTGCTAGTGGTTTCCCCTGGTTTCTCGGTTGTAGCCGCCGGCTGGGCAAAGTTCCCACCGGCACTTAGCCGGTGGTTCCCCCTGCTGCCCCGGCTCATGTTCCCCCTGCTTTCCTTATTTAGCCACCGGCTTATGCCGGTGGTGTTCTTGTTTGTTTTCAGCCGAGACCCACACAAACCAAACCACACCCCAGTGTAAGTCGGGGGTTCTAATAACTAGGTTTTCGCTTAGTTATGAAAGTTCGTTAAACCAATCTTTTCGAATTGATTACCGATTAAAAGTGCGACTCAGTTGTTCTTGGTGGAAAGTAAAAGGGGATTGGTTTTCTATTCTACTAAAAAGGATTAAATGCGTAAGGTGATAAAAAATAAGCCAGAAACAGTTAATAAAATAAATATTGAATTGAATTAAAATTAAGCAATAAAACAGAAACAGTAAAATACCCCTTACTAGAAAAGCAACTGATTCGAAATAAAATGCTTGATCCGGAATAAATTAAACAACACCCTTCATTCGGAATAATTCTGTTGACTAGAAATAGGCTTCATCCGGAATACCTTTATTCGGAATAACTTCATCCGGAATACTTGTCTTCATTCGGAAAGTTCAACTCATGCGGAATGTATGGCGCATTCGGAATAATCTAAAACAAAGCGTTCATTCGAAATATCACTTGGTTCAGAATATTTGCTCATCCGGAATACCTTCATCCGGAATAATGCTCATTCGGAATGTACTTCCTTCATCCGGAATACCTTCATCCGTAATACCTTTATTCGGAATAAAATACCTTTGTTCGGAATATGTGTTGATCCGGAATAATTGGCTGACTCGGAATAAAATGATGAAAAGCTTGATTCAGAATAACGGTTCACTCGGAATAATCTCTTGACTCGGAATAACTAAACAGGAGCCTTCATTCGGAATAAACTGTTTATCCGGAATGTTTGCTCATCCGGAATACTTAGCTGGTTCGGAATAATTAGAAGAAAAAGCTTCACTCGGAATAATTTGCTTGACTCGGAATAATGCTATATCCATAATAACTTTAACAGAAACCTTTCATCCGGAATAATCTTAAACTAAACCTTCATTCGGAAAGAATACTTCGTTCGGAATAATCTGGGTAACAGGAAACGCGAAGAACAGGGGAAAAAGCAAAGAACGAATCTAAACCAAAATCAACCAAGTTTTTAACCAAACATTAAACCAAACTAACCACCAATCATCCACTAATAATAAACATCAATCCAAATCAATAAAAACACAAAACCCACTTACTTTTAAAGATGAAAATCAACAAAAGAAAAACTTAAGACTTTGAATCAATAAGAAAAGGAAGAACAAGTTTAAATCAAAGATGGTATTGAATGATTAAGGTTAAATAAACAAAGGAAAGATTAAAAACTTACAAGATTTATGAATTCAACAAAGATGAAAAATCACCAACACCTTAATGGTGTTGGTTTCCTACGAAAATAAAGGATGAAAGAAAACAGAAAATGAAAGCTAGCCCCAAAAATGTGAAGGAGGGCTCTATTTATAGGCCTTAGACTTGGTTGGTGAGTGGGCTTTTCTCCTTTCTTTTCGTCTTCTCGTCTTTTTAGAAAAGTTGACGTTTTTGATTCTGATTCGAGATTTGTCGATGAATAAATTCAACTCGTCTTTTAATTTCTTTGTTTAATAGACTTGAGTTCTTCGACATATGTAAAATCTTCCATCTTTGGTCCTTTTCTTCGATAAATCTTCAAATAGGCCCATTGACTTCAAATCTTTTGCATGTGGAGTCCATTGATCGTTAGACTCAATGATGAAAACCATTTATCTAGGATTATATCAAGTTCTTATGTAATCAAACATAGCGGAATTAGAACAAGATATAAGAACAAGATGTTATGAACAAGATGAATTCTCACAAAGTGCTTGTATTAATAATTAACACAAACAACTCAATGTGTGTATACATTGAATCCCACACCCAGAGATCAAAGCTTATTGTAGGTTATATTGTAAAAGATGAAGTGAATGTAAAACCTACGTATGTTTTCTTTATAAAGTAGAAAACATAGCTTACAAAGAAAGCTATTAAATTAATAAAAAGACTCCACCAGCTTGTAGTATTTAACTTTGGCAAAAGTAGTCCTTGTCTTCTTATTTTGTTGTTTTTGACGCATCAACTCATAATTTTGACCCAACATTGCATCTCTTGGACTATAGACTTCGTCTTTTCGTCTTTTTCTTCGATAAAACCCGTGCAATCCCATGTTTTCTTCAATATTAATCTGGTTGGCTCTAAAAACACAACAAACACACAAACCACGCATAATTCCAAACAAATAACATTAAATACGCGTTTTGGTCTCGTTTTAGCAAGCAATAAGTGGTAAAAGGATGGGTGTTTTCACACCTATCAAATCCCCTACACTTGACCATTGCAATGCCCTCATGCAATGCATTAATTTTAAAGCACGATTTACATTTCTCATCATAAATAACCCACCTTGGCCTTTATTAAATTCTAAACACTAAGGAAACCAAAAGAACAAAACAAGTAAAGAATTCAAAGACTTACATTGGGTTTTAGGTTGTCATGAATGTTCATCATTCTCAAGTTTCACGTTCCCCATACCAAGCTTAAAAACGAGATCATTGTTATTATAAGTTAGCAAACTAACACGAACTCATGTGGCCTAATTATTCACTTAGACTCCCTTATTCCTAGGTGTATCTCTTATATTTTATTATTGTCTTGAATGATCACGAGGATGCATTGTTTGACTTATTTTGATAGTTATTTAAGCTAAAAACAAAGTGGGACGATTTAATCAATAGTTAGCTAAAGGACAAAATCTTTTAAAACTGCTTCTCGGGACCTCATAAAGTTCATATCTTGGCATAACTCGCTTCACGATTTGAGACTTTTCTTGGACCGATATCGCAGCTCAAATTTCCTCTATCAGCGCCCAAAATAATTGCAATTGGAGGCTGTTATAATGCATTATGGTGTTTAAATTCGAATCTGGTTATGCTTAAAACCCTAATTAGGGTTTCGAATTAAACAATCTTCGTTCTAGGGTTTTCAATGCTTAAACTTTTCTGATTTAGAGTAAAACCCTAGATCTGGTCGCATGATAGTAGCAGTGACAAGGACGTGTGAAGATTTGTTATTTTGAGGGTACTGTTTAAGAACAGGTTCGAGTACAAGATAAAAGATGTGTACTGTTGCTGCTTAATATTATGGACGAATGAGGCAGCTTGTGTTCACACGAAGCAAGGCTTGTGATTGGTGGAAGAGACTTGTGTTCACACGATATAATGCATACTATTGGTTTGTATATTATGGATTCAATATATTCGCTCAAGATTTTGGAGACAATCACAAGATGACGTCAGCAGGAAAAAGTGGACGCTGACAAAGTATTGGTGATAAAGACGTGGCTGTGTCAAGGAGAAAGATTCGTTTTTAAATTGGTGAATGATACTTATGTTCACACGAGGAAAGCTTCCTCATTGGTGGAAAGAAGTTGTATTTGCATAGTTATCGTACACTAGCATTCACACGATCACAGCCCTATTTAGTCTATCATATTCAATGAAAAGTGATGCGTTTTCTAAAGGAAAAGATTTGGTTGTTATTTTGACGTTGTCAAAGTCTTGGAGCAACGTTGACAGAGTATGTTTTGACGCTGAAAAGAATGAACGCTGACAAGGTTTATGGTTGGCGCTGACGTTTGAAATCCAGACGCTGACAGGAAGAATTTTGACGCTGACAGAATAAGTCAACGCTGATAGAGTTGACAGTGTCGTCCGATATATGAACTTCAACGTTGATAGGTATTGTCAGATATTGGACAATACATCTGTCAAAGATATTGGACAGAAGAGAATATTGGACAACACAAGGTTTGCTGCTGTTGAGAAAATTGGACGTTTTAAGCACACAAAAAGGAGTTATTTACACACAAAGGTACATGGAATCTCCGTTTTAATTTAGAATATCATGATGATATTTATGGCTCGGATATTTTAAAAGGAATTAATGATCTTAAAGCGAGTTAGCAATGATTCATAAAGTAATTTATTGGAGTATGTAATCGGAATAGCCTTGTGAAAGAGTTATTCGTTAAACTTCTTTTACATATGAAGATATTGACATGTCATGAAGAGGTGTTAGCTTAAGGGGAAGAATTCTTATGGTAAGTTTGATGATTGAAGAAGATTTTCGCGAGTTTGTGTTCTATCATATCTTAAAGTTCCATAGACTTTAAAGGTAACTTGTTCGTGCTTTACATGGTTGGTGATGAAGACTTGTCATAACACTTGAAGGAGTTACATTATCGTGCTCAGTGTCTCACAAAGGATGAGAATATTGACAAGGGATTGAGGTCTACTTATAATTTGCCTAGTATAAGTTCTTCATCACATGGATAAAACAAGACATGGAACACAAGGTTGGGTTATTCTACTTCTACATCAAGAATACTTTATTTATTTTTCTTCAAGATCATTACATAGAGCTACTTCTGGAGAATCTTCAAAGATTGCATACATTGTTGGACTTTCCTGTTGATGTGATAAAAAGGGGAAGAAATACATGCTACACTTGAGGGGAAGCAACTTGAAGATCATGTATAACTTACAAGAGATACACATAGAGTTTTGCCACCATCAACTAGGGGAAGATTGTTGGGTCAAAAAGTTGATGTGGCAGAAACTCAAAAACGAAGAAAACATGAAGAAATTGTCCAAGCGTTGTCAAGAGTTAATCAAGCGTTGACATGTGCAATTTAGGCGTTGATAGCTCAAGAGTTGTCATGTACAATGTAAGCATTGTTACATGTAATTCAAGCATTGACAAAACGTAGACAAAGAAGCTTATGGAAGCTTCTATTTAGATAAACATGCAAAAGATATTCTGCATAAGTTTATTTAAATAGAAGATTTACTTGTTTATTCATCATTATCTCTTGTAAACCCTAATCCTTACACTATAAAAGGAACCAAGGGTCATAGGTTTTATTCATTCAATTCATTCACAATGTAAACCTAAAGTGTGTGTCGACTAGACGTGGGATTCAATGTATACACGTCTAGTGGTTGTTCGTTATTAATATAATGAGCAATCCCTTTTGTTTTAATTCATGTTATTCGTGCCTAAACACCTTGTTAATGGTTGTTGTTCTAATTCCGCTTTGATTATCTAATCATATGAACAATGATCATTCCTAGTAGCTTAAAAGATCCGGAAACCAAGGTTTCCACAATTGGTATCAGAGCGAATCGCAGCTCATATCACGTCTATAAATAACCCATATCTATTCCCAAATTAGAGTGCGATCTCATACCATCACTTTTCTTGGACTTATTCTCGTACATCAGTTTGCTGCTATAAACTGTCCGTTGCGTTTAAACAATCATGGACCATATATAAATATCAAACAATTAATAAACGTCCATGTTTCTTTAATACAGCTGCTCACGTATTCTAGTTTCTTTTACTGTGTCTGGACCACACAAATATCTCTTTGACCTTCGATCCAATAACCCAGTATTGTTGGCAGCATACCCAACTGCATGGTACATCATTATCTCTCCTTCCCTGGAATCATACAAGACAAGGCAAACACCTTTTCTTGCTTAGAACTAGGACATAAAGTACATCACGAGCTGCTATTGTTGATAACAACCAAAGCATAAAGTATAGTGAATTTTTTTGCCTTCTTTTTTTTGTTGAAGACCCACATGATGAATATTCGAATAAATCAAACATGTGTGAAATCATACCTTTATTAAATCACACGTCTTATCATCAATTGAACACAAAAGCTGACCTGGACCACACATGATTCTGACCACAGCAGCACAACACATTCTTGTCAGTTTATGTAAACCGATCTAGGGTTTAGAAACTTAAGCACTGAAACCCTAACTTAAGATTTGAGAATCAACCTTAAATCATGTATTATTACGCATTACAACAGCTCACAAAACCCATACTTTTCTGCTTTTTATGTCGATCTAGGGTTTAGGGGAAGAAACCCTAAATCTTTATTCAATAAAAACAAAAACAGAATTTTTTTATACCTCCTTCTGCAGCCAACTTCGACGATCTGTAACTCACCCATAACAAATCATATCGACGATCGCTCCGGTGAGACTTTAGACACATGTGTCGAGAACCTACAGTGCAAATTTCACGACGATCCAACGGTTAACGAATGAGATATTGCTGTTTGAAAACGGCTGCACAGTGAGATCCGAACATAAAACCCTAGACGGATTTTATGCTTTTTCTCGTTCTTCGACTCAAACACCTTGTTGATCCTAGCATCGAGAGCCACCCGCTCTGATACCAATTGTGGAAACCTTGGTTTCCGGATCTTTTAAGCTACTAGGAATGATCATTGTTCATATGATTAAACAATCAAAGCGGAATTAGAACAACCACCATTAACAAGGTGTTTAGGCACAATAACATGAATTAAAACAATAGGGATGTTCATTATATTAATAACGAACAACCACTAGACGTGTATACATTGAATCCCACGTCTAGTCGACACACACTTTAGGTTTACATTGTAAATGAATTGAATGAATAAAACCTATGACCCTTGGTTCCTTTTATAGTGTAAGGATTAGGGTTTACAAGAGATCAAATCAAATAAACAACTAAATATTCTATTTCTATAGATATATACTGAATATATTATTAGAATATATCCAATATATTATGTAAATAGAATTATCCATCAAATCCATCAGCGTTGACTTTTGTTGACTGCGTTTGACTTTTGTTGACTTCTGTCAACGCCTACATTGCTCTTGTCAACGTCTATATTACTCTTGTCAACGCTTGAGTAAATGTCCTTCGATTTTGAGTTTCTGCCACATCAACTTTTTGACCCAACAATCTTCCCCTAGTTGATAGTGGCAAAACTCTATGTGTATCTCTTGTAAGTTATACATGATCTTCAAGTTGCTTCCCCTCAAGTGTAGCACGTATTTCTTCCCCTTTTTGTCACATCAACATGAAAGTCCAACAATGTATGCAATCTTTGAAGATTCTCCAGAAGTAGCTCTATGTAATGATCTTGAAGAAAAATAAATAAAGTATTCTTGATGTAGAAGTAGAATAACCCAACCTTGTGTTCCATGTCTTGTTTTATCCATGTGATTTTCGTTTAAACCATCCTCACGTCCAAATTAAATTAGTTCCAAGAATGTCGTGAGTTATCACAACTGCTTCCATATTTCTCGTGACATATATATTCCAAAAATAATTGAAGATATCTTTTTCAAAACTTGGATACCCACGTGAAGAACAACTTGTTTTTGGAAATATATACTCATCCCTAAAAACAGGGATTTCTCTCCTTATATCTCGTAGTTACCCAAGATCAGGCACCATCATCACGTTTCTTTCTTTACCGTTTGAACAACAACGCATCATGTAAATAAAATGCCAAATCTTTGCTCAAAATAGAACAAGATTTTCATCTTTAACGTGACTCTCCTGTTTGATCGTGTGAAAGCTTATGACTTTGACCAATCACATTATAGGAACCATGTGAACACAAAATAAAGCTTTACGTCTTTATCCTTTTTGTACCTTGACTTCATTCACGTCTTAGAATAAGCTGGGATCACCATTAACCATGTGAATGCAAGTTCTTTCCACCAATGAGAAAGCTTCATCCGTGTGAACACACTTTTGTACAAGCATTTCTTTAGCATGAGCCAATCATAAGAACCAGTACTGTATGTCTCACGATCTACCTTCCTCGTATCAATATTCACTTGAACGAATATAGTGGCACCATAAACTTCAAACACAGATTTAATCCCACGTGAATACCAAACAGTGCTACTAGCGATCTAACCAATGTCACAGCCATGATTCACGTTTGATTTAATAGGCAATCTCTTCTTTTGAAACACACACGTGATGACCAAAGCACTTTGTAATGGCTGAATTAAAACAAAACACTTTTCCATTGTTTTGGAACAACGATCAATCAGCCTCTAATCACGAACATAACACATCTTTTCTGTTTCGAAGTAGATCTAGGGTTTATAACTTATGCATCGAAACCCTAATTAGGGTTTGTAAATAATCCTAGCTTGATACTTCCATCATAACAGCCATAAGTTTACAATCTTTCTGCCTTTTTATGGTGATCTAGGGTTTGAAGAAACCCTAGTTCATGATTTCATGTGAAAAGCAAAAACATTGATACCTTTAAACAGTGAACTTCGACCTTGAATAACTTCTTCCTTAGGGCTCAGATCGAAGATCGCTCCGGTGAGATTCAAGACACAAGTGCCAAGAATCTACAGTTCAAAAATCACGAAGATCCAACGGTTAACGAAGGAGAGATCGTGTTTTGAACATGGTTGTCCACAGAAAACTGCATATACCCTGCTGCTGACTTTGACGCTTAATAACTTTAGCCTGGGGATAAAACTCGACAATCCCTCCGGTGGATGTTTAGATCTATGTATGTAGAACACACATATAAAATTTCGTGACGATCCAACGGTTCAATCAGAAGTTATGACCTTCTGAATACTGCTGCGCACACAAAAACGTCCAGAAAAACCCTAGACGGATTTTTCTTTTCTTCTCGAAACACGAACACCTTGTTGGTCCTAGCATCACGAGCCACGAGGCTCTGATACCAATTGTGGAAACCTTGGTTTCCGGATCTTTTAAGCTACTAGGAATGATCATTGTTCATATGATTAAACAATCAAAGCGGAATTAGAACAACAACCATTAACAAGGTGTTTAGGCACAATAACATGAATTAAAACAATAGGGATGTTCATTATATTAATAACGAACAACCACTAGACGTGTATACATTGAATCCCACGTCTAGTCGACACACACTTTAGGTTTACATTGTGAATGAATTGAATGAATAAAACCTATGACCCTTGGTTCCTTTTATAGTGTAAGGATTAGGGTTTACAAGAGATCAAATCAAATAAACAACTAAATATTCTATTTCTATAGATATATACTGAATATATTATTTAGAATATATCCAATATATTCTGTAAATAGAATTCTCCATAAAATCCATCAGCGTTGACTTTTGTTGACTACGTTTGACTTTTGTTGACTTCTGTCAACGCCTACATTGCTCTTGTCAACGTCTATATTACTCTTGTTAACGCTTGAGTAAATGTCCTTCGATTTTGAGTAAATGTCCTTCAATTGTGGAAACCTTGGTTTCCGGATCTTTGAAGCTACTAGGAATGATCATTGTTCATATGATTAACATAATCAAAGCGGAATTAGAACAACAACCATTAACAAGGTGTTTAGGCACGAAACATGAATTAAAACACAATTGGATTGTTCATTATATTAATAACAAACAATCACTAGACGTGTATACATTGAATCCCACGTCTAGTCAACACACACTTTAGGTTTACATTGTGAATGAATTGAATGAATAAAACCTATGACCCTTGGTTCCTTTTATAGTGTAAGGATTAGGGTTTACAAGAGATAATGATGAATAAACAAGTAAATCTTCTATTTAAATAAACTTATGCAGAATATCTTTTGCATGTTTATCTAAATAGAAGCTTCCATAAGCTTCTTTGTCTACGTTTTGTCAATGCTTGAATTGTATGTAACAATTCTTACATTGTACATGACAACTCTTGAGCTATCAACGCCTAATTTGCTCTTATCAACGCTTGATTAACTCTTGACAACGCTTGGACAATTCCTTCATGTTTTCTTCGTTTTTGAGTTTCTGCCACATCAACTTTTTGACCCAACAATCTTCCCCTAGTTGATGGTGGCAAAACTCTATGTGTATCTCTTGTAAGTTGTACATGATCTTCAAATTGCTTCCCCTCAAGTGTAGCATGTATTTTCTTCCCCTTTTTGTCACATCAACAAGGAAGTAAACAATGTATGCAATGTTGAAGATTCTCCAGAAGTAGGCTCTGTTTAATGATCTTGAAGAACAATTAATATAATATTTTTGATGTAGAAGTAGAATAACCCAACCTTGTGTTCCATGTCTTGTACTATCCACGTGACTAAGAACTTATAGAGGAGGATATAAGTAGACCTCGATCCCTTGTCAATATTCTCATCCTTTGTGAGACACTGAGCACGATAATGTAACTCCTTCAAGTGTTTATGACAAGTCTTCGTCACCAAACATGTAAAGCATGAACAAGTTATCTTTAAAGTCTATGGCACTTTAAGATATGATAGAACACAAACTCGCGAAAATCTTCTTCAAGCATCAAACTTACCATAAGAATTCTTCCCCTTAAGCTAACACCTCTTCATGGCGATTTTAATGGAATCACATCTTCATACCATATGTAAAAGTCTTGTGATGGATAACTCTTTCATAAGGCTATCCCGATTACATAGTTTAAAATATCCATCAAATCCTCACGAATAGTTGCTAACTTGCTTTAAGATCATTAATTCCTTTTAAAATATCCGAGCCATAAATATCATCATGATATTCTAAATTAAAACGGAGATTCCATGTACCTTTGTGTGTAAATAACTCCTTTTTGTGTGCTTAAAACGTACCAATTTTCTCAAACAGCAGCAAACCTTGTGTTGTCCAATATCTTCTTCTGTCCAATATCTTTGACAGATGTATTGTCCAATATCGGACAATACCTATCAGTGTTGAAGTTCATATATCGGACGACACTGTCAACTCTATCTGTGTTGACTTATTCTGTCAGCGTCAAATTACTATCTGTCAGCGTCTGGATTACAAACGTCAGCGCCAACCATCAACCTTGTCAGCGTCCATTCTTATCAGCGTCAAACCATACTCCGTCAGCGTTAAATGAAGTCTTGTCAGCGTCCACATCTTTTTCACTTGTCAACATTGAATTAAATATCAACGTTACCTTTTCAACATTAAATAAGTGAATAAAGCTTCTTTTGATCGTGTACCCGCATGTCCATAATAAACATGTGAACCCTTAATATCTCCACCAATGGAAAATTTTGTACCGTGTGAAAACAACTTTAACTTAGATCGTGTGTACGCAGGTCCATACTATAACCATGCGAATACATTTTTTTTCCTTCAAATAAGCACCGTGTGAACGCAATTCTTTCTACCAATAGAAAGGTTTTAACCGTGTGAACATAGAATGAAGCTTTTCTTCTTTCACCAATTAAAAACTTTGCTTCGAGTGAACACAAAATCACATTCTTTTTAACCTCACGTCCACATCAACTAACCATCACTGTCGTAGCAACTTTGAATCATGATACATCAATATAAGCTTGAAACAAATACCTCACGTGAATAATAACTTTAGTTTTAACATCTTTGCTTCTTCCTCACATGAGATCTTTGTTCAATCGCTGCTTGTATATCAAGAAACACAACACATGCTCTTTGTTGCAAACGTCTAATACGAACCATCATTAAAATAATATGCTGCTCTTTCTCTCGTTAATATTACTCAGTAGGCCCCTTCTCTTTCTTTTGATAGCATATATAATGTGAATATAAACATTGAAACGAACCCCTTTTTCTTTCTGCTATAACGAACAACCTGCTGCGTATGAAACCCCTTTTCTGTTTATAATTGGTTTAGGGTTTGGAGGAAACCCTAACTCATTATTTTATGTGAACTAAGAATTTCATACCTCATTATGCAGCCAACTTCGACCTTGAATAACTTTTTCGTTAGGGCTCAGATCGAAGATCGCTTCTGTGAGATTCAAGACAAAAGTGCCAAGAATCTACAGTCCAAAAATCACGAAGATCCAACGGCTAACGAAGGAGAAAACGTGTTTTGAACAGGGATGTTCACAGAAAACTGCATACTTCCTACTGCTGACTTTGACGCCTAATAACTTTTGCCTGGGGATAAAACTCGACAATCCCTCCGGTGGATGTTAAGATCTATGTATGTAGAACACACATATAAAATTTCGTGACGATCCAACGGTTCAATCAAAAGTTATGACCTTCTGAATACTGCTGCGCACACAAAAACGCCCAGAAAAACTCTATACGAATTTTTCTTCTTCTTCACGATATACGAACACCTTGTTGGTCCTAGCATCACGAGCCACGAGGCTCTGATACCAATTGTGGAAACCTTGGTTTCCGGATCTTTGAAGCTACTAGGAATGATCATTGTTCATATGATTAACATAATCAAAGCGGAATTAGAACAACAACCATTAACAAGGTGTTTAGGCACGAAACATGAATTAAAACACAAATGGATTGTTCATTATATTAATAACAAACAATCACTAGACGTGTATACATTGAATCCCACGTCTAGTCGACACACACTTTAGGTTTACATTGTGAATGAATTGAATGAATAAAACCTATGACCCTTGGTTCCTTTTATAGTGTAAGGATTAGGGTTTACAAGAGATAATGATGAATAAACAAGTAAATCTTCTATTTAAATAAACTTATGCAGAATATCTTTTGCATGTTTATCTAAATAGAAGCTTCCATAAGCTTCTTTGTCTACGTTTTGTCAATGCTTGAATTGTATGTAACAATGCTTACATTGTACATGACAACTCTTGAGCTATCAACGCCTAATTTGCTCTTATCAACGCTTGATTACCTCTTGACAACGCTTGGACAATTCCTTCATGTTTTCTTCGTTTTTGAGTTTCTGCCACATCAACTTTTTGACCCAACATCTCGGACCGATATTTGGCAGCGACTTCATACTTCAAATCTTTGAGAGACGTTCTTGAAATTATGGTCTTCTCTTCATAATAGGAATTTCTTCACTTGAAATTTTGAGAGATTCTTCATATTTGGACCACGACTTCTTCATTTTTCTCCAATCTTTATTTTGGACTTTGATATACAACGATCCGCCTCCTTTTAGGACTTGGATCTATTTATCCTTATACCTAGTGATATGTGTGTAAACACCCATCCTTTTTACCACTTAATTACTATAATAACCGGACCAAAACGTGTATTTTATGTCATTTATGTCTGAATTATGCGTGGTTTGTGTTTTTGTTGTGATTTAGGACGAAAAGGTGAAAAGTGGAGAAAACACGGGCATTTACGGGCTTTTATTGAAGAAAAAGATGAAAGACGAAGTCATGAAGTCAAGAGTGCAAAAAGAACGGAAGTCCAAGACCAATTCTGAAGATTTATCGAAGAAAAAGTCAAAAGACGGAAGTTTACTAAAAGCCGAAGAACTCGAGTCATATTTATTGAAGAATTAAAAGACGAGTTCGAAGAAATCCCAAGACAAAGTCCAAATATTAAGAAGATTAAAGAAGCTTAAGGACTTGATCTTGCAATTAAGAAGAAAGGAAGGAGGGGAGGAAGCTTCCTCTAAACACCTCCCTAATCTCCTATAAATACCCCTCATTTTCATTTCATTAGTTTTGTTGACTAGTTTGACAAACTATGCTCTTCCACTTTAATTTTTGCATATTTAAATTCATGTCATTTACTTTATTGCACCTTTAATTACCTTGTCTTGCACCTTTAATTTTCAAGTAAGTTTTAATTTTGTGTTCTTTAATCTTTTATCTTTAAGTTTTTAATCATCTTGTTCATCTTCTCTTCTTGCTTATTGTCAATCTTTTTCTTAATCTATGTTTGTTTTGATTTCAAGTTTTCAATCTAAACTTTTTTCATCTTATTTTTATATAAAGTTTAAGTCTTTTTAATTTTCGTGTCTTGTTTTTGTTGATTTCATACGTTTTATCTTTGTTCTAGTGTTTTTATTTAGCTTATTGGTGTTTTACTTTGCTTATTGTCTTCCAAAAGTTAAGATTTTTGAGCTTATTTTCGTACTTTTTGTGTTTTCCTAGTTTTTAGGAAATCTGATTCGATTTAGGAACTTTTTCATTAATTGCGAAATCTTGTACTTTCTCCCCATTGCGAAATCTTGTTCCTGATTCGATTTAGGAACTTTTTCTGCTATTGCGAAATCTTGTTCCTGATTCGATTTAGGAACTTTTTCTGCTATTGCGAAATCTTCTTCCTGATTCGATTTAGGAACTTTTTCTGCTATTGCGAAATCTTGTTCCTGATTCGATTTAGGAACTTTTTCTGCTATTGCGAAATCTTGCCTTTTTCTGCTATTGCGAAATCTTCTTCCTGATTCGATTTAGGAACTTTTTCTAGCAATTGCGAAATCTTTGATTTCACAATTGCGGAATTGTTCATTTCAATTGCGAAATCTTTTGTTTTTTTACAATTGCGAATTTAGTTCTTTTAATTGCGAATTTAATTCAGTTTTTACAATTGCGAATTTAATTAGTTTTTAGTCAAATTTTATTTTTAAACTTATTTTCCCGCCATTTTTAATTAACTTTATTTTAGTTGTTTCGTCTTATTTTTACGTCAATTTATTTTTACTTGTTTTGTCTTATTTAATTTTCGAATTTACTTTTCGTCAAATTTTAATTTCTCGTCATTTAATTAATTTACTTCTAACGTCTTTAATTTTACACCATTTATGTTTTAGTTAGTTTTAGCTTTACTTTAACGTCATTTATTTTAACGTCTTGCGATTTAATTTTAAAAACAACCAAAAAATTTTTGTCTCACCAAAAACAATTGAGTCGCATTTTGAACCGGAAATCAATTCGTTAAGATACCGAGAAACGAACAATTGAACCTAGCAAAATCCTAACATTAAAATGGCGCCGCTGCCGGCTCTTTTCGTAAAGATTAACGGTTTTCTGTGAGAGACGCGTTGCTTTTTGGGATCCGTTCACTTGTGAACGTTATTTTTCATGTAAAATTTTTTCCAAAAACCCCAAAAACATTTGAAAAATCATAAAAAGCATTTCTTTTTCACAAGTTTTGCACCAAAAATATTCCTCTTTATCCTCTATTATGTTTAATTCTTTTCTTTACCCCTCTTCTCTATAAATCTTCATGGATTCGTCTTGCGGCCGGTGTGGGAGACCATGGCATGGTTTTCAAACATGTCAATGGTGTACTTGTGAGCGGTGTGGTTTTGATATCGATGATACAGAATTTGGATTTTGTCCATTTTGCAATTCAACAAATTCATACTTCAACTCTTACAATACTTTCCCACCCTCTCCCGTCTATGACAATCCCTATCCTCAACATGCACCGGGTTTTTCTCCATACCCGTGTTGCTGTATTTGTGGGGGCCCTCACGATGTTTCTTCTTATGATCCGTCGAAGATCTTTGAGAAACCACCGTGCTATCATCCCAGTGCATTTAACTTTGAGCCCTCACGTCACACCGTCAATCATCAACCTTCATTCGAACAATTGAGTACCCAAGAACAATGGGTTACTCTTGTTACTCAATTTCAAAACCTCGAAGAAGCTTTCCATAAATACAGCGCAAAATGTCAAGCGGATCAGCAACGAGAGCAGGTATCTAACCTTAATGCTTATACTCCTCCTCTTGTGCCTCCATATTATTATGACAGTGATGACGATGAGAGTCCTAATTCTTGGACCGATGAGAATGCTATTCCTTCTCCCGACTTGCCGGAGCCCAAGGATTCAACCATCCTAAGGGATGAGGATATTAGTACAATTCCTGTAAAGGAATCCGACGAATTCAATACGTCTAGTGCTGATAACCTTGTCCCTATTCCAAGTGAATCTGAGTTGACATCCGACAGTGGCGATGAGTATGATGCACCTTCTTCTGATGATGTTCCTTCCACCAACACTTTTGAAGAGGATTCTTTGGCTTTCTCCAATCCTCTTTTTGATCAAGACGATGATTTTACTTCTAGTGATGACGAGTCACTATCTGATGAAGACGTTCCGAAGGAAACTTTCAAGATTTATTCGAACCCTTTATTTGATTTTGATGACGATTACATATCTAGTGAGGTGAATCCTCTCTTTGACGAAGGGATTAAGGACATTGATTGCTCTGATTCTCCTACTACTGATGAGCATGCTTTGTTAGCCATGCCCCCTTCTATCGCAGAGGTGGAAAGTTCTGACTCTACTGGAAAGATACCGCAGGTGGAAAGTAATTCTTATCTCACTTCTCATACTATCTTGCCCCCTCCTACTACTGAATGCACGCCCAAGCGGGTGATGTATCAATTTCCCTCTCTGGGAAATGAGGATGAGTGTTTTGACTCGGGAGGTGACAATGACCATTTTATGATTGATAACCTTACAGCTTTGCCAATTGGTCCTCGTCCATTGTCTTTGGAGGATGACAATGTGATTCCTATACCCACCCCACCTCTCGAGGATCAAGATTTCACATACTTCTCGTATGTTGAAAGAACCTTCCTACCATTCAAGACTTATCCTCCTGCCTCTCCTTTGTTATATTCCTCCGGGAACGAGGACAAGGTCTTTGATCCTGGTATTAAATTTGAGGCTTCCCCATGAACCATTTAATTCGGGGACGAGTCAGGCTCGTGACTCGGATAACAAAAACAAGCGCTTTTTGGGAGGCAACCCAATTATCTATCTATCTTTTTCTTTGTTTTTACCTTAAGTGTAGGGGGGAGACCCGTTGGTTTGCTATTTCCTCTCCTCTCTTAATCAGGGATTCGAGCTTCAATGATCCACTCTTGATGATTCTTGACGACCCATGATTCTGTGTTCACTTTTCTCGGTTCTATCCTAAACTCTTTTCGATTCACTATTTTATATTTTCTCAATATTAAAATAGGAATCTCTTTAGTTGTCTTTTCCTTAGCGAGATTTAAACAAAGTGCACAATGTCCTAAGTGTAGGGGAGTTTACTCCCACATGCTTAAACATTGAGGACAATGTTTATATTAAGTGTAGGGGGGACTTCTATCGAAGTTAAGTGGTCTTTTCCTTGTATTTGTCCTCATTTTAACCGGAAAATCAATTTTTCGACATTTTTCAAAATTTTGATCTATTTTGGCCTATTAGTTTTTACCTTTATATAGTTATTTTCTTTCCTTATTAGAATAAATTTTTAATAAAGTGGTTTTAATTTTCAAACGTTGTGAATCTTTTGACTGAACCCGAGTTTACTTATCTAAGTTTACTCTAGCTAGTATCCTTAACGTGTTTAAGTCAAGTTTTGCTAGGCTTTTATATAGGGAGCTATAAAACGCGAAAGTCTTAACTCTCACGGGTTAAGAACAAGAACTTTTCGCAAGTTCCTATAATTGATACTAGAGAGTCGTTTATCAAGGGAACTTTAAAACGCAAATTCTAAACTTGAAAGAGTCTAAGAAAATGCAAGATCCTATAGGCGACTCGAAAACCCAAAACTTTGATTTAATAGGCTAAGCATCCACGAATCTCATTCTTTGAGATTTTAAACTGTGGAGAACGAGAGATGATAGAGTCAATTATAAGTTCGGTATTCTTTCGTGAATTTATGTGAGTAAATTATAAGCCTATTCTCCCATCGCTTGTTAATAAATTTATCTGCAATAAATAAGGTTGTACGATTTGAAAAGTTACTTAGCTTCTAGCCCAAGATCGTTTAAAAGTTGCTCGGTATGGATTAGAGTTCATAGCCAAGGCATAACTTATTGAAGCGGGATGCGAAGATTGGCGAGTCCAAAAAGGTCCTAACAAGACATGAGGGCTATATTTTGTTGCTAAAGATCCCAAGTGATGTGAAGAATCATTTGTCGAAAATCAATATGAAGGATCGAGACACACGACGAAAAGCAAAAACTCCCCAAAAGTCATGGAGAAGTGAATCCGAAAAGACCCTAGCAAGGTATGAGGATAAATAGATCCAAGTCATAAAAGGAGGCGGATCGTTGTATATCAAAATCCAAAATAAAGATTGGAGAAAAATGAAGAATTCGTGGTCCAAATATGAAGAATCTCTCAAAACTTCAAGTGAAGAAATTCCTATTATAAAGAGAAGACCATAATTTCATGAACGTCTCTCAAGGTTTGAAGTATGAAGTCGCTGCCAAATATCGGTCCGAGAAAGGTCTCAAATCGCGAAGCGAGTTATGCCAAGATATGAACTTTATGAGGTCCCGAGAAGCAGTTTTAAAAGATTTTGTCCTTTAGCTAACTATTGATTAAATCGTTCACTTTATTTTCGGACTAAATAACTATCGAAATAAGTCAAAAATGCATCCTCGTGATCATTCAAGACAACAATAAAATATAAGAGATACACCTAGGAATAAGAGAGTCTAAGTGAATAATTGGCCCACATGAGTTCGTGTTAGTTTACTAACTTATAATAACAATGATCTCGTTTTTAAGCTTGGTTTGGAGAAAGTGAAAACTTGAGGATGATGATCATTCATGACATTTCCAAAACCCAAGGTATGCTTTTTTATTTCTTTATTTTTAATGTTTATAATTTTCTATCTCTTTAATAAAGGCCAACGTAGATTGATTATGATGAAAAATGTAAAACTGCTTTGTAACTAATGCATTGCATGAGGACATTGCAATGGTCAAGGGTAGGGGATTTGATATGTGTGTAAACACCCATCCTTTTTACCACTTAATTATAATAATAACCGGACCAAAACGTGTATTTTATGTCATTTATGTCGCAATTATGCGTGGTTTGTGTTTTTGTTGTGATTTAGGACGAAAAGGTGAAAAGTGGAGAAAACACGGGCATTTACGGGCTTTTATTGAAGAAAAAGATGAAAGACGAAGTCAAGAAGTCAAGAGTGCAAAAAGAACGGAAGTCCAAGACCAATTCTGAAGATTTATCGAAGAAAAAGTCAAAAGACGGAAGTTTACTAAAAGCCGAAGAACTCGAGTCATATTTATTGAAGAATTAAAAGACGAGTTCGAAGAAATCCCAAGACAAAGTCCAAATATTAAGAAGATTTAAGAAGATTAAAGAAGCTTAAGGACTTGATCTTGCAATTAAGAAGAAAGGAAGGAGGGGAGGAAGCTTCCTCTAAACACCTCCCTAATCTCCTATAAATACCCCTCATTTTCATTTCATTAGTTTTGTTGGCTAGTTTGACAAACTATGCTCTTCCACTTTAATTTTTGCACATTTAAATTCATGTCATTTTCTTTATTGCACCTTTAATTACCTTGTCTTGCACCTTTAATTTTCAAGTAAGTTTTAATTTTGTGTTCTTTAATCTTTTATCTTTAAGTTTTTAATCATCTTTTTCATCTTCTCTTCTTGCTTATTGTCAATCTTTTTCTTAATCTATGTTTGTTTTGATTTCAAGTTTTCAATCTAAACCTTTTTCATCTTATTTTTATATAAAGTTTAAGTCTTTTTAATTTTCGTGTCTTGTTTTTGTTGATTTCATACGTTTTATCTTTGTTCTAGTGTTTTTATTTAGCTTATTGGTGTTTTACTTTGCTTATTATCTTCCAAAAGTTAAGATTTTTGAGCTTATTTTCGTACTTTTTGTGTTTTCCTAGTTTTCAGGAAATCTGATTCGATTTAGGAACTTTTTCATTAATTGCGAAATCTTGTACTTTCTCCCCATTGCGAAATCTTGTTCCTGATTCGATTTAGGAACTTTTTCTGCTATTGCGAAATCTTATTCCTGATTCGATTTAGGAACTTTTTCTGCTATTGCGAAATCTTCTTCCTGATTCGATTTAGGAACTTTTTCTGCTATTGCGAAATCTTGTTCCTGATTCGATTTAGGAACTTTTTCTGCTATTGCGAAATCTTGCCTTTTTTTGCTATTGCGAAATCTTCTTCCTGATTCGATTTAGGAACTTTTTCTAGCAATTGCGAAATCTTTGATTTCACAATTGTGGAATTGTTCATTTCAATTGCTAAATATTTTATTTTTTTTACAATTGCGAATTTAGTTCTTTTAATTGCGAATTTAATTCAGTTTTTACAATTGCGAATTTAATTAGTTTTTAGTCAAATTTTATTTTTAAACTTATTTTCCCGCCATTTTTAATTAACTTTATTTTCATTGTTTCGTCTTATTTTTACGTCAATTTATTTTTACTTGTTTTGTCTTATTTAATTTTCGAATTTACTTTTCGTCAAATTTTAATTTCTCGTCATTTAATTAATTTACTTTTAACGTCTTTAATTTTACACCATTTATGTTTTAGTTAGTTTTAGCTTTACTTTAACGTCATTTATTTTAACGTCTTGCGATTTAATTTTAAAAACAACCAAAAAATATTTGTCTCACCAAAAACAATTGAGTCGCATTTTGAACCGGAAATCAATTCGTTAAGATACCGAGAAACGAACAATTGAACCTAGCAAAATCCCAACATTACCTAGCTAGGGTCTTTTCGGATAGACTTCTCCATGATCTTTTGGGAGTTCTTTCTTTTCGTCGTGTGTCTCGATCCTTCATATTGATCTTTGATAAATGATTCTTCACATCACTTTTGGATCTTTAGCAACAAAATGTAGCCCTCATGCCTTGTTAGGGCCTTTTCGGACTCGCCAATCTTCGCATCCCGCTTCAATAAGTTATGCCTTGGCTATGAACTCTAATTAATACCGAGCAACTTTTAAACGATCTTTGGCTAGAAGCTAAGTAACTTTTCAAATCGTACAACCTTATTTATTGCAGATAAATTTATTAGCAAGCGATGGGAGAATAGGCTTATAATCAACTCACATAAATTCACGAAAGAATACCAAACTTATAATTGACTCTATCATCTCTCGTTCTCCACAATTTAAAATCTCAAGGAATGAGACTCGTGGATGCTTAGCCAATTAAATCACAGCTTTGGGTTTTCGAGTCATCTATAGGATCTTGCAAACTCTTAGACTTTTTCAAGTTTTAGAATTCGCATTTTAATGTTCCCTTGATAAACGACTCTCTAGGATCAATTATAGGAACTTGCGAAAAGTTCTTGTTCTTAACCCGTAAGAGTTAAGACTTTCGCGTTTTAAAGTTCCCTGTATAAAAGCCTAGCAAAACTTGACTTAAACACGTTAAGGATACTAGCTAGAGTAAACTTAGATAAGTAAACTCGGGTTGAGTCAAAATATTCACGACTTTGAAAATTTTTTAAAACCACTTTATTGAACTTTATTTTAGCAAGGAAAGAAAATAACCATAACAAAGGAAAATACAACTATACAACTAGGCCAAAATAGATTAAAATTTTTGAAAAATGTCGAAAAATCAAATTTTCCGGTTAAAATGAGGACAAATTTATGGAAAAGACCACTTACTTCGATAGAAGTCCCCCTACACTTAATATAAACATTGTCCTCAATGTTTAAGCATGTGGGAAAAATCTCCCTACACTTATGACATTGTACACGTTGGTTAAATCAAGCTAAGGAAGAGACCACTAACGTGATCAATTTCAAATGTGATTATGAATAAAATTGAATCACGATAGTTGAGAGATAGAACCAGATTGCGGATAACACGGGAGCACGGTTCTTCAAAGATTCCAAAAGTGCACCCTGTAATCACATCACCATAAAACACAAGCAACCTATATAGGTCCCCCTACACTTAGGAGGTAAAATGGAAAGGGATAGATACTCGGGTTGCCTCCCGAGGAGCGCTTGTTTTTTATAACCGAGTCACGAGCCTGACTCGACCCAAAACTAGTTCATGAGAGATGTCCTTACCAAAGTACAACTTCAAACTCTGGCCATTCACCTTAAAATTGGGCCCATTTGGCTGAGAAAGCTCAATGGTGCCATAGGGAAAGACTTTAGCGATGGTGAATGGACCAGACCAGTGTTGATCCCAAACTTAGATCGATTTAGCTTTATGTATACGAGATTAGATCAAGTAATACACTTAGAGAAACCTTTGTATATGTATATGACAATCTAAGTGCTATGCGGAATTAACACTTAAACAAGAACACACAAGATGTAAACAAACTTTCACTTTGATTAATGATATCAAACTTGCTTACATTGAAAGTAGTTTACGTATGAAAACTTATATATATTGAACATTAACCTAAAGGTCTTCTTTTATAGACATAAGAAGCCTTGTACAATAATCTACGTATCAACTATTCTAGGTAAAGATAAATATAGAAAATACATTGTTGTTCCTATCTTTACTAGAAGTAATATAGAATACAATAAACGCGTAGAGTATATCCTTCCATCAGTGCTTGTCTTCAATGTATCAACGCTTGACTTTGTCTTGTCAACGCTTGATCTGTCAGCGTTTGTTTTACTCCTGTCAACGCTTGTTTTACTCTTGTCAGCGCTCAAGTAGACTGGCTATAATTTATTCCCAACAATCCTCCCCTAAACTTGATATCTACTCTAGTAATCAAGTTTCTGAATAAACATTAAGAACTAGGAGGAATCTTTCAAACCTTCTCATATTGGTGATAAATAAATCTGATCAAATCTTTTGCCACGTCACTTGAATAATCAATTTCCAGCTGTGTATTCTTCATCTTCTCCAAGACTTCCTTGGACATGAAATACTGACCATCTACAAGTAGATACTCAGCAAACTTTGTAGAACTCAAATAATAAACACCAGCAGCTGAATACAATCTCCATTGAAGACCACTAAGATCATCTTCAAGATCCTTCCAAATAGCAGGATCTTCATCTCTTGGTCCACACATTCTCTTGAATGTTGACCATAGTTTTATTCCATTGACTGAAGTTGGTGCTTCAGTCTCATACTTGGCCTCTAACAACCTCGATAGGTCTACCAAGTCTTCTCTGTCAAAACTTGCAAACAAAGATATAAGGGTGGTAAAAGTGTGAACCTCTTTTCCATACCTGCCAATCTTCCAAAACCCACATTCATCTTCTTCATAGCTTACAATAGGGTTTCTGGAATCAAGTGGTAACACTTGTACCATATTTGAAGCTTCTAATGGTGAGAGCTTGAGGCTCTTTCTTATAACATCTTCACTTGGATGTAATGGATCCATATCTTTGGGAAACTCAAGAGGGACTCCCTTTTTCACTGGTCTGGGAACAAACATTGCCTTCTTAAGCTCCATTTCCTCTGCAAGTTCTTCTTTTCTTTCATCAGAAAGAAGTCTTAGAGTGTTTTCTTCCTGCACTCTACAAATAGGATAAGCTCTACACTCCAACTCTTCAAATGTTAACCCAGTCAATTTCTTATAAGTCCACCCTGTTCCATGACATCTGAGCAGCATGAAGTACAACTCCTTTCTATCCCTTTTCAAATTTGAGAGAACATTGCTTGCTTTGTGTTTCAGAATGACCTTGCAATCCTTTTGTACTCTGAGAAGAATCTCCAAACCCTATATCTGATCTGAAATGGTTAAGTGTGGATTCTCCATACACCTATCTTCCCAAGCATGGTACATCTGAACCACCTCTGGCATATCAAAATCAACCTGCAATTTCAACTCATTCAATTTCTCCTTAGCCAGCTCATCACCATACTCAAGTCTTTCTGGTTGTTCTATGATCATAACACTTGAGTCTGAACTAGCTTCATCACTTCCTTCTTGCTCTCCTGAAGTGACAACAAAAGGTGATTCTCCCACCTCCTTTCTTTCTTGTTCCACAATTTGTGCAGCCAACTTTCTATCAAACTCAATTTGTGCTGCATTCTTTGGAACAACCTCTTCTACCATAATACCCTTACCCTTATCTAATGGATCAATTGTTGGTAAGGTAGATGGTAATACCTGTGAAGAAACCTCTTTGATGATGGATGATGACTGGAATACATCAACCTCATTTGTAGGTCTGTCAACGCTTACTTTTGCTTTGTCAGCGCCCAAAATACTCATGTCAGCGTTCAAATCTGTCTTGTCAACGCCCAAAGTACCTGTCTTAGCGCCTCTTGCAATTTCCTCCAACATGGCTGTAAATGACAAATTTAAGTTGGTAGGAGCAACTAGAGACATATCAAAACCTGTCTGTTTCTTCAAACCAGTAAGGGCTTCAGCTACACCTAAAGATTCTTCATCATATGAATCTTTTCCACTCTCAACAAAAGGTTCTGTAACAGCTTCATGTGAGCCTTTATCACTCAAATTAACAGGCTCTGTAGCAGCTTCCTCCCCTTTGTAAGAATCCTCCTCAGATAAAAAGACCCTTGTCTGCCTTCTCCTCGACTCAGCTGTTTCCAAAATAAAAATCCTCTCCCTCAATTGCTTGAGTTCAAGGCCTTGTGTGCTGAAAACTTGTACCAAGTCTGCATTTTGCTTTTGCAAGCTCATGCAGACTGCCATCAATTCCATCAAAGTCATTGGTTCCAATCTGCCCTATTCTAAAGAGGGTATTTGACCTCCCAAGTCAGATTCATTGGGCATGGATGAGGTCTTAATAATGGTAGGACTACCTTGGCCAGCTTCTAAGCCAGAACCAATAGTCCCAGCCTCATCCATAGCACCAACCACACTTGTGGTGGTGGTTCTCTCTGCTACATGGCTAGGACCACTAGAGGAGAACACTCCAGTAGTCCTTTGGCGTTTTTGTAACCTATATTGTGTTGGTGGAGATGATGATGTGGATTGGGTGGATGTGGGTTGGTTAAGGGGTGTTTGGGTCTGTGAAGGATATGTGTCAACGTTTGAAATAGGCACATCAACGCCAACATTTAATGTGTCAGCGTCGAAGGGTTCTTGGTCAATTTGCATATGTTGTGGTGAAGGTAATGGTTCAGGTTTTGGGTCAATTTGGGGTTGGGGGTCTGGTTGGGGTTGTGCTGCTTCAATGACAGCCTTGGTTTAAAAATGCGTTTTGCGATTCATTGCGCTAAAGGTCCCAAAATCTATTGCGTAATGCGTGATGCGATTGCGAGCGCAATTTGGTTGCGCTGCATTTAGTATAAAATAAGGTAAAAAAATTATTTAGAAATAGTATAGTCTATCAAGTACGAAGTCTGTGAAATAAAGTTACAAAATAAGTTAATAACATATTGAGATTCGTCCTATAACCCCTTTGCAACACAAATAAGTCGAAAGTAAAACTTAAAAAAAACACTTAGTAAACGCAAGGTTCTATATTTTTGTTATTGTGTTTGTTTTAGATGTTTTTTAACAAGTTTTATCTTTAACGATCCATTAAAAAACATAGGTATCTTTTATATGCTTAAAATTTGACAAAAATGACCTACGTACTAGATTGCGAAAATTGCTACCATTGCTAGCATTACACAAATGCGGTAAATTGCGGTTTAATGCGAACGCAATCTGGGATGGCAATGCATTAGGCACCTCGTTGCGAAATTTTAAATGCAACGCATTAATGCGTGCAGTTTGCGCAATGATGCGCGCATTTTTAAACCAAGATGACAGCAATCATAGTTGGGGTTAGGGGTAGGTCACGATGTGGGTGTGAGTTCATCTTCATAAAAATTGCTTTCCTTTGCATAGGGATCTCATAAAAATCATCATGATCCCTTGTGCAGTACCCTTGGACATCAAAAACCATTTGTAAAAATCTGGGATAAGCTAAAGTCATATTGTTCCCTTTATTTTTACACATGCCCTCAAAAATCATTTTGGAATAATTAAACTTTTGCCCAGTAGCAATGCACATAATAGCACTTGCAATAGATCTATTGATCTCATTGTGTGCAGTACACTTGGGACTCAAACATTGTAAGAGGACATGTATTAGGTACTTCCAGGCTGGGGGAAATTCCTGTTTATGATATTTATTTAAAGTTCCTTCAGCAGGAAAAGGATAACCCAAAGCCCTTAGTCCATGTTCTATTTCACTAATGGGGAGGGTGGTTATACCATCAGCATCATCAAGATGCAAAGCTTGGCGTACCAAAGCTTCAGTAACCACCCATGTTCTCCCATGAACAATTGAAGATAATGTAGTCACTCTATTAACTGTTGAGGAACTTACATTGTTCCAAAACTGTTTAATATGTGTGACAGGAATGAGTGGTGCATGAGAAAGAGCATACCTAAAAAGAGATGCGTTCAAATACGCCACCATTTGTGTGTATTGGGGAAACAGAGTATCATCAGCTTCAAGATACGCGATCATGTTGTGTTGACTTCTGAATCCTAATTCCAAATCACTTGGTTTGAATTTTGGTGCCATTGTTGAAAGCTGTTTGAATGATTGATAAAGATGAAGTTGATAAGAGAAAATTGTGTTAGACAAGAATAATAGGTACCCTGTTTAAAAATAGGAGCCAAATATATAGGAGAAGAAAATGCATGTGATCGGCCCAAAAATAGGCAAGAATTTTCAAAATGCAATCATGAAAATACTGAAAAAGAATAAGTTTATTTCATGCATTAAATGAAAGTTATCAGCTCCCAAAATTACGGCCTAAAAATATGTCAAAAAGTAACAACTGGGTAGGTCCCATTGAGTGTCAACGGTCAAAAATAACCTATCAACGCCCAACGGCTATATTCTTGTCAACGTTTGCCAAAGCCATGTCAGCGTCTAAATTGGTCACAACAACGCTTGGAAAAATATTTGTCAGCGTCCAAAAATAAAAATGTTTAAAAATGAAAAATAACCTTAACAAAGTAATTTATCCTAGAGAAGATAACCAAAAAGTTGATAATTATTATAGGGCGGCAAACACTGCCCAGTTATGCACACTTGCTTATGCAAGATAGACATAACAGTCCTCAAGTGTCCCTTGCTAACCAAAATTCTTAACAACTAAGTTACCTTATAAAATCCCTTGTTACTCCCAGGTAAAACCCATCATAAAATCAATCCCAAGTCTCCCAACAGACCACAACCAATTCTAGGCCAAAAATGTCTTGGCAGCATGCATAGTATATCAACTTTGCATGCTACAGTGCCTCATGATTTAGTAAAACTAACTCATACTCACCTGTGGACACAATATAGAATTGTGATAAGAGTATCATATGGATACCCAAACATCCTAAAGGTTCCTAAAACCTCCCCTTAAACTGTGATACATAAGTTGCCAAAAATATGCATGAACATAAAAATTTATGTCAAGATATGAATTTGAAAATTCCAACCATCATCCATAAATAAAAACATGTCCAAATGCTTCTCCAATGATCCATAAGCAACTCTGTATCCAATGGTATACTGCTAACACCACCTGCACATTTAGATTAAAAACCACAAAACTAACATTGTTGCTGACAACGCCCTGATAACACTTGACAACGTTGAAGGAAGCTTTGTCAGCGTTAGACAAATATATTGCTGACAACGTCACAAAAACACTTATCAGCGTTCAAGCAACCTTTGTCAGTGTTAGAAAAATATAGTGGAAAATCTAAATCCTCAAAAGACCAATAACAATGCATTATCCTGTATAGACTTTTACAAAAAGACTCCAAAACACATATTATGTGAGATTGATCATCCCAATACTTGTTACCAAGTATTGAAACCTCCCAGCATCAAAAGGTTTAGTTAGTAAATCTGACACATTTTCTTCTGTGTCAACCCTATCTGGTTGTATTAAACCCTTTTCAAAACAATCTCTTATAAAATGGTGTCTAATTTCTATGTGTTTAGTTTTAGAATGATGTACAGGATTCTTAATAATGCATAAAGTGCTGTTATTGTCAAAAAATATCTTGGTATGCATGAAATTATACCCATAGTCTAACAGCTGGTTCTGAATCCACAAAACTTGTCCACAACAAGCAGTTGCAGCCACATACTCTACTTCAGTTGTAGAATTAGCCACCACTGTCTGTTTCTTGCATTGCCAAGATATCAACCTGATCCTAAGAAACTGACATCCACCAGTTGTGGATTTCCTATCAAACTTATCACCTCCATAGTCACTGTCTGAATATGCAATCAGCTCCAATGGTGAATCCTTTGGGTACCACAAACCAAGACCAGGGTAGCATCTTAGGTACCTAAAGATCCTCTTGACAGCATAAAGGTGACATTATTTGGGAGTCACTTGATGGCGTGCACAAGCACACACAGCAAACATGATGTCAGGTCTAGAGGCTGTGAGATACATCAATGAACCAATCATTGATCTATAGTGCCTGACATCAACATCCTTTCCATCTCTAATCTTTCCCCAAGGGTGTTATCTATCCATAGGAGTAGTAGCCCTCTTTTCATGTGGAGAAAAGCGAAACTTCTTCAAGATCTCTGCCACATACTTATCCTGGTAGATAAAGATACCATCTTCTTTCTGCTGAACTTGTAAACCAAGAAAGAAGTTCATCTCCCCCATAGCACTCATCTTGAATTTGTCTGTCATAAGCTTGGAGAAATCCTCACTCATCTTTGGATCAGTAGACCCAAAAATGATATCATAAACATAGACCTGAACAAGCAAAACATCCTTACCTTTCTTCTTGGTAAACAGTGTCTGATCTATGGTGCCCCTTTTGAATCTATTGTCCACCAAATAGGTAGACAAAGTACCATACCATGCTCTTGGGGCTTGATGAAGTCCATACATAGCCTTCTTGACTTTATACACCTTGTTTGGATTCTCTGGATCTTCAAAACCAGGAGGCTGCATCACATATACCTCCTCAACAATTGTTCCATAGAGGAAGGCACTCTTGACATCCATTTGATAGATAGTGAAGGCCATGCAGGATGCATAGGCTAGAAAGATTCTGATAGCTTCAATCCTTGCAACTGGTGCAAAGACTTCCTCATAGTCTATCCCCTCCTCTTGTGTATATCCCTGAGCCACTATACTTGCCTTGTTTCTGACCACAATACCTCTTTCATCTCTCTTGTTTCTTAGAACCCATCTTGTCCCTATAGGTCTGACATATCTGGGACAATCAACCAGCTCCCAAACATCCTGAATTGCAAATTGATGAAGCTCATCCTGCATTGCTTCCACCCAACTTGGTTCTTTGAGAGCATCAAATATCTTCTTGGGTTCCTGTTGTGACAGAAAACAGGCAAACAAACATGCTTGCACAAGAGGGGTATCAACCTTCTTGTGAATATTGGCAATAAATCCACCAAGACCTTGATGAGATCTTCTAGTCCGAACAGGAGTCATAATATCACCAATGATTTGAGAAGTGGGGTGATTCTTCATAGTAGAAGTGAGAACTCCTCCTTCAAAAAGTCTGGTGTCTTCAATCTCATTCTCCAAGTTGCCAATATCTTCTTCTTCAGACTCTCTTTCATCAACATGAGGATGAACCTCTTCATATAAATTGGAAGGTTCACCCTGTTCAAAAGTAGAAGAGAAAAGATGTGCAAAAGTGTTGTCAACGCCTGAACCTTGGTTGTCAGCATGTGGGCTAACAACGCTTGAACTGTTGTTGTCAACGTCTGAGCCATCAACGTCTGAATTGGTCTTGTCAGCGCTAGATTTGCCTTTGTCAGCGCCCGAAGGACCATGCATGTTTGTATCTGGTGGTACTTGGGGACCACCATTATCTTTTCCAGCAACAGCAGCAACAAAAGCATCTGTCCATATGGGAATTGTGACATACTCTTGTATAGGATATGACTTTTCGGCTTGTGATCCAACCTTTTCATGAACCTGTGTACCTGAAACATCAACAACTTGTTCTTCCACAACATTTGAAGTTACCTTCACAATGTCTGGATTAGTGACATGCATATAATTTAAAGTCCTAGATAAAGGTTCCAAGTCAAACAACCAATTTGGACCACTTTCAGGATCACTAGGTTTACTCTCTAAAAACCTAACATGTACTCTTTCAAGAATACGTTTTTCCTTTTTAAGATAAACCCTATATCCCTTGCTCTGGACTGAATACCCCATGAAGTATCCTTCATCACCTTTTGCACTAAATTTACCTAAGGCATCACTAGTATCTAAAACTAGTACATGACAACCAAAAGGTCTGAGAAAACCAATATTAGGTTTTCTTCCCCAAAGTAACTCATAAGGTGTTTTGTTCTGTATTTTGTTGACCAATGCTCTATTTTAAACATAGCAAGTTGTATTAACAGCCTCAACCCAGAAAGCTATAGGGAAATGAGCATCAGCCAACATGGTTCTGGCTGCTTCAATTAGGGTTCTATTCTTTCTTTCTGCAACCCCATTTTGCTGAGGGGTTCTGGCAACACTAAATTGCATAGTAATTCCTTTCCTGGCACAAAAATCATCTAACACTTTATTCCTAAATGCACCACCATTATCACTCCTAAGCATTTTAACTTCATTACCCGTTTTCTTCTCAATCTGAGTGATAAAATCAATTAAAGTGTCAGCTGTATCACTCTTCATAGCTAAAAAGAAAGTCCAAGTAAACCTAGAAAAGTCATCTGTGATGACAAAGCAGTATGATTTACCATTCAAACTCTCTGTATTGGTTGGACCAAATAGGTCCATATGAAGCAAGTGAAGAGGTCTAGTACTAGAGTGCACCTGTTTGGACTTGAATGAGACCTTGTGCTGCTTGCCTTTAAGACATGCAACACAAGAGTGGTTATTGTGGAAGGCCTTTTCAGGCAAACCATCAACCAAGCCAAGTCTCACAAGCCTATTTATATTCTTAAAGTTTATGTGCCCTAGTCTCCTGTGCCATAGATTACTTTCATCTACTGAAGCTTTAGCATAAAAACATGACATATTGCTATTCATTATAATCCCATTCAGATTCACATTATATATGTATTTATGTCTAGGTGTTTTATAGTCAATATATTTCTCATCAGGGATCTTATAATCCTTGCTTAACACCAAACATTCAGTATCAGTAAACAGAACTTTATTTTTGTTATCACAAACTTGTGATATACTAAAAAGATTGTAATCAAGTTCCTTTACCAAAAATACGTTCTCAAAACGCAAGTTCTTGGTGAGAAGTGTTCCTTTGCCTGTGATAGTACCATATCCGCCTCCAAAGTAAACCTTATCACCATCCTTAATGGGAGTGAAGTTAGTTAGATAATCTTCCTTCCCTGTCATGTGCCTTGAGCATCCACTGTCCCAATATCCATAATCATTGACCTGTTTTTGAATGCCCTGCACATAAAGAAAACAAGTTAGTTTTCTTTGGGAACCCAAGCCTTAGCAGACTTGGATTCATCTGGTTGTTCAACAAGAACAGACTTGGTTCTCATAACAACCCCTTGTTCATCCTTCTTTGGATGAAATACCCAGTTAACCCCAATAGGTTTTGTAATGACTTTTGAAATGTAATTAAATCTGTTGCAGGTCATTGAAATCCCATTATCATTAGGGTTTTGATCTTTCTTTGGTCTCCATGTCAAGCTTGAAGAAGCTTTAGACCCCTTACCATGTGGTTGCAAATATTTGGGTCTGGTCACGTTTCTGTCAGCGTTGGATTTGGTCTTGTCAACGCTGAAATTACCCTTGTCAGCGTTGAACCTAGGGTTTGCTATAGAAACCCATTGCCTATTAGACCAAGTATTTGTCTTTTGAAATGGTCTTTGTCCATGAGTGTTAGACCCTCTAGTGAAGAATGGGGCAGGTCTAACAACTTGTGGACTTTGCTGCACACAAGGTTTGGTTCTGACAACGTTTGACTTTCTAACAACGTTGACTTTGGAAGCGTTGACACACTTATATGCTAAATGTGAAAAGCTACCACAAGTGTAACAGGCTTTCTTAGACACAACCCTAGGTCTAGAAGAGAAGAAGCATGTTCCATCATTGCTAACTTGGCTTTTAGGTGACCTAGTATTCCTATACATTTCAGCATACTTGACACTAGGTTTTCTAACAGTGTTTGAGCCAAGGTCAACTGCCTTACCATTGATTGGGTTTGTAACTTTGATGGGGGTTGACTCATTAGGACTTTCACATAATAATCCACCCTTAACAAATAAGGTAGGGTTGGCTTTCTTCCATTCATTTAAGTCAGTCAACTTTTGTTGATACTCTTCAACTGGAGTAACAACTCTTGGTGGAGGAATGAATTCCTCCTCTTGGAGTTCTGGTAAACCAGTCCAAGATAGGTCCTTTTGTTGGACACTATAGAGGTCACCAGCTGGTGGTGGAACCACAGAGTAGTCTTTCATCCCAATCCCAGTCATATCCTTGGGATCCCTTTGTTTATTAACGCACTCTCCTAGGGTTTGTGTGGCCCTATCAAATCTCTGAATTTTAAGGCCAACACTATCTTTATTCTTAATGGCCTCATCTAACTTAGCCTGTAGATCACTATTAACCCTTTCCATGATGTTCCTAACATCATTACTAGCATCTAACTCATGTTTTAGGATATTTATTTTATCTTTTAAATCAAATTCTATTTTCTTGTATTTAGAGACTGTTTTCTCAGTTTGAGTGAGAGCTAATTGATAGTTAGACATTTTGCATCTCTCAGTACTCACATCATCTAATAACTTTAACACTTCTTTGTTAAGTTTCTCAGTATTTAACCTACATCCCTTACTACAAAAAGCATCATCGTATACCTCATTATCTGATGAAGAGGAGGAGTGTGCCATGAGAGCATATTGAACATGCTCTTCTTCTTCAATTTTAGCAACCAAAGCTTTATCCTCTTCTACATCTTTAGCCAAATAGCTCCAATCCCATCCCATACCATCAATTCCTTGAACTGCAACCATGGCCTTAGGGTCCTGAGCCTTGACAATTTGGCTTGAGGGTTTACCAGCATCAGATCTTCTAGGAGATCTGCATTCCCTCATGAAGTGCCACATACGATGAAAATTATAGCATTCAACCTTAGATTTATCAAATCCAGCTGTATCCTTTGCATTGAAAGTCATCTTCTTCTTAAACCTTCTATTCCACCTGTTTGCTCTTATACTAGCAAGAGCCATGTTCCACTTGATATCCATCTCTTCCAAGTGCTCATCACTTATCTGCTCAAGGTCCTCATATGTAATCATTGAACCATTGGGCAAAGAAGCAATATATGCACATATAGTATCTAGATCCAAACCAACAGGTTTAACTCTTGGTGAGTCACTTTTGTAAGTGTCAGCGTCTGAATAGGAGGCATTGACAGGACATGTTCCAGCGTTGACACATGATGATCCAGTAACTGGATGCATGTAAGAGTCCTTCTGATCAAATTGGCCTTCACTATGTGAGAAGAAAGCCATGTTACTATTAGTAGACTTACTTCCATGCTCCAGAAGGGTTTCATTCTCCAACAACCTTAGTTTGTTGTAGATATCATCAAAAGTAGAACTTTTATAAGTATTGTTGGCAAGTATAGATATTGCCTCAATCTTCCACGCTTCACCAAGACTTTTAAGAAAAGTGGCATTGATGTCAACATCACCAAGTTGTGTCCCCATGAAGGAAAATTTGCTTGTAATGTCAAGCAATCTTCTTCTCACACTGCTAAGCTTCTCATTGGGTTGAGCTTTGAAAACAGCATAATCATGCATGAGTTGTTTCTTCTTTTCTTCCCTGGTATCTTCATTGCCAACATATGCAACTTCAAGAGCTGCCCAAAGGTCTTTAGCAGAATCATAACCTATGTATTTATGCTAGTTCTCTTGTCCCAAAGAGACTTTTAGAATATTTAGGGTTTTCATATCAACCCTCCTCTTTGCTATGTCTTCAGCAGACACAGCTTTACCATCACCAGGTTTTTCTTTCTTATCTGCTTCTAGACATCCAGCAGCAGCAGTTCTTGTAGCAATAGCAGCAGCAACCTTTTCAGCTCTATTGAATGTGTTTCCATATTCAATGATCTCCCAGAGAGTGTAGTCATAGATCCCCAGATATTGCTCAAAGTTGAATTTCCACAATTCAAAGTTGGTTGCATCAAGCATGGGAATCTTGATGTTTGGCAAAGGTTGGGAGGAAGAGGTTATTTCTGGATTTGACATGATGTTGTTTAGGGTTTTGAGAAAATTAGGGTTTTAGTGTTTTTAGGGTTCTTGTGTTCTTTAAGATCAAAAGTTCCTCAACAAGCTCTGATACCACTTGTTGATCCCAAACTTAGATCGATTTAGCTTTATGTATACGAGATTAGATCAAGTAATACACTTAGAGAAACCTTTGTATATGTATATGACAATCTAAGTGCTATGCGGAATTAACACTTAAACAAGAACACACAAGATGTAAAAAAACTTTCACTTTGATTAATGATATCAAACTTGCTTACAATGAAAGTAGTTTACGTATGAAAACTTATATATATATTAAACATTAACCTAAAGGTCTTCTTTTATAGACATAAGAAGCCTTGTACAATAATCTACGTATCAACTATTCTAGGTAAAGATAAATATAGAAAATAAATTGTTGTTCATATCTTTACTAGAAGTAATCTAGAATACAATAAACGCGTAGAGTATATCCTTCCATCAGTACTTGTCGTCAATGTATCAATGCTTGACTTTGTCTTGTCAACGCTTGATCTGTCAGCGTTTGTTTTACTCCTGTCAACGCTTGTTTTACTCTTGTCAGCGCTCAAGTAGACTGGCTATAATTTATTCCCAACAACCAGTGGCTCTTCAACTTGCCCGAGAAGATCTTCAACCGAGAGTTAAAAAGTAAGACTTGATGACCAACGTGGAACTCTCGGTTCTTAATCCTTGCATCATGGATGATCTTGGTCTTCTCTTTGTAGATCAATGAGTTCTCGTAAGCTTCATTCCTCAGTTCATTAAGCTCGTTAAGTTGAATCTTGCGAAGATCACCGGCTTTGTTGATGTCGAAGTTAGCCCACTTCAAGGCCCAGTATGCGTTATGTTCCAGCTCGATAGGGAGGTGGCATTCTTTCCCGTACACAAGACGATAAGGTGTGCAACCAATCGGGGTCTTATATGCGGTACGCAAAGCCCACAAAGCATCGTCTAACTTATCAGCCCACGCGGCACGATGCTCCCCCACAGTACGTTCCAAAATTCGCTTCAATCCACGGTTGGATATCTCGGCTTGACCGTTGGTTTGAGGATGATAAGCGGTGGAAAGACGGTGATTGACACCATACTTAGCCATGACTCTTGCAAATTGATCATTGAAAAAATGAGTCCCGCGGTCACTGATTATAGCACGAGGAACACCGAATCGAGCAAAAAGTTGCTTCAAAGAGTTCACAACTACCCTCGCATCGTTCGTAGGGAGAGCCTTAGCTTCAACCCATTTAGAAACGTAGTCAACGGCTACGAGGATGTAAGTGTTCCCTTTAGATGATGGAAATGGCCCCATAAAGTCGATGCCCCATACATCAAAGATTTTACATTCTTGTATGAAATTTTGAGGCATCTCATCTTTATGTGTGATCTTGCCTTGTCTTTGGCAAACATCACAATGTTTAACCATTTCGTGAGCGTCACGGTAAATGGTGGGCCAATAAAATCCAGAGTCGAATACTTTCTTCGCGGTGTAATTAGGACCAAAGTGACCACCGGTGGGTCCTTTATGGCAAGCGTCAAGGATTTTTACCGCTGCCGGCCCATCAACACATCGACGAATAAAAATATCCGCACATTGTTTGAAGAGGTAAGGGTCGTCCCAGAAATAATGTTCAATATCTTTAAAGAACTTTTTCTTTTGTTGGGACGTTAACCCTTCCTTGAGAATTCCACCCGCTAAGTAGTTTGCAATGTCCGCAAACCACGGGGTGTCATCGAGATTTGGATTGATAGACATTAAGGCCTCAAGGGGAAAAGATTCATTGATCTCTTGATTCGGATGATCCCCTTGATAAGGATCCTCAAGTCTACTTAGATGATCCGCCGCTAGGTTTTCGGCTCCCTTCTTGTCACGAATTTCAATGTTGAATTCTTGAAGGAGCAAAACCCAACGAAGAAGTCTTGGCTTAGAATCTTTCTTAGTCATCAAGTACTTCAACGCGGAATGATCGGTATACACGATGGTGGTAGAAAGGATAAGATAGGGGCTGAACTTTTCAAAAGCATACATGATACACTGGCTTTTCACCAGGTAAAAAGATTCGTTTAAGTATGTCTCTTCGAATTGAAAAACTTCTTGTTTAATGTGTGACTCAGTCGAACTTTGGTGGAACAAAGATGTGTCGTTGTAGTTTTGAAAATAAAAGGTGCAAAACAATTAAAGTAAAAGGGCAATTAAAGTAAATCTAAATCTAATTAAAATTAAGTGCAAGTATTTAAAGCGCGACTAAAACTAAAGGGCAATAATGTAAATAACGCAAACTTAAATCTAACTAAGGCAAACTTAAAACGCAACTAAAACTAAGGCAAATAAACTTAAAGTGCGAGTAAGGAAAAAGGCGGGAAAAATAAAGCTTAAAATGAAAAGGCAGAAAACTAAAAACTAAGATTTCCCTATCCGGAATAAACTCCTATTCGGAATAAATGCTATTCGGAATAACTGTCACCTATTCGGAAAGATTAGCCCTATTCGGAATATTTGTCTATTCGGAATGATCACCCTTATGCGGAATGTGCCTCCTATTCGGAATAACTCCTCTATTCGGAATAGCTGTCCCTATTCGGAATAAAGTCCTATTCGGAAAATTCAGCCTATTCGGAAAGTAGTGCCTCTATGCGGAATCAAGCCCTATTCGGAATATTGCTTCCTATTCGGAAAAGTCCCCTTATGCGGAAAGATTTTCCTATTCGGAAAATTCAACCTATACGGAATAACTAGTCCTATTCAGAAAAATCCCCCTATTCGGAATAAGTTGTCCACTCGGAATGATTGGTCTATTCGGAATCCTGTCACCAATTCGGAAAGTCCTCCTATTCGGAATGTACTCCCTATTCGGAAAGTAGTCTTACTCGGAATATAGAATATTCCGCATAAGGCACAAATGCAAAACCCTTATTCGGAATATCTAATATTCCGAATAAAGCATAATTGGGAACCTCAATTCGGAATAATTCTGGGCTAGATCTGGGAAAGATCAGTAACTGTAAAACGAAGAACACGGAGAAAGGGATAGCACGGATCTAAAAGAAACTCAACCAAATCAACAAAAAGATTAAATCAAACTAATAATAAAACATCTAATGAACATAAACAATCAATCCAAAATAACAAATCAAACAATAAAGATCAAAATAATCAAAACCCACTTAAATAAATCAATCAAAATCAAGAACATAAACATAAACAATAACAATCAAAGAATAAGAAAGGAAGAATGAGATTAACAAGATAAAGATAAAGCTTGACAAGAATTAAAAAGAAAAACTTACTTGAATTAAATGGTAATTAAGGTGCAAGACAAGGTAATTAAATGGACAAGTATTTAAATTGACAAGGTAATTAAAAGTGCAAGGTAATTAAAAGGTGGAAGGACTAATTGTCACGATTAGCCAACAAAAACAAATGCTTAACAATCTAAACTATTTATAGGGGAGGATTAAGGAAGCTTCCTCCCCTCCTTCATTTCTTGTTAATTGCGGGATTAAGTCCCTCCTTAATTTAATCTTCAATAATTGCATCATTAGTCCTTTTCTTCTAATCTTTCTTTTAAATTTGGACTTTAAGGACTTGAGGCTCGGGATATCTTTTGAACTCGTCTTTAATTTCTTCAATAAAATAGACTTGAGTTTCTCGACTTTAGATAAACTTCCGTCTTTTGACTTTTTCTTCGATAAATCTTCAGAATTGGTCTTGGACTTCCGTTCTTTTTCCACTTTTGACTTCTCGACTCCGTCTTTCATCTTTTTCTTCAATAAAAGCTGTGAATGCCCGTGAATTCCCGTGTTTTCTCCACTTTTCACAATTTCGTCCTAAATTACAACAAAAACACAAACCACGCATAATTCCGACATAAAAGACATAAAATACACGTTTTGGTCCGGTTATTATTGTAATTAAGTGGTAGAAAAGATGGGTGTTTACACACCTATCAAATCCCCTACACTTGACCATTGCAATGTCCTCATGCAATGCATTAGTTACAAAGCATTTTTACACTTTTCATCATAATCAATCCATATTGGCCTTTATTAAAGAGATAGAAAATTATAAAAATGCAAAGCAAAGAAATTAAAAGCATACCTTGGGTTTTGAAAATGTCATGAATAATCATCATCCTCAACTTTTCACTTTCTCCAAACCAAGCTTAAAAACGAGATCATTGTTATTATAAGTTAGTAAACTAACACGAACTCATGTGGGCCAATTATTCACTTAGACTCCCTTATTCCTATGGGTATCTCTTATATTTTATTATTTGTCTTGAATGATCACGAAGATGCATTGTTTGACTTATTTCGATAATTATTTAGTTTGAAAATAAAGTGCACGATTTAATCAATAGTTAGCTAAAGGACCAAATCTTTTAAAACTGCTTCTCGGGATATCAAAAAGTTCATATCTTGGCATAACTTGGTTCGCGATTTGAGACCTTTCTCGGGCAGATATTTGGCAGCGACTTCATACTTCAAATCTTGAGAGACGTTCATGAAATAATGGTCTTCTCTTCATAAATGGAATTTCTTCACTTGGAATTTTTGAGAGATTCTTCATATATGGACCACGACTTCTTCATTTTTCTCCAATCTTTATTTTGGATTTTGATATTCAACGATCCACCTCCTTTATTGACTTGGATCTATTTATCCTCATACCTTGTTAGGGTCTTTTCGGATACACTTCTCCATGACTTTTTGGGAGTTTTTGCTTTTCGTCGTGTGTCTCGATCCTTCATATTGATTTTCCGATAAATGATTCTTCACATCACTTTTGGATCTTTAGCAACAAAACATAGCCCTCATGCCTTGTTATGGCCTTTTCGGACTCGCCAATCTTCGCGCCCCGCTTCATAAGTTATGCCTTGGCTATGAACTCTCGTCATTACCGAGCAACTTTTAAACGATCTGGGGCTAGAAGCTAAGTAACTTTTTAAATCGTACAACCTTATTTATTAGCAGATAAATTTATTAGCAAGCGATGGGAGAATAGGCTCATAATTAACTCACATAAATTCACGAAAGAATACCGAACTTATAATTGGCTCTATCATCTCTCGTTCTCCACAGTTTAAAAACTCAAGTAATGAGACTCGTGGATACTTAGCCTATTAAATCAAAATTTTGGGTTTACGAGTCGCTTATAGGATCTTGCAAATTCTTAGACTTTTTCAAGTTTAGAAATCGCATCTTAAAGTTCCCTTGATAAACGACTCTCTAGGATCAATTATAGGAACTTGCGAAAAGTTATTGTTCTTAACCCGTGAGAGTTAAGACTTTCGCGTTTTATAGCTCCCTATATAAAAGCCTAGCAAAACTTGACTTAAACACGTTAAGGATACTAGCTAGAGTAAACTCGGGTTGAGTCAAAAGATTCACAACGTTTGAAAATTAAAACCACTTATTAAACATTTATTCTAGCAAAGGAAGAAAATAACTATACAAAGATAACAACTAATAGGCCAAAATAGATCAAAAATTTTGAAAAATGTCGAAAAATTGATTTTCCGGTTAAAATGAGGACAAATACAAGGAAAAGACCACTTAACTTCGATAGAAGTCCCCCCTACACTTAAGATAAACATTGTCCTCAATGTTTAAGCATGTGGGAGTAAACTCCCCTACACTTAGGGCATTGTGCACGTTGTTTAAATCTTGCTAAGGAAAAGACAACTAAAGAGATTCCTATTTTAATATTGAGAAAATATAAAATAGTGAATCGAAAAGAGTTTAGGATAGAACCGGGAAGAAGTAGAACACGGAATCACGAGTTGTCAAGAATCATCAAAAGTGGATCATTGAAGCTCGAATCCCTGATTAAGAAGTGAGGGGAGGAAATATCAATCCAAGGGGTCCCCCTACACTTATGGTAAAGAAAGCGAAAAGACAGATGCATGGGTTGCCTCCCAAGAAGCGCTTGGTTTTTGTTTACCGAGTCGTGAGCCTGACTCGACCTTGATCATCAACGGAAGAAACATGAAAAATATCCACCAGGATCGAAGACATAGTTTTCATCCATCAATAAGCACGAGCTTAAGGCGAACAAGGCAAGCCAAAAGAGAAGTGGCAGGGTTCCCTTAAGCAGTGATGGAGCATGGTAGGAGCAAGTATGAAGCGGTGCAAGCATGTCTTCAATGGTTCCAAAGATTTTTCCTTTTATTTCATCAGGTGGATACTGAGATGGCTTAAAGACTTCAATACCGGGGTCGAACACCTTTTCCTTTAAGGGAAAATAACACTCAGGCTTAGCCGAGTGTGAGGAAGATCCGCAAAGAAGCACAACCTCGTCCTCAGAAGGGGGACAAAGAGGTGTCAAATCATAAGTGCAACGGATTTTGGTGTCAACCGGTTTCTTCTCCTTAGACAAAATTTTCTTCAAATCCAAAGTAGGATCATAAGATTCAAAGTCCAGAGGAGGTGCATCACTCTCATGCGGGAAGTATGTATTGAGAAACATAGAGAAGTCTTCCTCGAATGAGTAATTGTCCAAAGTAGGATCGAGTGATGGCGGAGGATCTTCATCATGTGAAGAATCGCTCGAAAGAGTATCAGCCTCATCAAAATCATCGAATGTGGGCAGCTCGGGATACTCAGAAGTACAATCAAAATCATCCGAGTCTGAGCTAGAATCATAATCATCATAAGCATCGAAGACCGGTGGTGAATCATAAATGGGAGAAGCTTCCATTTTGGGGGGAGAATCATCCACATCATCATGAAAAAGTGGATTATCAATGCACGAGTCGAATAGAGGATTGTCGTAGACGACAAAGTCATCTAGCACATTAATCATATTCACTGATTCTCGTCCAAAAGATTTGCCTGTAAGCTGCCCCATTTTGAAAATTTGTGAATCTTTCCCGACTCTTAAGATTAACTCACCTTCGGCTACATCCACTAAGCACGTCCGGATCTCAAGAATGGTCGACCAAGTATTAAAGGAATACGAGGGTCCATTTCATAATCAACTACGACAAAATCGACCGGGAAAGTAAATGCGCCAACTTTGATGAACACGTCTTCGGCTATACCAACGGGGTAAGCGAGAGTGCGGTTTGCAAGTTCGAGAGTCATCTTTGTTGGAATGAGGTCGGGCAATGATAGTGTTTTCCAAACACTCAAAGGCATCAAATTAATACTAGCCCCGAGATCAGCAAGGGCAGTAAATTCTTCAGTTTTGTTGAACACGCAAGGCAACACAAAACGACCAGGATCTCTAAGCTTTTCCGGTAATTCTTTAAGAATAACTGCAGAGCAGTTTTCATTTAATCGTGTGTTGGCGAGTTCAAGCAGCTTCTCCTTCTTGTTAAGCAATTCCTTAAATGCTTTAACAAATTTGGGCATGTGGACAAGTGCTTCAAGGAAACTAATGCTGAATCCCATTTGAGAAATCATATTGATATATTTGGTTATTTGCGAGTCCTCCTTTGTTAGATCATTGGTCTTGCCTATACGAGAAGGGTATGGGATTCTAGGTTGATAAGGGTTAGGTGAAGGTTGTGATGTTGAAGGGTGTGATGTTGAAGGGTCCTTCCGAGATACATCGTCATGACGAGGCGGAGACGGTAATGGTACACTATTAGTAGGTGTAGGAGGAGTAGGGATACATGGTGGTGGAGGAGGTGTAGATGATGGTGGTGGAGTAGATGGATTGACAATGGTAATTCCACTACGCGTAGTTATAACACTCACATTAGCTCGCGGATTAGTGACGGTGTTTGAAGGTAGAGAACCCGAAGAAGAAGAAGGTTGAGCGTCGGGCAAGAAACGAGCCAATAGATTCTTCAATTCAGTTGTTTGAGTGATGAAAGAGGATTGAAGGTTATCACGAACCTCAGTTCTGATGTCATTACCTTGCTTCAAGATATCTCCTTTCAAATTAATTATTTGGCTCTGTAGATTCTTGATTTGCTCACCTTGAGTTCTCATGATGGTGTCAACATCGGGATTAATGGGTGAGTGTTGTTGGGTGGGTGGTTGATAAGGGTTAGAAGCACGAGGTGGGATTTGGTTGCTTCTATTGTAGTTGTTGGCGGGATTTTGGTTTTGAGGAGAAAAACCGGGTGAAAGGTAATTGTTTGAACGGTAGCTCAGCAAATTTCTATCCCCTTGTTGTCTAGCTTGGTAATTTTCCGGTGAATAATTACCGTAAGCTGCATACACATTTTCCGGATTTCCTTGTGTCGAAGGACAATCGGTGTATGAGTGAGGACCGCCACATGTTTCACAAGGATTAACAACCGCTTTAACTTGTTGTTGTTGTTGGTTTGAAGCGAGAAGCGTAATACTTTTGCTCATTTCGGCCATCATGCGGGTGAGTTCGGTCATCTCAGGGTTTGCTGAGGTAGAAGAAACATTGACTCTCGTGTTGTTTCTAGAAGAAGCAGAGGAATCCCAGTTCTTATGATGAGTAGTCATGTTTTCAATTAACTCTCTACACTCCTCGGGTCTCCTTTTCATGAATGTGCCACCGGCGGCTGCATTGATCGTATCACGATCTCGAAAAGTCAATCCGTTGTAGAAAGTATCGATCAAGGTGACCGGAAGCATGTTGTGGTTTAGACAACGGTCGATCAAGACATTATATCTCTCCCATGCATCAAAAAGATATTCATCGGGATCTTGCATGAAACCGCTGATCTGATTGCGAAGGCTTGTGACCATGGATGGTGGAAAGTAGCGCGACAAAAAGCGTTGAGTCATGTCATCCCAAGTGTGAATAGAATTCTTCGGGAGACGATCAAACCATTTCTCGGCATGATGTAATAGAGTGTGTGGAAAGAGTTGTAGGCGAAGCTCATCCATTGTGGCACCAGCCAACTTCATGCTCTGGGTGATTGTAATGAACTTGTCGAGGTGTTTGTTGGCATCATCATAAGGCAATCCTCTAAATGGGTTTTTTTGTACTTGCTGAATCATGTGGTGCTTCAACGAAAACTCAGGAGCGTTGATTTGCATCGGCGCAATCGGTCCTCCTCGTCCAAACATGGTTGGTTGACAAAGTTCCGCCATGGTCCGAAGATCGGGCTGTGGAAGAGCATTGTTGTTATTATTACTATTATTGAGGTGCGGTGGCATGTTGTTGTTGTTAACACCTGCCATATCTAAATCTTCTTGAGGCTCGGGCTCTTGATAATTAGAAGATCTAGTACGCATACACCTGAAAATGCAAAAGAAAACAAAACCAAACACAAAGACAATATATATACACAAGAAAGATAAAATCTTTTTGGATTTTTGAAAATTTTTAATTTTTTTGGTTTTTATGAATTTTTTTAATTTTTATGATTTTTTTTTTGAATTTTTTATGCAAGAAAAGTAACGTTCACAAGTGAACGGATCCCAAAAAGCAACGTGTCTCTCACAAAAAACTGTTGATCTTTACGAAAAGAGCCGGCAGCGGCGCCATTTGATACACTGGCTTTTCACCAGGTAAAAAGATTCGTTTAAGTATGTCTCTTCGAATTGAAAAACTTCTTGTTTAATGTGTGGCTCAGTCGAACTTTGGTGGAACAAAGATGTGTCGTTGTAGTTTTGAAAATAAAAGGTGCAAAACAATTAAAGTAAAAGTGTAATTAAAGTAAATCTAAATCTAATTAAAATTAAGTGCAAGTATTTAAAGCGCGACTAAAACTAAAGGGCAATAATGTAAATAACGCAAACTTAAATCTAACTAAGGCAAACTTAAAACGCAACTAAAACTAAGGCAAATAAACTTAAAGTGCGAGTAAGGAAAAATGCGGGAAAAATAAAGCTTAAAATGAAAAGGCAGAAAACTAAAAACTAAGATTTCCCTATCCGGAATAAACTCCTATTCGGAATAAATGCTATTCGGAATAACTGTCACCTATTCGAAAAGATTAGCCCTATTCGGAATATTTGTCTATTCGGAATGATCACCCTTATGCGGAATGTGCCTCCTATTCGGAATAACTCCTCTATTCGGAATAGCTGTCCCTATTCGGAATAAAGTCCTATTCGGAAAATTCAGCCTATTCGGAAAGTAGTGCCTCTATGCGGAATCAATCCCTATTCAGAATATTGCTTCCTATTCGGAAAAGTCCCCTTATGCGGAAAGATTTTCCTATTCGGAAAATTCAACCTATACGGAATAACTAGTCCTATTCGGGAAAATCCCCCTATTCGGAATAAGTTGTCCACTCGGAATGATTGGTCTATTCGGAATCCTGTCACCAATTCGGAAAGTCCTCCTATTCGGAATGTACTCCCTATTCGGAAAGTAGTCTTACTCGGAATATAGAATATTCCGCATAAGGCACAAATGCAAAACCCTTATTCGGAATATCTAATATTCCGAATAAAGCATAATTGGGAACCTCAATTCGGAATAATTCTGGGCTCGATCTGGGAAAGATCAGTAACTGTAAAACGAAGAACACGGAAAAAGGGATAGCACGGATCTAAAAGAAACTCAACCAAATCAACAAAAAGATTAAATCAAACTAATAATAAAACATCTAATGAACATAAACAATCAATCCAAAATAACAAATCAAACAATAAAGATCAAAATAATCAAAACCCACTTAAATAAATCAATCAAAATCAAGAACATAAACATAAACAATAACAATCAAAGAATAAGAAAGGAAGAATGAGATTAACAAGATAAAGATAAAGCTTGACAAGAATTAAAAAGAAAAACTTACTTGAATTAAATGGTAATTAAGGTGCAAGACAAGGTAATTAAATAGACAAGTATTTAAATTGACAAGGTAATTAAAAGTGCAAGGTAATTAAAAGGTGGAAGGACTAATTGTCACGATTAGCCAACAAAAACAAATGCTTAACAATCTAAACTATTTATAGGGGAGGATTAAGGAAGCTTCCTCCCCTCCTTCATTTCTTGTTAATTGCGGGATTAAGTCCCTCCTTCATTTAATCTTCAATAATTGCATCATTAGTCCTTTTCTTCTAATCTTTCTTTTAAATTTGGACTTTAAGGACTTGAGGCTCGGGATATCTTTTGAACTCGTCTTTAATTTCTTCAATAAAATAGACTTGAGTTTCTCGACTTTAGATAAACTTCCGTCTTTTGACTTTTTCTTCGATAAATCTTCAGAATTGGTCTTGGACTTCCGTTCTTTTTCCACTTTTGACTTCTCGACTCCGTCTTTCATCTTTTTCTTCAATAAAAGCTGTGAATGCCCGTGAATTCCCGTGTTTTCTCCACTTTTCACAATTTCGTCCTAAATTACAACAAAAACACAAACCACGCATAATTCCGACATAAAAGACATAAAATACACGTTTTGGTCCGGTTATTATTGTAATTAAGTGGTAGAAAAGATGGGTGTTTACACACCTATCAATACACTACAGCTAAAAGCTTTTTTTCGGTAGTGGTATAATGCAATTGAGCCCCCGTCATTGTCTTGCTAGCGTAATGGATTGGTTGGAAGTGTTTGTTCACTCTTTGGCCCAAAACCGCCCTAATAGCAAAGTCGCTAGCATCACACATCAACTCAAAAGGTAGATCCCAATTAGGGGTAACCAAGACCGGTGCCTTAGTTAGCTTATCCTTAAGAAGATTGAAGGATTCAAGACACTCTTTGGAAAAGATGAAAGGAGTATCTTTTTCCAAGAGGTGGGTCATCGGGCGAGCGATTTTAGAAAAATCAAGAATGAATCGACGATAGAAGCCCGCATGACCGAGGAAACTTCTCACACCCTTCACGGTTGAAGGTGGAGGTAATTTTGCAATAACATAGACTTTAGCATGGTTCACTTCAAGACCGGATTTGGAGATTTTGTGTCCTAGCACGATGCCTTCTTTTACCATGAAATGGCATTTTTCCCAATTTAGAACAAGACGAGTGTCTTCACACCGCTTAAGCATGCGTTCCAAATTGGCAAGGCAAGAAGAGAAAGAATCACCATAAACCGAGAAATCATCCATGAAGACTTCCATAGTTTCTTCAACCATGTCATGGAAGATAGCCATCATACGCCTTTGAAATGTCCCAGGAGCATTACATACGCCGAAAGGCATTCTTTCATAAGCAAATGTTCCGTAAGGACAAGTGAATGTGGTTTTCTCTTGGTCTTTGGGATCGATGGGAATTTGAAAATACCCGGAGAAACCGTCTAAAAAGCAGTAATAGTCATTACCCGCTAGACGTTCAAGCATTTGGTCCATGAAAGGAAGGGGAAAATGATCCTTTCTCGTAGCATCATTGAGTTTGAGATAGTCTATACAAACTCTCCACCCTGTAACAAGACGAGTAGGAATCAACTCGTTGTTTTCATTGGGCACAATGGAGATTCCGCCTTTCTTAGGCACACAATGGACGGGACTAACCAATGGTGAATCCGAGATAGGATAGATCATTCCTGCATCAAGAAGTTTGATAACCTCTTTTTTGATTACGTCATGGATCTTAGGATTCACCCTTCTTTGGCTTTGAATAGTGGGTTTAAAATCTTCCTCCATGAGAATTTTATGTGTGCAGAAGTGAGGATCAATTCCACGAATATCGGAGATTTTCCATGCAATAACTTTCTTGTGATTCTTCAAAACGGCGATAAGTCGGGATTTTTCTTCTTCTTTCAAGTCCTTAGCGATGATCACGGGTGACTTCTTGTTGTCTTCAAGGAAAACGTACTCGAGATGAGACGGTAGGTCCTTAAGCTCTAAATCCGAAGGATTTTTGATGGAAGGCGTAGTCAAATTCGGTTCATCGATAGAGATATCCTTAGGAGATGGTGGAGAAATATGGTCCTCATTGAGAAGTTTCTCAATGGTACGAATGTCTTCATCCCAATTGGAGGGAGAATCGTCATATTGTAAGTCCACATCTCCCAAAGTTGCTTCAAATTCTTTCAAGATGAAATCACCTTCTCCAAATGGAGTTAGTGATGGAGCAATAGAGGCAACGGTCTCAACAATGGGTAGAGAAGAAGAACCAGTTTTACAAGCGTCTTTGAAATGTTCTTTACAAGCCTCATCAAGAACGTCAATAAAATTAACACTCTCGTTTTCCGAAGGCTGCTTAGAAAGTTTACCCATGTTGAAGACGATTTTATCGTCACCAACTCTCATGATTAATTCGCCCACGGCTACATCGATGAGAGTGCGACCGGTCCTCAGGAATGGACGTCCAACGATTAATGGAACACGGGGGTCCATCTCATAGTCTATGACAACAAAATCCGCCGGAAAGGTGAATTTGTCGACGCCAACGAAGACGTCTTCGGCTATCCCCACCGGATAAGCAACCGTACGGTTAGCTAATTCCAAAGTCATTCGTGTGGGGACTAGTTCGGGGAGAGATAATTGCTTCCAAACACTTAATGGCATTAAGTTAATACTAGCACCTAGATCGGATAGGGCCATGCAATTCTCTACTCCCGGGAAGTTGCAAGGAATCAAGAAACGACCCGGATCACCAAGTTTGGTTGGGAATTTCCTTAAGAGTACTGCGGAGCAATTCTCATTAAGTTGGGTCTGAGCAATATCGAGAAGTTTCTCCTTATCACTGAGAATATCTTTAAACATTTTAGCATATTTGGGCATGTGAGCGAGAGCCTCAGCAAAGGAGATATAGAAATTCAGTTGTTTGAACATTTTAAGAAAGTTCGAAACCTGAATATCATCCTTGTTCTTCAATTTCTCTTTCCTCAACCTTGAAGGATAAGGTATATTGGGTTGAGATGAAGGCTTTGGAACGGAATTCTCACTCACATCCTTGGGTGGTGGAGGGGTAGAAGTAGAAGGTGGTGGAATTGGAGAAGTAGAAGGTAGAGGAGTAGACGTTGGAGGAATTGGAGAAGGAGACTCGTTTTCCTTTGTCACAATCATCGGTGTAGGTGTAGGAAGCTCGGGTTCCTTTAAACCTTTTCCACTGCGAGTGGTGATTGCTTTCATCTCCCCTCTTGGATTAGCAACGGTGTTACTCGGAATAGAACCCGATCCAGAGGCTTGATTACTTGGGAAAAAACTAGCCATCATGGTCCTCAAGTCATTCGATTGACTTGCCAAAGTGTTTCGCATATCAGCTCGAAGATCATTCCCTTGCTTCACCATATCTGCTTTCATGTTGGCCATTTCCCGCTGAAGATTTTGCACGATCACATCATTAGTCCTCATGTAGGTTTCAACATCTTGGTGTAATGCGGTGGGTTGGTTGGGAGGAGGAGCATGGTAGACGGGTGGTTGATAAGCAGGTTGTTGGTAAACTTGGTTGTTTCTTTGAGGTGGATATGGGTTTCTTTGGTTTTGACATGGAGTTGGAGCACGTGGTTGGATTTGATTGTTGCGATTGAGGTTGTTTGGGTTTTGTGTGGGAAAACCGGGTGGTGAAAGAAAGTTGTTTGAGCGATAGCTGAGCAAGTTGCGGTCACCTTGAGGACGTGCTTGATAGCCTCCTGTAGAATAGGTACCGTTGGCGGCATACACATTTTCCGGATTGTCGTGAGTTGAAGGACAATCGGTGTATGAGTGAGATCCCCCGCATATATCACATGATTGAGTCATAGCATTGGCTTGGGCAGTGATAGCTTTGGTATTATTGGCGGCTTGGAGAGCAAGTGATTCAACAAGCGAAGTAAGCTTATCAAGTCTCTTGTCGCTCTCATTAGTGCTAGCACTAGCCACATTGGTCCGAACACTCTTGGTTTTCACTCTAGACTTGTTCTCAATAATATCCCAAGCGGCATTAGCAGACTTAACCAAAAGATTACCCCCGAGGCACTATTTAGTGAATCTTGGTCATTCATGCTTAAACCATTATAAAAAGTATTAATTTGGTGCACTTTGGTAAAACCATGTTGTGGGCACTTTCTTAAAAGTTCTTTAAAACGGTCCCAAGATTCACTAAAAGTCTCATCGTACTTTTGTTCAAAAGTAATGATTTCATTCCGCAAAGCGGTAGTACGAGAGGGTGGGAAAAAGTAGTTTATGAATTTGGTCTCTAAGTCCGTCCACGTAAGAATACTTTGTGGCGGTTCCTTATCAAGCCAATGCCGGGCTTGTCCCTCTAAGGAGAAAGGAAAAAGTTGCAAGCGAATTACCTCTTGTGAAACCCCATTATACTTAACCGTATTAGTGAGTTGAAGAAACCTCTTAATATGGTCATGAGGATCATCAATTGAACGCCCCAAGAATGGTTGAGCAGAGACCATTTGAATGAAGCCGGATTTGAGCTCAAAGTTGTTGGCTCCAATCGCGGGTTTGACAATAGCATCGTGGTTGCCCTCTACATGTGCTTGCAAAAGTTCGATCATTGGACGATTGTCCGGTAGAGGTTCATTGTTGTCATTATTCATGTTATTTTGAGGTGGATTATTATTATTTTTGTGTACACCGGCCATGTCTAAGTTATCGAGAGTCTCGGGCTCGGGATAAGACGTTGATCGAGTGCGCATACACCTGCAAAAGAAATAACAAAGCAGACAAGAGATATTTTTGGTTTTTTATGTTTTTCTATTTTTTTGTATTTTTGAAAATTTTATATTTTTTAGGATTTTTGAAAATTTTAAAGCAAGGAAAATAACGTTCAAAGATGAACGGATCCCAAAATCCAACGCGTCTTTCACTAAAAACCGTTAATCTTAACGAAAAGAGCCGGCAACGGCGCCATTTAATAACTAGGTTTTCGCTTAGTTATGAAAGTTCGTTAAACCGATCTTTTCGAATTGATTACTGATTAAAAGTGCGACTCAGTTGTTCTTGGTGGAAAGTAAAAGGGGATTGGTTTTCTATTCTACTAAAAAGGATTAAATGCGTAAGGTGATAAAAAATAAGCCAGAAACAGTTAATAAAATAAAGCTTGAATTGAATTAAAATTAAACAATAAAACAGAAACAGTAAAATACCCCTTACTTGAAAAGCAACTGATTCGGAATAAAATGCTTGATCCGGAATAAATTAAACAGCACCCTTCATTCGGAATAATTCTGTTGACTAGAAATAGGCTTCATCCAGAATACCTTTATTCGGAATAACTTCATCCGGAATACTTGGCTTCATTCGGAAAGTTCAACTCATGCGGAATGTATGGCTCATTCGGAATAATCTAAAACAAAGCGTTCATTCGGAATATCACTTGGTTCGGAATATTTGCACATCCGGAATACCTTCATCCGGAATAATGCTCATTCGGAATGTACTTCCTTCATCCGGAATACCTTCATCCGGAATACCTTTATTCGGGATAAAATACCTTCGTTCGGAATGTGTGTTGATCCGGAATAATTGGCTGACTCGGAATAAAATGATGAATAGCTTGATTCGGAATAATGGTTCACTCGGAATAATCTCTTGACTCGGAATAACTAAACAGGAGCCTTCATTCGGAATAAATTGTTTATCCGGAATGTTTGCTCATCCGGAATACTTAGCTGGTTCGGAATAATTAGAAGAAAAAGCTTCACTCGGAATAATTTGCTTGACTCGGAATAATGCTATATCCGGAATAACTTAAACAAAAACCTTTCATCCGGAATAATCTTAAACTAAACCTTCATTCGGAAAGAATACTTTGTTCGGAATAATCTGGGTAACAGGAAACGCGAAGAACATGGGAAAAAGCAAAGAACGAATCTAAACCAAAATCAACCAAGTTTTTAACCAAACACTAAACCAAACTAACCACCAATCATCCACTAATGATAAACATCAATCCAAATCAATAAAAACACAAAACCCACTTACTTTTAAAGATCAAAATCAACAAAAGAAAAACTTAAGACTTTGAATCAATAAGAAAAGGAAGAACAAGTTTAAATCAAAGATGGTATTGAATGATTAAGATTAAATAAACAAAGGAAAAATTAAAAACTTACAAGATTTGTGAATTCAACAAAGATGAAAAATCACCAACACCTTAATGGTGTTTGTTTCCTACAAAAATAAAGGAAGAAAGAAAACAGAAAATGAAAGCTAGCCCCAAAAATGTGAAGGAGGGCTCTATTTATAGGCCTTGGACTTGGTTGGTGAGTGGGCTTTTCTCCTTTCTTTTCGTCTTCTCGTCTTTTCAGAAAAGTTGACGTTTTCGATTCTAATTCGGGATTTGTCGATGAATAAATTCAACTCGTCTTTTAATTTTTTCGTTTAATAGACTTGAGTTCTTTGACATATGTAAAATCTTCCATCTTTGGTCCTTTTCTTCGATAAATCTTCAAATAGGCACATTGACTTTAAATCTTTTGCATCTCTTGGACTATAGACTTCGTCTTTTCGTCTTTTTCTTCGATAAAACCCGTGCAATTCCATGTTTTCTTCAATATTAATCTGGTTGGCTCTGAAAACACAACAAACACACAAACCACGCATAATTCCAAACAAATGACATTAAATACGCGTTTTGGTCTCGTTTTAGCAAGCAATAAGTGGTAAAAGGATGAGTGTTTTCACACCTATCAAGTTCCCTTGTTCTTGCGACCGAGAAATCACAGCCACACCGAGACCCCTTAGTCTCGGTTGTTGGTGCGAACAAAAGCAAGCCGAGAGCCTAGGCTCTTGGTTCCTTGCGTCGGCCGAAACAAACACACCTAAAAACACCATGATTAATTACCCCTCATGATTAATTACATGTTAGTTAACTTGTTTTTATAACCTTATGATTTCATGTGTTTTTATTTAATAAAAACATAAAAAGAAAAGGGGTTTAATAATTTACTGAATACGTAAAACAATGAAGAATGAAAACACGAACACCCTTGCAAGAATTGATCACCAAAATCAACCAATCACACCCTTTGTGGTGTTCTTAGACCGGCGGCCAAAGGGAGAGAGGAAAAGGAATTAGGGTTCTGATATTTTTCTAATTTTGTGTAATTATGAAAAATATGTTTTCCTTTTTCTTGTTTTAACTAAATTAAGAGTTGGCTTGGTCCCCTTCCTTGTTTCTTGCCGCGGGTATATGGGGCCCACAAGGGGAAACCCATTGTTTTCCGTGTCTAAATATTATACGTGTTCTCGTGTCGTGTTTACGTGATTTATTTAGTTATCGTTCGTGTCGTAAACTATATTTATTCGTGATCGTAATAAATATACGTAAATACATAATAATATGTTCGTGATTATTTACGTTCATGATTTCCATGTTCGTGATTATTATTATTTTGGATAATAATTATCGTGTCTTAATACGTAATAAATACTTATCGTGTAATAACACGTACATAGTACTTGTACTACTTATTCGTGAAACGTAAACGTGCTATAAAAGGAAAGTTCTAATCATGTACGTACGATCATAAGGGTACTATTCATGGTAAAAGCATGCGAGTTTTACATACGCAATATCTGGTCTAGTGCAAACCATCAAGTACATTAAACTACCTACAGCATTCGGATATGGGACCTTACTCATTCTTTCCACATCCCAATCACTAAAAGGACAATCCTTCAAAGATACCTTGAAGTGTGCTCCCAATGGCACAGAGACCGACTTGCCATTATCCACTCTGTAGTCATTCTGAATTTTCCGCACATATCCAGACTGAGACACCTTCAGGGTTCGGTTACCCCTATCCCTTACAAACTTTATACCAAGTATCTTCCTAGCTGGACCAAGTTCCTTCATATCAAACTCTTTCCACAGCAGTCCCTTGGTATATTCGATCTCAGATTTGCTTTTACAAGCAATCAACATATCATCTACATACAACAGTAGATATATGTACATACCTGGTGCAAACTCCTTGAAGTAAACACAGCTATCATAGCTGCTACGGCTAAACCCATTGCTGACCATATACACATTAAATCGTTTGTACCAATGCCTTGGAGACTACTTAAGACCATAAAGAGATTTCTTCAACAAACATACCTTGTTGCCCGTTCCTTCTTCAAAACCAAGCGGTTAATAAGAGAATCACCCTAATAGATGTATGGCGAACCACGGGTGAAAATACCTCATTATAGTCAATCCCTGCTCGTTGTGTGAACCCCTGAGCTACCAGCCTTGCTTTATACTTTGGTTTCTGAACGCCTTCAATCCCTTCTATAATCTTATACAACCACTTGCAGCTTACCAGCTTCTGACCACGTGGTTGATCGACCATCTACCAAGTATGATTCTTCTTTAAAGAACTCATCTCTTCCTCCATAGCACAAACCCACTCATCCTTTTCAGATGAATTAACGCCTCCTGGAATGTGATTGGTTCATGTGTATCTTCTTCCTCAGCAATAGCAAACACATAAGCCGTAATATCATCATCTTCCCTAGACCTTGATGATCTAGACAATGATACATTACCTTCATTCCTATACCTCGCGAGTACAGTAATTGTTCTCTTAGCTCTATCACGCACCAGAACATAGTTGTCCAGATTATGTTATTGAGGCATTGCATCTACTGCATCTTCAACTTGATCCTCATATTCATTCCCTGGATTTACCCCAGTATGAGGATCTACAGTTGGTTCGACCCAACTGCCTTGATGTTCCACCTCAAACTCAATTTCCTTCCCATAATCTGCAACACCATCACCCTTGAGAGTATCCTTATACATAAGGCTCTCATTAAAGACCACAACCCTACTTATGATTATCTTCGATTTAACATCATCCAACCTCCATAATCTGTATCCCTTCACACCCTCAGGATACCCTAGGAATATGCATTTAACAGCTTTAGGCTTGAGCTTCCCCTGATTCACGTGTGAATAAGCAACGCAACCAAATATCTTCAACATTTCATAATTCGTCGGATGTCCTGATCATAAATCCATAGGTGTCTTCTTCTCTAATGATGTAGATGGAGACCTATTGATCAGATATGCTGTCATCACCGTTTCTTCCGCCCAGAATGATTCTGGCAAAGCAGACTGAATCAGTAAACACCTAACCTTGTCCAAAAGCGTCATGTTCATTCGTTCAGATAGACCATTCTGTTGCGGAGTTCCAGCAACCGTCAAATGTCTTGATATCCCGCTCTCCTTACAAAAGTTATTAAACTCTTGATTACAAAACTCCAAACCATTATCCGTTCGAAGTTTCTTCAGTCTTCTACCTGTCTGACCAACTGCTTCCACTCCTTGAACTTGTTGAACGCCTCATTCTTGTGTCTAAGAAAATAAACCCAAACCCTCCTCGAATAATCGTCAACAATCGATAAGAAGTACCAGAAACCACTCATCGATTCCACCCGATAAGGACCACAGAGATCCACATGGACATAGTCTACAACTCCCTTTGTTGTGTGCTAACCTCGACCAAAACTTACCCTGGTCGATTTTACAAGAACACAATTTTCACAGAATTCGAGCTTACCTAGACCTTTCTTCCCCAGCACCTTTCTTCTTTTGAGTTCATTCAAGCCTGCTTCACTAATGTGACCCAAGCGTTTGTGCCACACCTGCGCAAGACTTTCCTTTTCTTATGTACCAACACTAGCTTCACCTGATTCATCCCAACCATCCAAGGAGTGCACACAATTTTCCTTCAAAGTTCTTAGAAAAAACATCAAAGAACCCTTGATCACCTTTGCTCTTCCATTCTGCAACTTCACGGTATAGCCCTCTCGATCCAGAGTGCCCAAAGATAACAAATTTCTTTTCAACTGGGAATGTAACGCACATTCTCAAGCACAAAACTTGAACCATCTTTCATTTTTACTCTCACCTTCCCTGTCCCCTTGATGGCACATGCTCTATTATCCGAGCAAAACCTGTTGGGACTTAGAGATCTTGAGTTGATATGACAAAACAAGATGAAGGACCTAGTAGTAAAATAGTAGCTTAGTTAGTAAGCTAGGGTTGTCATGTAACCCTAGTTCCTCTATTATATAAAGAGGGTAGCACCTTGGTTATTAATCACTCATTCACAAACAATGTAAACCATAGGTGTGTGTGCGTTCCTCCTGGTGTCAAGCCTATAAGGCACCAGGAGTAGTAGTTAATAGCATTATTAATAGTAATCTTTATTAGTGAAAGCCTTGCTCTTGGTTATGATTGTGTTTATTATGATTCCGTTGTGCATTTACAATCATGATCATGATATCCCAGATGAGTCTAGATCCTAAGACTCAACAAGTGGTATCAGAGCCTAGGAGAGTCTCTGTACAAGAAGAATCATTTTTTCTCATTACTAACATCTTTGTTTAATCATGTCTGCCTCAAGTTCTACTCAAACAGGAGAAGATAGTACTCCTAGAACTCAACAACCTCAATAGATCATTGCTACGGTTTCCAACACAAATGGTAAGTTTCCTCTTCTAAAAAAGGACGAGTATGATAGCTGGGCAATGAAGATGGAATGTTGGATCACCTACACTGATCAAGACCTTTGGAAGATCATCCTGAATGGAAACAGCAGGAAGTTGACTAGAAGAGACAAGAATGGTAATATTACTCTTCTTGACCCTAAAACTCATGAAGAAATCACAGCTGTTCAGAAGGAGATCAAAGCAAAAACTATTTTTCTTCAGTCTCTTCCTGATGATCACATGGGTCACTTCTATCATCTGGATGATGCTAGAGAGATCTGGAATGGAATAAAAGCAAGGTTTGGTGGGAATGAAGAGTCAAAGAAAATGCGAAGATCCATGCATAGGACCATTGGAATAGTTCTTTGTAATAGGTAGACTAGGAGGTATGTAGTTCCTCCTGGTCATAGTAGTAGTAGGAGCAAGTCGTGCTCCTGGTCTTATAGAAAGTCAAACTTTATTATTTAGTTATTATTCTGTTAGGATATGCATGAGATATGTTAGGAAAGGATATGCATATCAGTTTTACAAGTTTTGGTTAATGATGTATTAGGGTTTCCTTGTAGTATAAAAGGAACCTTAGGCAGAAGGGTTACATACACCTTCATCAAACATAATTCTAGTCATTATTAATATTAGAAATCCTTAGAAAAGGATCAAGTCGTTATAGTTATTCTGTTCTTCTTTATAGTATTTGTATTCCGCACTTATACTGTGTATATAGTCTCTCTGTGAATAGACTTGTGATTACAGAAGTCGTTCACCGTTCCTGACAGGCTGCAAGATCCACATCTAGTGGACCCAACAAGTGGTATCAGAGCTTGTTGGCTCTCGATCTGGTTGATCTACAAGGTTTTTAGTTTATGTTATTTTCTACTTTTGAATAATAAAGATGTTATTGTTGATCTAGGGTTTTTCCCAACAAACCCTAGATGAGTTGTTCTATTTTGCTGCTGTTACTATCATGTTGCTGCTGGTCATTTGATGGTGCTGCGTTCGTAGTTGTGATGGTGGTCATACTGGTTATGGTGATTTGATTCTTGAATCAAAATGAACCCCGTATGATCTAAGGAAAATGATGTTTATGGTTGCTGTGATTTTCGTTATAGGGTTTTCAAACCTTGGATCGATCTGTTATCCTTGCGGCTGTTAGAAGGACAGAAATTGTATGTGATGATGACTGCTACTAGGATTTTGAGTACAAACTCTCGATCTGACGTTTGAAGCTGTTATTTATGCTTAATTTATCATAACGATATGACGAATGGGGTATATTGTTGTTTATTCAAAATATGTTGTCTTATAAGTATAGCTGTTCACGTGGGAGAAAGAGACGCGGGGCAAGTAGATGTAGCAGCTATGATGGGGACGTGAGGTTGGCAGATGGTTCCAATAAGACATGAGATTTTCAAGTGCAAACAAGGATCCTTTAATTTGCGAGAATGGGCAAGGTGTGGTCCCGACATTATTTACTCACATACTACCTCATAAAGTAAGTACTTCTCATCACACTTTGCTTTACAATAGTCCCGATCATACTATTGTCTTTGGATGGGATACGTGTGAATCCCTGGTTTTTAGGGATTGATTTTCGTTTCATCTCCTAAATAATAGGGTCAAACACGTGTGATTCTTAAAGGAATATATCCAGTCCTAACTAATATATGGGAAGTAGTTACTATTTTTATGGGACTACATATTATTCAAGGTTACTTCCCACGTAATATCTCTTACAATTAAAACTAAATATGTGCTGATTTTATGGAGACTAATTTGAATGTGGATTGGGTTTGGAAAGTTTTGTTTCCTAAATTTTAAGGTACGTGGGATATGGTTAACAATTCTGGAGTTATGGTTTATATTGCAAGTATATCCCTACAATTATGGGTCAAAATACTTCACGTGGATTTGATTTAATTATAACTTTATTATGGGCCGGATGTTGTATTGGTAAGATGGGCTACAAAGTTTATGCAGGATCTGCCACAACAACAGCAACAACAAATGCTTTAGTGACAGTTCTAGTGTCTCTAATTATATTGGAGGATGTGTTGGAATTTAGCAACAACCTTAGCGACAGATAGTATGGTGACAAATTGTGAAAAAAATAAAAAAATAATAAAAAAAATAATAAAAAAAAGAAAAAAAGAAGGGTTTTGAGATGCTACTGGTAGGTTATGCTGTTCCTACTGGTGACCTATGGTTCCTACGGGTCATATATTGTTCGTGGTGGTTTTGTTCTCGGTTCCTCCTAGTAATATTTGATGGTTCCTCCTGGTTGAATCATCGGTTCATACTAGTCGGTTTCTACTGGTCCGTACCACTGGTCGGTTCCTACTGGTTTGTTCCTCCTGGTAGGCGTATGTTCTTGCTGACTTGATTATGGTTCCTGCTGGCTTGTTATATACTAACTTTCTTTGGTCGGTTTTGGTTCCTACTAGTCAAGTAAGATTGCTACTACTCTGATTTAGTGACTAGTCTGATGTCACTACTGTTACTGGAGGAGGAGTTCTCAGCCTTCATCATTTCGTTGTGGAGATTCATTGAAGAAGACATTTGCGTATCACTTATTTTATGTTGTAGTTGATTTTCACTAGTTTTGTGTTCTTATCATATCTTAAAAGGAAGGGAGTACCTTTTAAGATAACTTGTTTGGTTTATATGGTGACGAAGATTCGACATATCTAGCGAAGGGGTACGATCTATTCATATCTTCAAAGGAGTAGCAGCCTTTTTAAGATAACTTTCTCTATGCGTACATTTGCTATCACTTTAAGGGGTTAGGTTATTGTGCTCAGTGTCTCATTTATTTAAGGATTTTTTTCGAGCTCGACGTCACGTGGTTAGTGCAAGACATAAGACACAAGTTTGGGAGATTCCACTTCTTCATCAAATTCGTTATACTTGATTTTCTTCATCAGTGATCTCTCCGTGGAACCTATTGGATTCGACATGCACTTCTTAAGGGGAAGACGGTCCCTTTTGAGTTGATGTGACAAAAAGAGGAAGAATGCATGGATCGAGGGGAAGCTTAGCCTTAATCTATATTAGCTTCAGGGGAAGCTTGTGCTTACTGGTTTTGTCAAATCAACTAGGGGAAGATTGTTGGGACTTAGAGATCTTGAGTTGATATGACAAAACAAGATGAAGGACCTAGTAGTAAAATAGTATCTTAGTTAGTAAGCTAGGGTTGTCATGTAACCCTAGTTCCTCTATTATATAAAGAGGGTAACACCTTGGTTATTATTCACTCATTCACAAACAATGTAAACCATAGGTGTGTGTGCGTTCCTCCTGGTGTAAAGCCTATAAGGCACCAGGAGTAGTAGTTAATAGCATTATTAATAGTAATCTTTATTAGTGAAAGCCTTGTTCTTGGTTATGATTGTGTTTATTATGATTCCGCTGTGCATTTACAATCATGATCATGATATCCCAGATGAGTCTAGATCCTAAGACTCAACAAAACCATACCACCATCAAGCTCCTTAAAATCAAACAAGAAGTCCCTCCTAGGCGTCATGTGATAGGAACCCCAGAGTCCATGATCCACTCTAAGAACCTTTGCTCACTCACCGCCATCAACAAATCACCATTGTCATAACCCTTAGAATACGAATCAACGTCCTGTTTTTCATTCTTGTTGACAAAGCCAGTTGATTTCTTCTTGTTTCATTTTGGACAGTCTTTCTTAAGGTGATCCTCAGAATAGCATATGTAACACTTCTGTTTATAAGTTCCTTTACCCTTTAACTTTGATCGCGAATTACCACGTCCTTGATTACCCCGATGCTCCGGCCTCCCCCTTACAAATAACCCATCACCATCATCCTTTGCATATGTCCTCTTCTTCAACTCACGTGAATTGAGGGTAGACAAGACATCTTCCAAAGTGAGCGACTCCCTTCCATAAAGCAATGTCTCCACAAAGTTATCATATGAAGATGGTAATGATGCAAGTAACATGAGTGCCTGATCTTCGTCATCAATTTCAACGTCTATGTTCGCCAAGTCACCGATCAACTTATTAAACTCATCTATATGTTCAGATAATTTCTTACCTGAATGCATGTAGAAAGTGAACAGCTTCTTCTTCAAGTACAATTTATTGGCTAAAGACTTTGTCATATACAAACTTTCTAACTTAACCAAACCCCCGCATTAGAATTATCTTTGTTGACTTCCCTCAACACCTTGTTATCCAAGCACAAGAGTAAGGCACTGTGTGCTTTTTTATAGACATTCGTCTTCAACGTCGCAGTCTTTTAAGCGTCCGTCATGGTATCCGGGAATGGATCTAACGCAGCCTCCCAACCATGTTGTATTAATATACACCGCATCTTTACACGCCACAACTCGAATTCATTAGACCAGTCGAATTTTTCGACGTCAAACTTCGCTATCGACGACATATTCTTTCACCCTTGTTGCGTAAAAAACCTTCTTGCAAATCAGATTAATTAGAATAACCCTAAACCTCGACCACGTACAAGCAAACCCGATCGTAAAATTGAAAAACCCAAGCAAACTACAATCAAACTTGAACCACAAGAAACCCGCAACTAGAACCTTCGATTTAATCGATTTTTTTTAAAAACCCCTAAAAAAGACGATACCCAAAGTCGATTTAAAGAAAAACCTTTGATGAAAAAAACAATTTGATTACTAGTCTTCTACTACTATTTGTTTAAATAAACAAATAACTAGTAACATCAACAAATTGTATTTTTTTTCCAACTTGTAGCTGTAACACGTCACCCACGTGATTAGTGATAACTGGTACTAAACTATTATTATTCCAATAGTATATTTTACTCTTCACGTGAGTTTCCTTTTTATTGTTATGAAAACAACAGCCACTCACGCCAGTTATTCACTTCATCTTCTCCGATGGCTCAACTTACAACTCGAAAAAAAACCGCTTCGAATAAACCTCGAAACCCTTTTCTTCCACGAATAATTCTTGATCTAGAACCAATCTTCGAGAGAAACGACTAACCGTAGCTCTGATACCACTTGTTGGAATCGACACCAACAAACCTGAAGATCGAAACGCAGAACCCTAGATCCCTTACAGACGATCGCAGAGATGCAATAGACAAAACCCAGAAGAAAACACACTACAAAGTTAATAGAACGATTTCTTTATTAAAACCCACGATCGATTACAAGAAAGAATAAAGATGCGGTATGATTGAGCATCACCCCCTCACCTCCTTTTATAGGGTGAGGGGGTCGGTTACCGATTTATGATCGGGCTTGGGTCCAACCGGGCTCAAACAAACAATATCGGAAACAAAGCTTACAAGGTAAATTTCCTAATCTATTGTATAACTATTATTGGTAATAATGCTAACAAAACCTATGAAAAACAAGACAATATCAACCGACATGTTGTTCATAAGTGTTCATCAATTCGTTAGTTTTATTGATGAACAGCTGAACAACACTAACTAAGGAACATGACTAACTACTGATGAACAAGACCAATTGATGAACAAGACGACATTAATCTACATGTTGTCCATAAGTGTTCATCAGTGTCTTGTTCATCATTTAGTCTTGTTTATAAACTGATGAACATACTAACTGATGAAAAGGACTAACTGATGAACAAGACTAATTGATGAACAAGACTACTTAATGGACAAGACAACATAAATCTACATTTTTTTTTGTAAATTAAAAATGTTATTCATCAATAATAAGTGACGTTCATTAATAAAAAGAAGAGCATTGTTCATCAATAAAAAAAAGTCTTGTTCATCAATTAGTATTTGTTAATAAGTTAGTCTTGTTCACCAGTTAGTGCTTTTAATCCATCTTCATTATTGTTAATAACAATTCATGTTTTTCATAAAACATGTTTTTCATCTTAAAATATGACTAAAATGCCATATTTAACTTGTGACATCTGATTTTAGTAATTAAAAAACATGAGTAGAGATTTCTCTAAAATCTATAACCTTTATGTTTTACAACTTTTCTAATTCGAATTTAATATTGGTCAAAATTATAGTTTAAAACGCAATAAAGCGTCATGCGTACATTTTTTTACAAAATTAAAAAATAAAAAGAACATCATTTTTTGAATCGTAAATTAATAAAATGATTAGTGGTGCGATGTGCTATAAAAATAGTACGTTTAACGCAATTTTAACGCTAAAAATATAAGCTAGACATTTTATCAAACACACTGTGTGCAACAAATATGATTAACACGCCAACTTTAACCTGTCATATCTCACGCATACTGCATGTTCCTTAGTGGACTTCTTTCATCACATTGTTGGCTTGTGTTGGTCTAATACAGCGTAGCCATTGTTCGAGGAACGACTTCCTGTATAGGATTCCGTCCACAATGAAGTATTTTCGTGCCTTGATTCTCACCTCTCTCGCTGCTTCTTTATCCACCAGGAGTATGCCTGTGGATATGAAGTTGTATATCGGAGTCACCCAGTTGTTTCCTTCTTCTTCAACTACTACTAGGACATCTGTTTCTTCCGTGGACCTCTGTGTTACCACTTCTATCAACACCTACTTCGCTAGGTGTGGAAAACTGGTTGAGGCGATTTTGTTGAGTGCGTAAGCCTTTTTGTATTCAGTCCGTGGCACCTGTTTTACTAAAAAGTTTTGATAGTCCTCGGCTATGGCTTTTACTTTTTGCAAGTACGGCTTCATGCTTTCTCCTTTGGCTATGTAGGATCCGTTGATTTGGTTCGCTACCAATCTTGAGTGCACATTTGGCTGTAAGTTTTAGACTCCCATTTATTTTGCTATTTTTTAGTCCAGCTATTAGTGCTTCATACTCTACTTCGTTATTTGATGCTTGAAACTCAAATCTCAGGGCATATGTGAATTTTGTTCCCTCTGGGCTGGTGAGTATGAGGCATGCTCCTGAGCCTTCGATGCACGATGACTCGTCCGTGAAGAGTGTCTATGGTTCTTGTGGTTGGCCTTGTGCTTACTTCATGAGGTATCTTCTTCTGGCTTTTCGATTATAAAGTCTGTTAGGAATTGTCCTTTTACGGTTGTACCTGGCCTGTAGCAGATATCGTACGCGCCTAGGGAGACATTCCATTTGCATTCGTCCCCCAACTTCTGGTTTGTCAGTTCGTGTTTGATTGGCTTGTTCGTAATCACCGCAATGGGATTTTCTTGGAAGTATCTCTTCAATCTTTTGGTCACGTGAATCAAGGCTAGTACTAATTTTTTCATTTTTGTGTAGTTTATCTATGGCCCTCTGAGTGCTCGAATTACAAAGTAAATCAACATCTGTTTCAATTCTCTTTCAGCTAGTAGTACCACACTTATCGCTTATGTGGAGGCGGACAAGTACATGGTCAACTCTTCCTTTGGGGTCGGAGTTGTTAGCATTGGTAGCCTTGCCACTTGCTCTTTCATTTCCTGAAATGATTTTCCTGCTGCGTTTGTCCACATGAAATCACTTTTCTTTACACATCCTTTGAGTATTTTTTTGAAGAGCGGTAGAGACTTCTCTGGTGATTTTGACATGAATCTGGTTATGCTTGCAAGCTTTTCATTCAGTCTTTGGACCTCCTTGAGGTTTTGAGGTGGATGCAAGTTTAGCACTAAGGCTGTTTTTTCTGGGCATGCTTTTATACCTCTTTTATTTATTATGTGACCCAAGAATTTGTCTTCTTCCACACCAAATGTAACTTTTTTAGGTTAAGCTTCATGTTCATCATTCTCAGTGCTTTGAACGTCTCCTTAATGTCTTTGAGGATTCCTTATTTAGGGTGGTTCTTTATGACCGTATCGTCTACGTAGACTTCTAAGTTACGACTTACTTATATCTCGAATGCTTTGTCGACTAACCGCTGATATGTTGCTCCGACGTTTTTTAACCCGAATGGCATTTTTATGTAGCAAAAAAATGCCTTGGGTTGTGATGATCACCGTCTTTTCTTCGTCATCCTCAGCCATTTGTAGGTATCCTTTGTAAGCATCTAAGAAGCATTTGAATTAATATCAACAGAGAGATTCTATCTTCCAATCAATTTCAGGGAGAGGGTATCAGTCTTAAGGGGACGCTTTGTTGAGATCTATGAAGTCTACACATATCCTCCAACTTTCGTCATGTTTTCTTACCATCACGGGGTTGGATAACCAACTGTGGCAGTATACCTCTCTCATTATCCCGACCTTGGCTAGTTTTGTTACCTCTTAAGGATTGCCTTGATTCTTTCTAATGCATATCCCCTCCTTTTTTGCCTTATTGGGGGTAACCTTCTCTGATGTTCAAATTATGCTCCGCTATATGCCATGGGACGCCAGTCATGTCTTTGGGTTCCCACGCGAATACATCAAGGTTTTGCTTTAGTAAATTGCTCAGGTTTTTTTTCCTTAATCCGAGAGATTTCCTCATATTGTCACTGTTTGTTCCGGGTATTTAGGGTGGATTTCTATCTTCAGTTGTTCCATAACAATCGAGGTCGTTTCTAGCATTACGAATGGTTTGTTCACCATTGCACACTGGAATGGTATGGATATTCCGCTATTGAGTGTGAGTATTCCTCCTTCTGTCGGGAATGTGATCATTCCTTGAGCTGTAGATGGTACTGCTATTGTTTGACGAATACCGAGCCTCCTAATGATGATGTTGTATGGTGAAATCGACCGTACTATCATGAAGTTGATCTGTGTCGTTGACTAATGTTCTTCGTCCCCTATTGTTACCTGTAGCTCTATCTGCCCCATGGGCCAATGGCTTCTATGTTGAACCCCAGTAGGGAGGTTGTGGCAGGAATAGTATTATTCTTGATCTCAGGTCGGAGGTGATCGAAGCAATGCTCGTACATGATTTTGAAGGCCGATCCTCCATCCACATATACCTTGTGGACGGAGTGTATTTCTATTTCTGCTTCTATTACTATGGGCCCTTCTTCAGCCTTCGTACCATTGAGTAGTGGGAAAGATATATCGGGTTTTAGAGAGATGTCTTTTAATACCTTTCTCTTCATGGATCTTTGCCAGGAGTGTACCAGTAGGATTGCCGGAGCTTTATCCTTTGTTGGTGTTTCAGCCTTCTTTACTGTCTTTGGTTGATCTCTTCCACCACTATTTTTGACCTCTTTTATCCATTGTGATAATTTCCCATTTATGAGCAATTCATCGATTTGCCTTTTTAGATGTTGACACTCGTCTGTGTTATGCCCAATATCTCTGTGAAGTTTACAATACTTATTTATGTCCCTTTTATCTACTGGGGTGGTCATAGGGGAGGTGTTCTGATTTTTCCTCTCTCAAAGCCAAAATTTCCTTTAGGGTCTTCAGGAGTGTGAACCTATCGTTCCTCTTGTCTGGCCTTTGATTGTTTTGGAAGTCTGACTTCCCGTCGAAGTGTGATCTCTTGTTTCCCTCCTGCTCCCATGTGGATAGTCCTTTCTTCTTAGATTAATTTGCTACCGCAACCTCTCCTCTAAGGAAAGCTACAGTTTCTCTTATCCACTGTCTTAGGTATGTTGTCATGCAGACGCTTGATCAATTCGGGATGTGTAATCCTGTGCATAAATCTGGAGATTTTCATGCATTCAGGGGTTGCTTTGACGTGTCGCTCTCGATCTTAAAAAGCGTCTCATAAAATCTTCAGCTGATTCACCGTCCCTTTGTTTGATGTGGTGCGGTTCCACAGGATCCTTACTGTATTTTTTCTCTTGGAGGTAGTTGGCCAATAATGTTGCCTTCAATTCGTCATAACTATCGATTGTTTCCGCTACGAGGTCATCAAACCATACCCTAGCGTTCCTAATGAGTGTGGAATTAAAAATGTGGCACCTTGTGGGCATGGCCCATTTCTCCACTTGTGTTGAGGCTTAAAATCTTCACGTGATCTTTCAGGTCTCCGGACCCATCATACGTCTTTACTTGGTTGGGAATTCAGAAGTCTCTTTGGGAAATCAAAGTTTCTAATGCGAGGTGTGAATGGATCAACATCCTCGCACAACCATGGTCGGGACAAGTCATTATTGTCTACTTTTGACCTTGACTTCTTCGATTTCTAGGTGTCCACCATCACTCTCGTCGGTTTCTAGGACCGTCTGGAGGTGACCTCTTCAGCCAGGTTTTTGTGAGTCGCGGAGTCCTTCCTTTTGTGGTTCCGGTATTGGTTTCTTTCTCCTTCGCCTAATCTGTCGAATACCCCTCCGTCTTTAGATCCTAGCCTTATAAACACAGTTGTTCTACCGCGATCTTTCCGACTAGAGACTCTTGTCTGGTTCGTAAGAAAGTACTCTAGCTTTGCCATTGGATTTCGCATCTGTCTGGAGACATTTGCGTTTTGCCCTTCCTTTGATTTCTCTTTCTGGGAGTCACGGACTCAGAGCAGTCGAAGGATTCGTTTTCCTTTTAGCTTCCTCCATAGGTTAGATGGGTCTTCACAGATTTTAGTTTCTTCTTGTGATGTTCCTGTGTGTGGAACTTTTCGACTACCAGGGGTAGTAGTTGGTTGTAATATTAATTGCAGAATTCTCTAATTGTGGCGTCAGACGCTCGTACTTTAGATATTTCTACAACTTTGTTTGTTTCCTCCGCGACCGTATTTCGCACGACGGACGTGACTAGCCTAGGAGGGTCTGGGGCCGGTGTGCTCATATTGGAATGAGATCTTTTTAAAGCAGTTATGTATCGGGTCCCAAGGATGGCGCCACTTGTTAGTACAGTGATCGGTCGGGTATGATATTGGATTTAAGCTGCTAGAGGGAGGGGCTTAAACGTCTTGAATTATGTTGGATCTTGTACTAATAAGAGATGTGATTGATGAGTTCCTGCACAAGTAAAGTATACCGTTAGTCCTTACCATGGCGACGGAACCCACGATTAGACTCCGACGTGAGAGTAATTATTCATATCGTTAGAGGTATATGTGTGTGTTAAGATGAGTGAGAAAATCATACCTCGTTTGGAGTGCAAAGGTGTACTATTTATAGGGGAAAGTATTGGCCTTTCCATAGTATCTCATAAGGTACTGTGAGTGAGACTTTGTGGTAAAAAAGCCCGTTTGTCTTTGCTTTCTAATCGTGACCTACAGATCCATTCCTGAGAACTTATCCATAGGGGTCCCAGACGTGCTTTAGGAAAGTGTGTCCAGGTTTGTGTTGCATTGCGGATCCATCTTTTCGGGGAGTTGATCCGCTTAGAGCTTTCCCACCGTGGTGGGCTTTTATGTACTTGGGTCCGGGCTCAAGGTTTGGTGTATTCTTTTAGGCCCAATGGGCCGTGACCATGCTATACGCCATCACTTACTTATTAATCTAATGACTTTAACATTGAACTTTCAAATTTTTTTCCATCTTAACCAATATGGTAACCTGTAACTGACACACTGACACAATATTTTCCACGTATTTTTATTCATCCTGTTTACAATTTTCCACGTATGTCTATTATAGAAAAGTCAACGGTAACTTTATTTTCTTCTTCTAGATTCGTAACAAATTTATTTTCTTCTTCCAGATTCATAAGAAACACAAAAACACTGTACCAAAACATCAAATCCCTTAATAACCCCATATCCAAAAAACACACAAACATATCTTCATATTTATCATACTCTTATTCTTGTACAATTAAACCACGAACGAAAAAGCCCACATCAATATTGATTTTTATCATATACTTGGTGTCTTTTTTTTCTTGATCTTCATGATATGATCTAATGTTAGGTCAATTCAATGCCTAATGGTTTAATTTGAATAACAATAAGCCTAAGTGTATATATAAACCTTGAACACTAAGTGGTCACTGAGTGAACAGTCACTTAGTGAGTTGTCTACGAGATCTCAACATGAGTCTATAAGACAATGATGCGGAACTCAGTGAATGATGTACATGAGACGAAGTAGAAAGTGATGGGTTCAGTGAGTTATGGCAATAGACCCAATGAGCCCCATACTATCTCCTCAAGAAATGATGAAGTCCTGAAGACTGAAGAATGGACGGGATAAGTTTAAAGATGATATGATCATAGTACAACACACTTATTTTAACCTATGTTTTAAGGGTAGAGAAGGGTACTGAGTATTAGAAAGGACTTTGTCCTGATACTTGGAATAGGTATAGACAAAAGTATACCTGGTACCTTAGCTAAGATAGAGGAATTGCACATGGCAATTCGTTGTCTCATTCCTTGCCTAAGTCTATAAATAGGATCAAATGTAAAGGAGAGAATCAAGTTTGTGCACTTAATACTTAACATTCACAAACAAATTCTCTCTCAAAAAACGATCAAAAGTACTTGAGTTCTAAACTCATTGTTGTCTTAATCGTCGAATAATATCAAATCGTTAGGTTGATATTATTCGTTAGTCCCTTGTAATTCACTTTTTATCCTCTTCTTACTAAAACGCGCCTCAAAATTGACCAAACTTCATGAGACGAAAGTGATTTTGATGTAAACGGATTGGAAATGGATCTGGTCGTTGGTGGAAACGCCGGTTGTGGTGTTGATTGAGGTGGAAGTGATGGGGTGGATTAGACCCGCAGTTGACTGATCGTGGAGATGATGTGTATTTATAATGGTTGTTGTGGAACGAAAGCAATAGATATGGGAGACATATATTGATTAAACTGAATTGAAATAAAGTGGAAAATGAGGGTTTATTGGGGTTTGGTTTTGTTTATCATATTATATTACTATTGTGAGAGATAACCCATAATTATTTTTGGATGATGAGGGCAAACTAGGTTCATAAGGATATATGTTAAAACATAAAAACAAATCTGTTTTATATAATAAAATGATATAAATTACAAGCCTTTAACGCTTGGAACGTTAAAAACATTTCCAAAGATAAAAAATGTACAATGATTTTTAGCTATAAATTGAAGGAGCATTAAAAGCAATTCCTAAAATAGAAGCATTTTAGCCTTAATCAAGTTGGAAACTAAGCATTGGCCATTCAAAAATTTGAAATTCAAAACAATAAAATGTTTGGGATGTTTATGGAATGTTGTTTATGGGATTTAAACACAAAACGCGTATCATTAAAACTTCAAACGCTCCTCTCCAAATTTTTTTCCTATATAAACTCACTACAACTCAGACTGTTGCTGCATAATGATGCTGATGACACACGAACCCTATATATGTTACAACTCTCTCTTCTTGATCTCATTTCTCTTATAAAATAGTGTAAGCGCTTAGATCAACGAACTCTCTTCTTAATCTCCATTCTTTGTGTTCCTGGTATTAAACGAATGGATGTTCGTTACAGGATATACATCAATGATCTAAGCGCTCTAAAGGATAATGTTAACCTTTATGGTTGGCATTCTAAGCACAAACAAATGTATCCATTCGGCCTGCTAAAACTGTGTAAATCACTTAGATCTAAAAAAAAAATCTTTTTTTAATCTCCCTCTTTGTTGTCCTTTCATTAAATAAATGAATTTATTCGTGGCTGGATTTACATCAATGATCTAAGCGATAAGGGGTTGGGAAAGCTTGAACCGTCACTAGCGTCGCATCTTCACCGCCGTCATGCAACATCTTAGGCATATTATTACTATCAAAGCTTTAATTTTTGTATTAGATAGTTGATAGCATTAAAGTTTTTATTCCATGTTTATCAATTTCTTAATTTAGTGTTTCAGGAAAAAAATTGGAAATTGCCTGATGTTGTGTAAATAATAATGATTTATTTGAGAAGCTCTTATAAATAATAAAGTAGATGGGGAATCAATCAAAATGAGGTACCAATTTTTTTGTACAAACTTCAATTATTTCTTTCAAAATTAACAATTGTAACGAATTATACTAGTATAAAAGTTTATTTTTGAAATTAGGTTTTTGTTATAATTTGGTGTTTTGTTAATTTTGGATTTATGCTAATTTATGTAGTTTAGTATTCTGATAGAGAATATAAATGGTTGTTCATGTTTGAATATAATGGATTATGATACCATTTTAATTGTGTTTGTGTTCATTTATGCTAATGCCCCATTGCCATTTGAATTTTAATAAATTTATGATATCTATGATGTTTGTATCATTCTTTTATAACTATAATAGATCAATGGCCAAAATAAGTTGCAATAAGTTTTATATGGATAACACATCTATTATGTTAGTACAATAGGACTAAATATATTAGTTTGCCAGCTCCTTTTAAAATGCCAACTACTCTGTTAGTATAATAGATATGTGCCTCCTATTGGTATCATGTGTGAGATCCCTACACCAAAAGTCGTGAATTCAGAAAATGCTAAGGAAGATAGTTTTCATTAAAATAAAGTCTGGTCGTTGGTATTTGAGGAGCAAAGGACCAAGATATCTGAACTCTGAAATGAGTCTATGTTTCTTCTATATTAGTTGCATATGCTGAATAAGCAGAAAAAATTTGAGATTTAAAGTGTGCATGAAGCTTGACTGGGCAATTTTGTTCTGCAACAACAATGTCAACAAACACTAGAATAAATGTGTGTTTATTCTAGTGAGAGAAAGACAAGAAATAAAATGATAAGCCTCACCCCTCCATGGAAGTATGGAGGGGTTTATATAGCACGGGACTTAGACTTTACATATGACAATATTAGTCCCTGCAAGTCCCGGCTATGAAAATAATGTAATTCCGTTAGTCGCACACATTTTAAGGCTAACAATCTTCCCCCAATGTGGTGACATACGGAATTACTTACAATGTTCCTAACAAATGCAAATACAACAAGAATATGACAGTATTAAGTTTGCTTCCAATGCTGAGGATGACATCGTTGTCTTCAAGTCTTCTAGAAAAACTTATACCCAGTTTGAATCCTCTTTGTCTTTGCTTGTTGAGGAACCATTGTATCATGTATGAACTGGATTAACTTCCCCCCAATTCATACCACATGTCTTGAAAAGCTTTCTTCATTGACTTCTTTTTGACGAAGTTTCTGAATCAGCTTCCCCCCAAACCAAAATCCCTGTCTTGAGCAGAATCTGTAGCTTGAGCAATCTTCTATCTTTGACATATAAAGTGCACATCGGAAATTTGTAGAAGAAGAAGAAAACCACACCAAGTAACTACTACCTTGACATTTTAGGTCTTAATGATTATGAGTTTGGGGGAACATGTAAGAAATCAGCCACAAATCTTCTCACGGTTGTAGAATACTTCCCCCTGGAGGTTAAACTAAGTACTCCAGAGTGGGAACTAAGTCTCCAAAGTACACGTTCTTCCCCCATGATGGTGACGAACTCTCGGAAGCATCATTTGACGTGTACGATCAAAATCGCGAGATGTTCTTGTCGAAAGTATGATGGTGACGAACACTTAGAAGCATCATCTAACGTGTACGCTCAGAATCGCGAGATGTTCTTATCAGGAGTAAGAAGGTTAAGAACACTCGGAAGCATCATCTGACGAGTACAATCAGAATCGTGAGATGTTCTTGTCAAGAGTATGGTGGTTAAGAACACTCGGGAGCATCATCTGACAAGTACAATCAGAATCGCGAGATGTTTGTGTCTGAAGTAGAAATATTTGTTGACATTTTGTAGCTCAAGTTGCTCGTGAGAATTGTTTGTTGATCACATCTCTACTCTTGTACTCTCTGGCTAAACTTACCGACCTCGTATTCTTTCGGCTATCTGTAGTGACCACTGGTGAAGTAAATCTGATATTCCAAACTTGAAACTGAAGTAAAATCTCCCACATTTGTTACTTACGCTTAGCACTGTTGTTGATTGACGAACGGTGCAGAGAAACGTCTCTTAGTACCTTATACATAAAAGAAGAGAGAAGTATAAGATGTAAAACACATCTTGAATTACCCACAACTACAGATGATTGTGACACTGAGCACTACAACGTAACTCCTTAAGTGATAGTTGTCCATGTCGCCGACCATCCACCCCTTGACAGTGGAAACTAGATAAATCAAGTCTCAATCATAAATGCTAAAGCGAATCATCAATCGATAGAGGGGGTGAAAAGGCTCGATGATGAATTGAGTAGACGCTTTCGTGATATTCCACTTCACCTTCAAATAATAAATACCAAATCCACTTCGTAATCACTTGACATTACTTTTCCCCGAATACTAGCCGTTTTGACAATTTCAGTGAATCTTCAAGGATCGTTTTAGTGTTTGTTTGTTTTTGTCGTGTTTGTTGTGTTTGAGTGAGTGTCGTTAACTAGGGAACCAACGATGACTAGAGAAAGAGAGATATTCAACGTCGTCTAGCAAACTTTACTTTCCGAAAATATTAGGTTTAAAACCTAAAATTTTTGTGTCGTTTAAGCATTTTCGATCGAAGCATACCAACTATCCGACATACCAATCATATATTTCCGTCTTCAAAATAAATTTCGACCATGAATCATTAACCATCAACGACTTTCGGGATTTGACCAACTGGCTCCATCAATATAATATCTAGACAACCTTTGCATTAAACAACCAATGTGAAACGAAGCCCATCAAGGAATGCAATACTCGGCCTGCTACTTTATATCATATAACCCGATCCATAAAACTGAGATAAGGATATAATATTACACTTAACCTGAAAATTCTCACAGTTTACCCTAATCTCATTATATCCGCCTTCATCTAACAACTCACTCAACCACTTTTCATATATCCGTAACTCATTTTCTGTAACTCCTTCTAACAAATAGATCAAGATCATCAACTCCTATGATCTTTCTATCTGTGACATCCCCTCTCTTTGTACCAATACTCAGATTAATCACTTCTCATCCACAAACAATAAAGAAGTGATTCATTCTAATACGTTTTGACAATATGAGCACGAAATCCTTTAGTGATATCCTTGAATATGGACGAGTGGTTTTGATCTGCATATTAACCATGCACAAACCATACTACGACATACCCTTGGTGATTGATTTGAATAATTTAATCCCAAGTTATGTTTGTTCATTCGAATCAGGCAGGAATAGAAAAGGAGCCAAGAAGTGTTCGAATTAGAAGATCCATTGGATGGGTCTCGGGTAGGTTCATTGGTCATGCATGATTTTTTTTATTTTTTTTATTTATTTTTTATGTTAGATTCAAGATCTATGATGGGTTAGTGTAGGATGGAGGTAGATAGAGTCGGGTCTGAGTTGATTCAGTGATGGTGAATGTTGTGGGATGTAGGTATAGGTCTCGGGTGATGTTTTTTAAACATCATGGTTATGTTTTTAAACTGGTCACAAAGTTTTCTCAAACTGCATCGTATTTATTGTGCCATCGAAGTCATATTGCACATCATCTCGATGGTTCCATCGCACTCTGATGGAAACCATCGCAGTCCCATGCAATTAAAAAGTGAGTCCATCGCAGTCCCATCGCAGTCAAGTGCCACATCCATCACAACAATATCACTCCATCGCAATGGTCAAACACTCCATCGCAATATATCAAAAACCAACAGTCCCAAAAACCCATCGTGGTATCCATCCGAATGAGACCCATCCGAATGAGGCCCATCCGAATGAGACCCATCGGAGTGAGACCCATCGGAATACCATCGTAATGTACCCATCGCAGTCAATGCGATCGAAAGAAGCCATCGGGATCTCCCATCGTAATGAGCCATCAGAGAGGGGTTTTACAGCCGAAAATAGTGGAACCGGTCTTCCTTTTTTTTCAAAAATTATGGATCTGGGTCTGTTCATCTTCGTCTTAAAAAAACCCAAAACCCAGATATTGATGCATAATCTCCATGAAAGAAAAAAATAGATAAAAAATTTATGGACAAAGTTGTTGAGGGGACAAGGCATGTGGCAGACAGATTAGACAAAATAGACTGCAATAGCAGCTTTGTTTTCTTGAAACTGATAAAGCAAAAACTAATCTTTAAAAAGATGTTATATAAAAATAGATACCGACTCATGAACAACATTGGAACTAAAAGGACAGTTGTAAGAACAAATTGACGAATCAAAGAAAAACTGACCATCAGATCCACCACGAACACAAATACGACACAAACATGGATACAAAAACACGAAACACCTCCGGTTAGCTCTGATACCAATTGTTAACTTGGATTCACTAATAACACGGGTTCGATCCGGTGGTCGGGGAGGGTAGAAGTGGTGTTTAGCCATGGTAGAGAGAGAAACAAGTAAAAATAAATGTGTGTTTATTCTAGTGAAAGAAAGACAAGAAAGAAAATGATAAGCCTCACTCCTCCATGGAAGTATGGAGGGGTTTATATAGCACGGGACTTGGACTTTACATATGACAATATTAGTCCCTGCAAGTCCCGGCTATGAAACTAATGTAATTCCGTTAGTCGCACACATTTTAAGGCTAACAAATTCATGTTAAATTTTACCTATCCCATGAATTTGAATCCTCAAACAGATACGATCCTCAAACTCTTACAAACCCCCTGCATTTGGATAAGTTGTTGAGCAAAAGTTGTTCTATATACCCTTTCATGCTGGCATAAAGAAAGAACCCAGTAGCTTGAATCAGTGAGTGTTTGTGTTTGGTTAGTACATATACAAACAAGTATGCTTCTTGGTTTATATTTTTTCTTAATTATAAGATATTTTGGTTAGGGATTGTTTGGTTAGTGCCTAAGTTGTAACTCAATTTAATAACCACTTGCTTTATATTTTAAACATGGGAGCATATAACCTAAGTTGTAATTCTGTTTTTGGTGCATGCCTTATATACGTAATAAGCATTAGTAACATGGGCAAACAACTTTTTTTCTTCAGTTTTTTATTTCGCATACGTTAATCTATTTTTGAAATTTTGTTAATGAGTGCTGATATCCATTTCTCGCATCATAATTGCATGTACCTGTGCATCACAATCAAATGAAACATTTTTAAGAGTGCGAAATAACTGAAGCCCATCATAGTTTGCCAATATTTCTATGCCATTATTATCTACAGAAACAACCAAGACAACACCATCATTTTTAAATCGGCTATGTGGGTTTACCTTTGCATTATATTAAGATTTTGCATTTAATGTTGTCTACTGCTATTTGCATCTACTCATCTTCATTTATAGATAACTTTGTGTTGTAAATTGAACTTGCATTAAATGTTGTTACATGTTCAGGTGGGACTGAATATCTTGCATCGTGGTATGGATAAAGACTCTATTCTATTTTCCTCATTGGCTGCACAACTTGATAGGTTTTTCTTTTCCTATGTGTTTATTGGATTCATTGTTGAGTTTAATTTTGGGTGCTTGGGATTGACTCTTTTGAACTGCTTTTTAAAATGTTCTCCTCTAAAGGAGTATAAATTTTCAATCAAACGCAAATCTATGCATATCTAAAGCTGACAAACGCTTAAATAGGAAATCCAAAACAAAAATAATCCTAACTGACCTAATTCACATAAATGAGATGATTGTATCTTTACCCAATTTGCATATACTATAAATGTAGAATATATCTAGGACCAATAAAACAAATCACCCTGATTAGAATTTGGGGATTACAAGGGCGTTCTTAAAGTGGATGGGTTAAAAATCATATGTTAAAAACATATACTATGAATGCAGACCGTAAAAAGTTTCTTTCTATATTAGATGAGTAGAGATTAATGGATGTTCTTTAAAGTTCAAATGAATGTCCTGTAACAAAGTATTTTTTTTCCTAACATAAGTCAAGGCTCAATAAATGTTCGTACCCTTCATTTCTACATCCGATCACAACAAGTTTTTATATATTTCAAAAATTCTTAGCTTTATTACAATATTTGAATGTTTTTTTGTATTTTTCTGTTTGTGCAGAAAAAAATTTAAAGATCTACAAACAAGGAAGATCCATTGATGGCATTTTAAGCTTACAAACGCTTAAATAGGCAATCCAAAACATAAATAATCCTAACTGACCCAATTCACATAAATGAGATGATAGTATCTTTACCTAATTCACATATACTATGAATACAGACCGTAACATATATATCTAGGACTAATAAAACAGATTAACCTGATTAGAATTTGGAGATTACAGGAGCGTTCTTAAAATGGATGGGTTAAAAATCATATGTTAAGAACATATACTATGAATGCAAACCGTAAAAAGTTTCTTGCTATAGAATTTTAGATGAGTAGGGATTAATGGATAATGTACTGCAACAAAGTATTTTTTCCTAATGTAAGAACTCGTATTTTCTCAGGATTCTTTTATTCTTTTATTCGCGCTTCTTGAATTTTTCAACGTATTATATTTTATTGTATTCTTATATGTAAATCCTGAGATCATGATAAATTTAATAAAATATATTTTTTAGTATATTCTGATCATTGATAATACTTTACTTGGAATAATACAAAATTTATTTTATTTTTCCATATTTATTTAAATCAAAGTTTTTGATTTAAAAACATCCGCGTCCAATTTACAATCAGTTTACTCAAAATCAATGAATAACGAGAACTACTAGTGATCGCGATACCGACGGATGCCCGATATTTTATATTTCGTTGTCGATAGTTTCAATGTTCGATGTTTTCGATGTCTTCTTTATAATGACGTGTTAAGTCGTGTCGGGAGACTATAATATCACATTTATGATGCATTTTAACTTTTAAAAAGTATTTTTACGAAACCCGAGCCTCGTAAATATTTTCAAAATAGTCAAAACTAGCCCTCCACCCTACTGTATAAATTATTTTTTTACATCTAACTTCATTTTTATCATACAAAAAAAAAACACACACATATCAAAACCATCATTCTTCTTTCTTCTCTCTATGATGCGGCCACCCTAAGCCACCAAAACCACCCATGATCATCAAATTTACCCTGTTTTAACAAAAACTAAACCTAGACCCATGTTATAAATAGAAAGGTGATTCTATTAATACAAAAATCTCACACATGCATCAAGTTTTCAAGATCGTATGATTTCATGGTTGGTATGAGTTTTTGATCATCATGCATGTGATGATCATGATAAGATCTCCATGTTTTGATAATAAAAAGTTTAAGTTTTTGATTTTGATTTTTGTTTATGTTACATGAAAGCGTTAAGATTGATAAGGGATAATTATAAGATGTTAGTATTGTTAGAAAAATGGGTATTTTGTGTTGAAAAAGTGATTTGGTATGATTTTTAATGAGGTAGTTTAGGGCAGTGAGTTTGAGGTTGATTTTGGGTATTTTAAGCTTGAATTATTGTTAAACTAAAGAGATAGTGTTGTAGAGATTTCTATTACCTTCGTTTTGATAAAAATTAGAGCTTCTAACTTAAAACGAGGAGGAAGTTACGATAGTTTGATTATTCGTGTACCGGGAGACGAGTATCGACACAATCCGAATTTGTCGTGGATATTTGGATCGAATCTCGGGGACTATAAAATGAGTTTTACAAATCGTCAAGGGCTGTTCTCAGGCCCTAAACTTATCATTTTGAGTCTATTTTCAAACCCAATAGTCGGTTTTGCTAATGGAAAAGGTTAGGATGGTCAAAATGGTTTCACGAGTCAAGTATACAAATTTGTCCGGTTTTTCAAATCTAAAAATGTGTTGAGCAGGTTGTTCTAAAATGTAAATCATTGAATGAAATTTAAAGTAAGTTTTATTCAGGTTATGATTGAGTTTTTCACCAAGTTTCATAAAAATCCGAGTTTCTTAAGTAAGGGAAATGAGCTTGTACATTTGGTATGTGCCGACAGATTTTTATCGAGAAAGTAGTTTAATAAAGTGAACATATAGAAGGGTATTGTAGTACCACTTGCATTGTTGTTCTTTCGGGTTTGTCATAATTTTGTAATATTGAGTTTTATGTTATTAAGTATGGTTTATACTTGAGTCCAATATTAATAAAGTGCGCGCCTTATTTGGTAGGTTGCGACTTTCGTGTTTACCGGGCATCCATATCCTCGTTGATCGTCTTACCACTACTGTTTCTACTCACCTTCTGAGTTCAATGATTCACTTACCTCGTGGCTAAGGTGAGTTCATAGTCCCTTTTTACTTGCACATTGTTTCTAAACGCCGGGTGAGATTTTACATGGTGGAACACATGCATTTAAAAACTGTATGCTATCCAGAACTTGTATGGGATCCAGACTTGTATGCTTTCCAATAGTTTTCATTGATATTATTTCTTTTATTCAATCGCCTTAAGTTTCCTCTCTTGATCATGAACCGTTAATTTACTTGTGTTGCTAAGCGCGAATGTTGTGGGTGGATCCATCGGGATTGACAATCCTCGTCCCGATTACCTTGACGCATTTAACATTTGATTTGTTACTTGAGTATTTAGGCTGAATACTCTCTAGTGGAACTTACATGAGTTAAGCTTCGGTTCATGAACTAAACAACAATAATAATGTTTTGGACTATGGTTAATGTACATAACCATTTCCCCTATTTCTTGTTTTACAAATGAATGCTTGTGTTCCACACCTTTACAGCTAAACCTATGAATATCACTCAACTTCGTGTTGACGATTTTACATGTTTAATCTCAGGTATTAATACTTAGCTTTGCTTGGATGGGAGCCCGTTGGATATTATTGCACCTTCGAGTTTTTTGTGATACTTTTTAAAGTTTGGTTTTATTTATAAACTGTCTGAAGTTTATCACGTATTCTTGCTAATTATAAGTTACAAAACCATAATTAAATAATAGATTTTTCCGCTTATATAACTCTGGGACCTTTGTTTAAAAACTCTGATGTATATGATGTAATGTATATGTTTTTATTACGTCAACTTTGTGACAACAGTATTTCATTGTTTCTTGTATCATGACGTAGAACCCCCTTGCTGCATAGTTGTTTCCTTGCCTGATTCTAGGGGTCTTACAGATTGGTATCAGAGCGATGGTTATAGGGAACTGAGTCGTTTTTCAAAACTTAGTCTATAACCGAAGGTTCAAATATTTCATGTTTCTAAGTGTCAAACACCTAATCTGCCATTGTTGTTCGATATCTGCGTGGGTAACTCTCTAATCCTTATTATTTACTTTTAATTATCGTTGTAGTATTTTCTTCCTTGATTACATTTTGAAATACTACATTACTCTCATGACGATAATTACTATCTCTTTTCAAAGCCTATGTGCTTCATGAATTATCATTGGATATTATTGTGATTACATCTGCCCTTACTGTATTTCTTGAATTCTTGTTCATGTAAACTTGATCTTGTTACCATGATTTTAATTTTTTATGACGTTACATACTTGTATTCGGAGCGAGTATGCTGCCGACTTTTCATACTCACTTTTCTGAGTACTATTGCTATCTTGTTTATGCGTGATACGACTAACCTCATATACTCGTTCGTCTTGAACCACCTGTTTTTCTCGACTCACTGTTACATGTTGTGTGTATTCTCCTGATACCATTGTTTGGGATTAAGAAGTGTTGCTTTCAATGAAATTTCCGATCTTCATTTTACTACCATGTGCGTTACTTACATTGTTAAACCTCTTTAATATATCTATTTAGATATCCAATTTTCTTTTCGACCATTTGTGATTGGATGTCTTGGAAAATAGTCTATAGACAATTGTGTAGCTCAATGTGTCTCCGAAAAAGACTAAAGGACATCGTGAAAGTCACACATCTCGAAACATTCCTTGAATCCATGTTGATTAATATTGTGGGTTTTCGTAACCTTGATTGACCTTTACGTCACCGTTTTACACGACACTCGTATATCGATTAAATAATATTTCATTGACCATTCTACGTTTCGACTTTGAATTACAACGTCCATTTGTACCTTGAAAACACCATCGCCATCTTGTAATTCATCCTCTATTATGTAGCGATTGTTTGAAATACAATTCTACTTCTATAAACCTGTATCGTCCCTTTTCATTAAACCTCCTCGCTCCAGGAGTGCGACTTGTTAATGTCCTGTTTCTTTCTCAATATGTCTTGTGATTTTGGAAAATCACACTGCCAAGAGACCTTCCTACATTGCATCTTGAAATCGAAGACACGGATGTCATGTGCCGTTTTTGATTTCTTAGTTTATTATTGGAATTCTTGAACCATTTCTATACTATGTTTTTCTTTACATGATTAATTATGCAATCTATTCTCTTTCGTCTTATGGAATCCACAAGTCATGTGTGTACATAAATTTCGGGTTGTTATGAAGTTTGATCAAATTTCAAAGTGTCGAAAAATATACTTTCTGTATAAAAGTTACATGTAATTTAACGATTTCGAGAAAATATTTTTATTACTTTAGACATAAAAAAATATTTTTACTTGTTGAGACGTTCGTTTAGGAATAAAATTTGACCCGAAAATCTTAAAAACGGGCAAGTAACGCTCATTTGAAATTGTAAAATTTAAGAACTTAATTCTGCGTATTTCAAAAATATCATTTGGTTGACAGATTTAATGCAAGGGTATTTTCGTCCATTTTTTATCCGTTTCAAGTCTCGAGTAAAACTAGAAAGTTGTTCAAGAACATCGTTTTACACCCAATTGCTTTAGACTTCGAGTCTTAAAAATATCATTTAGCGAGTCAATTGGTCTGGTCTGACCCCATAAGTCGAACTTAAAGTTCAAAACTGATAGAATTTAAAAATATGGTTTGAAGCGTGTTTGAGTTCGTGTGAGCTTGTAAAACTTTAACTAATGATATTTTACAACTAAAAACATTGATTGTGTTTGAAAACGTTTAAAAATAGTAACTTTTTGAGTTCGGTCATACATACATATATCTTGAACTTTTGGAACCAACTGATTTGATAATCGATGATGAACTATATGTTTCAAAAAATGTGTACATTTTTATGCGTCACTATTTACGTGTTAAATTCCTAAACTTTCCTAAAATAGAAACTTTTCGGAGTAGTTGTACTATTTGGGAACTGATGCCCTACCTTCTAAAAAGTATATTTATGTCAAATGAATTACGACATGAATGCATATGGATTCCTTTACTCTTTCTTTTATGCATGACTTATTTGTCATTTTATTTGTCTTTCTTCTACTTCTAACGTACCATTGATTTTGGCTGAGGATTGAAATTCTTGTTTTCACATCATTCGTTATCATTTTGACACGTGTCTCAAGACGATTCTGGCTAAACCTTTTGAAACTTTATCAACTTGTAACCATCTCATTGATTGTATTGAACTACTCTTTATTACCCTCATGTAACCCACTCGCTGTTTTGTAAGCTATCATCGTGTCACCATATGAATTTAAACTGGTAACGTTTGCGAAACATTTTACAAAATGTTCTATGTTGGTCATTGTTTTACGATGTAATATCACAAATTGTTCATCAGTTGGTCTTGTAATGAATTCTAGTAACAATAAAATGGTTGATTTAAACATCTAGCCAATTAGTTAGTGGCGAAAAGTTTCATAAATTATTTTGATTCCTGTTTTTACAAATGGCATTATATACATATTTTAAATCATATGACATGTAATAATTGTTTGAAGAAGCTGAGCATCACATTCTAGTCCTAAATTATGCATGGCCTGACCACCTATGCGTAATTTAGAAGGAGTCACGCGAGGCCGAATAGTAGTCACCTTAAATATTTGGCCAAGAACCAACTTGTTACATATGTTCTTTAAAAATTTAGATAAAATAAAGTTTTGAAAAATTTTGCATCTTATGCGAGTAGCACCAGTTCGTGACATACATATATGATTCCTATTATTTTCTTGAACAAATTACATGCCTGCAAGCACATATTTCCTTACTCAACGATCTTTATTTTACTTGTTACCTCATCTTCCTTCGTGACATAATTCTCGTTACCACTTGTCTAATTTCTTACCATTGATACCAGACTTGAAAGTTTCAACGTTGTTATGCCTCTACATCGATCATCCTTCTCTATCTATTTTGGTAGACCTTCGAAACGTCTCTGGACGCGGATAATGATTTATGACTAGAAGTGAACAATGATTTCGTGTACTTGTCATGATGTGTGTTAGACTCTATCGTCTTGAAATTCATTCGTGTGAACCATGTATTGATTTCACCTCTCATTGCTAACGTTATTCATTCTACAGGGATTACTCTTAAGTGACTTCTTAAGATTTTTATTTGATTCGAAAATTTATTGTGTGGCTTTTCTCTTTCGAACGTGTATCGACCATCAAGAACTTAATAAGCTGTTGTTGGTGACGCCAACCTCACTCGTGAATTAATCTTGCTAAAATCTATTGTTTCTTATTGTCTTTATCATCGATTCATCTATGCCATCATGTTCGTTAAGAAACTAGTTCGAATTACGTTTTATCCCCTCGTGTTATTTCTTTTATACTAATTGTTGATTATTATTCGTTTCATTACGTGTTTGCTATCTTGTCACCTTTTGAAAACTAGAACATGTCACCTGTTTACCATTTGGTGCGGTAAACACCTTCTTGGATTTCTAAAAGTTATTATAAATTTTTAAGAACGTTTTACACATTATATTAAGTGGTTAAATTACCAAAATATCCGTTTCAAGTTAAATGTCGGATCTATACATACTCTTTGGTAGATTTGTAACTAGTGTTTAAAAGGATGGCATGCTTTATCTTTTAAAGTATTTGATTCTATCAATTATTCTAAATAATTTGGAAATTTAATTTTCTCTAATGATAGCGATAAACTTGACTTTTTAACAATAATTTCATACAGTCATCCAAAAGCTCTTAAGCTGATTCAAATAATTAGTTGAACTGAGTTACTTTTACTTTGAAATTCTTATCAAGAAAATACGTAAGCTGAGTTTGAAAGTAATACCAAATCCTAGACATGTAATTGTGGCAGCTTGTATTTTAAATGTTCACATGTAATTCATTTTTCCCTTCTATTTCTCTTGTAACTAGATTGTTACGTTTTAAGATTTTTCATGTTTTACAGTTTGCACGATTTGCGATTCCTTGATGATTAACAATCTTGATTCATTTTAGCGCACCTTGTTCGTTTAAGCAATTCTTGTGTTCATTCTATCTCACGATATTTCTTCGAACTGAAATTCATTATTCTAATCCAAGTATGAGAATTTATTCGTAAAGGAATTAAGAAACTGAAGCATAGTGAATTCAAATTGTTAAGGTACGCCGTGGTGCAGAAATTACATGGGAAAGCGAGAAATTTGTTCTACAATGTAGAAACTAGAAGGAGGGTTGAATAGTTTCTCTTCAGTTAGTTACCTAATTTAAATTACTTTGAATTAAGTGTGTATCAAAACTATCTTTTACTTGAAGCTAAGTTGCATAATGATTAGGTTCAATTCAAATGCATTAGCAAAGGTAATAGGTAAGTATAATGACAATGAAATAAGTAAAGAGTAAGGAAAGAGACAACCTAGTGACAAGACACCAAGATTTATAGTAGTTCGACAACGAGGCTCTATCCTCGTTTCTACTCCACTCCTCGAGTACACCTACTCGAGATTTCCACTATATCCACAAGCTCCCTTCTTGGCGGAGAAAGCCTTACATCGTCGCTTACATTATTTTCCGACACTAAGCTAAATGTCGAGACCTAATGATTAGCTAGGACCAATCTACACAATGTTGTCTACTTCACAATTTAACGACACAAGGCTAGATGTCGAGTTCTAATCTCAAGGTAGAACCAATCTTCACGTCGTTTCCTACTTCACCATTTAACGACACAAGGCTAGATGTAGAGTTCTAATCCAAAGCTAGAACCAATCTTCACGACTCTTCACTTTGAAGCTAAGTGAGAACTTCACACAACACAACTACTAATCACTTTCAAGTTTAGTGAGAACTCACAAGACACAACCACATCACTTTATAGTTTAGTGAGAACTACTACACAAATCTATTACAACTCAACTAGACATATCTAAGTACACACATGTAGCTTGGATCTACACAACACAAATCCAAGCAAACACATATGCAATGGATGTACACAACAAATCCAAGTATTTACAAATAGCTTGGATGAACACAACTAGTCCAAGTATTTCATAAATACAAATGGATTAACAAAAATAAAAAGGCTAACATGATGAACATGACTAATTCATGGATTCATCTTTATCACAACACTAGTGAGTGAGTGATCTTCTCATTGGACAAGGTAAAGGAGGGGATAAAGAGGATAATCATATGTAAACATCCTTAACACTTTAAGTGATCATTTACTAATGATTATGTTATAGAAAAGAGAAAGGGGCTGAGAAAAACGTCCAAGAGGCTTATTGGAAAATGAGATTTGATCCACTATTTATAGAAGACAAAGTCTAACGGCTAGCTGGGCGTCGATCCTTATCTAGCCGGCGGTACCTTATCAATAAGGAACCGCCTACCTATTTAAGGTACCGCCCAGTAGAGTCCGCTCCCTTTTTTTATCTTTTAGTGGGGTAGGAATATCTGAGGTTTTTTAAACCTTCAAAGGATATTCTTATGGCATATGGAATATGCCATTTTCAAATTTACATTTTCTATTTTAATAAAAAAATTTCTTAAAAAGAAAGTTTATTAGAAAATCTTTTGTCATATTAACAAAAGTAAGCTTTAAGGATAATCAATTTGATGATCACTAAGTATGATTAAGAAACGTTAGTGATATGATTATTACCTTGATGTTAGTGTTAGTTAAATAATTCATTTTGTGTTTTACACTAAATGTGTTGTATAGTTTGTTGTGATCAAAACTAAGAAAGATTAGTTAACACTAATAATGTTTTTAGGCATTACTTGCATTAACAATCTCCCCCTTTTTGATTACGACAAACTATAAACTCATTTACTTAGAAACACAAAATATCGAATTATTAACGAGTTTATCACTATCATTTCTCCCCCTTTGTCGTAGCAAAAAGGTAAGCACAAGTCTTTGAAGATATCCGGACTTTGCTAGTAGCTCCCCCTTGGTGGTTGCTCCCCCTTGCTTGGGGCACCAAGTTTATGAGCTAAGGTGACATGCTACACAAAGGTTAGTAGAAAGAAAATAAACACCAATGTATATATGATCACTACCTACTAATTAACTTGAGAGGGAGAAGGAGAAGAAATCTCAAATTAGAAGTAAGTATTTGCTAAGTATGTCCAAAAAGGTAAATGACAAAATCAAGGTTCAATTAGTGGAATGGAGGTAGAAAGGAAACATCCAACCAATGAAGATGATAAATTTGTCAAGGGGTTAAAATTTAGAATTGATGGAATCACCCATAAACAATCGTAAATATTAACCACGATCAACTCAAAAAGAAAGAGAGAATGATCAAATAAAGTAAACAAACACAACACAAAGATTTCATATTACATAAATATGAAAAAAAACAAGCAAAGTAGATAGTCATACACACAATATGAGTATCTAAAGCAAAAGACATGGAAAATAAACCACAAAGCATAAGCTAGTCTAATATTGACAATTTTCCAAGATTGCTTAAAAAAAATTACTCCAAAACAACTAAAGTTTTATTGACTCCAATGGAGTGTAACCCTTTAGTTGGAAAAATAAGACGACGATGCATCATTCGAAGTTTTGTTCACGGGAACGAAAACTTTGAGAGGAGGTCGAGTGAGGAGGAATTCAAGAAAATTTAACTTCTCATACACATGAGCAAGTTCAATTTGTTGAAATCGACAACAAGCACACGAGGATCCAAGATGCAACACAAATTCGGTTGATGGGGGAAGGCCCTCACACCTAGGGTTTGGTGGTGGTGAGGAAAGTGGGTAGGTAATGTTTTCACAATGCCTTGTGAGGTTTGTGAAGGTTGAAAGATCATTGAGTTGAGGGGTGTCAAAGGGTTTTGGTGGTGGGGGGAGATTCTCCTTTTCTCCAGTGATTGGGTTAATGGAGTAGGTCTCATTCCAATACTTGATTGGAGAGAAGGTGGGGTTCTTGGGTGGTTTGGATGAAGAGGGTTCATTTTTCTTGATCCAAATAGGTTTAACCGAGATTTTTGGTTTCTTGGAAAGCTTGGATGAGGAAGCTTTGGGTGAGGAGGTTTGTGACAAAGAAATGTCAAGGTTATGAAAGGGAGATTTAGGCATTGTTGAGGTGTGAGAATGAAATCTCAAGGTTGGGGTATAAGAAGAAAGTATACAAGGCAAAGGTTTGAAAATCAAATGTAAAGTGTCAAGGAATGTTTAGCCAAATTGAGTAAATATGGAATCTTGACTGGGAATAGGGTGATGAAAAAAGACTAAAAACGAGCCATGAAGTGGCTTTCTGTTAGCGGTACCTTATAGGGACTGGCGGTTCCTTATCACTTAAGGAACCGCGCTTCTTTAAGGAACCGCGTGCAGTGGACTTGAAACCTAGATTTTCCAGGGTTTTGAAAAAAACTAAGACTTTTTCAAAAAAATGCAAATCTTGGAATTTTACCTCTATTAGCACTAAATTTTGCTAGGGTTGCATAAAAGCAACACATTCACCAAGAATGTCTTGACAAAGGGTGACAAAAATTTGGATAACATTTTGAACCAATTTTATTCAAGTTTTAGAGGTTGTGAATTTGGAATTAAAGTTGATTAATTTCCACATAGAGATAGAAGCACATAATGCCAAGTCTATAATTCATTCTCATAAGACACTCATGAAAGAGATACATAAAGGAAATAAAGAAAAACAACTAACTAAACTAAAGATAGCTTAAAAAAAGAAACTAGGTCTTGATTAGTAATCTTACTTGGCTTGAATTTTCTTGAAAACTATTTTTAAAGAAAATCACCATTCATCTCCTAGGAGGAGGCATGTTAAACAAGGTGAGCAAGAAATATTGCAACCTCATATGAAGTCCCAACATCTCCATCCTAAGGTTTTGAATGATGTAGTTATTGTAGAGGCAACATGGACAATGAGAACCATGAGCTTCTAGGAACCCAAGGAAGTAAGGATCACCCATAAAGAAGGGAAGTGGAACACCCAAAATGTGAGTGTATGAGGGAGGTGGAGGTGGAAGAGGTGTGTTCTCCAAGGGTGATGTGGGTGAGTGTGGAGGCAAGATCTCCAAGGTTGAAAAGGGTGAGTTAGGAGGGGTAAATGGTGAAGTCACCATGGTATCATCAAAGTCATTCACAATAGGAATGCTTTGGATGGGTTGTGGTTAGGTGGTCACATCCAAGAGATTACTTGGAGGGAAGGGTGAGGAAAGCTCATTCATCCTAGATTGGAATGAAGAGGAGGTAGAACCATGAGAATGGTTGGTTCCATGGGTTGATGAAGTCTTGCATGGAGCAAGAGGTGGTGAGTTAGATGACTAAATGAGAATTGGGACAATCTCATTCTTGGGAGTGTGAAAGGGTGAGGAGTTGGGTTTAGCCATTTTAATCTTAATCTTAAGATTTTTGTTTGTGATGAAGGTTTTGGATGAGTTTTAGCTTCTTGTAGAAACCATGGCTGAAATGAAGGGTTTAAGGTTTAAGGAGAATGGTTTGATGTGTGAAGAATATGGCTAACAAGGTGGGTTTAAAAGGGTGAAGGGATGATCCAAACTAGTAATGGGTTAAAAACATTTTATGTGAACAATGAATTTAGCTAACCTAGTTTAGGAAATGTGCAAGTTTTTGCAAAGAATCAAGCAAGGTTTACACAGATTAAGGAAAATAGTGTAAAGCAAAGATTCTGTCGGACACAATAGCCGTCGGTTCCTTATCTAAGGGCGGCGGTTCCTTATCAATAAGGTACCACGGGTTGATAAGGAACCGCGACCAGTGGTGTTCAAAAATGGTATTTCCTCAAATTTTGGTTTGCCCAGATTTTTATCAAAGGATTTTCAAGCCAAAGTTAACTACTGACCAAAATCTAGGAAGCTAACTAACACATAGGATAAACAAAGCTATGCAAACATAATCACAATGGCATAGATAATCATTAGGATAATAAACCAATAATCCAAACAATTAGAATTTAGTTAATACACATCCAAGATAATAAAAAAATTGTTCAACATTACATGTTTACCAACATGTATTCTTTGACATACTTCAAAGTCTTCACCTTTTCTTCTTGCCCAATCCCTTGATCATATTCCCCAAATACTTGAATCCCTTCCTTGACTCAACCCGATGTTCATGCAATTCACCTCTAGTCCTAATATTTTCACGGTAGAGATGCTCCATGTTGAGATCTTCTGGTACTTCACTAGAGGAGTAATGAGGTGGGGGAGCTAAGTCTTCAAGTCCATCCACGAATGAGTTTGAGGATGGGTGGGAATTACTCGAAGAGTTGAAGTGAGAACTAGAACCTATGCCATCACCATCACTTGTCGGCATAAAGGTGTCCTCATCATCCGTCTCTTGATGATCGGATTTTCGTGAACCTCGATCATTTCTTGGCTTTCTTGCATATACCTCTTGAATAGGCAACATAACCCGATGAACCGGGTGAAAGCGAGAAAGATCGAGGTGGGGAAAGTCATGATCAACCCTTTTGAAAAGGCGAGTAAGAAGCATAGCATAGGGAAGGTTTGTTTTGGGCTTTGAAAGGGCATAATTTATTCGTCGAGCGATATAGAATGCCAAGTTGTAATTGGTAGATGTAAAGATGCAACTCAACATATGCACCATACAAGCTGGGATATGATCTCGGTTTCCACCAAGACAAAAGACATTCTCCCTAAGGATATTTTCCCATTGGACCATAAAATCCTTAAGGTCGCTAGAGAGCACTTCATAGCTATTCACATTTCACACATTTGAATGAAGGCTTCTCACAACGTTTCCATCACGCTCTTTCAAAATGATGTCAAGGATAAACTCCAGATCAATTTCAGTGTGTTCATTTGGAGGTTTATCGTAGGATTCCAAGAGAGCATCAAGTCTCCATTTATCCGTAAAACTACAAGTGCCTTCATATGACACACCAAGAATTTCACCAAAGTTTTCGAGGGAGTATTGAATCATTTGATCATTCAACAAGAATCGAATGAAGATTTCTCCATTGTATTCAAGCATGGAGTAAGTGCTAAAGAATTCTAGAAGAAACAAGGGGTAAATATCTTCTTCAATGTTGAGCAAGCAATCAAACCCCGAAAGCTCAAACATAGATTGGATATAGTCATAACCCGTTATTCCCTCGTCAACGGCTCTACCCTCATGGAAACAACGAGTAGAAAGGGATGGAAAGGAGTTTCGAAGTTGAGTGGAAGCGTAGGTTTGGGAAAGGTTTGGCATGTATTGTCTAGTGAATTGATGATCCTTTTGATATTGAGAAGGCATGATTAGTACCTAATATAAACATAAGACAATATTTTTCCAATCACTCATATGAAAAATAAACTCAAAAACTCAACAATATGAGAATGTGTTATATCAATTTCTTGACAAACAAAGGATTGAATCCATAACATTATCATGTTCACAATGTGTCTATTCCATTATTAACCAAGAACATATGACCTATGTTGGATCAACAATGGACTAGAACATTGGTTTTTCAAAACAAGGTTTTTAGGTAAGCATTAACAACGCAACTACCTATTTGTTCATGGGTTCATCTCAATTCCATCTTTTAACCAAACTCATTTAGCCAAAATTCGGATTTGTTCTACAAGTGGGTTTTAATGAAATCTTAATGAACATGAACCTAAGGAATCATAGTAAAATAACCATGTCAACCAATATTCCTATTAAGGTTCTAATTAAATTTCAATTTTAAAAATCCCCAATTATGAAAGGATGAACCCTAGAACAAAATAGATGAAATTGAAAGAAAGTACTTACAATTAATTGATGTTTGATGAAGGATGAGTGAAACCCACAATTTGGAATCAATTAATTTGAGTGACTGAAGGTTTTTGAAGCTTCAACAATGGTGGAAAAGATGAAAAACGTCGGCTGTGTGTTTTTGGGAGAGAGAGGGTTTGGTTTGAAAAAGGTTATTTTAATAAAACTGGCGCCCTGACAAACTTTACTGCCCGCGGTACCTTATCGATAAGGAACCGCGGGTTTGAGCCGCTAGAGATAAAGAACCGCCTGTAGAGGCTGGTTTTTATCAATGAAACACGCCAAAAATTATAAAACCAAATTTTCTAAAATACTTAAAAATATATCTTAAACCTTTTAGAATATCATTTGGATCATCATAACACTAAGCAATATGCCTTAATGAAGGATTACGAGTTGAATCGAGATCGAAAAGAACCGAAACGGACAAACGACTACTCGTAGCTAAAAGGCAAAGTGGAGAGAAGTCAAGGGAATTAAATCAAGACTAAGATCAATGGTCAAGGGATTAATGACAATCTTCAAATCATGGATACGAAGAGCTTGTGTCATATATAGTGGTTTAAGACGTGCCTTTCCGGCGAAACGTTAAACGGATTTGGTAATGAATAAACACAAAGCAATTATTAATGTATAGACTAAGATCACTTTCAATAATAGTCTTAGTCTAAACCAAAATATGAGCAAGGTATTGATTCACTTTCTCTCCCATAAAGGGCCTACTAACCGTATGGGTGCAAACCATGGAAATCATGCTTGATACTTTAAGCTACTACTAACTCACTCTACATCACCATAGTGAGTTAAGTATCCAAGCAATGAAGGTTTGAGAGGATAAAAGAAAAGAATCACAAACCACAAACAAATGTCAAGGCAAGGATGCCAAGAACAAGCACATAGTCAATTAATGATCAAAAGAATGATCAAAGGGCGTGTGGAGGAACAAAAGCGTACCTTGGCCACAAAGAGCTATCCATCAAGGAATCAATGCAATGCCCAACAATGACTATGATGAGTATTAAGTCTTTAAGGACTAGTATCATTCCCAATCATCTTGGTATCATCATTCAAGGATGTTGAAGATCAATGAAGATGAGTCTTCTACAAGTGCAAGTAACTCAATCTACAACCAATTAATTGATTGATCTTCATGAGTACCTACACAAAGCAAGATGCAAACTAGTAGATACATTTCAAGCGTAGATCTAAAATGCATAAAGACTACTAATCTAAGAGGGATGCAATATTACCAATTAAAAGACCTATTTTCCAAGAAAAAATAGTTTTGACCAAAGAGAAACTTTAGTACAACTTGACCTTCTAATTTGAGGAGACAATGGATCGATCCAAGTTTTAAATTACAATATACTTCAAAGATCTTGAGTGACCATCGCTCTGATACCAATTGTAGAAACTAGAAGGGGGGGGGGGGGGGTTGAATAGTTTCTCTTCAATTAGTTACCTAATTTAAATTACTTTGAATTAAGTGTGTATCAAAACTATCTTTTACTTGAAGCTAAGTTGCATAATGATTAGGTTCAATTCAAATGCATTAGCAAAGGTAATAGGTAAGTATAATGATAATGAAATAAGTAAAGAGTAAGGAAAGAGACAACCTAGTGACAAGGCACAAAGATTTATAGTGGTTCGACAACGAGGCTCTATCCTCGTTTCTACTCCACTCCTCGAGTACACCTACTCGAGATTTTCACTATATCCACAAGCTCCCTTCTTGGCGGAGAAAGCCTTACATCGTCGCTTACATTATTTTCCGACACTAAGCTAAATGTCGAGACCTAATCATTAGCTAGGACCATTCTACACAATGTTGCCTACTTCACAATTTAACGACACAAGGCTAGATGTCGAGTTCTAATCGCAAGGTAGAACCAATCTTCACGACGTTTCCTACTTCACTATTTAACGACACAAGGCTAGATGTCGAGTTCTAATCTAAAGCTAGAACCAATCTTCACGACTCTTCACTTTTTCATGCTAAGTGAGAACTTCACACAACACAACTACTAATCACTTTCAAGTTTAGTGAGAACTCACAAGACACAACCATGTCACTTTATAGTTTAGTGAGAACTACTACACAAATCTATTACAACTCAACTAGACATATCCAAGTACACACATGTAGCTTGGATCTACACAACACAAATCCAAGCAAACACATATGCAATGCATGTACACAACAAATCCAAGTATTTACAAATAGCTTGGATGAACACAACTAATCCAAGTATTTCATAAATACAAATCGATTAACAAAAATAAAAAGGCTAACATGATGAACATGAATAATTCATGGATTCATCTTTATCACAACACTAGTGAGTGAGTGATCTTCTCATTGGACAAGGTAAAGGAGGGGATCAAGAGGATAATCATATGTAAACATCCTTAACACTTTAAGTGATCATTTACTAATGATTATGCTATAGAAAAGAGAAAGGGGGCTAAGAAAAACGTCCAAGAGGCTTATTGGAAAATGAGATTTGATCCACTATTTATAGAAGACAATGTCCAACGGCTAGCTAGGCGAGGATCCTTATCTAGCCGGCGGTACCTTATCAATAAGGAACCGCCTAGCTATTTAAGGTACCGCCCAGTAGAGTCCGATCCCTTTTTGTCTTTTAGTGGGGTAGGAATATCTGAGGTTTTTTAAACCTTCAAAGGATATTCTTATGGCATATAGAATATGCCATTTTAAAATTTACATTTTCCATTTTAATAAAACATTTTCTTAAAAAGAAAGTTTATTAAAAAATCTTTTGTCATATTAACAAAAGTGAGTTTTCAGGATAATCACTTTGATGATCACTAAGTATGATTAAGAAAAGTTAGTGATATGATTATTACCTTGATGATAGTGTTAGTTAAATAATTCGTTTTGTGTTTTACACTAAATGTGTTGTATAGTTTATTGTGATCAAAACTAAGAAAGATTAGTTAACACTAATAATTTTTTTAGGCATTACTTGCATTAACATACACTTTGCATCTCCATTTGTTTGCATCTTCCTCCGTCTCTAGTTGAACTCTGAGGGACCAGAGTTCCTTTAGGGGGTCGTAAGAACTCGTATTTTCCCAATATTATTTTATTCTTTTATTCGTGCTTCTTCAATTTACCAACGTATTATATTTTCTTGTATTCTTATATGTAAATTCTTAGATCATGATAATTTTAATAAAATATACTTTTTAAGTATTTCTGGTCATTGATAATACTTTACTTGGAATAATAAAAGTTTTATTTTATTTTTCATATTTATTTAAATCAAAGTTATTGATTTAAAAACACCCGCTGCATTTTACAAATGAGTTTACTCAAAATCAATGAATAACGAGAACTACTAGTGATCGCGATACCGACGGATGCCCGATATTTTACATTTCGTTGTCGATTTTTTCAATGTTAGATGTTTTCGATGTCTTCTTTATAATGACGTGTTAAGTCGTGTCCGGAGACTATAATATCATATTTATGATGCATTTTAACTTTTGAAAAGTATTTTTACGAAACCCGAGCCTCGTAAATATTTTCAAAATTTACTAATAGTTATTTTCTACCCCTTAAACTATTAAATTGCTTTTAAGTCCAAGAGAATTCAAAATAGGAAAAACTAGTCCTCCACCCTACTATATAAATTATTTTTACACCTAACTTCATTTTTATCATACAAAAAGAACACACACATATCAAAACCATCATTCTTCTTTCTTGTTTTAAGCCACCAAAACCACCCTTGATCATCAAATTTACCTTGTTTTAACAAAAACTAAACCTAGACCCATGTTATAAATAGGAAGGCGATTCTATTAATAAAAAAATCTCATACATGCATCAAGTTTTCAAGATCTTATAATTTCATGGTTGGTATGAGTTTTTGATCATCATGCATGTGATGATCATGATAAGATCTCCATGTTTTGATAATACAAATTTTAAGTTTTTGATTTTGATTTTTGTTTATGTTACATGAAAGTGTTAAGATTGATAAGGAATAATTATAAGATGTTAGTATTGGTAGAAAAATAGGTAATTTGTGTTGAAAAAGTGACTTGGTATGATTTTTAATGAGGTAGTTTAGGGCGGTGAGTTTGAGGTTTATTTTGGGTATTTTAAGCTTGAATTATTGTTAAACTAAAGAGATAGTGTTGTATAGATTTTCGTTACCTTCGTTTTGATATAAATTAGAGCTTCTAACTCAAAACAAGGAGGAAGTTACGATAGTTTGATTATTCGTGTACCGGGAGACGAGTACCGACACAATCCGAATTTGTCATCGATATTTGGATCGAATCTCGGGGACTATAAAATGAGTTTTAAAAATGCTCAAGGGCTGTTCTCAGGCCCTAAACTTATCATTTTGAGTCTATTTTCAAAGTCAATGGTCGGTTTTGCTAATGGTAAAGGTTAGGATGGTCAAAATGGTTTCATGATTCAAGTATACAAATCTGTCCGGTTTTTCAAATCTAGAAATGTGTTGAGCAGGTGGTTCTAAAATGTAAATCATTGAATAAAATTTAAACTGAGTTTTTTTCAGGTTATAATTGAGTTTTTCACCAAGTTTCATAAAAATCCGAGTTGTCTAAGTAAGGGAAATGAGCTTGTACATTTGGTATGTGCCAGCATATTTTTATCGAGAAAGTAGTTTAATATAGTGAACATATAGAAGGGTATTATAGTACCACTTGCATTGTTGTTCTTCCGGGTTTGTCATAATTTTGTAATATTGATTTTTATGTTATTAACTATGGTTTATACTTGAGTTAAATATTAATAAAGTGCGCGCCTTATTTGGTAGGTTGCGGCTTTCTTTTTTACCGGGCATCCATATCGTCGGTGATCATCTTACCACTACTGTTTCTACTCAGATTCTAAGTTCAATGATTCACTTACCTCGTGGCTAAGGTGAGTTCATAGCCCCTTTTTACTTGCACATTGTTTCTAAACGCGGGGTAAGATTTTACATGGTGGAACACATCCATTTAAAAACTGTATGATATCCAGAACTTGTATGCTATCCAGACGTGTATGCTTTCCAACAATTTTCATTAATATTATTGCTTTTAGTCAATAGCCTTAAGTTTCCTCTCTTGATCATGAACCGTTAACTTACTTGTTTTGCTAAGCGCGAATGTTGTGGGTGGATCCATCGGGATTGACAATCCCCATCCCGATTACCTTGCCGCATTTAACATTTCATTTATTACTTGAGTATTTAGGCTGAATACTCACTAGAGTAACTTACATGAGTTAAGCTTCAGTTCATGAACTAAACAACAATAATAATGTTTCGGACTAATGTTAATGTACATAACCATTTCCCCTATTTCTTGTTTTACAAATGAATGTTTGTGTTCCACACTTTACTGCTAAACCTATGAATATCACTCAACTTCGTGTTGACGATTTTA